>OY728157.1:1856630434-1859130434 GCA_963277665.1 Viscum album
TTGTGGGTGTAATTTTAAATAAAATTATTCAAATTGTTGGAGTTGAATTTCATAAAATGAATTATATATTTGGAATCATAATAATTAATATTATTAAAAAATTACATAACATGGTTTCACATTATGAATATTAATCAATGTAAAAATTCATTACCATGGTTAGGTTTAAAAAAGATTTTACTGCGGATAATCAATGAAATAACGCGAGGTTATGAATATAAAATTTACTAAATCTTATTTTAATGAAATAATTTTTCATTATTATATCCCACCTCAAAATTTATTTCCATTTGGAATCATTTATCAAGAGTATTGATCAAATATATTTTAATATTTAAATAATTTATAAGTGTCTCCTCTCCCTCACTTAAAAAATAACAGCCCTCTCATATTCATTACAACACATTAATCCTTCTAGATAGACAAAAATGGAAAATATTATATTCAAAATTATTCAAACATAAATTATTTGTGTTTTTATTCTTAAAACATTTTTCAAATGTTGTTTATTAATTTTTATAGATGAGGCATACAAATGATTAGATAATTTTATTATCTAATCTCTTTCAGTTTATTTTTTCATTGAACTCATCATAAAGTATGGTTTTTTATTAAAATAATAAATTAGTTATAATAAATACACAAAAAAAATTTATATTTATTAAACCACAATTATCAACTATATAATTCGTTAAATGATAAGTAAATGTATAGATTGGCGTATGTTTAGACCGACACCTCCATGTAGTGATAAAATTTATTATCCATCACTGTATTTTGAATTTTCTTATTATTAGGGGATTAATTTTTTTATACTATTTTTATAAAATAATAACTCTTATATAATTATAAAATCATATCTTCCTTCTATCCTATTAGAAATGATAACGTCATTCGTGAATACATGTGGACCACCACCTCTATAAAGTGATACAATAAATTTTTCATTTCAACATTAAAGGGTTAGTAATAAAGATATATTAAATGAATATATATGATATATAGGATATAAAAATTACACTTTAAAATTTATTTAATATATACCTTTCCATCGATTCAGTCATTCAAGATTGAATTGTGGTCAGGCATTCAAGAATACTACTATCTCTACGAACAGTGTAATCAATTTTTCAATATCTACCTTTTATAAATGACTCTATATATATATATAATGAATATATATGGTATTATTATAATCATTAACATTCTGGAGATGATGTCATCATGACCAATGTACATGGAATAGAACAAAAAAAACATAATTTTTAGGAAAAATGATGTAGTTCATAATCATAAATGTTGATTTTATTAAGGAATTATTAATAAATGTGTATTGATATGTTATTAGTCGAGAAAATATGATATTATATGTATGTAATGTTTTATTTTATATAAGTATAAAAAATCTAATGTTTTTATAAAATAGGTTATATATCTTTTGGAGAAAATAAAACTTCACGTAAGGGACTTTCGTCTCAATATTATTACTATTTGATGCATGTCATATTATCATAGTATTTTATTTTTGTTTTGTATATTATACCATAGAAAACATTTTATTATAATTCTTATGAAATTTTTTGGATTTTAAATTATCATATAAGGATCTTTATTTATTGATGTTTTTATTTGAAAGTCACTAATGTGGTAAGGGATTTTTGTTATGATATGATTTTTTAAAATGAAATTTTTTATTATTATGTTTTTTATGATGAAATTTTATTAATTATCCATCAGTAATAACATGAATTTTCATCTCTTTTTTATTTCCTGATATTACTTATATCCATTTTATTTTACCCTCATTATAAATTATAATGGCAGAAGAGATATCTTTAATGAATTGTTACTTTATTTCCCTCTTCATTATAAAATCATTTTTCTTCCACATCCATGTTTCATAAAAATTGTATGATTATTATTTTTACTGATATAAAATGATTTTTTTGTTTTACCCCTAATAATGTAATTTTAAAAAAAATTAAAGGAATCTTATTTTTTAATTCATAAATATGAATAATAATTTTTTCAATGAAAATGTGAATGAAAATTTCATTCTAACATACAAAAAATGAAAAAAAAATTCATAAAGTTATGTAGAACACTTTGGTTTTTATGAAATTTATTTAAATTAGTTTAATATTTTATATTTTTTTCATTTTATTAAATACTAAATAAAACTTATTTATATCAAAATGCTAAGCCTTGATTACATTATATAAATTATCAATTTAATCATGCACTCTAACAATCAGATAGATTAACTATCGGTAGACAAATAACTATGATTGGATTTTGTTACATAAAATTATGAGTTCGTTCAATAGACTTTGTTACACACAAAGCTGAGTTTTACCAAACCATAATTTAATATTAAAATGGTTATTAAAATATTATTATACTTTTTATACATCCTTCAAAATAGAAGTTAAAATATTATTAACACAATTTGTGATAATATTATTTACACACGTATATAAAATTAAGCATTTAGTTATATATTATTTATAAATGACTGTAATAAAAATAGAAAAATAAAAAAATAAATTTTCTAGGAAAACTATTTCTGGATGTACAAACACAATATTTCCCCAATAAATAAAAAACCACTTTTGATTGATGTTTTCAATAAAATTTATATATTTTATTTTCAAATATTTTTATACTCATTCAATAAATTTTATAGTAAAATTATAGGAAAAAATCCAATTATAAGAAACAAAAGTTTTTTTAATAGTGTTTTTACCACGTTTTAATGGATAAAAAATTTTAAATTTTATTTTGAACAATTAAAATAAAAGACAAAAACTAAATGTAAATCTTATATTGGAACGTATAAAATTTACTATGGCTGAATTTATTTATTTTTCTAATAAGTTTAATTTTTTATGAATAGTCCAATTAATGACTTTTAATTGAAAAATGCATTTTCATATAATTTTTTTATATATTTAAATTATATATTCAAATGTTTCTGAAATTAATTTAGATAAAATTCATATAAAATAATCCAATTTATAATATTGCAACTAATTTAATAATTAAATTAAATATGAAAACATTTCAAATATTGAATCATTTTCATATAAAAACCCCACTATCGTGAAACATCTGCCGGATTAATTTTAATTTAATTTCACTCTCATATGTTATTATAATATTGAAAAATGGATTGAAAATAATGAATAATAGTAAATTATAATTTCTAATAACTTAAACATAATTTTTATCATAAATATTAGTAATTTTATTTAAAATTAGTTACAATGATTAAGGTAAAACGTGATATCATAGTGGTTAAAAACTAATTTAAGGGGAAAGATAAACTAAAAACCTTTAAGAATACATTTGATGGGAATATTTATATAAGATTACCTATTTTAATGAAAATGGAAATTTATTGGAGTCGCTTGATATAATGGATACCTCTTAATAGTATTTACATTTTTATATTTATAAGAATATCACTATTCCTACACTATAAAACGGTACTCACCCCCCTACTTCTTGACACCTCTCTAGACAATTGGATCATCTAAACCCTAGAAAAAATTATCCACCAAAAATCCATCCCTTAATCCTATAATTCTATATTATAGAATAAATACCACCATGTATTCCATTTTATGCAAACTAAAAGTGGTTACCCGAAGAACATGTAACATCTTTCCACAATGTCTTTTTAATTTTTATTCTCCACCATATAATTATACCCATTAAGTGATTATATAATTTCATAAATATTATAAATATAATTATATTTTTTTATTATTATTTAATCTCAACCTTCACATACTTACATTAAATGGGTAATGAACATAGTTTTCATTTGTGTAGCAATCAACCGCATCATGAAATGATGTCATTATTTTTTCCATTACCATATCACACGGTTCATAATTACGATGGAAATAAATTTTTTATGATATATATTATATTTATGAAGTATTTATGATTTTATATTTATTATATAAATCACAACATCATTCTATCCCATTTTTGTAAATATGATAACTTTATTTTTTCGGTGTGTGGACTACCATCTCATTAAAACAAAGTGATTCATTAACATTTTGGATGGAATTTATTATAAATTGGTTTCGAAAAATAATATGATATTTAGAAAATAGAATTTCTATTAGAATTAATATATATATATATAATTCATTTAATTTATTTCATTCAATAAGAAAACAAACAGAAACAGTGGCCACGCATTTGTATGTCCTACTATCTCCAGGATTTGTGTATTCCATTTCAGATTTCTATATTTTATATATTATTATATATATTTATAAAATTATTAAATATGATACTTATAACTTGTTTTTTTTTGAAAATATATAAATCCCGATCTATGTAAGAGGATTAATAATTACATGTCAAATCATATATGAAAAACAAAGCAGATATTATCTAAAACATAACATTAAAATGTAATTAAAAATAATTGAAAATATAAAGATATAATATAATAAAATAATATATTAGACATAATTTGATTGTTCTGTTGTATATTATTAATAAACTTCTATTTATTATTCTATTTCTTTGAATCTGTATGACGAATGACAATTCTTAAGTTATGGTTTTTCTTGGATCACTTTTTTTCAATGATATTTATGCCTTATTCACAAGTCATTTATATTGTGTGGGGCATATATGTCCCATTATTGTATTCTATTATTATTATACATAAAATTATGGGCATTTACATAACCATTTCATGATATTTCATTCATGGGGATTATTGTTTAAAAGATACCACATCAGAAATGTAACATTCCATCATTTTTTCATTCATTGAGATACATTCCTTATTATGAACCTAGATTATAATATGAGGTGTATATACAGCCCTTTAAAAAATTATATCATAAATAAAATCATTTTAATTTTATTTTAATCATCATTTAATTTTATTATTTTTGAGAGATTATGACTCAATATTACCAAAGTGGTAACAAATTTTTAACTATAATTACATCGTTTATCAGGATTGGTTATGATTTAGCTACCATTGATGAAATATATTAATCTTTATCTAATTAAATCCTATGAAATTTATTATTCTATGATTATTGATGATATAATCATTTAATGGTACCATTTATCACTCTTTTCCATATAATATTATATAATTAATTATTTTTAGGAAAATCAAAATTTATTTCACTCTCTAGTCGAAAATGTTTTTTATTCATAAAATGATGATTTCCAAAAAAATCATTATTAGTTTCCAGTGATTAATAATCATTATATCTACAAATTGTTTTATTTTTTATAAAAAATGTTTCTAAATGAAATATCATTATCATTTTTTGACCGATGAACTTTTCAAACAATTTTACGTTACAAAAGGAATTTTCTGCATGCATGGATTTACCATACATCATAGAATACATTTTCTTAAAGAATAGATTTAAAGATTAAAATTTTATTAAAAAAATATTTTTTCCTTATATTTTATATTTTTTTAATGTCGTCTCCACGAAATAAATCTTAAAAAATATAAGTTAAAAAATTGTTAAAAATGATTTTCGAAGACTCCATTATAAGTTTTCATGTTTATTATCAAATATAAATGTTTTAAATATTTTTTATTATTTTGAAATCATTTTATATGTGTAATGGATATTTTATTAAGAAATTTTTAAAATTTTTCATTATTATTAATTTGAATGTTATCCAGAGGTTTTTAAAATAAAATGGTTTTGAATATGATTTATTATTTAAAAATTGATTTTCAAAGAAAGGTTATTTTCCTCAAAAAATGATTCATGTGATATTTCAAATCCTTTCCCATTTAAGATGAAATCCTTTGATATTTTGAATTATATACAGGGTTAATATATAATGTACACCATTATAATTCAATATTTTAATGTTTTATGTTAGGATAACATGTTTTTTATGATAGTTGTATCTCTTCCATAGGTTATACCATGACAAAAATATTATGAAACCATTTTACATTTACATGTTATTCGATTAAGAAATGATTATGAAACATGTATCCTTATATAAAATAATTCTATTATTAAATATTTATAAAAATAATTTTATTTTATGGGTTGTGATATGATGTTTATAAAATCTATCTATTCTTAAAGGTTATGATATGATGAATGTTTTGTTATATTATGTAACATGCATGACTGATTTCATTTTATGATTGGTGGTACAAATATCTCCCCCAATAAATTGTGTAATGATAAATGTTTAAAGTTATAAAACATTCCACTAGTGTCTATCCCAAGACTGGTATAGGAGGGTACATATGATCTCATCCCATACCTAAAATAAGAGGTGACACAAATGGGAATCCCAAACCAAAATCAATAGGGTTCAAGGTAGCGAATACCAAACTAGAAAACAGAGGGTACATAAGATGGAATACCAAGCCCAAAACTAGAAAATACACGAGAGTGAATCCCTAGACCAAAAAATAGGGTACATGGGAGGGAATCCTATGCTAAAATAAGGTACACAGGTGATTGTCAGAAGCCAAACACTATATGATGGTCTTTTTTGGTATCCCTGACACTTTATTTTCTATACTTATGTGTGTTACAAAATTTTAGGCATCATTACTCTATTATGATTCATGTACTATGATCTTGATTCTATTATGATTCATATCTTATTAAATTCCAAAATTTATTCTATGACTATTGATTATGATCATTGTTAAATTGGGTATATTATTCTAGTGTTATAATCATATTCTCATAATCTTATGATCATTTATGCTTAAATATATTCGTTGCTTACCCATATTGATCATATGCGGTCAAAACATTCTAATTTTTATTCTCCCTAGGTTAGAAATTTTATTTTATGTTGTATTAATAAAAGGGGAAGATCATTTAGGGGTATGTTGAATATCTTTCTCCAAGATAGATTATTTTGTCTAGATGTCTCCGAATACACTGACATAACTTAATACTTGCCCATTAATTGTTGTATATTGATGAATATTAATTTAAAATTATGTTATATCCATTATGTTAAGAAAATGGTCTCTATATTTCACGACTGTACAATGTGTTGAGTCATTTGATATAATTTTCTTAGGTTATATTAAATGAAATATTTTCTTCCATATTTGAGAAATAATAATATTTTAAACAATTTTTTTCAACACGAAAAGATTATTTTCTTAAAAATATTTTCTATTCACATTTTAATAAAAAAAAATATCAATGATATCATGCATTAATGTTAATTGTGTTTTAATGGGGATATAGTCCAACGATACCATCCAATTTAAGTATATGGATGGGTTATTAAGGTGATGATTTATGTATGATTCTATATAAGATGTTTCTTTCCATATAGGTTGATAAATGTTTTATGAAATATATATAAAACAAATTAATTTTTTTGGGTAATTCTATGATTAAATGATTAATTTTTTTAAACTAGTTTCCATTAAATATTTAATAATGTTATGAATTGTTTATGATATTTTGGAATATATATGTATGATTTTCATTATTTCATAGGTGGTCCTGGAATTACGAATCCTACCAAGGCATTGAATAAATATGGATATATCATGAGATAATAAGGACTTGAATGGAGAGAGACCCTAGTTTAAGATGGGACATTATTCACTCAGATAATCATGGGTGGAAACCAAGAAAATGTTTATGATGGAATATGGTGTGAACCCAATCTAGTTCAATACTCTTGGTTGTAATCGTTGAATAAGGAAGTGATATTTCATGATATTTTATATGACACAGAATTATGTTTTATGTCAATGTTAATGTCTCAATGCTCTAATTCTTTTGTTGATTTTTAATTCATGTGTTATGAACTATAAATATATTTTTCATGACTCATGATTATGATCATTGATATAAAGGGTATGGTTTTAAAATTTTCATCTAATGTTCTAATGTGATTATACATAAATAATGTTTAAGTTATCATTTATACTTCTATTTTTTAATGTTAATTAGAATTTGAGATCAACATATATTTGGTTTCTTTTCCCTAATTTATGAAGTAATTTTTCAGGTATGATATATCTATGTAGGTTGATGGATATAATGACAATATTTGGTGATTTTATATATATATATATATATATATTATGAAGACAATTTTTATATATATTTGTTTCCAAAGATAATAATCTTATACGATTATGGCGCGAAACAATATTTTTTTATTGAATATTATAAATATATGATGTAATATTTATATATGAAATGTATGAGTCACTATAGTTGGTATCATCATAGACTTTAATTAGTTATTGAATATTGGGATTATATTACTTTAGTGAAAACCCAATGGATATTTCTATATATATGATTAAATTATAATGTTTTGGGAAGGTATATATTATGTGGGTTTCTGAGAAATACATATATTTATGAATATTAAAAGAGGATGTGATAAGGTACATATGCATCTGGGGGTAATACCCTGAAATTATTTTGTCAATTATATCACAACCATTATTCTGGTACTAGGTAAATTTCCCCTTACTACACACTATATTTAAATTCCAAGGTGTTTGTTTGGATTCATTTATATTCTCAATATCCATAAATTTTATGTAGTTCAATAGATTTTGACCATGAATAAACTTGTTTAAGGCTATGGTGACATTGTTTTAATTTTAATTTTCAGTATTTTGACATCATATTAATTATTTTTCATGATTTTATGAATTCTCACTATGATTATTATATATTACAGTATATATTTTTTATTAAATGGATATGACTATGTGGAATGTTGTTATAAATGAATGTGAAAAACAATTAAATTATTTTCATTATAACAATCCAATTAAAAAGGGATCTATAATTTAAAACATTGTAATTCTGCCAAATTAGTTACAGCAATATATGATTAATAATATCAGCATGGGTTATTTTCTGGTCATTCCTATTAAAAGAAAAATGGTGCTTCGTGAATTCCATATAGGAAAAAATATTGTGTTTTTACATTTAAAGTATTTGGGAAGAAGAAGATATAGAGTTTTCTCCTAGGAATGAAAACATGATTTATTCAGGGAAAATAAGTTCATAGAGTAAATCTATTTTGATGATGAATGAATATTTTGATTGAAGTATTAAAATATTATCCTAAGGCACAATCCATAATTAAATGAATTATATATTAGTAAATTGGGAATTATCCAAGTCAATTCCCTAATTCATGGGTTAACTCATAGTAAAATAAAATACCTATTATATATTAATCATTAAGGTAAAATTGTTAATGTTATTATTCATTTGTATTCGAGAATTATGTTATAGAAGTGTTATATCTATTATAATTGTTAAATGATAATACAAAAACATATGATGATTTTTCTATAGTAGTTATTTCTTACGTAATTGAAAACATTTGTTGAATGGTACTGATAACCATGAAATGTGATTTAGTGTTATGATCGTATTTTTGGAGAACAAATGATTAAGGGAAGGATAAATCTAAATTTCTGCTTGTTTTTTTGTTAATGATTCTTATTTTGGATAAAGAGTTGATTGAAATTAATGGAATAAATGGGATAGTATTAATATACTTGATATTGGTTAGTGTTTTGGGGAAAAATTTATTTAGGTCATGTTGGATGAAGTTAATTAGTATTTTGTATTTATTAAATGTATTCAATTGAATATTATTATATTTGAAAAATAAGGATTGTGTCAAATTTTTGAAGATTATATTTTTTATTTCATGATTTATTGGTATTTATGTTAATTGTATGTTTTAAAAGAATGTATAATGAGTATATTCACTTGATTATTAGGTGAAATCATGAGATACAGAATATTATATGGTGTTAAATTTTAATGTTGATATTAAAAAAATGTGATAAAAAATCATTTCATAGTTTTTAGGTTTTGAATTTGGTCAAACATATTTTAGAGGATTCTAATGTTAAAAAATTTATGTGATGAATTATATTGAATTTTGGGAGTTATTTTTTGATTTTTAATGGATTAATTTATTAAATTTATCAAAATTATATAACATTTTTGAAATAATTATATATATTTAGAGAAATAATTAATTACATTTCATTATTAGATAAATAATAAAATCATTTAAGTGTTAATTTAAGTGCATCAGGTTTGAAAAATTAATCTTTAATATTCATTTCTTGGTGTAAGATATAATGTTAATAATCAATTATAAAAAACCAAAGGATGAATATTTGTTAATGAAATGAGAAGAAAAAAGAATGAAATTTTTTTATTTTATATGTCTTGTATGAAAAAATTCATCCAATATTTAGAAATGTATCTTGATATAGAAATTTATTCTTTTAGAATCACTTATTATTAATTAATTATTGTTCATTCTTCACTAATTTATTGTTTTCTGGTCATTAAAATTTTCAAGACCATATTATATATCACACTATATTACACTTCGGATGTTAGTTTCCTCCATTATATACATAATTTAAATTTTTTCCCATTACCTCATTATTTAGAAATATTATTATGTTTAATTTCAAGTCACAATCATGTTTCCCACATCCCATTTTCAATAAAAGATTTATTATTCCTATATATGATATAGATTTTCACTAAATATATTTCCAAATATTTAACCTTCGTTGACTAAGTTAAATTTTTCAGGGTACAATTTATTTATAAGAGGATAATTTAGCTCAATATAATTTTTTTAAAGATCACAATATCAAAAACTTTCTTAACACCTAACATTTATAATTAAGTTAATTTAGACATATTATAAAAAAATTACTATTTGAATTTTATAGTTATAACCTATTCATTCAATTGGAATGTATGTATATAACAAATATGACAGTGAAATATATGTATAGTGGTCCTACTATACATGAGGGTATTGATTAATTCCTGTGAAATTAAAATTTAGGTTTAGTAAAGTCATTTTATGCTTCAAAAATGTGTCTTATTCAAACATTACTTTTAATCTTAATGTGTGTAGAAGTTATAATTAATTTCATAAAAAATTGTAAATTTTATTTCATAAAATGAAAATAATTTATGAAATCAACATGTAAAAATTAAATTTGTGCTAAATTTGGGATTTCCTAAAATGATTGATTTTTTAATGAATAATGAAAAATAATGTTTTTTTATATACACTCATTTTTTTTAATTATATCAAGTAATTTAAACGTAAAACCTTAATTTTAAATTTTTTATTAATGTTAAATATTAAATATTTCATTTTTAATAATCTATTTAAATAAATTTTAATTTGAAAAATTCTTAATTTTGATATAATTAAATATTTATGGTTAAAAATACATTCTTATAAAAATTGATTGTTATTGTATCTTAAATATTTTTATTCATACTGATTTCTTAAAATTTTAAATAATTTATATAAAAAATTTTATATAATTTCTCAAATCATATTGTTAAATTTATCTTATATTTATTTATCTTAATTATCTACAAACACTAATTCTTTTAGGAATTTTGAAAATACAAAATTTTATTTAAACTACCCATTCCATTAAAGAATTTATAATACTGTAATTTTTAAATGGTTGTAAAAGTAAATTTAATTATATTATAATATTATTAACACTATTTTTTCGTTGTATCATTTTTATATTGTATTTTAATATGAAAACATTTTATACAAAACAAAACATTTTCATTGCAGTATATATTTTCATCTATTTTTGTAGGTTTAGTTTTGAAATAAATTCGACCACTTCTCAGATTTTATCTTTTTTAAATTTATTACATTTTTGGAATCATCATAAGAAATATTAAATAATAAGTTCAACAAAATTGTTGGTCATTATGAATAGTAATTATGGTAAAATTTCATTATGATGGATACCATTAAAATATATTTATTGGGTAGTTAATCCATTAGATAAGGTTAATATTTCTAATTTTCCTTAAAAAAATATAAACTAGGCCTATAAAAGGATTTGTGATAACATCAACTAACCACATGAAAATTATTTATTATTTTACATCCTAAAAATCGTTGATGTTCATCTTAAAATAATATCTTATGCTTCCTTAGTATATTGATATGTTATTATGATTATGAAACATCCAGTATCTACAAAATATTCCAACTAATATGAAGTTAATGTTATTATTGTGTTTATATGTGCACAACCACCTACACGTGGAGAAAAAATTAATTTTTCATGATCATCATTCAATGATTTTTTTTATTATGGGTATGAAGATTATATATGATAAATATGAATGATTTAGGAATATGTAATTATAATATGCTATATTTTTTTACATTAAAATTTATTAAAAAATTGTAATATCATTCATGAGTATGTGTTTAACACCGTCTATATGAAGTGATATCTGGTAATGGTTTATTATTATATAACATTCTCCCACTTTGTCAATATCCTTTAATACCAAAGGTTTTATAAAGAAATAAGATTTATTTCATAATCAATACATTATGGAATTTTCAAAGACACCATATTTCTTAATATCAATTTATTTCTTGACTCAAAATTTAAAAATATATATTTGATTTTACAAACAAACAAACTTTTCAAATTAACCATCCCATTTGAAGATCATTTTACAATTTATTTTTCAAGTTATATTATTTCAAAATTAATATCACAATTCAAATAAAATATATTTTATAACATAAGATGAATATATGGTTTTCTTGGAAGATCCATTTTACCTAAAAAATAAAAAATATGTCCCACTTTTAATACATTGTGTTTTCTATAAAACAAACTAATATATGAAATTAGTTTTAAAATAAAATTAATCAATTAATCAATTATTTTTTTTATTCAATATAACTATCCCCTACTTTAGAGCATGGGGTTATAATATATATTGACACTATGATTTATATCAATCGAGAAACTAAAAAATGTAAATATAGTAAAATAAAATACTTTTTTTAAATATCATATCATATTAATTATAATTAAATTATTTCCTATCCTAAGCCTTCTCCAGTTGAGAATAGTAACATGCTTCAAAAAACTATGAATATATGAAAATAAATCCAACATTATCTATAATATGTGTTCACACTAAATTAATATGAGCATGGAAATGGACTAATAATGGAAATATTTTTAAAATTATAACACAAAACATGGAACATGTAAAATTCCTAGTAATTAAAAATTAAATCTGAATGAGGTTATTAATTAATTTACCTCATGAATAAATGTAATTGTATCTTTTAATAAAATAATATATCAAACAAATAACTTGTTTTTTTTTAAATAGAAGGTATGTCCCATATCCTGTTGTTATTCCATAGTGTATCACATGGTGAATTAGCTATAGAAATTTATTTTCAGAATTCATTAGTCAGAATTAAAGCCCTTTGAGTGATTAAATTATATACTCAATAGATGTATCTTATACAAAATTAGATGAAATTATGGAATGTAAACTCAATATAAAGGAAATATTTCATGGTTTGGCCTTGATTTGAGATATTACCACTTACTATGTTAAACATCATATTGTGGCAAAAAATATTATCATCAATATTAATATATAGTGATTATAAAGGTTGTACATGACACACACAAGGTAATATAAGGTAATATACACTATACTATAAGGGTAATATATAACCCACTTACATGATCATTTGAGTAAGTATTTAATCTAGAATCACTAGTTTACCTAAATTCATCCTTTACAATGGTGATTTTATAGAATCATAAAATCCTTTATGAATTCCTCAGTATTAGGGATTGGATCAAAAAAAAGAAAAAATTTGACATCTATATTAATATAAATACATGATATGTAGTCTAAAAATGCACTCACAATTTGATAATTTAAAAATCATGCATGGGTTCATGAATTCATGAGATGATCATCTTACTCCTCAGTAAGAGGAACCAAGATTAGTGGCATTTGAATTATTTTTCCTAGACCTCTATAAAATACATGAGTATCATGGGTGGATCACCTTATTATCTTTATATTTTAAATAATAGTATATCAAGATCTACTATCTATATATAATTTCAACACATTTCTCTTATTAATTTTCTGGTCATTATATTTTATAAAATTCTTAAAAAATATTTCAAAAAATTTTATAGATCTTCCATGAATCTCAGTCATTGTGAATATACATAATAATTAATTTTTATAATTCCATGTAGATATTTAAAATTTATAATTTGATTATATATGATAGTCACCCACAATCTCTTTTAATTAATAATTCATTTAATCTAATTCAATCATCCTTGAATATCATGTACAATGAATATTCTTTTATCATGTTTGTTATATTATTTAAGTAATCTCACAATAAATCATCATTTTATTTTACTCGCATTAGCTAATTTTCAAAAAATTAATAATCTTTTTAATGGTATCTGAGAAAAATATTAATGTTTTCACAACATTATAGTGATTTATATGTGCTATATGTTCATATATCTGAAATTTACACTAACATGTATTAGACTTATGAGGTCATGTATAAAATTTAAAATGACATATCTCAAGAAAACATAGAAAAGTAGGAACCATGTGATGATTTATCACATCCTAACTCTTATTTATACCAAATTTGGGAATATTATGTCAAAATTAGGACATGATTCACTATAAACCACTAAATATTATTTTGAAATACTGAAAAACTTAATATATATCTTAACACTTGACATTGACTTCTATGTGATTTGAGATATATTATTAAAATATTATTATTTAATTTTTACTATTTAACCACATCAATAGAATTGGACGTTATGAATTTAAAATCATTGATAAATATATTTCAAATAGTATTGAAAAATAATATTTTTTTGATTTATTATTAGTAAATAGGCATCGAGTCTTTTGTAATGTCGTTTTCTGATTTTTGATACATTTTTTATAATTATTTTTTATTAATTTATATTCATAAAAATTAATATTATTTTCTTTTAAATTTTAAAATTTTCATTAATTGAAATTAAAATAATTTTTTAAATTTGATTATAAATAACTAACTTAGGGTTAAATTTATTGATTATTATAAAATCAGTGATTTTTCAGTGAATAGTGATAATACATTTTTTAGATACTATTAATTCCTTCCATCAAATCAAATAAATTAAATTTAACATTATATATTGGATTTATTATTATAGTTAAATTTGACATAGTATACTTTAAATAATTTAATTAAATCCATTTTATGAATAACAATTCAGTATTTTAATATATGTTTAAGTTTATGAATAAAATGTATTTTTTTTAATTTATATTTCATTTAATTTACCACATTTTCTTTAACACTAACTTCTTCCAATTATAAAAATTTAATTTTAAAAAATGACCATAATATTTCAAATATATTTATCAAAATTTTCATAGTGATAATGTTTATGTATTTTCTTAAATGGATGATTGTTTCATGACTAGTAAAAAGTACTCTTTTTTAACTGCCTATTCATTTAAAGAATAAAAAAATTATATTTTATTTTGAAAAAGATTTCAATGTAACTTTAGTTTAATTATATTTATAAAAATATATTTTAGGTCTTTGGAATTAATTTTATTTTTCAATATGAAATAATAAACATTTTTACTTCAGAAAACCTTTTCATTAGAAAAATAATTTCTGTCACATTTTAATGGTGTAATTTGAAATTAAATTATTCCACTTATCTGAGTTGAATTTGATAAAATATATTCCATATTTAGAATCATAATAATTACTATTACTAAATAAAAATATCTTATTATCTGTCATCATGAATAATAATCGATGTAAAAATTCATTATAAAGGTTGTGTTCTAAAACGATTTACATGGGGTTCATCCATGAAATAAGGCTAGGTTCTCAAAAAAAATTCCTAAATATTATTTTACTTCAATAATTTTATATTATTATATCCCACCTCAATATATATATCCACTTTGATGAATTTTTTTAGGGGTCTCAATCAGATATATTTTATTATTTTATGAAATTATACATGTATCCTCTCCCTAACATAAAAAAACTCCCATCCATCCTCTTCTGTAAAACAATTTGATCCATCTATATAACGAAAATTTGAATTAATTAAATTATAAACAAAACAAAAAATATAATTGTTTTTCTTCTTAAAACATTTTTCTATGGGTCTTTAATAATAGCCCTAAAAGAGGTTTATCGATGTTTAGGTAACATTCAAATCTAAACTCTTTCAATTTATTTTTAATTCTAAATCCACATATTCTATATTATTTCTCATAAATAAAAAATTGTTATAATAACATTAAAAAATTTATAATTATTAAATGACAAATATCTACCCTTTATTCAATCAAATGATATGTGAATGAATCGCTTGTGCTACGTTTGGACAACCACCTCTATGTAGTGATAAAATTCATTCTCCATCAATATATTTTATAGATTATTATGATGATTTTATTAAAGATTATATATTATTTTTGTGAAATAATTATTTTCTATAATTATAATGTCACATATTCCTTCTATCCTTTTACATATGATAATTTCGTATGTCAAAACCTATGGACTACCACCTCCACAATGTAATATAATCCAGTTTTCATTTCCACAATACATGGATGGTAATAATGATATATTAATAGATTAAATATGATATATATGATATAAATATTATTCTTTATATTTTAATTACTATTTATAATTATTTAGATTAACTAATTGAAAATTAAATAGTGGTAATATGTGCATATATAGTAATCTCTCTATGAAAAATTTTATTCAGTTTTTTATATATACATTTTATTTATGACTGTATATATATAAATATATATAAGGAATATATATGATATATATATGATGATTAACATTATGGAGATGACGAACCCATGATTGATGTACATGGAATAAAACTATAATACCAAAAGTCTCAGAAAAAATGAAGTAGTTAATACATGTAAAAGATTATTTTAATAAATAATTGCTACTACATTTGTATTAAAATATTATTAGTGGATAAATATGGTATTATATGTATGTATTTTTTTGTTTTATATAAGTATAATATATTTAATTTCATTAAACCATGTGTTGTAATTCTTTTTGATAAATTAAAACATGGCGTAAGGTTATTTCGTCTTACTCTTATTTCTATTAGACACATTCCATACTCACTAATTATTTCATTTTTGTTTTTTATATTCTACCATATAATACATTTTATTACAGTTATTATTAATTTTTTTGTTATTAAGTAATCATATACGGATCAATATTACATTTGGTTTTGATTTTAATGTTACCAATGTGTTATGGAATTTTTGTTATAAACTTATATTTATTGAAATTGTTTATGATTATGTTTTTGATGATGAAATTTTATGAAATAACTCTAAATAATAAAAATAATTTTCTTCTCATTATTTTATTTTTGGTGATTAATTATTTTAATTTTATTTTCCCTCTATCTATTCCAGAGGCCAAAAGAATATTTTTACAGAAAACTTACTTTATTTCTTTCTTGGGGTGAAAATCCTTTTTCATCCATTTCATCATTTTCTAAAATTGTTTAATTATTTTTTTTACTAATATCCAGTTATTTTTAATATTTTTTTGAAACAATGTTATTTTTAAAAGAATAATTAGAAAATAATCTTATTGTATTATTCTAAAAATGTGCTATTTAAATTTTTGAATGAAAATGTGAAGATAAAATCATCGTTTTAACATAAAAAAAATGAACAAAATTTCCTATTGTGGTGTATCACCATGAGATTATGAGAAATATATTTTTTTAAATTAGATTAATTTTTTTATTTTTCATTTCATGTAATACTAAATATAGAATTTTTTACCTCAAAACACAATGCTTGAATTGAATTATACACAATGCCAATAAAATAATCTTCTATAATAATCACTTAGATTAATTATAGGTACACAAAATACTATGTTTGGATTTTTTTTACACAATATTCTGAGTTCCTTAAATAGTATGTGTTACACACGATGCTGAGTTTTACCAAACTACAATATACAATTAATATTGTTATTAAAACATTATTATAGGTTCTACATAGCCTTTAAAATAGAAGGTGAAAATAAGATTAAATAAATTGTGTTAATATTATCTACACATGTATATAAAAATAATTTTATGGTTATCTATTATTTAGAAATGAATTTAATAACTATTTAAAAATAATGAAATTAATTTTCAAGGTAAATTAATATTCTATATAAAAACACAATTTTTCTTAGAAGATTAATTTTTTTATCAAGTGTCACAAATAATGATTCTTAATTAAAAAATGAATTTTCATCAAATTTAATTATATATTTAAATTATATATTGAATTATTTATAAATTTAATATAGATAAATTTCAAATACATTAAACCAATTTATATCATTTGAACAAATTTCATTTTTAATTTGGATTTAAAACTCTTCAAACATTGAATCATTCTCACATAAAACCCACGGTCGAGATACATATGTGGGATTTATTTCAATTTAATTTCATCAACTTATTTAAATAGAATTTGGAAAAATGGATTATAAATTTTGAATAGTAATAAATTTTTATTTCTAATATGGTAAATATATTATTTTCCAAAAGTATTATTGAATGTAATTTTAATTATTTTCAGTGATTTAGGTAAAAATTGGATTACATTGTGGTTAAAATTTAATTTAATGAGAAAAAACCTAGAATAGTTTCCAAAATAAATTGAATGGGAATATTTATAACAAGATCCCTATTTTAATTAAAATATATATTTATTGTAGTCATGTAATATAAAATTAACCTCTCATTAGTGTTTACATATTAATATTTACAAGAATTCCACTTGTCCTATATTATAAAAGGGAACCCCCACCCAAAAACGCTTCTTGATACCTCTCAAGCCATTGGGATTATCGGAATCCTAAAAAAATATCATCCAAAAATACCACCCTTAATCTTATAATCCTCCATTTATGAATAAATCCAAACAAAGATTCCGTTTGATGAAAACTAAACGTAGTTACCTAAAGATGTGGTAACATCCTTCCACAAGATCTTTTTTTAATTCACCAACCCCTAAATTATTATCATTTAATGATTATGTAATATCATAAATATAAGAAATATAATTATATAGTTTTATTAAAATGATTAAACCTACACCTACAGAATCTTCCATGATATGGGTTATGAACATATTGTTCATGTGTACGAAAGACTACCACCTCACGAAAACATATCATTATTTTTCCCATTACCTGCTATCATGGATAGGAATTATGATAAATAATTTTTTATATGATATATATTATATTTTTTATTTCTTTATTATTTTTTAATTATTATATGAATCAAAACTTCATTCTATACCTTTTTTTAAATATGATATCATCATTTTTGGACGTGTGGACTATCATCTCTTTAAAGAAATGTGATTCATTAACACTTTTCATGAAATTTATAATAGATGGGTGGGTAAATTTATATTATATTCATGGAATAATAATAATACCATAGTTATAATATATATATATAAACACATAATTAATTTACTTTTTTTATTTCAATATGAAAAAAAACAGAAACAATGATCATCCATACGTATGACCTACCATCTCCATGAAAAGTGTATTCCATTTCATATATATATATATATATTATAAATATTTATAAAATTAATATATTTTATAATTCTTTCACCTTTTTTAGAAATATGTAAATCATGTTTTATGTAAGAGGATCAAGAATACAAGTCAAATCATAAATGAAAAACAAAACTGATGTTAACTAGAACTTAAAATTAATATTTAATTGAAAATAAATGGTAAATATAATGTTACAAAAAATAGGTTATCAGATATAATAATATGGTTCTTTTTTAGATTTATAAATAACTGATATTTTTTATACTTGAGTTCTGAATGTGTAAGAATAATGTAAATTTTTATGTTATGGTTTTTATTGTCTCAATTTTATTTCTATGATATTTAGACCTTATTTAGCAGTAATTTATATTGTGTGTCATATATACATCGAATGAATGTAATGAATTATTATTATACATAAATTTATTGGTATTTAGACATCCATTTTATTATATTTCATTCATGAGTTTTATGGTTCAATAGTTACCATATCAGTAATGTAATTTTCCCTCAAATTTTCTTACTTGAGATACATTCCTTTATTCCACTATAATTTTTATGAGGTGTATATACATTCTCGTTGACATATTATATCCTGAATATACTCTTTATTTTTTATTTTAATCTTCATGAAATTTTATAATTTCATGGGGTTTTTTACTCAATATTACCAAAGTGTTAACAATTTATCGCTATAATCTCATCATTTTTCAATATTAGTTATGATTATACTTTTATTTATTAAATAATATGATCCATATCTCAAGAAATATTAATTTATTTCACAAAAAATATTAATTATATCTTCATTTTTTGGTACCATTTTACCACACTTATATATATAATATAATTAATAAATTGTTTTTGAGAAAATATAACTTTTTTTCTCTCTTCGGTAGGAAATTTGTTTTATTAAAAAATTGACGACTTTTAATGAAAATTCATTAATGGTTTTTTATGATGATTAAAATATACTTTTACACATTTTTTAAATTTTAAATAAAAATGGGTTTAGAAGAAATATCATTGTCATTTTCCAACCAATGAACTTTTTCTAACCATTTTCTGTTGCAAAAGGAATGTTCCGCATGCTTGGATTTTTCTAACATCATGACATTAATTTCCCTAAAGAAACAATTTAATCATTAAAATATTAATTTAAAAAAAAATTAAAACATTTTTTAAATATGTTTTCTGAACAAGGTTTCCAAGGAAACAAATTTTAAAAAAAAATTATATTCAAAAACTATTTTAAATTATTTTCAAAGACTCATTTATATGTTTTCCTGGTTATTTTCAAAGTTAATTATTTTAAATATATTTTATGATTTTTTAAGTATTTTTAAATTGGAAATGATATTTCATTAAGAAATTTTTTAAACTATTTTTAATTGTTAATTTATATGTTATTAAGTGGGTTTTCAAAGAAAATCGTTTTGAAAAGGATTTTTTCTTTAAAATGTGATTCTCTAAGAATAGTTATTTTCATCAATAAATACTTCATGTGATATTTATAATACATCCACAGTTAATTTGACAATAATTGATATTGTGAATTCTATATTGGGTAAATAATCCAGATACACAATTCTTATTCTTTCTTTGAATGATTTATGTTAAGATGACTTGTTTTTTATGATACCTATATCTCTTCCATTGGTTATACCATGAAAAAAAAGATTATTAAACCAATTTCCTTTTATAAGATATTCTATGAATAAATTATTAGGAAATATTTCACTTATATAAAATATATGATATGATAAAATTTTAATAATATACATTTGATTTCATGGGTTATGATATGATGTTTATAAAATAAATCTTTTTTGGGTCATGATATGATATGTGTTTTGTTATCTAATAGAACATGCATGAATTATTTCATTATGTTATGGGTGGGACCAATATCTCTTTCAATGAATTGGGTAATGATAAATGTTTTATGAGATAAAACGGTACATTGTATTACATCCCCATACAAAAATAGGATGGTACATGAGAGTGCATATGAAACCTAAAACAAGAGGGAATACAAGAGGGAATCCATAGCACAAAACAATAGGGTACACGGTAGGTAATCACCAAACCTAATCAAGTGGATACATAAGGGTGAATCCCAATCCTAAAATAAGAGTGCACACTAGAGTGAATCCCAAGACTAAAAAATAGGGTATATGAAAGGGAATAATAAGCCAAAAGAAGGCACATAGTTGATTGTCCCAATCCTAACATGTTTTGAGGAATTTGTATGTAGCTTTGAAATAAGTTTTATTATACTTCTGTTTGTTTCATATTTTCATCCATCACTCCTCTATTATTCTTTATATGCTATGATTATGATTCCATTATTATTAGTATATTTTTAAAATCCTAAATTTATGCTATGACTCTTGATTATGATCATTGAAATACCGGTTATGATCATCTAATGTCATGACCATATTCTCATATTCTTATGCTCATTTATGCTTAATTATATTTGTTTTTTACCAATTCTGAGCATCTGATGTCACCTATTTCTTATTTTTATTCTCCCAAGGTTATGAAAACTGATTTTATGTATGATTACTAAAAGGGTATGATATTTAAGGGATATGTTTAATATCATTCAACAAGATAGAATATTTTGTCTCAATGTCTCCAAATATACATATATATCACATTCCTTTGGAATTTATATTTTTAATGTGATGAATATTCTTAAAAATGATATAATATCCATCTTTGTTAAGACCGGGTCGCTATATTTCATGACCGTACAATGTGTTGAATCATCATATATAATTTTCTATTGATATTTTAAAGGAAAAATTTTCCTTTAATATTAGGAAAATTTTATTTTTTAAGAAATAAATTTCAATATGAAAATGGTATTTCCCTCAATAAATGTTTTTTTGGTATTTTAAGAGAATTTTACATCAATGATATCCTGAATTAATGTTACTTATGTTTTATTTTCGATATAGTCCAACAATTCCATCGAAATTTAATATATGGATGGATTATGAGAGTGATGATTTAAGGTTGGTTCTGTGTAATCTGATTCATTCCATATAGGTTAACTAATTTCATATGAAGTCATTATAAAAAATATTCATTCATTTGGGTTATTCTATGATGAAATGTTAAAAAATTTTCAAACTATATTCCTTTAAATAGGTTATGTTATGATTATTTTTTTCTAATCATTTGGACTACATATTAATGATTTTCATTTTTTGTTAGGTGGGCCCAGAATTCTATATCCTACCAATGTATAGAGTAATGATAGATATCTCATGAGATAATAAGGACAAGAATGGAGAGTGAACCCAATTTCGTAAGGTTCTTTATCCACTATTATAATCTTTGGTGGAAACCTTGACAAAGGTTATTATGGAATATGGAGTCAAACCAGTACAGTATGATACTCACAATAGTAATCATTGACTTAGGAAGTGGTATGCAATGATATTTTTTATGCAAAAAAATTATGCATTATGTGAATATTAATTTCTAACTTCTTATATTCTTTGATTAATTTTTGATTCTTTTTTTATGAACTACGAAGATATATTCCAAGACTGAAGATTATGAGCATTCATATGAAGGGTTTGATTTTGAAATTATCATCTCATATTTCAATACCAATATACTGAGACAGTTTCTATATTATCATTTATACATCTATTCTTTTACATTAATTAGAATTTGAGCTAACCATATCATAGGTTTTGTTTCCCTATGTTACGATTAAATTGTTTATCATTGATATTACTACGAAGGGTGATAATTATATTGAATATAGTGGGATATGATATATATGTATGTATATATTTTGAACACATTTTTCTATATCAATGATTCATAATATAATAAACCTGTATTATTATGGTGTTGGTCATGATTTCACTTATTGAATATTCAACAAATAATATGTTATATTTGTCTATGAAAATTATGGGTCGCTATATATAGTATCATCAATGGTTTTAATTAATCACTGATGATTAGGATTATATAACAGGAGTGAAACCCCTATAGATAATCATATGTATATGATAACATTATATTGTTTTAGTAAGGTATATATTATTTTTTTTTCCTACAAATACATCCATTTATAGATATTAAAAGTGGATGTGAGAAGTCGCATATGCATATAGGGGAAATACCATGAAAATATTTTATCGATTTTGTCACAACCATCAATCTAGTACTGGGTGAATGTCCCCTACATTTTCACCTATTTTTAGACTCCTATGGGAAATTTTTTGGCTTCATTCAGATTTTCAATTTGATTAATTTTTTTGTAGTTGAATTGATGTTGACCATGATTAACTTAGTTTAAGTCTATGGTGACATAGTTTGAAGAAAAATTTTCAAAATTTATACATCATATTAATTATTTTTTAGGATTTTATAAATTCACACTTTGATTATAGTAGCACATAGTATTATTTTTTTTATTAAATGGCTCCGAATACAAGGAATCTCAGTGGCCTTGAATGTGACAAAAAATAAAATGATTTTCCTTATGACTAACCAAATTAAAAGGGATATAGAATTTTAAATATTGTGATTATTCATAATAACTGTTTTTAAATATATTATTTATAATATAAAAATGGGTGATTTTTTTTATCAAACCTATTGAGATTTAAATGGAGTTTCATGAATGTTATGTAGAGAAAAATATTATGTTTTTGAAATGTAAGCTATGTGAGAAGAAGAACATGTGGAAATGTCACGGAGGAATGAGAGTATGTTTTATTCATAGAACATATTGTCATAGAGTATGTTTTTATTGATGATGAAGGAATATTTTGATGGAAGTATTTTAATTTTATCTTAAGGCACAATATATAGTTCAATGTATTATATGTCCTTAATTTGGGAATTATCCGAGTCAATTCCCAAAATCCATGGGTACAATCATAGTAAATGGAATGACTTATGCGATTATAATAATTAATGTGAAAAGAGAAATGTTTTTATGTATTTGGACTCAACAATTATGTTATACATGTGTTATATCTATGAAAATATGGTAATAATAATGCTAAAACATTTAAGGATTTTTCCATTGTAGTTATTTTTTATGTATTTGAAAACATGTGTTGAATGATAATAATTACCATGAAGGGGATTTATTGGTAAGGTGGTATTTTTGGAGAACATATGACTAATGGAATGATAAATCTAAATTCATGTATTTTATTGAGTTAACTATTCTTATTTGGGATGAAGAGATGATTGAAATTGAGGATGTTAATGGGGTAGTATTCATATCCTTGAAATTGGTTAGTTTTTTGATGAAAAAATAATTTAGGTCCTCATATATGAAGTTAATTTGTTTTTCAATTAACGAATTATATTTGATAGAGTGTTATTTTATTTGAAAAAATGTATAGTGTTAATTTTTGCACAAATATTTTTTTATTTTATGTTTTATGGGGATTTTTATTGATAGTATGTTTTGAAAGAATATATAATGAATGCATTTACATGATTATTATGTTTCATTATAAGATACATAATGTTGTATAAGGTTACATTTTAATTATGATCTTAAAAAATGATAAAAAATATTACATATTTTTTTTATTTTGATTTTGGTTAGACATATTTTAGAGGATTTGAAAGGTCAAATATCTATGGAATGACTTATATTAAACTTTAGGAGTTATTGTTGAGTTTTTATGGATTAATTTATTATATTTATCCAAATTAAATAACCTGGGATAAAAATATTAATTATATTTTAAGAAATAATTAATGACTTTTCATTATTAAATGATCTCATAATAAATTAGATGTTAATTTTAATGCATCAAGGTTGAAATTTTCATCTTTAATATTCATTTCTTATAGTTATAGATAATCCATCCATCGAACAGCTCGAAGGCCTTCAAATTTATTTTTATTATATGATAAAATCCCGCATTTAAGGGATGTAGGGGAAAACCCAATAAGACATCTTAAAAATAGGAAAAATCACTATCAAAAGAAGAAAGAGTGAAACCAAAATGACAACACATATCTTCTCCTCCCTTGAATTTGATCATGGTGAAGCTTTTCACCATTGCAAGATTTTTCAGCAAGCAAGTGTCCCTTGTTAATTCTCGGGCTCGATCCAATGGTTGACGCCATACCTTATCAAACATCCAAATCCCAAAAACATTTGAAGGGCAGAACCATGGATCTGAATCCTCCTATGGAGCCGATTCTGTGATGTCAAGTCCAGTTCCACAGACATCCCACCTCCGAAAAAACAAACCATCCAAACCACTTACAACATTCAAAAACAACAACTCAATTCATGAGATTAAATATTAAAAACCTTCAAACGAGTATCTTGCAACAACACCATGCATCCAACCCAAAAAAACAATGTCGTCTTCATCAAACCAGCTCACAGGGACCATAGAACTCTGACTAAGAGAACTCTGCTGGAGCACGGAGCAGACGACGGAACATTGTTCCTCACTGCAGATTGGAACCACAACCCCCGTGAAACGGAAAACTGAAGCCTTCAAACCTGCAGAAGAAAGGAAATAACCACTAATGAAGAACATAGCACAACCCCAATGCCGTGGAAAAAAGTGCTCGGCCCAGACGCCGCTCCAGAACTCAGGACCACGCCGCAATGAATCGCGACATAAGAACTGCATTGGAGCTACCCTCTATGCCGCAAACAACGAATCTCAACCCCAAAATTCCTGATCAGATGTCGCTTCACAGCAGAGAACATGATCGAGACCTCGACGCACCGGATCTAGATCTCCTCGCCGCAATAATTCAGAAAACAACCCTGACATGCCAGAACAAAACACCAACACTGTAGAGAAGGACTGCACCTCGATGCCGCACTGGATCACAATCCAACATCGCGAAAGAGACGAAACGTGACCCTAAACCCAGAGATAAGAAAACACTCTTGCTGCGGAAGAACGGACCCTAAGATTCCAATGAGTCCACCCTTCACTGAGGAAGAAGTCATTGCCCCTCAAGCATTCCAGGAGAACCGAGGAGGAGCTGCAGCCCGAACAAATCAGAGAAGTCGGCGGTGATAAGGAGACACCCTAAGGTGTTGTGCCCTTTACGGGCTCATCCCACATAATAGAAGATATGAATAATAAATTAACAACAAACAATGGTGGAAGTTTTCATTATGAATTGATAAGAAATAAGGAATGAAAATTTTCTTGTGTTCCATAACTTGTTATTAATATATTCATCTAATATTATGAAATGAATCTTGAAATAAAAATTTATTATATTAGATTCATTTCTTATGAATTAATTATTATTCCCACCTTAGTAATTTATGGTTTTTTGGTCATTAAAATGCTTATGACCATATTATCTATCACACTATATTACACCATAGATGTTAATTTCCTTATTAATTTTATAATTTAAATTTTTTCCAATTACCTCTTTATTTAGGGACACGATTATGATTAATTTCAAGTCAAATTCATGTTTTGTACTTCCCCTTTTGAAAAGAAGATTTATTATTCCTATATATGATATAGATTTTCAATAAAGATATTTTTGAATATTGACCCTTTGATGATAATGTTTAAATATTAAGCCTAAATTTTATTGATGAGAGGATAATTTATCTCTATAAAATTTTTATAAATTATAATAATTCTGATAACTTCATTAACACCTAACATTTATCTTTATGTCAATTTAGAGATATTATAAAAATATTACTATTAAAATGTGGTAGTTATAACCTAATCCTTATTTTGTAATGGATGGCTATAAGTAATAAGATTATGAAATATATGTATAATGGCCCAACTCTACATGAGGGAATTGATTAATTAGTTTGAAATAAAAGTACGTTTTAGTGAAGTAATTTTATCTTCCAAAAATATATCTTATTCAATCTTTTTTTTGGTTGTGGAATTAATAAATAATAGAAAAAAAGTAATTTATATTCATATAAACAACATCATTTTTTAAATCAACATATGAAAAATATGGTGAGGTAAAATTTTGGATTTTTCTAAAATGGCTGATTTTTCAATGAATAGTAAAAAATATAGATATTTTCAAATACTCTAATTTATTTTCATTAAATCATGTTATTTGAAAGTAAAATTATATATTTTTTATATCGAATTAATTTAAAATATTATATAATTTATTTTGAATAAACTAATTTAATCAATTTTAATTTGAAATATTCTTCATTTTGTATATAATTAAATATTTATTATTAAAACACATTCTTCAAAAAATAGATTTTCATTTTGTCTCAAATATTCATATTGATTTTGTTTTCAAACACTTTTTGAAAATTAATTTGAAAATTATAACATATTTTTCAAATCATATTTTTAAATTTATCTTTTATTTAATTTAGATAATTCTTTGAAATGACACAATTTTTAGGAATAGGGAAAACTAATTATTTTTATTGAAATCTTCCATTTTCATTAATGAATTTATAAATTTATATTTTTAAAATGATTTTAAAAGTAATATTAATTATATTATATTTTTAATAATACTATTTTTTTCATATAATTAATTTTATATATAATTTTTATATAAAAACTTTTTATTCAAAACAACAACAAAATTTATTGAAAAATCATCTTTCGTCATGTTTTCTTATTATAGGTATAAATTAAATTCCACCACTTCTCGGAGGTTATATTTTTAAAATTTATTACATATTTTGAATAATCATAAGTAATATCAAATAGTATATTAATCATAATTTTAATTCATCATGAATAGTAATTATGGTAAAAATGAATTACGATTGCTAAGATTTGACCATATTTATTGGGTAGTTTATCCATGGTATGTAGGAAATATTGAAAATTTCCCTTAAGAAATCATCTAAATTAGTATTACTAAAGGAAGGGTTATAAACTTATCCTACCACATTCAAATTAGTTTTTATTCTATATTCCAAAAATCAATTATGTTCCTCATAAATTAATATCTTATGTTTCTTCAGTATACTAAAATGTTATTATGATTATGAATCATCCAATATCCACACACTACTCTATCTAATGGTAATTTTATTTACCTCTTGTTTGTATGTGTAAACCAAAACCAACACGTAGAAATGTAATTCATTTTTCTGGGTTATCTTTCATAGATATTTATTATTATGGATATGAAACTAATATATGATAATTATGACCTAAGTATGAATATGTTATTATAATACGATTTCTTATTCCAACATTCCAATTGATTGAAAAGTCATAAAATTATTCATGATAATGTAATTAATACCAACTGCATTAAGTGAATTTTTGGATGGGTATACTATTATTTATGTTTCGTTCGTTCCACTATTCAAATTGTGAAAAAAATGATCATGTATACATACGGTCATCCATCTTTATGAATAGTATGATTCATTTTTTATCACTATATTATATGGATATATATATTTATAATTACTATATATGATAATTATATCATGATTAAGATTCTAGAGATGAGGTAACCATGATTAATTTGGAGGGAATAGAACTACCAAACTGAAATTCCAAAGAAAAATGAAATAGTTTACACATAGAAATAATGATTTTAATAGTGAATTATTAATAAATAAATATTTAAATATTAAAAGTGGATCTTAAATTATATTTTATGTGTGTATGTTATTCACTTATAAAATTAAAATAAATTAGATATTATTAAATATGAGGTTAGATTATTTGAAGTTAATCACACTAAAGGTAATAGATTTTCATTACACTTTTATTTTTGCGTGTCACATTCTATATTCACCAATAGTTTCATTAATTTATTATATATACACTATATTAATTTATTTTAATAATCATCTATTAAAAATTATGGGTATTTAGATATACATCTTATGTTCTATCTTTCATGAGGATTTGATTCGAATCATTCTAATGTGGTATGGGATTCTAGTTATAATCTCATTATTAATCGAGTTTTTTTATTATGAAGCTTCAAATGATGAAATAATATGAGATATATCTTAATAATAACGTGAATTATATTATATTTTGGTTATTTATAGAGATATAATCATGAAATGTATGATTTTTATCTTTAATAACTCATGTTTTATAAAAGATTTATTTGGTATAAAATTTTATTTATCTCACTCTTTGGTAAAAAATTAATTTTTATTTCATATACATATATTTTAAAAAAATTTGGATAATGTATTAACTATTATAATATTATTTTTCGAAGTAATATTTAACCTTGAATGAATTTCTAATACACAAAAATGATATTCTTTTCATTTTATAAATGAGGTAGAATTATTTTACTAAAAATATGAAAAAATAATAATTATATAAACATGTGTTGAATGAACATAATTTCCCACTATCAAGAGTAATAAATGAGTTGATTTTTCTATTACATGTTTATAATATTATTCTCAAAATTTTTATTTCCTATATAATTTGGAAAAAAATTTATTTTAAATATGTAATTTAAAAGTTAAAATGTTATTTGCAAACATAAATATTTTTTTGTTATTTTAAAGGAAATATTCTTCTATAAAAAAATCCATTGATATTACATATGATTTAAAGTGTATATAATCAAATTCTACCCCCTAATTTTTTTTGGTGGCTTATTTTTATAGTGATTTATGGATGATTCTATGAAACTTATTTCATTCCCCATGGGTTAATTACATTTTGATGAATCCTCAAGGAAACTCATTTTATCAATGGATGATTCTAAGATGAAATAATGAAATGATTATGAAACATTTTTTCCATCCATTGGTTAAGTAATAAAGAATTTTTATTATCATTAAGCACACATATTCATGATTTTTATGATGTGATAGGTGGTCCCGAAATTATATATCTCTCTAAATAATTATGTAATTATAGTTACAACATGAGATAGAAAATACTGGAAGGGGAGTGACAATAATTTATTAAGGGACAATATACACTCTGATAGTATTGTGAGTGAGCCTTGGATAAGGTTATGATTTTATGAAGAGTCAAACCAATCTACTATTATAGTATTAACAATGATCCTTGAATAAGGAAATGATTTTACTTGTCAAGAATATAAAAAAAACATTTCTTATGCCAATATCATTCCATTATGTATCATGTTCTTCGATTCCTTTATTATTAATGTATTATAAACATCAAAAATTTATTCCATTAATTAGGATTTTTATCTTTGTTGTGAAGGATATACTTTTTATATGATAATCTCATGTTATAATACTATTATTCTCATGATATTTTTATGTGATTATTGTTATTAACTGTGTCTACCCGTATCAGGAATCTAATCTCACCATTTTTTCCTTCACTTTATTATGAAGAATGGTTTTGGGTATGATATATCAAATATAGATATTAATTATGAATATCTTTGAATGTGATTATGTTGACCTCTTATGAACATGTTATTTTTGATTCCATGATTCCAAATGCTGTAAAACAAAATGATTTTGGAATAGACCATAATGTTATGTATTTAATAGTGATCTAATAAGATGTAATATTTATTTATTAAAAAAATCGGGACCCTATATTAATTATCCTGAAAACACTTCAAACACATACTCGAACATTTTATAAAACACTTAAAAATGTTAGATATCAAACACCTCTCTTTCAACAATGACAAGGGTAATTCAATATACACATTCGAATATATTGAAAACCTAAGAATCTCATCCTTAACACAATATTGATAATAAAATTCTCATCCATGAGTCCCAAAATCATAGTCTTTTTCATTCTCAAAACATCACGACACCAAAAAAATGTTAAGGTTGTGCTTTTGAAATAATTTCATCACTTAGTACCAATAAATATTATGTCTATGTGATAAGTCTCTATCTCCATTAATTTATATACTCAAAACTTTAAGTAACTAAAAATTTCCTAAATAATAAATCCACTAAATAAAAATGATTGAAATACACTTCTCACCTTTTTTAATACATATCCCTACATTTATTAAGGGAATTTATACATCATCATGAAAATATTTATTTGTTAACTTCTCCTCCGTTGATAAAATAATCTATAGAACATTGGGGGTCACATCTAATGCATATAAATTGAGATTGATGGTTTAAACACTCATTTTCTTCCTAAGGGTCTCAAATATTCCCTTAGGTATTTTCTTTGTGAAGTTATCATCCAATTGGTCATTCGATGGAGTAAATTCCAACCTGATATCACCATTAGAAACACTCCATCTAACTAAATTAATTTTTATGTAAATTTTTATTGATATTAACAATTATATATGATTTTTTGGAGATCGACAATACTTTTATTTTTAAAAAATCATATAGGATTTTCATCATTCTCCCCCATTGTATTCAAGGTAGTCCTTCATCCATGTCATTTGATTGTAGGACCTATTAGAGAAAATTTATCTATGCACGATGTTACATTTTGTCATTGAGTTTGGTTTTTTTTATTCCAAATCTAACATCTTTTTCCTACAAAAAATAATCCTCCGGAAGTAAAATTTTAATATCATAATCACCGACCCAATCTTCCATAGTGAATCCAAAAAATGTTTATTTATTCAATTTTCCATATAATAGTCCAAACATCATTTTTATTATATTTATTTTAATTATAGTCCTATATTTTCCCTCAAAATAAATTGAAATATTTCAATATATATTTTCAGAGTCATGCTACAAGATCATGTTTGATTTTGAGGCTCTTTATGCATATAATTAATTGTATAAAAATATTAAATATATTATATATTATATATGAAGATTATTAATGAAAATTTTTTAACCGTTGAATGTATCCCCATTCCATAAATCCAATCTCGTTGTTTAGTCCTATACTTGTGGTTAACCTTATGAGAAACCAAAAATGGGTTGGAATGGGTTGTTAGAAAATAGAGACTATTTGTGGGTGCATTATTTATAATAAATAAATTTATTAATTAATTTTAATTAATTTTACATTATATAAATTCCATAAAGTTCGTAGTTATATATCATCCTATAGGTTTATCCATATAAACCATGGGAGGATCGAGAGATGTTCAACCTCCCCACCTTAGTAAAATCAACATCTAACAACAACCGATGTACGGATGGGGGAAACATGGGATGCACTGAATTTAATGACCCCTATTAATAATTGGTGAGAATGTTATTTAATTATGAAAAATATAATCACCCTATAAGACTCATAATTTATGAATTTTTCTTAATTTAAATTAATTTTTGAGCATGATAAAACCATTTTTTGATCCACTCTAATTTTGGAAAATTGCATTAACCAACGTGTTGAAATTAATTTAAATATTTAATTATTTTAAAACCTATGATCACATAATTTTTATTCATTAACAATAAATTCTTGTACAAGGATTATTTTCCATTTGTTTTTTTCATTTATACACCAAGTTTTTAGTGTTCTTCACCAACAATCAAATGAGGTATTAGTTCAACATTGTCTTGTGGGATTGAGCCCAATCAAACACCCATAATCCAGAAAGACTCATGTTTTATGGATCAATTGAAAAATCATTGAAGGATTTGATTAATTTTTTAATTTCTGATAATCAATTTTAAAATAAAATTCCATTTCAAAAAAGGATGAAGAATCTGACATGTGGGAGGTGCACAGAATGCATCCAGATTAACTGGATACTGATTTTCGACCATCAAATGAATAAAAGTTTCTATTTAGATATATATCCACCACACTCAAGTGGATAAGAGGATAGATTAGAAGGAGGAACTATTAATTATACATTTCCATGCTAAAATCTATCATTATTCAAAAAACAATACTATTCACTATGTGGTCCTAAGAACACACATCGTGTAGGGCCTTTGCTATGGAGGCTAGGTATTCTTGGAATTATAATAGTCAGACACCATATAAGACCCCACTATATTATGATACCTTGCATTGGGGTCCTGGTGTGTACTACAGGAGTACACATACATGGGCTTGGCAAGAAATAGACCATGTTCCAGAGAACACATACATGGCTAGGGACACGGGAGGAACCCTATGTGGAAGAACACACCATGTAACAATGTACATAGACACCATAAAAGCACACTAAAATGTCTAGGGCCTATTAGAAAAACCACAGATCGATGAAAAACACCATGTAGACCCTCTACACATTGTTTACGGTTATATGGGTTATGATTTCTGTACCTCAGGGGACACGACCAGGTGATGGAGCAGGACTACAATCAATGTTACCCTTTTTTATTTTTGACTAAACTTCAACATATCATATATTTTTAGTTTTGACTAATAACTTGGATCATGATTTTAATATCCTAAGTGATTTCCATGTATAATGAGATAGTGGCCCTTAACGAGGTTTTTGAGATACGATGAGTGATTTTCATTGCATGAATCCTATTTGGTGAAACACAACAATGAATGTGGTCACACAAGATCATTAGAGGATTCTAGAGTGGCAAACTTCTATACTGATAGGTTATGGTTCATCTACATATCTATAGAGTATCACACTCTATCTTGGCTAGGTATTGGACCTCTATATAAACTTCAAGTGTAATCCTCCTACCACGACTTGAAATGGGTCATCAAGCTATCTATAGATTGGAACCCTTGAGTTTAACTAGGGAATGGGTCCTATAACAAGTGATTGAATCCCCTTACTATGTGGCATAAGGAAGAGGTGTGGCTAGAGTTGGTTTTTTACTGGGTAGGGCATGGTTCCTCTATCTGTCATCTGAGTAGAACCAACCTGCTGGGATGGGAATCAGTTATCATGTACTAGAATGAAACCCTCTTTTCAGACTACTAATGGGTCCTCTATATAGTTCTGACGTGTAACCCTCTATAAGGTATCCTCATAGGTCCTCTGTCATCTACTGAGTGACACCCTTCTATGGAGACATGGCATGATCCTATACCATCCTAGTTTCACACCCACTCATGATTGGTAACGATTCCTCTAGCAATATAGCGAGTGAAATAGTTTTGATTTACTAGTGTATGGGTCCTCTCACTATAGATTGTTTCCCTATACTAAGTGGCACAATAGAGATGTGGAGTCCAGATATCCTTAATGTTCATCTGGCTATTAGAGATCATGTGGAGGATTTTCAAGGTTAATTAATTCCCCGCCATGCCCCTAGAGTTTGAGTAAGTCCCTAACACTATAAAAAAATAGTAGTAGAGAAGATATGTGTATGAACCTATAAACATGACAAAATGGGGTGATATGGATGTCAATAATGGATACCCCATTACAGATCACCAGATAATGATTGATAATCAGCAAAATAGGACCCTATATTGATGGACAATAACTTGGTCCACAAGTTGTTTCTTTATTGAAATATATAGTTGATTTCCTTGGAGTGAGAGATCATGATGCGGGCTCCGTATCCTAAGATATTTTTTTAGTTTTTACTTTTGGTAAAGAAAAAATATTAAATTAGTGAATGATGTAGAGATCTAGTTTTTTGTTTTAATCCTTCGAAATATTTCAAAATATGTTTTTGGACCTAGGCAAGATGGCGGCCTGTGATTTCGAGGATTGTTATGCCCTGAATTAATTTTATAAATATTTGAAAAAAATTTTATATTATGTGGATCCATTTTATAAAATAAAAATGGATAAAAATTAATTATAATATAATAATTTAAATCCTTGAACATGTTTGAGTCCGTAACATTTTTTTTACCCTATGAACATCCTAAAACAATTCGATGTAGGTCATTTAGAAATTAAAACCATTTCCAAGTTCATTTTGTTAAAATAAATGAATAAATATATTTATTTTAGTAAAATGAACCTCATATATTTTTATAAACCCACTATTATGAATAATCATCTATGGTTATCCACATAAACCTTGAGAGGACAGAAAGATGTTATATCTAATATCTATTTTTGAATCCACATCTCAGAATGACATTACTCCAAATCGGGGGAGATTAAGATGAAACAAACTCAATGAATCATCTAAATAACTGGAGATAATTTTGATTGATGAATAATGTTACAATTTATTGATAGGACTCACCATTTTTAGATTCTACCTCATTTGATTAAATTTTTTATCATGCTCAATCCCTTTCATTAATATGCTCCAATTGTGGAAAAATACATGGACCCACATATTGAAATTGAATCCTCTATTAAATTTTTATCCATGGATATCCCAATGGTATTAATTATATAAAAATATATTGAAAATTATTATTGTGGATCTTTTGTTTTCTTTTTTCACATAATGTTTTAATATTCTTCACTGGTTGGATTATAATTTAATGATTGGAAATTTTTAGGCAGGACAAAGCCTATTCGGAAACCCAATATTCATGATTGATTCACCTATGGGGGATGCATTGAAAAATTTGAGATGGACATGGTTTAATTTCATATTCAATGTAATCAATTTGATAAATTGATTCCATATCAATAGTATAGGATGAACCTGATACAGATATAGTCTATAGGATACATGTTAAGGATCCAGATATTGTTTTCCTACCACATGATAACTGTAAATCATCGTCCATAAATAAATCCACAAAATATAACATTGGATGAGGCTAGATTCATTGGCGGAATAGAAATGATCTAGATAATAGTGTCTTCATCTAACATTCTTCAAAAAAAAATTAGCTACATATCATCTAATCAGAATAACACACGACATGTAGGGATTTAGCAATGAAATCTAGGATTTCATAGAATTATAAGTATCACACATCAAGTGGGAACCCCACATGCCTTTATAACTCATGATGGAGGCCTAAAATTTATTCTATGACAAAACGGACATGGAAAACGTGAAACACATCCTTTATGTCAGAGTGGAAAAACACATCTATGGTAATGTGTGGAACTCAATGTTGAAGGACACACTTTGTGACATAATAAATAGAAAAGGAAAAATTATATGGGCATGGCTGGAGGGAAATCGTAAGACCATGGGCTGCTCAGACATGTCGTGTAAAACCTCCTCACACTGTGTATGGTTAAATGGGAGGTGATATATTTACCTGGAGGGACATGGACATGTGATGGAGTAGGACCACATTCCATGTGGGTACCATCACACACCATGTACCCCTTGATTCATTTTGAGGAAACATTAACCTCTCATATCTCCTTCATTTGAAATCAGATATTTTCATGTGAGTAGTATATCGTAAGTGTTTTTCGACATTGAATGTGACAAAATCCTTCATAGTGACTTTTTAGATACATTATGATAAAATCCTTGAAAGATGTTTTTTTAGATGACACTTGGCATCAATCATATATTATCACCAAAGTCGTTTAGAGTGGAAAACTCTTATTGGGATAGGGTATGGATCCTATAAAAATATATAGATTGGAATATTATAGCTTAGTTGTGTATGGGTTCACTATATGCTCTTCGATTCACACCCTTCTACCATGATTGGACATGTGTCCTCTAGTTATCCATTGAGTGGTACCCTCCTCTTCTACCAAGGAATATTTCCTCTACCTAAATTACGTTTCCCCTCGATTGTAAGTCACAATATAATGGAGTGGGTTGACATGGGTGTTTTATACTAGTTTGGGCATGGTTTAACTATCAATAATCTGAGTGACACCCTCCTATTGGACAAGGTAGTGTTCCTCGAAGACTAGAGTAGAACCCTCCAACTAGGGTGGGCATGTGTCCCTTACAGACAAATGGAGTGGCACAATCTAAATAGGATGGTAAGGGGTACTATATTAAAAATTGAATGAAATAATACTATAGAGAAATTGCATGGGACAACAATGATCAGAGTGGAACACTCTAGCTAGGAGATTCCATGGTTAATCTAGATAATAACTTAGTGGCACCATATTGTTGTACCAGTCGGTGGGTTCTCTACAGAGAGATTTTAGGCCCTTGAAAATGTGTCCTAGTGGAGAGGTGTGTCCTCACATGGATGTTTTCTTATGAGAATATGGTTGAGATTTTGTGCATTATTGATGGACATCTAGAAATGTTGGAACTCCATTCTAGGGTTGAGCTTTGAGTTAGAGATCCTCTTCTCTCCTGTTTTGGTTTCTTTAGTTTTAGAATATATATATATATATATCCATGTATTTGTATCTTAATTATTCTCTTCTTCTAGGATGAGCTATTTGATTTATATCACTATTATTTATCTTTCATCTGCCCCATAATCTTTGGGGGAATCCTACTGGGTATGTATATACTCACTCTTGCATAGTATTTTACTATATCGATTATGTCTTATGAAGATGATAGATAGGTCAGTGGTGAATTCCATGTAGCATTAGGATACTTAGTGAGTTAGATCATGTATAGTGGTCAGATCTTGGATTTTAGTATATAGGTTCTCTCTATACTTTTACTTTATAGTTTTGAAAGGTTGGGATATCTTTCTGATTGAGAATGTTTTTTTTCCTTTAATTTATGTTTTCACTTTCATACTCTTGTACACCTAGAAGGTTTTCCATTATTATTCTACATTATATATTGATGGCAGTTTTATTATTATTCCTCCTCTTTTTTTCATTGATATGGTTGGGTTTGTGTGTGTACAAGTATATTTGGAAAATCCCTCCCATTTTGGACATCTCATTCGGGACATGTCACCAAAACTGTGTCTATTTAGCCAGTCGTATGGTTGTTATGGATTTATACCTAATTGTGGTAGGTTCTGAACTTTATATATTATTCTGATAAAAATTATGTGTGATTCCTTAGGGTCACATTAATACATAGAATTGAGGCTCAAAACAAAGAAAATTGAATGCTTCTGATCAAATTTATAAACCCCCTTTGATTACAATGTCATTTTTAGTATTTTATATAATTTCATCTCCAATTTAATATATATATATTCTTTGGTTAAGAGTTATTCATTAAAAAACATCTTAAAATCATTGGAATACTTCACTCATAATAATAATATAACATTAACTTTTTTTATCACATGTAATCCAAAGATGTATTTTTGTTCTCCAAGAATGGACCTGTCAAATACTTTTTGGCCTTCATTTTGAAAACCTGGAAATCACATTATTGAAAAATTGTAAAAATCATGTCATAAATATATAAAATTATAAATATAATAATAAAAATATTTACATTGACATTTAGGCTATTTTAGACATTACATTTTTTAAATTTTAATTATATGAAATTGATTTATATACCTAATTAAAAAAATTATTAGGAATTTATTCAATTAATATATTTCCATATTCAGTGTTAATACTTTAGAAAACTATTTTTTAAATGAAAACCCCTTCTGGATTCTCTATATAAATATTATTTTCAATCTCATCTTTCAAGAATGGGGATTTGGAAAACATTTTTTAAAATTTTCACTTATAATTAGATACCATATAAAAGATTATTTTGATAGATTTTATCATTTCTTCCTGAGTATAGGCATCTTCATAATCCATCTCGTAATCCTAAGTGTAATCTTTGCAAATATGTATCTCATTGTTCCTTAACAACTTTACTTTTTCATTCATTTTATTTTTTAACACCAACATAGTCTCAATAAAAAAATTCATTTTCTATAGTAATGGCATCCTAAGTGGAATTCTACTCAGTTTTTTCTTGTTCATCATTCATATCCCTAAATCCATTAAAAATGTGTGATAGCTTCCGCTGTTGATCATTTCTTGAATTAGGTTATTATGGTTGTTTGAGATTTATAATATTATCTTCCCTCTATTATGAATGGATAAGACGAATTTTCAATGATATTCTATCCCCACGTGATTCCTTAGCTTCTAGTACTTCGGTTTATCAATTCATTAAACCATTTACTCATAAATAGTCTGATAAATCTCATTTCTATTTGTTTTCAATTATGTTTCATCTAATATATCATTATATATCTAAGAAATATTCTCTGTTTTTTAATTTTAATTTTAAAATTTCTTATATTTATAAAAAAATTGAGATTATTTTTAAATATTTATCCCTAAAAAAGGTCATCACATTTTGAAGTCTTTTATTCTGAAATCTGTATAATTTTTCATTTATTAAATATTTAAGAATTATATCCTATACATCATTTTCATTGAATTTTTCATGAACTGGGTATTTGATATTAATCATTTAAGGTATTATAAAAAATACAAAATGACTCACTCTTCTATGATTCTGATACTACAATTTATATAAGTTTAGTTTTTAATTTTCTATAATAAAAACTGACTCAAAATGTTTACAGCTATGCACACAACTTCTCCCTATGAACATACTGATCCTTCTAACTTAGTTAGAATTATGCTACAAATTTATATTACTCATTTATTTATACATTCATGAGCATTTGATTGCAGACTTTAGGGATTAGTGTATTGATTTTATATTCCATATATTTCGATATGTGTTTTAAAATCACTTTATTTTAATTCCATCTAATTTGCAGATCATTGTTTCTTGATGTGGTCACCATGATCTCTCACAACACATATTTTGATGATTTTTTAAAATTACAATACATTGATTTTTTTCCCATAAGATGAACATAATCATAAATTTATAGTAATAATAAAATTTATGTGTTATAAATAACATCTTGTGAATTAATAACTCACAGTACCACTAAAATAGCACTTTATCAATTAAATTATTTTAGTTCATTTTATCTCAAATCATTTATCCTTTCCCTAGATAACCTTCTCATTATGAAATTTTTTTCATATAATATCATTATCATTACTCTACTTTTGTAGATACCCTAATATATTTTCTTATTAAATGTTTCTTATGTTCTTATTTATAGTATAGTCATGTCTTATATTCGAGATATGATTGTCTTTTTTGGAAATAATTTGTACGGAATTACTAGGAACTCCAATATGAAAACAATTCTCACCATTTATTTTACAAATTATGAAGAACATTTTATATTTAAATATTTTAAGTAGTAAAATATATTTGTTAAAAATCACTACATTTCCTTCATCACAACACTGATTGACACTTCAAAGATTACACTTATGCATATAAATAAATAATACCTCATATCAATTTATCATATGTGGGTCAATTTCATATGATTTTGTTCAGTAAATATTAAATTGTATTTATTTTCCAAAATATAGAACACAAAAATCACGTACTTAACTTTTTTTCAATAACATAGTATGAACTATAATATATGGTGAGTAATGACTATCATGTATCAATGGCCTATTTTTTAACTATCTATGATACCTGCATCTATAAGCAGTTATATTTTATAATTTTTTTCATGTGGATTACTAACTAAAAATATTTTTATTTGATATTTATTCTTGTTAATAAATTATTTAGAATAATAACTTCGTTGGACACATATTCTAAAAATATCCTCATTTTCATCCAACATGTTCTTCACAACAACCATATGTGGTCTTCCATTATCATTATTCCTACTGATAGCTCTATAAATTCTACTCACAATGTGGAATAATCTTAATTATTTCTTCATTTAGTTTCTTTGGAGATAATTTTTATTAAATAAAATATGTGAAAAATGTTAATAAGAACACCAACACCAACTATAGTCCATGAATTTGGTTCTTCTATGATACTATTATTTTTGTTATGGAAAATATACTTGTTGTATTTATGTGATATCATTCGTATTCAGAATCTGTTTATTGGAATCAATATTATTTTAATCACTCTACAATAACTTATTAACAGAATAAATTTTTAAGGATTATTATATATATTGGTTTAACAATTTTGGTATTTAGAGAGTTCATTATTTTCTAAAATAAATTAACCATTCTTAGAGTCAATATGTTAAATTTTCCTATAATGATTCAAAATATTTCAATGGAATTTATTGTAGTTATTTGATTTTTGGTCATCAACAATCACCATGATAATTTACAGTGATGAACATGAGAAGAAATTTTATTATTTTAATTTGAATTATCATGGAATATTACTCATGAAAAAAATCAATTAATACCCATTAATACATCATTAAAAACATTAATATTTTCTAAAATTATATATCCGTGATTGAGTTGTTGATAATTTTGAATAGATGAAAAAATAACATCATTTGATTATACTCATAGTTTTCTTAATTTTGAAAATGTAGTTTTATCCTATAGATTTTCTCTAAATAATTTTATATGACTAACAATTGCATTCACCCCAGTGAGATATTCATCAATAGATTCTTCCAAACCATTTAAATATTATAAAATTTATCCATCATGATCTATAATTTTGTATTTTTATCTTTACGTTCCCCTTATAAATGTTTTTAATTTTTTCCCACATTTATTTGGTTGTTGTCAATCCCATTACCATTAGGTAAACATATTATTAAAGGGATAATAGAATACCATTTCTTTTATTCTAAAATTCATCATGATTTAACATTTCAATAATATAACTAGATTAATATCTTATAAGAGGTGGAAATACCATAGTTAAACACTCAATATCCTATGAGTCTAATGAATGAAAAACGTCTAACATAAGGTTATTCTTCCAAAGAAATTTTTTCACTTAAATTATAGAAACTATTATACTATTCATGAAACAAATTATATCAATAAAATTATTTAGTAATTATTTATCATGGTGAGAGAGTTTTATATGATTCCACTTATATAATTTATATATTACTTTGGTTACTTTCTTTTAGGGGTTGAATCATCAGTACATTTTTATTTAACAAATTTACACATTAAAATAATTCTATATGACCAATTAATGTATTGATAAAATTAGGGACTCCCCTATACACCTCATTGAATTAATGATATATAAACACAACCCATAACAAATCTTTTATTGCTTGACCTAAATTTGAGAACCTTCTCTATGTCATTTCTATCTTTTTGTTACGGTATGAATTTTCTTATCACTAAAAAATTTAACTCATAAAAAATATAGTGAATGATTCATACATGGTTTTTGATCATATTATCCACTTATATATGAATAAAATGTATCTTAATCTTCACCAATCAAGTATTCAATTATTAAAACATGAATCATCAATTAATTATAACTTATTCATAGTTTTAGAGTTTTAATATGATCATTAAATCACCACTATATTCTTTTGTATCAAGGAATAAATATTCTCTAGGAAAGGCATTTATTATTGGATTAATATAAATATAATTTAGTACATTTAATTTACTCTCACCAGTTAATATGGTATAAATAATTCCTGGTATTATTCATCGATGATATAGTATTCCTCCAAATCAGCACTAAGATCTTTGATCATTCATAGTATAATTATTTTTCATTATCCCGTATAATATGCTCGAGCATCACTGGTCTACCACCTTTTCCCCATTTATGATAAAACCATGTAATAGGATATCCATTATTCTCAACGTTTTGACACATTTCTCTTAATTTTACTACTTTTTATATTTTTTAAATTCCTATTATAATGAATTTCAATGGAATTTATGGTAATTATTTGATTTCTGGTCATCAAAAATCACCATGAGATTTTACAGTGATGAAGTTGAGATGAAATTTGATTATTTTAATTAGAATTATCAAGGAATATTACTCATGAAAAACATCAATTAACCCCCATTAATACATCATTAAAAACATTAAAATTTCTTAAAATTATATATCAGTGATTGATTTGGTGATATTATTGAATTGATGAGAAAATAACATCATTTTATTATACTCATAGTTTTCTTAATTTTAAAAATGTAATGATTGTTTCCACTATCACTAAGTAAGATTATGAATGTTATAATATCCTTATGGACCCTTTTTATGCCTTCATAAGAGTTTTATAAAAGTTGGTGGACATGTATCATGATTATGAGGTCCGGTTTAAACAATATGATGATATTTGTGACCTTTGTATGGAAAATTATGAACCTTACAAGGATATGACACTACCTCACTCCCACATTTCCAAACCTTATAATTGATGAAGTGAAACTTATAATGGTTTTTTTATCCTCAAAATTAATTCAAACCCATCCTAAAACATTATATGAAAATCTATCAAATGGTAGATAAAAAAATATCAAAAAATACCTTAAATCTTCATAGAAAATAATGTGTAAAATAGAATGCTCAATAAATAAAATAAAAAACCGAGTTTCATATAAAATAATTTAAAATAAAAATGGGTTATGTGAAATTATGAAAAATGTAATATTTAAACAAATATCAAGGTCATAATGAAAAATAAAACATATATAATTTAAATGAGTATAATATAAACTTAAAAAAAAAATTTAGAGCTATAAAAAAAAATTATTCCTAGTAACCACCATATCATTAATATATATAAAATACAAAACAATTAATTTGTGATAGATGATTAGTTAATAAATATAACTAATAAATTACAACTATTATATAAAATACCACAATTAAGATCATGTTATATCCTTTTATCATACTAGTTTCAACTATTAGGCATATATTCATGATGTATGTACCATAGAAATATCATTTACCCCAACCAAGATCGATATATTTTCCCAGCTCTATCCTATCATACTTGATACATTCTATAAAAACCCTCACTCGTGATAATGATTCCCTAACCAAACACACAAACTTACTTAGTGTCATGGACTTGCACCATAAACATATTGATTATACATATTTAGGGATACTTCTAAAGGTATGATATTTTTAACAATATTCATCCAAAGTATATATAAATAATCTAATATTACTAAAACTAGTTTGGAATGATTTATAGAATCCCTAACAATGGTACATGATGATACGTGAATTAAGTCACCACTGACACCAAGGACTCCATCAATCTCTAAAGGTTTTCAACTATATAAAAAGGCATAAATATGTGTTTTCTTAATGATTTAAATACTATTTTTTATTATAATTCATTATTGAATTCTAATACAGATCAATTATGACCCATCAATATATCAAACATTCTAAAATTTAATCCATATATCCTAATTTCTATATATAATACATATTCATAATATATTGTTGGATAAAACATAAAAATATTTTCAAAAACTAATTAAATTAATGAAACCAATGTAAATAATATTCATTTCATTATATAAAAATAGAATATAATAAATGACTATGATAAATTAGGACTGAAACATGAATATTCTAGAGATGATTTTCCTATAATCGAATCTTATTCTTAGACCAACTTACTATCTACATCATCAAAAATATCAATAAAAAACCCATAACTAGGGAATAATAAATGAATGAATGAAAATTAAAAGTCAACCAATACACATGCACATTCATCAAATATAGTAATGGTGAGGTTTCATGTGTATCAAGGTGATCATGTAGAATTTTAGCAGAAATACATAACATGGTAACACTAATAGTGTCTCGACACACAGAGTGAAAATAGGGGTATCCATGAGAACGTATAATCAAATATATATATATATATATATTAGAATAGTTTTAAAAACATGAAAACAAATCATTGAAATAATAATAGTGTGGTAGGAGAAAACCATTGATAAATATCTTTCTAGCTAACATTTAGACATTATTTTATATCAAATAAATTAACATAAATTATAAATCGACAAAAAAACTAATGTATTTTATTATAATCAACCAGAATTTAATGAAAATATGCTCAAAATACAAGTATTGTAACAAATTATCCTAACGTACGGGTCATTAAATGATGTCTTGTAGAATCCTTCCTTTATAATAGGAGGAGTAAAAAACACGAAAAACATATATATTGACGCATTAATCTTCCCAATTAGGTTACTATATCATCATAGGGAGGACCTATATATTAATAAATTCCTTCCACATCAAGGAGGACACTAAAATCGACATAGTGTGTAATGTTATGTTAACTAATATTGGCCTCATCTAGGAGACCACACATCTTATAATAGGATTTAATATATATATATATATATATATAATCATATACTTATACATAAAATTCCAATATATGAGGCCTCTCTCGTCATTGGGGAGAACAAACTATACATATAAAAAACATATATATCACAAAGGGTTTTTGAATCCTATAACACAATTTTCAAAAAAAATACATAAAATATATTAAATACATTAATATATATATGAATCAAAAAAAGTAAATCTATAAGAATGTTAATTATATCAAGACATAATTATGACAACCTAACACATGGTTTCCCTCTGTAATTTCTAATAATTATCTATATTATAGATATATAAATTCTATATAATAACATAGTTATGAATATGCTCAATATAGAGAACCACATTGTCACACAACCATAATAGTATCTAATATAATAAGCTTACTGGAAAAATATTATTTTATATTATATTTTCATAAAATAACATTGATACAATAAAACAGTCTTATCACTATCAATGTTAATAAGATGATTTGATTTCCTTATCCCGGATACCAATAGGTAAATTCAATAAAAAATTCACTATTCATAGCCTAAGATGATTTAAAGCATATCATAAAAAATTGAAATGAGGCACCGATTATTCTATTAATGTATTAGTTCATGGGAAATTATTGTAATTTCATAAAAACTAATATAACCCCCAATATCATAATATAATTTCTTAATTATAATCTATCTAATTGGTGAAATCTTTTTGGTACTAATTATTTACTAATGAATCAATGATAATCATTTTATTTAATTTATGATTCGATTTTAATGAAAACCCAATTTGGTGCCCCACTATTGTAGGCCACATCATTAAATTATAATAATGATCGTGAGTTGAAAAAAATACACAAAAATTTACCCCTCCCTTAAAACATTTAAAATTATATATTTACAAAATAATTTCATAATAAAGAGGAGTAGGGGTTTTTTTAAAATTGTGTTTTTATGAAAAAAAAATATAATGAATAAAAAAATTAAACCAAGAATGTGTTTACTAAAGTAATCATTTTTAAAAAATGTTCGTAAATAAAAATACATCAACCATTAAACCTTTGTAGAAACATTTTTAATAGTCAATGGCCATGAAATTATGTATATTCTAAAATTAAACGTATTTTTTAATCAAATAACTTTTTCCCACAAAATTAATCCTACCATTGCATCACTATAAAATAATTTTCCCAAAATAAGGTTGTGTGTGGCTCATTGGATTATAATAATTCTAATTTTCAAAGTGATGGGTGTATCCTATTATATATTATATGTAAATACATAAAATATTTTTTATATAGATTTTTTCAAATGAAAATTTTATACTTAAAAACTCATATAGAAATGATTATAAATCCTCAATATGGGTAACCTAATGGGAACACCTATGATTTCCATTTCATCTCACATTTACATCAAAAGGAATTATATAACTAATGTATATATAGGATCATAAGGAATCAATAATATATATCACATTGTTAGGGGTTGAAGATAAATTTTAACAAAAAATGAAATGATTTTTAAGGAATGAAACATAAATAATAGATATATTAATGTCCCTATAAAAAGGAATGTATAAATTGTCTTAGTAATATATGAATCGTAATTGAAAAATTCCCTAGGTTATAACAAAATATCGTCATAAATTCACAAATTAATATACTCAAAAAATAAAATATGATATATTAATAATTATTAAGAATGCAAAGTAGCATATATACTTTAACATTTTCTTGAGAAATAGTTATAATGTCGAGACCACATACTGTAATCATTGGAGAGATTTTCAACTCCTATGGGCTTATATGTAGCCCCTAAAATCAACAAACCAGATCATCATCACTAGGGAAATAAAAATTTATAATCACCTTATATCAAGAAATTTAAAACCCCAATGAAAAACATGGTAAAACACTAAAAATAACCTCAAAAATATGATTAAAAAATTTACTAGTTAATTTATTCTTTGAGTTTCTTTAATAATTTCACAGAGTAAACAATCACTAAAAATCATCCCAATTTCAATTAAAACAAGAATATTGATTAAATAACTATAATATATCCATATCAATATTCATTATCCATGATGAGTAAAATCCTTTTCATCAAAAAATAATTCTATCTTTCTCTATTTAAGTTTATATCTAATACGTATCTATTTATATGTGATATTAGACAAAAAAGATGGATTATACGGGATAGAAATGTTAGGGAATGACTTATTTTAATTTATCTAGATGAAACCCTTTTATATCAACCATCAATTAAAATCAATATAAGTTGATGAAGATGTAATAAAAGAGACAAAATAGGGGAACTCAGCTAACTATGATGAATTAGGGTCAAACAGATTGACCAAAGAAAATAAAATAAATGGGAAGGTAATCAAAAAATGAACCATTTTTATGAAATATTACTTAAATCAATTGGGGACTCATTATAGGACCAGTGGGTACCTAATGATACACCCAATCCATCCCATCATCTAAATATATCATTAGGGACCTTGTACCCTATTTTGAGTTCTTGATGCAACCTATATTCTTAAAATATAGGTGAAACATACTTGTAGTTCAAATGAACTCCCAAATCACTGTAAGAACCTCAAACTACATCCAAAATCACATGAAATATTATCCTCAAATAAAAAATCGTCTAATTTTTTCTTAAAATAAAAAATGCCCTCAAATGAGAAATAGAAATCAAATAACTTCTCAAAAAGATGTTCATATTAGTTATATTTTATTATTTTAATATATATAATTAGGACACAAGTCTTTAAAATAGGTGTCCCAAATGATTAAATGTTAATCCCAACACCATATTTAAACACCAATGTGATCATCACCATGTGTCATTGGAATGTTGGGACTTTACTCTAAGACTTTTCGAATACTAACCGTGTATATCCAAAACACAATGGGTACATTCCATTGTCTAAAATGTTCACATTCATCAAAAAACCTCAGGAAATTATATCATATTTTTAACATTAAATCATAAAATGGATGTCTTACAAACATAACCAATGTTACCTTTCATTAGTAGATGAAATATAATGAAACCATTGAGAAAGAGTGTTTATAAATGTATACATGCTTTGGAAAAGTCAAATCTCTAACATAAGGTAAAAAAATTTCAAACATTTCTAAAAATTAGATATCAATAATTTAACTTTAAAATATAATAAAGTAATTTATTTTTTAAAATCATATAATGGAATCCCACGTGTAATTTATTCACCCAATTAATTACATAAATCCTAAAAATCATTTGGAATTTCCTTTGATTCACTTTGAAATATCATTACAATGCCATATGTTAGAAATTAATTTTCAATTAACATTTGAAATTCATAATCAATTATGTTTTTTATATGAAATGATTATACTATTTATTTTTAATGTAAATATTCATGATTTTACTAACTCCTCTATAAAACAATTAACATGCGCCACTGAATTCTATTAATATTAGGTGACACCAAACAACTAATTTAGAAAAGGTAATGCAATTATTAAGTGATTTGTAAGATAAATGTTTCTATATATATTTTATGGAATATTATAATGTCATACATTATGTATAACAATAATAAAAATATCCACACAAACATATAATAATTATAAGGTCAGATGATACAATCTATAATGATTTGAATTCTCTATATGTTATGGTGGCCAACATCATTACACTTTTTAATTATTACTCCATTATCATAGTGGTCATTCATGATGTTAACAAAAACCTATATAATCTCAGGAACCATAATTTTATATAATAAATATTCAATATCAAGATCATGTAATCATTATATAAGCTATACAACTTTTCCTATATATACAATAAAATTATAATAATGATAAATGATGTGGAGATGACTGGTGAATCACCCCTAAGACTACCATAAATAAAATCCCCATATATTAACTGTGATGAATATATAATTTAATATATTTTTATAAAATCCAAAAAAACAGGCCTCATATGAGTTAAATTAATAGGAATAACGGAAAATATTATGAATTCATCTTTCATAACCCTCATATAACTACATCAAATAAATGTACTATAATTTTAATTTGATTCTATAATGGTCTATTGAAATTATAATATAATTATGATACAACCACACAAAAATGGTGAAAGGGAATAAGAGAACAAAATAAGAATGGAAAATGAGAAGAGATCACCTCGAATCAGCTACATGAAATATGCTCCAACAATATATTATAAGGGGTAAAAGAAATTAGAGGAATATGTTTCTTGTGATTTGGTGGAAGTAAAATTTGAAAATTTTATTTTTTATCAGTGTTATGAAGTTTTGGAATCTTTTAAAATGTATAAATAATTGTTTTATAGGTAAAATAATTTCTAGAAAATACAAAAAAGAAAATTTTACGACTTTGGTATTGGAAATGGACAGGTTTGAGGAAAACAACAATAAATGAGTAGCTAGATCATCCATAGTGGGTATCCAGTGGATTGATAAGGGTATATACCCACTAGTCTGGTCCCCACATGGTTAGTGTCATTACACTAGGATACTATGTGGAAATGATTATTTGATGTCTATACACTAGATATTTTATTTATATACACCATTTACACAATTAGGTACTGTGTAGTTATTTTAAATTGGGGGAGGAACATCATTTAATGATACCCCCTATAATTTTTAATATTAATTTTGGATGTGGAGACCCATTTAGCTAGTTCTCCGAATTTTTATCTATACTTGGACTTCATTGGTCTCTCATATCGTAGATGATGAAATGATAGAGTTTTTCATTGTGGGATAAAGTAATACCGTCTCCTCATATCCTTTTTTCATTCCCTAAAAACTTTCTATGATTTTGGTGCTTTCAATAGGTTTTTATATTTAATTCAAACAAATTAGTTACAGTTTAAAACACTTCATATAAATATATTGCATCTTAATAAATGAATATTAATTACACAAGATTATCATCATAGAAAAAATCTTATAGGATTAATTTATTTTGACATGTGGATACAAAAAATACATTCTTATAATATATTTACATCATCCTCACCTATGTTGGTCCTAAAAATATCCCTTCTTATACCAATCATACGTAAAACCATTTTTCATAATGTTGAGAAAGGACACATAAGAAAGGGTGATATGAGATTCTCAGTAAAAAAAATGGATACATTAATGATCACATAAAATAACTTTTTTTATGGGTATGAGAATATGATATTAAAATTTTAATATAACACACTACATATCAAAGATCCTCATCATGAGTCATGAAATAAATTTTGGTAGTTCAATGGACATGAGTCATAATTAATTCAACAGACATAAACCATGAGATCGAAACAATTGATATAAGGCATAAGTTTCGGGCATAAACAAAAAATGTAAAATAATTTCCTTTTTTAGGGATTAATTCAAACAGTATCATATGGATTTGGGATGAATACCAATTCTAAGTGTTATATGTTTTGCAATTTAGGTGAATTTTTTATTGTTAGTTTGTTTTATTGCACATTAATCATGGTTCCATAAGAACAATAATATGAAACCTGAGATAATTATCATAATTATACAACATATATATATATATATTCATCTATTATGTATAGAGAATGAAAAATTAATCACATGAATCGTGGAAAAGTTAGGTCATATGTATGCATGAAAACTATGTATGTTTTCAACGAATGGAATGAATGAACATTATATAACAATTAACAATAAATGAAAAATTATTTTGTGATATGTATTCAAAAAAATAATTTTTATTTCCCTCAAAGTAAAATTTAAATGAAAAATGAATTGCATTACTTCGTCGAGGTGTTAGTCCACACATACACATGCCTGAATTTATTTTTTTCCACTGAATTTGAAGGTAAGAAGTTATATTTGGTATTATAATTAAAAAAGAAAAATGATTTCAGAAATTTCATATATTAATATTAAGTAAATAATAATAACCATCCAGGAAATATGTAGGTGGAAAATGAACTGTATCTTGATGTGGATGCAGTAGTCCAATCGTACACATAAGCAATACCTTTGCTTCATATTAGATGGAAAAGAGGGTGATAATTGTATTTTAAAAAATAAAAATAATATTTTATCTATTTATGATAAATAATATGATATATTATATGTAATTTCCTGGATTTAGAGGATTTATATGATGAAATAAATTGAATGAGGTTGGGTAAGGTGATTACATATTCTTCATTAGGCCTTCTTTTATATCATTGATAAAGATCCTTTGGAATGGTCCATTAAATAGACCATGATTACTTCATAGTGAATAGGAAAATTTATGAGATACATTTATTGGTTTTGGTTTATTTATGTGAATCATAGATGTGCTATGAAAAGAGAGAAGGGGTTTCCTATAATAAGGGTTGGAAAGTTTACACAAATAATTTCTTAAAAGATTTAAATATAATTAATCAATTTCACATGTATAATGCTTCTAGATGGAATTTAATTTGAATGATAAAATTTCCTTATCAAAATATAATCATATAATTAAATTGAAATATAATTTTATATCATTTTAATAACTATCCATTGGTTTAACCCCTTTACTAACCAAAATTTTCCTTTACAAATTTAATGATTTTTTCAATCATAATGGGTTATAATATTATTTATAATATATAAATTTGACAATAAATGGTCAATATATGAAATTTTATATTTTTATAATCATATTTTCTATATTTTTTTATTTTTTTTTATTTTTAGATAATTCAACAAACTAGAATTTTTCAAAAAAATATCTTCAATGTAATATTTTATAGTATTAAATTAATATGACATTAAATAAAACATGACAGATAATGAGTTTGAATATAATGCATTCACATATTATTAATATATTATATTATTTTAAAAACATAAACGGGGTCTACAAATCACCAAAAAAGATTACTTTTAGAGTTATTAATTTCATTTAAATGATGTTTATATTGTATTCAATAGAACTATTTTAGCATTGTATATGTATTTAAGGTAATTATTTGATCATGAATAATTAATAATAAATTATCCTAATAAAAAAATAAGTGATATTTAAAATATACATTTACCATTGAAAATATCCACTTTTTATCCTTATGTAATTATTTCAAGGATATTAATGTCAAGAGAGTGATAATTTTGAATTTTCACCACATAAAATTATATAATTTTCATTATACCTATAAAATGATTAGAAAAATATAGTATATTGGAAATGGATGTAAATTTAAAATATACTATCATCTAAATGGTTTTAGTCAATATTTAGTTAAATGGTAATGCCTTATCCCAATTTTTTGACTATGTTTTACAAGTTTTATGTTTACTGAGGTGAATAGTATTTGACAATGTTAACATTTATTATGAGAAATGAAAATAAAAGAGTCACATTTAAAAATTTATTCATTTTAAATAAAAATATTATTTTAATTTTTCAAGATTAAATTTATATAAATGGTGTTACTTTATATTAAAATATTTTTTCAAAACATGGTGAAATATATATTTTATGAAAATATATTTTTAAGATTAAAACTCTATTTATACTTAGGCCTAGCTGGGAAAAACATAGGATTAAGGTTATTACACATAATTGAACATATAATCTGTCAATTTAATTATACTCATTCACCCATAATTATTAATTTAATTAATTACAATAAAAATATATTTCACCCCAATGTTTATTTTCCTAAAAAGCATATCATTTACTTTAAAATTACATTTATATTCATTTCTAATCAATTTATAAAAAATGACTTATTTTTATATTTCATAATTAATTTTTATTAATAATTTATTTAGTCCTATTTATACTCTCTAATCTAAATTTAAGGTGATGAAAATCACATTAAATCATTATATTTTAATTGTATATCAAATTTTGTTTAAACGCAGTGTCGTGTGAAATGAAATATATCAATGAAATCAATTTTTTTATAAAACAATCCCATAATGTCTCAGAGTGTTACATTCAACCCCACATTAAAATTAATCCCTCCCTTGAAATTATATCTATCCAATGTAAAAAATGATGATATTTATGTATCATCGCGTACTCATGTTCCAAATTTACATCTTTGAATTTATGATTCCTCCACTGTCAATTAATGTGGTGAGTACTCTTAGTCCGCAACACTATATCCCAATGATCCAATATTTTTTTAACTTTTTTTCATATAAAATATCACCATACAATGGTACACTCTCTATGTTTTGTTCATGTGAAATATTAGGTGTGAACTTCGTCAAGAGAGATACCAGGAACACCTAGTAAACTTTGGAGTGGATTAGAGGAAGATATGTGTGATAAACTACCATACCTACTCTATAATGAATGTAAAATTGGATAATATACCTAGGGATTATATTTAAATTCTTAATAAATCTCATATATTTCTTCCATAGAAAAATTTATAGTAATTCCTTATCACTAAGTTAAAACACAATATCTCATTGAAGATATTCAGTATAAATATTCTATTTCATTAAAGATACTCTAATGTGCTCGTAAAAAAATTAAACTTCTTTTTCATATACTCAGGAATCTAAGGTTCCTATATATTTAGTTCTCAAATTATTTTCCACACATTAGAGTTATTACCTTCTTTAAATATAAGGATTTATAAGGAGCCATCTAAATTCAAAATTAAAAGATATTTTTGTAAGAAAAATCAACTATAGTAAGTTGTTGAACCCAAAACCAATTGAAATACATCGAATAATATGCTACTATAACCTCTATGGTTTTGATGGTTCTAAAAAATTCCCATCTATCTATAGATTATAAGAATCATTGAAACTCACCTCTAAATCTATAGAATGTAATATACTTCTCCATAACTTTAAGGTAATGCTTGGATAATGATCAAATAAAATATATTATAGAACTCTATGAAACCATTCCATCACTTTGATATATATTATAGAAATAAGATAAATGGAGATGTTGTATTTGATATAAATTAAGTGTTCTAAAATCATAATTTGATCGACAACTACCCACATTGGACTATCACCTTAATAATTTTTGGGAATTTCTATAAAAAAAATCCAAGGTGATGTTTTCTGATTTCCATTCATGTTTTGGTAGTGGTTGTGACATAAATGTAAACTTATATCTATCAACATTCACATAATGAAATTCCATTTATCAATTTTCATTCTATTCAATATAAATATTCATGTTATCCCACTAGAAATATTCATTCATATCTCAATACATATTTGTACATCTAGGATGATTAGGTAATGATGAACTATGAGCTTAATAAAAATAATACTTTTTAAAATATTTAATATATGGACCACATAAATGGTTTCTAAAAAATATTATAAACTAAAAATTGAGGATAAACTCAGTAACATTTAACTCCTTATTTTTTAATTCTATATCTTCCTTCTATGCAACTATAATATCCACATGGATAAATATATTAACATTCATTTAAGAATGACGTGATTTATCCCCATCCTTAATGATAATAATTTGAACCTTTTTCTAATCATGAAGTATTTGATCTTTTTTTATCAAAATCATGGATAATATAACTGGATCCATTAATATAGGGCCATTTTCTACATTTTTTTCCATCCCAAGTGGTAATTTATTGAACTATCATAATATTCAATCATCTCAAACCTTATTATATTGATCATATTAATCTTTTTATATATGAATATATAAGTTATTATTTTATGATATATATATATATATAATTTCTACTTGATGATAATTTCACTATATCATTCATAAAAAAATTATAAAATCAAACTCTAAATCAATAGTTGGGTAACTTTTTTACATGAAAAATAATTTTCCATTATTCATAAGATATTTTTATATAATTATTCACGAGGATTTATATTGGTACCTTCTTTAATGAAACACATTATATCACAAACCCTTCTTTATTTTTGGGTATTACAATCATGGATTCATTAACTAATTATCTATTTGATTCCCTAAAATTTTCATCACGTTCATCTCTCTAATGGAATGTGGATCAAATTCAATTTTAAATTATTATGTAATTAGAATCTTATGAAAAAATATCCAAAAAAACAAGGATAATATAAATCAAAACCAATAAAACCCTGAATCTCACTATCACAAACCCATATTTTTGTATTTTAAAATGGCCATTTTAAGGCTAAATGGTAACCATACATTTACAAATAAAAAATCATAAAAAAATATGAAATTAAATAAATTCAACATTCACAACCATACAAAAATTCAAAATTAGAAAATACTACATTGATACCACCAAAATGCCTTGGGTAGTGTGTTTTGTGTTCGTTGATCCACAACTCATGGATCCTTGAGATGAATATCCATCATCAAGAAAAACACATCACCGAAAATTAAGTCCCACTAATAGACATAATCAACAAAAAACTGCCGTAGTCCATAACTGGGGAATGATTTTTGAGATGCCAGAGAAACCCAAAAGCCATCGACCTATCGATGCTTCAAACAAAGTTCAAGGGAAACACCATAAGCCTCTCAATCATCATATTTCATTATAATTAAACAAAAAATTGTAACCAAAGATGACCATCAGGTTCAACCCCATTTGAGACAAAAACATTGGAAAAAAACTAAAAAAATAGATATTTAGATCTTATCTGCATCTATCCTTTAATCATCATCATATTTGAATCATTAACAACCTACGGTAGAAAAAAAACATGATGAAACCCACCAAAAACAACCAAACTAACCCTAAAGGAGGAATTTATCAAGATTATAAATCTAATATTATCCCGTAAAGAAACAACAAAGATACTGAAGAATGGAAATAAAAAAACAAACAAGTGATACCAGCATGAAAAATCATTGAGATCTCCATCACCCCCTCTAACACCATCTCATACTATAGAAAATCCCTCATCAATCTCAACAAAAATGGGGTAAATACTGATAGGTTTAAAAATAAGGGATGTGGGGAGGAAGAAACAGAATGCCCCCAATAACTTCGGCCCAAACTTCATGAATCTCCCACACATAGACCAAATAATATAGGTCTGATGTATCTGGTAAAGAAAAAAATATTTCAGGAGAAAGGCGAACAATATTCCATCGACAAATATCACTATCAAATTAGGGAACAGTATGGAGGAAAATAGAGGAGAATACCAAAGCATTTTTGTCGGAGTGGAGAGAACATGGAAGTATGTGGCATGAGGGAAGAAGAGTGGAGTTTGTAAGTTTCATCAACCCTCAAAAGAAGTATTTCAAGAAGAAACCATACGCGGAGCGAATTAGAGATCGGGAGGTGTGTTCCATGAGAGAAAAGATATATTTCTTCCCACAAATCAAAATTATAGTTGTAGTTCTTGGGTTAACATCAATAACATCAGACTACTATGAATCCACCTAAATACACTTCATTGAGATTATATAACCCATAAATAAATCATTTAACATTCAAAATACATATATGGTGAATTTTTCATCATGCTTATATAATATATTTATTTCATTAAACCCTATTTCTGATGTGTATGAAGATTTATTTTGTGTTGGGATGGAATAGAGGAGAAAATGGGAGCTTTATATAGGATCTATTTTGGGATATCGGTGAAGAAAATTCCCACAATGTGAACTAGATCCTAACATGTGTATGTTTTGGGGAATAAACCATGAATTCCCAGTTTAAGGCATGAAAATGTTCATGAATTGATTGGGATTCATTTTTTTAAATCCTCATATTGTTTTCTAATGTTGGTTTATTCATATTTCTACATATGTTTAATGTGGTAGATTCATGGGTAGAATCTCTAATTAACTATGTGAATCCATTTTCTCTACCTTATAGGTTATTATCTTTTTTTGTTAAATCCTTTTATATTAAAAATGATTCCCCATTAAAACAATAGGTATTTTTTAGGAACATAGGGTTGTTTCAATATTATTGGATACCCATTTTGGTTTTTTTATCTCTTGTTTGTTGGGACATTTATCTCTTGGTTAGTGTGAACCTTCTCTTCTCATTTTATTTGTTTCTCTTGGATTTGGATTTGAAACTGGGATACATTTATAAGATTTCTGATCATGTGATTTCACTTATGAATTATTCCCATCCCTATCAATTTTATAATAATACAATTAAGGTTGAATAATGTGTTAGTTTTGTTTTGGACTGCGAGTTTATCAAGGGACTCTGTTAGTATCTACAGTGTTCCCTTTAAAATCATTCTGGGTGTATATCCTATTGCGGTTGGTCTGTTAATAGACTTTATGATGGGATTTTTTAATAATATCAAATGGAATATGAATTAAAATTTATATTTTTTATAATAAAACTATTAATGTATTGGAATTATATTTATTGTGTTCGTGAATGGGTTTCGGTAAATGAGGGGTTTTCCAATCATATATCTAAAAGAGAGATTTTTGAAACTAATTGTGAAATGGATTTCAAAAATGGATTTTGAAGATAATTTTAAAATTATAATGGGTTTCTTGGAATTATTTATAAAATTATAAAACCCCATTAAAATTGATTTGATATAGGTAGAATGTCGGATCCTTGAGTACCTAGGCGGCGAGTTTAGTATTGGAACTTGTATGTTGAATTTGTGGGGAATTTCACCTTTATATGTGATTTCATATACTAGAGAATAGATTCATAGGCTCTAAGATATATTTAAGTCGTACGGGGTTATCTTTATGTGGTTTACCATATCACATAAAAATTTAAAAATGGGTTTTAGGGACTTGAGTGATCATTGATCATCATTTATTATTATGATGAAAGTGATTTAGGTATCCTACCATTTGTGGTCCTGGACATGATTTGTCATTGTGATTTGACGTGTTATGAATTTTCATTTAATATACAAATAATGAAAAAATTTAATGCTTTTATGGATATATTATTTAAAAATATTTTCGTTAGTTTATTTTCATACAATTGTAAAATGGGAACCGTTTACCATGATTTTAATTGAAAAATATTTTACTATATATCATGCATAGTTTTCTAAAAATTGGAAATATTTGGATTACTACATTAGAAATTGACATAGAATGAATGGGTGGGACTCAACTAATCTATTTTTTCTCAAACATTTCACATTTACATGGGGATTTATAGATCATATATTTTCATATGATTTCAAAATGGAAAAGGAACCCTACTAATGTTGTGAGGATTAGTTAGGCATTGTATAGGTAGTAGGAGGTGAGATAGTGGTACTTTTTGGATGTTAGACATGAAATTTTAGTTATTCATCTATGTAAATTTTTCTTCTTTCGTTGTCGTTGGATCTTTTATTGATGTCATATTTCATTCTGGTTGTTCTTTCTGATTTATATGTATATATGAAATGTATATTGTTTAATTTTGGGATAAATAAATACCAATTTTTATTTATGATGGCCCTATTTCTAGTCATCATCCCAAGGGTATCAATAAATACATTTATGTTAGTAGTATATTAGTTATGACTCTATTTTTATGGGGAATCCAAAGATAGTTCATTTAATATTAGTGCAAATTGATGTATGTTATGATGTGTCATTTCCATTGGATATATGGTATATGTGATATAATATTTGTGATACATGATAGGTTTCATGAGGTTAGTTTCTTTCTAGATCTTACTCTGATAAGCTTTATGTTACAAATGGATATTGGGATGTGTGTCTCTTATAATGAGTTTTGAACATACTCTCAGTTTCTACATATGGTTTTTATATTAAATAGAGATTATCGTATTGTCTATTTGTATAATTCTATTTTTGTGTGTAGAAAAATTCCTCTATGAAATATTTATAGGGTTCCATATAATAATGTATTGATAGATTCTTCTTTAAGGAATCCTACCTTGATTCAAAAATATTTTTAATGATATCTTATAGTTAGTTAATGTGATGGACCAATATGTACCACATGATCAAAACACATATATTGAGGCATATTTTGGAGTGGTATGATACTATTACCCATAAATAGAGTTCCTAAATCAATATCATTGATTATTAATTGGTATTTATGAGCCCCAAGTGATGGATAATTATTTGGATATGATCTAATACATTATGGAATTCTTGGATACACCCTAGGATATGAATGTAAATTACTGGTCGTTTTGGATTGAGGGTCCATATATGTCATGGTGGGATTCTATGTTACAAGAAAATAGGTATGTGTTCTTATATTAGAAAGGATTATAGATCATCTTCCTTCAGTAGTTCAATATAGGTACTCTGATGATAGTGATGTATCTAGAGTATCTCTCATTATCTGATGGAGGTCGCTCGATGTCTGATAACAAATATTATTTTTCTGAGCTTTTTTTTATTATGTGATAATGAATGATTAATTGAGATATTAGTAACAGATCTAGCGATTGCATCAACGCCTCAAACTAAATATATACATGCTAAATCTCACAACCTTTGATAACCTGGTTGACATAGCTATGATCGTAGATATGGATATGAGAATAAATTTTAGATTCTATAGATTTCACTTCCCGTAGGTGTTATTTTTAGTGGCACGCTGGGAAAGAATAGGAAGTGGAAGTACAATTTAAAGGTTATTCGAGTTCGTTCTTAGTATTTTATTTTCTATAAACCATCATCAATATATAACAATGCATACATGACTTTCGATCAGTATCGAACAATGTATCAGACAAGATGTTCTTGTCATGCATCTATAATGTTTTATAATTCATGTTTCCACTGAGGCCATCTGTAGATCTTCTAATAAGAAATTTCTAGGCCCTGTTATGGTCAGCAATATGACGTTCCAAAGGTCAATATAGTTCACTCATATTCTATAAAGTCTACAGGGAACCAACTATAGGCCCTAGGAGTGATTTCATTTACATAGAGGATGTGTTTCTAGTGTACTGTGATGTGGGCCTAGCTATAGTTATAATACCTTTTTTATTTAATATTTTATAGGAAATATATTTTTTTGATACGGTTTTCTAAAACACATTTATATCCTACCATTTTGTTGATGTGATAAAATTACAATAGAACCAGTTAACATTTTCATATATCTGATGAAACCTTTTAGAAATAGGAAAGAGTATAAGTTTCTATTTAAATATTGTTCTCAATCATTTGGAGATGCAGAGATTGATTATGATTTCATGGTTCTTGGTCTGGATCAATTAGATTTCATAATCATAATGGATTGGAATTTTTATCCACAAGTTGAGATTGATTGATATTATCAGCATTTATCATTATTTTCTATCGATAAGATCTCCGGGGTGATCCAAGAATAGTGGGACGCAAGGATATGTCATAAAAAACATCCCACCCAAATAATAATAGATTTTTTATTCCATTTTAATTGAGATTATTGATGTTATTTGTTTGGTGATATTCTATATTTTTTTTGGGATTTACATGATATTTTCCCAAATGACAACTCCGGTATTCAACTAAAAAAAGTGTTACATATTATGATTGATCTAGTTCTTGTTAGGCAACTGATTTCCATAACTTATTATTGTATATCAACTGCAAAGGAAAAGGAGATCAATATTTTTTGGATGATCTGATGGATAAAGGTTCTATAAACCCCAATATTTCAGTAGTGGAATCCCCAGTTCAACTTTACATGAAGGCTGATGGTACTCTTTTTTTCATGGACTATCAAAAGTTGAACTCGGTGAATGTTATGAAAAATCTCCATTTGACCCATGTGGATGGACTATTAGATAGGTTAATGTGGGATGTGGTTTTCTATGATCGATCTTCATTCATTTTATCATCATTTCATGGTTTGATTGTATAATATTTCCAAATATATCATTTAGGAACATGTATGGCCCTTATGAATATCTTATAATGAATTTTTTTTAAAACATTGTTATACTATTTTTTTATGGATTTGATGAACCAGATATTCCATTATTATATTTAAATCCTTTTAATTGTGTTTTTTGGATGGTATAAGGTGTTATTAATGATATACGAATGGAATTGAGAACAATCTATATATGTATTTGAAGATCTTGATGGGTCACTGACTTTATGGGAATCATTTGATATTAAATTTATAGATCTAATAAGTGAATTTCATGGGAAATGTAATTTCTGAACATGGAGTATATGTAAATCCTATGAAGTTGAATGATATAATTTCATCTTTTGATCTATGGTACATCATTAATATGTGAAACATCCATAGTTTAATTGGATATACTCCCAAATTGTTCAAGGATTTCTTGAATTTGGCATCACTTTTGGCCACTCTTACCTAGGCATAAAAATCACATGAGATGCTAACTTTTATACTTCATATAGGTAATTTAATTACCATCTAAAAATGATTCTTATTCTAATAATACCTAATCCTAGTAAGGTGTATGTATTATAGTGTGATGTTTCTAGTGTTGGAATGAGTTTTTTAATTATCTAATATGAACACATCATGGACCATGGTTCTCACCTTCTTTATATGCATGATAAAAACAACCCCACTTATGATTTTCGGCTTTTTAATGTTTTGAAGTCTCATGAATATTGAAGGGATAACTATATTTTATAACAATAATATATTGATTGATATATTTTCTCAGGAGGACATGAATCATAGATAGAGATGATTGGTGGAATATCTCATGATGTTCAAATTCAACTCTACCTATTCCCCAAGGAAGGACAATATCATTACCTATTCTATCAATGGGAATTTTCCACTACATCTTTATTATAATCAAATTATGAGTGAAACCATATGATAATATTTCATTAGTTGAATCTAGAAACATGTGAGGATGTTTCAGATATGGTCGTTATCAAGGATCGTTTATCAATATGTCTCCGTGAGTCATTTCTACTAGGTTTGTAGTATGATAATGAGATTAGTTGAATCCGTTAACCCATTTATAGTGTGGAGTACATTTCTCGTTGGACCCTCTGTTGTAGTATAATTATCTAAATTGGGTTCATTTTTTAACCTCATCATACATGATGAATTATATGATGCATTATTATCATAGTTCATTATAATTTATTTACCCTAGAATAATGAAAATGTATAATAACACAGGATGGTGTTTCTAATGGACATGTATCAAGAATAATACTAATGGAAATGTGTCCCACAATTAAACTAAAAAACAGATAAATGTGGATAAATTGAAATCTTTTATCCTACTCTATCACTGGATCTTGTTCGGTAATGGGATTTGGTTTCCATGGACTTTATTTTAATATTACCATGGACTCTCATATGGAATAATGTTATATTGGTAGTGATTGATAGGTTAATTAAATCAACTCATTTTATTATGATTATGGTTACCACTAATGTTAATGATATGAGAATGTTTTATATATAAAATATCATGGGGTTGGATTTGGTTTTCCAATACATTGTCTTGAATAGGGAACCTATATTTAATTATATGCTTTAGAATAGTTATCAAGATGGGATGGGTACTCAGGTTAGATTGTGCATTCCCTACCACCAATAGAAGATATGTTAAATGGAGAACACTATTAAAATTTTATAGGATGTATTTCCTTTTTGTATCTTGTATTTTAATAGATCATTAAAAATACACCTGGTATTTTTTGTGTTTTCATATAATAATAATTTCAAGTTATTTATTAGAATAAAACACTTCGAGGCTTTTTATGGCCTACAGTGTAGGTCACATATTTATTGGGAAGTTGTGAGTGAGTTCTCTCCAGTGTAATAGAGTCTCAATTACAAGATGTTATTGAATATATTTTTTATATAAATAGATTCATTGATATATATTAGAGTTTTTATAAATAATAAGCAGAAAAACAATATCATCCATTGAAATTTTCTATTGGTGGCTAGGTTTTCAAGAAATTGTTTCTTTAGTTGTGTCATTAATGTCTTAAGAAGGAGGGTAACCAGAAAATTAGACATGGTGGACCATAAATGGTTAACCAAAATCATGGTTGGTTTTATTATCAGTATTCATCACATGGAGTGTTTAAATGTATTCATGATGTTTTCGTAATATCTCATCTCAAGAAATTCTATCAAGATCCCTATAATGCTCTATGATAGAATGAAATTAATTCAGAGCCAGATGTTTTAGTTTTAATGAAAATAGTAGAGACAGTTGATTATAAAATTGTATACATTCTCTAGAGGTAAATTATTTTGGTAAATGTTTTATTGCATCATGTATTGGATTCTCATGAGACATGGGAGGGTGAATCTTCTATGAGGGGGTAGTGGTCTCACCTCTTTCCACATCACCCTTCATTTTTGTGATTTTGGGGTGTTATAAATTCTAATTATGGGGTGAATTATGGCCTAAAGTTTAAGGTAAAAACATGTTATTATATAATGGTTTGATCATTAGTTTTGGAGGGAATAAAGAAAAAAAATTTGGTTTCCTATAGGGCCTTCATGAGGTTTTAGTTTCAAATCAGGTTCGCGCGTTAAACAAGATTCCTAATGTGCATTTTTTTCATGATTAAAACATGAATTATTATTTTCTTGTATTAATAAAAATTCATGATGTTAAATTTATTATAATAAAGGATACATCATAAAGGTTTTTAGAATAATGAAAATCCATTTTAAAGTACATTTAATATGGGAGAGTCACATCATAAATCATTATTTCGTGATGTAAATCCATTCTACGCATTACGATTTTATAGAATTATCTCTTAAAATTTATTTTATTTTACATGTTATAACTCCTTTAATACTGATAAGCATCTAGGTAGGTCATGTTTTTTTAGTACTTCAGGCTTCTCCTCTTTTTTCATTAGCATCCAACATAATTATTTCCTTCTCTCTTGGTATGTATGAACCTTCACTTCTCATTTTGTTAATTTATTCCAAATTTGGTAGCTGCATTGGTATAAATTAATGGGATCTAGGATCATGTTATGCTTCTTCCACTTTATACACTCATGTATCTATTGTGTTATTGTGTTCCATAGGCTGGATCTAGTGTCTTTTTTGGTTCAATGAATGAGGATTTTTGGCCTCCATTTATTTATCCTTTGTTCCCTATCCCTTCTGGTAGTGTGTGGATCCCGTCACTATTGGTTTGAGATATGATTTTGAGGTTAGTAATTTCATATATGTTCTATTGAATTTTATATGTAAATTTATTTGTTTTTATATACTATTTAATAATATGATTTTCATTATTTTTATTGTGTAATAAATGCGTTTTTGAGAAAAAATGGGTTTTCTCCACCCATTTACTAAAAGAAATGTGTTTTACATAGTATTTTAAAATGGTATAAGAATATGGTTTCAATTATCATATTTAATGGCAATTTTTATGGAATGATATATAATTGGTGAAGGCACATTGGAAATAGAATTGATATGGGTAGTACATTGAAGCCTTGTGTACCCTAACCAAGAGTTTAGTATTGGATATTTATAGTTGAATTCACTAGAATGCATAAAATGATATGTAGTTTTCTTTCCTATATCATAGATACATGGGATTTTGTACATGATTTATGTTAAAGGGGGTTCTCATTTGGGGTTTTTCTACTATTCCAAAGACATTGCTGCATGGGTCATATGGACTTGACTATGCACTTGTCATCAATTATTATTATGGTACAAAAGATCTAGCTATACTAAACATTGTAAACCTAGTAATTTTTATATTATTATGGTTTATCTTAATTTAATTTTTTATTTTATATAAATTCAATGTTAAATATAATTAGTTTGTTTCGATTTATTCTTTGAAACTATTTTACCCAAATAATATTAGCACTACTGAGAAGGGGAACTTATTAACATGCATTTAAGGGAATTTTTATAACTATTTATCATGTCATGTTTTCATTAAATTGAGAATATATGGATTACTATATAGAAATATGATATGGAAATATTTGGTGGGATTCTATTGAGAAAGTGTTTTTCACACCCTGCACATTCCCTCCAGAATGTTTAGACATTGTATTGTTTAATAATAAATGAAATGGAATGGAACCCAATGAGGAATTTATGTTAATGTCAGATAGGTATGAGTAACTCATGGTGAGATTGTGGGACATTTACCACATATCACATGGAGTATATATTCCCTTGTTTAGTTTTACTTTTTTGTTTTCAAAACTGTACTTTGGTTTTTTTTAATTAGTATGTTTTTAGGTTGTAACAGTGTCGTTTTCTATTATGTATATAAAATATTTATTTCTAGTTTTTCTATACTATATATTTGAATATATTATATGTATAATATTAATGATTGTGTGAAATTTTTCCATATTTTCATTGTTTTATGACCATATTTTATTCTTCTGCTATTGGGGATATAAAACACCCATCGGCGTAGTTTAGAATTAGTATAGGTACACGTTTTGGAGGGAATCCGGAGTAATTTTATTAAAAATTATCCTTCATCAGGGTCATTAGAACAATATTTAATTTATCTTTGTACTCTTCCTTAATCGTTAAATATATATGAATGTCCTCAATACAGACTAGAAGAAACTAAACATGATAATCACTGAATAATCTTTTCATTATATCTATGAAGATATCAAGGGAATTAGTTAGACCAAATGGAATAACTATAATTTCAAATGGTCCATAAATCATAAGGAATAATTTCTTGAAAACTTAATCACTTCTTATCAATAATTGATTATATCTAGAAAAAAATTCAGTCTTGTAAACATATTAATCCCCTCATAATTCATCAAACTATTCATCAATATGAGGAAAATGTCATGTATTTTGGATTATGATCTTGTTCAGATCTTGATAATCAATTTATATTCACATTGATACATCCTTATTATAAAAAAAATTAATATTTTCACTCAATGGATACTCGAATTTCCTAATTAATCCTTTATCTATGTTATCTTATATTTTGTTCATTAATTATTGTAACTCAATCAATGATATTATTTTAAGGTGTAATAATAGTTCTGAGTTTTACTATAAACTAAATTTCAGAAATCATAATAATAATTGGGAATTCATATAAAAAACGTTAAATAAATATCTTATAGTGGGTATATCATCAATGTCAAGTTTCTCTCCCACCATATGAGATAAATTTCCCTTTTTAATAGTAATCAAGGAACATAAAATTGATGTAATTTCCATTAGATATTCATATTTATCATCACAATCATAGACTATAATCAGTTGTCCTTGAATATTTAATCTACCTTCCCTATATAGAAATTGACATTTGATTTAGGTATGGAAATTAAATCTATCATAAGATGTCATCAAATTCCACTTGAGAGTGAATAATGATATTTACATGAAGCACATTATCTAAATCTTAAATCAAATACTAGTCATATACATGATATTTTACCATCATTCCCTAAAAAAGATTCACAAATAGTAATTAACATTCCATGATATCTTTCATGATATAAGGGAATTCATATTCCTTTGATCAAATATGATATATCAATATTTTTTAGTACATTCCACCATATCATCATCATTGTTTAATATCAATTCCCTTTCTAAATCAAAAATTGTTGTCCTAACCATAAAACAATATTAATATGAATCATTGATCATGAATAATCATTCATATGATTTCTAAATCAGGAAACCATATTCTAAATATATGACACATTATATTTTACATAGACCATCCTTGATCATAAATAACATGTTAGGATGTTATCCTATACATAGGATTATCCAAAGTGGTTTCACCAAAATATTATAAACATAATATCTAAAGATTAACTAAACCCCTAATTGATATCTAGTATAAGGACCCAAAATTTTCATAAAATTAAATTTCATCTAACTATAAGAACATTCATTACATTACCTTATGATCAATGATATAATCATCTAGTTTTAGAGTATTTGGAATCATGGATACATAAAGAACTAGTTCATAAGAGATAAAAAACATCTCACACTATATGTTTTATAAATAAAACCCCTTATAGTCATATCTTACATAAAATATTATTCATAAACATGGGAAATGATACATAAGAAAGGGTGTCCTTAAATAATCCATAAGGGCAAAAAATTATATTTCAATAATCTCATAAACAAGACATAACTATATGCCTATGATAACTTGTGCTAAAAATTTGAATACCATACTATACAAATTAATGCTTTAAGGTAGAGTGTCTCTCATCATATTTTTTCCCTCTTGGAATGGCATGATAGAATGGGTTATCACTTGGCCCCTCCCCTTCAGGTGGGGAAGGGACCTCAATCTTATTTCAATGGGTCTCAACCTCATTCTTCCCTTCCCTAACCTAATGTTTAATCACTTTTAATGTTTCATCTAATATCCCTTTTGTATAATGTTCCAATATTTTTCTAAGGATTTCTAAATAATACACATTTAACATCGATGTTCACTAATGAATCATCTTTTATTTATATAACTCTAGTTTCTCACTTCAAACTTCACCAACCATGTTTGGATTCATATGATTTATTTATTTTTTTTCATGGGGATTACAAAATTGATCTATAGTTAGGATTCCCGATAATATGAATTTTATGACTCTATTCTCTTTAGAGATAGATTTCATCAATGATTGATCCAAAGCACCTTGAGTCCGCAATGGATTTTGATTATTTCTTTTCTGATGTTTCTAATATTTTAACATGAAGAACGATGATACATCATCAGAGGTTTGGGTAGGTTTACCCGATCATCCACTTAATTTTAAAAAAAAAATTGATAATTAATATTTTTGGGAACATAAATGTCCACTTACATTAATCTGATAGTATAATTTATCATATTTTTCACCACGTTTAACCAATTATTTTCATAGAAGTTGATGTGTCAATGATACAAGTAAATTTTGTTTGGATTGAAGTCAGGCATCTATTCTAGTATAGAAAATAGATTTTTTTTCAATCAAGGGTGAATCTTCATTATTTATCAAAGTGTTTATTTCATTAGTATTTCATGTTTAATCAAGGTATCATGGGAAGTCAACAAATGAAGGACATGGTTCCAGATTTAGGTACTAGTGAGGCCAATTATGATGGACTAAAGGAACATGTATAGTTTTATGTTTTTCATGAGAAAATCCCACTCAATATGTAGTCCTCTTCTATAGAGGCAGTTTAATATATGTCAAGTTATCTCCCGTCGAATTAGGATTGACCTTTTATACCTAATCCAAGAGTAGTGGATTTATTTTTATGTTTGTGTAGAGATTTGGGTGAGTGCATGTCAAAGGTCAAATTCCCATATAATTCTAGAGGTATTAAGGGGTTGTGTAAAACAGTAAGACTTGATCAAATAAAAAATAATCCAAAAAATGAATCCTATGTGGATATTGTGAAAGATTTAAAAGGTAATAGTGGAAAAGATAGGTCACTCGAGTTAGAGACTTTGCAGAAAAGGCATGCAGCCACCTCCCATACATCAATGGAGGGAGGTGCCACATGATGCAGGAATCAGATGTTACATGTCTTAGGGTGTGGAATACTGATCAATCCAAGACATTGAATATATTTTACAACTATCAGTCTCTAAAATATCATCGATGGTTTGGAGAATAAAGGCACCAATTAGAAACATGAATTTTATTGGGTAGGGTACTCCAATGAATACCAGTGATTTTCAAGAGCAGAATATAGTGATGAGTCTTATTTACAATTTTCAAGAGATAGTAATATATCATTTCATGGAGGAGGGATACAAATTCCTTTTTAGAGGAATGATTCTAGTTTAAATTGTGATTCATGGGGCTATATCATGAAAAAAATATAGAAGAATAAATGGATAAATAACTATCATACGTTCCTCAACTAATGGAAACAAGATCCCTCTAAATGTCTAAGGCTAAGGTGATGGACCGTGAGAAAAATTTCATAGAAAAAAGGATTATTTTATCTGGTGTTTTTATGGTTTGGGAGTAGAAATTTTTATATACTCTTAATCATAAGAAATAAGTAATCATGGTGGAGAACCTATCTTCTAGCAAGGTCATCATAGATCAAGTTGAAGATCGAAACAATGGATAATTATGGGAACATATTATCTATTCTAAGAAGAAATAATATAGGGATCACCCAAGAATAATTACTCTCAAGTGGACGTTGTTATGATAACTGATATACGATTACTTATGGAAACCAATATAGAGCAGATAGAGTGGATCAACAAGAATAATAGTATTTTGGTTTGAGGACTCGATACAAGGAAGAAACAAATAGAAGAATACTCCCAAATGTTGGACATGATGGCTAATTGTTTTGAAGATAATATCAAATATGACCTGTATACAAAGGTAAATGGGCATCATTAGAATTAATTTAGGAATAATTTTCCCAATAAGATTAAATTGAATTTCAATTTTTCAACTATCTGTTATGTTATCTGAGGAATTTTATTTTGTACTTTTTGGGTTCTCACTTTTCATTTAAGTGATTTTCGAATTAAAATAGATAATATCCAGTGTATAATATACATATAAAAAATCATAATCAAGAATAATGGGATAAATAATTAATTTTATTAGACAAGAATCAGACCGAAATCAATGAACGTGGTCTATAAGTGTATAACATCAGCATAAGTCATAGTTGTTTTTCATACACATAATGATGGAAAATTATTTCCTTAGATAACTAAAACTATTTAGAATATCAATTTGGATTGATTTGACTCTGCATTACATAATATACATAGTTATTATTCCTTCCAAAGAATATAATAGATCATATATACCCATACCAAACTGAGTTCACGCCCAATTTTATGCCTTATTATTTCTCAGTGAATTAAAGTGATATATAATTCTAGTCCCACACAACACATAATAAAAATTATAAATATTTGTTTTAAAAGATTGTAAATCATTTATCATTTATCATAACACATGAAAAAATTGGTATTCATAAAATTTTCAATTTTTCATCATAGAATAACCCATGTAAAATAGTTAGATTTCATAAACACCTCATCATTATAATCTTAAACCCTATATAGAAAAAATTAGCATGGTATTATCAGATTATATCCTTGGTAATACATAATTATCCTTTTACAATGTCATTTTATATAAAAAAATATATTAAAATATCACTAGAATATTTCATCAGGTAAATACTATTTTCTCATTGATATCAATTATTTGAAAATCATAAAATTAAAAAACTATAAAAACATACCCATGAAAATTTTAAATGTAACTTTAAATATTTGAGTTATAATTTAGTGGGAAATTCTATACATGGTGTGTAGGTTAAAACAATATAACATTCATATATTTAGTAAAATTTTAAAAATGCGTCATTTGAAAAATTAAATTAATATTCATTGCATAAAATTAATGAAAATGTAAAAAATACATTAAAAATAATTTAAAAATAATAAGAAATTAGTTATATTTTTCATCAAAACATTTATAGAAAACATTTACATATTAGAAAAAGTAATTTCGACCAAGGAGTGTAATACAGCTAGTCTTCTTTAAAAATTTCTTCTAGCCACATCAGTACATAATGAGATCAAAATAAGAGAAAAATATTTAACATATAGAAATAAATATATGATAAGAAAATTAATGATATTAAAGATAGTTATATCATAATATTTCATCATAAAAAACATAATCATAAAAATTCCTGATAAATAATGAGAATATAACAAAAAATACATACCTCGAGGCCAGCAATTTTAGAAATAACATTATCCTTAAATGTGAAAAATTTATATTTGTATTAATTCTAACAAAAATAATTTATGTTCATATAATATCACATAATATCCTTTTATATCATATCAACAACCATTTATTAATAATTCCTTATTAAAAATATAATTTTCCGGTGTAAACTATTTCATTTTCCATCAGAATTTCAGTGTCCTTATTCTATTCCTTGTACATTGTCCATGGTTTAATAATCTATATATTTTTAATAATTAAATAAATATAATATATATTAATTATATTTTTCTTTATTTTTCTATAAATGATAGATATAAAAAATTGTATTACACCGTTTATGGAGAAGGTAGGGAACACATATGCATGATCGTTGATTTCATTTTCGATGAATGGAACAAAAGAAAAGAAAGAATTAATTAAAAATAATATAATCATTACAGTATATTATATATTTAAAAAATATTTCTTTATAACTATTTATGTAATATTTAAATGAAAATGAATCGCATGTCATCGTGAAGGTGGTAGTCCACATATATGCATGAGCAACACTCTCATTTTCCCATGGATTAGAATGTGTGATAGAATATGAAATATTATAATTTCATAAGAATAATTATTTTTTAAATATAATTTAGAAATACTTTACTCATAACATAAAACATCCATGAAATATTGTGATGGAAAATGAATCGTATTGCGACATGGAGGTTGATGTCCACTCATACATACGAGTGATACATTCACACTTGTTTGATGGAAAATGGGATGTATATATGTAGTTACATAATCATAATAAAATTTCAGTATATTTAGGATTATTAATATTTTTCGATTAATTTAATTTTTTATGTGGGTGTAGAAAATGATATAAATTGAAGTAGGTCAGGTAAGAACATTACACCTTCTTCAGTTGGCCTCCATTGGATTTTCTATTATGGTCATTTGGAATGCATTGTTATGAAGGAAAAAAACTAATTATGTTTAGGGGTTTTATAAGAATTTTGGTAATGGCATTTTGAGATATATTTCTCAAATATGTACTATGAAAATAGAGAATGATATTTTTTTTATAATGGAGGTAAAGGACAAATTTAGGCTTTCTTAAAAGATATATATACAAGTAACGTCTATCATAAGTATAATGCTTCAAAAAAAATATTGAATAAAAGGAAGGTATTATAAAAATATCATCAGAAATTATATTTAAATAGGTTCTTATTTATTTTTAATCCAAATATTTTACCCCATTATTAACCAATTTTAACATTAACTTGGGTACAAATTTTTCCATCGTAAATGTGTTATATTTTAACTTATAGGATAAAAATTTGATAATAAATGGAAAATGTATGAAATTTTTGAGTAATTACAATCCTAATTTATCTCATTCAATTTGTTACGTTTTTTTATATAATTTAATAAAATATTTTTTTTCAAAAATATAATTAACTTCATTTTTACAAAAATGATTCAATTTGACATTAAAAAACATTAAATTAAATAAATTATAATATAATATTCTATGATATACCTAATATGTTATTTTTATATATTAATGTTCTGGGTAAATATAAATACCCAGAAAATATTACATTTAGAATTTTTAAAAATAATTTACATGATTTTTATACTGTTTACATAAGAACTATTTCAACATTGTCTAATAAATTAGGGAAATTATTTCATATAAAAAAATTAATATAAATTACTATGATAAAAAATGTAATTTATATTTTAGATAAACATTTAAAATTAAAATTCACCTATTTTTATCCTTATGTAATAAATATAGAGATATTTTAGTGAAGAGATGTTTATTTTGTACTTTTCATTACATAAAATAATAAAATTGTAACTATAAAGTAAAAATAGAACAAAAATGACTGAAATTAGAAGAAAAAATTATAATGGATTAATTCCACTAATAAAATAGGATAATCAATGTATTCCATTAATACCTGCATAAACAATAAATTTTTCATAATTTGGCATGTCTTATTCATATGAACTAATTTTCGTGTCATGGTAATTGATGATCTATTCAGATTTTAATTTATATTTTCCAACTCACTATTATTCATCAAAAATCCAGGTCAAACCATAGAAAATGTTGGTGATATTTTCTAAGGTCTTAATAATTTTAATATACTATATGATCAGGTAGAAACTGAGATGGAATTTTTTAAAATATTTTTGAATTATGATCAAAACTAGAAATGCATAAAATTTGTTATATAATAAAATAAATAGATTTATAAATGTTGGGGAAACATGAAAATTATAAATAGAAACAGAAATATAATTTCAGCTCACTAGTTTAAATATTTTCATTTGTTTGTGGGAATTTAATACATGTGTGGCTGAACAAATGATAAGGTAATTCTGTTTCCCTAATTGGGTATCCTACTATTTAATGATTATAAGATACTGACACATATATAACAATTAAATGAATATATTTTTGAAGGAAGCATCAACAAAACATATATATCTAAAAAATTCCATTGTTTGGGAATTAAATTGAAAGAATAAAAAATAGTTTCAATATAAAATATATCATGAATATGTATGAATGAGACCAATTTACTTAATTATAGAATAATATTATTAGTTTATCATTTTAAACACATAAATAATGCTCCAAAACAAATAGATTGAGATATAAAAAGATAATAAGGATAGAGAATAATTACAATTCATCTCTACCAAGTCGAAAATGATCTTCACCAGCGTTATCTTCCACTCCCTCCCATCGATAAATTACCACTAAAGCTACCCAAAAAATATCATACTCTTAAATTTAGTGGTTTCCCCTATAATATCATCAATCATAGACATATCAGTGTTTATTTTGGAGTACTTTTTCAAATTTCCCATAGACCACATTCACAGAAATAACTGAGTTTTCAAATTTTCACAAACCATGTGGAAATAGTATTGGTATTTTAACACCAGTACGTGATTTCATAATTCCCCTTATAAAAACCATGATAGAAACTTGTGAAATATGATATGAATGCATTAAGACATGTTTTTGACTTAATGAATCCTTCTTGATCTTCAAAGTGGACTCTAGAAATGAATATTGGAACTCATAAAACCACAACATGAATTATATTTCTAGCAATGCATAGAAAAGTAATTCTAATATATACTTCATTAACATCATCATCAAACAACTATGACAACAACTATGTCCCATATCTCAGAATCGATATGTCTTCCATCTTGATTTTTCATAACTTACTTTTTTTAAATCATAAGTGTGATTCAAAAACACAATTCTACGTTCAATATCCTTACCATAGAGCATTGACACTAATAATAAGGTATCAAAAATATAAAATAACCAATATTGGAATTGAAATAGTATTTAGACCTCAATTTGAATCTTCCTTCTATTTATTCATCATTTTCTATACAATGGGATTTTAATTATTTATTTCAAACCCTATTGACAATGAACCTTAATTAGTACAGTCATAACATTAGTGGTCATCGATGCATCTCCATACTATCAAGATGTTTTGAACTCACTGGTCATAATGCTTCCATGATCATGATCACATCTCCATAATTAAACATCCACACAAATCTTCTTTGAGAAAGACCGATAATCCCCTTTGATCCAATTATTCATATTATTTCTAATATCCAGTTACATATAGGTATCATTAATGGTGAAACTTAGTCTCCTTTGTCCAAACACGATTCAAATTCCAAAAACTGACACTAGGATTATAGGTTGGTTATTCTTTATATCAGAAAATTCTTGTTGAGCTCATATATGTGTTACTTTCTAATAAATTTAAACCATTCATCATTAGACTTCAATAATTTATTTTCATCATGTTTGGATTAATGTGGATTCTGCTCCACTGAATTCATCTTCATCAACCATGTATTGGTCAGTTCTTCAAAGAATGGAATCTACAATTCAAATGGATTCAGATGTTCCCCATTCAACACATTGGAAACATGGTTCATCTTTATCATGATGTCTCAAATAAATATTAATGAATAGCACCCATCTATGCCACATGGATTTACCAACTATCTACTATTTGGTTTCCTACAACAATGGATTGTATGGAGACATGTTCATCAAAATATAGTACTCAGATCTAGCTTGAGAGGAGATTTAGTGACATGTGAAAACACCCAATCAATCTCAATATTCACAGGTAATTCTCATGATCAATACATCATTGAACTCATCTTTCTCTAAAAATGATTCAATTCTTCATATATAAATCTTTTGGTTTTGATTGAGCCAATCATGAATGGTGTCAACGATGCATACATTAGTTTATTTAGGGGGTCCTTTGAAGTCACTTTTGAATGAGATGAAACTTCATCATTGAATGCATATAGTAGAGAGTGATTGATCTCTTCAAGGAATGGTTTATCAATATTTCTCATATGGTCAATTGAATTTGTGGACAATAAATCCATGAAATTTCATGATCAAGCAGATCCTTTCCAGTTTTTTGGTTTCCCTTTGCGGACAACAATCTCACAGTTGATGCCCTTCTTGGAACTCCTATATTCAATTCCAAAATCATATTCATACTCCAAAATCACTGTATATTTAGATTAAAATTTTTGGATAATTAATATCATAGATATAAATTATCTATACAGATTGACCATGTTGGAACATAGAATTCCAAAAAAATTACAGTTATTTACCATTTTCAATAATATTATCAAAACTAAATATAACCATTTAATGTAAAAATAATTAACTTAACAAATAAAAATAATAAGACAACAAAAATATAAAAATTATAATATTAAATTCGATTTTCTGTAAACAATTAATTAATTAATTAAAATTCAAGCATGATAAAACATGTTAATGAATTTAAATTGTAATCTATTTCTAAAATTTATTATATATATGACATCATAAGATTAAAAATTAATCATCAAATAATTAATTAATATTATAACATAAATAATAAAATAAATATATTTTTAATTCAAATATCTCATTAATTAATCAAAAATACATTATATTAAAATTTAAATTGAAAATTTTGAAATTTGTTAAATTAATAAAAACAATTAAACATTCAAAATATATTTTAAATTTAAAAACATAAATAACTATAAAATACCAATAATTACTATTTTTTTTTTAAAATATACTTTTAATAATAAAAATCCTTTTAATGTCTAATTTATACATAAAAATATAGGGACACACTATAAAAGATATAGGAAAAAACATAGATTTAAAAGAGTCCTAAAATTCTTCTAAACATAATCATTATTTTTCCTCAAACAATCACATTCACACATTTAGTGGAAGAAAATAATTATTAGAATGATAATTGTGAGAGGACACAAAAAATAATCTTTCAAAAATGTTATTTACTATCTATTCATTCATGTTGGAAAAATAATTTTCTCTTCTCAAAATTGGATATTTGGTAAAAACTAGTTTTGATGTTACAAAAAATTTTCTGATTCAATGTTTTGAAAATGCATAAAAAATCGTCACTTTTTAATTACATAATGCTTCCAAACAATTAATTACATAAATGAAAAATAGACACACATTAATAGAATAACTAATATTTATACACACTATTTCGTTGAGAAAATTAATAATTAATAGTGGAATAAATAAATAATCTAATAGATTTAAGAATAACAGAATGAAATAATAAGGAAAAGGAAAGTGAAAATTGTATTAGGATTTCCATTTCATATCTATTTTAAATGAATATCATGAATGATTAAAACATAATCAAAATGTTCAAAACCATTAATGATTTCAAATACTAATCATAATGGTTGGGAAAAAATAATCAAGAAAGATTAAAATTTATTAAACTGATAAAATACATGGGATTGTATAAAAAGTTAACTTTAATAAGTTGGAAAATCAAATCTCAAAATAATTAAAATATTTATCAATTAAATTAGAAAATTAATTTTTTTAAAACAATTATTCAAATTTTATTTTTGGTTTTCATGGGGTTACATTAAGAAAATGTTTTTGATATATTAAGACCTATTCACCATACGTAAAACACAAAATTTTCCCTAATTTCAAATTCAATGGTGGATGGAAATAATAAAACATTTTTGTTTTAAACAAATTTATAATTAAATTGTTCAATGAATTGTCCATGTGTCACAATACTGTTCAAAAATCATTTTTTATATAGAAATAATTTTATAAATAGATTAAAAAGGTGAACACAATATAATTAATGAATATTACAATGTTTTCGAAAACATATCAAAATAGTATCATTCTAATTATTGATTACACAATAATGGGGTTCTAGACATGCTTGAAACATGGATTCAGTTTGAATTTATACTAACTAGAAAATAGATAGACAATAACCCAAAAAAATCATTTAGATTTACTAAAAAACACAAATAGGAAGGGTTATCACTTTCCCATACCTAATTCAAAACCTCATAATGAATGAGTGGTGGAAATTTAATGGAATACAATGAAAAAATATATCTTCGTTTGGATATTTATTCAATTGAAGGTCACTCAAAAGGATCCACATTTGTTTTTAAAAAATATCTATATGGTTATTAAAACTCGCGTTACATAAAAATTGAATAGGTAGTCATTAGATTTTATCAATTTATGATCTATGGAAAATGTGAATAGATGTTGTGTTTAGTAAATATTATCCCATTACCTCTAACATGTTTCGTCTTTTTGGAAATTCAATATGTAAACTATCTTCCCTTTATGCTCACGAATGGTAAAGAAAAAACCAGTCATGTATTGAAATGCTAGATAATAGATATTCAAAACCAACAAAATGAGAGATGGAGTGATAGTGAGACCTTAATCAACATTAATAGAGCAGGAAATTAGATAAATGATCACATGATAAGAACATATGATATTTTATTCAATGAAAGGGAAAATAAAGAAAGGTTATTTTTTTATTAAAATTTGGTTTGTCTCACAAGATGTGCTATTTAAATAGTATCTAAATGTAATTTCCTAGAAACTAATAGTAGTCAAAATATTGGCGTGATTTCTCATTCATGAACAACCAAATGTGTTTTAACCATTTTTTTATAGAGATTTGTTATTTTTAGAACAAGACAAGTAAAAAATAAATCTACATTCTCAACTTCTACAAAAATATATAAGAAGAACCCCTTAACATCAAGTGAGTGATAAAAGTTGTCTCAAGGTTGAGAAGATGTTCCATTACCCGAATAAACTCCCTTATTGTTTTAATGATATTTATCACTAGTTTTTTACAGAATGAACTCCCTCGATCATTGATAATAAGTCCATATGATCAGTAATTGAAATTATATCTACAAAATTACTCATGGTGGGAATATTGTAATCTTATGGATTCAATTCAAATTTTAAACATTTAATATTATCTTGAATGGAAAGAGGAAATTTGGGTTCACGATTCAATTTCTTATTAATATAACATGTTCAAAACTTATTTTCATCCTCAATATTTGAAAAAAGATGGTTTTATGGTGCTAAGATTTGGTGAATGGCATTAAGAATATGTTTATTAAAAAAATGAACAATTTTAGAAATAATGGAACTCAAGATAAATTCCTCTTCTAAACTGATCACGCCTTATAAATAAAATATACCACCCAAACCAGTTGAGTAATGATGTGAAAAATAGGGTCGATAATTTTATAGATCATCAACATACTCAAAATTTCCTAGATAGAGGGGATAAATTATTCAATTCAACACCATAGAAATCTTATTTCATAAATTATAGATTTTAACAATATATCCTCTGTTCTAAAACACCAGTTTCTATTTAATTTGATAAATCTTTATATTGATGATTAATATGAGAATAGGGAAGTGAAACCTTAATAGTTAAGCATTCCTGAAATATAATTCCTTTATTCTCTATAATAAAATACAATTAAAATATTATTGGGGTTCAAATTTTCAACACATGGAAGATCAAACATTCCAATAGTTTTAAAATTATTTTAATCAACAATTTAAGGTATTTCAATCTTCCAAAACAATCCCATTTTCATATATCATTAATTACTCAAAAATTCAGTAAAACAAGATGAATTGTTTATAATATTTATTTTATCATCTTACAGTTTCACCTCAACAGAAGTAATCACATTATCAGAGATACTATAACAATATATATTTTCATTTTTAAAAATTATTCAAATAATTAGGCATTCCTTTTCAATACCCATCATGTATTATCAAACATTTCCAATTAAAATCCATTTAATTTCATCACATATCCACCAATGTTATTTTCTTCATTTATAGAGTTTTTTATATTGAAATTTTTTTCATTATCATATTTTAATTTCAAAATAATTAATTTTTTGCATAATTTTACTCTCACTCTCCACCTAAATATCATTTTCATATTTTTCAATGTAATTTTACTCATTAATAATTTCAATATGTTTTTGATTTTTCATTATTTCATGTGATTTAAATATTTTAGTTTTAAAAATTTCCATTCCATCAGTGTCTGTTTCTTTGTACTCATCATATTAATCAATCATTTTCAGTAACATTTCATTCATCACAAATTCATCATCACGATCAAGTCATTAAATTCAATTTTTCCACATATTGGTCAAGCTATTTTTTTTGTTATAGAAACAATACCATGTAGTGTTCCCATAGTTACCACAAAAAAGAGTAAAATTCACGTTATCTAACCCAAATGATTTTATTTCCAATTTTTAAATTATCGAAACATGTTTACAAAATATACATTAGTATCAAAAAGCAGTTTTAAACTATGAATTATTAATCTCGAAAATAATAAATTGAGTCAAACATGGAAATATTTCCCAAGAATATTCAACATGATATATATTTTATCATTGATTATTTAATTTTTATTTGTTTATTTAATAACTTTTTTTCAAAACCCTATACAGTCCGCACAATCCTTCATGATAAATGCTATAATATTGTTTGTCGAATGGTTGTTAACTGTAACACCCCGATATTTTATGAGATATGTTCTTTTTAATTTCTTTTATGTCTTCTATTGTACACTACACCACGATTTGATTGTACTATACGCAACACTTTATTAGCTTGCAGTATACGGAACATTATTCTTGGTTCGTGTTACATACAATTTCAAGTTGGTTTTGTAAAAATTATTTTATGCAACATTATGAATAGATTTTGTTTAATGTATAAATGAAATAAGTCTTGATTATGTTATATGAAACACCAAAGGGAGCTTCCAATACACATAGCCCATACATTGCTAGCAATACACGCAATCACGACCTTCCTCGATAGCGTGTGTAGTACGCAATACCAGGTTTCAATAAACAATGATATGTTTTTAAATTATTATATAAACTAGCCGTTATGAATAGTAATAGACAATTTTTTAAATTTTATAAATTTAATCGTTCAAAATCGAAATCATTTTTGTATTCAGAATATCGAAATTATCATAGGGTGTATGTTTGGTATTTTTCTGAAAACATTCAATTTTTGATGAATAGTGAAAACACTGAGTTATTGGTTAAAACTGAGTTTTTATTTAAATAATCATTTCTTTAATTTAAATTTATTTTAAGTTAAAACAGATACAAAATACCTATATATGTTCAATGTAATCCATTGAGTCATTTTATAATAATTTTAGATATATAAAAGTTTTATTGAACTTTTTACGGTCTTTTACCCACCTTTTAGGAGCATTTGAAAATTTACATAAAACATAATTTTACCACTGATGTCAGTTGAATTTAAAATATTTGAGAGACACGGTTGATATCAGTAAGTAAAACATTGTTCAATGAGAAGAAAATAATTTTTGGTAAATATTAACTTTTAACTTTTATTTACCACTATTAAAAGTAAATAGGGTAATTAATGGTAAAAATGATATTATTATTACCCTACCACATGTCCTAATTCTATTATATATGTGTAATTTGACCAAAAACAACCTTAGGAATAAAATTTTACCCTTTAGGTCCACTTGACTTAGATTAGGAAATTTATTTTATTTAAAGAAGAGTTAAAATAGTTAAAGTCAAAGTTTTATAAATAAACATTTTTAATATAGGGATATAAATAAGTTGAATTTGATTATAAATATTAATTAGAAAGATAAAAAATATTTCCTACATAATGGTATTTTATTTATATTTTTTAGACATTAAATAATTTAATTTATTTATGACACAATGATGATGTAGTAATTACCTTATTAATGAAATATTAACATATTTGATATAATAAATACTCAAATAAATGTAATTTGAGAATTTTTATGAATTAAAGTAATTTTATAGGTTAATATAACATATTAGGGTTGGTTAGATGAGTTGTTTCTGAAGAAATAATGCATTTATAAATTTAGAAAAATCAAAATACCAAATAGTTTCAATATTGACATAAAAGTGTTTTTACAACAAATATTATATTATTAATTGATATAATGGTTATAAAAATATAAGGATCAGCCAAATAACTTATATAATAAAATATATTATAGTAATGAACCAATTGGAGTTTGATTGCTAGTTTATATTATGTATATTAACAATATAGTTTTAAAATACAAGAAGACACAGTGAAAGATAAATTATTTATCTTAGAGTTAAATCTAAATGATAACCTAAACTTGTATGAAACCTTTTGGTTTAAAAAATTAATACCCATCCACACCCAATCATCGAAATAAGTCACTTTTTATTCATTATAAACTGAATATGAGTTTATTATAAAATAATATTTTATGTTTTTCCTAAGGTGTCCCACACCCCTCTTATAAAATGGAAGTCCACCTTCTCTCAAATTCACACCTCCAAAGCCATTTTGCTCTACCAAGCACTTCCAAAAAACCCTCTCTACTACCATCACTTCAGCCTAGAGGCCTGAATTTATTCATAAAGCCGATTTAAGGATCCCTTTTGATCAAATCAAAAGGAAGAACCCGAAGAAGAGGTAAATATCTCACCACCAATTTCAAGTTCCTTTCTTCTTCCACTTCCTCCTTATTTGTTGTTTCAATTCTAAAATAATAAATCCAGTATTTTATATATAATGGGATGTTATTATACAAATTTTACAACCATATTAGTTATTTTATCCATCCTATGAATGAAAAAGTCACCACATGTGCATATGTACGGCTTATCATCTCCACATCGTGGTGTAGTTTTTTATTCAAACACTTCTTCATTTGGATGGGTAGAATAATGAGTATAATTGAAATAAAAAATAAATATATCATTATGATGATTTCGTATATATGATATACCATCTAATTATATACAATTTTAATATCAAGAGAATGATATTATCGCTCATGCGTACGTATGGACTACCGTCTCCACGAACGAGATGAGATACATTTTCAATGATTATCCATTAAGGTATGATTATAAATAATCATGAAATATATTATATAAAATGATACTGTATTTATGTACATATATGTTTCATTTACTTAATTCCATTCAATTCAATAAGGAAATGAAAACAGCATTCATTTGTACGTACGACCTACCGTCTCCATGAATGGTGTATTTCCTTTCATTGATTGATCTATCATATATATTTATGTGATGAATATATATTATATATAAATCATGTTTTACATTTTTTAATTAATTAAATCAGGATATAATTAATAATATCATGAACAACAAATCGAAACACGTACGATAAATGAAAGTATTTTAACCATAACGCTCCTTTAACATGTTATTTACAAAAAACGGGTAATATAAAGTCATAAGTTATTCATATATGATATCATAAATATTATTATGGTCATGTTACAATTTAATAATATGATTAACCCCTCTATAAAAGAGTTTGAAACACATAAAGAGAAATTGGACCAAAGGTAAGGGATAATTATTCCAATCTCATTCTTATCCGGGATTCTTTATTTGAAAGTATTTACTAGGGTTATGTTTACCATTCATGTCCATATATTCTAAAAATGTTTTCAAAAAATATTTACTATTATTCCATGTATGTTTAAATTCATTTTACCCTTTTTTTACTTTCACCGCATTGTATGGAAGGAATCTTTATATTTTTTAACATACAAGGCACTTTTGGACTTTTCAAGAAAAAGTATGAGGAGAATGTATTTTTAACTTATATAACCTGAACGGATTTTTAAATTTTCATAATGCCTTATTTAAATGAAGCTTTCTCTACATGATTTCATGACTATTTTGAACAAAATTCTTTTCTTTTAAAATTTCACATCATTTTGAGAAAAGAAAATGATTTTGAATAAGATAGGATATTTTCCTCAACAATTCATTTCAAGTGTTTTATCCAAACAATTTTTCATCTAAGATGAAAATATTAAATATGGATATTATTCATTTATAATTTACATATTATTTAAATTATTTTATTTTGTTTATTTTAAAATTTTATCCATTTTTTTATATGGATTATTTTATGATGGGATGACGTATATAAAACCCATTTTATTCAATGGGTTATGATGGATGATTTCTGTTTATTTTGTGGTACTCGAAAGAATGATTTCCTTATGAGATGTGTGGGACCTATATATCCCTCCAATGAAATTATAAAGTATTTATGTCTTAGGAGATAAACATGGCTAGAATGGAAAGTTAATCTGGTTAGTGATACAGGACTGGAACGAGGAGTGAACTTGATTTAGTAAGGGACTTTGACCACTATGATGGTCTTGGCAGTAATGCCTTGGATTCTATAGAAATGATATCATGTTCTTTATGGTTTTCCACAATTACATGTTTTATTAACTTTTTATTTTCTCATGGTTAATGTTCCTTTATTATCTATGTCTTATACACTGCAAATATTTATTTCATTACTCATGATTTTGATGTTTTATGTTCATGTTCTTATGTTCAAATGTTTACAGATTATTTTAGGTTCTCCATGCTTACCCTTACTGAGAATTAGATCTCACCAATTATATGTTTTTCCCCAGGATATAAAGAAAGGTTTTAGGTAAGAAAACAAATGGGTGAGATCATTATGGGAGAAGCTGAAGATCTTTCACCATGTGTAGACGATTTTGTTTTGAGTTTCCAAAGACACTAAACTAATACAGTCTTTGGGTGTATGTTTTCTTCATGTATTAAGTATTCCAGAAAAGTAATTTAATTTCTATGTAAGTCATGATATGGGTCTCTATAGTTGGTATCAGATCGAAGGTTTAGTTAAAATTTTGAAATTATGGTGAGAAAACGTTAGATCCCAATAGATATTTCTAAGTTATGTCTAGGGATGTCACTAAGGTTAAGTGTAAGTATAGGTTATAGACCTAGAATTATGGTAACTATCATAGAATTAAACCTAATATGTTATACATAGAAATTACTCCCCTTTATTATGTTATTTTCCTAGCATGATTTTTTCCTCTCACGCTATTCATTTTGGGTTTTATAAAATGGCTAGAAAGAAGAATATTCATGTTATTAGAGAATATGATAGACAATGGAATAATATTTTTCTTGAGCATCCAAATAAAATGGGATTCAAAATGAAATACATCTTTATTATTCCTAATGAGATTTCTCATAATATGATCAATAATATCAACATTGGTATGTTTCCTGACATGGATAATAAGAGAAGGATGGAGTTTCATGATGATCATAGAGGAAAGAAAGTTAAATTTCCCTCATGTAATTCATGTGGGAAGAGGCATCAAGGAGAATGTTTCAAAGGAACTAGAAGATGCTTTGGGTGTGGAAAAGAATGAAACAAAGCCAGTAATTGCAATGGAAAAGGTTCAGTTAGCACAATCGACAAGGATAATGATATTTATAAAAAATCAAAAAAGGCTTAATGTTTTAAATGTGGAATGTACAAGCATTATGAAAACCAATTCTCTAAGGGAAAATCTCAGGAAGAGAGTCATCATGGTCGTATGGGTAGTAATTATGTTGATGATAATGAAGAGACTATAAATGATAAATGAGATGAAAGAAGTGTTGAGGAATTAAATGAAGAAGCTCAGTCAATGGTTTAAAAATCTAGTGGAATTATTGCATTTTTATCAATAATAACGTATGGTACTATGGAATAAAGAAAAATGAAAGGATTTTTACACTATTGTTATTCCTTGAGTATTTGAAAGTATTTTTTTGAATGGTACTGGTAAATATGAAAAGTGATTGAAATACGCAACACTAAAGGGATCTTCTACAACATGCTTCCCTGACTTGGCTTGCATTACACGCAATCATGACCTTCCTCGATAGCGTGTGTAGTACGCACTACTGGGATTCACTAAACAACGATATGTTAGTAAAATATTATATAAACTAAACATTATGAATAGTAATACCCACTTAATGAAATTTTATAAATTTTATATATCAAAATGGACTTCATTTTTGAATTTGGAATATTGAAAGTTACCTACGGTGAATTTTTGGTATTTTTCTGAAAACGTTCAATTTTGGAAGAACAGTGAAAACACTGAGTTATTGGTTAAAACTGACATTTTATTTAAATAATAATATATTTTATTTAAATTTGTTTTGGGTCAAAATAGATACATAATACCTATATAAGTTCAATATAATTCATTGTTGTCATTTTATAATGATTTTAGATATATAAAAATTTTATTGAACTCTTTACCGTCTTGTACCCAACTTCTAAGAGTATTTGAAAATTTAAATAAAACATAATTTTACCCCTTATATGAGTTGAATTTCAAAAATCTGAGAGACATGGTTGATATCAGTAAGTAAAATGTTGTTCAATGAGGAGAAAATATTTTTTTGGTGAATAGTAACTTTTAACTTTTATTTACCACGGTTAAAAGTAAATATGGTAATAAAGGGTAAAAATTAAATTATTATTACTCTAACACATGTAATAATTCTATTGGATAAGTTTAATATGACCAAAAAAACCTTAGGAATAAAATATTACCCTTTAGGTCCACTTGGATCAGATTAAGACATTTATTTTATTTAAAGAAGAGTTAAAATAGTTAAAATCAATGTTTAATAACTAATTTTTTTAAATATATGGTTATCCATAATATAAATTCGACTATAAATATTCATTAGAAATTTAAAATGATTTCCTACATAATGGTATTTTATATATATTTGTTAGACATTATATAATTTAATTTATTTATGACATAATGATGATGGAGTAATTACCTTATTAATGAAATATTAACATAATTGATATTATAAATACCAAAATAAATGTCATTTGAGACTTTTTATGAATTACACTAATTTCATAGGATATTATATCATATTAGGGTTGGTTAGATGAATTGTGTTCACCGTAATAATGCTGTTATTAATTTTCAAAAAACAAAATACCAAATAATGTCAAAATAGACATAATAGAGTTTTTAAAACAAATATTTAATTATTAATCGATATAATGGTCCTAAAAATTTATAGTTCGGCCAAAATACTTATATAATAACATATATGACATTAATGAACCAATTGGAGTTCGATTGGCAATTTATAGTTAGTTAATTAACCATATCTTGTAAGAATACCAGAATACACGGTAAAAGATAAATTATTTAACTTAGTATTAAATCTAAATTATATGGTTCAAATGGTAACATAAACATGTATAAAACCTATTGGTTGAGAGTAGTTAGACCCATCCATGCCATATCCTCAAAATAAGTCACTTTATAGCCATTATAAACTGAATATTAATTTATTATAAAATAATATTTTATGTTTTTCTTAAGGTGACCCTCACCCCTCTTATAAAATGGAACTCCGCATTCTCTCTAATTTACACCTAAAATTACATTTGTCTCATAAAAACCCTTCCCAAATACCATCTCAATTTTCCTCCCTTCATCCTATAGGTTTTACTTTAGTCATGAATCCAACCAATGGAACCCTTTTGATCAAATCGAAAGGAAGAACCCAAATAAGAGGTAAATTTCTCACCACCTATTTCAAGTTCCTTTTTTCTTCCACTTACACCTTCTTTGTAGTTTCCTTTCTAAAAAATATCCCCATTATCTTCTATATACTTTTATGTTATTATAAAAATTTTACCACCATATTAGTTATTTTATCCATTCTATGAATGAAAAAGTCACCACATGTGTGTACTTACGGCTTATCGTCTCCACGTCGTGGTGTAGTTTGTTATTCAAACTTTTCATCTTTTGGATGGGTAGAATAATGAGTATGAATGATATAAATAATAAATATATCATTTTTATGATTCTGTATATATGATATACCATCCAAATATATATTATTTTAATATCAAATGAATGATATTGTTGCTCGTGCGTATGTACGAACTACCGTCTCCACGAATGCGATCAGAATCATTTTCCATGATTAACCATTAAAGTATGATTATAAATAATCATGAAAGATATTAAAAATAATGATACTATATTTATGTACATATATGTTTTATTTACATAATTCCATTCAATTCAATAAGAAAATTAAAACAGCGTTCATGGGTCGGTACGACCTACCGTCTCCATGAACTGTGTATTTCATTCCATTTATCAATCAATCATATATATTTATATTCTGAATATATATTATATATAAATCATGTTTTACATTCTGGAATTATTTAAATCAAGATATACTAATAATATCAAGAAAAACACGTCAAAACACGTACGATAAATGAAACGATTTTACCCAAAACGCTGCATTAATATGGAATTTACAAAAGAACGGCTAATATAAAATAATAAGTGAATCATATATGATATCATAAATAATATTATGGTTCTGTTACAAGTTAATAATATGTTTAAACCCACTATAGAGGAGTTTCAGACTTGTACGGAAGAAATTGGACCTAAGGTAAGGGATAATTATTCCAATCTCATTCTTATCTGGGATTGTTTATTTGTACGCATTTACTATTGTTATGGTTATCATCTATGTCCATAACTTCAAAAAAATGTTTTATTTTTTTTAATATTCATAAATTTATATTTAAAATCATTTTACCCTTTGTTTAATTTTACTATATTGTATGGAATTAATCATTTTTTTGTTTAATAGAGAAGGTACTTTTTGACTTTTCTGGAAAAAGTACGAGGAGAATGTTTATTTTAAATTATACGGAATGAATATATTTTTACAGTTTCATAATGCCTTATTTACAAGAAGCTTCCTCTACATGATTTCATGACTATTTTAAATGAAATTCTTTTCATTTAAAATTGCACGACATTTTGAGAATAGAAAATGTTTTTGAAGAAGAGATGATATTTTCCTCAAGAATTCATTTCATGTGTTTTATGCAAGCTATTTTCCATCCAAGATGACATTATTTAATATTGGGATGATTCATGTAAAATTTCCCTATTATTTACATGTTTTTATTTTGTTTATTATGAAATTTTATTCACTATTTTATATGGATTATGTTATGATGGGATGACATATATGAAACCCATTTTATTCATTGGGTTATAATGAATGATTTATGTTTATTTTGTGGAACTCGAAATAAGTATTTCATTGTGAGATGGGTGTGACCTATATCTCCATACAATGAATTGGGTAATTATTTATATCTCATAAAATATACATGGCTAGAACGACAAGTTAATATGGTTTAGTGATACTTGACTGGAATGAGGAGTGAACTCGATTCAGTAAGGGGCATTGTCCACTATGATGGTATTGGCAGCAATGACTTGGCTACTATAGAAATCCTATCATGTGCATATTTTTTTCCATAATTGCATGTTGTATTCCCATGCTATTTTTGCATGGTTAATGTATGTTCAAAGACTTATTCACTACCAAGATTTGTGTCATTACTCACGATTTTGGTGTTTTATGTTCATGTTCGTACGTTCAAATGTTTATGCATTGTTTTAGGTTCTCCATGCTTACCCTTACTGAGAATTTGAAGTCACCCTTTATATGTTTTTCCCCAGGATATAAAGAATGGTTTTAGGTAAGAAAAAAAGTGGGAGATTTTTATGGGAGATGTTGAAGATCTTTCACCATGATTAGAAGTTTATATTCTGAGTTTCCAAAGACACTAAACTAATATGGTCTTTGGACCTCTTCTTTTGTCATGTATTTAATATTCCTAAAAAGTAAATTATTTTCAATTTACGTCAAGCTATGGGTATCTACATTAACTCATTGATCAAATTAAAATTTATATTTTCCATTTCACATCCAATTAGTGACACGCATGGTCAAACCATTGAAATAGATTTTAGGATGTTATATGGGCTTATTAAATTCCATTTTACTGAAAAATAAACATGGGAATCTAGTTGAACATGTTTTAATATTTTGTATTTTAAAAAACATACAATAATATGGAATCTGAGTAGATGAGTTTAAAATGAATTCAGAAAATTTGATGAATCTATGAACCAATAAAGTGAGAAATCCGGTTGAATTTAAACTGATTGGTTTACAATATTTTTTTCATTAATTAGACATTTATTACATGTGAGGTCTCAAAAATGATAATTTATTCTCTTTCACAAAGAGAGAAACATATTTTAGAGTAATTCTTATAACTGTTCACAATTATAATTATCCAAAATCAATTTTTTTGAAAAATGATTCATTGGAATCACTCATTAAAAAATATTTTAATGTTTTGAAATTATGTTACATGATAAAAAAAATATATATAAATAAAATATTATGGAGATGTAAGAATGAACCAATCAATTTAATTACCCTTGAAAATTTTTACCTGATCATTATAAACACATGAAGAAAGCATGTGAAAAACTGGGTTATGATAAAAATAAGTAAAATTAAGGATAAATATTAATATCATTCTCTATCAACCTGAGAAATATCTCTCATGGATTTATCTTTTAGTTTCCCAATTTGATAATCTCCCACTCATGATCTATATTAAAAATATCTTGCTCCCATCTCTAGTGGTTCCCCCTAAAATATACCCAAAGATCATCCTCTTAGTGTTTGTTTAGTTCATGTTGATCCTGGTCAGAGTCCCCTTTCTCCATCTTCACTCATTCATTAGTTTTTCAATGACCATGATTCTATATTTGTGGTATTTGGTAACCAATACTTGAACTGATCATTACTATTATAAAAAAGGATTATATAAAGAGGTGTGATGTATTTTAAATGAAACATTACATGTTTCTATCTCAATACATCATTACATTGTCAATAAAGTAGATTACATAAATGAAGACTAACACTCGCTTGGATATAGATCGACTGAAATATCTATGACTTTAGTGACATATCTAGTTTTGTAAATTAATAAATTCATTATAAAATAAATTTGATTGCACCTTAGACGCTTATCTCAAACTGTTCAAATATTCCATCATGTTTCATTTTCACTAGTGTTTATTTTCAAAAAAACACACATAAAATCGAAGAACAAAACTATACTTTCAAACATCTCATCTTAAAGCATAAACATAGAACATGAGGGATTGAAAATATCAAATCATAAATCATGTATTTGCATTCATCTTTAGATTTTTTTTCCTCCTCCTTGACTCAATTTTTCATTATTCATACCCATTGATCTATTGAAGCATTTTTTATCAAACACCTATTGAAAGAAAACCATAATTTATTATTTATAAGATGTTTGAGGGAATAAATTATTTCTTTACCCATTAAAGTGGTCCAAAATTCATATATTTGAATGTTTCCAACCATTCCAAATCATCTCTGTCAATAAAAATCGGTGCAGATATGTTTTGGCTCAATCTCAGCACCATATTTAATCAATGATTTCACCTAAAATAAAATATTCAATAATGAAGGGTATGTATGATGGAATAACATGGTATCCTTCAAAAAAATGATCATAATTACCAAAATCAATCCTAGTCATGTAATTAGGTTATTTATCAAAAGCTTAAATTCCATTTGATCTTATATATATATTCCTTGAGTAATAAGTTTCAACCATACCTTGTCAGCCATTAATAGGTGTGGTTATTTATCATCAAATAAATTCATCATCAGGTCCATCAAATTCATCATATTTTGCCTAATATATTTAGGGTATTTAAAAAGTGGAAATTCTATTCTGATGGCTTTATATTTCCTCTATTTTGCGAGTCATAAAAATAGTTTTTCATTATCATAGTGTCGCAAATTCTAGTAAATAATGCTTAGTGTGTCGTGTCCACATGGATTTTTATACAATCCATCATAGAGTTTCCAAAATTGATGTCTCATATAACATTCAATTCCTAAAAATTCGGTTTCAAGATCTGACATAGGAGAAGCTTCAACAACATGTAAAACCCCAAGTTTGGTTTCAATTTTGACTTGTAATTGTTAAGTATCAAACATCGGCAGTCATGGAATCATTTAACATGATTTCATTATTCCTATGTGATGTTATTGGTTTTGATCATACTTGGATGAAATGGTTTTGGCGACATATTCTCCATCATTGTAATGGGGGTTCCTTCAGTTCCTGAATTATTGATATGAAATACTTGTAGTAAATGAGTATGGTGGATTTTGGACAATCTCATCACGGAATGAAAAATCAAGATTACTCATGTGATCATTTGAGTTTTGTTATGGTTGACCTCCAGTATCACATGGTCTATCAGACTATTCGATGGTGTCTAGGATTCCTTTTTTGGACCTAAAATGGATGATTGATGCCTTTCCAAACATGAAATATTTTCCCCTCCAAAATTTCATTTTACATATATGCCATGGTAGCTTTATTTTTGAATGTAAGATCGACCCAGTACATCGAATAAAATTCATAACATGAATTGATCATGCCTCAATATAGAATTTAAATATGATAAATTAAACTAATATTTTATAAATGACTACAAATAATAAATTGAACCACTTGAATTTAATAATTAAATTTAACAAATAAAAATGAAATTATAGTTGAAAAATAAAATGTAACAAAATAAATTAAAATATTAATAAATAATTAGTTTATAAACTAAAAATGAAGAATGGTAAAATTCAGAAGATGGCATAAATATTCAACTAATGTAATAAATTATAAATTATATAAGTCTTGAAATAAAATATTGAACAAAAATAAATTAATGAACTGATTAACATAAAAATCAAAGAATATGAAAATAGAAATTAATCCCAAATAATAAAAATTAAATATAAAAAATATAATTACTTAATTAAATAATTAAATATTGTTATATAAAAAGTTTATTATTTAGAATCATGAAAAAAACTATAAAAATACCAATAACTTCTTATTCAATGATAAAATTACCAATTAATAAAAATAAAGCACCTACTTTCTAATTTAATCTTAAAAATACAAAATATACAAAAAAATATTAGGGAAATAAATATCATATTAAAAGGAAAAACACCAATCTAATATCTTGGTGATAATAATGACATTAAATATTAATAATTCAATAGTATATCATTGTTTTTTTAATCACAATGTTTTGTGTAAAAAACACTATCAAGGAAATACAATTTATTTATAGAAAAAAATTTGATAAAATAGTGGCATGTTGTAGATCATTGTGCAATTACTTCAATATGAAGGGTCCTCTGCGTGTGACGATTAGAGGAGGCTCAGAAGGAATATATTCTAACTATTACATGTTGTTCATCTTATCGTATGTCACCATGAAATGTTTTATAGATTTATATTAAATTATATCCAATTAGTATTTATCTCACGTTGATAATTTCATTAAGTTACATGGAATATTTGTTATTTTTTTCTAAATTGGACTTCACATCATTTTTTTGAATTTAGTATCTTTATTATGTTCGATGATTTTTCCATAAATTAAATAATTGGGGTTTAAATTTAAATTTATTTCACTATGAAATAATATGCATTAATTTTTTGGTTTGTTCTTTTTAGATTTAATAGAGTTCAGTGCATGATCAAGAATATATTATATATATATTTTTTAAGTTGGTAGACTATAAATATAATGTCTCTTGGTAAATTAGAAATACTATGATTTTTTGAAATTATTATTTCTTTTATCATCTTGAATCTATTGTATTTTAATACATGACTCTATAAATGTGAAATTATCATGTTGAATTGACTGAAAACATAAGGAATATAACTATAAATAGTGTTATTTATCCATCGTTTAATGATTACCAGTGTCCCACTTTATGGACTTCTTAGTTGTGTAAGTATTTTTTTAAATGATTATTCCATTTAAATTTTATTTTGAAGGGTTTTTTATTAAAGATCGTATTCATGGAAATGGTTTGATAATTAAATTATACATAAAGGTAAATGTTTAGAATATACTTAAAAGGGTTCTTTCCTAAGAGAAATTGGAAATATTTAAATAATTGGTGTCCACCTAAATTGTGTAAAAATTTTAATATATAATTTAATAATACATTTTTATTTAATCCAATGTACTCAAATGGGTTAATGTGTCCTGTGATTCATTTTATAAATGAGTCACTAAAAGGATTCATAAATATATTTTCTTAGAAAATATGAATGTATTTTTTTTATACATGGTTTCCTTGTATGACCTTGTGAGTGTGTGAATCACGCCTGATGTGGGGAAGGACAAACAATTTTTTATATTGCATATTGCATAATGATAGTCGAGTGATTAACTCTTGGAATTATTTCAAATAGAAGTGCACACAAAAATGTATTTTTAATTTTAATTAAAGGAAAAAATTTGATGGTTTTTAAATTTGATGGTTTTTTGAAATAAATGGCTAAGATAAAAAATAAATGATTTAAGAAAATAGTGGAAAATAAATTTGATATTGACATGATAATAACTATGATATGATAACGGTGGTTATATCATGGATGGTTTTCAAATCTCAATTTAATATTTAATTTATTTTATTCAAATCTGTTATTCTATGTTGAATAAATAGAGATTATGTGATCTTTTCCTCAAACATACGTGATGAAATGATGATAGTGAGAGAACCATTTATTCAGATATCATATGGGTCTAATATCCTTCCTTGTGTGAGCAATTTTGATTGAATATGGTATATTTTATTGGAAAATACTCAATAAAATCATTTTTATCCCAAAATAATTAAGAACATTCATTACCCCTCTCACTAATGTTGAAGATCAATGATTACTTCACCACTATGCTTTGGAATATTCCATTGTATATAAACCAAAACCTAGTAGAGGGATTTAATTATAATTTACAAAATAGATAATAATTAATGTAATTAATAATAAAATACAATAACACTTGAAAATAAAAACTACTATATGAAATTGAAAACAAAATTAAAAAGGAGGGATATAGTTTTTATTCAAACAACTACATGAACTCAAGCATTAAAAAATAGAAAACCTACAATTCTATAACCACTTAAATTATTTCCCCACCATGGTAAGGGTAATAGAGATGAATTGGGATAAGTATGGAATTACAAAACAAATATTAACAAAATTTCGTGATGAATATGGTGATGCAGCTAGCCTCCCTTAAAGATATCTCCTCCTTGTTGCCGCAGATGGTGTGGGATAGATTGGAATGATTATGGAAGGAGAATCTCTCATCATTTTATTGCCATAATTTCCCACCAATATTTACTGCATGATAGACTCATTAAATGGAGGATTAACACACGAAACCCTTCATGAAATTTTTATAAAATTGAATTTTAAGCCTTCCATAAAAATTCCATCGTATATGGATATGGGTTACGAGAGTTATAACAATTTAACTCTAAGAATTTAATCATCCAAAATAGACTCTACGTATTCATTATTTTTAGATTCCAATTTATTAATTGTATTCCAAAAGGATGATTCAAATTTTCCATCTTGGTTTAAATTTGTTAATATATTCTTTATCCAGATCGATATTGATGTTCAGATTCATTGGGCCATCCATCATTAGGATATAATACTATATTTAAAACATTTTAGATATGTGAATAGTTTTAAGAACAGTGTTGTGCACTACCTTTTGTCCGCTAATTGTTGTATTAATAATATGGTCCAGAAAGATGAAATGTATACCAATATGTAAATAATACTACACAAAAATTATTTCATGATTTGGATCAATGAATAAAATTATATGATCTAATGATATCAATAATTTGAAACTATTAAAAATCCAAAATGGGTCAATTTTTCGATTATACTAAAAATACTATGAAAATCAATGAATGGAGATGTTTATCTTAAAATAACACTTTGGTGGGATATAAAAAATTTAAATTCAATGAAAAATTATTGAAAATAGTTTCTCTATCAATTCCCCCATACATAACACTTGTACTTCATGATAAGTAAGCATCAAAATCAAACCAATGAAAATTGAAAACACAAACCCATGAAATCCACCAAATACACATCAAGAAACAAAAAAGATACCATGCCTCATCAAAAATATTTATTGTATCTTCCCCATTACGATAATTTAATATATTTCTACTAAATTTCTTATCCCATACACACAAAACACCTACCCAACATTAATTTTTTCTCATCTCACAAATATCCAATTTAAAAAAGGCTTTTCTCATCCAAACCCATTCCAGAATCACCATAGTCTTGGTAAATTCCTACATCTACACCCATTTTGCATTAAGTATATGTTTTTATCAGGAGGACCTAATATGTCCATTCTTGGGTATTATGTAATTAGTAATTAAATTTAAAAAATTTGAGGTCTAATGAGGATGTCTTGACAAATTTTGCAAAAAAGTTTCAAGATTTTATTTTTCACTCAAGAATGATCTCCTCTAAACAACCCTTTGTTTATTATCATCTACTTGATCATAAATTATCATGGAAAGGGAACACCATTTAGATTTTCTATAGAATTTATGTATTTTTTTCAATCATAATTTTTCTTGAAAGCTCTATATAGGCACAACATTATTTCTCTATTGGATGTTCCAGAAAGTCAAAACTTTCAACATAATATTTTCATTAAAAGGAATTTCTGTTCTCCATTAATTTATTCACACTCATTGAAGTGGAACAAAATGTACCACAATATAAGAAAATATCCCCAAAACATATGTTCAACAATATCATGCATTTTCACTTTAAGAGCAGGTTGGATATAGAAATTTGGATTATAATTTGGATAACCTAATAGGTCGTTCTTGGATTATTGGGGTTTCAATGATTAAATACACATGGTATTCCTGAATAAAAATAATTTTCTTGAGAAAGGGGGCTTTGAAACCAAAAAATTTTATCAATCATTTAAAACAAAAGTATCTCAATCCCCAATGTTTTGATAAAACTAAATCAAATTCCGATTAAACCAATCATGGATTGGTTCTCACAAGAAAAGATGTGAATGTAATGAATTAAAAAAAATTCATTATAATACTCACTAGAAATTGTTTTTATATATAAAGGTTGTGAACTAGGGCTTCAGATCAAATATTAGTGTAATTTTCATGAATTTCTCCAAATACATTAACTACAAAAAATCATTTTCAATATTTTTTTAGGATATGTTTCATGTAATAGATTGGGTCACTCATTGATATTGGATTCAAAAATGGAATGACAACCATTTCATCTCAAAAGTTTCAAAAACACAATAAATTTTAAATATAAATGCATAAAATTTTGAATAACACTTTTTTTCAAAAAAATATAAAAACAAAAAATAAATGAAAACAAAAACTACAAAGGTTCGTATAAAGACCCAAAATTTTCAATGAAAATTTATTCTTAAATAAATTTGAATTTTAAGAGTATGTAGTTTTAAAAGTGCTGATTTCGGGCCCAGTTTTCTCGGAATCAATTTCTGAAGTTTTGTTTGGGTACTTTCAGTAAACATATGTGCTGGTTTTCCTATCTTTTGAACCAATGCTTGGAATTGAAATTCGAGGGAACTGATTAACTCACAACGCCAGTATTTGTTTAAGGGGACCTTTAACGCAGTTGTGTTTTAGGTGGTTTGAATGTTATATTTTGAGGAATTCATACTAAATAAATAAAATTTTTGGTACACAATTTTATTATTTAGTGCCGGTTAATTCCCCTCAAGGAGAGTTATAGGTGGGGCCCACACCAACATAACCTCACATGAGAGGAATTAGTGTGGAGGGGAACACACGAATCCAAACATTTCACCTTCTCTTAACTCCCCATTAACACCCCAGTTATTTATTATGACAACTCCCCTTTTTAATATGATCTTTTCACCTTCCTCTCTCCCTATTAAATTTTTCCATCACATTTCAATTTATTAAATGATCTCTTCAATTAATTAATTAAAGAGTATGATTTTTGAATTGCATGTGTGAATAAAATAATATCCTTTGCTATTATTTTGTAGGTACTTGTTTTGTAGGGAGGACTTTGGGAAATGCTCTGGAGAATTATAGAAAACATTGTTTGTCATGATGAAAATCATCCTCTCTCAGTGAAGAACGCTCCACGACTTCTCCAACATTCTTCTTCCTCTGTGTCACAGGAGATGAAACCGCTCGTGAGAAGCATCGCATACATCAAGGACTCTTCCTCCAATGTTGATGATAAGACACCATTCTCCATGACACTAACATCTGTGACGCTCATCTCATGTGGATCGATGACGTGCGACATTACTTACAAGGTAGCGTGTTTGTATAATTTCATTCAAAAAAATTATACCTTTGTTCTTGATGAAAGAAAATGGTAGTCTATGGTCGATTGTTATAAGATAACGCAGAGGGAACGGGCCATATAAACAATGCCCAACAACCCTCCATTGTTTTTTGATTTTTATTTTGCAAAGGGAGGCGGTGGAGAACAGAGGCGTCGATGGCGAATAGAGGCGGAGTTGAGTAAAGGTAGTGGCCACGCGCCAGCCATGTGCGGAATAACTCCGTCCCACAACCGTGAGCTGCACGTCTGAGGAAGAATCGGCTGGCAGTATCCGGCCGGGATGGGGGAACCGCAATGCCCCACGACACCGCGCTGTGGAGAACCACAGCCCGCAGAGGGCGGGCCGCTCTGGTGAAAGAACTGGATGGCTCATCACCCGACCCGGTGGAAGGATCAGCGACGCTCATAGGGGCCGTGACAGAGGGATCACGACCTGAAACCGCGGGCTGCTCGCACCTTGAATACCGGCAAGCTTCGACAGGCTGGACAGGAGGGCAGCGCAGCTTGGCACCGCCCGTTTAGGATACCCCCCCCCCCCTGTAGTGATCGGCCACCTTGGTCGAGGTGCTCAGCTATCTGCGCCACGCCACGCCCCGCCGGGCTAGACCGTGTGCTTTACTGAGCTGGTATAAGGCCCCAGCCTTAAACCTTACTTAATCTTGAGTTATTAGAAGATTTCACCTTGAGGATCTTTTCGGGTTTAGATTTTTAGAGAATTAGATCATAAAACTTGCATTACATTCCACATATAAACAAAGTGGTTACATAAAGATAGTATTCTTCATTCCCATTAATGGAAACATATTTAAAATAAAACATGGATTCTTTCTTGACACTTCCTTGACACTATCATCATATCATGTACCGTTCCCTTGACCTGTGAAAAACATTTCAAAAAAACTTGGGATGAGAATAAAAAGCTCAGTAAGGGATATAAAAATATGGAAAGGAAACATTGGTATATATATACATAAGGATGAGATCATACTTTACCCATAAAACATAAGCACTTTAACATACCTCATCAAATCATGAATAAATCATAGAAATCCTAAGACATAAAGGTAACTTGAGGCATTCATAAAATCCTTACGTAGGGAGTAACCCTCTTGGTTACGTTTGGAATACCCATCACAGTATATTCCCTAAATATATTCAGAGAAACCTTAACGTTTCACTTCTTCGCGTTACCCAATGCATTGGAGAGCTATATCGGGCTCACCCGCCCTTAGTTTATCACGGAACCACCCGTCTTCATAATAATGCCCAAGAACCTCAACATAATCTTATCACATAAAACATGCATAAAGGAAACATAACATTTCCACCTTTCAATCACAAGATATCAATACAACACAATTATATAAAAACATCATGAAAACCATTTTCAATACCAAAATAAAAGAAAAGTAAAAAATGTAAATTATTTTTCTTTTAAAAACAAGGTATGACTTGTAGAGGAAACCAAAAATCAAATGATGGTCACGATGGTGGAGAAGTCATTTTCGCCGCATACGTACGACAAAAACATTCCCTTTTTTCGTTTAGTAAACGCTTCGTATAAAAAAATATTCCTTTTGGATAAATGTAAATTTCAAATGGGTTTATACACCGTATAAAAGAAGGTTGTGTATAAAACAAAATATGCCTCAATGAAAGGAGATTGAGATGAAGTCCCATACCTCGGGTCCGACTTGACTCGATCGTTATTTAATCTCCTGAATAATAAACTTGAGTTAATCCCTACTTTCTTAAGAACCATTTTCAAATTCATTATTCCTTTTATACCATGTTATGAACATCATGTAATCATTTAAGTTAATAATGTTCATTTTGTCGGTATTTGGTTCTTATGTCAAAAATAGACTTCTTACACTTACATGTTGTTAATTTGGTCAAAGGTTCGTTATATCTAGAATGATATTAATGATTTGGATAACATATATATCATATATATTCAGCATATACATGTATTTATAATATTACATCACATTTAGAGGTAAGAAATGAAATGCACCGTTCATGGAGATGGTAAGTCGTACGTACGCATGAACGCTACATCCATTTCTATTCCTTATTTTCTGGAATGGAATCATAAATATATAAGAGTGTATTATAATTCCAGTATAATAACATATATAATATCATTAACTTTATCCTTTACACATCCCACATATGGTATTAACGAATCAAATCACTTTCAGGGGGCGGTAGTCCGCACTTCCTTAAATGAAGATATCGTGTTTACCCACAATGGAAACAATAATGGTATGCCATAAATGAAAAATACAGAAGCTTAAGGAAAGAATAAACATACTATATATCATGTATAAAAATAGTGACATCATAATGGAATCCTTTGAAGGTATTAAATGAGTATTGAACAATCATCGTTTCGGGAGGCAGAATTTCACCATCCACGGAAACCGTATGTTCTTTAACCATTTTATGTAGTTGTGTGAGAGTGTAGCTCGAATAAATCTTATAACAACATCCCAGTATATTGAAGATACTGGTTTTGTTATAGAAGAAGTAAATAAAAATAGTTTATGGGGTTGGAGAAGCAAAATAAAACAAATGAACATGAGAGAATGAATTACCTTTAAAAGTGTAACTCATTTTGATTTGAGCCTAAAGGCTTCCTTTGAAAGTATTATGCCCAAAGTGAATCCTCTAGGATGATGAGAGGGATGTGGAGAGAGTAAATGGGCAGGGGATGGACGAGCCAAAGGCGTGAGGAGTGTGTGAAATGAGGTAGAGGTGGGGGCCTTTTATAAGAGGAGAGGAGGGCACTTTTGGAAATCATGAAAAAATTATTTTATTTTCAAAAGTGTTTCGAATTTCTGAGGTCCCAAATTAATATATTTCGACGATAAGATGATAAGGCTTGGAAATATTCCCATCCAATAGTTTTTGGACAAGTGTAGGTCTTAGATTTTATATTATCTTTCATTTTATTTAAACTGTTCATTAATGAGGTCATTGTTGCATCATCATGATGTCATAATTAAATTAATTTATTTAATGTCTAAAAAATATAAAAAAACTATCCTGATGTAGGAAATCATTTTATATTTCCAAAGAGTATTTATAGACAAAATAATTATTAGTATAACCCCATTCTAAAAATTGTTTTAGTAAAACAATTTATGTTAGTGTCATATTCACCTTTATTTAAAAAAAAGGCATTAAAGTCATTATATCACCCAAGAGGCTCCATAGGGTCCCCTAAATCGACCCATGGGTTGTATAGGTTGGCCATGACTCATCCAATAGGGGTAGGACAAGTGTCATGGTGTTTTCACATTTTTATAATATCATTTTTACCTTAAATTACACTAATTACCTCTAATCGCGATTAATGAAAAAAGTTACTATTCACCAACAAATTATTTTCATCCCATTGAACCACATTTTACATACTAATGACAACCACTTATGTCGGATTTTCAAAATTCAATACACATTAGTGGTAAACTTTCATTTAACTGAAAAATCAGTTTGCTTGATTACCACTTAGTGGTTTCACTATTCATCAAAAATTGATGTTTTTCAAAAAATTACCAGAAATTCACCCTAAGCTATATTTGATATTCCGAATTCAAAAATGAAGTATATTTTAAAAAATTCAAAACATATAAGTCACATTAATTAATTTAATAATTAATTCCTGCTGTCAGAGCAAATAGCGTGTTTTTATAAAACAATAAGTATCAAAAGATTGACACCAGTTTAAGTCTAATTTCAAAGTGAAATTGATTCCAATGACCACCATTGGATTAAATGGTAAAAATACATTCAGATTACACATTAAGACAAATTCAAAATATAATCTAATCAAATAAATAAATTAGATTAAGAAGCAGTTTTGATGTAAAATGCAGTATTTTTCACTATTCATTAAAAAAATGAACATTGTCAGAAAAATACCAAAAATTCACACAAAGTAAATTTTGATATCCCAATCATAAAGAATAAGTTTATTTTGACAATTATAGCTTATAAAATTGTCAAAAGATAGATTTAAAAATGGGTTGCCATCAAAAGGTAGTAAAACAATCTTTTATAAATATTAGTGTATTCCATGCTTAAGATTGGATTTATTTTCATTTCCAGCCTCTAAAACACTATCTAATTCATTAATAGGAATAGATAAAAATATCTAGTATTCATTACTTACTTGAGATGTTACATCTTTCCCCCCTTTAGAAAATTGCATCCCCACAATTTATTTACTTATCAAATAAATGGGGGTACTTATCCCTCATTGCATTTTCAGATTCCCATGTTGCCTCTTCCATCATGTGGTTTTTCCACAAAACCTTTACCTGCTTAATCACTTTATTCCTTAACACTTGCTCCATGTGGTCAAGAATCTGGACCGGTTGTTCCTCATAAGATAGGTTCTCTTCCAGCTGAACTACCTCTGGACTCAAAACATGAGATGGATATGACATATACTTTCTCAACATCGAAACGTGAAAAAAAATTGTGTACTTGAGATAAACTCGGAGGTAAAGCCACTCAGTAAGCAACTGATCCAACTCTCTCCAGAATTTCATATGGTCCAATAAACCTTGGACTCAGCTTTCCTTTCTTACCAAATCTCATCACACTTTTCCAAGGTAAAACTTTGAGAAAAACATGATCACCTACCTCAAAAGAGAGATCCTTCCTCCTGTTGTCCACATAACTCGTATGCCTGCTCTGAGTTGTTCTCATGTGTTTCTGAATCAGCTGAACTTTTTCTGCCTTCTCTTCTACCAATTCTGGTCCCATTAACTTTCTTTCACCCAATTCATCCCAAAAAGCTGGAGTTCGACACCGCTTCCCATATAATGAATGAAATGGTGCCATCTGTATACTGGAATGAAAACTGTTATTATATGAAAATTCAACCAAAGAAAGATGTTGGCCCCAAATTCCCTGATAATCCATAGAACAAGCACGTAGCATATCCTCCAAAGTCTGAATTGTTCGTTCTGACTGCCCATCTGATTGAGGATTAAATGCTGTACTAAAATTTAATTCAGTACCCAACGACATCTGAAGGCCTTTCCAAAAGATAGAAATGAACCTGGGATCACGGTCAGATAAAATGGAGAGGGGAACTCCATGTAACCTGACTATCTCTTTAAGATACAAACGGGAAAGTTTATCTAGGGAAAAAGTATCTCGTATAGCAAGGAAATGAGTAGATTTAGTCAAGTGATCAACAATAACCCAGATTGCATTATTACCTCGAGATGTCTTAGGTAATCCCACAACAAATTCCATGGATATATTCTCCCATTTCCACTATGGCACTGGTAAAGGCTGAAGCATCCCTTTCGGTAACTTCCGCTCTTCTTTAACCTGCTGAAAAGTCAAACACTTCATAGTAAAATCTGCAATATCTCTTTTCATTCCATCCCACCAGTAATACTCCCGCAGATCTCTGTACATCTTAGTACTGCCAGGATGAACTGAAAACAAAGAACTATGAGCATCACATAACAACTCTCTCTTCAACTGTGAATCACAAGGCACACACAATCTCTTCCAAAATCTCAAAACACAATCATTATCAATATTGAATTTAGGCAACTTACCTTTCTGAACCAGCTCTACATTTTTCTACAACTCACTGTCTTGCTTCTATGCTTGCTTGATTCTATCTGATAGAGATGATCTCACTGATACCTGAAACAAAATAGAAGAACTTCCTGCACCAACAACTTCTATGCCAAAGTTCATCAAATCCTTAACCAAAGGATCACGTTCCAAATGCAACATTTCTAATGAAGCATTACTTTTTCGACTCAAATCATCAGCCACATTATTTTCTTTTCTCGGATGGTAATGAATTGTACAATCATAATCCTTGATTAATTCGATCCATCTCCTTTGTCTCATGTTCAATTATTTCTAAGTGAATATATACTTTAAACTTTTGTGATCGATATATATTTCACTCTTTACTCCATACAAATGATGCCTCCAAATTTTTAAAGCAAAAATAACAGCAGCTAATTCCAAATCATGTGTAGGGTAATTTACCTCATGAGTTTTCAACTATCGTGAAGCATAAGCAATTACCTGATCATTCTGCATTAGGACGCAACCAAGTACTTTCAACAAAGCATCACTGTAGATGACAAACTCACCATTCCTGGAAGGTAGTGCCAAAACTGGAGCATTCACCAATATTCTTTTTAATTCCTGAAAACCATCATCACATTCTTTTGTCCAGATAAACTTAACACCCTTCCGATTTAGCTTAGTCATTGGACTAGATAACCGTGAAAAACATCTAACAAACCTTCGGTAATAGCCTGCCAAACCAAGGAAGCTACGAATCTCTGTTACATTTGTTGTTCTTGGCCAGTCTTCCACAACTTTTGTTTTTGCAGGATCAACAGTTATCCCATCTTTAGAAACAATGTGACCAAGGAAGGAAATTTTTTTTAACCAAAACTCACACTTTCTGAATTTCCCATACAATTTATTTCTTTTAAGGTTTGCAAAATGACCCTTAAATGTCTGTCATGCTCTTCTTTAATTTTATAAAACACCAAAATATCATCAATGAAAACCACCACAAACTTATCCAAGAACTCATGGAAAATTCTATTCATTATGTCCATGAATACAGCAGGTGCATTGGTTATCCCAAAAGGCATTACTACAAATTCATAGTGGACATATCTTGTACGAAACGCAGTCTTTGGAACATCTGCTTCCTTTACCTTCAGCTGATGGTACCCCGATCTCAAGTCAATCTTGGAAAAATACTAAGCTCCCTGGAGCTGATCAAACAAATCATCGATATGAGGCAAAGGATATTTGTTCTTAACAGTGATGTTATTCAAGGCTCTCTAATCAATGCAAAGTCTCATAGAACCATCTATCTTTTTAAGAAATAAAACAGGAGCACCCCATGGTGATGTGCTACATCGAATGAAACCTTTCTCTAATAAATCTTGCAATTGATCCTTCAACTCTAAAAGTTCAATTTGAGCCATTCGGTATGGGGGTTTTGAAATTGGCTTAGCATCAGGAACTAAGTCAATAGTAAACTCAACTTCCCGATCTGGTATTATTCCAGGAAACTCATCAGGAAAAACATCATGATACTCATTTACCACTGGCACATCATTAATCTGAACAGTTCCTTTATTTTCAATGATGTGTGCAAGGTAACATTTATTTCCATCTTTTACAAGTTTCTCGGCCTCTTAATAAGTTATCAACAGTAAGGGTTCATTCTTGTACACAAACTGAAAGTCTTTCTGAAAAGAAACTTCTTTAGCTCTACAGTCAATCTTAGCATGGTAAATAGAGAGCCAATCCATACCCAGGATAACATCAAACTCTACTAGTGGTAGAACAATAAGGTTTGCAAGTAGGTTCTTTCCACAGATAAGGATAGGAAGATTCTTATAAATTCTTTTTGCCTCAACATTCCCCCTATGTGTTTTTACCAAAAGTTTAGGAGTCCTTTTTTGAGATGGTATTCCCATTTTACTAGAAAAGGTTTCAGAGATTAAAGAATGTGTAAACCCCGAATCAAACAAAACATTGGCATAATCTGAAAAAACAAACAATGTACCTGATACAACTTGATTTGATGTCCCGACATCTACTGAAGTAGTTGCAAAGGATTTCACCACCCCTTTCTGCTTGTAGTCTAACTGATTTCCATCACTCAGGCTCTTTATCGGACACTCATTTGCATAGTGACCCATCTCATTTCACATAAAACATTTCACTAACTGTAAATCAAATTTGGTCTTACCTTCACCTTGATCTTTTTCAGTGAAATCACGAGCCTTATGTCCCATCTTACCACATCGGTAGCACTTTCTAGAATTCATAAGACATTCCCCAGCATGCCTTTTTCCACATTTATCACAAACTGGAAACTTATCTTTCTTACCATCAGACTTTTTTGAAGAATTCATACCTTTCTCCTGCCACCTCGGTCTCTTCTTCTGTTGGTTGTTATAGAACACTTGATCATCGGCAAACTCCATTTCCACCTTCTCAGCACATCGAACAATCTTTTCATAACTTTTAAACTCACGAGAAGCTAATGCCCTTCGATATTTTGGATTTAATCTTGAGTAAAAACGATTGATTTTACTATCAAGGTCTCAGATAAAATTTGGAGCATACCTTGCCAATTGAGTGAACCTTTCTTCATAGGTAGCCACTGAGTCTTCATCTTGCCTCAATTCCAAGAATTAATTTTCCATCCTAATTCGAACAGCCTTAGGAAAATACTTCTCAAGAAAAATACCTTTGAATTCATCCCAGTCGAGAGCATCAATCTCATCAGCATCCTTGATATTTTTAACCATCGACTACTACTGATCTGCAGCACCCTCCAAACTGTAAATAGAAAGACTAACCTTTTGATTGTCTGAACACCCCATGACATCAAAAATATTCTCCAGTGCTTTAATCCACCCTTCAGTTAGCACATGGTCAGATGATCCTCTGAATGATGGGGGATGTTGCCTCATGAAATGTTCCACCACTGACATGTTCCTCTGCAGTTGATCTGGCTGATCTCGTGCATGGATACCACCACCATTTATCGCTTGATTCAACTGCACCATTACTGAAACAAACTGTTCAGTTCCAATTCCGACCATCTCAGGATGCTGATTCGGAAGGTTATTTCCTTCTGTATGCCTTCCTAGCACTACTTCCCTGTTTCCTCTACGGAAAACCATTCTGAACAAACATGTCTTAGATGAAGCAACATGGTAATCTTCAAATGCTATATCATTTCAAAAAAATTATTTTCGGATAATCATTTAATAGAATTCTAACTCCTAATGTTATCTAAACCGACCTCTGATACCAACTATAAGGCCCCAGCATTAAACCTTACTTAATCTTGAGTTATTACAAGATTTCACCTTGAGGATCTTTTCGGGTTTAGATTTTTAGAGAATTAGATCATAAAACATGCATTACATTCCACATATAAAAAAAGTGGTTACATAAAGATAGTATTCTTCATTCCCATCAATGGAAACATATTTAAAATAAAACATGTATTTTTTCTTGACACTCCCTTGACACTACCATCATATCATGTACCTTTCCCTTGACCTGTGAAAAACATTTCAAAAAATTGGGATGAGCATAAAAAGCTCATTAAGGGATATAAAAATATGGAAAGGAAATATGGGTACATATATACATAAGGATGAGATCATACATTACCCATGAAACATAATCACTTTAACATACCTCATCAAATCATGAATAAATCATAGAAATCATAAGACATAAAGTTAACATAAGTCATTCATAACATCCTTACGTAGGGAGTAACCCTCTTGGTTACGTTTGGAATACCCATCATAGTATATTCCCTAAATCTCTTCGGAGAAACCTTAACGTTTCACTCCTTCGCGTTACCCAATGCATTGGAGAGCTATATCGGGCTCACCCGCCCTTAGTTTATCACAGAACCACCCATCTTCATAATAATTCCCAAGAACCTCAACACAATCGTATCACATAAAACATGCATAAAGGAAACATAACATTTCCACCTTTCAATCACAAGATATCAATACAACACATTGATATAAAAACATCATGAAAACCATTTTCAATACCAAAATAAAGAAAATTAAAACATGGTATTTATTTTTCTTTTAAAAACAAGGTATGGCTTGTAGAAGAAACCAAAACTCAAATGATGGTCACGGCGGAGGAGAAGTCGTTGTCGCTACATACGTACGACAAAAACATTCCCTTTTGTTGTTTAGTAAACGCTTCGTATAAAAAAATATTCCTTTTGGATAAACGTAAAAGTCAAAGGGGGTTATACACCGTATAAAAGAAGTATGTTTATAAAACAAAATATGGCTCAATGAAAGGAGATTGAGACGAAGTCCCATACCTTGGGTCCGACTTGACTCGATCATTCTTTAATCTCCTAAGTAATAAACTTTAGTTAATCCCTACTTGCTTAAGAACCATTTTCATGTTCATTATTCCTTTTATACCATGTTATGAACATAATGTAATCATTTATGTTAATAATGTTCATTTTGTCGGTATTTGGTTCTTAAGTCAAAAATAGACTTCTTACACTTACATGTTGTTAATTTGGTAAAAGGTTCGTTATATCCATAATGATATTAGTTATTTGGATAACAAATATATAATATATATTCAGCATATACATGTATTTATAATATTACATCACATTTAGATGTAAGAAATGAAATGCACCGTTAAAGGAGACGGTAAGCCGTACGTAGGCATGAACGCTACTTCCATTTCTATTTTGTATTTTCTGGAATGGAATCATAACGATAGAAGAGTATATTATAATTCCAGTATAATAACATATATAATATCATTAACTTTATCCTTTACACATTCGACATATGGTATTAACGAATCAAATCACATTTAGGGGGCGGTAGTCTGCACTTCCTAAAATGAAGATATCGTGTTTACCCATAATGGAAACAATAATGGAATGCCATAAATGAAAAATACAGAAGCTTAAGGAAAGAATAAAAATATTATATATCATATATAAAAATAGTGACATCATAATGGCCACCTTTGAAGGAGTTAAATGAGTATTGAACAATCATCGTTTCGGGAGGCAGAATTTCGCCATCCACGGAAACAGTATGTTCTTTAACCATTTGAGGTAGTTGTGTGAGAGTGTAGATCGAATAAATCTTATAAAAACATCCTATTATATTGAAGATACTGGTGTTGTTACAAAAGAATTAAATAAAAAGAGTTTAGGGGGTTGGAGAAGAAAAATAAAACAAATGAACATGAGAGAATGAATTACCTTTAAAAGTGTAACTCCTTTTCATTTGAGCCTAAAGGCTTCCTTTGAAAAGGATTATGCCCAAAGGGAATCCTCTAGGATGAGGAGAGGGATGTGGAGAGAGTAAATGGGTAGGGGATGGCCGATCCAAAGGCTTGAGGAGTGTGTGAAATGACGTAGAGGTGGGGGGCTTTTATAAGAGGAGAGGAGGGGCACTTTTGGAAATCATGAAACTATTATTTTATTTTCAAAAGTGTTTCGAATTTCTAAGGTCCCACATTGATTTATTTTGACGATAAGATGATAAGGATTCTAAATATTCCCATCCAATAGTTTTTGGACAAGTGTAGGTCTTAGATTTTATATTATCATTTCATTTTATTTAAACTGTTCATTAATGAGGTCATCGTTGCATCATCATGATGTCATAATTAAATTAATTTATTTAATGTCTAAAAATTATAAAATAAATATCCTGATGTAGGAAATATTTTTATCTTTCCAAAGAGTATTTATAGGAAAAATTATGATTATTATAACCCCTTCTAAAAATTGTTTTAGTAAAACAATTTATATTAGTGTCATTTTCACCTTTATTTTAAAAAAAGGCAATAAAGTCATTATCTCACCCAATAGGATCCATAGGGTCCCCTAAATCGACCCATGGGTTGTCCTGGTAGGCCATGACTCAAAAAATTGGGGTAGGACAAGTTTCATGGTGTTTTCACATTTTTATAATATCATTTTTACCTTAAATTACACTAATTACCTCTAATCGCGATTAATGAAAAAAAGTTACTATTCACCAAAAAATTATTTTCATCCCATTGAACCACATTTTACATAATAATGACAACCATATATGTCGGATTTTCAAAATTCAATACACATTAGTGGTAAACTTTCATTTAACTGAAAAATCAGTTTGCTTGATTACCACTTAGTGGTTTCACTATTCATCAAAAATTGAAGTTTTTTAGAAAATTACCAGAAATTCACCCTAAGCTATATTTGATATTAAGAATTCCAAAATGAAGTATATTTTACAAAATTCAAAACATATAAGTCACATTAATTAATTTAATAAATAATTCCCGCTGTCAGAGCAAATAACGTGTTTTTATAAAACAATAAGAATCAAAAGATTGACACCAGTTTAAGTCTAATTTCAAAGTGAAATTGATTCCAATGACCACCATTGGATTAAATGGTAAAAATATATTCAGATTACACATTAAGACCAATTCAGAAGATAATTTAATCATATAAATAAATTAGATTAAGAAGCAGTTTTGATGTAAAATGCAGTATTGTTCACTATTCATTAAAAAATGATCATTGTCAGAAAAATACAAAAAATTCACAAAAAGTAAATTTTGATATCCCAATCATAAAGAATAAGTTTATTTTGACAGAAATAGCTTATAAAATTGTCAAAAGATAGATTTAAAAATGGTTTGCCATCAAAAGGAAGTAAAACAATCTTTTAAAAATATTAGTATATTCCATGCTTAAGATTGGATTTATTTTCATTTTAAGCCTCTAAAACACTATCTAATTCATTAATAGGCATAGATAAAAATATCTATTATTCATTACTTACTTGGGATTTTACAGCAGGTCCATCCCTCTACCTGGTCAGACCCGTCGAATCGGGTCGGGCCGCCCCATCAGCCCATGTGACTTAACGGGCCAGGCCCATTTTCACTTAAACGTGAATAACATAAAGACCGCGCGTTTGATCGACGCGTTGTCTGCGTCATTGGGAACTTCATAACGAAGCGGTCCTTTTGCGATACACTAAGTGAGTTTTGGATAACTTTAGAAAATGACAAGGTTTGGATCGAGCGTATTTCCAACCAGACCCCTTGAACGAAAAAGCCAATGTCTCTCAGACCAGGCGTCCAATTGACTCACCATCTGTCACGTAGGGTTCCTTTTGGTGATATAGATATTCGGGGTACATCATCTCGAGACTACATGATAGTTGATGTAACGACCCCCTTGGCTCGAGGAGCGGACCCTCCCGGAATAGAGCGTGTTGTGTGCGGGAACCCTAGAGATGGATGCGACTGCAATGACAACCATACTGGAATCCTCCGTGGGTTCGACGACGACGAAAACTGTACTGGAATACTCCATGGGTTTGATAGAGATAACTTCTGTTCTTTTATCCTATGTGGGTCTGATAGTTTGACTTCTGTTCTAGTATCACACATTGGTCCAACAGAGTAGTTGGTCTAGTATCCTATGTGGGTCTGACAGCTTAGCTGGTCTAGTATCCTACAGGGGTCCGATACCTTAGATGAGTCAATGACTACATCTGATCATCATAATCACTTTAGGAATGATGTATACCAGTTTGATCTGAGTCTTGAATTTCAATCATTGCCATCAGTTTGATTGACTTCATTCCTGTGTGGAATGGGTTGTGCATGGTCTCGAGAGATGGAGCCAAACTGGAACTGATAACATAGTTATATGTATGGGAATATACATTAGAAAGGTTGGTTTATACATCGTGATTGTATCTTTTCATTGTGGTTTATCCATTTTGTATTCTGGGAGACCATTGGGGGTCTCGGGGTCCCTACTGGGTATCGTTATACTCACCCCTGCAGGGGCTATTCCCACATTATCTTCTGTTGGATTCAGACGACGGACAACACTAATCGTGGTAGAGAATTGTAGAGCTGGACGGTAACTAGAGGTGGACCACTCAGTGGGATGTACACGGAGCAGAAGGACGGACCCAAGGTGTTGAGGGGACCATCTTTACTCACCCTTCTGGTAGGATTCCCAGAGTACGACTCAGTGGTTGCTATTATACATTACCGTATTTGTGCTAGCTTTTAGTTGTACTGTACTTTCAGTTGGGTTTGTATGCTGGCCCATTAACTTTTCAACACATACTTTGTACTTATATTGCATAGTTCTTACATCAGTTGTGTACTCTGTTGTGTTTACTTTTATAAAGGAAATGCCTTCCCAGTATAGGGATTTATGCCTTTGGTGCTAGTCGCCTTCCCTTGGCCTATGGAAGGCGGTCTTGGGGTAGTCACGGCACGTGCCCCGAGGAAGGGTCGTGAAAAATTGGTATAATAGGAGTCGGTTCTACCACATAACTCAGGAGTTTGATTATTTTTCTTTGTCAATAAATATTGATAAGAGTATTGAGTGTGGTTATCAGTCTAGAGAGTCCATTGTTTGGGCATTAATCGACGTATCCATACACCAGGACCCAGACCTCTGATTTCTGACACGGTGCATGAAAACACTGATTGCATTTGTGTTTCAAAATTTTCATTGTGATTACATTGTGTCAGCTCACTAGGTATACTATTTTGACCATGACACAAATATTTATTTTTAGGTTGGCCCCACAGAGGCAGCCAACGAGGTTTCTGAGTTACGTGTGTGATGGTAGCCCACTGAGCGATGAGGCCTCGGTGTAGGGCCACATTATAGCGAAGGCACCAGCGGAACCACTACCATATGAGCCACCAATACCACCAGCCCCACCAGTATAGAGTTCAAGCCACCTGAGTGCACTGCACGAGTTCCAGTGAAAGAGGCCACCCAGGTTCCGCAGATAGATGGACCCTCAGGCAGTTGTGGATTTTCTAGAGTCTATTGTCAGAGTCTTCAGATCGGTAGGTACACCAACTGAACTTATGGTGATCCTTGTCCCGAGTCTCCTACACACGGAAGCATGTAGATGGTGGAGCCCGATGATCCAGGTGCATGACAAGGCATCTCTACTTTGGACTGACTTCAAGAGTCTCTTTTTCTTGGAGTTTTTTCCAGCCACCCTTCATGTGGTGTGGATTCAGGGGTTACTTCATCTACGTCATAGTACCATAACAGTAGCTCAGTACTCACCGACATTTACCAACCTCTCACTCTACACCATAGACATGGTACGAGACCCATTCTTCAGGGCCGAGACCATTGAGAAGGGACTCATACATGAGATCAGGGCTTCGATGATCTCCTTCACCATTACGACGTATGTGGGAGTGCTGGAGCGAGCCATTATTATAGAGAGATTTCACACTGAGCTGACACCAATAGCGTGACCCACCACTGGGTGACACGTAGTAGAGTCTTCTGCAGCCGGAAGTATGTAGTTGATGTAGTGGTCCAAGTAGACCAGGACATTAGGTAAGTGACCACAGGATACAGGTATGGTTGTGCGGGGTACACGGAACAGAGCTAGTTATACGAGGAGCAGGCAGTGCTACGCATGTGGCGGGCAGGGTCACTTGGCTCGAGATTGCCCGACCCGCAATCTAGATGAGCAGCAGATAGTGGAGGGACCTCCCAAGTAGAGGTAGAGGTTCGATCGTGGTGGTCCTATAGGAGTAGGTAGACGAGGCATTGTTGCTGGATGAGCAACATGTGGTGGACGACGCTTTGAGGCTCTACCACCACCACCACCAGGAGGATCACCCCGACCACAGGGAGCTGGCAGATAGGGGAAGGATCAACTTTAGGCAGTCAGGGCCTTTGACCACGACGCACCAGAGATGATTTGAGTTACTATCTATGTCTACTCCATCCTTTCTGCAGTACTTATAGGCACATTTGCGAGTAATTCTTTTATTTCTATTGCCCTTTCTCAGATCTCAGATATTACAACGGAGCCATTGGCTCGATCCGTACAGCTAGAGACTCCTACAAGGGAAGACACAACGATTACGCACTAGTGCCGGCAGTGTGAGCTTACTCTAAGAGGCAAGACCTTTGGATGGAATCTTCTTGTAGCGGCGTCGAGGACTTACGACATCATCTTCGGTATGGAATGATTGACTATAGTCCATGCTCAGATCAACTATATTAGGCGCAAAGTGTGGTGTGTCTGCACGGATGGGAGAAAGTTCACCTTCACTGGTGAGAAGAGAGCCTTTGCAGCATAGGATGGACTTATGTAGAGGAGAGGGTAGCCGATCACACATCAGTTTTCTAGTCTCATCCACAGAGCGGTTGATGTTCTAAGTCCAAGTTTTCCTGTTGTGTTGGATCAGTATGCGGAAATTTTTCCTAGCGACGTTCCATGACAACCTCCTCACAGAGAGGTATATTTCTACATTGACCTATACCCTGGGACAACACCGATATATACTCCATCATATTAGATGGCTCCCACCGAGCTTCATGAGCTGCGGGTACAGCTGGAGGACTTGCAAGGGAAGGGATTCATCCGACCTAGTGTTTCACCCAGGGCTTCTTCGGTTTTTTTTGCCAAGAAGGCATATGGGAGCTTGCGACTATGAGTCGACTACCGTCGCCTGAATCATGAGACCGTGAAGAAAATGTACCCACTCATGGGGATTGATGACCACATTGACCAACTCAAGGGAGCACAATGGTTCTTGAAGATATACCAGAGGTCAGGCTATCGCCATCTTAGAGTTCGATATGAGGATATGCAGAAGACGGCCTTCAGGTGTCGGTATGCCAACTATGAGTTCTTAGATATGCCTTTCAGTTTAACAAATGCACCACCAATGTTCATACCTCTCATGAACATGATCTTCCCTTCTTACCTCGATCGATTTTTCATAGTCTTCATCGATGGCATACTGATTTATTCGACTATTGAGGAGGAGCACTCCTACCACTTTCGGATTGTACTGGATACACTCCAAGAGAACCAGATTTATAGTAAGCTCACGATGTTCCAGTTCTACATTACATAGGTTCACATTCTGGGACATGTCATCTCAGAGGATGGAGTTGCAGTGGATCCAACGAAGATCGAGGCAGTACCTGCTTGGGAACCACCCAGGAGCGTGATGGAGGTGTGGAGTTTCCTAGGTCTGGCTGGGTACTATTTGTGATTTGTGCCAGACTTCTTCAGAGTTTCAGCGCATCTTTCAGCCTTGACGAAGAAGGGGAAACCCTTTGTGTGGTCAGATAGATTTCAGTAGAGCTTTCAGGAGCTGAGGAAGTGGTTGACCAGTGTGCCCATCTTGAATTTGCCTGAGTAGGGCATTGGGTATGTAGTTTACTGCGACTCATCAGGGACTAGAATCAGGTGTGTCCTGATGTAGGAGCGAGTAATGATCACATATGGTTCACGGAAGTTGAGACAGTATGAGCAGAACTATGCTACCCATGACCTGGAGTTAAGAGCAGTGGTCTTCACCTTGAAGATGTGGCTGCACTATCTGATGGGAGAGCACTTTACAGTCTACTCAGACCACCAGAGTCTCAGGTATATCATCTATTAGAAGGACCTGAACCTAAGATATCAGTTATGGCTCGAGTTCCTCCAGGACTATGACTTTTAGATAGTCTATACTCTTAAGAAATGGAACATTGTAGCTGATGCTCTCAGCAGGAGATTGGGCATTCAACTAATAGGAGAGGCAATAGAGAATCTAGCCCTGTTGTAGATATCCTTTGTGGGTAGAGATTGAGTAGCCTTTCTATAGTCACTCACAAACACTCCTCCACTACTTCAGCAGATCAGAGAGGCACATCGTGGGGACATTGACTGTGAGACGCGATGTGCTAAGATATCCACAGGGCAGGCGCCAGATGGATTTTTTGAAGGAGGGGAGCATGTCATCCTCTTCAAGGGATGTACTATGGTACAAGTTGCACTGCAGGAGGATGTTATGAGGGAGTTTCACACTTCCCCTCTAGCGGTATATCTATATGTGGAGAAGATGTATCTGGACCTCAGACGATAGCATTGGTGGATGGGTATGAAGAAGGCTGTAGCAGAGTTCGTTTCACGATGCCTCAATTGTCAACAAGTGAATGTAGATCACCAGGTACCAGCAGGCATGGTACATCCCTTAGAGGTCCCAGAGTGGATATGGGATAGGATATCCATGGATTTTGTGATGGGGCTTCCACATACATCATGATGGCATAACTCTATTTTGGTAATCGTAGACCGACTCACCAGGTCGGCACACTTCCTACCGTCTGGAGAGCAGGGCTCGGTAGAGAGCTTGGGACACCTCTACATTCAAGAGATCATACGACTTCATGGTGTTCCATCGTCTATTGTTTCCGATCGATATATTAGATTCACATACTGGCTATGAAAGGGGTTACAAGAGGCTTTCGGGATGCAACTACGTCTGAGTGCCACCTTTCATCCTCAGACGGATGGCCAGACTAGGAGGACCATTCAGACTCTCAAGGACATGCTCAGTGCAAGTTTCCTCTACACTGGTCGCAGCTGGGAGGATCATCTACCCTTGGTGGAGTTTGCGTAAAACAACAACTACCACTCCACCATCGGGATGGCACCTTATGAGGCACTGTACGGCTGACCTTGCAGATCACCTTTGTGTTGGACTGACCTAGGGGAGTCAACACATGTAAGACCAGAGATGGTTCAGGCTACGACGGAGAAGGCTTATATCATCCAGAAGCATAGCAAGACAGCACAGAGCAGACAAAAGTCCTATGCTAATAAGAGATAATGACCACTGGAATTGGAGGATGGTGATAATGTTTCCCTGTGGGTCTCACCTCGACGAGGTATACAGAGATTGTTCTGGGGTGGAAAGTTATCTCCACGTTTCATTGGACCGTTCCTGGTCCTCAGCAGAGTAGGATAGGTGGCTTACCGCCTGGCCCTTCCACCTCAGTTGCACAGGGTGCATGACATCTTCCACGTATCTTAGCTGAGGAGATACGTGCATGACCCATCCCACATCATCTATCATGGGGATCTAGACATAAATGATGGGGTGACTATTACGGAGGTACCGGTGGAGATTGAGGAACAATAGGAGTGTGTCCTATGTGGATGGTTGATTCCTCTAGTGCGCATTCGCTGGCAGCACGGGAACCTCCAGGAGAGCACTTGGGAGTGGGAGGCTCAGATTCCTATATAGTACCCCCATTTGTTTCCCTTTTATGTGTTACAGATATATAAGGATGTAAAAAAATGAGGCCGGAGTAATTTCTAGACTCGGAAATTTCAAGGAAATTTCATTCATAAATACATCGGAATTTTATGAGTACGTAGTTTCTGACTTTTCCTGATTCTGAGGCCCGATGTGCTTAAAATAAATTTCTAAAGTTTAGTTTGGGTATGTTTAGTAAACGTACGTGTGGGTTTTCTTATATTTTGAATAGGTTGTCGGAATGGAAATATGAGGGCACCGATGAACTCGTCGTGCCAATATTAACTTAATTGGACCTCTACCGCAGTTGCATTTTATATGGGTTGAATGTTATATTTTGAGGAATTCATACTAAATAAATAAAATTGTTGGTAGACAATTTTAGTATTTAGTGGCGGTGAATTCCACCAAAGGGGAGTTAGAGGTGGGGCCCACACCCACATAACCTCCCATGAGAGGAATTAGTGTGGTGGGGCCCACACGAATCCCAATACTTCACCTACCCTTAACTCTCCATTAACACCCCCCTTATTTGTTATGACAACTCCATTTTTAATGTGATCTTTTCACCGCCCTCTCTCCCTATTAAATTTTTCCAACACATTTCAATTTATTAAAATAACTCTTCAATTAATTAGTTAAGGAATTTGATTTTTCAATTACATGTGTGAATAAAATAATAGCCTTAGCTAGTAATTTTTTTGGCACTTGTTGTGTTGGGAGGACTTTGGGAAAAGCTCTGGAAAATTAGAGAGAAACTCATTCTTCATGAAGAACATCATCCTCTATCGGTGAAGAAGTCTCCAAGACTTCTCCCACGTTCTTCTTCCTCCACATAAAGGGAGAAGAAACCGCTCACAAGAAGCGTCGCCTATGTCATGGACTCTTCCTCCAATGTTGACGGGATGACACCATTCTCCGCGATTCCAACTTCCACGACGCTCGTCTTCCGTGGCTCGTTGATGTGCGACGTCAGTTAAAAGGTAGGGTGTTTGTATAATGTATTTTGAATAAATCAGGCCTTCATTCTTGTTGAAAGTGAATGATTTCCAATGGCTGATTGTTACCACTTAACAGAGAGGGCGCGGGCCGAACAAACATGGCCCGGTGACCCTCTGTTTTTTCTTGATTTTTAATTTTCAAAGGGAGACGGAGGAAAATGTAGGTGACAGTGAGTGAAGGTGGAAGCAGCACACCTACCACGTGCGGAAGAACCGCAGCTTGCAACTGCGGGCCGCATGGCAGAGGAAGAATCGGTCGGCCGTAACTGGACAGGCTAGAGGAACCACGGTGCCCCATGATGCAGCATTGCGGAGAACCGCGACCCGCACAGGGCGGACCACTCCGGCAGAAGAACTGGTCGTCTCATCTGTCTATCGGGAGGAAGGAGCCGCAATTCTCATAGGTTCTTTGCCGGAGGGATTACGGCCCGCAACTGCGGGCCACTCGCACCGTGAAGACCGGCCGTCCAGAAAGAAGGGCGTCCTCACTCGGTGCTGCCGGTTTGGGATACCCCCCGCCCTGTCGTGCTCGGCCAGCTGGGTCGTGCCACGCCGCAACGGGCCACATCACGCCGGGCCGTTCCGCGCCACGCCGCAACCCCTTGGTCCAGACCGTGCGCATCACCAGGCCAATCTGACCCTATACCAGGTCAGACCTGCCAAATCGGGTAGGACCGACCCACCAGCCCACAGGACTTAATGGGTCGGACCCGTTTTAAATAAAATGTGAATAACATAAAGACCATGTGTCTGATCGATGTGTTGTCTGCGGCATTGGGACCCTCATGATGATGAGCTCCTTTTGGGATACTCTACGTTAGTTTTGGATGAATTTGGAAATTACCAGGTTTGAAACGGGCGTATTTCCAACCGGGCCCCTGGATACACTACGAGAGAACCAGCTTTATGGTAAGCTCACGAAGTGCCAGTTCTGCATTATAGAGGTTCACTTTCTGGGACACGTCATCTTGGTGGCTGAAGTTCCAGTGGATCCAGTGACGATCGAGGCAGTACTTTCTTGGGAGCCACCCAGGAGCGTGACGGAGGTGTGGAGTTTCCTAGGTCTGGCGGGGTACTATCAGAGATTTGTTCCAGACTTCTTTAGAGTTGCAGCACCACTTTTAGCCTTGGCGAAGAAGGGGAAACCCATTGTGTGGTCAGATAGATGTTAGCAGAGCTTTCAAGAGCTGAGGCAGAGGTTGACCAGTGCGCCCATCATGAGGTTGCCAGAGGAGGGAGTTGGGTATGTAGATTACTGCGATGCATCCGGGACCAGACTCAGGTGTGTCCTAATGTAGGAGGGAGTATTGATCGCATATGGTTCACGGCAGTTGAGACAGAACAAGCAGAACTACGCTACCCATGACCTGGAGTTAGCAGCAGCGGTCTTCTCCTTGAAGATGTGGCTGCAATATCTGATGGGTGACCGCTTTACAGTCTACTCTGACCACCAATGTATCAGGTATATTTTCTCTCAGAAGGCCCTGAACCTGAGATAGCGGCGATGGCTCGAGTTCCTCCAGGACTATGACTTTTAGATATTTTATACTCCTCGGAAAGGTAACGTTGTAGCTGATTCTCTCAGCAAGATATCGGGAATTCAGCTAGTAGGAGAGGAAACATAGCAGCTATCCCTATTGCAGATATCCTTTTTTGATAGAGATTGAGAAGCCTTTCTATAGTCACTCATAGTCACTCCTCCACTCCATCAGCGGGATAGAGAGGCACAACGTTAGGACGTTGACTGTGAGACACGACGTGCTAAGATATCCACAAGGCAGGCGCCTGATGGATTTTCTGAAGGAGGGAAGCACGTCATCCTCTTTAGGGGACGTACTATGTTACCAGTTTCACTGCAGGAGGAAGTGCTAAGGGAGGTTCACACTTCCCCTCTAGTGGTATATCCAAAAGTGGACAAGATGTATCAGGACCTCAGATGACAGCATTGGTGGCTGGGTATGAAGAAGGTTGTAGTAGAGTTCATTTCACGATGCCTCACTTGTCAACAAGTGAAGGCAGAGAACCAGGTACCAGTAGGCTTGGTACATCACATAGAGGTCCCAAATTTGATGTGGGATGGGATATCCGTCTATTTTTTGAGGGGACATCCATGTACATCCAGAGGTCATGACTCTATTTGGGTGATCGTAGACCGACTCACCAGGTCGGCCCACTTCCTACCGACCAGAGAGCAGGGCTCTGTAGAGATCTTGGGATGCCTCTACGTTCAGGAGTTCGTACAGCTTCATGGTGTTCCAGCATCTATCATTTATGATCAAGATGTTTGATTCACTTCCCTTCTATAGAAGGGGTTACAAGAGTCTTTCGGTAAAGAGCTACATTTGAGCACCGCCTTTCATCCTCAGAAGGATGGCCAGACTAAGAGAACCATTTAGACTCTCGAGGACATTATCAGTGCATGTGTCCTCGACTTTGGTCACAGCTGGGAGGATCATATACCATTGGCAGAGTTTGTGTACAACAACAGCTACGACTCCACCATCGGGATGGCACCTTACGAGGCATTGTACAGCCGACCTTGCAGATCACCTCTATGCTGGACAGACCAAGGAGAGTCAACACATGTAAGGCTAGATATGGTTCAGGAAACGACTGAGAAGGTTCAGATCATCCAGGAGCAGATCAAGACTACACAAAGCAGACAAAACACTTATTCTAATAAGAGATGAAGACCACTGCAATTCGAGGATGGTGGTTATGTTTTCCTATGGGTCTCACCTCGATGAGGTCTACGGAGATTTGGCTGGGGATTCATGTTTTCTCCACGTTTCATTGGACCATTCCAGGTCCTTAGTAGAGTACACGAGGTGGCTTACCACCTGGCCCTTCCACCTAAATTGCACCAGGTGCATGACGTTTTCCATGTATCTCAGTTGAGGAGAAACGTGCACGTCCCATCCCATATCATCGATCATGGGGAGCTGTTCATCGATGATGGGGAGACATTTATGGAGGTCCCAGTGGAGATCGAGGATCAACAGGAGCAGGTCCTACGTGGAAGGTCGATTCCTCTGGTGTGCATTCGCTGGCAGAACGGGAACCTCTAGGAGAGCACTTGGGAGCGGGAGGCTCAGATACGTGTACAGTACCCATATTTTTTTCCCTAGTGTGTGTTGTAGTTTTACAAGGACGTAAAGCAATGAGGTGGGAGTAATGTAAAGACCCGGAAATTTCAGGGAATTGTTTTTCATAAATACTTTGGAATTTTATGAGTATGTTGTTTCTGACAGCGCCTGATTCTGAGGCCCGATTTGCTTGAAATGAATTTTTAATGTTAATTTGGGTATATTCAGTAAACATACGTATAGTTTTTCGTATCTTTTGAACCGGTGCTCAGAATTTAAATATAAGGGCACCAATGAACTCATAGTGCATATATTCTCTTAAGGGGACCATTACCGTCATTGCATTTTATAGGGGTTGAAGGTTATATTTTGAGGAATTCATACTAAATAAATAAAAATGCTGGTACACAATTTTATTATTTAGTGGCGGTTAATTCCTCCAAAGGGGAGTTAGAGGTGGGGCCCACACACACATAACCTCCGTTGAGACGAATTATTGTGGTGGGGCCCACACAAATCCCAACACTTCACCTTCCCTTTACATACCATTTACACCCCCCCAATTTATTATGACAACTCCCCTTTAAAATGTGATCTTTTCACCTCCCTGTCTCCCTATTAAATTTTGCCGCCACATTTCAATTTATTAAATGAAATCTTTAATTAATTAATTATAGAATTTTATTTTTCAACTGCATGTGGGAATAAAATAATAGCCTTTGATATTATTTTTTGGCACTTTTTGTGTTGGGATGACTTTGGGAAAAGCTCTATAAAAATAGAGAGAACTCCATTCTTCATGAAGAACATCATCCACTATCGGCGAAGAACGCTCCACGACTTCTCATACATTCTTCTTCCTCCACATCAAGGGAGAAGAAACCACTCACGAGAATCGTCGCCTACGTTAAGGACACTTCCTCCAACGTTGATGGGACAACACCATTCTCCACGATGCTCATCTTCCACGGCTCGATGATGTGCGCTGTCACTTACGAGGTAGGGTGTTTGTATAATTTATTTCGAATAAATTTTACCTTTTTTCTTATTCAAAGAGAATGATGGTCTATGGATGATTGTTACCACCTAATGCGGAGGGCGCGGGCCGAACAAACACAGCCAGAAGACCCTCCGTTTTTTCTAGATTTTTAATTTTTAAAGGGAGACAGAGGAAAATATAGGTGGCGGTGAGCGAAGGTTGCGGCGGCGCGCCGGCCGCGTGCGGAAGAACTGTGGCTTGCAACATCGGTCCGTATTGTCGAGGAAGAACCGGTCGGCCATTGCTGGCCAGGCTGCTGGAACCGTGGTTCCCCACGGCACTGCACTGCTGAGAACCGTGGCCCACACAGGGCGGGCCGCTCCGGCGGAAGAACTGGCCGTCTCGTCAACCGGTCGAGCGGAAGGAGCCGTGACACTCATAGGTGCCGCACCGGAGGGATCGTGGCCCGCAACCACGGGCCGCTCGCACTGCGAAGACTGGACGGACTGGAGGGAAGCTTCTCTTTTCACCTTCGGTTTGGGATACCCCCTCTCCCCCCCCCCGCACAGCACTCGACTATCTAGGCCGCACCGCACCGCAAAGGGCCGGGACACGCCGGGCCGGGCCGCGCCACGCCGCGCCCCCTCGGGCCGGACCGTGCGCTTCACCGGGCCGTTCTGACCCTATTCCAGGTCGAACCCTCCAAATCGGGATGGGTCGACCTGCCATCCCACAAAACTTAACGTGTCGGACCCATTTTCAATTAAATGTGAATAACTTAAAGATTGAGCATCCGATCGATGCGTCGTCTATGGCATTAAGACCCTCATTAAGAAGCGTTCCCTTAGAAATACTCTAAGTTATTTTTGGATGAATTTGGAAAATGGCCATTTTTGGAACGAGAGTATTTCCAACCGGGCCCCTAGAATGAAAAATCCAATATCTCACAGACCGGGCATCCAATTGACGTGATGTCTGTCGTGTTGGGTTCCTTTTGACTATATTGAAATTTGGGGTACATAAACTTGAGACATCCTGGTAGTTGATTTACCGACCACCATGGTTTGAGGAGCGGACCCTCCTAGAATCAAGCATGCTATGTGCAGGAACCCAAGAGCTAGCTACGACCGCAATGAAAACCGTACTGGAATCATCCGTGGGTGTGATGACGACGACAACTGCACTGGAATCCTCCGTGGGATCGACGGTGATGACTATTGTTCTTGTATCCTATGTGGGTTCGATAGTTTGACTACTATTATAGTATCCTACGTGGGTCCAATAGAGTAGCTGGTCTAGTATCCTACTTGGTTCCGATAGCTTAGCTGGTCAATTATCCTACATGGGTCTAACAGATTAGATGAATCAATGACTACATCTGATAAACATAATCACTTTACGAAAGATGTATTCTTGTGGTAGCTAAGTCTTGACTTTAAATTATTACCATTAGTGTGATTGAATTCTTTCCTATATGGACTGGGTTGTGCTTGGGCTTGAGATTAGGCGGTGAACTAGAATTTATAACTTAGGTATATGTATGGGAATATACCTAAGAATAGTTTGTTGATACTTCAAGATTGTATCTTTTCATTGTGGTTTATCCTATGTGGATTCTGGGAGACCTTCAGTGTAGAGACCCGAAGCTTATCATACATGTACATTACATTACTTTTGAGGAATACTTAGTACATTACAAAAACACACACACAAGGACCGTAATAGTTTAGTGTCTTTGGAAACTCGGAATATAATCTTCTAATCGTGGTGAAAGATCTTCAACATCTCCCATAAAGATATTCCTTTTTTTATACCTAAAAACTTTCTTTATATCCTGGGGAAAAGAAAACATAATAGGGAGAGCTCAAATTCTTAGTAAGGGTAAACAAAATAAATATCAATCACATCATATTCATAATAACATAAACTTTTGGAAATCTTAACCTGCAAAAGAGAGCATAATTTCATAACATGGGATAAATCATGGCAGTGAAATGTAATCACAATAATCATAACTTAAAACATGAAACTTTGTGGCATTCACAAATAATCATAGAGAATCATTTCTTGTTAGTCAAGACTCAGTTCCAAGACTATCTTAGTGGACAAAGTCCATTTCTGAATCGAGTGACCCTCGTTTCAGTCCTGTTTCACTGAACCAGTATAACCTACCATTCCTGCCATGTCTATCTCATGAGATATAAAATCTTTACCCAATGCATTGGAGGGAGATATAGGTCCCACCCATCTTATAATGAATCCTTTCTTGTGTGTTCCACATAATCATAAACCATACATCATAGCGTAACCCATGTAATAAAAATGGGATTCTTAAACAACATGACATCATAAAACAATTCATATAAGATAAATGAATTCATAAAAAATATTTCCATCACAACATAATCAAACCAATGTAATAATAGGGATAAAAACAGAACCCTTTTATTATCTTAGATGGAAAATAATTTTGATAAAATACTTGAACTCCATTCTTGAGGAAAATATCCTTTCTACTTCAAAAACATTTTTCCTTTCATAACATGTCATACGAATTTAAAATAAAAGAAGTTGATTAAAAATAAACATGAAAACTTTTAAAGGAAGATTCTTGGAAATAATGTTTTAAAAATCAATTCTTGCCGTATAAGTTAAAAAAACATTCTTCATGTACTTCTGTCGGAAAAGTCAAAAAAGTACCTCGTACGAAAAACGACAAAAGATTCCTTTCATATCTTTTACTAAAAACTCACCGAAGGGTAAAATCGGATTTAAACATTTGTAGGTGAATGGAAATAATATTACATATTGAGGAAACATTGATTTGGATGATAAAATACACCCCAGTAAATTTCAAAGTATAAACAATCTCGGATAAAAATGAGATTGTGATATTTCCCTTACCTTAGGTCCGATTTGCTTCATATGTGTCCGAACCTCCTGTATAATGATTTAAATAATGTCATTGACTTATTAAAGAATCATATTCATTGTTATGATATCATATATGGTTCACTTATGACTTTATATTACCCGTTCTTTTGTAAATTCAATGTTAAAGAGGCGTTTTGGGTAAAATCGTTTCATTTATCGTAGGTGTTTTGACTTGTTGTTCTTGACATTATTATTAGTTATATCATGATTTACTTACTTCCAGAATATAAAATATGATTTATATATCATATATATTCATTATATATATATATATAATAGTTAGATAAATGAAATGAAAAACACCATTCATGGAGACGGTAGTCCGTACGTACGCATGAACGTTGTTTTCCTTTCATTATTGTCTTGAATGGAAGTAAGTAGATGACATACATATACATACATACATAAATCCAGTAGCTTTATAATGTCATATATTTCATTATTATTTCTTATATATACTTTTTAATCATTCTTAAATGTTTAACATGGAGAATGAATCTCATCGCGTCGTGGAGACGGTATTCCGTATGTACGCACGAGCGATGATATCGTTCCCATGGTCGTGGGATTGTGTTGAAGTGTATGTATACTATTTCAGTATCAATATAACTTTATAATAATCATATATAGTTACTCATTAAACCTTTATACCCATCCAATTAAGGTGGTGGCGGAAAATAGATTACACCACGGCGTGGAGACGGTATTCCGTACGTACGCACGCGTGGTGATTTCCTTTCTCCGTAGGACGGATAGAAGGTTAATTAGAGTTGTTTCATATTTATAATAACATATCAGTATATAATAAATACTGATGTTATTAATTTATCATGAATCAACTAAAGAAGAAGATGTTGAAGAAGAAAGAAATTGAAATGATCGTTAATGGATATTACCTCTTCTTTGGAACACCTCTTTGAATCCTCCACTTAGGGAACTAAGATTGGTCTTTGAAGAACAGAAGGACCTCTAGGACTATTCTAGGGAAGTGGAGAAGGGATTTTGGCAGGGGTTGGCCGAGCTTGAGTGCTCAAATTGGAGTGAGGAGGAGGGGGAGGAGGTGCCCTTTTATAAGGGAGGAGAGGGGAACCTTAGGAATATCTCAAAATATTATTTTATATTAAAGTCAAAATCGGTTTATAATGGTTCCAAAGAGTCTTATTTAGAAGCTAAAGTGGGGATGGGTCTAAATCCTATCAACAAATATGATTTAGACATGTTTAGGGTATTATTTTAACCTTATCAATTAGATTTAACTCTAAGTTAAATAATTTATCTTTTACCGTGTCTTTTTGTTTTCTTTCACTATATGGTTAATACACATACTATAACATGCCAAACGAACCCCAAATTGTTTATTATTAATATATATATCCTTATCTAAGTCATTTGGCCGAACCTTAGATTTTTTAGGAATAAAATAACAATTAATAATATAATATTTGATTTAAAAACTATTTTGTGTCAATTTTGACACTATTTGATATATGATTTTTGTGAAAGTCATAACAGAATTATATGTTCTAACCAAGTTGATTAAATCAACACTAATATATCATTGTAACCTATAAAATTAGTGTAATTAATAAAAAGTCTCAAATTACATGTATTTTGGTGTTTATAACATCAATTATGTCAATATTTCAAAAATAAGATAATTACTGCATCATCTTTGTGTCATAAATAAATTAAATTATTTGATGTCTAAAAATTAAAAATAAAATACCATTATGTAGGAAATATTTTTATAATTCTAATGAGTATTTAAAATCTAATTTATCTTATGTACAACCCTATATTAAAAATGTTTTAGTAAATAAACTTTGATTTTAACTCTTTTAACTCTTCTTTGAATTAAATAATAATAAATGTCCTAATCTAATCCAAGTGGGCCTAAATGATATTATTTTACACTTATGGTTGTTTTTGGTCGAGATAAACTTGTCCAATAGAATTAGGAAATGGGTTAGGGTAATATTAATATCATTCTTACCCTTAATTACCCTATTTACTTTTAACCGTGGTAAATAAAAGTAAAAAGCTACTATTCACCAAAAATTATTTTCATCTCATTGAACCACATTTTACTTACTGAAATCAACCGTGTCTCTCAGATTTTTGAAATTCCATTCACAGAAGCGGTAAAATTATGTTTTATGAAAAAAATTCAGTTTTTTAACTACCACTTAGAAGTTTCACTATTCATCAAAAATTGATGTTTTTCAGAACAATGCCAAAATTTCATCCTAAGCTATATTTTATATTCCGAATTCAAAAATAAAGTCTATTTTACCAAATTCATAACATAGAAGTTTCATTAATTATTTTTATAATTAAATCCCGCTGTTAAAACAAATAGCGTGTTTTTAAGAAACAATATCTATCAAAAGATTGACACTTGATTATGTCTGGTTTAAATGTGAAATTACAACCAATGACCAACATTGTATTAAATTGTAAAAATATATTCTGAATATACTTTAAAACCACTCAAATTAATAATTTATCACTATTAATTATTTTGATTAAAAAAGTTGTTTTTTATTATAATTTAGTAATTTTCACTATTCATCAGAATATGAAAGTTATCCAAAAAGTACCAAAATTTAACCTTAGGCAAAATTCGATACTCTGAATCCAAAAATGAAGTCCATTTTGAGAGATAAGTTTTTTAAAATTTAAAAAGTGGTTATTACTATTCATAATGGCTTGTTTTAATAATATTTTAATAGCATATCGTTGTTTCGTGAAACTCAGTATTGCGTACTACACATGCTATCGAGGAAGGTTGCGATTGCGTGTAATGCAAGGAAAGTCAACGATGCGTGTTGTGCAAGCTCCTTTTGGTGTAGCGTACAACACAAGACATTAATAAAATTAAAAAGAATATTTTTCCTAAAATCTCGGGCTGTTACATTCTACCCCCCTTAAAATGAATTTCGCCCTCGAAATTCGTCGGGGTTATAAATGGTTTACTATTCGAAAGTTTATTTAATAGAAACCCACATCGTAAAAAGGAATATCAAAACCAATCTTTAAAAACAAAAGTATGAAACGTAACGGTTACCCAAATAAACTAATCACTGGGTTTCCACATAGGTGAAAATATGGATCTGGAAGAGAAATCGAACCATCATGTTCTGATGGAGAGTGGTAGAGAACATGGCTATGGAAAAGCCAGTAATCACAAAGCCATAAATTTGTGAAGATCTAATGTACCATCTGATTCATCAGATATAAGATCACTAGGACAACATTTTTGGTTTTTCAAGATCGTTTCCCTAAAGTTAAAGAATTTGAATTAGAATAAATACTTACTTTATGTTGGTACAACCTCACTGTTGTTCGTGCCTTTAACAATTTCCACTTCATCTCTTAAATAAATGAAGTTGAATTTGTTATTCGTGAAGTGTTATCAGATCATGTGATAGAATGACGGGTCATTCCATCTGTCTCAAAAGGTTAGCAAAATATATATACATAAGTCGATCTATAGTGGGATTAATCATATATGGTTCCTAAAATGGGTTTATACTTCATATATCATACTGCTTAATATAATAAAACTAGTTTCTACTAAACAGGGACTTCCTGTAGGCCAGTGGTAGGCGATAAAGGCCAGTCGCACTTCGGTTGTGGGTTCGATTCCCACATCCTTGTCCGACGCGATGGGCTGTCGCCCGTCCTGCAGGTTGTCCTTTTTCTAAAACTACATTACTATAACATCCCATCAATAATATCCAAAAAAACTTCTATCCTTAAACAATACTAACCTATGCCCAACATAATCCATTCCAATCTTTAGGCTTATCCATAATACTGCAATCCACTCTCACAACATAGTGAAAACGATTACCAGAGATTTAACACCATCGTCGATCCCCATATATCATAAGATATGTTTTGTTGGTCACATTACAAACATTCAAAGTCCTTAATCATGTATTCTCTTGAAAACCTTAGTGAAAACATGAATGCAGTTAAAATTTTACACTTTCCACATACCGAAATCCTCAAAATTCTATATACTCAAACAATGATATCACTTAGTCCTTATATCAATCATGAGCTCATGAATACAGTTAAACATTTCATTTTCTCGTTTTCCCTTTATTATGTGCATATCATCTTATTTCCAAAAATATTTGAATCACTTTGAATACCACATTAGACCAATACATAAATATTCTAATACTTTATGATACAACATTATTTTGGAATCCCATTACATAAACACTTAATCATTCAACCACATCGTTATCATATTCAACATCGCCAATGTTGATCGCATGTGACTTCCCTTTGTCCGTTACCTTAAGCGGTTGCTCATGTCGATCATCACTAACCCTTGGATTAGGGCATTTATTAGCATAATGCCCCATTTTCTTACACTTGAAGCATTGAAGTGTTGGTGATGCGTTCTATGCAGTGTTTGCATTATTCACATCATTATAATCCCTTTTTCCATTACTTCGACACTCAGCTACTCGATGACCTTCTTTTCCACACTTAAAACATTTTCTAGTCCCTTTAAGAAAATCTCCACCATGCTTCTTTCCACACTTTGTGCATAAGGAAACATTCATCTTCTTTTCACCATTATTCTGAGATTTCTCATTGAACTCCATCTTTCGTTTCTTGTCAAAACCATGAGATTGATATGTAACACCAACTTCCATTTCTACCTTTATAGCACAACGCACAATTTCTTCATAGCTACTAAAGTCTCTTATAGCTAATGCCCTTCGATGACTTGGTTTTAAGCCACTGAAAAATCGATCAACATTACTTTCAGGTTGGATGATAATGCCAGATGCATACCTTGCAAGTCTTGTAAAATTTGCTTCGTATATACCAACAGATTCATCATCCTTCTGCTTCAGCTCAAGAAACTCCTTTTCCATCTTTGTTCGAAGAATACGAGGGAAGTACTTACTGAAAAAAAATGTTCTTGAACTCGTCCCATTCCATGGACTCAATTTCATCTCTTTGCCTCGTATTCTTGATAAGATTCCACCATTGATCAGCTTCACCTTCCAAACGATATACTGCTAAGATGACTTTATCATGCTCAGAACATTGACGAACTGAAAATTTCTTTTCAGTGGTACTGATCTATTGTTCAGCAACAAGTGGATCAGAAGACCCACTGAAAGAATGTGGACATTGCCTCATGAAGGACTTAATAGAATATTGTTCCCTTCTCTGCTCATTTGGACGTCCAGAATGATTCATAGCTTGTGTAAGTATAGCAATAAGATTTTGCACTCCATATCCCATAACATTTGTTTGTTCAGGAGGGCAATCATTGCATTGTCCATTGCATTGATCAACATGGTTCCTTCGGGTTCCAGCCATCGTCTAAAACCCAAAAAGAATAGTGTGAGAGGCAAAAATCATGCTAGGGAAAACAACTTAATAAAGGGGGAGTACCTTCAATATCTAACATCTTTGGTTTAATTCTATGATCGTTAGCGTAATTCTAGTACTGTAACCTATACGTATACTTAACCTTAGGGACATCCCTAGACATACCTTAGAAATATCTCTAGGGATCTCACTAAAGTTCTCGCATCCTAGTTTCCAAAGGTTGACTAAACCTTTCCTCTGATACCAACTGTAGAGACCCGAAGCTTATCGTACATGTACATTACATTACTTTTGCGGAATACTTAGTACATTACAAAAACACACACACAAGGACCGTAATAGTTTAGTGTCTTTGGAAACTCGGCATATAATCTTCTAATCGTGGTGAAAGATCATCAACATCTCCCATAAAGATATTCCTTTTTTTTATACCTAAAACCTTTCTTTATATCCTGGGGAAAATAAAACATAAAAGGGTGAGCTAAAATGCTCAGTAAGGTTAAACAAAAGAAATATCAATCACATCATATTCATAAGAACATAACATTTTGGAAATCTTAACCTGCAAAAGAGAGCATAATTCCATAACATGGGATAAATAATGGCAGTGAAATGTAATCACAATAATCATAACTTAAAACATGAAACTTTGTGGCATTCACACATAATCATAGAGAATCATTTCTTGTTAGTCAAAACTCATTGCCAAGACTATCTTAGTGGACAAAGTCCATTTCTAAATCGAGTGACCCTCGTTTCAGTCCTGTTTCACTAAACCGGTATAACCTATCATTCCAGCCATGTCTATCTCATGAGATATAAAATCTTTACCCAATGCATTGGAGGTAGATATAGGTCCCACCCATCTTATAATGAATCCTTTCTTATGTGTGCCACATAATCATAAACCATACATCATAGCGTAACCCATGTAATAAAAATGAGATTCTTAAACAACATGACATCATAAAACAATTCATATAAGATTAAGCAATTCCTAAAAAATATTTCCATCACAACATAATCAAACCATTTTAATAATAGGGATAAAAACAGAACCCTTTTATTATCTTATATGGAAAATAATTTTGATAAAATACTTGAACTCCATTCTTGAGGAAAATATCCTTTCTACTTCAAAAACATTTTTCCTTTCATAACATGTCATACGACTTTAAAATAAAAGAAGTTGATTAAAAATAAACATGAAAACTTGTAAAGGAAGATTCATGGAAATAATGTTTTAAAAATCAATTCTTGCCGTATAAGTTAAAAAAACATTCTTCGCGTACTTTTGTCGGAAAAGTCAAAAAAGTACCTCGTACGAAAAACGACAAAAGATTCCATTCATATATTTTAATAAAAACTCACCGAAGGGTAAAATAGGATTTAAACATTTGTAGGTGAATGGAAATAATATTACATATTGAGGAAACAATGATTTGGATGATAAAATACACCCCAGTAAATTTCAAAGTATAAACAATCTCGGATAAAAATGAGATTGTGATATTTCCCTTACCTTAGGTCCGATTTGCTCCGTATGTTTCCGAACCTCCTGTATAATGATTTAAATAATGTCATTGACTTATTACAGAATCATATTCATTGTTATGATATCATATATGGTTCACTTATGACTTTATATTACCCGTTCTTTTGTAAATTCAATGTTAAAGAAGTGTTTTGGGTAAAATCGTTTCATTTATCGTAGGTGTTTTGACTTGTTGTTCTTGACATTATTATTACTTATATCATGATTTACTTACTTCCAGAATATAAAATATGATTTATATATCATATATATTCAGTATATATATATATAATAGACAGATAAATGAAAAGAAAAACACCGTTCATGGAGACGGTAGTCCGTACGTACGCATGAACGTTGTTTTCCTTTCATTATTGTCTTGAATGGAAGTAAGTAGATGACATACATATACATACATACATAAATCCAGTATCTTTATAATGTAATATATTTCATTATTACTTCTTATATATACTTTTTAATCATTCTTAAATGTTTAACATGGAGAATGAATCTCATCGCGTCGTGGAGACGGTATTCCGTACGTACGCACGAGCGATGATATCGTTCCCATGGTCGTGGGATTGTGTTGAAGTGTATGTATACTATTTCAGTATCAATATCACTTTATAATAATCATATATAGTTACTCATTACACCTTTATACCCATCCAATTAAGGTGGTGGCGGAAAATAGATTACACCGCGGCGTGGAGACGGTATTCTGTACGTACGCACGCGTGGTGATTTCCTTTCTCCGTAGGATGGATAGAAGGTTAATTAGAGTTGTTTCATATTTATAATAACATTTCAGTATATATGAAATACTGATGTTATTAATTTATCATGAAACAACTAAAGAAGAAGAAGTTGAAGAAGAAAGAAATTGAAATTATCGGTAATGGATATTACCTCTTCTTTGGAACACCTCTTTGAATCCTCCACTTAGGGAACTAATATTGGTCTTTGAAGAATAGAAGGACCTCTAGGATTATTCTAGGGAAGTGGAGAAGGGATTTTGGCAGGGGTTGGCCGAGCTTGAGTGCTCAAATTGGAGTGAGGAGGGGGAGGAGGTGCCCTTTTATAAGGGAGGAGAGGGCCACCTTAGGAATATCTCAAAATATTATTTTATATTAAAGTCAAAATCGGTTTATAATGGTTCCAAAGGGTCTTATTTCGAAGCTAAAGAGGGTATGTGTCGAAATACTATCAACCAATAGGATTTAGACAAGTTTAGGGTATTATTTTAACCTTATCAATTAGATTTAACTCTAAGTTAAATAATTTAACTTTTACCGTGTCTTTTTGTTTTCTTTCACTATATGGTTAATACACTTACTATAACATGCCAAACGAACCCCAAATTGTTTATTATTAATATATATATCCGTATCTAAGTCATTTGGCCGAACCTTATATTTTTAGGAATAAAATAACAATTAATAATATAATATTTGATTTAAAAACTATTTTGTGTCAATTTTTACACTATTTGATATATGATTTTTCTGAAAGTCATAACAGAATTATATGTTCGAACCAAGTTAATTAAATCAACACTAATATATCATAGTAACCTATAAAATTAGTTTAATTCATAAAAAGTCTCAAATTACATTTATTTTGGTGTTTATAACATCAATTATGTCAATATTTCATAAATAAGAAAATTACTGCATCATCTTTGTGTCATAAATAAATTAAATTATTTTATGTCTAAAAATTACAAATAAAATACCATTATGTAGGAAATCTTTTTATATTTATAATGAATATTTAAAATCTAATTTATCTTATGTACAACCCTATATTAAAAATGTTTTAGTAAATAAACTTTGATTTTAACTCTTTTAACTCTTCTTTGAATTAAATAATAATAAATGTCCTAATCTAATCCAAGTGGGCCTAAATGTTAATATTTTACACTTAAGGTTGTTTTTGGTCGAGATACACTTGTCCAATAGAATTAGGACATGTGTTAGGGTAATATTAATATCATTCTTACCCTTAATTACCCTATTTACTTTTAACCGTGGTAAATAAAAGTAAAAATTTACTATTCACCAAAAATTATTTTCATCTCATTGAACCACATTTTACTTACTGACATCAACCGTGTCTCTCGGATTTTTGAAATTCCATTCACAGAAGCGGTAAAATTAATTTTGATAAAAAAATTCAGTTTTTTAACTACCACTTAGTAGTTTCACTATTCATCAAAAATTGATGTTTTTCAGAACAATGCCAAAATTTCATCTTAAGCTATATTTTATATTCCGAATTCAAAAATAAAGTCTATTTTACCAAATTCATAACATAGAAGTTTCATTAATTATTTTTATAATTAAATCCTGCTGTTAAAACAAATAGCGTGTTTTTAAGAAACAATATCTATCAAAAGATTGACACTTGATTATGTCTGGTTTAAATGTGAAATTACGAACAATGACCAAAATTGTATTAAATTGTAAAAATATATTCTGAATATACATTAAAACCACTCAAATTAATAATTTATCACTATTAATTATTTTGATTAAAATAGTTGTTTTTAATTATAATTTAGTAATTTTCACTATTCATCAGAATATGAAAGTTATCCGAAAAGTACCAAAATTTCACCTTAGGCTAAATTCGATACTCTGAATCCAAAAATGAAGTCCATTTTGAGAGATAAATTTTCTAAAATTTAAAAAGTGGTTATTACTATTCATAATGGCTAGTTTTAATAATATTTTAATAGCATATCGTTGTTTCGTGAAACTCAGTATTGCGTACTACACATGCTATCGAGGAAGGTTGCGATTGCGTGTAATGTAAGGCAAGTCAAACATGCGTGTTGTGCCAGCTCCTTTTGGTGTAGCGTACAACACAAGACATTAATAAAATTAAAAAGAATATTTTTCCTAAAATCTCGGGCTGTTACATTCAGGGGTCTCGAGGTCCCTACTGAGTATCGTTATACTCACCCCTACATGGGTTATGCCAACACTATGTTGTGTTGGATACAAACGACAGAAATCACTGATCATGGTAGAGACTTGTAGAGCTGGACGATACCCGGAGGTGGACTACTCGGCAGGACGTACATGGAACAGACGGACGGACTCGAGGTGCTGAGAATACCAGATGTACCCAACCATCATGTGGGATTCCCAGAGGACGACTTAGTGGTTGTTTTTTTATATTACTGCAGTTTTTCAAGCTTTCAGTTGTACTGGATTTTCTGTTTGGTTTATTTACTGGCCCATTTACTTTTCCACACTAATTTTGTACTCACTTTACATAGTTATTACTTCAGTTCTGTACTCTGTTGTGTATACATTTATAAAGGAAATTCCTTACAAGTATAGGTATTTACGCCTTTGGTGCTAGTCACCAGCCCCTGGCCTATCGAAGGTGGGCTGGGATAGTCACAGCATGGGCCCCGAGGACGGGTCGTGACAGTTCCCTCCCCAAACATAAATCATATGGTGTCCTCGATGCATTCAGGAAGATTTCATCATGTAAGTTTATTTTTAATTGAACCAAATTATTTATTTAATTATTATGGAGAGGTAGAAATTGGATTTTTAGTAGTGCATTTTTTTGTTATACTCCTAAAAGAGGAACAATTAAAACCTACAAGAAAAGGTATAAAAGAAAATATTAAAAAATTGGTGAAAATTAAATAAAAATATAATGAAAAAATATGGATAGATCTGGGTTTAATAACCCAAGTCAGCCTTCAGATTAGAATGCCTCCAGATTGGTATTTCTAATCAGTTTTCCCGAATCTGTTGGGTTGGGATGTTTTATGCTCATAAACAAATAAAAATTATTCTTTCCTAGATTGACTTCTTCCTTTTTGTTGTGGAACCCATGAATACAGTACTCCAAATTCTCCCCCTTGGGAAAGAGAAAAGGCATTCATAGTTGGGGTAGGATTTAGAATGCGTCAACCTCTTTATTAATTTCCACTTGCTCAACCTCTTCTTCATTTTTCAATTTTTTCTCTAGGAATGCTGCATCAAAAGTACAGTCAAAGCGATAATAAGAGTGTAATTCCATTTGAATAAAATTAAGGCATGATGATTCAATATTAAATTCATCCCCTTAAATTTAAGAATTTATAATCATGGATTAATCAGGAAAATCCACTCTGAGCAACTCATTAACTCCTTCAATTAATTTTATATCATGATTTGGGATGTCCAAATGTTTCTCATTGGGTGCATGTTCTTTTTCACCATCTTCCTCCTCCATAGACATGCAATTGTTGCCTGAATCTGAAAATAAAAAAATAGAGGTGACACTCAATTAAATTTCATCAACATTTGAAGATAATGAGGTTATAAAAATATTATATCCTTTAGTTTCTTCATCATTAATTACGTCTTCAGTGAAAAGAACACCCTGGAGTAGAGAAAGAACTGATAAATTTCGGAATTCCAGCTCCTCCATTTCGTGGATCTCTTTAGTGAAATCTAGGAAGACAATATGGGAATATTCTTGGACCATGGACACATTATGATATTCTATAAATTAATGGGAGAACTCAGTTAGCTATCAGGAAATCACTTAAAGAATTATATTTCATGTCCTCCCCCTGGGTAGCTATAAATTCTTTGAATTCCTGCTTCCCATTATTTTATATCCAAAATTACCTCACCTGTAAAACAATAATATAGCCACCATCCTTTATGAAAAATGGTGAGTCAATAATTTGTTCATTCATTGGTGGGTTATTTTTCCCTAAATTAATTAAATAATTATTTATAAAAAACATGTGAATATTTTTTTAAAAAAAATTCATTAATTTGAATAGTGTCAAATATTTATAATTTTGATATCAGAATACATCCTTATAAATTAAACCATGTATGATGCATACCTATCATGGGTCATGTAAATTTTTTTTATTAACTATAGTATATTGAATAACCATAGGAAGTCTCCAGAAGTGGTGTACACACAAAATAGTTTGTAACGGTTAATTAGAACAAAAAATGGAGTGTTTTTTTAAAATTTATTGGATTTGAATGAAATAAATTAAATTAATAAAAAAGGGATTTAAATGAAATTCACTTGATTTAAAACTATCATATGAGAATGGTGATCATTTTTGTGTTGGTTTTCATATTAAAATACAATCCTTGTTATATTTTATTCAAATCTCTTCTTCTAATTTGATTACCGTGAGATTCAACGTTTGTTTCCGCAAACATCATTGGTGAAATGGTGATGCTTCGTGAAGTAAATACCGAGATTTTAGTTTTTTATACTCACCTTCCATATATGAGAACATTTAGTTGAATATCCTCTATTGACATAGGACCCAATCATTTGTTTTTTATCCCAAAAAATTATAAAAATATGTTACCTCTCTCACACGTACTAATGATCGTTGAGTACCTCACCACTAATGATTGTTATATTCCATAATATATAACCCAAAACCTAGTGTGGGGATATAATGATAATTTAGTAAGGAGAATATCATTAATGGAATAAAAAATAAAATATGATTGCTCTTGGTAATAAAATCTACTATATGAAATTGAAAACAATATTACAAAAGCGAGATAGATTTTTTTCAATAATGTTCTTGAACTCAAGCATTAATAAATAGAAAACCTAATCGAGATGAATTGGGATGAATAAGTAAATAAAAAATTTGAAAAAGGAAAGGGGAAGAAGAAAATGTTGATATAGAGAGCCTCCCTTTGTTGAGATCTCTTATTTAGTGCCTCAAATGGTGTGGGTGGATTGGAATGATTTGGGAAGGATAACATCTCCTCCTGTTATAGGACAATACTTTTCCTTTAATTCTTCCACATGTTAGGCCCAATAAATAGTTGATTCACATGTGGGAAGCTTAATGAATGTTTTCAACCAATATATTTCACGTCTTTCATACAAATTTCATCATATGAGGCCATATATAGTGAGAGTTATTTCCATTTTACTCAAAAACTATATTCTGCCCTGTCTGGATCTCCATATTCTATGTCTTCAAATTACCATGCATTAGTGGACTTGAAAACTGCCAATTTGTGCATGTACACATTAATGGAATTTTATCCTAGATTTATTTAACATACACCCTAAAACATTTAGAGTATTTTTTCTATCTAATCACTAGATATGGGTCCATCACCAAAAATCATTGGTCCTAAGAATTGTTTTCAAGGCCCAACTTGTGAGCTAGTTTTGAGCTTTGAGATGGTGGATTTAGATTTTGGTCAAAATAATGAATTGAATAACACTATGTATAAAATCTGAATAATAAAAATATTCCTTGATTTAGATTATTATAGAATATTTTATGGCCAATTACATTAAACAATTCAAAATTGTTAAAATAAGTACATTGATGTTTACCAGAATAAGCTCAAAATACCGCTAAAATCATAAAATGTGATAGTTTCCCTTAAAATAGCACTTTTATGGGATTAATAAATTGAAAATGAATTTAAAATTAATGAAAATATTAGACCTAATCAACTCCCACACACATAGCACTTGGACTCCATGACATGTCAAAATCAAAATCAAATGAAAATTTGGAAGACATATCCTGGAGATCTATCAATTCCACAGCAAGAAACAAAATATACTATGCCTCCTAAAAATCAATTAATTCAATTTTTGGAATTATATCACTCAATATGTTTCCCCTTATACTCTTATCCCATTAATAGAAAACACCTACCTCACATTAATGTTCTCATATCTCACAAATGTGAATTTTTAACAAGGATTTTCTCATCAAAACTCATACAAGAGTCAACATAGGCATGACAAATTCATACTTATCCACCATATGTGAGTCAAGGAAATGTGTTTATCATGATAAATTTTATTTGTTGTTATTTTCCTTATTGTTGGTTGGATTTTAATGTAAAAAATTTTGAGGCCGAATTAGGAGGGATTGGCTCTTTTGAAGTAAAATTGTATGATTATAATTTTCACTAAATAATTTTATCACACTCACTACCCTTAGTATAAAATAAGATAAATCATCATGAAAATCGAAGGTGATCTCACAAAAATCATCATTTCTGCTGAAAAACTTCCAACCATCTCATAATTGGTTACCATTATATCTTTAGATAAGCACATCTTTATTTCACCATTGGAAGCTTGAGAATGTAACAACGTTCATTACCATGCATTAATTGAATTTTTGAAGGATGATTAATTCATGGAATCATTAATTAAATTTTTTAATAAATTCATTATACATCTTCATGTCGAATTTGTCCTTCATTGCGTCATCCATCTTCCATATATATGCTCAAATATAAAACCTTTTATATTTGTGAAGATTTTTAGAGGCTTGTGTTGTGAGCATATAATGAGCCTTGAATTGTTGGAATGAACATGTAGTCTAGAAAGATATAAAGTATCTGATAATGTACATTATTCTAAAAATAATGAATTCCATGATTTGGATCTGCGTAGAAAATTTTATGACCAAAATAATGAAATAATGTATAACTTTTAAAAATCCAAAATGGGCCATTTTTTCGATTAAGCTCAAAATAACAATAAAATCATAAAATGTGGATATTTCACTTAAAATAACATATTTTTGTTATTTAAAATTATTCAAAACATTTTCTGTATCTAGGTGATACTAAATTCTCCCATGAATAAATACTTTTTCATTCATATTGACTATTGATTTTATAATTGTTATACCCGATTTTATGATTTTTAACAAAATAATATTAACAAGATTTGAGAAATTTTATTTGGTATTGGGATAGTTATTTTGGATTTGGATACTAGTTAGATTTACATCTAGCATTGGGCCAATTTAACCAATTTATAATCCTAAAATTATTTGAAACACCATTGATGATATTAATATACAGTATTAGAGTTTATTATTGTCTTTATATTATATATTTATATTATTGATGATCATTGGACCCCTTAGTTCTTGTATAGATTTTTCTATATTTTACATAACTAGATGAGATATAATATAGACCCCATGATATTGTTTTGATTTATATGGATAGATTTGTGGGATATAAGATCATGTTATATCACAAGACTCAACATGGATCTAGTGATTGTACAACAAGTGATTCTTTCTAAATTGTATTTTTGATATGAAATGAGTGGTTCCACCTCATTTTTATTAATTGAGGATGATTAAATACCACCTTAAAAAAAATTTAAATATTTTTATTTTTGATATTAATAGATAGGTAATGTACCTTTTGAGGTATGGATACTCACATGATAGACCTAATGATTAGGTCATAAACTAGGTGACGTAATTTCTAGAATACATCGAGGTATAATGTTTAGATATATGAGTATGATTCTTTTACTTTAGAGGTATCACAAAATATTTTATGTTTCAAAATATGGAAGGGATTCACTGTAGATATTTTCATACCCTTGGGAATCTAGGAAAGAATAATGTTTTATATAAAAATGGGCCGGATTGTGGATGGATTGTGCAAGGATATTTCTAATGGAATATGTGAGAGTTTACCAATGTCCTTCCATGGATCCTCTTGATGTAATTCCATGGAAATTTCATCCATTTTTATTTGATGATGAATTTGATATACTATCTATGTGATCAATGTACAATTGAAGGGATGTATCATTATATATTGGGTCCCATGACCTATGATTACTTATTATATATGTTATTAAGAAAAAAATTATCTACTAGTCTTGTAGAAATCATACAAGTGAACCAGTGATACAGGATGGGATAATACATGAGTGTTGGGGTTATTAATTATTTTAGTTGGACCCCATTATATATATTAAAATTTTTCACATGGACATATATTTAGATTATAATTTATTATTTTGGACCTCAATGACATCCCATTTCTGTTTATTGATATTTTTCAAAAAAATTTGAACTTACATTTACTAATTATTGTTCTTTTATTTTGAAACCATGCACCCTTAGTGGACATAATGTAAACCCTTTTGAAATTAATTTGATTTGATAATGTGACACACACTGTTCTAGTTATAGTAAGACATGACATATACCTATAGGAACTCGTTGTTTAATCCATTGAGCACATGATAGAGTCTTTCTCAGATCCAATTCATTGTGGTATCGTTTTAGATTACAAATACAAGTACATGTCCGATGTGTTTCCCATTAGTTCATTCTGAGGAAGGTTTGGGGAAAAATCAAATTTACACCATAGAGGGTGACCCTTCTATTTTTTCCTTTTGAAAAGTGTATTATAGGTGAGTTACCTTATTCAAATCTTAGTTTCCTCATTCCTCTTTGACTATACCCACTATAAGATTGAATTATCTATCCCTTTGAGAGTTATAGAGTAATCATCATATCGTATTTGTTTCCCTATACATGGTTTTTGGAATTTATATGACCTACATTACACAAGGGTTGATCCCCACTCTTGTAATGTGTATCCAGTGGGTCCTGGTGTCCCTCTAGTGATCCCTGGGCATTGATACCATATCAGTGTATCATGATTTGATCATTATGATGGGTTATTAGTCTAATTGAGTGAGTATCTGAGATGAATCCTATAATTTTTCTATACTATTTTTATTGTCTATACCTGATTGCTGTGGACTCTGGTATTAGTGTCATCAATGGTAGTATAGGTTAGGTAGTGGTTCCTTCCAGATGAGGATGACCACTAGGATAAATGAGATGTACCATCGGCATATCAATGCCTAATTAGTGATATATCTCCATTTAGTATCATCAAGGATTGTTGGGATCATGGAGTGATATCTCTTGGATGAGAGTTATCATGAAACCACAAAGTGGAACTATTGTTGGACGTTGTTGAAACCCTTATTACTCAAGTAATATTTTGAGTATATCATGAATAACATCAGTTATTATAATTTGAAATTTATTTTTTCGACATAACTATGTTTGTTTATCGGACTAATATTGATTCATTATGATTGGTTATTTCGTTGTGAAATACTGAGTATTGTTATACTCACCCATGCATGGGATCCTCACAAACAAGAAATATATTACTCAGACAATGACCCATTTTACAGAGTCCTTAGAGTACCAAGAGAAAGAGAAGGATAGTTTTGGCATAGACAGGCTGAGGTGTATACCAGTGTTGCATTTTAAGGTATTCCCCGACTTCTGGTTTGGTTTCACTTTTTTCACGTTTTCGGTAGGCTTGTATTTGGCCCATTTTTATGATTTATAGTACATTATGTCAAAGTATGATTGTGGGATTATATATTAATTCATCCTTTATTACTATCTATTTTAAGATTCATTATTATATTGTCTTTGAATTTATTTAATGTGTACATGTACATTAGGTTAATGCCTCCCATGGGTTTGATATTCCTTGTCAGTGCTAGTTGTCGACCAGTGGTTTAATAGAGGTTGTCTTGAGTTCATAACAGCTCAGATCCCGGTGGGATTACTCATGGAAATAAGACATAAAAAATTATTGAAAAAGATGACAAAAATAGTATTTATAATTTTTTGATCAATATGGTGAGATCAAAAAGGTTTAAAGACAAATGAGAAGGGGGTTCAGATTATTTGTGATGTTATGGGATCTCTTGGAATTACTTAAATTGTTAAACTAATGTAAATTAATATTCATGGGAAATCGATCCAAATTGATTTAAATAATATATAAGATAAATATGGGTCGAAATAATCTTAAAAATAAAATTTGGACATGTATTTTATGTTTTCACTCTTCTCTCTAAGTTGTTACCATTTTTTATCATTATGAAAAATACCATGATATAATTCTTTTACTATTTTGTTGTTAGAAATGTTAATATAAAAGGAAAGGTGACCCATGATTGGACCACGGATAAAATTTTCAACATATCCCATTAATATGGATAAATATGGAATTTTATTGAATTTTAAATAATCAAATAAAATATTTTCCATTATAAAATATCATTTTTATCATTTTAGTAATATATGAATTATTATAATATAATATATGTCCAACTCATCTAAAATGGTTCAAAAATGACATTTTTAAAACAAAAAGGAGTATATTGTATTATTTTAGTAAACCAATCAATGTTATATAGATTTATATATAGTTTCAAATTGTATCTTTTAGTTTAACCCCCTAGTTAGTTAATTTTATCCTTAATTGGGATAGTGAATTTTGGATTGTTAAAGAGTTTTAATTTCACTTATAACGTGAATATTTCCTTATAAATGGTAAAATGAGGACATTATATACATTTTCTCATTCGAAATGTATTTTTTCAATATTTTTATAATTTTTAAATATTTTAACTATATAAATATGACCTATAATACTATTAATGTCATTTTAAAAACTATTCATGTAACTTAAATTTGAAAAAAACATAGAAACAATTGACTTTAAATATAAAGTACTTACACATAAATAATTTTTTTTCTAACCCGAAGAATTCAATGATCACTAATAATTACCCATATAATGTTACTTTTAGAGTTTTTAATATTATTTTGTTGATTTTTCTACTACATGAACTTTCACTATGGCAATGTTAATTAAGAATTTACGGAAATTAACTAATTAGAAAAAATTAAAACTAAATTTCTCTGAAAAAAAATAATTAATATTTTGAAAAAAAATCATATTTAAGATATGATTTATTGTCACTATCAGAAAATATTATATATATTAAATTAATGATTTTGGTAATTTTTTCTTAATAATTTCTTAAAAAAATATACATAATGTATTTTTATATAAAAAAGTCACTATATTCATATAAATTAAATTCATGGAGGAGTATGGTCAAACCCACTCGTGAAATTAATAAAATTAATGTTTTAGAGTTACTTTGATTCTTTTTTTATTATTTTTACCTTTAATTACCTTATTTTACCCTTATTATGGTGTCAAATGTTTATTACGGTTATTATTCATAATGAATAATAATATATGGGAAGAATTTATCCAATTTTACCATCCGAATTCCAAATATGGAATAAATTTTTTAGGAATAAATTTTTATAAGATGATGAAATTAATTCAAGATAAAATTGAAAAATTTAATGAAAATAATTTTTCATTAAAAAAAATTTTAAGTGCAAAAAGTTTTTTATTCCAGATTCATCCATAAAATGGATTACACTAAAAATAATTGTATTATTAATACTTTAATTGAAATAATTTTACATTAGTATTTTACAAATAAAATTGAACATTCATTATTAATTTAACAAACTACCGTTTTTTTAAAAAAATAGTATCCATTCACTATTGATTGAAAATATAAAACATTTAAAAAAAACACTCAAAACATCTCACAAAAATAATTTTTACTTATTTTTATACTAAGTACTATAATTTTTATCAAATTTAATTTGTAAATGTTCTAGAAAATAATTATAATATTTAAAAATTATAATCAATAAAATCCAATTTTAATGGAAGAAAATTCTTAAAAAATGACTAATAGAAATGGGATTCTTATTTAATATGTATTAATAAATATATTTTTTTTGAGTTGGAAATTTAAATATGTTTAAAATTGTTGTTAATCTAATTGATTCCCTCTAGTTTGTAAAATTAGTTATAATCGTTATATTTAAATAATATTATTCTTATAACATATCTTTGTCTTAATAAATAATATTATTGTGGGATTAGAAAGATAGTGAGCTTCTTATTCTATTAAACTAATTTTTTATTATTGTTTACTGAACCCCCCTACAATTAAATTTATCCTCAATATTTTTATCTATATCATTCAAGGAAAATTATTTTAAAATACTTTAATTGAAAACCCACATTATTCCAAGGGATATAGAAAAAATTAATGGGGAAGTAAAAAGGATAATGTTTTGAAGAATGAACATATAATTGGCTTCCAAGATAATTAGATCATCAATGGGAAGATAAAATATGGACTTTCAGAAAAAATCAATTTCCATGTACTAATAAATAGTGTTATAATATATGATCAGGGAAATTTAATGTCTAAAAACCCATAATTTAGTTAGGTTAGGAATAGACCATAGATTAATATAAAATGAATGTAATAGGATAAAATTTATTTGTTATGATAATTTCCAATAGTTGGGTAACTCCTTTACCATATTCAATAGTAAATTATGTCAATATACTTTGTAGAAAATTATAATTCCATCTTTTAATCAACTTCCAGTACAATTTAATCCTTTTCTCCAAAGGATGAGCATTCAAGTTGAATTTTTTATTCCTAAAGCACTAAAATGAACCTATAACATATCGCATAATCCACAAAAGAATAATATATTATTCTTTCTTAACTAACACAAAAATATGTTACAAAATTTAATATAATACCTGAAATGAAAAAACCTTAATATGAATAAATAATACATTAATAAAAAAATAATAACAATGAAAATTCTACCATAGATCATTATATAAAGAAATAAACTATGAATCCCAGACTCAGGTGTCACTCGACTAATTCTAAATTCCAACACACCACCTAGACTTAAGGATGAATTCTATATTCCAAAGGCTAGTGAAAAGAATCATGGGTCTAATTGTTGACAATGGGTATACTATAAAATCTAGTAATAATAATGACAGTTTTCATAATACCTATATTGTGTAAGTGTTCAACCTATCCTAGATGAATAAATATAAAAGAACAGTAATAACAAGACAAAATAAAAATTAATATATAAACTAGAAAGTATCTACATTTCATGAAATTCATGCACAATAATGAAATATTTCCCATTGGACTATCATATAAGAATGTAACCAAAAACCCAAACTCCATCCCAATGTTAAATAACCACAATGTTTGTCATCCAAAAAACATGTTATCCATCTTGTGAAACTTGGCACATCCAAAATAATTTATTTCTAGACCATATTCCTGATCTCATTCCTACACTCAAAGCCTAAAATGTCAGCATGTATTTCAAAGGGCCCCATACAGTGTGTTATTATGAATTAAGTATGTTATCACCAATGTGTTATTGTATTACATTCATACACATACAAGGGCATAAAAATTGTAAAAAAATCCTCAAACATCAATTAACAAGTTGTATTTGTTCTAAATAGCCACGAGGTATAATTTATCTTCTTTTAAAAAAATTGTATTGGAACGGTGCATCCATGGTAAGTCATTTTAGAAGAATCATCAGTCTCTATCAATTCCCATAACACACAGTATCATGTTCCAACCATTACAAGATATAAAACACATCAATATAATTTTAAATCCCATTAAAAAAACCTAAAAATACTCAAATGACTTTTAGAGTTCTATTAATTTTAACACTATAGATTTTGTATGATGACATTCCATGAAATAATGATATCATTCCTTTTATTGTTTACTCTTTTCAGCCTGAACAAAACTGTATGCCTCATCTACTAATCGATTATATCACACACCATAATAGGTAGTTTTCTATAGTGATCTCCTCCTATACTATGATGGTCATCGTCAAATCCATTTCCTATAAGTTTTTTGAGGCCTCCACCCTCATAGAGTGTCCAAAACCACCTCACTGGGGTAATATATTGTGTCCACATGACCCTAACTACTACGTTGTCCATAAAATAGTGAGGGAAAATACACAATAATCTAAGACACACCTCCTACCAACAAACATCACCATATCATAACCATGATTCCCTGATTAAGGCACTTCTCAAACATTATCTTCATTAAAATGGAAAAACAAACCACCCTTATTCTAAAGATCAACACCAACCAAAACATCATGGGTCATTCCCAACATGATCTCATGGAACCAAAATAAATATAATCACTTGATAAATAAATATATAACCATCACATCTATCCAAACTAATGAGAGTAACCATTATACACTTACAATTCAATATAAGGCTTAAGAAAACCCTTATCACATGTGAGACATTAGCTTTGATCCTCCTAAGAACAATAGAGAATGAAATTAACATAAAAATGGTTACCCACAGACCACCCCAATCATGCCTACTTTTGGAATATCATATTAAGAAATATGAAAATTATGATAAGGATGGGAACTACCTAATTCATACGTAATATGATCTTCTAATCTAACACTGACATGTGGTTCTAGCAGAAACATGAAAAAATAAAGAACAATACAAATTACTGAGAATTTTTTTATATTATCTCACATGAAAACATCTTTCCAAAAAAAATTAGAACAAAATAATGAAATAAAAATCAATGAAATAATTACAATTGGATATCCAACATTATGAATAGATCATGAATTAGGCAAGGTAAGAATGAGATCTAACGAAACCTAGGTTGGATAAGAAGAGGAGCACCCATTTTGAGATGTTGTATAGACTGAGGGAAATAAAAGGGTTTCTCAAGGGTTAAATAGGAATGTAAAAATTAATAATATCAATATTTTTAATGGGGAACATAGTTTGGCCCAATATTTTTCAAACCATGCACCACTCATGAACACTGACAATCAAAAGACCTCCCCTTCACATGGATAGGATAATAGTTAATAAAACATGCACAAGCCATCCACCACACCCCAACAATTTAATGCATATGACTTGGATGAGCATGATTCATCTAGGGAATACTCTGTTAAACTATGTGACACCACTTATGGCCTTCAAGATTTAGGTTCCCAATTAGCTATAATCATGCATAAACTGTTCACCTTACAATTTCTTTACAAAATTCAAAACACTGAGTCATTAGTGATCCCAAACATATCTAACAGATTACACATGATTTTACACACTAATATTTAAATAAATTAAGTGTTTTAACCTAATTTAAAATGATATGTACCTCTCTAAAAAGAGAATATTGTACAACCACACCTCCTTAAAACATTATATCCTCATGTTTTCCATATAAGAATGGTTTATCTACATAATGGAATAATTCCAACCACTGAGCTTTTATATCGTCCACTCACTCTTCCTAATCATATCGATCTTAAATTTACCATATAATGGGATGATTCAAAACATATATTTCTAATTTACAATATATTGGAATACCAAAACTAATCACTCATCATTGATTCCATCAATGATTCTACCCACCTTGGGAACCACACACACAGTCTCTAATAACCCCATTTACCACTATTCCAATTGTCCCACACCAACCGTCCCAACCCTAGGACACACATTCCCCAACGATCATAGGATTCCAATCCTACATTTCATAATATTCTCACTTCACCCCCATGAAATACATGATTCCCATAAGTTCATGCACCTTAGTCGATGACAAAAATTTTTTTCATAAAGGTTGATTTTGAAAGACTCTACATCATACACGTTTATATAAGTCCCAAAAATGATTTCTATGTCCCACATATCATCTATAAGTCACACACCATTCTTGATGATTAAGAGTTTACCATAATCATGTTAATTAATTCACCATATGTGAATATCATGAACTATTGTATGTCATGAAAACAATACAAGAATACGACCATGCTCATGGAATACCTCTAACCATCATTGGCTCCTCATCCTACTCTAAACCTATCATTTCCACCACACTGAGTTATCCTGATGCCCGACTACTCGAAGCTTGTCCTCCAAACCGAGATGTTCCCTCAACAGAATATATCCCCCAGCATGAGTTATCTATCTCCATTCCATGGTATATTCAGGAATTTGTGTCCTGGATACCCACTCCTGGTACCCCTCTTCTCAAAAAATCTATTCATGAGTGTGCCATGGTATCTAAATTCCAAATATATGATATTTCTTAAGAAATAACAACTCCAAATGTCCAATTTTCACAAATACGTGAAAATTAATTTGGAGGTCGATCATATTGGGACCAAATTCAACCTATATTCCCAAAATAAAATTATATTTAAAAAAAACTCCTTGATGGCTGGCCTAAGTCTATGACCAGACAATCCTACTAAGACTCCATATGGACTCACTTCACACTACCAAAAATATGTACATCCTGTATCAACATACATCATCGAATATATTGGTAAATACATAGACATTAAGTTTTCCTTGGAAATAAATTCCAAGATAATTAACATTGATAATGAGGTTAACATATAGATTTCCACATGTACCCTCATGATATACCACAAAGCATATTCAAACTTCATCACCCATGTAATGTAATATCCTTTCATAGAGGGTGGAGACCATCATAGTTCCCTAAACCGGCCAACATACACTATGATGGACGTGTCTATCTATTATATGTTTATATACATAGGATCTCAATCTTCCCAGAGAGACACATTAAATATGTATTCTAGGAACATAGTCTGTAATTCCTTCCATTCTAGTCATCCCATGCATGTCTGCGTATACCTGCAAATCCTTGTAGTTATTTTTCAATCCCATGAGTAGTCATGTTACAAAATTCACCCTATGCCCTAGTGGTTCTTTAAAATGATTATAATAGTCTTTGTAGACACTATCCACAACTCTACTTACAATGGTTCACACTCACCCTAAATCATGGGGGTGTTGTGACTAAAACTTTTACATCTATATCAAGGATGGATCATCTCCTAGAGCTCCCTAGTGAATTACCTAAATAAACTATACATACATAACATTTATCTACTCATCTAGACATTCCCAAAAATTCAATTACTTTTATGGATATAATTCCATCCTTAAAGGCTCTCTAAGAGGCCCATGATCCTAACTGATCGTAGGGGCCTCACCTAGTGCACACCCTACTAGATCCATATCATTTCCCTCCTAATGATCCATTGAATCCATCTAGGATATATATCACTAATATTAAAAATCTATAATCAATACTAATATATGTAGTAAATACATCTCAAATAGGAAAATATATAATTGGTAGAATATCATTTCACACTTACACATCCCTAATAAACCCATATCATATACCATTCAACCTCATGGACCCATTCCTACATATATCAGAGTCACATTTTCCAAACCAATGACAAAAAACGATTCATGGATGTGTAAGATTCCCCCAAAAATCTATAAGGGAACATACTATTTAAAATGTTGTGGAGTTTATAAATTTCTATCCCCTTATTTTATTCATTCCAACTCAATTAGAGATTGGTATCACATACAACATATCCATGTAGGATTGGATACTAATCAAAAAAGGAACCACATACTGGGAATCATAGTATAATTTCAAAACGTTGAAAAGAAAGAAAAAAAATCTATGATATTGTTTACATATTAAATATCCCAACCCCTTTTAATGTATTCCAAGTTCCAATAAATAGTGTTAAGTGCAGACTTATATCAGGTGAACCAAAATTCCAATCATGATAAATGAATTATATTATCATTCCCCCCGGCCAAATGTACCAAAAAATTAAAAATAATAAAATAAAATTCAATATTTTCATAATCACATAAATCAACTATAACAATGAAAAACTGAATCCACACTCCCTTTGTTCTTATCAACGTGTACTTTAGTTCATACATGTGTCAGATAGAAAGACAACAAAACCACTATCCGAATCTCTAAAACATTCATAGGTTCTATAATACCATTAAAAATGACAAATTATTTAAAAACCCCTAAATTAAAACCATTTAAGAATTAGATAAACACTAATAATACTTATTGAATATCGACACTGAAAAATATATTCCATGAACTTCTTTATATAGGTCATGATGTGACCCTCACTTAGAAATTTTTTTTGTTTGAGTATAGATGTTATTCCACTCAAGAAGAATATGTCGGTTATATTTCCTTGTGCCTCAGGACTACTCCACAAAGTGGGATAACTAGGAATAACCCCCCCCCCCCACCGCACACACACACAAGTTGTCCATGGATGTCTATGATTAATGGTAAAATATATCGATTCATTTAATTTGAATTCACACATTTCATTAGATTTTAAATAGGGGTTAAATTAATAATGAATCAAATATATCTTCGAAATCATGTATTTTACTTGTCATAGAGCCAAAAAATCTCATGTATCAAAAGATATGTTTCTCGTATGTTATAAATATTTTAAACATATTAGAGTTACTGCACATTCCATAAATGCATGACCATTCTGGAAAATATAATAATGTCGGCCCATTCATGAAGGACCACTGGAGTGTCTATAAGTAGACCCATAAAACTAATATTTTCAATGGATGACCGAACACTTCGATTGAAAATTCAAGAGACACTTATGGTGGCACAACTCCTTCACCCATGTAGTTTATCCAAACATGAGTGATATACCATGGCAGTACCTCACTAGGGGGAGGCCCCCATACCAAATCATTGGTGACCCATACCTGGGTCCACCCACTCATGTACATACCATACCAGGGAATCCCATACATGGGAGACCCAAACCTAGTCCACCCATACCTGGGAGACCAACACTTGAGTGATCCATTCCTAGGTGAGACACATCAGGATGACCCACACATGGGTTAATCAAACTCGGGAGACACATTACTAGGAGACCCTTACCAAGGAGACCCACTTGAGAAAACTGGCTGGTCTATACTATAGGGACTACAACCTTGCACCCCAACTCGAGAAGAATGTGGAGGTCTATTCCCATCCCTCTAGGATGGTCCCTTTAGTAAAATCACTGCCCCCACAAATAAGGGAGAGTTGCACCATGAGTTTATCATCCCTAGACCTAGAAATTTTGGTTTGTGACACATATAACCCCCATTTCATTCCAAATCACCATGAGTTGATATGCACCTCATGGTTCCAAAACCAGAGAATCCTACTTGAGAATAATCCCCAACCAGTACAATGTAATCCACCTTACGAATAAGCCAAACTAGTAAAAAATATTCCAACATGGTATAATCCCCAACCATACCACTATACTCATATAGTGATCATCCCACATGGAGTAAGCCCCTAATATTTCTACAAGTGGTGGCACTCTTTCTTCCCTTATCCATCGCGGTTTGTATATCAATATATCATTTGATGTGAATATCCTATATTTAAAATAAATGAGGAGACATGAACATTATAATGAATTTCTCTTCTACCTTGGAATCCAACATCTAAAAAATCCAGATGTATAGTTCCCCAGATCTACTACTTACTCTTATTTCATACACCTAGCAGGACTCGCATGGGCTTAGAGGTTGGCGGTGATCATAGAATATGTATAATCTCAAGAATTTGGGAATGATTCCAACTGTAATATCCAACTCAATCTGGGGAATCCAACTTGGTATAATCCCCAACCATATCACCATACTCATCCAAAGGGTGTCCCTCCTGGAGTAATCCCCTAATATTTTATTCCGGTGGAACTATTTCATCTCTTTTCATGACTAGGTTATAGCCGAATATATCATATTATGTGACATTCCTTGTTACCAAAATAAATTAGTATATAATCCTTTTTAAATCCCTCTCAATTTCCCTTTGTGTTCCAACATTCATCCATCAGTATAATGGGAACATTTTTTGGTTCCCCCGATCTTACACTTCCTATTGATTCTCACAACGATCTGGGATCATGTGTAATAATAGGTTGGTGGTGATCATGGAATCAGTATGATCCAAAACCTTAGAGAATCATTCCAAGCATAATCATCATCAAATTCTATAGGAGGCCCGATCATTATAATCCCCAACCGTATCACTGTAAACATCCAAAGGGAATCCATATTGGATTTAGCCATTAATATGTCTATAAGAGGTGTCACTCATTCTATTCTTAAGCTTCTTGGGGCATAGGTAGATGGATAATAAAATGTGAGTATCCCATATACCAAGATAAATGTGGGTATAGGTACAATCAATGCCCTTTATATTTCAGTTTTTTCTCCAACATTCATCCATTAGCGGACATAACCATTTTTTTGGCTTGCTAGATCCCCAACTTTATCTTATTTCTCACATCAATAAAGAGTCCCGTGATCTAATATCTTGGTGGTGATCATGGAATCTATATGATCGAAAACATTTGGTCACCATTCTATGTGTAATCCTCAACAAATTACGGTCCTCCTACTTTCTATAATCCTTACATTATTACCTTTAAATCACTAACCGATCCATCTATTCGGTGTAACACCCAACCATATCCCGACCCATCTAAATGGGAATCCTATTTAGGAATAATCCCCAAATCAATCCTCTCAAAGTTTCATGCTCTCCTATGAGAAAAAACGAAGGTAATCCATTGGTTTGGTTCATCACAATCTAACTACATGAGTTTTGATTCCTGTTCAAATGTGATATGTAGGAAGCCTCCATGAGTTCCAAACCCAACACCCCAAATCAACCCTAATTTTATTTGGTACACATTAATATTATAGTCTTATTCAACCTAGAAACCCATATTACGTACATGTTACCTATAAAAAATCATCATAAGTCCCACACAATACATTGACTATGCATATTCTTTCTAAAAATTAAATCCACATGATGCTAAACTACATATTTCAATCCTTATCACATGAACATTAAATGTAGGATGTTCCTCATTAAGTGAACCACACTATATGGGTTTTGATACCATTTATGAGGATATATAGTAATACCTTCTCAAGGTTCTGATCCCAATATCAACGAAACTCATGTCTCCCCAGATGATGCTATACTCCGGAGCACCCCACTATGTGGCTTGAAACTAGCAGCATTATAATAACAACCAATGAATTCATAATCAAAACATAAGAGGATTCCCTTTATGGAGCACCATGGATATATATATATATATATCTCTATTGATTAAGGTCATAAACTACCTAATGTTGATTCTATGTTCTATAAATACCAATAAATAATTGTTAATTTCAATGGAGACACGTGTAATATGAGGTAATTAATGAAATATTCAAGAAAATATCTGAAATCTATAAGAGTGTCAGGGAGTAGGTATAAATTTACCCAATTGTTATAGATGAGCCTAAATGCCCAAACTCTTGAAAAATTTGAGTTCTTAAGTATCATTTTCCACACCTAAAAATGATAACCTACCATTGGAAGGTTGGTCTATAATTTAGCACAGATATAGATCATTTTGGTGTTCCTGGTTCCATTAACAAAACCCATTGGAAATAATTCAGAAATAATAAACCCAATGTCTATGATTAAACAAAATTAAAACATGTGAAATAAATCAATCAATTAAAAGAGATTTTGTTTGGAAATATAAATGTTGATCCCAAACTGAATCGTTAACCAAGATGACGGTGTCCCCCGTCTATCAGGCCCCTTTCACTATCAAAATTTTAAATGTCCACACAAGATGATCAATAATGAATGTGTATATTTAAAGGAGATGTCACTTTGATGGTGTTTTCTTATTTCTGTTCTTCACTTATATACCAAGAACATCCAATAGAATCTCTAATCAATCCAAATGGTGTTTTACCAATTCTCATCAATTTATTCCCTATCTATAATTCATCATGGGTCTTCATCCAAGAAAACAACCTTGTCACCAACCCTGCATTTTCAGTGATGGGTGTCAAATGTAATGGTTCGGGAGTACCAAAAAAATGGCACAATCTTAGCATTGGAGGTCATCCAAATGTCCCCCTAGCTCAATAATAAATATAAATAGTCCAATCTGGGATGATCGATAAACAGAAGAAAATGAAAACAACCATCATCTTCAACCAATTATAGGGTTTATCCCCATAATAATACATCCAGTCCCTGCCTTTTAATAAGAATCTAGATCTTTAGGACACAAAAGGATTTTTCTAGAATACACATGTGTCCTTTGAAATGGATCCTTCAAGAACTCATCACATCCAATGCCACAAAGTGGTCAACCGTCAAAATGATGAGGGTTCCATCCTTAGCAGTCCGAACAAGGTCATTCAAACATGGGCATCTTGGATGGCTAGATGGATGAATCAATCAGAAAATAGGGAATAGAGCTATATTTCTATTCCCTCTATAGTAGGAAACTAGTCAAATATGGTTGATAACTGCATGTTGGAAAATACACATTCATGCACTAAATTAGCTTGCCAACAAACATGTGTGGGAGAATACCTAGAAGCCCGCAGTTCAAATCTAGCATAAGGACATGATCAATCACATAGTCCCAAACACATCAATAAAGAATGATAGAAGAATCACTTGGTTGTGTCTAAAAAATTACCTTTGTCGATTGTTTTGGAAAAGCATGATCATGATCACAAACCTTCCCACACCTATCATGCCTTCCAAAATCCAATTCTGGAAGCACCCAATGAAGTAATTCCGAAAGTCCCGATTATAAATATGTTGAAGAACCAACTCACCTTTCCCATATATAATAAATTTTAGTATCCACTCATAGGAAATATAGGATGGGAGTATAAAAATTCACCTTATCCAGACACATAATGGGTATATATTTTAGTTCTAGTCACATAAATGGCCACTTATATCATGAAAATGGTGAAAGGTAGGATTTAAATCACATCACACATCATGAAAACCAACCAGGACATCATAAAAGTGACAATAGTAGTTAAATAGGATTGTATATAGATCTCTATCCCTATAATGGGTTTGGATCGTCACCATGTCTCCCCAAAGAAGACACATTCCTCTACTCCTTTCCATAAGGGTCATTAGAATTAATCTGCCCTCAATATATGGAAAATGGATTGGAACATATAGATGATCCAATAAGAGGTAATAGGACCATTATATTGGACACAAAAATTCATGAACAAAACCCATCCAAAATTCTAGATGGATGTCAGCAAATTTTAGCAGCGACATGGGAGCCAGTCCAGCGAGATACCATGCTTGAAAACCTATTCTACCAATAAGTTCCCCAAACACTCACAATAAGGAATCCAAAATGGAGCCTCAAAGGATATGATTGTAAAATAAAGAGATAATGCCATATCTTACTCTACTTAATTATGGATTCATTGATGCCCTTAGATTTTAATCTGTGGAAGCTCAATATCATACTATACTGTTACCAAAATACAAGACCAATAATAGTAATTATGAAGTTCCTCCTTGGATTCTTCACCATGAAGGATTACATCATAACCATAATCAGTTCTTTATTGGCTGTCCATCTTCAAAATATATCTCGGAAATCCTTCCATGTGGAAAAAATATAAAAGAATAAGAAATTATTCCCCAAGCTGTAACCTGCCTGGGATGTCCTCATCATGATGTAATTCGATGTGAATGTTCTCTTCACTACAGTATTTCAATTAATCAACAATGTCTAACCCTTGGGGATTTTATGATTATAAATCCATTCTATCACAAGGGTCTTGGTAAAACATGCTTATTTATTTATAATTCCATGGGTTTGACAAGTGAAATTCATTCTTTTCTAGAAGAAACTCATGGAAATAATCAATCTTCGAACCAACCATGAGTCATCTTCATTCCAATATGATAGAAGGATTCCATTCCAACCATATTTTTTATGATAAATTAGTGGGGAAACATCCCATCTGGCTAGACTAGGTTGAGGATACTCTTGATAAAACAAAGATGAAATGATAAAAATGATGAAGTATGTGGCTAAAGATGATTTTTCAATAAATTTATTTCTTATAGACACATCTTAATAAAGAAATAATGTTGAGTTTTTGGAAGATGTTATGCACATCATCATCCTAAATATATGGTACACAATTCATCATTTGAGAGAAAAACTATTACCCTATGTTGAGAATCAATGTAATGTCATGGTAATGGAAGGGATGCAATGAAAAATTCACTCAATGTCTCTCTTAGAATAATGATATCAAAAATTTGAGGAAAAAGGATCCCTTAAATTCTAATGCCTCCAAATGATTACAATTTTTTTATAGTCAGTCACAGATGACTCATATGGTGTTCATATTAGAGGATGGTGTGAGCATTGAATTTATCATTTCACCATGATCCAAAACAATTAAAGCCTGCTAATTGTGGTATCATCAAATATCATAGATTTACACTGAATTCAATAAAAAAATTATTCAAAAACCCTGACATGATAAAAAATGGGCCATGGTTAACTCTCACCAACATGAAACCAATATAGATACCTAAATTAAGAGCCTTCTATGTTAGGACAATGAAAATACTGAACAAGTCTCCCACATAAGAGAATACATTCATCATATAGTGAAAATGACATAATTATAACAAATTTTTTCACACGTAGGTGATTCAAGTACATTAAAAATGATGCACTTGACCCATGTTGAAAAATATATATATAATTATAAGGGAAACCATGACATTATAAAATAAGATAGTTTGAGAGAAACCTCGACTTGTAGATTTGTGATGTTTTATAACTCAGCCTTCAGGGTAAAAAATATAAGATCCAAGAGTTATGAAATTGGAATTGGAACTCCCCCATCCATCAAGGATGGGGACTTTTTCACCTCAACATACTCTTCCACAATGAATGTAAATTTTATCCCTGTTTGGGATAATGCCAAAAAATAAATCCCCTATATTTTTCTTATACCAGGATTTGAATCGTTCATTTGTAACACACATGAATGAACTGTCTGAAGATTACCTCTGGATTACAAGCTTTAAAATATATCTTTAAGAATTGATAGATGAATGGATAAGGCATCATGGTGTGTGTATAAAAATAACGTCTTTATAAGACACTAATGAAAAGATTTAAATGGATTACACAACTAAGTTTTTCAACTCTACCTATATAGACCCTCCCGCACACTAGGCCAATTTGGAGGAGGAATCAGCGGAGAAGATTTCAGTTCAGAATATGGTACACATTGAAATGATTGAATGAGATCTGCGTACATAGAACTACATGATTTTTCTAAATTTTGGTATTCCATGAACAATCAATCAATAAATCCTTGAATGGAATCCAAAAATGAAAATGGCAAGGGTGATATTGTGAATCACCTACCTCTATGAGAGGTTGTGCCCCTTTCACCTAAAGAAATATTTCTTCAATTATAGTAAGATATCAATGAATTGGGGATAGTAAATCCAGAAATACTTTCTGCAAGCACTGTTTCATGATATTTTCTACTAGAAGATCCTTAACTCACACTCCCAAAAGGTGTACCTCAATAAAGACTGTTTACACAAATAACATAATTGGATCTAGAACATATTCATAATGTTGGATACCATCCAAAATATCATCTTGGAAACCACAATAGAAGTTTTAGTATTCTATCTATTGTGTGCAGAACCAGAATAGGAAAATATATATCTTTAGAGTCCTACCACTATAGGATACAAATGAAAAATTCCACTAGTACTTCAAAAAATGGAAATTTATTCCACGACACATGATAAATCTATGGTTCATCCAAAAATTCCTTGAAGGATCATTAAAATTATTGAGCCTCTAACAGACCATTTGGATGTGATAGAGAAACAAGATGCACCGATGCAGCTAAAAAAGAATCCTTATGACAAATAAAGACATTCCTCTACATGGTACACTAGATTGCCAACTCGGTCAATTATAGGGTAGGAAGATCATCATAAAAAGTTTATCCTTTTGTTTATCATGATGAAAAAAATTAATAATCCTTAAACTCTAAAAAATAAAACAATGGTAGAATTTAAGGGTCTCAAATTTCATTTTTTTGGTGGAATGTATTGATATACACATTAAATATATCAATTACTCAAGAAGACTTATTTCCCATCAATATAGATAATATTAAAAAGGAATTATGGACACAAATCATCACTATGAAATACAAAAGGGAGTGTCAAAACCTTTATTTGATTCTCAAATAGTGGAGGAATCCCTTACATAGACCAATTCTATGTAAATATTAATTCCATCAGATCAATTAAAGAGAAAAAGGAATGCAGTGTTTTCCAATGTTACACTGATTCACGTCCATGTACTCTCTCTAGCTTCAAATCATGCATCGCATCATGGAGTTCATCCACCTAATCATCAGCAATAATTCCCTCCTCATTAGGACGATTAATGAGGTAAAAGGGAAAAAGTAGTTTGAGGAGATGAAAAATATAGTCTATTATTTTTGGAGTGACAAAGTCCCTTTCTACATTATCATGGCATTGGAAAACCACTTGATCTTGTTTCCAAAGGCCCATAATCCCGAAAAGGATTCTAATGAATATATTCCAAAAAATATACCCTCCCATTTTGTACTGAGTAAAAACAAAATGAATTTGGTTTTTCAATTACATGCTTCAAAAGACAGTTGACTCTAAATAAGTGATATTGTGAAGGCCACCTGTTGAACTGACATTTTTTTATCCACTAATATGGATGAGGATCATTAATGAAATAAAGTTTAAAACAATGATATATCAATATGTAGTGGCTATATAGTTATAAAAATTATCTTCCAAACTCATGATATTCTTATACAATAATTTCAATTAATGATGAATATACATTAGGCTTCTTCTGCTACCACAAAGCTGACCCCTTCATAAGATCAGTTCTTTGAAATCTAGTTTACAAAAAAATTACATAGAACGATGATAAAGAAAAAAAAGAATAAAAAAATGATCCATGAAATTTTTTTCTTTTTCATTAGTTTAATTATTCCTACAATCCTAAAAGCATGAGAACTACACCCACCAAATAGTACAACAATGGTCCACCTTCCAAATATGATCTTCATCAGAAAATGAGTATATATGTGGTTCCATAAACAATATTCCATTATTGGATACCTTTTAAGATAATGAGGGTAACTATGATTTCAAATTCTCTACATTTGATTTGGGATTAAGGGGAAGATCCCATCATAATTGAGGATATGGGGAAGACAAGGTCCTTCCAGGATACACTACTCTAACCATGTTCTTGCAAGAACTGTCTATGCAACCAAAACACGTGGGTGAGATCTATGGTTATATTGTTTTGAGTAATAATGTTCCCCCAAACATCCCACATTTTTTTCAAAAACAATAATCCATGATGATTTTATGTAGGACACATCATTTCCCAATCAACATCGGCATATAGGAAGAATAAGTCAACCTAATCTACTTAGAGCAGAAGTACCTCCATTTCCACATCCAATAAATGATGCATCTTTATCAGGTGCATCAATTTTGAAAGAACCAATAAAATGGTATCCCCATGATGGGAAGCATAGAACATTGGAGCAGAAGTTATTTTTTTGAATTAATTATCCCTATTGTCAGAAAAGATGTAAATCATTGATTCCATGAGACTATAAAGATGACTCTATGAATCACTCATATAGGCCTTGTAAAACACTCAACTATTTTATGTTGATGATGATGCATCCAAAATAATTCATTCAGATAATTATCCTATAGAATTCGACACAATAATATCATTCATTGACCAGTTCATGGATGTGATCACACAGAGACATCTCAGAACCTTATATATATATATAGTAGGATAAATTACATTGATATTTGATGATCCTTTATTAGAAATTTATTATTATTCAACCTCATTCTAGTTTAAACAATTCATCATATTTCATTCCACTAACACCACTTTACCGCTTCCAAATAAATGGTAATGGGTTGTTGAAAAAATAAAACATGGAACTATGTTCGAAGGTCATATATTTTACTCAGAATTCATCCTTATTCAATGATACAACATTCAATGTTTTTATAGGAAGACCATATCTATATTATCATTCACATGTCCTTTCATCATAGCACTAAAACCATAAATAATTATTCATGGGTCAAATTGGTGCATTTCATTGTGAAAAGGTAGCATTAAAATCTGACAAGTTAGAGTACATTGATACATTATTCTACCTTAGGGAAGTGAAATATTACTTGACAAATAATATCACTCAAATAAATGAATTGAATGGTTTATAGAAAATATTAGCTAATCCTTTACTACATCTTAATGTCGAGTATGTGTTGTATAGCTATAAAATCAACTGGTTGAGCCTGAATTTATGCACAAATTCTTTAAATTCTGTGTTGTCATTCATGAAAAGAGAAGCTAGTAACAACAGAGAAGTTTTCCACTCACTTAGAATTAATGAAATTATAGATAATAATATCTCCATTCAATCCCGCGATCATCATGAATGATATGATTCATTATCTAGGGTAGAATATGTTATCATGTGAATGAGAGAAATTGAAGATGCTCATTATTAGTCCCTCTTTTCCCATTCGAAGATCCCAAAAAACCATGTGCCATCAATGGATTGAGATATAGTTTCTATGCCTTCTAAATACCCAAATGTATACTCCTCATCTAACACTAATAAATTTTCTTCATCACCCACTTCATAGGAAGAGGTGGAAGAGGTAAAGAATGAGGGAGTGGAAGTGAAGGAAGACATCATAAAATTCCCCTCTAGCTTTTGGGGAATTTGTGTTCACCATTTTTGATAAAATCGGAAAAAAAGTAAATAGTAAGATAAAGAACGCACATTGATTAGATTTTCCATGGAAAATGATGGCCAAAATGTATATACCTCCATCGTGAAAAAACAATGGGATTTTAGAACCTGAAATTACACAATGATGTTAGACCATGATCTTGAGGGGTCCACTCATCAATTGGAATTTCTAGAAGACTAATAGGGAAACAAATAGGGAGCTAATAGAAATCAGTTAGATCGTGCCTGAAAATTGCGTTTGATGTTTAAAATATCATCATGGATGACTTCAACTAGGATGTTTTCTTTCGGAAATAGAAAGATGATATCTTCACAATAGGGAATGAAATAGGAAAATATGAGTCTACATTGACTTCAGATATCTCAACTTGCACTATTTGAAGAATGAAATACAAATTCAAATGTTAGAACTACTAATGGATGTGACATATGATTATTAAGACATATCCTTTAGGGATGCTATTCAGGGTGCAACAAAATTCAGCTAGAACCAGAAGATGATGAACCCAACGCCTTTAGGGACCCTCAATGTGTATTCTATTATCAGGTAATTCATTATGGAATGAAGAATGTTGGTTCCAAAAACTAACTGTCTATGCATCACATATTCAAAACATTTTAGGGAAATATTTTCGAATTCTAGATTGATTATCTAGTGGTGAATTCTAGACAACATTTGGACCACCCGGTTAACGTCTGAACCATGTTCAACAAACTGAAACAACATTGCCTAAAGATTAATCCCTTGAAATGTGATTTTGTGCTTACCATAAGAAATTTTTTTGTCATTATAATACACCATCACAATGCCAATTTCCACCCTTCGAAGAACAATGATATCATTATAATTTCACCTCTATAAAACCATCATCATTTGAGAGTAAATCAAGGACACTTGGCCTAAATTTGATGCATCCTATCCAACCTTACAAGAATGCGTTTTACAATCAACAGGGTGATTAAAAAGGGGGTCTCATATCATTGGATGAGTTAATGTCTGAAATAGTGTGAAAACCTCATGAAATACCACTTCATACTTCCAGTATTAATTCCACAAATATATGGAAATCCACTCATTCTATATGTGACAATCCTGGAGCAAGCACTCGGTGCTTTCCTCACACAAAATAAAGATTCTTGGAATGAAAATTGCCTTTACTATCTGTTGACGCTCTTTTTTCATCACATTTTCTAAAAAGAATGTAAAGGGAAATGACATAGTGAAAACTGATTCATCCTTTGAAGAAAACATCAAAAATCGACAATGGAATAAACAAAGCTTCAAAAGAACATGTGTCGTGCAAGTTCCATCACTGTCGTGCAAGTCCACTTCCATGACAATTAATGGTCGCGAAAGTGACTTTCGTGCCCTAAGTGATAACAGCCTGGGGTCTTTTCCACCTATAAATAGACCCTGTAGGCCCCCCATTTTGAAGAGGTTTTTTTTTTCTGAAACTCAAATATTATCTCCCGGTGCCCTAGTCTCTTCTCAATGCTTCCGAAACACATCTAAGGTAATTTCTTACATAGAACGGAAGATCTAAAGAGGGGGAGGAATGTCTAAGTGTTGAAACTCATCAACACTTGCGTGCCTGAGTGGACATCCCTTAAGAGAAATGGCCACACTTGCGCGCCGCCTAACTCCTTCAATAGAATTTGTGTGCCACTCTTCTGAAAGAACTTCACGACGATTCTAAAGAATTTAACCTAGTGTATCTCAAGTATTACCATGCTGGTTAACCGTCACGCAAGTACCCATGTGTCACGCAGGTATACCTGTGCGAGCAACACTTGCGCGCCCATGCAGTACCTGTACGCCTGCCAATACTAGCGCGCCCCTGCCTTTTTGGGTGCCCTTCATTCCCATTTCACCCCTCTTATGCCATTCCACCTCTCCTATTAAAGATTCAGTCTTCATGGAACTCTTCAAAGCCATTTATGGCATGATTTCATGATTTGAAATCCTTATCTGAAAGGAATTATGTGGAATATCTCTCAAAACCTAGTGATTTACATATCTTTATGGCACTAAAGATTGAGATTTCATTCATTCGACATCATCCTTTTTTATGAGAGAACTCGTTAACATGGGCCTCCTTTTCCAGAACAATCCCCAATCATAATTCTCAGACATGGGCTTCCTTTTTAGGTGTAAGCCCCAATCTCAAATATGGGCCTCCTTTTATGGAGTAAGCCTCAAATATTAATTTCATTAACCTAGGCCACCCTTTCAGGTGTAAGGACCAATCCAAATTCTCAAATCTAGGCATCCCCTTTTTGAGTAATCCCCATGTCTTCTTTTAACATGGGCATCCTCCTCAGGAGTAATCCCCAACCATAATTCCCATAACCTTGGCCTCCTTTTCAGGAGTAAGCCCCAGTCTTAATTTCCTTTTGATATGGGCTTACTTCTCAAGGATAAAAACCAATCAAAATTCCCCTCCTAACTTAGGCATCTTCCTTAGGAGTACATCCCAAGATTAGAGTATCAAAATCTCCATAAAGTACATACACCTTTTGGACCCTCTTCCAGGATTTCTTCCCTGATGTAAATCTTAATCCTCATCTATTTTTGGGCTGTCATACATACATAATCCCCACATCATTTCTATTGATTTCATCTTTCATGGAACAATTGTCTGGTTTTACCAATACCTCTTGTTTCTCACACCGAGCGTGACTAACGTGATCTTAGAGTGTAAAAGTAATTATAACATCTTTCTTTGAGCCATAAATCATAAACATCATGCTCCCTTATTCGAACTACGTGGGTTCTGATTCCTTTTCCAAAAAAGGATACGTAGGTAGCCCATAAATGGGTACAATCCCAATTCTGAAATAATCCATGTCCTCCTGAATGACAATAAAGCTCAAGTTCCCCACTGAGTGGATTTAAAACTAGTATGGACATCATAATGACCAAGACACATTTATGTATTTTAAGGATACCATCAAATAATAATCTCTAACAAATACAGATGATCTTCATTGATGAATAACCTCTAATACATATAAACTATTCTCTGAATTTCTTACATATCAATCATTGATTGATAGACTAATGGAAAGCTCATTTTTTACTTGGTAATGTAATAAGGATTCATGAACATAACTTAAATCTACAAAGAGAGTCCCAGAGTAGACAATAATTCCCCTCAAAAAGGTGTGATGAGTCCGACCTCCCATCCTCTTGACCAATGAAAATTCCTAAGCCTCATCAGTCTACAACTAATGAGCGCCTACCTTTAGAAAGTAGGTCCAAATGGATATGGAATCATTGGATGTTTCTGGTTCTATGAAAAAACCTGTTAGAAATCAATCAGAATGTTTGAACCTTCAATCAACGAGGTCATCCCCAAATTCCAAGGGATAAAAATGGTGAACCCGATGTGAATCCTTAACCAAGTTAAAATGATGTTTTACCTATTTGTTATGCCGATATTTAAAACTCGATGAGAGGGACAACAAAAACAATCATTGACATATGTGCTCATCCAAAAGACTTAGTGGATGAATTTATCTTGATTACGTCTGTTATATCAAAAATGCACTCATTTAAAAGATCATATGCATTTCCAGAATGGCTGCTCTAAAATTCACAACTGTGAATACTGCTGGTTCAAATGCCACTATTGCTACTCCTGCTGGATCGTCATCCACTCTAAGGATGTCATCACATACTCAGTGTCTTCAATGCTGGGTATCAAATGCGCTGGTTACAGAGTACCATCAATACGGTACCATCCCAACTCCGGAGGCTGCCCGACAAGCCCTCCAAGTGAACAATTCACACCGGTCGTCCGAACAACGATGACCAGTGATCAAGAAGCAGGCGGTCCTAACCACGGTCTCCAACCTTTTCTGGTTGTTATCCCTAGAACACAATCACCATTCACTCCCATATTCTGGGGAGGTGAATGAGTCGGTCCCTCAGGGCCTTAATTCAAAGATGCAGGAGTCCTTCCTAAGGGCTCCTATCAACAATTGCCACCAGACTCATGCGGAAGTACGCCCTCAACATGATGAGGGTACCGACTCTAGGCATTCGGCTCAGGTTCCTCAAACCTGAGCAAGCAAGACAAACCGCCATAGATGGAATCCGGTCAACAGTGAGCAGGTTCTCATCTCTGCCATCTCCAGATAATTCCACCAACCTAACTTGGTGGCAAGCAACGAGAGGGAAAATACACATGCCCGTTTTAATTACGTTGTCCAGTAGACTCGTCTGGCAGCATCATGCCAATCCCGCCTGGAAATTCTGGTGGAGTACTATAGGCAGGAACATACATTTGTTTATACATCATCAGCTAGTCAGCAGGCTCGTCTGACTACATATGATGGAGCTTTTCAACAACCGTTCATCGAAGTGCATTCAGCAGGCACATACACCTTCTAGTATAAATCAATCCTACCAACAGTCTCACATGGTAGCACATAGAGAAGGAAATCGGAAAGCTCCGGTGACAAACAAGAGGCAAACTCAACTCTCTGCCCCCACACTTGAGTACTGTTAGGATTCACTGACAAGAAAAGGATGACAGGAGCAGGCACATACACCTACTCCAAGCACGGAATGGATGTATATCCCCGTTCCGGTAGCTGAAGTGACCAAGCATATTTTATCAATGGTGAAAGAGAAGAAAAAAATCCCTACTCATATTCTAGATGCCTGTTAGGATATTATAGCAACTTTAGCAGTATCTCTGGGAAAGACACATAAATCTATCCCAACCAGTATAGTAACACATCAATTGTTCACTCCCAAACAGACAAACACATATGTTCCAATCCAAGAGGGTTGTGGGGAATACTCCCAAATATCGTACAGACAACCAAGTCAAGAACATACACCTGATTTGAGTGGAGATTGTTATCCTAGCCTCACCATCTTTCTTGATTAGGCACATACACCTGGTCAGAGTAGCCACTTTCGTCAACAAGTGGTTTCCAAGGCTAGTAAGAAGGCGTCTAAGAAAAAGACTCTCCCAACATAGTCAGGAGATCAAGATCCAATCTAAGACAAGGCCTTGATCGATTCTAGAGTTCTTGAAGCCCTCAGATAGTTATCTATTGGAATTCAAGATTCTACTCCCTCATTTCCCAATAGCAGGAACATTAATTCCGAAGGACTTCAACAGACACTTCCTCATGAAGGATTGCTTCATGACAATTCGGTCGATCTTGAAGTTTCATCTTCAGATGAGAGCCACAGGAACTCTCTGTGTGGTCAAAAGACTAAGGAGCAAGAGATCTCATCTTTTGTTGTAACCCATCATAGTGGTCCTCCCCTTGATGATGAATTTCACTATGAAAGTCCTCTCTGTAGTAGTGATCCACATTGCCTGGAAAATGCTCAAGTGGATAATGTAGTGCTGAGAAATCCCTCTTATCTTGAGGCACATGAAAATTCTAAAACAGTAATGTCTAATGCTTCATCGCTAGTAGGTGAAAAACTTTCTCAATCACAATATAGCCGAGGGTGTAGGTTATTCTACGAACTGCCCCTAAGTCATGCATCTTCTAGTTTGATCAATGATTTCTCTACCAATCTTGTTGAATCCGATGAATCAACAAGGAAATACCAACTTTGGTCAAATCAGGTAGAATAATCATCATTTAATGATAAAGTGGAATTGCTTAACATGAGAAAAAAACTGGAAAAAGGTAAAGTACCAGTCATGTTTTGGCCTCTAGCTGACTCTCAGTATGACATTCCAAAGATGTTGATGGAAGATGGAATTCAAGATATTCTTCTCAACAAATGGAAAACTCTTTTTCAATTGAAGAAGAAAGTATTATCTTATGATGAATATGAAAATCACCTTAAGATAATAGAGGGGTTACAACATCAGATTGATTTTTCATCTCTATCAGTCTCTCGATATCCGATGGATGAAAAGCAGCAGAGAGCCTTTCAACGTTCATGCCTTGAAACACTAAGAAGATTGCCTCAGTTAATTTCCAATGTCCCATCCAGTAATCATGTCAGAGGATGGGGTGTTCATGGAGAACTAAATTTCACGGTGCTCTTTAGTCAGCAAAGCCCACCGAAAATGGTCTCATGCAATGTTATTGACCATGCCCGGCCACTATCAATGAGCTTTATTGGTAATCAAAAGCTTGCTCAAGTACAGGCTTCAACTAATTCTTCTCAAAATCAAGGATACAGAGAACAAGTTGTTGAATTACTCATACATCAAGAAAATTAGAATATTGAACAGGCCACTTGTATGGATTAAGCACATCATCAAGTGACAGAAGTGTCGGAAATCATCCAATGGTCTTTTGAACCAGGTGATTAAAGTGGATATAGGTTAATGCATCCAGCTAATTTCTGGACTAAGGTTCGCAAGATCATGATAGCTTTTAAGAAAGTCTCACATATAGCATGTCAAGAGCCACCCCATCTTGCCAAACTAGGGACTCTTTTAAATCAACCCTCGGAATCAACAAATATGATTCAAGGAGTTGAGCGGGAACAATAGGAATAGCCCCCGTCCACCAGACTGGGGACTTATTCAAATCATCAATCCCCTCCTCAGAGAAAATTGGTCTTTTCTAGATTAGGGAAGATGCCTCAAGAGGAAAAAAGAGCCAAAGTATCAGGAGATTCCCTCCAAATTACGGTTCGTCAAGAAGTTCAGGAGGGATAGAATCAACAAAAGGAAATGTCTCATCAAATACATGGAAGAATACAATATCATAGAAATGATGATAGAAGGGATGTGAGGTGTTATACATTAATAAATATCATCAATGACGTTGTTGCTGATCCACCAAATGAGGCTCACTCAGGGGACTTAGATGAAGAGGTTCTGGCTCAAGAAGATGTATACACCGACACAAATGAAGAAGGTGTGTGTACACGAAATCAAAGGATTACTCATAACCTAGGTAATCTTTCAAGTAACCCACTTCCCCCTCTCTGAAAAAGATCCAACAAAGGGAGGGGAAAGAATCAGGTTAAATATTCTTCTTCAGGAGAAGGCCAATCACTCTCACTAGAGAAGAGGTTTTCATAATAGGAGGAAGAAATTAAGGAATTAATGATGTTGAATGCAGAACTACTTCAGGTTAGTCTTCTTCTTAAGCGTGATGGAGTCAGTTAGCCAAGGGAATTTGTTTCAGCTACTGAGATGGATCAAGAATATCCTCCTCTATCCGTACACCCTCATAGGTTTAATCCTAAAGGGCAAGTGCAACAACAGTTGGCAGTGCTATCATCAGTTGCATCACCAACCACCACATCTGTCCATGCTCCAGTCATTGCTCCTAACCAAGTCCAAGTTCTACCGGATGTTTCTCAAAAGTTAATAAATACCATTGAGTCATTAACATCTCAGTTAGAAACTATGTAAGGGAAACGTGCGCAGGTTCAACCAGATAAGAATTTTTACCCTGAAAGGGTAGATTCAATCTCTCCTCCATCCAGTTTTGGAAACCCTGTATTCCCTATTTTCAAAGGATCAGGCGACCCTGAATAGCATTTGATGCATTACGAGTCTTGTTGTGATCCTATGAAGGGAACTCCGGAGCAGCAAGAAGTAGTAAAACTCAGATGCTTATTATAGACCTTGCAAGGAACAGCCTTTTTCTGGTATACAATCTTGAAATCCCAGTCAATTACCGGATGGGAGGATCTTCACCAAAAATTCCTTCTTTAATTCAGTTCAACTTTTCCAAAGACAACAGTTTTCGATCTTACAAACTATATGCAAAGAGAGAATGGATGGGTCTCATATTTCATTGCTCGCTGGAAGGGATTAATATATTTCCTAAGCTTAGAACTCCCTCAAGAGGAATTGTTTCCAATCATTGTGGCAAATCTTCTTGACGAATTACACACACCGTTGGTCCCTGTGAAATACACAGGAGGGTTTCAGACCTTACATCAATCGCTCAGCAGATTGAAGATTCCCTTATACAGGCTAAGGCTAAATCTCATGTAATTCCACCAGCTCTAGGAAGCAGAATGGGTAAAGCAGAAACTGCTACAATTATGCTTACAAAATCACCTGTACGCGTTTCTACTTAAAAACCTTAATCTTCTCGAAGGGCTCCACCTCCTGAATGCCAAAAAAAAGTTTGTTTCATCCATATGATCAAAGATATCAAAGACGTAAACAATTTGAGGATCTAATGAGAAAAACATTCTCTTTGTGAAATGAACAAGTTCCTGGTTACTTCATTTCGGCTCTGGAAAATAATCTGGTTCAATTGCCAAAGTCTAGGAAGTAAAACAAGGAAGGAGGTGAAGACAGTCCCAATTATTTCTGTTTTCATCAAATGTTGGGGCATCCCATCCAGGAGTTTTTTACCTTCAAATACCTCCTGTAAATTATGGATGACTCAGGACAAGTCAAACTGAATGTTTCTTCAGCTCAGGTAGCATGTGTTACTACTACAGTTCCAGAGGAGGAAGGCGAATGGCATGAAGTCAAAAGAAAAAATGCACAGAAGTTTGATGATTGGATGGTCAGAATGAAAATCAACCGAACTCATGCTATTTTGTGAACACAATTAAAGAAAATGATTGTGTCTTCTCCCATGAATGTTGTGGCAAAACCCTATTCATCAGAGGGAAAGTCCTCAAAGAAACGGCATGATTCAAAGAATGAAAACGAATCAGAAGAAGATGAAAATGTGTCAAAGACTAACTTGTCTTTGACTCTGGAAGACTTCATGCCATCTACATCAAAGCCACAGGCACCAGCCCACCAAATGGAACAGCCTTAGCAGGCTAATCAGGAAGAGTCTTCATCAGAGGAAGAGTTAATCTTCGGTTCTGTTAATATGATTCAATTAACAGATCCATATGCCAGTCGTAGTTTTAATTTTGATGTGCCTGAATTCCCTTTATCAAATAGGGGTATCAGAGGAAGTTATAGAGGCTCAGGATACAAGGGAAGACGTGGATCTTTTAGAAGCCACTATTCCAATTATACCCCTGCTAGAACTGTGTACGCAGTTGAAACTCGTGGTAGAGCCCTTCAGCGAGCTCAGCAAGAACAAGTATGTTCATCCACCAGTAGAAAATTCAGTCCTGGCACATATATTTTGGAAGACCGGTTGAAGGTTCCATCTTCTTCTTCTCGTCAAGTAAATGGATCTAATCAGTCTAGTCTTCCATATCTTGGAATATTGCCAACTCCTATCCCAATACAAGATGCATCAACTTCCAAAGAATCTGCTTCCAAGGTACGTGCTAAACAACATATTCCTGTTGGGAAACATAGGCCTCTAGACCAAAATTATGATATATTGAAACACTTGGCCCAAGTACCAGCCATGTTATCAATTCTGGATGCTTTGAATCTATCAAAAGATCTTCGGGAAGCACTCATCAAGGCTTTGTCAAGTCCTTAGGAGTTTGAAACTGAAATTGCTGCAACTGAAGTCTATCACTGTAACACCCCTAGATTTTATGAAAAATATTCTTTTAATTTCATTAATGTCTTGTGTTTTATGCTACACCATGATTACCTTGCGCTATATGCAACACCGTATTAGCTTGCAGTATACGCAACACTATTCTTGGATCGTGTTACACACAATTTTGATAATAGTTATTCTACGCAACATTGAGTATATATATATATATATTCAATGTATAAATGAAATATGGTTGGATTTTGTTATATGAAACAATGAAGGATTCTTTCACAACACGCAACCCTGACATGTCTTGCATTACACGCAATCACGACCTTCCTCGATAGTGTGTGTTGTACGCAATACCGGGTTTTACTAAACAATGATATATTATTATAATAATATTATTAACTAGTCATTATGAATAGTATTAACTAATATTTTTAATTTTATAACATTATTATTCATCTTACACATTTTCTATAACATGGTATAAGAACAGAATAATTTTTTTGGTTAAAATAAGTATTTTTCAAAAAATGCAGTTTTGCAGCCTTTTGATGGTGCACCCACTTTAAATATAGTTTTTGACATGTTTATAAGTTTAATTTGACAAAATAAAATTCTTCTTTGGAATCATGAAATAAAAATTTACTTTTGATAAAATTTTCATATTATTCTGGTAACTTTCATATTTTGATGAATAGTAAAAGAACGCTATATTTTAATTAAAATCAACTTTTTTCATCGCAATAATTTATATGGTTAAATTATAATATTTAATGGTTTTAAAGTATAAATAGAATATATTTTTACCATTTAATATAATGTATGTCATTATAATTGATTTTACATTAAATTCGTAGGTTAAATCAATTCAATCTTTTGCAATGTTTTAAAGAAAAACCCGTTTTCTTTCGACAACGGGATTAATATTATTATAATTTCTGAAAATTTTTTGTATTGAATTTGGAAAAATGGATTCCATATTTGGAATCAGTGGGTCCAAATTATGTTAATAAGATACTTTTTATTTTTGGGAATTATGAATAGTAACTACGGTAAATTTTATTTACCATAGTTAAAGGTAAATCGGGTAATTAAGGGTAAATATAATTTTATAAAATTACCCTAACACATGCCAAAATTCTATTGGATGGCTAAATGTAGACCCATATAACCTAAGAGTCAGATTAGATTCATTTTATGGACTTTTGACCATGAAAATAAGTTAATTAATATTAAAACCAAACAAAGTGACAACATGTCACTCTCTTAAATCTTATAAGTATAATAATTTTAATTTAGTGATAAACATCATAAAACACCAAAAATTAATTGTATCCAGAAATCTAATAAACTTATATACATCATGATAATTTATTTAGAATTTTTGGGGATTAAATAATTGTCATTAATGGTGATACATTAATGATACAGAAATTATTTATTAAGTAGAAAAGAAGTAATATAGTTTTTATTGAAATCATAATACCCATTAAATGGCCCAAAAACCGGACCAAAACTTATTTTCAGTTTATATATACACCTTAATCATCAAATTACTTAATATTTAACCGTTTGGAGCCTTATAAAAGTGATTCTGACAGTTATAATATTTTATTTCAAATGATACCAAAGTTGTCACCTTCATAATTTAATAAATATAACAATTTAAATATTGTGATTTTAAGATGATAAATTTTAGTAAAAGTATAATTGTGAAAGGTAATATATTTATCTTCATCATAGGAATTTATTTTTAATTTTTATACAACATATCAGTATATTAAATAATTATAAAAAAATGTTTTAGTAATTATTTTATTAAGAGATAAACCAAATAAATGGTTTTAAAAATAATAAAATAAATATTATATGAACTATTTAATGTGATCGACTAATTTTATAGATACATATGACCTTTTATGAATCTATTAAAGCTTTTATTTCGAACATATCTTCTGTATATATTTTATTTAAATTCAAATAAAGGAATAGTTTTAAAATTTACACAATTGTTATTTTATAAAAATAACATATTATAAAATTGTTTAAAAATCACAAAAATATTTAAAAATTATAAATTTAAATTTATATGGTCTATATGGTTATATATTAAACAATTATGGAAAATTCACAACAAATAAGTAATTATTTCTTATAATTTAAAAATTAGAATTTTATTACCACAAATAAACTTAAATAGATTAAATAAGGGTAAATCAAAATGATAACGTTTAAAATAAGATCCAAACATGTCTAAATTTGATTGGATGATGAGATTAAAACCCTATCTCATCTAATATTCGAATATGAGTCATTTTTTTATGTTTTTAAGTGGGGTTAGATTTATTATAAATTAATATTTTTAAGAATTCCAATGGTGCCCTCTCTTCCCTTATAAAAGGGCACCTCCTCCCTCTCTTCCACACATCACGTTGAGCCTTCACGATCGGCCAAAACCTGCCCAATTCTCTTCTCCACTTTCCTAGAAACATCTTAGAGGTCCTGTTCTTCTTCAAAAACCAATTTTAGTGCCCTAAGAGGAGGTCTTAAAGAGGCGCTCCAAAGAAGAGGTAATTTCCGTTACCGATTCTTTCACCTTTATTTCTTCGTACACATCTTCTTCATAGGTTGTTTCATTATGAAGTAATAACATCAGTATCAATTGTATACATGTAGAGACCCGAAGCTTATCGTACATTGACCTTACATTACATTTGCGGAATACTTAGTACATAACAAAAACACACACACAAGGATCGTAATAGTTTAGTGTCTTTGGAAACTCGGAACGTATTCTTCTAATCGTGGTGAAAGATCTTCAATATCTCCCATAAAGATCTCCCTTTTTTTTACCTAAAAACATTTCTTTATATCCTGGGGAAAAGAAAACATAAAAGGGTGAGCTCAAATGCTCAGTAAGGGTAAACAAAAGAAATATCAATCACATAATTTTCATAAGAACATAACATTTTTGGAAATCTTAACCTGCAAAAGAGAGCATAATTTCATAACATGGGATAAATCATAGTAGTGAAAATGAAACCATAACTTAAAACATTACTCATTGTGGCATACACACATAATCATAGAGAATCATTTCTTGTTAGTCAAGACTCATTGCCAAGACTATCTTAGTGGACAAAGTCCCTTTCTGAATCGAGTAATCCTCGTTTCAGTCCTGTTTCACTGAACCGGTATAACCTACCATTCCAGCCATGTCTATCTCATGAGATATAAAATCTTTACCCAATGCATTGGAGGGAGATATAGGTCCCACCCATCTCTTAATGAATCCTTTCTTATGTGTGCCACAGAATCATAAATCATACATCATTGCATAACCCATGTAATAAAAATGGGATTCTTTAAACAACATGACATCATAAAACCATTCATATAAGATAAAGGAATTCATAAACATAATTCCATCACAACATAGTCAAATCAATGTAAAAATAGGGATATATACAGAACCCTTTATTATCTTATATGGAAAATAATTTTGATAAAACACTTGAAATGAATTCATGAGGAAAATATCCTTTCTTCTTCAAAATCAATTTCTTTTCACAAAACATCATGCAATTTTAAAATAAAGAGATTTTATTGAAAATAGTCATGAAATCTTTTAGAGGAAGCTTCATGAAAATAAGGCTTTATAAAACAGTAGAAATCCGTTCGTGCCGTATAAGTAAAAAAAACATTCTTCGTACTTTTGTCGGAAAAGTCAAAAAGTACCTCGTATGAAAAACGACAAAAGATTCTTTTCATATCTTTTACAAAAAACTCACCAAAGGGTAAAATTGGATTTAAAACATTGTAGGTGGATGGAAATAATATTACATATTGAGGAAACATGGATGTGGATGATAAGATACACCCCAGTAAATACTTACGAATAAACAATCTCGGATAAAAATGAGATTGTGATATTCCCCTTACCTTAGGTCCGACTTGCTTTGTAAGTGTCCGAACCTCCTGTATAATGATTTAAATCATGTTATTGACTTATTACAGAATCATATTCATTGTTATGATATCATATATGGTTCACTTATGACATTATATTACCCGTTCTTTTGTAATTTCCATGTTAAAGAAGCGTTTTGGGTAAAATCGTTTCATTTATCGTAGGTGTTTTGACTTGTTGTTCTTGACATCATTATTACTTATATCATGATTTACTTACTTCCAGAATATAAAATATGATTTATATATCATATATATTCAGTATATATATATATAATAGGTAGATAAATAAAATGAAAAACATCGTTCATGGAGACGGTAGTCCGTACGTACGCATGAACGCTGTTTTCCTTTCCTTATTGTCTTGAAATGGAAGTAAGTAGATTACATACATATGTATATATATACATAAATCCAGTAGCCTTATAATGTCATATATTTCATTATTATTTCTTATATATACATTATAATCATTCTTAAATGGTTAACATGGAGAATGAATCTCATCGCGTCGTGGAGACGGTATTCCGTACGTACGCACGAGCGATGATATCATTTCTATAAATATACAATATATCAGAATCAATATGATGTTTTAATAACTATGTATAGTTATTCTTTACACCATTATACCCATCCATGTAAGGTGGTGGTGGAAAATAGATTACACCACGGCGTGGAGACGGTATTCCGTACGTACGCACGCGCGGTGATTTCTTTTTCCGTAGGATGGATAGATGGTGATATAGGGTTGTTTCATACTTATAATAACATATCAGTATATGAGGGATACTGATTTTATTACTTCATAATGAAACAACCTAAGAAGAATAAGTGGAAGAAGAAATAAAGATGAAAGAATTGGTAACGGTAATTACCTCTTCTTTGAAGTGCCTCTTTGAGACCTCCTCTTAGGGCACTAAAATGGGTCTTTTAGGAAGACCAGAACCTCTAGGATTATTCTAGGGAAGTGAAGAAGGGATTTTGTCAGGGGTTGGACGAGCTTGAGTGCTCAATTTGGTTTGAGGAGGAGGGGGAGGAGGTGTCCTTTTATAGGGGAGGAGAGGGGCACCTTAGGAATATCTCAAAATATTATTTTATATTAAAGTCAAAATCGGTTTATAATGGTTCCAAAGGGTCTTATTTCGAAGCTAAAGTGGGTATGGGTCGAAATCCTATCAACCAATAGGATTTAGACAAGTTTAGGGTATTATTTTAACCTTATCAATTAGATTTAACTATAAGTTAAATAATTTAACTTTTACCGTGTCTTTTTGTTTTCTTACACTATATGGTTAATACACTTACTATAACATGCCAAACGAACCCCAAATTTTTTATTATTAATATATATATCCTTATCTAAGTCATTTGGCCGAACCTTAGATTTTTAGGAATACAATAACAATTAATAATATAATATTTGATTTAAAAACTATTTTGTGTCAATTTTGACACTATTTGATATATGATTTTTGTGAAAGTCATAACAAAATTAACTGTTTGAACCAAGTTGATTAAATCAACATTAATATATCATAGTAACCTAGAAAATTAGTGGAATTCATAAAAAGTCTCAAATTACATTTATTTTGGTGTTTATAACATCAATTATGTCAATATTTCATTAATAAGATAATTACTGCATCATCGTTGTGTCATAAATAAATTAAATTATTTGATGTCTAAAAATTACAAATAAAATACCATAATGTAGGAAATATTTTTATCTTTCTAATGAATATTTATAGTAGAATTTATCTTATGTATAACCCCATATTAAAAATGATTTACTTATTAAACTTTGATTTTAACTATTTTAACCCTTCTTTAAATAAATTAATAATAAAAGTCCTAATCTAATCCAAGTGGGCCTAAATGGTCATATTTTATTCCTAAGTTTGTTTCTGGTCGAATTACACTTGTCCAATGGAATTAGGACATGTGTTAGGGTAATAGTAATATCATATTTACCCTTAGTTACCCTATTTACTATTAACCGCGGTAAAAAAAATTAAAAAGTTACTATTCACCAAAAAATTATTTTCATCTCATTGAACCACATTTTAGTCCTTGATATTAACCGTGTCTCTCGGATTTTCGAAATTCCATTCACAGAAGCGGTAAAATTAAGTTTTATGCAAAATTCAGTTTTTAACCTACCACTTAGTAGTTTCACTATTCATCAAAAATTGATGTTTTTCAGAACAATGCCAAAATTTCATCCCAAGCTATATTTCATATTCCGAATTCAAAAATGAAGTCTATTTTACCAAATTCATAACATAAAAGTTGCATTAATTAATTTTATAATTAAATCCCGCTGTTAAAACAAATAGCGTGTTTTTTTAAAAAACAATATCTATCAAAAGATTGACACTTGTTTATGTCTAGTTTAAATGTGAAATTACATCCAATGACCAACATTGTATTAAATTGTAAAAATATATTCTAAATATACTTTAAAACCACTCAAATTAATGATTTCTCACTATTAATTATTTCGATTAAAAAAGTTGTTTTTAATTATAATTTAGTAATTTTCACTATTCATCATAATATGAAAGTTATCCGAAAAGTACCAAAATTTCACCTTAGGCTAAATTCGATACTCCGAATCCAAAAATAAAGTTCATTTTGAAAAATAAGATTTACTGGATTTCAAAAAGTGGTTATTACTATTCATAACGGCTAGTTTTAATAATATTTTTATAGCATATCGTTGTTTAGTGAAACTCGGTATTGCGTACTACACACGCTATCGAGGAAGGTCGCGATTGCGTGTAATGCAAGTCAAGTCAAGGATGTGTGTTGTGCAAGCTCCTTTTGGTGTAGCGTACAACACAAGACATTAATAAAATTAAAAAGAATTTTTTTTATAAAATCTTGGGCTGTTACATTCTACCCCCCTTAAAATGAATTTCGCCCTCGAAATTCGTCGGGGTTATAAATGGTTTACTATTTGAAAGTTTCTTTAATAGAAACCCACATCGTAAAAGGGAATACCAAAACTTGGCTTTAAAAACTAAAGTATGAAATGTAACGATTACCCAAATAAACTAATCATTGGGTTTCCACATAGGTAAAAATATGGATATGGAAGAGAAATCTAACCATCATGTTCTGATGGAGAGTGGTAGAGAACATGGCTATGGAAAAGCCAGTAATCACAAATCCATAGATTTGTGATGATATAAGGTATCATCTGATTCATCAGGTATAAGATCACTAGGACAACATTTTTGGTTTTCAAGATCATTTCCCTAAAGTTAAAGAATTTGAATTAGAATAAATACTTACTTTATTTTGGTACAATCTCACTGTTGTTCGTGCCTTTAACAATTTCCACTTCATCTCTTAAATAAATGAAGTTGAATTTGTTATTCGTGAAGTGTTAACAGATCATGTGATAGAATGAGGGGTCATTCCATCTGTTTCAAACAAAAGGTTAGCAAAATTATATGCATAAGTCGATCTATAGTGAGATTAATCATATATGGTTCCTAAAATGGACTTATACTTCATATATCATACTGCTTAATATAATAAAACTAGTTTCTACTAAACAGGGACTTCCTGTAGGTCAGTGGTAGGCGATAAAGGCCAGTCGCACTTCGGTTGTGGGTTCGATTCCTACAGCCTTGTCCGAAGCGATGGGCTGTCGCCCGTCCTGCAGGTTGTCCCTTTTTCTAAAACTACGTTATTATAACATCCCATCAATAATATCGAAAATCTTCTATCCTTAAACAATACTAACTTATGTCCAACATAATCCAGTCTAATCTTTTGGCTTATACATAATACTGCAGTCCACTCTCATAATATAGTAACAACGATTACCATAGATTTAATACTGTCGTTGATCCCCTCATATCACAAGATATGTCTTGTTGGTCACATTCCAAACATTCAAAGTCCTTAATCGTGTATTCTCTTGAATACCTTAGTGAAAACATGAGTGTAGTTAAAAGTTAACACTTTCCACATACCAAAATCCTCAAAATTCTATATACTCAAACCATGATATCACTTAGTCCTTATATCAATCATGAGCTCATGAATACTATCAAACATTTAATTTTCTCCTTATCCCTTCATTTTGCGCATATCATCTACATTCCAAAAATATCTGAATAGCCTTTCATGGATAGTGGTACCATTAATCATACACTTTCATAACTCAAGGAAAGACAACAGTGTAACAATCCTCAGATGTCTCTTTATTCCATAGTACCATGAGATTTCTTATACAACATTACACATGATAAACATGTAATCATTCCACAACATTCTTAAACCATTGACCGAGCTTCAACAATTCTTTCATCTCACATATCATTTGTAGTCTCTTCATCATCATCCACATAAATACTACCCATATGACCATACTGATTCTCTTCATGAGTATTTCCCTTAGGGAATTTGTTTGCATAATGCCCATACATTCCACATTTAAAACACTTAACCATTTTTGATGTCATAGCAATACCATTATCCTCATCCATGGTGTTAACCGACCCTTTTCCTTTGCACTTACTTGCTTTGTGTCCTTCTTTTCCACACCCAAAGCATCTTCCAGTTCCCTTGAAGCATTCTCCTTGATGCCTCTTCCCACATGATTTACATAGGGGAAATTGAACTTTCTTTCCTCTATGATCATCATGGAACTCCATCTTTCTCTTATTAGTCGAGTCAGGAAACTTACCAAATTTTACTTTATTGATCATGTTGTGAGATTGCTGATTCGGCATAATAATGATGTTTGGACATCCAAATCCCATTTCATTTGGTTGCTCATGAAGAATATCATTCCATTGTCCATCATATTCTCCATTATTGTGAATCATCTTGTTTCCAGCCATTTTCTAAAACCCAAACAGAATAGTGTTAGATGCAAAAATCGTTATAAAGGGGGAGTAACTTAAATATCTATCATCTTTGGTTTAATCTAATATCGTTACCATAGTTCTAGAACTATATCCTATACGTATACTTATCCTTAGGGGCATCCCTAGACATACCTTAGAAATATCTCTAGGTATCTCACTAACGTTTTCGCATCCTAGTTTCCAAAGGTTTACTAAACCTTTCCTCTGATACCAACTGTAGAGACCTGAAGCTTATCGTACATTGACCTTACATTACATTTGCGGAATACTTAGTACATAACAAAAACACACACACAAGGATCGTAATAGTTTAGTGTCTTTGGAAACTCGGAACGTATTCTTCTAATCGTGGTGAAAGATCTTCAATATCTCCCATAAAGATCTCCCTTTTTTTTTACCTAAAAACCTTTCTTTATATCCTGGGGAAAAGAAAACATAAAAGGGTGAGCTCAAATGCTCAGTAAAGGAAACAAAAGAAATATCAATCACATAATTTTCATAAGAACATAACATTTTTGGAAATCTTAACCTGCAAAAGAGAGCATAATTTCATAACATGGGATAAATCATAGTAGTGAAAATGAAACCATAACTTAAAACATTACTCATTGTGGCATACACACATAATCATAGAGAATCATTTCTTGTTAGTCAAGACTCATTGCCAAGACTATCTTAGTGGACAAAGTCCCTTTCTGAATCGAGTAATCCTCGTTTCAGTCCTGTTTCACTGAACCGGTATAACCTACCATTCCAGCCATGTCTATCTCATGAGATATAAAATCTTTACCCAATGCATTGGAGGGAGATATAGGTCCCACCCATCTCTTAATGAATCCTTTCTTATGTGTGCCACAGAATCATAAATCATACATCATTGCATAACCCATGTAATAAAAATGGGATTCTTTAAACAACATGACATCATAAAACCATTCATATAAGATAAAGGAATTCATAAACATAATTCCATCACAACATAGTCAAATCAATGTAAAAAATATGGATAGAAACAGAACCCTTTATTATCTTATATGGAAAATAATTTTGATAAAACACTTGAATTGAATTCTTGAGGAAAATATCCTTTCTTCTTCAAAATCAATTTCTTTTCACAAAACATCATGCAATTTTGAAATAAAGAGATTTTATTGAAAATAGTCATGAAATCTTTTAGAGGAAGATTCATGAAAATAAGGCTTTATAAAACAGTAGAAATCCGTTCATGCCGTATAAGTAAAAAAAACATTCTTCGTACTTTTGTCGGAAAAGTCAAAAAGTACCTCGTATGAAAAACGACAAAAGATTCTTTTCATATCTTTTACAAAAAACTCACCAAAGGGTAAAATTGGATTTAAAACATTGTAGGTGGATGGAAATAATATTACATATTGAGGAAACATGGATGTGGATGATAAGATACACCCCAGTAAATACTTACGAATAAACAATCTCGGATAAAAATGAGATTGTGATATTCCCCTTACCTTAGGTCTGACTTGCTTTGTAAGTGTCCGAACCTCATGTATAATGATTTAAATCATGTTATTGACTTATTACAGAATCATATTCATTGTTATGATATCATATATGGTTCACTTATGACATTATATTACCCGTTCTTTTGTAAATTCCATGTTAAAGAAGCGTTTTGGGTAAAATCGTTTCATTTATCGTAGGTGTTTTGACTTGTTGTTCTTGACATCATTATTACTTATATCATGATTTACTTACTTCCAGAATATAAAATATGATTTATATATCATATATATTCAGTATATATATATATATAATAGGTAGATAAATAAAATGAAAAACACCGTTCATGGAGACGGTAGTCCGTACGTACGCATGAACGCTGTTTTCCTTTCCTTATTGTCTTGAAATGGAAGTAAGTAGATGACATACATATGTATATATATACATAAATCCAGTAGCCTTATAATGTCATATATTTCATTATTATTTCTTATATATACATTATAATCATTCTTAAATGGTTAACATGGAGAATGAATCTCATCGCGTCGTGGAGACGGTATTCCGTACGTACGCACGAGCGATGATATCATTTCTATAAATATACAATATATCAGAATCAATATGATGTTGTAATAACTATGTATAGTTATTCTTTACACCATTATACCCATCCATGTAAGGTGGTGGTGGAAAATAGATTACACCACGGCGTGGAGACGGTATTCCGTACGTACGCACGCGCGGTGATTTCTTTTTCCGTAGGATGGATAGATGGTGAAATAGGGTTGTTTCATACTTATAATAACATATCAGTATATGAGGGATACTGATGTTATTACTTCATAATGAAACAACCTATGAAGAAGAAGTGGAAGAAGAAATAAAGATGAATGAATTGGTAACGGTAATTACCTCTTCTTTGAAGTGCCTCTTTGAGACCTCCTCTTAGGGAACTAAAATGGGTCTTTGAGGAAGACCAGAACCTCTAGGATTATTCTAGGGAAGTGAAGAAGGGATTTTGGCAGGGGTTGGCCGAGCTTGAGTGCTCAATATGGTGTGAGGAGGAGGGGGAGGAGGTGTCCTTTTATAGGGGAGGAGAGGGGCACCTTAGGAATATCTCAAAATATTATTTTATATTAAAGTCAAAATCGGTTTATAATGGTTCCAAAGGGTCTTATTTCGAAGCTAAAGTGGGTATGGGTCGAAATCCTATCAACCAATAGGATTTAGACAAGTTTAGGGTATTATATTAACCTTATCAATTAGATTTAACTATAAGTTAAATAATTTAACTTTTACCGTGTCTTTTTGTTTTCTTACACTATATGGTTAATACACTTACTATAACATGCCAAACGAACCCCAAATTGTTTATTATTAATATATATATCCTTATCTAAGTCATTTGGCCGAACCTTAGATTTTTAGGAATACAATAACAATTAATAATATAATATTTGATTTAAAAACTATTTTGTGTCAATTTTGACACTATTTGATATATCATTTTTGTGAAAGTCATAACAGAATTAAATGTTCGAACCAAGTTGATTAAATCAACATTAATATATCATAGTAACCTAGAAAATTAGTGTAATTCATAAAAAGTCTCAAATTACATTTATTTTGGTGTTTATAACATCAATTATGTCAATATTTCATTAATAAGATAATTACTGCATCATCGTTGTGTCATAAATAAATTAAATTATTTGATGTCTAAAAATTACAAATAAAATACCATAATGTAGGAACTCTTTTTAGCTTTCTAATGAATATTTATAGTCGAATTTATCTTATGTATAACCCCATATTAAAAATGATTTACTTATTAAACTTTGATTTTAACTATTTTAACCCTTCTTTAAATAAATTAATAATAAAAGTCCTAATCTAATCCAAGTGGGCCTAAATGGTCATATTTTATTCCTAAGTTTGTTTCTGGTCGAATTACACTTGTCCAATGGAATTAGGACATGTGTTAGGGTAATAGTAATATCATATTTACCCTTAGTTACCCTATTTACTATTAACCGCGGTAAAAAAAAGTAAAAAGTTACTATTCACCAAAAAAATATTTTCATCTCATTGAACCACATTTTAGTCCTTGATATTAACCGTGTCTCTCGGATTTTCGAAATTCCATTCACAGAAGCGGTAAAATTAAGTTTTATGCAAAATTCAGTTTTTAACCTACCACTTAGTAGTTTCACTATTCATCAAAAATTGATGTTTTTCAGAACAATGCCAAAATTTCATCCCAAGCTATATTTCATATTCCGAATTCAAATATGAAGTATATTTTACCAAATTCATAACATAAAAGTTGCATTAATTAATTTTATAATTAAATCCCGCTGTTAAAACAAATAGCGTGTTTTTTTAAGAAACAATATCTATCAAAAGATTGACACTTGTTTATGTCTAGTTTAAATGTGAAATTACATCCAATGACCAACATTGTATTAAATTGTAAAAATATATTCTAAATATACTTTAAAACCACTCAAATTAATGATTTATCACTATTAATTATTTCGATTAAAAAAGTTGTTTTTAATTATAATTTAGTAATTTTCACTATTCATCAGAATATGAAAGTTATCCGAAAAGTACCAAAATTTCATCTTAGGCTAAATTCGATACTCCGAATCCAAAAATAAAGTTCATTTTGAAAAATAAGATTTACTGGATTTCAAAAAGTGGTTATTACTATTCATAACGGCTAGTTTTAATAATATTTTTATAGCATATCGTTGTTTAGTGAAACTCGGTATTGCGTACTACACACGCTATCGAGGAAGGTCACGATTGCGTGTAATGCAAGTCAAGTCAAGGATGTGTGTTGTGGAAGCTCCTTTTGGTGTAGCGTACAACACAAGACATTAATAAAATTAAAAAGAATTTTTTTTATAAAATCTTGGGCTGTTACAATACATATATGTTATTATAAGTATGAAGCAACCCTATTTCACCATCTATCCATCCTATGGAAAACGAAATCACCGCGCGTGCGTACGTACGGAATACCGTCTCCACGCCGTGGTATAATCTATTTTCCACCACCACCTTACTTGAATTGGTATAATGGTGTAAATAAAAACTATATATTATTATTGTAAATTGATATTGATTCTTTAATAGTATACATACACTCCAATAAAATTCCACGATCATGGGAACGGTATCATCACTCGTGCGTACGTACGGAATACCGTCTCCACGACGCGATGAGATTCATTCTCAATGATTAACCATTCATAAATGATTATAAAGTATATATAAAAAGTAATCCTGAAATATATGACATTATAATGATATTGGATTTATTTATATATATATGTATGTCATCCAAAAAATTCCATTCAATTCAATGAGGAAACGAAAACAACATTCATGCGTACGTACGGCCTACCGTCTCCATGAACGGTGTATTTCTTCCCATATATCGATCTATAATATATATTTATATTCTGAATATATATTATATATAAATCATGTTTTACATTCTGGATGTATGTAATCATGATCTAAGTAATCATATGAATAATTACTTGTCAAAACACAGACGACAAATGAAACGATTTTACCCAAAACGCTCTTTAACATGAAATTTACAAAAGAATGGGTAATATAAAGTAATAAGTGAACCATATATGATATAATAACAATTAATATGATTCTGTAATAAGTCAATAACATTATTTAAATCATTATATAGGAGGTTCGGATATGTACGAAGCATATCAGACCTAAGGTGAGGGATAATTTCGCAAATCACGTTTTTTTATTCGAGATTGCTTATACGTAAGTATTTACTGGGGTTATTGTTATAATCCATGTAAATGTTTCCTAAAAGTGTTTTTATGTATGTTTAATGTCATTTTTACCCATTTTTTGCTTTTACTACAAGTTATGTATGAAATATTTGTTTTACGAGGTACTTTGACTTTTCCGGCAAAAGTACGAGAAAAATGTTTTTTTAACTTATACAGCATGAATGGATTTTTAAGGTTTTATAAAGCCTTATTTTCATGAAGAATCCTCAAAAATATTTCATGACTATTTTCAACAAAATCTCTTTCTTTTAAAATTGCATGACATTTTGTGAAAAGAAATTGATTTTGAAGAATAAAGGATATTTTCCTCATGAATTCATTTCAAGTGTTTTATCAAAACAATTTTCCATCTAAGATGAAATTATTTCATATGTGTATGTTGTAAGTGTAATGTCTCTATGATTTACATGGTTTAACTTTTCTTATTATGAAATTATATACATTTCTTTTATATGGATTATGTGATGATGGGATGATGTTTATGAAACCCATTTTATTCGTTGGGTTATTATGAATGATGTATGTTTATGTTGTGGCACAAGTAAGAATGATTTAATTATGAGATGGGTGGGACCTATATCTCCCCCCAATGCATTGGGTAAAGACTTTATTTCTCATGAGATAGACATGGCTGGAATGGTAATTTAATCCGTTTCAGTGTTACAGGACTGAAACGAGGAGTGAACTCGATTCAGAATGGGACTTTGTCCACTAAGATGGCCTTGGAATCAATGCCTTGGCTACTACGGAAATCATATCCCGTTTTTAATGGTTTCCACAATTACATGTTTTATTCCCATGCTTTTTTATCATTCTTAATTTTTCTTTACGATCTATTCCTTACTTACTTCCATGATTTATGTCATTTCTCAAGATTTTGATGATTAAACATTTTGTTCATGTTTTTAAGTTAAAATGTATATGGTATGTTTTATTTTATCCATGCTTACCCTTAATGAGCATTTGAGCTCAACCTTTTATGTTTTATTTTCCCCAGGATATAAAGAAAGGTTTTAGGTAAGAAAAAAAAGGGAAGATCTTTATGGGAGATGTTGAGGATCTTTCACCACGATTAGAAGATTACGTTCCAAGTTTCCAAAGACACTATACTATTACGGTCCTTGTGTGTTTGTTTTTGTTATGTATTAAGTATTCCGCAAAAGTATTGTAATGTCCATGTACGTCATTCTTCAGGTCACTACAATCACATAGAGAATAATCCTGCAAAATTCCATGCAATAATATCTTTTACTGATGATGATGAAGATGATGTTGTGCATGGGCATATTATCCCATTGTACTTATCTCACATGGTCAATGGTATAGATGTCCGAAGAGATTTCATTGACAATGGTTCATGAGTCAACCTCATTCCCATTCATACACATCATCGATTGGGCCTTACATAATCTGATTTATCTCCTTCTACCATGATGTTACAAGGATATGTTAAATATGAACAAGAACCACTGGGTGAAGTTACACTCAGAACTCAGTTTGGAGATCTTGTATCCAATTCGGATTTCATGGTTGTTGATCAAGACTTAGCTTTCAACATCTTGATTGGAAGACCCTGGCTGCATCAACATGCGGTTATCCCTTCATCATACAATCAATGTCTCAAATATTATTTTGATGGACATGTTGGGACATTGTATGGTGATAAGGCCATGTTCAGGACATGTGAGTCTCAATACATTGAGCCGGAATTCTATCACATGAAGGGAAGGGAGAAATCCACAATAAAGGAGATTACCAAAGTTAAATCTCCGTATGGTTTGGTGAAGATTCTAGTAAATACATTTACATAAATGATTACAGATTATGTGTTGCATATCAGTCAAATTTAAAATATATTCCCAAATAAAAATACTCTTATGGAAAGATCCATAATGCCTGTTACGACAATCGAGCCAGACAACATGGGAGAAATTGGTAACCCACCAAGCAGTGATGAAAGCACAAATGGTGACGTCTTCATTTCATCTGCTGAAATACAACAAGTCTATACTTCACCAATGAGGTGAGAAGAAGTTATAGAAACATCGAAGGTGAACAATGATGTCGATTCTCAATCCATCATATCCTCTTTATTACCCAATGAAGACGCTTCATCATCAATCGGGTTGGAAATAAAAGATTCTTCTTCAAGGTGTGAAAATTCTGACATCTCTTCTGATCATGAAAATTCTGATTTATCATCTACTATGCAAGTGGAAATGGAAGAAATAACACATGTTGAAGAAGAAGAGGATGATCTCGGAGATGCTCCTCCAGCATTTGAAGAGGGTATCTCTACAACTGTGGATAAACTCAGATAAATAAATCTAGGTACAAAAGAAGATCCACGCCCCACTTTAATCAGTGTGGCCATGACTCTTAAAGTGAAAGAGATGTATATTTATTTCCTAAAGTGAAATTGATATATATTTGCTTGGAACTATACAGAAATTCCTGGTCTTGATCCTGATGTTTCTACTCATCATTTGGGTTTACTAGAAGTACATCGTGGATTTAACCAAGCGGCGAGAAGGACACACCCAACTTATGCTTCCAAATTTGAGGTTGAAGTGTATAAGATTATCAAAGATAACTTTGTCAGAGAAGTTCAATATCCCATGTGGTTGGATAATATTGTCCCTGTAAAGAAGAAGAACGGACAAATTAGAGTTTTCATCGATTTCAGAGATCTTAATTGGCATTGTCCTAAGGATGATTTCCCAGTTCCGATTACAGAACTTTTAATTGATGCAACAGCTGGCTGTGAAGTACTTTCCTTCATGGATGGATATTCTGGATATAATCATATCCGAATGGCCCCAGAAGACGAGGAATACACAGCCTTCAGAGCCCCTCATGGTGTGTTTTTCTACTGGGTAATTCCCTCTGGCATAAAGAATGAAGGCGAAACATATCAGCATGCCATGAATCGTAAATTCAAACCCTTCTTAGGGAAGTTTTCCGAATTCTATATAGACAATTTGGTGGTTAAATCCAAACAATGTTCTAATCACTTGACTGATTTAGAAGTCATATTACACAATCTTCGACAACATAATTTGATAATGAACCCCTTAAAAAGTTCTTTTGGGGTATCCTTAGGAAAATTTCTCGGCTTTGTTGTATGCCATTATGGTATTGAAGTAGATCTTGAGAAGACCAATTAAATACTTGGTATGTCACCTCCTCAAAATTTGAACGAATTAAGAGGACTTCAAGGACAATTAGCCTGTATTCGGCGTTTCATCGCCAATTGGCAGGCAAAAGTTTGCCCTTTACTAAATTGATGAATAAGGGAGTCTCTTACTAGTGGAATGAAGAATGTCAAGAAGCATTCAATATTCTAATGAAATACCTCTTCAGTCCACCGGTACTCATGCAACCTGTTTAAGGAAGACCACTTATCCTCTACGTGGCATATCTAGAGCGATCATTGGGTTCCTTTCTTGATCAGAAGAATGATGCTGGGAATGAAAACAACCTCTACTATCTCAGTCGAACTATGCATGAATATGAAACCCAATATTCATGTATTGAGAAGTACTTCCTGGCATTAATCATTGAAGTTTAGAAGTTGAGACAGTACCTGCAACATCACGAGGTCCAATTGGTATCTCACAATAACTCGCTCAAATTCATCCTTAGTCGTCCAATGCTTAAAGGATGTATGGCAAGGTGGAAGTTATTTTGCAGCAATTCGACATTCAGTATGTGTCTCAAAAGGTGATAAAGGTCAAATATTTGGCTGATTTCCTAGCTGAACACCCTTCAATGGAAGAAACATATTCAGATATTGAACTCCCTGAAGAGGAAGTCTTCTCTGTTCAAGAAATTCCTCATGCATGGGAAATGTATATTGATGGTGCTTTCAGAAGTCCAATAGGGAGGAAAATGGAAAATCCTAAATTCAACTATGTTGGTTTAGGAATTGTGCTCATTTCTCCAGAAAATGTAGTGTTACCTTATTACTTCTTATTGTGGGAATGTGGTACCAATAATGATGCAGAATACCAAGCTCTCATCACAGGCTTGGAATTAGCGCTTCAAGCACAAGTGAATCACTTAAAGGTGAAAGGTGATTCAAACCTGGTAATCAAACAAGTAAATGGGGATTATTCCATCATAAAAGATGAACTAATCCCTTTGTATGATTACGTCAGAGAGTTAATGGAAGAATTCCCCTCAGAACCGACATTTTCTTATGTCCCAAGATCAAAAAATGCTCAAGCTGATGCACTGGCTAATATAGCCAAAGCTCTGGAAAATCCAAATCGAGATGAGACAACCATAATTATTTCCCACCGTCATGCAATTTCACCTTATGTTAGAATCAGAACAGAAGAAATTAATGAAATTAGTCCCATTCCTGAACCGGATGGTCATACTATAGGATGGATGTCACCTATCAGGGAATACCTTCAAAATGGAACACTTCCACCTGATAGAGCTGAGAAAGAACAAATCTGGCGACGTGTGGTCAATTTTACTCTTTATGATAGCCCAGATTTCCTAGAGAAAATTCTCTACAAACATTGTTTTGATGGAGTTCTCTTCAGATGCATTGATGATGAAGAGATGATGGTTGTCATGAAAGAAGTGCATGCAGGAGTCTGTGGTGCCCACCAGTCTGGACATAGACTGTCTAATCAGATTCGAAGGCTTGGATACTTTTGGCCTTCAATGATATAAGATTGTGTTGATTTCACAAATAAGTGTCATTCATTCCAAGTACATGCCAACTTCATTCATCAACCTCCATAGTTTCTTCATACAGCTAAATACTCATGGACATTTTCCACATGGGGAATGGGTGTGGTGGGACCTTACCCATCTGCTACAGCCAAGCAGTTTAAGTACATTCCTACTGCTACTGACTTCCTTTCCAAATGGGTAGAGGCAATAACTCTTAAAGAAGGATGTCCTAAATGAAATTTTAGCTTTATCAAGTCTAACATCATTACCAGATTTGGTGTCCCTCATACCATATTGACGGAAAATGGCACCAATTTCTGTTCATCCGAGGTGAAGAAGTTGTATCACGAATAGAACATCAAATCCAACCAGTCATGTCAGTATCATGTAGCGGCCAATGGATATATAAAAGCCTTCAATAAGACTCTTTGAAATATACTGAAAAAGATGGTGGATAAAGATAACAAGTGATGGCATGATAAATTCTTTCATGCTTTATGGGATTATCGGACTACCACCCACACTGCAACGCGGTCAACTCCATATTCATTAGTATATAGAACAGAAGCAGTCTTGAAAATTGAAGTTCAACTAACCACACTCAGAGTTTCCATTTGTGATCATTGATCTACAGATGAAAAATATCAATATCGATTGAATGAATTGGAACAGTTAGATGAGAAAAGATTGTGTACATTTCACCACTTGGAAGTCTATCAGAATTGAATAGCGCGAGCTTTTAACAAAAAAGTTCATCTTCGTTCATTCGCTCAGGGAGAATTGGTATTAGTTCTTAGAAATCTAATGATACCAGGAATGAAACCTCCCATGCTTGAGTCAAAATGGGACGGACCTTACTCAATAAATAGGGTCTACTCCAATAGAGCTTATTCTTTAATCTCAATTGATGGAGAACTCATCTCTACTCCCACCAATGCCAGATTTTGGAAGAAGTATTTTTTATAAACACAAAATATATTATCATGGTCTTGTATGACATTAAAATGCACCACCGTCCAGCAAGACGTTAAACTGCATCATCAACGGTCCATGCATATGAATTTTAACTATTCACGCATTCGTCCAACATGATGTTAAACTATGAAAAGTCCCTAATATGTCCAACATGATGTTAAACTGTATCCCCCCTTCATCATCCTTGTTATATGACGTTAAACTATATAGAAGCCCCTTTTGTCCAACATGACGTTAAACTGTATTGTCCCCATCGTCCTAACTACAAGACGCTAAACTGTACTTTGTCCCTGATACATGACATTAAACTATGCAGCGCCAATATTCCTAACTACAAGGCCTTAAAACTTCATAGTCCCTTGATATGTCCTACATGACATAAAACTGTGCATTGTTAAGGTTATTGTTACATCTTATTTCTCACACCGAGTATGACTCATGTGAGCTTAGAGAAAACCTCAACCATAACACTCTCTCTAGGCTACTAACCATGTGTAAGTCCCAACAACATAATTTTTTAGGTCGTTGTCCCCAAGAACGACATGATCATTAATTCATTCTTTAATTGAACTATACGGACTTTGATCCTTGCCTTCCAGGCTATGTACATAGGCAACCTCCCAAGGTTCAAGCCCAAAACAGATCTCTTCACATTGGTTCACCTCCATCTCATACGATGTTGATTCATGAAACCACCCCTGGAATCAATATCTTTACATTGGTTCACTTTCGTCCTTGTCATACGACAATAAACTATACAACACTTTTGTCCAGTATGACAATAAACTACCATATTCTTTGATACCCTCACATGAGAGGTAACCATTATTTATATTATTTTTTTTAATCATGTTTCATTTCAAAGACTACGTGCATACATAGAAATGTCCAAACCACTTATCTTGGGTTAAACCATCAGTGTTCAAAATTCCCCTTTCACCCTTCACATGTACGAAAAAAATTTTTACAGAGGATACTTCTAGAACTATGTGGGCTTGATTCCGATCCTTATGGGATATGTAGGAACGATCGAGTGTCCCTCGAATCCAGCCCCAAGTCTTTTGGGCCTAACCCCAAATTCCACTTCCAGTCCCTTTGGCTGAAAATTCCCCATGAAAACACATACTGTGTATTTCTTACAATGGTCCAAGTTATATGGCCCTAAACTATGATATCTAATCCTTTTATCCCACACAACGTTAAACTGTAATTTAAGAACTTCGTATGGCGTGATTCCCATAATTATGGGATACGTATTGAAGTCCAATATTTTAATTCAGGGCCCAGCCACAACATGATTATGGTTATCATTGAGTTGTGTATCTATGTATACCTTGGACAATACCAATCTTTATGTGTCATAATCCTAACCTTAAATATTTTCAGATCTTTATAACCCTTTTCATGACTTTTAGCCACAAAAATGTCAAATTTCGGAGAGTTATTTTACATGACTATGAAGCACGTGCCCTTAGGCAGCCTTGCATAAACAGCCAACATAACAGACTTTTCAGCCAAAAGATACTATTATTTGACTATGCATCCAATGCCCTTAGGTGGCCCTGCCTAATTCAACCCCCTAACTGGTTTGTTAAATAATGGTAACTTAATTCTTGGGAAGAAAGCCTCTTTTTTCCTTATTGGTATTAAATGGAAGTATGTAAGGATCCACAAAAATATCTATCCTTAACATATTTTTCCCATATCCTTTTTAATGATCTGAAAGTATTCAAGTCTATGGTTTATATTCTCCGTCCCTAAGTTTGGATCAGACCTTCGTAGAAGTGATATCCATCCAGTTCATCGATAATATTGTTTGGAAATATCTTCTCCATATCCAAGTACCTATTTCCATACAACAAAATCTGTACTTTGTAAAATTTGAATCTCCATTAACTTTCACTGGATTTTAGCAGTAGAAAGGTAAATTTCTGAGAGTTCTTTTGACTTACTATGCAGCACATGCCCTTAGGAAGTCTTGCATAAACAGTCCACATAACAGACATGTCAGCCAAAAGATACTATTATATGACTATGCAGCCAATTCCCTAAGGAGGCCATGCGTAAATCAACCCCCTATCGAGTTTGTTGAATAATGGTAACTTCATTCATGGAAACTACTTCTTCTGATGCCTTTTAGCTCTTTTTAATATAATTTCTCGGATTCAAATATTCTTAAGACATAGTTTACATTTTTTCCCTCATACTTGAGTATGCTAATATGTTTTTAGATAAATTTTCAATGAATTGAGTCAATTCTAATTCATTCGGTCAAAGCTATTTCGACCTTAAACATTAGCCTCCTTATGTCTGATGTGCATGACTTTAAACTGCCCACAAAATAGAAAGGAACACTGCATAAAATTCATGTTCCATCTCACTAAACATACATTTTGTATTATTTAGGTAATATTGAGCAATTAAGAGTTTCAAAGTTTGTAGGGTTATTTATATTAATCCTAGTTAAAATCAAACTATGCTTACTAGGCCCATTGGCTTAGGTAAAATTTATAGCAGGCAGAGAAAGAATACAAGCATAAATGATTTAAGATAAAATTACTCTTCATTGACGCACAAGAATTAAAGGGACATCCACAGATTGGAGCCTCATCTCTTTCTCAAAAGATTACAAAAGACTGTCAACATAAGTCTTCACTTGATGCACAGCATCCCGAACTTCATCAGAAGTTACTTGAAGCTCGTGCACTCGACCAACTTCACTCTTCTCAGCTTGATGGAGTGCCTTCTTGGCATCTGCAATGGATTTCATACCATTCATTTGAGCTCCCTCCATTGAATTATTGAGCGCATCATGTTCCCCAGTAACAGCATCTAACTATTGCTGGAGCTGCGCCTGCTGGATGACTTTTTGTTTGATTTTAGGCTTCATCTTCTTCATCTTGGAAGCATAATCAGCCTCAGATCGGGAGACCGTAGCCTCACATTTGTCGATATTAACTGATAGTTTCACCCTGGTCAAATCTTCATGATACTTTTGCTCTTGCTCCCTCTTGAAGATGACCTGTTTCACAGTGGCATGGATCTTTTCATATCCAAAACCACCAAGTCCTAGCATGACAAACTGGGATGACTATCGAGGGATCTTCGATGATTTCTCTTCTAATGGCACCTCAGATATGATTTTCCATATTATGTTTCATGCCTTGCGTCGTGAAAAGATGAACGCTTTAAGCACCTCTGGGTCTGATTCAACATCATCATCACAGGGGGCATGTAATCTGGGATTAATTCACTTAAAAAAGTGCCATGTTCTGTTCTTTTCCCCCTAACGTGTGCTTCTTCGCTTTCAATTCCCATTGGGGCAGAGGCTAAGGCCTCACCTCCAGATCTAGACACTACTGTTGATGGCCCTGCATAATTAGTTGAAATCTTTGGTTAGCTTCAAATGATAACAAAATAATCGATTGTATTGAAAATTAAGTACAATCACAAATATTGTTATCCCTTACCCGACGGTGGATCAGAAACCAGAGAAGACTCATCACCATCTTTCCCAGTCTCAATAGGATCTTCAAGATGGGTCTTAGGAGGGTTTACTAGGTTTATCTCTACTTGAGATAATGTTTCTGTAATGGTAGATGTTGACATCAATGTCCACACCCTCTTCTGGCATTGGCAGTTTTGTAGCTTCTATGGATAGAACTGCATATTATTTTCAGTCATGATTAGAAGTGTAAATTATAAGAAAATTTACTGGTCGAAGGATAACACTCACGCCCAAGGTCTTCTAAATAACATGACAACATATCATGATCATAAAATTCTTCGAAAGACATGCCATGATTCATCATTTCATCCAATGATATTTTAAAATCCTGGTTAGTCTCACCAGTGGGAGCATTTGATGTGTCTTCTTGACGACTTACGTCCTACAGCCCCTGACCCTAGATAGAATTTTCATATAAAATCACAGAATTAGTTGCAACAGCCGCCAGAAGCACTAATGTAGGTGTTGAATCTGAAGTATCACAGAATGGAAGTCATTCGATGTTTCGTTCAACATTTTTATGAAGCATTGTTGACTAACCAGAAACAGGTTCTTCTCTTCTTACAATAGCAGAATGAGGGATACTGGGAATAAATGCTAGAACTTCTCTAGGAGCAGTCAGGTCAGCTTGGATCTGTGATTGTTCCATAGCACCCTATGTGGTCCTTGAAGGAGGATCAGTCCTTTCCCTCTGGGGGGAAATTGAAGAAGCCCCTGCAATCCCGATAAATATGAGTAACCTTTTTCATGGGTATAGATTCATGATTACCCGAAGGACTTACCACTGCTAATGAAGCGTTTAGATATGGACTTCCTCCTTCGTTGCCTTTGCTTCTTCATTTTTTTGGGAGTATCAAAAGTATCCCTTATTTGAACATGGATTGGTAAATTGAAGGCTATGTACAACGCCTCATTCATTGCCTACTGGGATGGAGATATCTCACCAGGTTCACGAGGAGAATCAGCATCAGCCCTGATGGAAGTACCACCAGGGCTAAACTGTGGTGAAGGAACCTCAGTTCCTTTCTTTGCAAGCTGCAAGATGAAGAAAATAACTTCCATAAGTAACAATGCTTTGACTAGAAACATGTTGAAAAGCAAATAAGGAATGAAAACTTACATCTTCAAGAGCCACATAATCAAGCCACTCTTCATCTCCAGAACCACCAGCCCCCTCAGTAATGCCACGATCAATCCTTTCCTTCACCCGCCTGGTGATAGGAACAGACTCATCATTTGCATATATGATCATTTCCAGCTCTCTAATGTAAGCCCTCACATCATTGGGGTTATCCACGTATTGAATATCTGTAGAATCCAGAAGATTCCCTATTATAGGAAGTTGTAGGCTCTCACATAAATCCAGCCAGGCGGTCTCAATACCACAATACAAACTCTGCCATAACTGGGCAGCCTTTGGTTTTAGATATGAAGGCTGTGAGGAAGGTCCTACAATCATTGACATCAATTTCTTCCCAGCTCCTGCAACTGCAGATATAGAATAGGAAAATAAGACTTATTTCTTTATAAAGTAGAAGTGATTAAATTACCACAATGAAGTAACTCACCAGGAGTTGATGGATCAGATCCCTTGATTCTAACCGGAGGATTATATCGGGCACGAGGCCGCTTTTCCACTTGTTGTGCCTCATCATCCCCATCATGGGAATCCAGTGAATCTGTAACAGCCCAAGATTTTATAAAAAATATTCTTTTTAATTAATGTCTTGTGTTGTACGCTACACCAAAAGGAGCTTGCACAACACGCATCCTTGACTTGCCTTGCATTACACGCAATCGCGACCTTCCTCGATAGCGTGTGTAATACGCAATACCGAGTTTCACTAAACAACGATATTCTATTAAAATATTATTAAAAATAGTCGTTATGGATAGTAATAACCACTTTTTGAAATTCTGTAAATCTTATTTTTCAAAATGAACTTCATTTTTGGATTCGGAGTATCAAATTTAGCCTAAGGTGAAATTTTGGTACATTTCGGATAACTTTCATATTCTGATGAATAGTGAAAATTACTAAATTATAATTAAAAAAAACTTTTTTAATCGAAATAATTAATAGTGATAAATTATTAATTGGAGTAGTTTTAAAGTATATTTAGAATATATTTTTACAATTTAATACAATGTTGGTCATTGGATGTAATTGCACATTTAAACCAGACATAAACAAGTGTCAATCTTTTGATAGATATTGTTTCTTAAAAACACGGTATTTGTTTTAACAGCGGGATTTAATTATAAAATTAATTAATGAAACTTCTATGTTATGAATTTGGTAAAATATACTTCATTTTTGAATTCGGAATATGAAATATAGCTTAGGATGAAATTTTGGCATTTTTCTGAAAACCTACATTTTTTGATGAATAGTGAAACTACTAAGTGGTAGTTAAAAAACTGAATTTTTCATAAAACTTAATTTTACCGCTTCTGTGAATGGAATTTCAAAAATCCGAGAGACACGGTTGATGTCAGTAAGTAAAATGTGGTTCAATGAGATGAAAATAATTTTTGGTGAATAGTAACTTTTTACTTTTATTTACCACGGTTAAAAGTAAATAGGGTAATTAAGGGTAAGAATGATATTAATATTACCCTAACACATGTCCTAATTCTATTGGACAAGTGTATCTCGACCAAAAACAACCTTAAGTGTAAAAGATTATCATTTAGGCCCACTTGGATTAGATTAGGACATTAATTATTATTTAATTCAAAGAAGAGTTAAAAGAGTTAAAATCAAAGTTTATTCACTAAAACATTTTTAATATGGGGTTATACATAAGATAAATTCGACTATAAATATTCATTAGAAAGCTAAAAATATTTCATATATAATGATATTTTATTTATAATTTTTAGACTTTAAATAAATTAATTTATTTATGACACAACGATGATGCAGTAATTACCCTTTTTAAGGAAATATTAACATAATTGATGTTATAAATACTCAAATGAATGTAATTTGAGAGTTTTTATGAATTCCACTAATTTTATAGGTTACTATGATTTATTAGTGTTGATTTAATCAACTTGGTTAGAACATATAATTCTGTTATGACTTTCACAAAAATCATATATCAAATAGTGTCAAAATTGACACAAAATAGTTTTTAAATCAAATATTATATTATTAATTGTTATTATATTCCTAAAAATATAAGGTTCGGCCAAATGACTTAGATAAGGATATATATATTATTAATAAACAATTTGGGGTTCGTTTGGCATGTTATAGTAAGTGTATTAACCATATAGTGAAAGAAAACAAAAAGACACGGTAAAAGTTTAATTATTTAACTTAGAGTTAAATCTAATTGATAAGGTTAAAATAATACCCTAAACTTGTCTAAATTCTATTGGATGAGAGGATTTAGACCCATACCCACCTTATCCTCGAAATAAATCAATTTGGAGCTAATTAAAACCGAACTTGACTTTATAATAAAATAATATTTTGAGATATTCCTAAGGTGCCCCTCTCCTCCCTTATAAAAGGACACCTCCTCCCCCTCCTCCTCACACCAATTTGAGCACTCAAGCTCGGCCAAACCCTGAAAAAATCTCTTCTCCACTTCCCTAGAAACATCCTAGAGTTTCTGGTCTTCCTCAAAGACCAATTTTAGTTCCCTAAGAGGAGGTCTCCAAAAGGCGCTTCAAAGAAGAGGTAATTACCGTTACAAATTCTTTCATCTTTATTTCTTCTTCCACTTCTTCTTATTAGGTTGTTTCATTATGAAGTAATAACATCAGTATCACTCATATACTGATATGTTATTATAAGTATGAAACAACCCTATTTAACCATCTATCTATACTACCGAAAAAGAAATCACCACGCGTGCGTACGTACGGAATACCGTCTCCACGCCGTGGTGTAATCTATTTTCCACCACCACCTTACATGGATGGGTATAATGGTGTAAAGAATAAATATACATAGTTATTAAAACATCATATTGATTCTGATATATTGTATAATCCACTCCAATTCAATTCAATATTTATGGAAATGATATCATCGCTCGTGCGTACGTACGGACTACCGTCTCCACGACGCGATGAGATTCATTCTCCATGTTAACCATTTAAGAATGATTATAAAGTATATATAAGAAATAATAATGAAATATATGACATTATAAAGCTACTGGATTTATGTATATATATATATATGTATGTCATCTACTTACTTCCATTCATGACAATAGGAAAAGGAAAACAGCGTTCATGCGTACGTACGGACTACCGTCTCCATGAACGGTGTTTTTCATTTCATTTATCTATCTATTATATATATATATATATATACTGAATATATATGATATATAAATCATATTTTATATTCTGGAAGTAAGTAAATCATGATATAAGTAATAATAATGTCAATAACAACAAGTCAAAACACCTACGATAAAAGAAATGATTTTACCCAAATTGCTTCTTTAACATGGAATTTACAAACGAACGGGTAATATAATGTCATAAGTGAACCATATATGATATCATAACAATGAATATTATTCTTTAATAAGTCAATGACATTATTTAAACCATTATACAGGAGCTTCGGACACGTACAAAGCAAATCGGACCTAAGGTAAGGGAAATATCACAATCTCATTTTTTTATCCGAGATTGTTTATTCGTAAGTATTTATTGGGGTGTATTTTATCATCCACATCCATGTTCCATCAATATGTAATATTGTTTCCATCCAATTACACTAGTTTAAATCCAATTTTACCCTTCGGTGTGTTTTTAGTAAAGAATATGAAAGGAATCTTTTGTCGTTTTTCATACGAGGTACTTTTTGACTTTTTCGACAAAAGTACGAAGAATGTTTTTTTTAACTTATACGGCATGAATGGATTTTTAAAAAATTATTTCCAAGAAGCTTCCTTTACAAGTTTTCAAGTTTATTTTTAATCAACTTCTTTTAGTTTATAATTGTATGACATTTTAAGAAAAGAAAAGTGTTTTTGAAAAAGAAAGGATATTTTCCTCAAGAATGGAGTTCAAGTGTTTTATCAAAATTATTTTCCATATAAGATAATAAAGGGTTCTGTTTCTATCCATATTTTTACATTGATTTGACTATGTTGTGATGGAATTATGTTTATGAATTCATTTATCTTATATGAATTGATTTATGATGTCATGATGTTTCAAGAATCCCATTTTTGTTACATGTGTTATGCGATGATGTATGTTTTATGATTATGTGGCACACATAAGAAAGGATTCATTATAAGATGGGTGGGACCTATATCTCCCTCCAATGCATTGGGTAAAGATTTTATATCTCATGAGATAGACATGGATGGAATGGTAGGTTATACCGGTTCAGTGAAACAGGACTGAAACGAGGGTTACTCGATTCAGAAAGAGACTTTTTCCACTAAGATAGTCTTGGCAATGAGTCTTGACTAACAAGAAATGATTCTATATGATTATGTGTGAATGCCACAAAGTTTCATGTTATATGTTATGATTATTGTGATTACTTTTTCACTTCCATGATTTATCCCATGATTATGAAATTATGCTCTCTTTTGCAGGTTATGATTTCCAAAATGCTATGTTCTTATGAATATGATGTGATTGATATTTATTTTGTTTACCCTTACTGACAATTTGAGCTCACCCTTTTATGTTTTCTTTTCCCCAGGATATAAAGAAAGGTTTTAGGTAAAAAAAAGGAGGAAGTCTTTATGGGAGATTTTGAAGATCTTTCACCACGATTAGAAGATTATACTCCGAGTTTCCAAAGACACTAAACTATTACGGTCCTTGTGTGTGTGTTTTTTTTAATGTACTAAGTATTCCGAAAAAGTAATGTAATGTCAATGTACGTCAAGATACGGGTCTCTACAGTTGGTATCAGAGGAAAGGTTTAGTCAACCTTTGGAAACTAAGATGCGAAAATGTTAGTGAGATCCCTAGAGATATTTCTAAGGTATGTCTAGGGATGCCCCTAAGGATAAGTATACGTATAGGATATAGTCCTAGAACCATGGTAACGATATTAGATTAAACCAAAGATGTTAGATATTTAAGTTACTCCCCGTTTATTATGATTTTTGCCTCTCACACTATTCTTTTTGGGTTTTAGAAAATGGCTGGAAACAAGGTGATTCACGATAATGGAGGATATGATGGACAATGGAATGATATTCTACATGAGCAACCAAATGAAATGGGATTTGGAAGTCCAAACATCATTATTATTCCGAATCAGCAATCTCATAATATGATCAATAAAGTATAATTTGGTAAGTTTCCTGACTCGGCTAATAAGAGAAAGATGGAGTTTCATGATGACCATAGAGGAAAGAAAGTTCAATTTCCCCTATGTAAATCATGTGGGAATAGGCATCAAGGAGAATGTTTCAAGGGAACTAGAAGATGCTTTGGGTGTGGAAAAGAAGGACACAAAGTAAGTAAGTGCAAAGGAAAAGGGTCGGTTAACACCATGGATGAGGATAATGGTAATGCTATGACATCAACAATGGTTAAGTGTTTTAAATGTGGAATGTATGGGCATTATGCAAACAAATGCCCTAAGGGAAAGACTTCTGAAGAGAATCAGTATGGTCGTATGGGTAGTATTTATGTGGATGATGATGAAGAGACTACAAATGATATGTGAGATGAAAGAATTGTTGAAGCTCGGTTAATGGTTCAAGAATGTAGTGAAATGATTACATGTTTATCAAGTGTAATGTGGTATAAGTAATCTCATGGTACTATGGAATAAAGAGACATCTAAGGATTGTTACATTGTTGTCTTTCCTTGAGTTTTAAAATTTTTTTATTAATGTTACCAGTATCCATGAAAGGTTATTCAGATATTTTTGGAATGTAGATGATATGCGCATAATGAAGGGAAAAAGAGAAAATGAAATGTTTAACAGTATTCATGAGCTCATGATTGATATAAGGACTAAGTGATATCATGGTTTGAGTATATAGAATTTTGAGGATTTTGGTATGTGGAAAGTGTTAACTTTTAACTGCACTCATGTTTTCACTAAGTTATTCAAGAGAATACACGATTAAGGACTTTGAATGTTTGGAATGTGACCAACAAGACATATCTTATGATATGTGGGGATCAACGACAGTATTAAATCTCTGGTAATCGTTGTCACTATATTATGAGAGTGGACTGCAGTATTATGTATAAGCCTAAAGATTAGACTAGATTATGTTGGACATAAGTTAGTATTGTTTAAGGATAGAAGATTTTCGATATTATTGATGGGATGTTATAGTAACATAGATTTAGAAAAAGGACAACCTGCAGGACGGGCGACAACCCATCGCTTCGGACAAGGCTGTAGGAATCGAACCCACAACCGAAGTGCGACTGGCCTTTATCGCCTACCACTGACCTACAGGAAGTCCCAGTTTAGTAGAAACTAGTGTTATTATATTAAGCAGTATGATATATGATGTATAAGCCCATTTTAGGAACCATATATGATTAATCCCACTATAGATCGACTTATGTATATAAATTTTGCTAACCTTTTGAGACAGATGGAATGACCCGTCATTCTATCACATGATCTGCTAACACCTCACGAATAACAAATTCAACTTCATTTATTTAAGAGATGAAGTGGAAATTGTTAAAGGCATGAACAACAGTGAGATTGTACCAAAATAAAGTAAGTATTTATTCTAATTCAAATTCTTTAACTTTAGGGAAATGATCTTGAAAACCAAAAATGTTGTCCTAGATCTCTTATACCTGATGAATCGGATGGTACCTTAGATCGTCACAAATTTATGGATTTGTGATTATTGGCTTTTCCATAGCCATGTTCTCTACCACTCTCCATCAGAACATGATGGTTAGATTTCTCTTCCATATCCATATTTTCAGCTATGTGGAAACCCAATGATTAGTTTATTTGGGTAACCGTTACGTTTCATACTTTTGTTTTTAAAGATTAGTTTTGATATTCCTTTTTTCGATGTGGGTTTCTATTAAAGAAACTTTCAAATAGTAAACCATTTATAACCCCGACGAATTTCGAGGGCGAAATTCATTTTAAGGGGGGTAGAATGTAACAGCCCAAGATTTTATAAAAAATATTCTTTTTAATTAATGTCTTGTGTTGTACGCTACACCAAAAGGAGCTTGCACAACACGCATCCTTGACTTGCCTTGCATTACACGCAATCGCGACCTTCCTCGATAGCGTGTGTAATACGCAATACCGAGTTTCACTAAACAACGATATTCTATTAAAATATTATTAAAAATAGTCGTTATGAATAGTAATAACCACTTTTTGAAATTCTGTAAATCTTATTTTTCAAAATGAACTTCATTTTTGGATTCGGAGTATCGAATTTAGCCTAAGGTGAAATTTTGGTACATTTCGGATAACTTTCATATTCTGATGAATAGTGAAAATTACTAAATTATAATTAAAAAACAACTTTTTTAATCGAAATAATTAATAGTGATAAATTATTAATTGGAGTAGTTTTAAAGTATATTTAGAATATATTTTTACAATTTAATACAATGTTGGTCATTGGATGTAATTGCACATTTAAACCAGACATAAACAAGTGTCAATCTTTTGATAGATATTGTTTCTTAAAAACACGCTATTTGTTTTAACAGCGGGATTTAATTATAAAATTAATTAATGCAACTTCTATGTTATGAATTTGGTAAAATAGACTTCATTTTTGAATTCGGAATATGAAATATAGCTTAGGATGAAATTTGGGCATTTTTCTGAAAACCGTCATTTTTTGATGAATAGTGAAACTACTAAGTGGTAGTTAAAAAACTGAATTTTTCATAAAACATAATTTTACCGCTTCTGTGAATGGAATTTCAAAAATCCGAGAGACACGGTTGATGTCAGTAAGTAAAATGTGGTTCAATGAGATGAAAATAATTTTTGGTGAATAGTAACTTTTTACTTTTATTTACCACGGTTAAAAGTAAATAGGGTAATTAAGGGTAAGAATGATATTAATATTACCCTAACACATGTCCTAATTCTATTGGACAAGTTTATCTCGACCAAAAACAACCTTAAGTGTAAAATATTATCATTTAGGCCCACTTGGATTAGATTAGGACATTTATTATTATTTAATTCAAAGAAGAGTTAAAAGAGTTAAAATCAAAGTTTATTCACTAAAACATTTTTAATATGGGGTTATACATAAGATAAATTCGACTATAAATATTCATTATAAATATAAAACTATTTCCTATATAATGATATTTTATTTATAATTTTTATACTTTAAATAATTTAATTTATTTATGACACAACGATGATGCAGTAATTACCCTTTTAAGGAAATATTAACATAATTGATGTTATAAATACTCAAATGAATGTAATTTGAGACTTTTTATGAATTCCACTAATTTTATAGGTTACTATGATATATTAGTGTTGATTTAATCAACTTTGTTAGAACATATAATTCTGTTATGACTTTCACAAAAATCATATATCAAATAGTGTCAAAATTGACACAAAATAGTTTTTAAATCAAATATTATATTATTAATTGTTATTCTATTCCTAAAAATCTAAGGTTCGGCCAAATGACTTAGATAAGGATATATATATTATTAATAAACAATTTGGGGTTAGTTTGGCATGTTATAGTAAATTTATTAACCATATAGTGAAAGAAACCAAAGAGACACGGTAAAAGTTAAATTATTTAACTTAGAGTTAAATCTAATTGATAAGGTTAAAATAATACCCTAAACATGTCTAAATTCTATTGGATGAGAGTATTTAGACCCATCCCCACCTTAGCCTCGAAATAAATCAATTTGGAGCTAATTAAAACCGAACTTGACTTTATAATAAAATAATATTTTGAGATATTCCTAAGGTGCCCCTCTCCTCCCTTATAAAAGGACACCTCCTCCCCCTCCTCCTCACACCAATTTGAGCACTCAAGCTCGGCCAACCCCTGCCAAAATCTCTTCTCCACTTCCCTAGCAACATTCTAGAGGTTCTGGTCTTCCTCAAAGACCAATTTTAGTTCCCTAATAGGAGGTCTCCAAAAGGCGCTTCAAAGAAGAGGTAATTACCGTTACCAATTCTTTCATCTTTATTTCTTCTTCCACTTCTTCTTCTTAGGTTGTTTCATTATGAAGTAATAACATCAGTATCACTCATATACGGATATGTTATTATAAGTATGAAACAACCCTATTTCACCATCTATCTATCCTACGGAAAAAGAAATCACCGCGCGTGCGTACGTACGGAATACCGTCTCCACGCCGTGGTGTAATCTATTTTCCACCACCACCTTACATGGATGGGTATAATTGTGTAAAGAATAACTATACATAGTTATTAAAACATCATATTGATTCTGATATATTGTATAATCCACTCCAATTCAATTCAATATTTATGGAAATGATATCATCGCTCGTGCGTACGTACGGACTACCGTCTCCACGACGCGATGAGATTCATTCTCCATGTTAACCATTTAAGAATGATTATAAAGTATATATAAGAAATAATAATGAAATATATGACATTATAAAGCTACTGGATTTATGTATATATATATATGTATGTCATATACTTACTTCCATTCAAGACAATAGGGAAAGGAAAACAGCGTTCATGCGTACGTACGGACTACCGTCTCCATGAACGGTGTTTTTCATTTCATTTATCTATCTATTATATATATATATATATACTGAATATATATGATATATAAATCATATTTTATATTCTTGAAGTAAGTAAATCATGATATAAGTAATAATAATGTCAATAACAACAAGTCAAAACACCTACGATAAAAGAAACGATTTTACCCAAAACGCTTCTTTAACATGGAATTTACAAAAGAACGGGTAATATAATGTCATAAGTGAACCATATATGATATCATAACAATTAATATGATTCTTTAATAAGTCAATGACATTATTTAAACCATTATACAGGAGCTTCGGACACGTACAAAGCAAATCGGACCTAAGGTAAGGGAAATATCACAATCTCATTTTTTTATCCGAGATTGTTTATTCGTAAGTATTTATTGGGGTGTATTTTATCATCCACATCCATGTTCCATCAATATGTAATATTGTTTCCATCCAATTACACTAGTTTAAATCCAATTTTACCCTTCGGTGAGTTTTTAGTAAAGAATATGAAAGGAATCTTTTGTCGTTTTTCATACGAGGTACTTTTTGACTTTTTCGACAAAAGTACGAAGAATGTTTTTTTTAACTTATACGGCATGAATGGATTTTTAAAACATTATTTCCAAGAAGCTTCCTTTAAAAGTTTTCAAGTTTATTTTTAATCAACTTCTTTTAGTTTATAATTGTATGACATGTTAAGAAAAGAAAAGTGTTTTTGAAAAAGAAAGGATATTTTTATCAAGAATGGAGTTCAAGTGTTTTATCAAAATTATATTCCATCTAAGATAATAAAGGGTTCTGTTTCTATCCATAATTTTACATTGATTTGACTATGTTGTGATGGAATTATGTTTATGAATTCCTTTATCTTATATGAATTGACTTATGATGTCATGATGTTTCAAGAATCCCATTTTTGTTACATGTGTTATGCGATGATGTATGTTTTATGATTATGTGGCACACATAAGAAAGGATTAATTATAAGATGGGTGGGACCTATATCTACCTCCAATGCATTGGGTAAAGATTTTATATCTCATGAGATAGACATGGCTGGAATGGTAGGTTATACCGGTTCAGTGAAACAGGACTGAAACGAGGGTTACTCGATTCAGAAAGGGACTTTGTTCACTAAGATAGTCTTGGAAATGAGTCTTGACTAACAAGAAATGATTCTCTATGATTATGTGTGAATGCCACAAAGTTTCATGTTTTATGTTATGATTATTGTGATTACTTTTTCACTGCCATGATTTATCCCATGATTATGAAATTATGCTCTCTTTTGCAGGTTATGATTTCCAAAATGCTATGTTCTTATGAATATGATGTGATTGATATTTATTTTGTTTACCCTTACTGAGCATTTGAGCTCACCCTTTTATGTTTTCTTTTCCCCAGGATATAAAAAAGGTTTTAGGTAAAAAAAAGGAGGAAGATCTTTATGGGAGATTTTGAAGATCATTCACCACGATTAGAAGATTATAGTCCGAGTTTCCACAGACACTAAACTATTACGGTCCTTGTGTCTGTGTTTTTTTAATGTACTAAGTATTCCGCAAAAGTAATGTAATGTCAATGTACGTCAAGATACGGGTCTCTACAGAATCATTCCTAGAAGAGGAGTCTGGCTAATCAGCTTCAGGTGGGGAAGCATCACCTTCATGAGGAAGGTTTTCTCTCTCTACAGTCCTCTTCCTTTTCCCCACCTGATAAACTGGGTGATTCAATACCGCTTTTGGGTAAGATGCTATCCAGTGCTCGGCATAATATGTAGTCAAGATATGTGCCGCTTTTTCAACTGGTAGATCAAATACCACCCCAGTCTTCTCCCTTGACGTCCGCAGTCATAGTTGTCGAGCAACCAATGGATGTTGCTCTAACCTGACATGTACTGGAGCTGATACAACAATCTGTTGTTGACATTTGAATTGACGTGAAAATCTATATGGATCATAAGCCTCACATATTATTTCTCCATAAATCTAGGAAACTAGCACACCATCCCTGCAAGCTAGCATGTATGCCCTGAAATCCAAATAGGATGTTCCATCATCAAAAAATCACCTGGTTGGCAGATTTCCATAGGGAAAGAAGTTGAATTCTTAAAACATGCTCAGCCTCACTTTCATGTTATAGGAATTAACATCTAATGGAGAAACTCCAGAGAATGCGTGCACTAACGGCCTAAAATATCATCTAGGAATTTGTAATCCATTCGGTAAATTGTAAGTTCTGAAGTGAGTTTCAATCCATCCCCATAAAACTTGGAATGGTCCAAATATTCATAATGGAGATATACCCATGAAGACATGAAGTAAACTCCTGTGAATCTTTTCTAAAATGGGGGTAGCCAACCCAACCATTTTTGTAACATCCCAGGTAAATAAATAATAAATAATTTTCATATTTATTAATATTTATGAATTAAATATTAATTTTATTTTAAAGGGGTTGCTATGTTCGATAGCGTACCCGATACGCAACGATGAGTTTCTTTGAAACTTACGTTGCACAATAGTAATAAAATAATATTATTTTAAATGCTAGTTAACAAGTAGTCGTTGTACTGGCGGGAATGGATGGAAATAACTAAAATATGATTAGATATGTTTTTAAATGTTTATACAATTACCCAATAAAACATAAAGGCTTAAAATACGGAAAGAGTTCAATTTTAGGGCATATATACTCTAATTTTCACTAAAGGTTCACTTATCACCTTTTAATGGTAAACCGTCATTAAATATAGTTTTGATCACTCTTATAATTTATTTTGGACCAAATATAACTCTTCTTTAGAATCGGGACATCAAAATTTACTTTGTGTAAATTTTTGGTACCTTTCTGATAAAGTTCATTTTTTTACGAATACTGTAAAATGTTGTATTTTAATTCAAAACCTCTTTTTAATCTAATTTATTTATATGATTAGATTATAATTTTAATTGGTTTTAAAGTGAAATTAGAAAATATTTTTACCAGTTAATCCAATGGTGGTCGTTGGAATCAATTTCACTTTGAAATTGGACTTAAACTGGTGTCAATCTTTTGATACTTATTGTTTCACAAAAACACGCTATTTGTCATGACAGCGGGAATTAATTATTAAATTAATTAATTTGACTTATATGTTTTGAATTTTGTAAAATGGACTTCATTTTTGAATTCGGAATATCAAATATAGATTAGGGTGAATTTTTGGTAATTTTCTGAAAAACTTCAATTTTTTATGAATAGTGAAACCACTAAGTGGTAATCAAGCAAACTGATTTTTCAGTTAAATGAAAGTTTACCACTAATGTGTATTGAATTTTGAAAATCCGACATACATGGTTGTCATTAAGAAGTAAAATGTGGTTCAATGAGATTAAAATAATTTTTTGGTGAATAGTAACTTTTTTTCATTAATCGTGATTAGAGGTAATTAGTGTAGTTTATGGTAAAAATGGTATTATAAGAATGTGAAAACACCATGACACTTGTCCTAAACCTATTGGGTGAGTCATGTCCGACCAATACAAGCCATGGGACAACTTGGGGACCCCATGGAGCCACTTTAGTTAGAAAATGACATTAATATATTTTTATTTAATGTTAAAGTGAAAATGACACTAACATAAATTGTTTTACTAAAATAATTTTTGAGTGGGGTTATACAAGTAAAAATTTTGATTATAAATAGTCATTGGAAAGCTAAAAAGATTTCCTACATCATAGTATTTTTTTGTAATTTTTAGATATTAAATAAATTAAATTATTTATGACATAATAATGATGCAGCGATGACATCATTATTTGACGATTTAAATAAAATTGAAAGATAATGAAAAATCTAAAACCTAAACATGTCCAAAACCAATTGGATGAGTGTATTTAGAACCCTTATCACCTTATCCACGAATTATATAATTGTGGGAACTTTTAAAACCGAAACTCATTTTCAAATAAAGTAATATCTCTTTACTTTCCAAAAGTGCCTCTCCTCTCCTCTTATAAAAGGCCCCCACCTCTACCTCATTTCACACATTTCTCAAGCCTTTGGCTCGGCCAACCCCTGCCAAATTACTCTCTCCACATCCCTCTCCTCATCCTAGAGGATTACCTTTGGGCATAATCCTTTCAAAGGAAGCCTTTAGGCTCAAATCAAAAGGGAGTTACACTTTTAAAGGTAATTCATTCTCTCTTGTTCATTTGTTTTATTTTGCTTCTCCAACCCTCTAAACTCTTTTTATTTACTTCTTTTGTAACAACACCAGTATCTTCAATATACTAGGATGTTGTTATAATATTTATTTGAGCTACACTCTCACACAAATACATCAAATGGTTAAAGAACATACGGTTTCCGTGGATGGTGAAATTCTGCCTCCCGAAACGATGATTGTTCAATACTCATTTAACACCTTCAAGGGTGGCCATTATGATGTCACTATTTTTATATATGATATATAATATGTTTATGTTTTCCTTAAACTTCTGTTTTTTTTCATTTTGGGTATACCTTTATGGTTTCCATTATGGGTAAACACGATATCTTCATTTTAGGAAGTGCGGATTGCCGCCCCCTGAAAGTGATTTGATTCGTTAATACCATATGTGGGATGTGTAAAGGATAAAGTTAATGATATTATATATGTTATTATACTGGAATTATAATATACCTGTATATCATTATTTTTTTTCCATTTAAGTATGAGATAGAAATGAAAGTAGCGTTCATGCGTACGTACGGCTTACCGTCTCCATGAACGGTGCATTTCATTTCTTATCCCCAAATGTAATGTACTATTAAAATTACATGTATATAATATATATATATAATTAATGATATATCTAAATGATGAATATAATTCTGGAATTAAAATATACATACCTTTCATTTAGTTTTAATTCCACTAATATGACAAAGAAATGAAAGTAGCGTACGTACGGCTTACCGTCTCCATGAACAGTGCATTTCATTTCTTACCTCTAAATGATTATGTAATATTATAAATACATGTATATGCTGGATATATATGATACATATTATATCCAAATCAGGAATTTCATTATGGATATAAAGAACTTTTGACCACACGAACAACATGTAATTGTAAGAAGTCAACTTTCGACTTAAGAACCAAATTTTGACAAAACAAACATTGTTAACTTAAATGGTTACATAATGTTTATAACATGGAAATAAGTGATATAAAAAGAATAATGAACTTTAAAAAGTTTCTTAATCAAGTATAAATGAACTCAAGTTTATTATTCAGGACGTTAAGGAACGATCGAGTCAAGTCGGACCCGAGGTAAGGGACTTCGTCTCAATCTCCTTTCATTGAGGCCTATTTCGTTTTATACAAAACGTTCTTTTATACAGTGTATAAATTCCTTTGAATTTTACTTTTATACAAAAGGAATCTTTTTCTATGAAGCGTTTTACTAAACGACAAAAAGGAATGTTTTTTTAAAGTATGCGGTGACAACGACCTTTTCCGCCGTCGCGAGTATTATTTGATCTTTGGCTTTCTCAACAAGCCGTAATGTTTTTAGAATAGAATAAATACCATATACTCTTTTATGTATTTTGGTATTGAAAATGGTTTTGAAAAAGGATTCTATTATGTCAATATATTTATGATATATTGTGATTGAAATGTGGAAATGTTATCATTCCTTTATATTGGTTTTATGTTTTATGATTTTATATTGGAACTTGGACATTTTAACGGGTGGTTACATTATAAACCATATGACGGGTGGTGCCGTGAATACCAGGACGGGTGGTTACGTTATAACCTCCAATTCATTGGGTATGGAAGTCGGCCATATGGCTATTCCATTAAGTATGTATGGAAATTGGCCGTATGGCTATTCCATTAAGTGATATGTGTGGAAGTCGACCGTATGGTTATTCCACTTAAGTATGTTTATGTCCCATGTTACCTTTATATATGTTATGTGTTCTTTTTATGGGTTTTATGGTAATCCTTTGGTTACAAAAAGGTATGTAATGATACTTTATTCAGTGAAGATTTTTTTTACTACTTCATGAAGGTGATGGTATTACTTTGATAGAGTATACATGGTTTACTTGATTTTGAAAAACTAATAGTTTTCATTATTTTTGTATCCCTTACTGAGCTTTTTATGCTCACCCCATGTTTTTCGAAATGTTTTTCACCGGACTTAAAGTGGAATAAGGTCAAGGATGGGATCAAGGGAATTTCATGCTATCTAAAACATGGAATCTAGACATCTTTCTTTTTAAGAGTTTTTTTTATGGAGACTTAGTAGAAGTGTCTACTTTGTAATCTTTTAAGATGTAATAGTTATGTTCTAATTCTCTAAAACTCTAAACCTGAAAATATCCTCAATGTGAATTATTCATTTAATTCAATATTAAGTAAGGTTTAAGGCTGGGGCCTTATAGTTGGTATCAAAGGACGGTTTAGACAACTTTAGGAGTTAGAAAAGTGTTAAATTATATTATGATTGAAATTATATAGCATTTACGGATTACTATGTTGCTTCGCCTAAGATATTTCTGTGTTCAGAATGGTTTTCCATAGAGGAAACAAAGAAGCTATGTTGGGACGACATCAGGAGGAAGATAACCTTCCAAATCAGCAACCTGAGATGGTCGGAATCGGAACTGAACAGTTTGTTGCAGTGATGGCACAGTTAACTCAGGCTATAAATGGTGGTGGTATCCATGCACGAGATCAGTCGGATCAACCGCAGAGGAACATGTCAGTGGTGGAACATTTAATGAGGCAACATCCCCCATCATTCAGAGGATCATCTGACCCTGTGCAAGTTGAAGGGTGGATTAAAGCACTGGAGAAGATTTTTGATGTCATGGGGTGTTCAGAACATCAAAAGGATAGTCTTGCTGTTTACCGTTTTGAAGGTGTAGCTGATCAGTGGTGGTCGATGGTGAAAAATATAAGGGATAGTGATGAGATTGAGGATCTTCACTGGGACGAATTCAAAGGTATGTTTCTTGAGAAATATTTTCCTAAGGTGGTTCGTCTTAGGATGGAAAAACAGTTCCTAGAATTGAGGCAGGAGGATGATTCAGTGGCTACTTATGAAGAAAAGTTTCCTCGATTGGCAAGGTATGCTCCAAACTTCATACGAGATATTGATAGTAAAATAAACCGTTTTTACTCAGGGTTAAAGCCAAAGTATCGAAGGGCTTTAGCTTCTCGTGAGTTCAAAAGTTATGAAAAACTTGTTCGATGTACGGAGAAGGTGGAAATAGAGTTTGCTGATGATCAGGTGTTCTATGACAAACAACAGAATAAGAGGTCTAGTTGGCAGGAAAAGGGGAAGAATTCATCAAAGAAGAAAGGAGGTAAGAAAACCAAATATCCATCCTGTGAGAAGTGTGGTAAAATGCATCCTGGAGAATGTTTATCCAAGTCTGGAAAGTGCTTTTGGTGTGGTAAGTCTGGTCATATTGCTCGTAACTGTAAGGAAGATGATCAAGCAGGAAACGAAAAGCCAACGGTAAGATGTTTTATGTGTAATGAAATGGGTCATTATGAAAACGAGTGTCCAACGAAGAACTCAACTGGGGGAATGCAGCCAGACTACAAGAAGAAAGGGGTGGTGAAATCCTTTGCAACAACTTCAGCAGATGTTGGGCCATCGAATGAAGTGGTATCAGCTCTAGGGAGCTCAGTATTTTTCGAAGATTGACTTGAGGTCGGGGTACCATCAGTTGAAAGTAAAAGAAGCAGACGTTCCGAAGACTGCGTTCCGTACTTGATATGGCCATTATGAATTTGTAGTTATGCCTTTTGGGTTAACCAATGCACCTTCTATATTCATGGACCTTATGAATAAAATTTTCCATGAGTTCTTGGATAAGTTTGTGTTTGTGTTTTGAGGTTTGTGAAGAGGTTATGTGTGCCTTGTGATTCACAGTTGAAGAATGAGTTGTTTTTTCATCCTGGCAGAACTAAGATGTACAGAGGTCAGTGGGAGTATTACTGGTGGGATGGAATGAAAAGAGACATTGCTGATTTTACTGTGAAGTGTTTGACATGTCAACAGGTTAAAGCAGAGCAGTAGCTACCGAAAGGGATGCTTCAGCCTTTACCAGTTCCAGAGTGGAAATGGGAAAACATATCCATGGACTTTGTTGTGGGACTACCGAGGACATCTCGAGGTAATAATGCAATCTGGGTTATTGTTGATCGCTTGACCAAATCTGCACATTTCTTTTCTATACGAGATACTTTCTCTCTTGATCAACTTTCCCGTTTGTATCTTAAAGAAATAGTCAGCTTACATGGAGTTCCTCTCTCCATTATATCTGATCGTGATCCCAGGTTTACTTCTAACTTTTGGAAAGACATTCAGAAGTCTTTGGGTACTGAATTAAATTTTAGTACAGCTTTTCATCCTCAATCAGATGGGCAGTCAGAACGAACAATTCAGACATTGGAGGATAGGCTACGAGCTTGTTCTATGGATTATCAGGGAAGTTGGGACCAACATCTTTCTTTGGTTGAGTTTTCATATAATAACAGTTTTCATTCTAGTATACAGATGGCACCATTTCATGCATTATATGGGAAGCGGTGTCGAACTCCAGCTTTCTAGAATGAAGTGGGTGAAAGGAAGCTGATGGGACCAAAATTGGTAGAAGAGATGGCAGAAAAAGTTCAGTTGATTCAGAAAACACATGAGAACAGCTCAGAGCAGGCAGATGAGTTATGCGGATAACCGGAGGAAGGATCTATCTTTCGAGGTAGGTGATCATGTTTTTCTCAAGGTTTCTCCTTGGAAAAGTGTGATGAGATTTGGTAAGAAAGGAAAGCTGAGTCCAAGGTTTATTGGACCATACGAAATTCTGGAAAGAGTTGGATCAGTTGCATGCCGAGTGGCTTTACCTCCGATTTTATCTTAGGTACACAATGTTTTTCACGTTTCGATGTTGAGAAAGTATATGCTAGATCCATCTCATGTTTTGAGTCCAGAGGTAGTTCAGCTGGAAGAGAACCTATCTTATGAGGAACAACCGGTCCAGATTCTTGACCATAGGGAGCAAGTGTTACGGAATAAGGTGATTCATCAGGTAAAGGTTTTGAGGAAAACCCATGTGATTTAAAAGGCAACGTGGGAATCTGAAAATGCTATGAGGGATAAATACCCCCACTTATTTTGATAAGTGAATAAAATTGCGAGGACGCAATTCCCAAAAGGGGGGAAGGATGTAACATCCCAGGTAAATAAAGAATAAATAATTTTCATATTTATTAATATTTACGAATTAAATATTAATTTTATTTTAAAGGGGTTGCTATGTTCGATAGTATACCCGATACGCAACGATGTGTTTCTTTGAAAATTACGTAGCACACTAGCAATAAAATAATATTATTTTAAATGTTAGTTAACAAGTAGCCGTTGTACTGGCGGGAATGGATAGAAATAACTAAAATATGATTAGATATGTTTTTAAATTTTTATACATTTACCCAATAAAAGATAAAGGCTTAAAATACGGAAAGAGTTCAATTTTAGGGCATATATACTCTAATTTTCACTAAAGGTTCACTTATCACCTTTTAATGGTGAACCGTCATTAAATATAGTTTTGATCACTCTTATACTTTATTTTGGACCAAATATAACTCTTCTTTAGAATCGGGACATCAAAATTTACTTTGTGTAAATTTTTTGGTACCTTTCTGATAAAGTTCATTTTATTATGAATAGTGTAAAATGTTGTATTTTAATTCAAAACCACTTTTTAATCTAATTTATTTATATGATTAGATTATAATTTTAATTGATTTTAAAGTGAAATTAGAAAATATTTTTACCAGTTAATCCAATGGTGGTCGTTGGAATCAATTTCACTTTGAAATTGGACTTAAACTGGTGTCAATCATTTGATACTTATTGTTTCACAAAAACACGCTATTTGTCATGACAGCGGGAATTAATTATTAAATTAATTAATTTGACTTATATGTATTGAATTTTGTAAAATGGACGTCATTTTTGAATTTGGAATATCAAATATAGCTTAGGGTGAATTTTTGGTAATTTTCTGAAAAACTTCAATTTTTGATGAATAGTGAAACCACTAAGTGGTAATCAAGCAAACTGATTTTTCAGTTAAATGAATGTTTACCACTAATGTGTATTGAATTTTGAAAATCTGACATACATGGTTGTCATTAAGAAGTAAAATGTGGTTCAATGAGATTAAAATAAATTTTTGGTGAATAATAACTTTTTTTCATTAATCGCGATTAGAGGTAATTAGTGTAGTTTAAGGTAAAAATGGTATTATAAGAATGTGAAAAAACCATGACACTTGTCCTACACCTATTGGGTGAGTCATTGTCGACCAAGACAATCCATGGGACAACTTGGGGACCCCATGGAGCTACTTTAGTTGGAAAATTTCATTAATGTATTTTTATTTAATGTTAAAGTGAAAATGACACTAACATAAATTGATTTACTAAAATAATTTTTCAGTGGGGTTATAATAGTCCAAATTTTGATTATAAATAGTCATTGGAAAGATACAAATATTTCCTACATCATAGTATTTTTTTATAATTTTTAGATATTAAATAAATTAAATTATTTATGACATAATAATGATACAGCGATGACATCATTATTTGACGATTTAAATAAAATTGAAAGATAATGAAAAATCTAAAACCTACACATGTCCAAAACCAATTGGATGAGTGTATTTAGAACCCTTATCACCTTATCCACGAATTATATCATTGTGGGACCTTTTAAAACCGAAACACATTTTCAAATAAAGTAATATCTCTTTAATTTCCAAAAGTGCCCCTCCTCTCCTCTTATAAAAGGCCCCCACCTCTACCTCATTTCACACACTTCTCTAGCCTTTGGCTCGGCCAACCCCTGCCCAATTACTCTCTCCACATCCCTCTCCTCATCCTAGAGGATTCCCTTTGGGAATAATCCTTTCAAAGGAAGCCTTTAGGCTCAAATCAAAAGGGAGTTACACTTTTAAAGGTAATTCATTCTCTCTTGTTCATTTGTTTTATTTTGCTTCTCCAACCCTCTAAACTCTTTTTATTTACTTCTTTTGTAACAACACCAGTATATTCAATATACTAGGATGTTGTTATAATATTTATTTGAGCTACACTCTCACACAAATACATCAAATGGTTAAAGAACATACGGTTTCCGTGGATGGCGAAATTCTGCCTCCCGAAACGATGATTGTTCAATACTCATTTAACACCTTCAAGGGTGGCCATTATGATGTCACTATTTTTATATATGATATATTATATGTTTATGTTTTCCTTAAACTTCTGTTTTTTTTTCATTTTGGGCATACCTTTATGGTTTCCGTTATGGGTAAACACGATATCTTCATTTTAGGAAGTGCGGACTACCGCCCCCTGAAAGTGATTTGATTCGTTAATACCATATGTGGGATGTGTAAAGGATAAAGTTAAAGATATTATATATGTTATTATACTGGAATTATAATATACCTCTATATCATTATTTTTTTCCATTTAAGTATGAGATAGAAATGAAAGTAGCGTTCATGCGTACGTACGGCTTACCGTCTCCATGAACGGTGCATTTCATTTCTTATCCCCAAATGTAATGTATTAATAAAATTACATGTATATAATGTATATATAAAATTAATGATATATCTAAATGATGAATATAATTCTGGAATTAAAATATACATACCTCTCATTTAGTTTTAATTCCACTAATATGACAGAGAAATGAAAGTAGCGTTCATGCGTACGTACGGCTTACCGTCTCCATGAACAGTGAATTTCATTTCTTACCTCTAAATGATTATGTAATATTATAAATACATGTATATGCTGGATATATATGATACATATTATATAAAAATCAGGAATTTCATTCTGGATATAAAGAACTTTTGACCACATGAACAACATGTAATTGTAAGAAGTCAACTTTCGACTTAAGAACCAAATATTGACAAAACAAACATTATTAACATAAATGGTTACATAATGTTTATAACATGGAAATAAGTGATATAAAAAGAATAATGAACTTTAAAAATGTTCTTAATCAAGTATAAATTAACTCAAGTTTATTATTCAGGACGTTAAAGAACGATCGAGTCAAGTCGGACCCGAGGTAAGGGACTTCGTCTCAATCTCCTTTCATTGAGGCATATTTCGTTTTATACACAACTTTCTTTTATACGGTGTATAAACTACTTTGACTTTTACTTTTATACAAAAGGAATATTTTTCTATGAAGCGTTTTACTAAACGACAAAAAGGAATGTTTTTTTTAACGTATGCGGTGAAAACGACCTTTTCCGCCGCCGCGAGTATTATTTGATCTTTGGCTTTCTCAACAAGCCGTAATGTTTTTAGAATAAAATAAATACCATATACTATTTTATGTATTTTGGTATTGAAAATGGTTTTGAAAAAAGATTCTATTATGTCAATATATTTATGATATATTGTGATTGAAATGTGGAAATGTTATCATTCCTTTATATTGGTTTTATGTTTTATGATTTTATATTGGTACTTGGACATTTTAATGGGTGGTTACGTTATAAACCATATGATGGGTGGTGTCGTGAATACTAGGACGAGTGGTTACGTTATAACCTCCAATGCATTGGGTATGGAAGTCGGCCATATGGCTATTCCATTAAGTATGTATGGAAATTGGCCGTATGGCTATTCCATTAAGTGATATGTGTGGAAGTCGACCGTATGGTTATTCCACTTAAGTATGTTTATGTCCCAAGTTACCTTTATATATGTTATGTGTTCCTTTTATGGGTTTTATGGTAATCCTTTGGTTACAAAAAGGTAAGTAATTATACTTTATTCAGTGAATATTTTTTTTACTACTTCATGAAGGTGAAGGTATTACTTTGATAGAGTATACATGGTTTAATTGATTTTGAAAAACTAACAGTTTTCATTCTTTTTGTATCCCGTACTGAGCTTTTTATGCTCACCCCAAGTTTTTCTAAATGTTTTTCATAGGACTTAAAGTGGAATAAGGTCAAGGATGGGATCAAGGGAATTTCATGCTATCTAAAACATGGAATCTAGACATCTTTCTTTTTAAGAGTTTTTTTATGGAGACTTAGTAGAAGTGTCTACTTTGTAATCTTTTAAGATGTAATAGTTATGTTCTAATTCTCTAAAACTCTAAACCTGAAAATATCCTCAATGTGAATTATTCATTTAATTCAATATTAAGTAAGGTTTAAGGCTGGGGCCTTATAATTTTTCCCTCACCTAACTTTTCCGCAATGATGAAGGTCCATTGCTGACGCCTCCCTTCGAATCCCTAACTGGATAGAGATAAACGCCGAGCCACAAAGCCAAGAAGCCCGTCAGACGAGTCTTCTTCATGATCTTTTGATTCACCCCATATCCCCATTTCTCAAACTCTCATGCTTCTAGAGTTGGCCAGAATGTTCCAGGAGCACCCCTCTTCTCAGGTTTTGGGTAGGTGGTAGGAATTTTGGACATGTTATCCTTCGATTTCATTTTCATGGATCCTTTCTCTTTCGGCTCCTTCGGCTCCTTCTCCTTTGTCTCCTTCTCTTTCTTCTCAATATGAAATATATTCATACACTCATTCAGATGAATATCCTTTCTAGAATGAGTTAAATAGGAATATGAACTCTTGAGCCTGTGGAAGATCTTAAATAATTATCAAGCTAAATCAGGAGTCTTCTCTGAATCATTCCATGTCACATTGGGAGGAATGAATTCATCCTACATATCACCCAAAATTGAAAGCCCTGAGATTTGGTGGACATCCCACAGACTAATACCTTCTTCTCCATGAGTCATATGGAAATAATTAGTTTCTGGGCTGCAGTGGCTGAGTATCTCCGGCACGAAGTTATCATGTCTCTAAACATATTTTTTCCCAACCCAAACAGCTTCATATATCGCCACTCCTTTCAGATCCTTGACAAACTCTGAACAGGTTTTTCGCACCCAGTATGCCCACATCCACGTTGGCTTCACACCTCCCCCAGGATAGAAGTCCCAACTTTTACTCTAGCCTTTGGATAAATCCATCTGAGCGTTTAGAAAGATTTAAGGATAACAATGTGCTTGCAGCTTGGGCGTATGAGGTTTTAAATTTGGTGTACAAGGGCTATGATGCATCATGTGGGCCTTCTCCGATGTTCCGACATTTATAAATACTCCTCCACATGAGATATTTGGTGAAGCAAAGTTGGTGTAATTTTGAAACCACGAAAATGGATGATAGTTCTTTGCTTCTAGAATAGTGACTTCTCGAAGAAGACCATAGCCATACAAAGGCAGATAAGTGCTTTGGGGGAACCCGCGATGATATTTCTTCAGATACATAGACATATCCGAAAGAGTTCTGTCTTTGAAGGTATTATAATCATGGCCAATGATGTTCATCATATCATCAATCTGCTTGCTATCAAGTTCATCAACTATTATGGTTCTAATAGCCATTGATTCTGCATGAAAAGTTGAATAAATTAACTTTTAAGTAAGTTGATTTTTAATAAAATTTGTGAAAGAATTCGAAAAAATGGATAAGGAATTAAGGTGCGCATGTCTAAAGTTGGCATGTAAGTAAGGAGGGGTCGCGCAAGTGTTAATGTGTCACACAAGTATTTTGCGTGCAAGTATCACCGTGCAAGTCATATTACCTTGACAACAGCTCGAAAACAAAGAAACAATGGAAAATGAGAAACTTGCATGGTGATGGGGACCTGTGCAGCGAGAGATCGAGAATCCGGAATCAGATGTTATGCACGGAAAATGACCGCGTATTTATAGGCCAAGCGGCCCACCTGTGCGCCTACACCCAGCACATTCCATCCAGTGCGCTCCAGCCCTACGCGAATCGAACCTACACGCCATGTTTTGTACACTGAAAGACTTGCGCGCCGCCTTTCCTTTGGTTTTCATCTTTTCCTCAAATTCACATCCTTATTTCTTTCAGATCCAACTATGAGGGGGGACTTTTTTTGACGCTCTTTTTTCATCACATTGTCTATAAAAAATATAAAGGGAAATGACTTAGTGCCAACTGATTCATACTTTGAAGAAAACAGCGAAAATCAACAAAGGCATAGACAAATCTTCAAAAGCACATGTTCCGTGCAAGCTCAATCACTATCACATAAGTCCACTTGCACGACACCTAATGGTCACGCAAGTGACTTTCGCGCCCTAATTGATAACCGCTTGGGGTCTTTTTCCAGCCTATAAATAGACCCTTGGGCCCCCATTCCGAAGAGGATTTTTCCGGAAACTCAGATTTGAGCTCCCGGTGCCCTAGTCTCTTCTCAAAGCTTCTGAAACACTTCTACGTGATTTTCATACCTAGAATGGAAGATCTAAAGAGGGGGAGGAAGGTCTAAGTGTTGATACTCATCAACACTTATGCGCCTGAGTGGCCAGCCCTTAAGGGAAATGGCCACACCTATGCGCCGCCTAACTCCTTCAATAGAACTTGTGCGCCACTCTTCTGGAAGAACCTCATGATGATTCTAAAGGATTTAACCTAGAGTCGCTCAAGTATTACCATTTTGTTTAACCATCATGCAAGTACCCATGTGTCGCGCAGGTATACCTGCACGACCAGGACATGTGTGCCCATGCAGTACCTGCGCGCCTGCCATTACATGCGCGCCCCTCCCTTTTTGGGTTCCCTTCTTGCCCATTTGACCCCTCATATGCCATTCCACCACTCCTATTCACGATTCATTCTTCAAGACACTCATCAATGCCATTTATGGCATGATTTCTTGATTTGAATTCCTTATCTGAAAATCATTTTGTGGAATATCTCTCAAAACCTACTGATTTACGTATCTTTATGTCACTAAAGATTGAGATTTCATTCATTCAAGCTCATCCTTTAAGATGAGAGAACTCATTAACATGAGCCTCCTTTTCAGGAACAAGCCCCAGCCATAATTATCAAACATGGGCTTCCTTTTCAGGAGTAGGACCCAATCTCAAATATGGGCCTCCTTTTCATGAGTAAGCCCCAGATATTAATTCCTTTAACTTGGGCCTCCTTTTGAGGAGTATGCCCTAGTCCAAATTCACAAATCTGGGCATCCTCCTTAGGAGTAAGCCCCAAGCCTTCTTTTAACATGGGAATCCTCCTCAGAAGTAAGCCCCAACAATAATTCCCTTAACATGGGCCTCCTTTTCATCAGTAAGCCCCGATATTAATTTACTTTTGATCTAGTCTTCCTTCTTAGGAATAAAACCCAATCATAAGTTCCCTCCTAACTTGGTCATCTTCCTTAGGAGTAAGTCCAAAGATTAGAGTATCCAAATCACCATAAAGTACATACACCTTTATGGACCCTGTTCCTGGATTTCTTCCCTAAAGTAAATCATAATCCTCATCTATTTTAGGGCAGTCATACATACATAATCCCCACATCATTTCTTATAACTGCATCTTTCATGGCACAATTGTCTGGTTTTACCAATACCTCTTGTTTCTCATACCAAGCATGACTCACGTGAGCTTAGAGTGTAAAAGTAATTATGACATCTTTTTTTGAGACATCAATCCTAAACATCATGCTCCCTTATTCGAACTACGTGGGTTCTGATTCCTTTTCCAAAAGAATAGATACATAGGTAGCCCATCAATGGGTATGATCCCAATTCAGAAATAATCCATGTCCTCCTGAATGAAAATAAACTTCAAGTTCCCCACTGAGTGGATTTAAAACCAGTATGGTCATCATAATGACCAAGAGACTTTTATGTATTTAAGGATACCATCAACTAAGAATCTCTAACAAATACAATATGCTTCATAGTTGGTAGTTAGACATATCAATGGGGGTTACTCTATAAGAAAACAAGAGATAATCCTTTTTTTACTGTATCTAACAATTAATGATAGAGTTACCATCATAAAAAACATTGAATCACATCCCAAAACCATTGAATTCCCATTTATATGCGTTGGTAAATAAATCTATGTCTTTAGAATATAAAAAATGGGATGAAAGGATCATCAAGAATGAGTATTTCTAAATGGTATCACATTCTGTTCAATTAAGAATGGAAGATATTAATTAAGTCATTCCATTCATCGATCCATTTTTTCCTATAACAAGGTGGATGATTCTCATCATAGACAGCCCAAAAAGTGAATTACTACTATCATAAGAAGATTAGGAATGTAAAATTAGATTGAAATAAACTAACATCACTCTTTATGATAACATCAATCTTTATGATGGCCCAAATCCTAAAAAATCTTCTTTAAATGATGTTTTCATGGAATATTTCTCAGATATATTTGTGGGGAAGAGACCACTACTTTCATGAATGAAGTATACATCCGAGCATGGGGTGCCCAACAGTCATTAATCATGATTTACCATAAAATCTAATGTCTTGGGTACTAATAGCTGAGTGTGACATGGGATTTTAATAAATTCACAAAGAAACTTCCTTCCATCCAAGTACATGAAACCTTCATATATCAAACCCCATATTTTCTACATGTAGACGAATAATCTAGGAAATTTTCCATATATAGAATGGATTTTGTGGGGCCATACACTCTAGTTATGGGTAAACAATTGAAATAAATATTAACTGATACTAAATTCTTCTCCTAATGGGATGAATAAATACACATAAAATAATTCAGATAAAAATTCATCAATAGATTCATGAAGGATATCAACATCAATTGATTTTTTATCCCTTATACAGTAATGATAGACAAAAGCTACAATTTCAATTCTATTGTGGTCAAAAAGTTGTATTAATAGTAGAATATCAAATTCATCCATTCCTCCTCAATCATATAACGGACAATGGAATGATAGAGGTATTCAAAAATACATTATCAAACATACTACCGAAGATGGTGGCTAAATGAAAACAATCCATGTCATAAAAAGATCTTGAATGCCTTATGGGATTACCATACTACAACATGTACTTCCATGAACGAAACCCTATAGTCGCACATGTATAGAACAGATGTGTTATTTCCCATCAAGGTCCATTTCAACTACAAAGTGTTTCCATCTAAGATTAGTTATCCACATAAATGAAATTCCATAAATGATCTGGAGTGAACTAATGAGAAAATGTTTCATACCTTGCATCACTGGGAATTATTTAAAAACGAATAGTGCGTGATTTTAATAGGAATTTCCCCCTATATTTATTCTTCTAGGGAGAAATAATATTGGTCATATTGACCCCTATGATACAAATAAATAATCCCCTAAATTTTTAACCAAAGTGGCAGGGAACTTTCTCCATACTCAAGGTCCACTCTAATGTAGCTTATTCCTTTTTTCTGATGAATGGGGAGATATTTATAACCCTATCAAATGTAAGGTTTCTAAAGAAATATATTTTGTGTAATTACTCAATGATCAACTCTCCCAAAATATTTTAAACTTCAATGTCGGAATTTCTTCATGACATTAAAAAGAACAGCACTCATCCTAGTTATAGGATGTTAAACTGAACAACACCAAATATTACCCAAGTTATAAAACAATAAAATTCATATAATATCATCCTAGAAGTATGATGATAAACTTCATGGATAATATCCTTTTTTCATGATTTAGTTACATGAATCATTCTGATCTATATTTGAGTGTATAACTGTCATCGCTTCTTGTCCCCAACCAAACCATTATTCGATAACTATGTGCGTCATGATTTTCATTCCAAAGAGATATGTAGTGAAACATGCACTTCCCATCCCTGGTCCACCTAGAAACAAATCCCCCTTTCCACAAGTAAAAATTAGACCTGCATTGGAAACATTCCCATAAATATGTGTGACCTCATTCTAATTTCAATGAGATACATAGTGATGCCTATAACTTATTTCCTATCCATAATATTCATTTTTGAATATATCATAACCCCATTTCCCTTTTTCAAATACTTATTGAGGTGGAAAAATACTTTTAAGAAATATGTGTTGATTGTTTCTTAACCTAGCAAGATATGTAGGGACAATTGGGACACATCCCCTGGTGTAGGATTAATATTCCATTCCACATCAGGTGAGTCACATTTTTACCACAAGACGTGAACAATATGGAAACATTCTTCATTAAATGACTATAATGTTACCAATATATTAAATACTATATATATATATATATATATTTATTCTACTTCTATTGAGATACATTGTGATTCCTAAATCTATAATCCTTGGTATAGACACAACAAAAAATGACTCACTACTTGGGTATGAGTCAGACCTATAGAGTGAAACTATTAAGAGTTATGTGTGGCCTAATTCATGCCATCATATGATATGTAGTGGCACCCAAATTTCCATTCATGGGCCAATTCACATCATTAACCCTTTTTAACATCAAGACATATTCATCCTCAACCCATCATGTTAAACTATATGAGATTCATGAACAACGTTTGTCTTTATTCACATTTTAATGAGGTACATAGTGACACCTTGATCATACCTCATAAACTAACCAACATATGAACTAACTATCCCGATCCATTAGTGGTGTTTCATTTATGTTATGGAAGAAACTTGTACAAATCCTTATTTATCACACAGAGCATAGCTCAAGTGGGATAAAGAGATTTGTTAAAGAAGTTCCCTACATGAGTAAGTCATGTCAATTATTATTAGGGTTATCATTATCCTGGATGAAAGACCATAAAAAGAACACTAAATATAGTTTCTCCTTGACATTAAATGGAATGGATTCCACAAGAACTGCGTGTTTCATGATTATAATTCCAATAAGGGGTGTTGAGACATCTGAATCTTCCATCATGGACCCATCTATATCAAAATATGGTAAAATATCTCAGTCTCTTATGTATGATTCATATTTACATATGATGATTCAATGGGTTTTAACGCCCTATTAGTTAACTCATACTCAAAATATATATATATTCTCCACACATAAATTCACTCATTATGAGGAATCCTTTTTAAAATTATGTGGGTATTGATTTCTTCCCAACAATATATTTATTGAGCCTCAGGACCTATACCCTTGTACACCCACAATATTCCATAGATTTTCTCATCAAGTCATCGTCATCCTTACATAAAGTTGTTAAACTATAGGACTAATTTTTGGGCTGCATGAATTCCAACTACAATGTACCTAGATAAATACATATAGCTTGATTCTCATTCCAGTAAGATATATAGTTACACATAGGGATCCTGTACTGGTCCCAACCACAATGTAAAGAACAAATACCCCCTCTCCTCTATACATGTAGTGATCTATGCAGTATCTCTTATCTTGATTCCCCTTATTAGGTTTCCACCAAGGAAATAGAGATACCCCCATATTAAATTTGATTTAGTGTAATGAAAATGACACAAAAATTCATTTCCAAAATAGATCCAAATGATTCTTTTCTGCTCATACATATGCCTTCCACAATTTATACTCATAATATCGTGAACTATTAGGAATTCATATTCATTCTATAGATTTTGATGATATAATTTATGATATATGAGAAATCGTTCTTCCTAACTATGTAGTAGCATGGCCTAGTTAGATATGCATAATGTATCCCAAAAACTGTTCTATTATCCATATGATTCCACTATTGGGAAATAATGAAACATCCCCCAGTTTGATATCAATAATGTAACATACAAAATGTTGTTTTCAATCAGTAATAACTTCAATTATAATTTATGGCATTATGTTGGAACTATGTATTCAAATTCAGTTCGTGATTATCCATCAAACATGTTTCCCTTATCATTACTCCTAATCAATGAACCCCCAAAACCGTGCTTCATAGTTTCCACCCTCACGTATGAAGTATACTAGAATAAAATCTTCTTGGTATTCCACATATAAACAATAATATACATAAATCTAGGGTCCTATATTTATGACCTCAATCTACATGCACCACATTTTCCGTGATTGGGTTAGACCTTCACAAGAATCCTTTTTCATTATTCTTGTATAATTTTAACATAAAATGCATCTCCAATATTTGGAACTTTCCTTTCAAAAACCAAACTCTATGCCCATGAAAAACTAAATCTCCATAAGTTGATATCATATATTAGAAATATAATGTTGTAATTACTTTGATGAACCATTCTTTAATTTGATGTAACACACTGAAGATGGATTTTTATAGGTTATCCACAAAATTTTAGGGTATATCAGCTAAAGGATGCGACTATTTTACTATGTAGTGACACACCCCATTTTCATTTCTAAAATTTTCCAAAAATAACGTGTTTTTAAAAATATAGTAGCTTCACCATCAAAATAGAAACTAATCATTATCCAAAATCCCTTTTTCCATGCCACACTTTGGATCTAGAGATCCTCGTATTCCAACGTACAACATTCCTCTCTTCATACATAAAAGTTATAGGTCATTACCAAATAGATTACCATAAATGGGGAGAATTATTAATATTTTGGTCAAAGATGAATACCTTATATTATATCCCCAATATTTTCCACATTTTATGGAATTAAAATTCACATCAAAAAATCCTAGTCACAAGACTCAATACTATTCAACGATGTCAGTTATTTAATATGTTAAACTATATAGTACATGTCCTAGTGAGATGAAATTAAAATGAATGATTTATTGACTCTTGATAGAAAGGGGTATCCCCTTGACAACAATCACAAAAAAATATTCTCTCCTTTAAAAAATAAAAATTCATGTAGGTGCAGTTTACCATTCATGGCCAATGCTAATATAGACGCTCTCTTCATTCTCATAAATATTACCTTGAAAAAAAACACCCATCAATGTTTTGGGAACAAAAATATATATAATGTTCCTCATGTCCTGAACAATAGAATGTCATAATTCTTGGTAAATTCTTTTGTAGAATCAATTATGTAGAATTCCATAGTTGTATTTTCATAAGTCACCAACCAAATATCAAGATATGTTAGTTGGAATTTTTGACTTTTTGATTATTCTTTAATACTCCCTAGTTGGGTATGGATAAATTAACCCACAAAATGTGTTTGTAAAATGAGGTAACTATTTATTCTGGATATAACAACTTTTTTACAAGAATCCATGAAACATTTATGTTCGAATTTTTTTTTCAAATTCGGTCTATGTAAATTCTTCACATCATTTATTATATCATGTTTTAGTTTTTGAATCCACAAAATCATGAATCAAAATTCCCAAGCCGATATTTGAATAATCACATAACATGTATGGTTAATGAGACCTGTTTGGGTTATCGTGTAAAACTGATCGGTCAAAGATGTTTCAACTAAATCCCAATTTTCATTAGTTTAGATTTAATGACTTTAAACTACACACAAAAGTATAGAAAATAATAACAATATTAGAAACCCACAATGTTACTTAAGAAAAAAGTCAACTCTTATCTCTCTAGACCTAAAGTCTGTGTGGTCTAGGAAATATTCAAGCAATGAAAATGAAAAATGAAAATAACATTTTAGGATAAAAGCTCATAGTGAGAAACCCCAAAAAAGAAACATCTTCCCTACAATGTGTTCTTCATATTGAGAATAGAAAATATTTAGGGAGATGGACCAAAAGAAACAATGTATGTAGGGTTTTTCATATAACCATAAACGTTGTTGAACTCCACGTGCTATACCCTATGGATTAGGAAAAATTATAGTATCCTCCTAGAGTTCCAAATCCATCCAAATGGTATTAAAATTAATTTAAGTGCCCTATAATTACCTTTGAACCATATTTATTTCATTTTGAATGAATCCAAATCATGGGGGTTGACATCAAAAAAATAAATTCATGCACTTTGCTATAGAAATCATGATTTGACCCTCACATAGAAAAAACATTTTGAGTATTAGTAGATATGTATCTCAATTCCAAAAAAATGTATAGGTTGGGTTTAAATATTCCATGAGACTACTCCATAATGAGTGAGATGTGGAAAGACCCCCCCCCCCCTCCAAGAGTATGTTGTGGATTTCTATGTTCAGTGATAAAATTTATTTGATGCGTTAGAATGAAATTTATATAATTCATTAAAAAAAAATTTTGTATTCAACATATAATGAAGCATATATATTTTCAAAATAATTGATTTGAGTGGTCATGGAGACTGAATGAACTCACTGATCAAATGTTATGGCTTTTGGAAGCTGGGAAAAAATTGTAAGGGAATTTGAATCATCAGGCAAGAAATATGTATAGACCATTCACAAATGACCGTTCTCATTGTCCAATTTGTGTATGACCTCCAGTGGGCCTCTATGTATCCCATGCTGCCTCAAATTTTCAATGGATGACATTACTCCCATACAATGAATCAATGAGAGGGATCTGGTCACATTGATCTATTGCTAATGTAATTCATCCCAACTTTGGTAACCTATCACGACATACCCTCACTAGGGCTATGGTCGCACATACTTTTTCCTCGGATCTACTACTTTCTCTTGTTTTTCATGCTGATCACGACTCACAAGGGCATAAATGATAGTACATATCATGGAACCTACAGGATCATCAACCTTTGGAAATCATTCCAAGTGTTAGCCCCAACTAAATATATGGGAATCCCACTCAGTTTAGGCCCCAACCCTATCACTATACTCATCCAAATGGAATATATCTGAGATTAAGACCTGCATCATCTTAAAGGATTTTTCACTCTTTATCCTTTTCACCTACCATGTTTATAGTCAGATAGATCATCCTTTGTGACTATCTCGGTTACAAAAAAAAAGTAGAAGAGGGTCACATTCAAAGGCCTTTATATTTAACTTTTATTCTCCATCATATATTCATCAGTGGATATGGATAGGTTGTGTGGTTCCCCAAATCTAATACTTCCTCTTATTTCTCACACCAATCATGACTAGTTTGGGTTTAGTTGTTGGTGGTGATAATGGATTTTTTATCATCCCAAACCATTGGGAATCATTCCATGTTTAATACACAAACATTCACGGGGAACCTACATTGTATAATCCCCAACCATGTCACTATAAAATCACCAAATTGTAATATTATTTATTATAATCCCCATCCATATACTAAATTATTTCAAATGGGAATCATCTTTAGGAATAATCCCAAACTCCATCCTCTAAAAGGGTGTTACTCCCAATGGGAAAAACCCGAGGGCCTCTATATGTGTGGTTCCTAACAATCAAACTATGTGTGTTTTGATACCCATCCAAATTGGATATGTTGGAAGCCTCCCTGAGGTACAAACCCAACACACAATATGTATGTAAACTAGTATTTCCATAATTCCAAACAAAGAATCTATAATTAGTACATACTTTATCATTTATGGAGAACCTCATATATATATATATATATATATCCATTTATGAAGAACCTATGATAAATACAGATGATTATATATTCGATACATTCCAATAATTGATTATAAATTTCAAGGGTGACTGGCCTTATAAATGGGAATTACTGAAGGTTTTACGAACATATCATAAATCCATAATAGATTCTCCAAGTAGGAAACAATTCCACTTAAAAGAATGTGAAAAGTCCAACATTCCATCATCACTACCAATGTTAGGTTTAAATATCATTGGCCAAGCCTCCAAATAAAAACATAACACGTGAATGTAGTTCCTTGAGTCAGTATAGATATAGAACCATTTGGTGTTTTTTTGGTTCTATAATAGACCTATTAAAAACCATACAGAAATAGTGAACTCGATGTCAATTATTTCAAAAAATTAAACCCCATGAAATCAATCAATCGATGCCTAGTATTTTCATCTGAATCACTGATCGACTTGATGGTTCTCTCATGCCTCGTATAGATCCCCAAATAGAGTGTCAGTCAACTAATGATCCTTCACAGTGACCCAAATGAACTTACGTGCACCTTGTGAAACACCTAATAGTGATGACTAATAGAAATGGCCTATTATGTGATAATGGGAGTATTATACACTCTAGCCATAACAATAATCATTATCATAATAACTCCGATATAGATGAAGTCATCAAATAGTAGTGGAATAAACATTAAATAATAATAATAAAAACCAATAGATAATTTTAAATACATACAAGATAATATATAAATGTCCTAACAATCATACATATGAATGAAATATTGATCATGAGTTTATCGTATAAGTATGTCTGAAAACCCCAAAAATAAACACTATATTATTTTATTGTGAAAAAACTATTCCATCTTTTAAAAATAATTTATCAACCGCTTTCACCAAAACATATCCTAATTAATTATTTTCTAGACCAAGAGCCCAATCCCATTCCTACAGTTAAATACATAATGTTTGAATGCATCCCAAGGGGCCCATCTAGAGTGTGACTATAAACTCATAAGTCCACCATAAACATGTTAATTTTCTACATAGATACAAATACATATGTATTAAAAATATAAATACATAGAAAAAATCACACATAAATTAAACCTATAATATTTTGGTAAAAAATGCAAGGTAGTTGTTACCTGATTTAGATGACACCAATGTTGAATGATTCATCCAGTATCATTCATAAAATAAATTATGAAATGAAAAGGGTTGTTTTAGGGTTAAAGAGGAAGGGTAATATAAGAATTTTTCCATTCACGAAAGTTCATTTATTTAATATCATGGTATGTCTATATTTGAGACACCCATCCACACCCATGGACAAATTTTATAACCCTTCATAGGGATAAGTGCAAGGTTATTCAATCCATGTGCTTGTCTTATGTCTCACCATTAAAAAATACTATAGACATCTCACATGGTCATATGGCGTCATGTGCACGTTTTGAAAAACTATATGACTCCCCTTATAGCTCGAAATTTTTTTGTGCATAGCTATCAATAACAGTAAGCCTCAGAGTATAACGACCCATACATTACAAACATTGTTAATACTTCAAAATTGAAGCACAATTATTACAACATATAAAAAAACCATGGTAAGAAAATATAGGTATAGTTTTTTTAGAAACTAGGCAACATAAACAACTAGTTCATAAATCATCTACATTGTCTCCTGTATATTTCATCATATCTAGTGTCCCTTTTGGCATATCTTACTTAATAACCTTCTTCCGGACCTCGGGAAAGAAAACATATAAAATGGTGAGCTCAAATGCTCAGTAAGGGTAAATAAAGGAAATATCGTATTCATAATAACATAGTATTTTGAAAATATTAACCTGCAAAAGAGATCATAATATCATATCATGGGATAAATCATAGTAGTGAAATATAATCCCAATTATCATAACATAAAACATGAAACTTTTTTGAATACACACATAATCATAGAGAATCATTTCTTTATAGTCAAGACTCATTGAAAAGACTATCTTAGCAGATAAAGTTCATTTCTAAACTGACTTCACTCCTCATTTCAGTCCTGTATCACTGAACCGTGTTAACCTATCGTTCCGGCCATGTATATCTCATGAGATATAAATCTTTACCCAATTCATTGGAGAGAGATATAGGTCCCACCCATCTCATAATGATACCATTCTTATGTGTGCCACAAGATCATAAATCATACATCATTGCATAGCCCATGTAATTAAAATGGGATTCTTAAACATCATTCCATCATAACATAAACCATATAAGATAAAAGGACATAATTACATCATAAAATAATCAAATCAATGTAAAAATAGGGAGAGAAACATAACCCTATATTATTGGATGGAAAATAATTTTTATAAAACACTTGAACTCCATTCTTGAGGAAAATATCATTTCTTCTTCAATTTTTTTTCCTTTCTTAATATTTCATACAATTTTAAAATAAAAGAAGTAAATTAAAAATAATCTTGAAAACATTAATAGGAGGATTCATGGAAATAATGTTCTAAAAATCCATTCATGCTGTATAAGTTAAAAAAACATTCTTCTCGTACTTTGACCGAAAAAGTAAAAAAAAGTACCTCCTACTAAAAACGACAAAAGATTCCTTTCATATCATTTACTAAAAACCATCCAATGGGTAAAATTATATTCAAAAAATTTTAGTAGGATAGAAATAATATTACATATTGAGGAAACATGGATGTGTATGATAAATATTTCTCAGTATATTCTGAAGTATAAACAATCTCGGATAAAAATGAGATTGTGAAATTTTCCCTTACCTTTTGTCTGATTTGCTTCATACATGTCCGAACCTCCAATATAATGATTTAAATAATTTCATTTACTTATTAAAGAATCGTAATCATTTTTATGATATCATATATGGTCATATTATTAGCTTATTATAATTAATATTTCATTGCTACATGTTATTTGGGTGTTTATTTCTTTTTGTTCTTATGCGTGTTTTGTGAAAAGAACTCTTATTCTTCTTTTTAGATTATCGGTACATCATTTCCAAAATGGTATTAGTGTAGTATATATCATATGTATTCATTAAATTCATTTATATAATCATTAATCATTGAAGATCATGTAGAACGAATCGCATCACATTGTGGAGACGGTGGGGCGTACGTACGCACGAGCAATGATATTGTTCCCATGATCGTGGAATTGTATTAAAGTGTATGTATACTATTTCAGGATAAATATCACTTTAAAATATTTATATTTATTTATTTTTTACACCATTATACCCTTCAAAGAAAGGTGGTGATGGAAAACAGATTACACCACGGTGTGGAGACGATATTCCGTGGGTACGCACGCGTGGTGATTTCATTTTCTGTAGGATGTATAGAAGGTGAAATAGGGTTGATTCATATTTATAATAACATATCAGTATATGAGTGATAATTATGTTATTACATCATAATTAAACAACTAATAAAGAGTACGTAGAAGAAGAAATAAATTTGAAGCACATCTTCTTAACCTTTTCTTAGGGCACTAAAGTTGATCTTTGAAGAAGACCAGAACAACTATGATGTTTCTAGAGAAGTGAAGAAGTGATGTTGGCAGGGTTTGGGAAAGCATGAACGATCAATGTTATGTGAGGAGGAGAGGGAGGAGGTGCCCTTTTATAATGGAGGAGAGGGGAACCTTAAGAAAACATAAAATATTATTTTATTATAAAGTCATATTCGGTTTTTAATAGCTCCAATTTTATTTATTTCGAAGATAAGGTGGGTATGGGTCGAAATCCTCTCAACCAATAGGCTTTAGACAAGTTTAGGTTACTATTTTAACCTTATCATTTAGATTTAACTCTAAGTTAAATAATTTATCTTTTACTGTGTCTTCTTGTTTTCTTACACTATATGGGTAATAAACAGACTATAACAAGACAAAATAACCCCATGATGTCAATTATTAATATATATAACATTATATAAGTCATTTGGCCGAACCATAGATTTTTACGTATGAAATAACAATTAATAATATAAAATTTGTTTTAAAAACAATTTTATGTCACTTTTTGACACAATTTGGTATTTGATTTTTTTAAAAATCATAACAGCATGATTAGTTTGAATAAAGTAAATTAAATCAATAATAACATATCATATTAAACTATAAAATAAGTTTAATTCATACAATGTCTCCAATTATATTTATTTGGGTATTTATAATATCAATTATGTTAATATTTCATTAATAAGGTAATTACTGCATCATTATTATGTTATAAATAAAATAATTTATTTAATATATAAAAATTATTAATAAAATATAATTATATAGAAAATATTTTTAAATTTATGATGAATATTTATAGTCGAAATTTATCTTATTTATAGCCCTATATTAAAAATTTTTAGTTATTAAACATTTATTTTAAATTTTTTAACTCTTCTTTAAATAAATAATATTAAATAACCTAATCTAATCCAAGTGGACCTAAATTGTCATATTTTATTCCTAATTTTGTTTTTGGCCGAATTAAACTTATCCAAAAGAATTAGGACATGTGTTAGGATAATAATAATATCATTTTTACCCTTAGTTACCCTATTTACTTTTAACCCTGGTAAAAAAAGTAAAAAGTTACTATTAAGGGGAAAAATTATCTTATTGAACCACATTTTACTCCATTATATTAACCATGTCTCTCGGATTTTCTAAATCTCACTCATAGAAGTGGTAAAATTAAGCTTTATGTAAAATTTTCAAACTCTCCTAGGAGGTGGGTAAAAGATAGTGAAAAGTTCAATGAAATTTTTATATATCTAAAATTATTATAAAATTACTCCAATGAATTAATTTGAAATTATATAGGTATTATGTATCATTTTTGACCTAAAATAAATTTAAATAAAATAAATAATTATTTAAATAAAAAGTCGGTTTTTAAATAGTAACCCATTGTTTTCACTATTCATGAAAAATTGAACTTTTTCAGAAAAATACCAAAAATTCACCCTAGGATAATTTTGATATCCAAATACAAAAATGAAGTCCATTTTGAAAGATAAAATTTATAAAATTTAAAAAATTTGGTATTACTATCCATAATGGCTAGTTTTAATAATATTTTAATAGCATATCATTGTTTAGTGAAACTCAGTATTGCGTTCAACGCATGTTATCGAGGAAGGTCGTGATTGCGTGTAAAGCAAGCCAAGCTAGTGTTGTGTGTAGTGAAAGATTCCTTTTATGATGTATATAACATAAAAACAAAATATTTTTCATAAAAATCTTGGGTGTTACATTCTACCCCCCTTAAAATGAATTTCACCCTCGAAATTCTTCATTTTGTAACAAAAAGATGAGGATACCTCTCCCTCATCATATCCTGAAGATCCCATGTAGCTTCTTATAATTGGTGGTTCCTCCATAAAACATTCACCAAGGAAGTGGTCTTGTTCCATAGTACTTTTTTGCTACGATCCAGAATCTCTATCAGTTGTTCATCATAAGAAAGATCTTTCTCCAGTGGTACAACTTCTGAGCTGAGTACATGTGAAGGATCAGGTATGTACTTTCTCAAGAGAGATACATGGAAGACAACATTAATGTGAGATAGATTCGGTAGAAGCTCCAACCGGTAAGCTACCTTCCCAACATGATTATGTATTTCGAAAGGACCTATTTACCTAGGGCTCAGATTTCCCTTCTTTCCAAATCACATTACACTCTTCCAAGGAGATATTCATAAGAACACTTAATCACCCACATCAAACTCTAGGTCTTTTATTCGATTATCGGCACAACTTTTTTGTCGGCTCTGAGCTTCTCTTATGTGTTGTTGAATAGATCGGACCTTCTCTGCCCTCTCATCAACAAGATCAGGTCCTAATAGCTTTGTTTTCCCATCTTCATCCCTGCAAGTTGGAGTTCGGCATTTCTTTCTATAGAGAGATTCATAAAGATACATTTGAGAATTGGAGTGGAAGATATTATTATAAGAAAATTCCACCAAAGGATGGTGTTGATCACAACCACCTTTTAAATCCATAGAGAAAGCACTTAACATATCGTCTAGATTTTGAATTGTTCTCTCAGACTAACCGTCTATCTGAGGATGATAAGAAGTGTTGAAACACAACTCTATATCCAGAGTATGCTGTAGAATTCACCAAAACATTGAGGTAAACCACGGATCCTGATCAGATATAATGGAAAGTCGTACTCCATGAAATCATTCTAATTCCTTTATATATATCTAGGAAATCTGATCAAGAGATAAATCCTCTCTAATAGCAATGAAGTGTTCCGACTTTGTAAGACGATCAACTATGACCCAGATTGCATTATTACCTTTGGATGTTTTAGGATGTCCCGTGATAATGTCCATAGTGATTTTTTCCCATTTCCATTCGGGTATGGGTAATGGTTGTAACATCCCCTTAGATTTCTGTCTCTTAATTTAACTTGCTGATAAACCAAGCATCAAGAGACATATTCAGCAACATCTCTTTTCATTCCATCCCACCGGAAGTACTCTTTCAGGTCCCTATACATCATCGTGATTCCAGGATGAATAGAGAGTGAAGAACTATGAGCCTCATCCCGCAGCTCCTTCTTTAATTTTGGGATGGGAGGAACACAAACCAGATTCCCGAACCTTATTATCCCATCACAATCAATGTTGAATTAAGGACCATTTCTCACCTTCTTTGGTAAATCTACATATTCTTTCTGTGCCTCTTTAATATTCACATGTATAGATGGTTGAACATTCATTTGAGAAAGATAAGATTTTTCCCCTTCCATTATAATTCCAAGATCTACCCTTTGTAAATCCATAAATATTGGATCTTTTGTGATCCTCATCATGTATAAGCTAGCATGGTCTTGTCAACTTAATGTGTCTACCAACCTGTTTTCTTTCCCAGGGTGGTAATGAATTGAGCAGTCGTAAGCCTTAATTAGCTCCAACCATCTTCTTTGACGCATATTCATCTCCTTTTGTGTGAAAATATACTTTAAACATTTATGATCAGTATAATTATCACACCATTAACCATAAAGATAATGACTCCAAATATTTAATGCAATGATTACAGTAGTTAACTCCAAAAAATGAGTTGAGTAATTTTTCTCATGGATTTTCAACTATAGTGAGGAATAATCTATCACCATATCATTTTTCATGAGAACACCCCCCAATCCCTTCTTGGATGCATTACTATAGATCACAATCTTTTCTCCACTACAAGGAAGTGTGAGCATAGTTACACTGGATAACATTCTTTTTAACTCCTTGAAATTCTCTTCACATTCCTCTGTCCAAACAAACTTAACGCCTTTCCAAGTCAATTTTGGGAGTGGGTTAGATAATCGTGAAAAATCATTCAAAAAATGTTGATAATATCCAACCAAACCAAGAAAACTTCAGATCTCAGTTACTGTTGTTGGTCTTGACAATCTTTCGATAACCTCTATTTTTGCTGGATCCATAGATACCCCCTATTTTGAGATTATGTGACCAAAAAATGAATCTTTTTGAAGCCAAAATTCACTCATTTTAAATTTTCCAGAAATCTTCTCCTTTCTCAAGGTCTTTAATACAATTCCTAAGTGGTATTCATGTTCTTCCTTGCGCTTTGAATAGACAAGAATATCATCTGTAAAGACTACCACAAACTAATCTATATAGTCTAAAAAGACTCTATTGATCAGATCCATGAATATAGGAGGGGAATTAGTAAGAAAAAATGGCATCACTATAAATTCATTGTGTCCATAGCTTGAACGGAAAGCTATCTTTGGTATATCGTCCCATTTTACCCTTAATTGATGATACCTTGAATGAAGATCAATCTTGGAAAAGTATTGAGCTTCACGTAGTTGGTCAAATAAGTCATCAATGCGTGGGAGATGATATTTTTTCTTGATAGTGATCTTGTTATGTTCTCGATAATCAATGTAGAGTCTCATTGATCCAACTTTCTACTTAATAAATAGAACATGTGCTCTCCAAGGTGACGCACTAGGGCATATGAATCCCTTATTAATATTATCTTGGAGATGCTTCTTCAATTTCTTCAACTTAATTGGGGCCATTCTATAAGGTGTCTTAGAAATAGGTAAAGTTCCTCGTATGAGTTATATTGAAAACTCAACATCACGATTTGGTGGAAGACCAATCATTTCCTCCGGAAATACTTCATCAAAATCTCGTACAATGGGAATTTTCTTAATCATGAGTTTCTCTCTAACCATTTGACATAAATAACCTTCACATAGTGGAATCAAGACTGATAAGATGGATGAAATTTCCACTAGAAAGTTATGTTCATCCTTGCATCGATAGACGACCATAGATTGATCTAGAATATGAAATGTGACTTCCCTTATTTGGCAATTGATATGAGCTCCATATAAAGAAAGAAAATCCATGCCAAGAATCACATAAAATTACATTATAGGAAGGCTCACATGATTTTCCGGAAGCACAATCCCACATACTTCAATAGGAGAAGAATTGTAAACATTTGATGTGACGATTGTGCCATTAGGGGTTGTCACAACTAACTCGATATCTAACTGATGAGGTAATACGGTGATACCCTTAGAAAATTATTCAGAAATAAAATAGTGGGTGGATCCAGAATCAAATAAAACATTTTCAACTTTAGATTGGATGGTAAGTGTACCTTTCACCACTTCGTTATCGTACTCCACATCATTGATATAAATTTCATGTGACTTTCCTTTTCTTTTAGCCTTAAGAGTTTGTAGATGTAAAACATCGTCAAAACCCCTTGGATTAGGGAATTTATTGGAATAATGCCCCATTTACATGCACTTGTAACATTGAAGTGTAGTGGGTGCACTCTGTGTAGCCTTTTCTTTGTTTGCATCACTAGACATCTTATTCCCATCATTGCAGTAGTCAAATGCCCGATGACCTTCCTTTCCACATTTGAGACATTTACTTGTCCCATTAAGACAACTCCCTCTAAGTTTCATTCCACACTTTGAGCATAAGTGAAAATCATCTTCTTTTTAGTGTGGTCTTTAGATTTCCCTTTGATTTACATTTTCCACTTCTTATTAACCACATATTATTGATGGGTTACTCTAATCTCCATCTCATCCTGGAGAGCACATCGAACGATTTCCTCGTAGCTATTGAAGTCCCTTATGGCTAACACCCATCAAAGACTTGGTTTTAAGCCACTAAAGAATTGATCTATCTTACTCTCAGGTTGGATAATAATCCCAAAACGTACCTTGCAAGTCGGGTAAAGTTTTCTTTGTAGTTACCAACAGATTCATTATCCTTTTGCTTCAGTTCCAAAAACACTTTCTCCATCATTGTTCGATGAATAAGAGGGATGTACATAATGAAAAATAAGTTCTTGAACTCATCTCATTCCATGGAGTCAATTTCATCTCTTGGCCTCATATTCTTGATAAGATTACACCATTGATCAGCTTCACCTTCCAAACAATATACTGCTAAGATGACTTTATCATGTTCAGAACATTGAAGAACTGAAAATATCTTTTTAGTGGTACTGATCTATTGTTCAGCCACTAATGGATCAGTAGACCCACTGATAGAAGGTGGACACTGCCTCATGAAGGATTTAACAGAATTTTTCTCCTTCCTTTGCTCGTTTTGAAGTCCTGCATGATTCATATCTTGAGAAAGCTGTGTGATCATGACTACAAGAATTTTCATTCCAGCTCCTATAACGTTTGGTTGCTCAGGGGGACAATCATTCCATTGCCCGTCACATTTAGCGTTGACACAGTTCCTTCGGGTTCCAGCCATTGAGTAAAACCAATAAGCATAGTGTGAGAAACACTAATCATAATAGTAAAACCACATAATCAAGAATAAAATTTCACGCTTTAGGTATTATCCTAGGTTATTCATGGTCATTTATAAAACACTAAGATTGTGTTATATGCATAGACTTATCCTTAGGGTTCTTACTAAGGGTTTTTTACATCCTAGTTTCCAAAGGTTGACTATAACTTTCCTCTGATACCAACTATAATGACCCATACTTTATATACATTGTTAATAATTCAAAATTGAAGCATACTTATCAAAACATATAACAAAACCATATTAGGACCGTATAGGTATAGTGTCTTTGAAATTGAGAAACATAAATAACTGGTTCATAAAGTATATACATTGTCTCCCGTTTATTTCATCATATCTATAGTCCCTTTTGAAATATCCTACTTAATAACCTTTTCCTGACCTGGGGAAAGAAAACATCCAAAAGGGTGATCTCAAATGCTCAGTAACGGTATACAAAGGAAATATCATATTCAAAAGAACATAGCATTTAGAAAATATTAACCTCTAAAATAGATCATAATATCATTTCATGGGATAAATCATAGTACTGAAATGTAATACCAATAATCATAACATAAAACATGTATCATTTTTTTCATACACACATAATCATAGATAATCATTTATTAGTAGTCAAGACTCATTTTCACGACTATCTTAGCGGACAATGTCCATTTCTGAACCGATTTTACTCCTCATTTCAGTCCTATATCACTGAACCGGATTAACCTACCATTCCAGCCATGTCTATCTCATGAGATATATATCATTACGCAATACATTATAGGGGGATATAGGTCCTAGCCATCTCATAATGATACCATTCTTATGTGTGCCACAAGATCACAAATCATACATCATAGCATATCCCAAGTAATAAAAATGGGATTCTAAAACATCATGCCATCATAACATAAACCATATAAGATAAAAGGACACAATTAAATCCTAACATAATCAAATCAATGTAAAAATAGGGGTATAAACAGAAACCTATATTATCTTTGATGGAAAATAATTTTGATAAAACACCTGAAATCTATTTGTGAGGAAAATATCCCTTCTTCTTCAAAAAAGATTTTTCATTTCTTACCATGTCATAAAATTTAAAACCAAAAGAAGTTAATTAAAAACAAACATGAAAACTTGTTAAGGAGGCTTCATGGTAAATTTTTTCTAAAAATCCATTCATGTCGTATAATTAAAAAATCATTCTTCTCGTTATTTGGACGGAAAAGTCAAAAAAGTACCTCGTACTAAAAACGACAAAAGATTCCGTTCATATATTTTACTAAAAACATAACAATGGGTAAAATTAAATTTAAACAATTTTAGTAGGATATGAATAATATTACATATTGAGGAAACATGTATGTGGATGATAAATATTCCCCAGTAAATTCTGAAGTATAAACTATCTTGGATAAAAATGAGATTGTGAGATTTTCCCTTACCTTAATTCTGATTTGCTTCGTACATGCCCAAAACTCATGTATAATGATTTAAATAATGTTATTGACTTATTCCAGAATCGTAATAATTTTTATTATATCAAATATAGTCATATTCTTATCTTCTTATAAGTTATATTTCATCATGACTTGTTATTTGGGTGTTTATTTCTTTTTGTTCTTATGCATGTTTTGTCGAATAAATACTAATTATTCATTTTAGGTTATATTTTCCTCATTTCCAGAATGGAATTAGTGTAATATATATCATATTAATTCATTCAATTCATTTATATAATCATGAAGCATTGAAGATCATGTAGAATGAGTCACATCACATCATAGAGACAGTAAGCCGTACGTACACACGAGTGACGATATTGTTCCCATGATCGTGGAATTGTATTGAAGTGTATGTATACAATTTCAGAATCAATATCACTTTACAATAATCATATATAGTTATTATTTACACCATTATACCCATCCATGTAAGGTGGTGATGGAAAACAGATTACACCATGGTGTGGAGACGGTATTCCGTACGTATGCACGTGCGGTGATTTCATTTTCTGTAAGATGGATAGAAGGTGAAATAGGGTTGTTTCGTATTTATAATAACATATCAGTAGATGAGTGATACTGAAGTTATTACTTCAAAATTAAACAACAAAATTTGAGGAATTAGAAGAAGAAATAAATTTGAAAGAATCGGTAATGGACATTACCTCTTCCTTGAAGTGCCTCTTCTTAACCTTCTCTTAGGGAACTAAAGATGGTCTTTGAAGAGGACCATGTCCTATAGGATGTTTCTAGGTAAGTGGAGGAGAGAAATTTTTAGGGGTTTGGCGAGATTGAAGGCTCAAAGTGGTGTGAGGAGGAGAGGGAAGAGGTTACCTTTTATAAGGGGGGAGAGGGGCACCTTAGAAAAAACATAAAATATTATTTTATTATAAAGTCATTTAGGTTTTTAATAGCTTTAAATTAATTTATATTTAAGCTAAGGAAGGTATGGGTCTAAATACTGTCAACCAATAGGCTTTATATATGTTTAGGTTACTATTTTAACCTTATCATTTAGATTTAACTCTATGTTAAATAATTTATCATTTACCGTGTCTTCTTGTTTTCTTACACTATATGGTTAGGAAACATACTATAACATGACAAAAGAACCACAAGTGATTAATTATTAATATATATAACCTTATCTAAGTCATTTGGACGAACCTTATATTTTTAGGAATAAAATAACAATTGATAATATAATATTTCATTTAAAAACTATTTTATGTAACTTTTTGACACTATTTGGTATTTGAGTTTTGTGAAAATCATAACAGAATGATTAGTTCCAAAAAAGTTAATTAAATCAATGATAACATGTCATATTATCCTATAAAAGTAGTGTAATTCATAAAATGTCTAAAATTAAATTTATTTGGTTATTTATAATATCAACTATGTTAATATATCATTAATAAGGTAATTATTGCATCCTCATTGTGTCATAAATAAATTAAATTATTTAATGTATGAAAATAATAAATAAAATACTATTATGTAGGAAATATTTTTAGATTTATAATGAATTTTATATTCGGAATTTATCTTGTTGATAACCCTATGTTAAAAATGTGTTAGTTATTAATCTTTTATTTTAACTATTTTAACACCTCTTGAAATAAAATAATATTAAATATCCTAATCTAATTTAATTGGACCTAAAAGGTAATAGTTTATTCCTAAGGTTTTTTTGGTCGAATTAAACTTATCCAATAGAATTAGGACATGTTTTAGGGTATTGATAATATCATTTTTACCCTTAATTACCCTACTTACTTTTAACCGTGGTAAAAAAGTAAAAGTTACTATTCACCAAAAATTATTTTTATATTATTAAAAAACATTATACTCCTTCATATTAACCATGAATCTAGGATTTTCAAAATTCCACTCATTGAAGCGGTAAATTAATGTTTTATGTAAATTTTGAAACTATCCTAGGAGGTGGGTAAAAGACAGTGAAAAGTTCAATAAAATTTTTATATATCAAAAATTATTATAAAATCACTCCAATGAATTAATTTGAACTTTTATAGGTATTATGTATCAATTTTGATCTATAATTAATTTAAATAAAATAAAAAATTATTTAAATAAAAAGTCGGTTTTTAAATAGTAACATAGTGTTTTCAATATTCATCAAAAATTGAATATTTTCAGAAAAATACCAAAAATTCACCCTAGGATAATTTAGATATTATAAATCCAAAAACAAAGTCCGTTTTGAAAGATAAAATTTATAAAATTTTAAAAAATGGGTATTACTATTCAAAACGGCTAGTTTTAAAAATATTTTAATAGCATATCATTGTTTAGTGAATCTCGGTATTGCGTACAAGACAAGCTATCGAGGAAGGTCATTATTGCGTGTAAAGTAAGACTAGATAGTATTGTGTGTAGTGAACTATTCCTTTGATGATGTATATAACATAAAAACAAAATATGTCTCATAAAAATTTCAGGTGTTACACAGAGTGTACATCTGAAATGTATAACTTCAAACCTCAAACTAGGCCAAATTATATCAACTCGTTCAATAAACTCTTTTTCACATTTATTTAGATAAATAAAGAGGTTTATCCATAGATATGGAGTTATACCTTGCTGAAAAACTGGGATCTTATGTATCCATATATCCAAAATAAACTCAATTACATGAATATTAATATAGTTTAATCTTTAAAGTTATCACACATCATTAATCCCGACCACCAAAAAACCTAATATCATTCCATAAAATAATTATTACGTTAATATTAATTATTAAATATAACATACCCTAATAAGAAAACTCAAAAAAATTAATGATTTGATCTAGTAATTTAATTTCCAAATTCATATTTATAATAATTTTTCAAATAATTTATTATAATTCCATACTATCTAAAACATCACATCAGAAAGTTTTATGATTTTCACCCTTATCAATATTCTATTATGAGTTTAATCCAAACAACATTTCTATATGTGATAGGTAGTCACCCAACATTTGGAATTTACTTTTTCTAAAACTATTTTAATATAATTCTTATAGAATTACCAAAAATACGATAACCACCCTTTCAAAATAAATCTATTAATAATATTATTTTTTAAACACTTTGGTTTTCTTTAAAACATTTTTTTCCACAAAAAAATAAATATTCGAAATCTAATATTATTATATTAACATCAATGATCACATTAAACCTAAATTCATAGTATAAACCTATGTCCAAAAAAATTTCCTATTTCTCAAATTTACCTCTCAATAAATTTTATTTTAATCCAAATGGTTTTATTCCCTTAAATACGTCTCCAAGTATCCTTAATCTTGTAAAATTATAATCACCTAGAACTTTAAAGGGGTATATATGCCTTTAATATGTGAAAAAACCCAATACATATAAATCTAAGAAGATTTTTGTTTATCCCATATCACTATGAAATATAATTGGTTTTCAAAGGATCTATTATATCATTAAACATAATGGTTCATAATGAAATTGTGAATTAACCCATTTTTATATACCCCATGTGTTGATATAGGTGTGTAGTAAGGTAACACTCACTATTAACCAAAATTATGGTTGAGATATAGTTCACTAACCCTTTCCGGGATTATTATACCTAGATTCATTTGGGTGAGATCAGCGTCCACTTGTAGTACCTATATAAGTATGTGTCGCTAGGAAATCATCGTAATCTCAACCATAAAAAATAATATATGTTTTTTATGTAATGAGAATATCATAAATGTCTCTTAGAGGGTTATGTTCTCAAATATATGTCTAACTAATTCGAGTAACCAAGAATATTTATAGGAATTATATAACATCAACTATAAAAACAGTAAACCTAGTAGCCTAGACCAAATGGTTACATTATTACAATGGAATAATATAAAAGAAATTTCCAAAAATGTAATAAATATATTATTATTCTCTAATAACTAGATACAAAGACGAATCAAATTATTACATTGAAAATAAAATATAATGTATAATAATAGTAAGCAATCTATATTCTTGAAGTCACTCATTTATTCAAACTTATTTTCCTAAAGAAAGCTATCAAAATATGTGATAGATATAATACTTAGTGAGGGTTACCTAAAATATAATAAATAATGATAAAATAATGAAACATTAATATGGAAAAGTAAATAAGTGAAAAGAAAATCTCGTAAATAAAATGAGAATGAAGAATGATATGAGAGGAATAAATTGTGATCATCTAATTCTATATAAGCAATAACATGAATGTGAAACTTTTCAATTGACATAGCTATTAAAATAATAAAAAGGACATAAATAACTAATTTCATAATTATAAAATATAGAACATCATACATCATAAACTCACATTCAAAGAATTGTGTCAAGATAACTTATATAAATGGGAATGGCATATGCCAAATAAAAAATCTATTTTTCCTCATAATACAAACTAATGTATTAAGGGGATATAATGGTCCGTAATAGCATAGAATAATTCCAATGAATTCATCATATGAATAAATGATATAATAAAATAACCAGTCATTAATAATCAAAAACTATTCGTATAAGAAGAAATAACATACAAAATGTCAATACAATCCCAATATTAAACTAGTCATAAAAAATACTGAGAATGAACAAAAATGGTATAATTATAACCTATCTCTATTCATGTATATGGAAAATGATGTTTTATAATCAATTATGAATATAAATTCCATTAAAATATAATTAAAATCATTCTTGAGGGTAACACCCTTTTCAAATTAAAAATTACATTAAAAAACACATAACGTCTAGAATATTAGGAAAAATATTTCCATTGAAAAAACTATGGAAATTTTTAATGTAATCTTCGAATAATTTAGTGTTAATGATGATGGAAAACATATTTCATGCATAGAATTTTAAATTAAGGACTAATTTCACATTTTTATAAAAATTAAATAACTACCTCATTTGGAAAATGATTAGAAGATTCGATTTAAATAATTTTATATAAATTAAAACATGGGTAAAAAATATCAAAAAATCATAGAAGAATTATTAAAACATTATTCAAAATAATTTTATTAAAAATATGGAAATCAATGAATAATATTACTGACTGAATATTAAATAAATGTAGTTTAACCAAAAAATGTTGTTTTAGTATCTCGAGTACATTAAAGGGGAATTGTAAGAAAAATATCTAATTTTCCTAAATAAAAAACTGTAAACAAATATATTTGGTTTAATATAGAAATATCATATAATTCAACCAACAATGTCTAAATCATAGAATTTCCTTAATAATAATTAGATTGTGAAATAAGCCCTTACGTCAAGAAATTTTTTCATTAAAAGGAACTATAATTATCAGTAAAATAATTTTATATTTTCTATAATCATATAACAAAAATATGTTAATTATTATAATATAATATATGTTTCACTTATAACATTTTAAAAATTATTTATTAATAATTTCTTTTAAATCTGTTTTTCGAATTGTTTTCTGTTTCATTTCCCATTTATATTCGATTAAAAAGTTGTGGAATATTTACTTGGATCATGGTTCCATATTCAAAATAGTGATAATAATGTTATTAATATATATATATATATATTCAATATATATATATCTATAATAATCCTCGAAAGGTAGAGAAACAAATTAATTGCATTGTTCATTGAGACGGTAGGTTGAACAAATGCATGAACATTGTTCAAACTTTTTGAAAGATAGAATGAAAGAAAGGTATTTAATAAATTAAATTCCAAGAATAATTATAACATATATTATATCATAAAAATTTATTAATTTTATTCTTATTACCATACATGTAATGAATAAATGAAAAAGTATACACATAGCTTCATGGTGGTGATAGTCCACATGTATGAAAAAGCGACATTATCATTTTCTAAAGGATTGAAAGCTAAAAAGTTAATTAGATATTATATTTCCAAAACCATTATTATTTCATAAATATCACATATAATACTTAGATTAATCTCAATAACCATTAATGAATAACAATTATGAAAAAATAATTACACCACCATGTGGAGATGGTATGTCGAACATAAGAACAAACAATGTTTTTTCTTTCTGTAGGATGGAAATTAGGTGGAAATTGGTTGTATCATAATAATAATAACATATATATATATTTATATAAATATATTTTTTAGTATAGGTAAAATATAATTACATGATATAAGATAAGAAATAAACATGTAACAGCCTGTAAAAATTATTATCTCTTCTTTAGTAGACATCCTTTAACCCCCTTTTTAACATTTGTTTTAATGGACATTTAAGAAGGGCTAAATATATAATTAATGTCTTGGTAATTTTAGAAGATAATTAAAAATAATTTGGTCAATCTATGTTTTTCAAGAAGGTGAAATGAAAAGGTTAAGGGTGTCCTTCTATAAATGTGGGTAAGGGAAATCATGGAATTACATAATGTATTATGTTAATATTATTTTATTTTAATCGAAAAATTGTTTCAGATTGATATATTTTCAATATAATATTAGAATTAATCTAGATCCTCTCGCCCAATAATATTTTGACATGTTTTGATTATCTATTCACAATTGTCTCTCAGTTTTCTCTCTCAATTAACCCTTTTTACTATCAACATAGTATTAATGCTTTTTACACTTGACTGGTCAATAAATTTAATATAAAATGATATATGACACATAAATCGACCATTTTTTTACCTTTTTATCCATATACATTTAATTTTTATTAATATAGTATTTTTATGTATTATTTATCATTAAATAAAAATGGATTATTATAAATTATCATTAATGCTAACTTTTTGGAAATATATGATATATTATAGTAGAAAATATGTCTAAATCGTGTGAAATGGTTCTAAAATGATATGTATGAAAATAAAAATTGGGTATAATCTTAAATTGATATTAATATTATATTCAGGTGGGTTTATATATTATTTTAAATGTTATATTCTTGTTTAACCCCTTGGTTTACCAATTTTATCCTTCACCATTATAATGAATTTTAAAATATTAAAGAGTAATAATATTATTTATATGGTAAAAATGGAATAAAAAATGCAGAATTGTGATATTTTAGACTATCTATCATCTTAAATATACTTTTTTGTAGATTATAATAATTTTTAAATATTTTAAAGAAAAAAAATTAACATATATAGTATTAATTTAATATTAAGTAGTATTCACAACATTTTATTTCAAAAATTACATAACCGAAATGGAAGGAAAAAATAAACATTTGAAACATCATCAATTTTTTATTTTGATCATTAAAATTCATGGCACACTAGAATTCATCCAAAATTATTACTTCTCAGTTTTTAAAATTATTGAAATCATTTTTTTATATTTCAAAATAAATTTTTTTGGCATTTCATAAACATTTATAGTAATTAGATAATAAATAAAAATTTAAAATAACTTACCATAATTAAAAATAATTTTAATTTATAATTACAATTTTTAATGTGACATAAGTAGTTTTTATTAATATCACAAAATATAATACATAATTAATAAAATGGAGTGACATTTTAATACATCATAATTAATAAAAATAATATATTATTTTTTTAAAAGAAAAATGATATTTTTCATTAATTAGAATAATGAAATCAGATTTTTTAATAAAACATATCCAGTAGACTAAATAAAAGTGTTGTAGTTATTTTTATTTCTTATCATATTATTTTTAACATTAATTAGCATGATTTACCCATATCGAGGGGATCCGTATTTACTAAAGATGCTGTTAATAAATAATAAAAATATAATTGAACTATTTAAAACATTTCACTTTAATGATTAAATATATGAAATATATTTTTATGTATTTAATATCTATAAGTGGATTAATTCATTTTATAACTAAAATATAATACACAAAAATAAAAGTTTTAAAAAATGGCTAATTATGTATAAAAATATTTTTATATGAAATTCAATAATAACATTGATTCTAATGAAATTTATAGAATTATAGAAATCATAGGAACTAATATTACTTTTTAACTACTCTAAAACAAAATTTCACTTTTGGAATATATGAAAAAATATGGTTTTCAATAACAATCATTATTTTTTCACTATTCATTGAAAAGTCGTATATTTCAATACTTTGTCAAAAAATCACTCTAAAATAATTTTTAAATGATTATTTCCAAAATTATATAAATTTTAAAAAATATAATTTATTAAATTTTAAGAAAGTTTATGTAATATTAACTCACAAAAAGAAAAAAAACACATTTTCAAAGAAAACATATTTTTGAAGTCTAAAATAACTACTATAAATTGAGTACCTATTTATATTTAATTAAAAATAAATTTTTATTTATAAGGTTAATTATATATATTTATTATTTCATTAATCATATTATTTCACCCAATTAATTTACTATGCCAGAAAGATCGTATTTAAATAATATTTTTTATAATCTATCTAACTTTTCATAAATTTTAGTGTAGCGTGTTTAGAAATATATTGGGTTTATTAATAATTTAATCTATATATTATTTGTGTTATAATTTTTTGTCCACTCCTAATTATAGGATATAATTACAAAGGATTCTATTTGATTATATTTTTAGGAGAAAAAGAATTTTTCCATCGATAATAGGCATTCATCTAGTTGAAAAGAAACAAGGATGCAATATATTAAGAACAAAATATAGTGGTGGTGGATGGATTCATCTATGGATGAACCACCCTTGACAACACTAAATATCATTACCTATAAAAATTATTCAATCTTATGAATTATAAAACTATATGAAACTTATGTCATCAAATGATTTATCTAGATTGATTAAAATAAATATTTGACACTATTTTTGTTTTTGATGTTTTCACACCATCAAACCAATTAATAATCATGAGTTATTTGGTTTTTTATTATATTTTTCATATGATTTTTATAACATTGGGGTTTACCAACCAAATTACTTTTGAAACTAGAATCTAAAATTTCTTATTTAAATAGTCACAATAATGTTAACTGTGTAAAAATATAGCTAAATTGAGCTCTCTAGATTCATTTAGTGTCAGGGTTTACTCAAGTGTTGTAACGTACACCCTCATATGATATAAATTAAATTTTTATATATGTGACTATCTAGAAACGTTTTTTCATGTTTCTATAGTGTTACCCATCTATACCACATCATTAGTTAATCTCTAAATTTGATATTTTTACCATATATTACTTAATCAATGTACATTTTCAAAAATACAAGAGTTTATTACCATTATTATAACGATTAAAAACACATTTTTATTGTTATAATTTATATATTATCATTTCATCAATGTAGGAAAATACCGATTACATGAAATAGAGTCACAATTTTCGTTATACAATCTATACAGAAAAAATGGAAGATCTTTTATATATTAAATATTTATAAATACAATAGTTTATACTATTTATAACATAACACATAAATAAGAAAATTATACATGAAGGAAATATAGTGGGAATATATCTACCAATATTGCACTAGTTTATGTTTAGTGCTTCATGCTCAAAAGGAAGTGTTCTTCTCAAATTTTCCAATAGATCCACAATAGAATCTTCCAATAAAATTCCAATAAAAGTAATAATTATTTTCTATAGATAAAATATTAAAATATTTATAAAAGTAAAACTACATCGAATAATTTAAAAATTATATTCCTTCATTTCAAACTGTTATAGAAGGATTGAAATAATGTATCGGGGATGATGCGTGACTTCTAAGTATGTAATCACACTCCATATGGAATGCGCATTATGGAAATAATGATAGGTAGAATATTAAAATAAATATTGATGGAAGGATAAACATTGTACAATTTAGTTAATGGAAATTTTCCATTATTAATTTGATTTTTTCAAATAAACCCACCATATTCTTAAGTGGGTACCATAAAAAACAAAGAAATCCATGAATCAAAAGGCCTAAATAGTGGAAAATAACCTCACTATCAATATTAAAAATGGACGAAGGAACCAAAAGCTGGATATAAATTTTAAATGAAGTACCAGTATAATGGAAAGACTACACCCTTTATCTAAAAATTTATGAGCTAAATGTAGTTTAGTGGATTTATGATGGTAAACCAAAAACAATGATTCATCCACTATCAAAAAATATGTATTTATAGTTCTATATGATGATTATTTAAACCTTTTATGAAAGGGAAAAATATGTGTAATTGATTATGGTCCCTCCTAAAAGGTCACTACTTGATATTTGTTCCCATAATACATTTTATGTATTTTTTATGCATAATGTTTGAAAATGGTGGTGGAATCATAAATCATTTTAATTGGTAATATTTATTGTGGATACTAATATTAAATGTAAGTAACTATTTAAGATATAAGGAATGTTCATTTTATTTTCCACAATCATATATCTACTTTAATGATTGGCGATGATTGATTTGTCAATTCCTTTGATGATGGAGAATAGAGTTTTCATATGGTAATATTGTAACTGTACAAGGAAAAAAATAATTTTATCTAGATTACATATGAAAAACACTATGGAGGAGAAATCAGTGCTAAAATTTATGTTCTTATATAATTGTGGCATAATCAATTAGGAACCCCTAGTCATAGAAGAATTATAATTCTTTCAAATAATGATCACTTTTTAGGAATCAAAGGTACCCATTTGGATAATGATGTTTTATATATTGTGGGAATAAAATATAGAGTAACTCTATATATTTATTTACCATATATAGAATATTTCTATTTGTATTAGATGCATGATTTTGTATACGTGAAAAGATAAAAATTTAGGAAAGGTGTTATTTATTTTATTATTTTTATTGATGATCACTGTAGAAATGTATCTGGTTTTCCTTAGAAAAATAAATATCCTATTATTAATTTTTTTAATAAATATCATGTGAAATTTCTTAGGGAAATAGATTAAGGATTCATGTTTGTGATTGAAAACAATATACTATAGTATTGTGGTTTATGGGATGAAATTTTATGACTTTCATATTCACGATAAAAAATTAAGTACTAATGACGGCTCATTTCAATGCTGTTTTTGAGAGGATTATTAAAAAAATATTAGTGAGATTTCAATGAATTATCTCTAAGGAAAAGATATAAAAATCTTTAGGGTGTAGGCAATATATATTTTTGTCGATATAATCATGATTTCTCAATTAGTTCAATTGATCAATGACATACTGGGAAGGGTTTGGAAAAATAAATATGTTCAATAAAGTCACAAAATAGTTTTTGATTTCTGTGTATTTGTACACATATAGATAGACGATATCCAATATCTAGATAAAAGGGAAATTCATGAGTTATTTTATTATATGTTCATGAATATTTTCTATACTAAATTTGGGATCCCATCAGAAATAGATTCATTTGAATTGGAAATGTTTTATTTCTATAGGATGAAATGATGGATGATTTTTAGAAACTATAAGAGAAACCATCAAAGGAAATTATAATTAATAATGAAATAGAATTATAGATATCATTAATAGATAGTACATGAGATATTCTAGTAAGTGATGATACATCACCAATAGATAGTTTTATTCCACCATTTTATATCTCATAGAAAATACCCTCTCAAACACAGTTGAGTAGATCTACCAGTGAATGAACGCTGGGTCATTGATACTAACCAAATGAATATGTGACAGTTATTGTAAGGGGAGTTTGAGAAATTTTGAATTTGTTTATCATTGTTCAGTAGAAAAGGGACTTAAAAAGTCCTTGAAATATGATATGTTATCCTCACATAAGAACTATATATTTTACATGGTAATGTTTCCACATGAAAAGTAGGTACTCAATAACAATTGGGGGTACAAAATCAAAGGTGGTAATATAAGAACAAATTCAATTTATAGTGCATGGAAGATTCTAATGAAATTTATTATGAAAATGTGTGTTGACAATTTGAATTTTTTCTCTACTTGTAAAATTTCTTCAATAAGATATGTACTTAGATTGGTGTATAGTTTTAACATAAAGGTAAAAAATTGGATGGGATTATCATATTATTATTTTATGATCGTAAGAGGTGATATACATGTACATTACATATTAATTTGAGTATATATGTAAAAATAAACGTTATTTAAACAAAAAAAAAGTTTATATGGACCAAAATAATTATTGAAGAAATGGTAGTAGAATTCTGACTCTATTGTGTACACAATTGAATATAAGACAATGAGTGTTTATAAACATATTTTTCATAATTTCTGTTAATATAAATTTCATCATTTTATTGATTTATAATTATTATATTTTTATTACTTAATGATATATCGAAATGATGATGAGGCTGAAGAATAATTTGAAAATTTATTTTGAAAAGAACAACATGGGTGGTTCCATATAGATTATTTGAATGAAATTTACTAGTGAAAAAAGAAATAAAAATATTTTTTCTTAATCCAAAATGGTATAATTGGATTGTTGGTTAATATTTTATCATGAATAAGGAAACTATTGTTAAAACTCTACATGTGATTCATTTCTAGGTCCTAAAAATCCAGTGTTTATAAAATAAAATAAATAATGAGGAAATAGAGAAAATTATATATTAGTTAGAAGTTGAAAGTATTATATATTATATAGTGTTCACGACACTATATATTCCTCATGTTATTAGGATCATGATAATATTATTATAAAATCAATGATATTATAAGTAGATTGTATTAAAATTTAATTTTTCCTAGAAAGGTCAATACCCAAGGGTGCGTAAATTAAGGTATGTTTATTTTTTTACTTGACCCCACTAATAATATTATTCCATTATAAAAACAAACTCTCTCCAACATAAAAAAAATTAATTTCAATAGTAGCAAAATAAATATATATGATAAAATTAAATGGTTTCCCAAAACCAATAAAATATAAGGATTATAAAATTTAAATGTTTCATTTCACTTAAAAGACTATGCTCGTGAATTTTATATTATAATATATTTTGTCTAAATTTTCCCCTTTAGTTTGTAACCACAAAAAAATTAAAATGAACAGATCATCTTATACGATGTATTTAACTATTCAAAATATAACATTCCTTGTTCTCTAATGAATAATAAATAAATATTGCACTTGGAATGGTGTAAACTATTTCACTACATCTATAGAATTTTAGTGAGATTATCTACACGAAGACCTGCTTCTTTTGTTGGAAATTCAAGTTACATCTTAAAAGTATTCATTTTCAGTTATTAAATGAGTTATAATTAACTTATACAACAAATTATTCATTAGTTCATTCAATTTTTTATATGAATTTTCCTTCTAGAGATAGCCACCTTAATCACCTCATTTATAATTCATTAATTCGCTTTATCTTATTCCCAAATATAAACATGATATATATATATATATTTTAACTTGGAAACTATAAAGTCACGTAATTTATTTCCTTCAAAAGTTAACTCCATCCAAATTTTAAAAATATTTTAGAAATAATAATGATGTAAATATCCATCCAAGTCTCAAATTTAAATTTCAATTAAAGTCATGTTGTAACATAAAAATTATTACCTAAATCTTCATTGATTTCTATCTAGTAATAACAGATCAACCAAATTAATATAAATCGTGAATTTAAATCCTTTTATTATGGTAAAATAATAACCCTTTATTTATCGAATAATTTTATCCACTCATAATGGTTGAACCATTTATCGAATATAATGATTAACAAAAAATTTCATAAACTATTATAGGAAAATCTTACCAAAAATTACTATTATAATGAACTATATGTTTTTTCTATTATGTGAGGATGATTTTTACAATCCATGTGAATAACCCTTTCTCCTTTCTTCCTTTTCCATTTTTAATGTTATGTGATATGTAAGCCTCATAGTTTTATGGAATAAATTTTATATTTTAAAAATGAAGTACTCATAGTTTATATGATAAAGGGAATGAACCAAAAAAATTCCATTTATCCAATTTATAATCCAATTATCCATACAAAATCTCTTTTATCCATATAATGAACCTTATTATATTTATAAATTACTATTAAAAAATATTATTGAAAAAAAATTAATGAATCTATAAAAGAACCATATGTTTTTAGGGATACTGGTTATTAGGTAATCTAGTTGACCATATTATATTTGAAACAAAACTTATTATTTATCCCATTTGTTCTAAAAATGAATCTTAAACTCAAATTAGGATCTCTATAATTAGTCACTTTTCATGTTCCCTATAAATGTTACTCTTATGGTTTGAGATTTATACGAATTCTGATAAACTTATAAAATTAAATGTTTCCATAATTACTAAAAAACCTATATTCCTCATGATTCACACAACCTATAAAATAGTATTATTACACTAAGTCCCCTTCAAAAATTGTTTTTAATAGAAAAATACCAATTAACATTCCAAGGGGATTTTTCTAACGGTCTCCCCATTTGGGATTGTTAAAAACTCCAAAATATAGTCAACATGTATTTACATTGATCATTTTAAACCAACAGGATATGACCTACTATATTTTCAGAATATATTTCCTTAATATTGTTTATTAATTATTCACTAAATAGAAATTATTATTCAACATGAATCATGAATTTTTTGAGAAAAAAATGTAAAATGTAATAATTATTTTAATAATAGTACCATAAACTACACACTATTAAAAAATCCAGGAAAAATTAACTCCAACAAATTATTCTTTCAAATAGTCTCACACTTACCATAATATCATCATTTAAATATTTTATTTATAATTAGGAATGAACACTTCTATCCAATTTCATTTCAAAGAATGGACTATTTTTCCCAAATAATTTATTGAAATCATCTCACCCTTTATCAATGTACTAAAATATCACTTCATTGAAAATTCACAAAAGTGGGATTTAAATAAATAAAATTAATTATATGTAATTATCATACATTTAAATTAATAGAAAACACCATGGGGGCTGAGTGAGGAGACATGAGCATCAATTATATAAATACTAGTTCAGTTTCAATAAATATTCAATAATTATAATAATAATATATTCATGATAACTGTAATGTTTTTGTGTATTTTAACATGTGATGTATAACCAAAATATTTCAAAAAGGATTTTAAATATATCTAATAATGTTCTTCTTAAATAGAAAAATTATTTGAAATTTTATACATTAAATATCGTCCCTGACTAGGTGTAGCGAAAATATAAGAAATGCTGATCTCATATGATAAGTATTAGTAAACATGGGAAATATTATTTGATGATCATAAAAAATATAATATAATAATAATTTTATGATAAATGTTTCATAACATAAGATATCAAACCCAACAAATAGTATACCACAAATAATTAGTTTTGAAATATAGATTTTTCATAACAAAATTCATGATTCAAAAGAGTAATAAATCATCCATAATAATTCATTGGCCATGATAGAATATCATAATCATAATACATAATTATATGAAATAATATTTTAGAATATACATATGCATATAAAATCATTTCCTTTTTTTAGGATCATGCCCAAGACTATCATAGTGTAAAGAGCCCTCTTATTGATTGGGTATACTTTCCATTCTTATAAAAATTGAAATAATTCAAGGATACCCACCATTACATTCATCACATTATAGTCTTAGTATGATAAAAAATATGCCTTCATGGTCTTTGTTGGTTTTTCGATGTATCCCCTTGGGCTTGGGATAATAACATGAGTGCACTCTAGGGATTTGGAAAACCTTCCATGTACTGTTGGTCTTGGAAAAACCACATATGTATCATTTTTAGTTAGTGGGATATAGAACATAAACCATTGTATTACAGGGATATTACAGACCCACCCATCACATAATAAACTATTCATATATACACCAGAAGAATGTAAGAGAAATAATTATTTGATTATAGTTTAATTATCTAGTGAGAATGAAATGGGTTTCAGGAAGAATCTATAAAACATCATCATCATAAACTCTCTTGGGAATAGAATTTGATAGTATACTAAGAGAATATTCCAAATGAATTTTAAAACAAAATGAAGGATATTAACATAGTTTTAAAATACTTTTTTAAATTAATTAAAATATTCTATGAAAAATAATTTAAAACATCCTTTTTGGAAACTTTTAAGAACAAAAAATACCAAAATAATTTATAATTGTGTTTTATTTTAAAATTGGAATAATAAAAATAAAAATATATAATTAAGGATTTAAATATTTTTTGTGAAAATATATTTATTATAGACATGTTTACAAAAAACATTCATTTCACACTTATAAAAAGTAAAAAATAAGATATATAGAAAACATGGGAAAATATTAAAAAAAAAATTAGAAAAAAGGGAAAAAATTTAAAATGATTTTAAAAATAATTTTATTATATAAAATAACATACTTGAAATATTTTTATGAATTTATGAAAATAAATAAACCAACAAATAAAAATAATGAAAAAATATGTTCATCTTTTCTTAAAAATGATTCATTGGTTTTTTTAAGTAAGAAAATGATTTAAAATAAAAAATAAAAAATAACCATATAAAAAAATATTTGAAGAAAATATAAATGAATTTAATATTTAGAAAAGATGTAATCCCCCAATGTAAATTCTAACATAAACAATACAGATTAATGTGGGATTGTAACATATGCACTTTAAAATTGGAAAATATTCGTTTGAAAAACTCTCGAATGAGAGAATATTATATAGATTTGTAATTCTCTTTAATTTTCATGAAAAATAATCATAGAATAAATTCATGGTAAGTATGTACAAAAAATAAAAAATATGGTTAATATAGATCATATGTCACTGAAGTAAAATTGAGATGGGGAGACATTAACAGAAGTCATGAGTTGATATGTATTAACTCTAACATATGGTATAATAAATTTAAAAATATTCTTAGAATATTTTAGTAAAATATTTATACATATATTACTTTATATATTTCCTTAATAAGTTTCAATTATAAAATTGTTACCAATTCTATATAAAAATCAGTATTTGTGTGTCAATGATAAAATTTTCATGTCTGTTTTTGTTCGGTTATTTCTGTAATGGAACCATGGTCATTATTTAATAATTTTTTGAATCATAATATTTTTATAAATACTATATTTATTCTTTATAAAGAAAATTAGTTCCACAAATTTATGGTGGTTATGAAAATGGTAAACATTACATGTGATGATATTTTTTGAGTTAATGTTCTCATATTGTTTGGAGAAATGAGAAGATGAGGTTTCCTTTTATAAGTGAGGGGAAATGAACCCTTTTGAATATCAATATCACGAAAATTTAAAAACTATATATCAAAAATAAAGTGGTTAAAATTTAGTCTAATATAAAATATAATATATCATATTTTCTAAATCAACACAATCAATAATATTTATACAATATTTAGTGAATAATTATCGTATCTATTACATTAATGCCTTGTTATTCATTTTAACCCATAATGTGGTGAAAATATTTTTACCATTTTAACTGTTAATTAGGGATAAAAATTAAGGTGGCATTATTTTGAAATTATTTTTAATGTAATTGAAAATTAGAAATCAATTTTACAAGAATAAATTTATATAGGAGGAATAAATTAAATTTAATATTTGGATACAAAATACAAAAAATCTCGTTTTATGATAAAATGTATCTTAAATCCTAAAAAAATTATTATCATTCCACGACTACAAAAAACAATTAATTGAATGTCAATTTATGTTATTTAATATAAAATCTTTTATTTGATAAAAATATTTATTCAATGGTTACTAACTTTATTTATTAATATAAAATACATTTCCCTTCTAAAAGAATATTATTTTCAGGTAAATATCATTTTATACCTTCTAATTATTTTATCATCATTTAATATCATTTTATAATAAAATAATAAATAAATATTCATATAATAAATTTTTGAAGAATATTATTACAAAATTTTAAAACTCTAAAAAATAGAAATAGAAATTTATTAATTTATAAGGAAAATTTTTAAAAAGACATTTCTTTTTATTGAGGAATTAACATACTAATATTACTCAAAATATATAAACCATTTATAGAATTTTATTAATTTTATATTATAATTAAATTTCATTAATATCATTCCTAATGACTATTAAATTCATATTTCAATAAATTCATTCAAAATAGTTTCGATATTCTCAATAGTATTTCCATAAATGAATTAGACCCAAAACCATTAATTTTATCAAATTAATTTAACTACCCCCCCCCCCAATGAAATTTATTTTTAACCTATAATTTATTTTTTATGTAACACAATTTTTTGAACAAAAAATTAAAATAAATATATTTTAAAATATCAGGGTGTTACATTATAACACTATTATAATAATTTCACCCTAGAAATACAACTACTCTCAAGAAAACCAATGCGGATAAAAACTCTTCTTTGAAACCATAGGTTCATATGTATATTCTAAGGTTTTATGGATCCATTAAAAGACCTTAACCATTGGAGTTGTATTTTTATAGATTTTTGTTTCAATGATCCTAAATTTCTACCAGTTTCGTCTTACAATAAAGAACATGTTCTAGGGGTATTACATTCGTGTTAGGTTTATATTAAGGATCATATATTTAATTCTTAAAAATCAATTCATAGTAAGTAAAATTAAATTGGTAGAATATTAGTGGAACGTCTAAATGAAAATCCAACATCCCAAATCAATCAAAAATCCCAATGGGATCATAGTATTTGGGTCTCACATTCCCCATGAATTTAAATCTCACAACATGCTTAAATTGTGTTATCTTTAAGAATAAATACTCTATAACATTATAATATATATCTTAATGATGGTTATTAATGTAACTATTATATCTACTATGATGTACCATTACAAGATCATTAGTAAATCTAAAATTCTATAAAATTTTGTTTTATAACATAGGTTGTAATAGCTTTATTCATGAACATCATCTCATCTAGTAAGATTTCTACACTTATTACAATATAGGTATTCATAAAAAAATCTTTTGAATGATTTTTTAGCTTCTATTATTATAATAAAAAAAACTAGATCATGTTTTTGATCCAAATCACTTAATAAAATCTTATAGAATGATTTGGGTATATATTTAAGGGTTTGAATAGTTCTCCTGAACTGACATTTTGTTAAAAATGATATGAAGTTGTAAATTTCAACACATTATTTAATTATTATAGAATATATCTATAGAAAATTGAGGTGAAGAACAGATATTTATCAAAAAAAAATTAGAGTGGTACTCCATGATGTCTTACTACTTACCAAATGTATATACTATAATGTTTCCCATATCTGAATTCATATCAAATAGAAATGAAATATTCAGACTTCGTTAGAAGATCAATGACAACCCAAATGGAGTTATGGAATTTAGATGTTTGGTGGATTCCTATGAAACCATTCATGGTGGGGTTTTCTAATTTCTATATAGCTATGGGTAATAATGACATTATCCCCTTTGATTTTTTCATTTCAACATTAATATATATACATTCTAGGTATCACAATACTAACTCCATAATATTCATTTTCTTTTTGACATAGATATAATCCGTAAGATAAATATAATTTTTTACTCAATGTATTTATAGAGAATGATTATATATAATCATTATCCAATATTTTTTATTCATTTATCATATTCATGGGACACATACGTAGTTATTTAACTTGATTTTTTCACCACTACCTTTGTTGAACTCATCAATATTACTTATGTTTGTTTATAACATTTTATAAACTTTCAATACTCTAAAATAATTACATAAATTGATGGTTGAATATTTATCTGATCAATATAGGAGTTATTCCCTTCTTTAATGATTTCAAGATCCGTGTTATATAAATCCATTAATACCGTATCACTTTTAATCTTTATCATAGACAATCTATCATGGTCATTCCAACATAATGAATCAATCAACTATTCACCTTCCTAGGTGGTAATGTAATGAGTAGATAAAATATTTAATTAAATCCAACCCTCAAATATGGAATATATTAAACTATTTCTCAATGAATATATAATTTATAATCTTATTGTTTGTATATATATCACACATTCCACATTAAATATAATTCCCTCAAATTTTAAATATATGAATTTCCATTCTCATATCTAAAACAAGAGTTGTGTAATTTTTCCCATGAAACATCAATTTTCATATAGTATTTGTTACTTGAATTTTCGATTATAATAGAATGAGACACACTAACTTCATTAATGAATCATCATATATTAGAAACCATTCACCAATATATTTAGTGTAATATTTGGTTCAATGACAACCCTTATATTTTGTTCCTCAAAATTTTCATCATATTCATCTGTCCAAAAAATAATTTCTCACATACACTTCAATAGTATCCCACCAATCGATAGAAACTAAGGCTCACAATTGTAATGGTTGTGTTAATCCATTTCTAAATTACTACCATCATCAAAGGATCCACCTATATATATTTTCATGAAATTTAATGACCTAATAATGATACTTTTTTATGCGAATTTTTTTTTCATAAAATTATAAAACAAATTATCCATTTCCTAGGGATTTAATAAAACCTTAAAATTATCTTCACACTCTTCCTATATCCAATAATATATGACCCTATCATTTATAAAGGCAATCATGAACTGCTAAATCCTATCAATAATGACTACATTCAATTTACACATGTTGATATAAGGGGCATTATAAATTCCAAATTATAGTGTACCATACAATTAATATATACAAATTACATGTAATTATAAGAATATTCAATACAAGACACTATGATCCATTCTGAAATAGTATCGGTTTAGTGTCATTGTAAACTTGGATGCATTATCAACTTGCTGAAAATACATCAAAATTATTTCCCATCATGTTCTTCATAAATATCATCATTATTAGTTATATTGTACATAATACATTTCCTCATAAAAAATTGAAGTGAAATATAAGAATGTGTGAGATCGAATTTTACGTAAGGGTAACAATGGGAGACAATAATTATCATTTTAAAATTATCTAACCATTACGGTATGAGAACCCAACCTTGACAATTTAAAATTGCAACCTACATATCAATGACCATAAAAAAAATTCATGGAATAAATCATTTCAGTTCATAATACATGAAACATAAATGTATTAATCAATAATATATCATAACCATGACTTAAGACATAAGTTTGCAGAATAAACCTAATAATGTAAAATCATGTCTTTGTTAAATTATCACTACTAATACTATCATAGTTGTTTGGGTTTGAAATTTTTTTTATCATAACCTTAGATATGCTCACTTCCAAGAATATAATAGTGTATAGATTCCCTAAATTAAAAACATTCAGTCCCCATTACATTCTTTATTATATGATTAGATATCCTTCTTTGCCTAGTTCAGTGGAGGGAGGTATAACTCCTAGCCCACTCATCACATAATCGTAGTCCATTCATATGTGTGCCACAATATCATAAATTACTCATCACATGTCATAACATGTGAAATAAAGAAATTTTAATAAACAAGTCAACATTTCATCATAGAATAACCCATGAAAAATAAATTAGTTTCTTAAATATGTAATAATTATAATCATAAACATTCTAGATAAAGAACAATGAGTATATCCACAAATAAGAATTCTATTAAATAATATTTAACATCAAATTATGTTTTCATAGCTAAAACATTCCATTGAAAGATCGTTGAAACATTTCATGATGAAAATGTCCTTTTAAAATTGAAATTGTATATTTAAAATAGAAAATTACAAAATATTAACTAAAAATTTTATTTCAATTGATCCTTGTATATTTTAAAAGGATTTGTCCAATAATTTAGGGGTCATGACTACGGGAAATTTAATTCATGTCGTGTACTTAAAATAAGAGCTTCCTTTTACTTGTTCGATAGAAAGTTACAAGTACCTATTTTGGAAAACCAGAAGAAGATTAAATTTAAACTATTTTGTGAAAAATAAAATTTTCGTACCAATGAATTTAAATAATAATTATAAATTATAAAAAATATTCTAGTAATATTTTTAAAAAACCTGGATATAGATGAAAACGGATTTGTGACTGAAGTGAATACTAAATATGGCTATCCTTTAAATACGTTGGTTTGGAATCTTGAGTTTTTAAATAGTTAAAAATGAATGGGAAACATTAAATCTCCATAAATATCTAATGGATAAGTTAATTTTAAAGAATTATTGAGATCTGGGTTCAACAAATTTAACATCTAATCTTATTCATAAATAATCCCTTTAAACATTAAGATTATTACATAAATCTCTTACCACATTGTTAACATTATAATCCAATCATTATTAATATAGAACCATAGATGGATTTATAAATCCCCATAACATCCATTACAATAATCATATAATAAATTCAAGGATATAACATATACCACAAAGGGGAAATAAATAGTGAACATGACATGTATTTCTATGATTTAAAATTGAGATGAAAATCCATAACCGTATGTTTAAATTTCATCATAAGAGCTCTAAACACCGACATAATAAATTCAAATTTATAATAACTAAATACCATAACAATATACATACTAATAATATCTTATATGATTCACTTAAAACATTTCAACCCAAATTTACTAATGATACATTATTAAAATCATCATTTTTGTGTGTTAACTATTTCGATTTTAATCCAAATTTCAGATTGGTTGTGATGTTCTATGAAAATTGATCATTATTCAATCAAACCAAGAATAATAGTAATGATATAAATATCATATATGTAACATACCCCACCCAACAACCACTAATATAATGCCCCAAGCAGAGAACCCACATGACCTACTACACACATCCGAGTACGCTATAGGTGGGCGACTAGAGGTGACAGTGTAATAGGTCATATGAGGAGACTATACCCACTTTATTAGAGGAAGAATAAACTAATAAAATATTAAATAAATAAAGAAAACCATAGTAAAAAATAAACATACATTACTAACCATTTCCCAAAACCGCGTAGAAGACCACAACCAAACGACAAATATTCCATATCAGGTTATGCAATTCCATGTGTTTGGAAAATAAAAAAAAAGAAAAACTGATGAATCCTCAAAACGGGTTCTAACACAACATTCAGTCAACTTTCTCATGCACATCCCTTGCTTAATCAACAATCTAATATAGGTACCGTTCCCTTGTCCTGACCGGAAACCATGAAATCTGTTAGGGTAGCCCATGGTAGCCCAAGCGGGGTAAAGTAAAACTCAGTAGCCAAACTCAAATAGTATATATAAAATATCCAACAATAAAAATATAGTGTATGAAATTAATAAAGGAGTAACAGCAATAAAAAAATATAAAACTGGTTATATTAGTTAAGAATGTTTACATAAACTAGTTATATCATTTAGTCCATTGGTCAGGAAATTCATTTATAACACAATGACCTATGATAGTAAACTAATATGAATAAGGGAATAATTCATGTTCCCTATTTCACAGGGTAATCCATTTCATAATCAATTACATCAAACATAACATGGAGCTTCAGTCTAGGTTGACTCATAAAATGCAATTGTTAGGAGTATTGAGCCTCATTATGACTCCATAATCCTTTCATTCTAATAGTGGGATTTGGAGACTTGGTCCAACCCAACATATGGTAATATAACCTCATGTAAATACCCCATATACCACAAAGCCACGTGAACATGATTATTTACCCATTTACTACTTATTCTGTATCTTTTTGTAATTTTTCAGAACACATATTATAAGGCCCCAACCTTAAACATTACTTAATATTGAATTAAATGAATAATTCACATTGAGGATCTTTTCAGGTTTAGAGTTTTAGAGAATTAGGACATAACTATTACATCTCAAAAGATTAAAAAGTAGACACTTCTACTATGATTCCATACAATAAAAACTCTTAAAAAGAAACATGTCTAGTTCCATATTTTCGATAGCATGACTTTTCCTTGATCCCATCCTTGACCCTATTTCACTTTATGTAATGTGAAAAACATTTCAAAAACATTGGTTGAGTATAAAAATATCAGTAAGGGATACAAAAAAAAGGAAAACTATTAGTTTTTTAAAACAACCAGTAAACCATGAATAATTTATCAAAGTAATAATCTTCACCTTTATGAACCAGAAAATACTCTTCATTGAATAAAAGATCATTACATACCCTTTTTGTAATCAAAATATTACCATAAAACCCATATAAAGAACACATAACATATAAAGGTAACTTGGGACATAAACATACTTAAATAGAATAACCATACGGTCGACTTCCGCACGTATCACTTAATGGAATAGCCATACGGGCGACTTCCATACCCAATGCATTAGAGGTTATAACATAACCACCCATCCTAGTATTCACGGCACCACCCTTTATATGGTTTATCCTGTAACAACCCATCAAATGTCCAAGTACCATTATAAAATCATAAGACATAAAACAAATGTAATGGGAAGAAAACATTTCCACACTTTGATCACAATATATCAGATAAATATATTGACACAACAAATCCGTTATAAAAACCATTTTCAATACCAAAATACATAAAATAATATATGGTATTTATTTCATTTTAAAAACATTACGGCTTATTGAGGAAGCCAAAGACCAAATAATACTCGCGGCGGCGGAAAAGTTCGTTTTCACCGCGTACGTTAAAAGAAACATTCCTTTTTGTCGTTTTGTAAGACGATTCGTAGAAAAATATACCTTTTGTATAAAATTAAAAGTCAAAGGGGTTTATACAATGTATAAAAGAAAGTTGTGTATAAAACAAAATATGCCTCAATGAATGATAGATTGAGACGAAGTCCCTTACAAAGACGATATCCTTGGATTTAGGATAAATCAATTACATAATTATGTGTGACAAATGAATACATAAAATATAAGTGGATATTAAGAGTAAGACAATTAGGTTCATTCACACATATTCATAGAACGACATATTCAAGGAGTACAAGTTTATCCCAATGATTCAAAATTGGGATAAGATGTTCCCTTGCAAAAATTCGATAGCCTAGCGATGTCACTACAAAATTCAGAAAAAGAGTTGATGAGTGAGAAAATGGTATCTCATGACTTGGAAATAAAATTTACATCAATGAGGATATAGAAGAACATATCCCAACATTACAATATGTAAATTAAAAGACCCAACAAAAAGAAGTCTTTTAAAAAGAGGAAGGTGGAAGGTTCCCTTACCGACGTTGGTATCTTAGGAAACATACACCCCATAAAAGAAATACAATACAACGTTGATGTAATAATCATAAAAAAAATATATTACACAAAGAGTAGAATAATGGGAAGTACATATACCACTAAATGAAAATTGTAGCAAATGTAGCATAAATATCACGTGAATAAAAGTGAGATGAAAAATCCCTTACGAAAACTCGCTAGCCTAACAACACCACTTAAATTATCCATAAATAGATTGATGTGATCAAATAGGGTCTCTCATCATATTAACATAAAATGTCCAGCAAGAGGAATATAAAATAACATCCCCCAGCATAACAAAGTGGAGCTTAAAATAAGTGACATAAAGGATAGTACTTAAAAAAGATAGAGATTGGATCCTTTACGAAAATTCGGCACCCTAACGGCGCCAATCAAAACATCCAAAATGGATTGACGAGAGACAATAGGGTCTCTCATCATATGAACATAAAAATTATAGTAAGAGTAATATAAAATAATATCACAATCATAAGAAAGTGGAGATTAAAAGTAATTACATAAAAGAGTGTACTTAAAAAGAAAGAGAGGGGTAGGATCCCTTACCTCGTGTCCGACATGACTCGATTGCTCTTTAATATCCGGAATAATAAACTAGTGTTAATTTATACTTGATTAACAACCTTTTTCATGTTTATTATTCCTTTTATACAACTTATCTCCATGTTATAAACAATATGTAATCATTTAAGTTATCAAAGATCGTTTTGTCGATATTTGGTACTTAAGTCAAAAATTGACTTCTTACTATTACATGTTGTTTACGTGGTCAAAGGTTAATTATCTCCAGAATGATATTAATTATTTTGATATCATATATATCATATATATCCAGCATATACATGTATTTATAATATTATATAAAATTTAGAGGTAAGAAATAAAATGCACTGTTCATGGAGACGGTAAGCCGTACGTACGCATGAACGCTAATTTCATTTCTATTTCATATTTAATGGACTAAAATCATAATGATATACGGGTATATTATAATTCTAGTATAATATCATATATAATAACATTAAATCCATCCTTTATACATCCCACATATGGCATTAACGAATCAAATCACATTGAGGGGGCGGTAGTCCGAACATCCTAAAATGAAAGTATCGTGTTGACCCATAATGGAAACCATAATGGTATGCCATAAAATAAAAATAAAGAAGAATTAGGAAAACATAAACATAATATAAATCATATATAAAACACAGTGACATCATAATGTCCACCTTAAAAGGTGTTAAAAGAATATTGAACAATCATCGTTTCGTGAGGCAGTAATTCACCATCCACAGAAACAATATGTTCCTTAACCATTAGACGAAGGTGTGTGTAAGTGTAGCTCTAATAATTCTCATAATAACATCCTAGTATATTTAAGAAACTGTTTTTATTAAAAAAGAAAGGAATAAACAGAGTTTAGGGGGTTGGAGAAGCAAAATAAAACATAAAAACACAAGTGAAGACATTACCTTAATATCAGGTAACTCTCCTTGGTTTGAACCAAACTGGTTTCATGAAGAGCTTTCTGTCCAAGGTAAGGCTTCTAGGATTAGGAGAGGGATTTGGAGAGACAATTTGAGCAGGGTTTGGCCGAGCCAAAGGCTTCAGAGGTTTGGGTAATGTTGTAGAGGTGGGGGCATTTTATAAGAGGATAGGAGGGGCACTCTTGGAAAGTAAGGAAATGTTACTTTATGTTAGAATGAGTATCGGATTAAAAAAATCCCACATTGATATAATTAGAGTCTAAGGTGATAAGGGTTATAACTATACCCATCCAATAGGATTTTGACAAGTTTAGTTCTTATATTTTACATTATAGTTTCATTTTATTTAAATCATTAAATAATGAGGTAATCGCTGCATCATCATGATGTCATAAATAATTTAGTTTATTTAATGTCTAAAAATTATAAATATTTTCTATGATTTAGGAAATAGTTTTATCTTTCCAATGAATATTTATAGTCAAAAATCTGACTTCTATAACCTTATGTAAAAATTGTTTTAGTAAAACAATACATGTTTGTGTCATTTTTACTTTTACTTTAAATAAAAGGCATTAATGTCATTATCTTACCCAAGTGGCTCCATGGGGTCACAAAAATCGACCCATGGGTTGTCTTGGTCGTCCATGACACAAACCATAAGGGTAGGACATGTTTCAAGTTCATTTCATATTATTAAAACATTATTTTTATCTTAAATTACTCTAATTACCTGTAATCGCGATTAAAAACATAAAAGTCACTATTCACCAAAAAAAATATATTAATCCCATTGAACTACATTTTAATTCTTAATGAAAACCATGTATGTTGGATTTTTTGAAATTCAAAACTCATAGGTGGAAAAATTTTATTTTGATGAAAAATTATTTTTTTAAGTACCACTTAGTGGTTTCACTATTCATCAAAAATTGAAGTTTTTCAGAAAAATAAAAAAACTTCACCCTAAGCTATATATTATATTCCAAATTTAAAAATGATGACTATTTTAAAAAATTAGAAATATATATGTTGAATTAATTAATTTAATAATTAATTTCCGCTGTCAAAACAAATAGCGTGTTTTTATGAAACAAAATGTATCAAAAGATTGACACTAGTTTTAGACCGATTTCAAAGTGAAAGTAATTCCAACGACCACTATTGGATTAAATGGTAAAAATATATTATAATTTCACTTTAAAACAAATTAAAATGATAATTTTACTATATAAATAAATTAGATTAAAAAGCGGTTTTGAATTAAAATACAACACTTTTCACTATTCATTAAAAATGATCTTTTTCGGAAAAATACCAAAAATTTACAGAAAGTAAATTTTGATGTCCTGATTCCAAAGACGAATTTTATTTAGTCCAATATAATTTATAAGAGTGACCAAAACTATATTTAATTACGGTTAACCATCAAAAGACGATAAGTGGACCTTTAGTGAAAAATAGAGTATATATGCCTAAAATTGAATTCTCTTCATATTTTAGGCCTTTATCCATTATTGGATAAATGTAAAAACATTTAACAAACATATATAATCATATTTTAGTTATTTCTATTCATTCCCTCCAATTCAACGGCTATGTGTTAACTACAATTTAAAATAATATTATTTTATTATTAGAGTGCAACGTAAGATTTCAAAGGAACTCGTTGTTGCGTATTGGGTAAGCCATCAAGCATAGCGTTCCCTTTAAATTAATATTGAAATTTTATTCAAAAATATGGATAAATATAAAAATTTCATATTCTTTATTTACCTGGGGTGTTGCATCCTTCCCCCCTTTTGGGAATTACGTCCTAGCAATTTCAAAATTGGGCTCAAAAACATCATTGAAAGTCTCACATCAGAACAAGAGTCGGTAAAACAATCACTTTAAAAAAAAGAGAGATAAGTTCAATGGTCACCCGAGTTAACCCACACTAGGATTCCAAGTAGGAAAATATGGATATGGAAGAAAAAACAAAGGTTCATGTTCTGAGGGAGAGTGATAGAAAACATGCTTAAGAGAAAGTTAACCACCAGAAAATCACAAACTACTGATGGGTTAAATGGTATTTGATTCCCCAGTAGGAAAATTTAATAGACAAATTTTTTGATTTAAGTTACTTTTCATTGAGGAATTTATTTTTGAGATTATCCAAATCATAGGGAAACATACTTACTTGTCATGTTGACTTTCAACATTTACTAGATTTTTTACACAGACTCATACTCTCTCCAAATGATGAGTATTTAAGAAGACTTGTTCACATTAATAGTACTATAATCAACTTATTTAGAATCACATAATCCAAAAAAGAGAACTATATACTTCCCATATATTTAGACCTTATCCAAAAAAAAAACCAAAAAGGTTAGTACAAGATCAGATAATACCCAAAAATGAAAATCCTTTAAAAAAATCTATTCCTAATCTCTAAAATTTATCAAACAAAACCCAAAGTTCAATAATGAACATTAAATAAAAAAATTTCCATAAAATACTTCAAAGTATACAAAACTAATTTTGAAACCCAAATATTTGAAGGATTTAGTCACATAGTCTTCCAAGGTACAAATTAACACTTATCTCCAAATAACATCAGTTACATTTAATGTCTCATATTGAAAAGTAATTAACCTAATCACATATCCTCCATGATAGGTTAATAATTTCTATAGATAACCCAAAATCAATTTACTCTGAATTCATAAAACCACATAACTAAAAAGAATAAGTCATACTAACCGGGGACTTCATGTAGTCCAGTGGTAGGTGATAAATACCAGTCACACTTTGGTTGTGGGTTCGATTCCCACAGCATTGTCTGACGCGACGGGTTGTCACACGGTCTGCGTGTTTTACTTTTTATAAAACTCCAAAGATAACCCTAACATGTTTTACCATAAATTGTTTCCTTATACCTCTCCTTTTCATTCGAATTCGTTATGATCTCAACATCTTAATTCTTGAAATCTTATTTCACCACCATAAGATAAAATAAATGATTCCCAAAATGAATAACAACATACCTTGATCATGGAGTCCACTCGGTTTCATCGTCATCTTGTTCACATAGGTAGAAGTCCCATTCATTACAAAAATGATTTAGAGATTCTTCAAAATAATTTGCTTCCTCCATCTAAATACACCTCGTACAACATGGGTTATATGGGTGTTCACAGAAAAACAGTTTTGGAAAATAATCATGTATGACATATAATTAAAAAACATCTGATAAAACATGATTTCTATAAAATAGTCTGACCGAAATTGTGTTGAAAATTTATATTATTGGTCCTTTTAAAATACCATAAGTATGTGATGTGAGACTATATTTTAAAAGAAAATATAAATAGTTTGTCCAAGGGTCTCCTTCCTCAGCACCATTTTTAAAATCATAATATGCTTCAAATTCTTGTGATAAGGTAAAATATTTGAAAATACCTTGATAATATTTACCTTTCTTGAAAATATGATAATATTGTGAAAATAGTATTTTTCTGAATACAACCCCTGATCCAAGATGATAATGAGGTATAGTGGAGGTGTTTGATATCTCAAACAACTGCTTTCAAGTGAGTTGTATGCTAGAAAAATTTTCACAATCACCAGAACATGACTTTGAAATAATTATTGCAAGAATGTCATCAAGAAGAGATAGGAATGTCGTTTGAGATCCTACTACTTCCATTCGTAACTGACATTACTTGACATGAGAAAAGTTATAAAACAATGATTTAACTGAAATAATAGATATAGGGTCTAACCATGTGTCTAACAAAAACTCTTAATCCCTAATGTTGTCTAAACCGAACTTTGATACCAACTATAAGGCCCCGGCCTTAAACCTTACTTAATATTGAATTAAATGAATAATTCACATTGAGGATCTTTTTAGGTTTATAGTTTTAGAGAATTTGGACATAACTATTAAATCTCAAAAGATTATAAAGTAGTCACTTCTACTAAGTTTCTATAAAATAAAAACTCTTAAAAAGAAACATGTCTAGTTCCATATTTTAGATTGCATGAATTTTCCTTAATCCCATCCTTGACCCTATTGCACTTTATGTCCCATGAAAAACACTTCAAAAACTTGGGATGATCATAAAAAGCTCAGTAAGGGATACAAAAAGAAGGAAAACTGTTAGTTTTTCAAAACAACCAGTAAACCATGAATACATTATCAAAGTAATAATTTTCACCTTTATGAAGTTGAAAATACTCTTCATTGAATAAAAGATCATCAATTACCCTTTTTGTAATCAAAAGATTACCATAAAACCCATATAAAGAACACATAACACATAAAGGTAACTTTGGACATAAAAATACTTAAATGGAATAACCATACGGTCGACTTCCACACATATTACTTAATGGAATAGCCATAAGGCCGACTTCCATACCCAATTAATTGGAGGTTATAACATAACCACTCATCCTAGTATTCACGGAACCACTCGTCATATGGTTTATCACGTAACCACCAATCAAATTTCCAAGTAACATTATAAAATCATAAGACATAAAACAAATATAATGGAAAGAAAACATTTCCACACTTTGATCACAATATATAACTTAAACATATTGACACAAAAAATCCGTTATAAAAACCATTTTCAATACCAAAATACATAAAATAATATATGGTATTTATTTCCATTTAAAAACATTACAGCTTATTGAGGAATCCAAAGACCAAATAATACTCACGGCGGCCGAAAAGGTCGTTGTCACCGCGTACGTTAAAAGAAACATTCCTTTTTGTCATTTTGTAAAACGCTTCATAGAAAAATATTCCTTTTGTATAAAATTAAAATTCAAAGGGGTTTATACACTGTATAAAAGAAAGTTGTGTATAAAACAAAATATACCTCAATGAAAGAGAGATTGAGATGAAGTCCCTTACAATGACTATATCCTTGGATTAAGGATAAATAAATTACATAATTATGTGTGACAGACGAATAAACCAAATAAAAGTGGATATTAAGTGTAAAACAATAAAAGGTCATTCACACATATTCATAGAACTACATATTCAAGGAGTACAAGTTTATCCCATAGAATCAAAATTGGGTTAAGAAGTTCCATTGCAATAATTCGATAGCCTAACGGTGTCACTTCAAAATTCGTAAAAAGAGTTGATGGGAGAGAAAGTGGTATCTCATAAATTGGACATAAAATTTACATCAATAAGGATATAGAAGAACATGTCCCTACATAACAACATGTAAATTAAAAGACCCACCAAAAAGAAGTCTTTTAAAAAGAGGAGGGTGAAAGGTTCCCTTACCGACTTGGGTATCTTACGTAACATACACCCCCTAAAAGAAGGACAATAAAACATTGATGTAAATACTCATAAAAAATTTATATTACACAAGGAGTAGAATAATGGGCAGTACATATACCACTCAATTAAAATTGTGGCAAATGTAGCATAAATCTCATGGGAATAAAAGTGATATGAAAAATCCCTTACGAAAACTCGGCAGCCTAACGGCGCCACTTAAAACGTCCAAAAATGGATTGATGTGATAAAATAGGGTCTATAATCATATTAACATAAAATATAAAGAAATAGTAATATAAAATATCATCCCCCAGAATAACAAATATGAGCGTAAAAGAAGTGACATAAAGGATAGTACTTAAAAAAGAGAGAGATTGTATCCTTTACGAAAATTCGCCAGCCTAACGGCGCCAATCAAAACATCCAAAATGGATTGACGAGAGAAAATATGGTATCTCATCATATGAACATAAAAATTACAATAAGATTAATATAAAATAACATCCCAATCATAAGAAAGAAGATCTTAAAAGGAATTACATAAAAGAGTGTACTTAAAAAGAATGAGAGGGGTAGGATCCCTTACCTCGTGTTCGATGTGACTCGATTGCTCTTTAATATCCTGAATAATAAACTAGTATTTGTTTATACTTGATTAAGAAACTTTTTAAAGTTTATTATTCCTTTTATACAACATATCTCCTTGTTATAAACAATATGTAATCATTTAAGTTAACAAAGTTCGTTTTGTCGATATTTGGTACTTAAGTCAAAAATTGACTTCTTACTCATACATGTTGTTTATGTGGTCAAAGGTTCATTATATCCAGAATGATATTAATTATTTGGATATCATATATATCATATATATCCATCATATACATGTATTTATAATAGTATATAACATTTAGAGGTAAGAAATGAAATGCATCATTCATGGAGACGGTAAGCCGTACGTACGCATGAATGCTTCTTTCATTTCTATTTCATATTTAATGGAGTGAAATCATAATGATATAAGGGTATATTATAATTCCAGTATAATATAATATATAATAAAATTAACTCCATCCTTTATACTTCCCACATATGGCATTACCGAATCAAATCACTTTGAGGGGGCGGTAGTCCGCACTTCCTAAAATGAAATTACCGTGTTGACCCATAATGGAAACCATAACAGTATGCCATAAAAAAAATAGAGAAGCATTATTAAAACATATACATAATATAAATCATATTTAAAATACAGTGACATCATAATGGCCACCTTAAAAGGTGTTAAAAGAATGTTGAACAATCATCGTTTCGTGAGGCAGTAATTCATCATCCACAGAAACAGTATGTTCTTAAACAATTAGACAAAAGTTTGTGTAAGTGTAGCTCTAATAAATCTCATAACAACATCCTAGTATATTTAAGATACTGGTTTTGTTACAAATAAAGGAATAAGATGAGTTTAGGGGGTTGGAGAAGCAAAATAAAACATAAGAACACAAGTGTCGACATTACCTTAAAATCGGGTAACTCTTCTTGGTTTGAACGAAAAGGGTTCCTTGAAGAGATTTATGCCCAAGGTAAGGCTTCTAGGATTAGTATAGGGATGTGGAGAGACAAATTGAGCAGGTTTTGTCCGAGCCAAAGGCTTTAGAAGTGTGGGTAAGGTGGTAGAGGTGGGGGCCCTTTATAAGAGAATAGGAGGGGCACTCTTGGAAAGTACGGAAATGTTACGTTATTTTCGAATGAGTTTCGGATTTAAAAGGTCCCACATTTATATAATTCTAGGATAATGTGATAAGGGTTATAAATATACTGATACAATAGGTTTTGGACATGTTTAGTTCTTATTTATTACATTATCTTTTAATTTTATTTAAATCGTTAAATAATGAGGTAATTGCTGCATCATCATGATGTCAAAAATAATTTAATTTATTTAATGTCTAAAAATTATAAAAACAATTAAATGATTTAGAAAATCTCTTTATCTTTCCAATTAATATTTATATTCAAAAATATGACTTGTATAACCCTATGTAAAAATTGTTTTAGTAAAACAATACATGTTTGTGTCATTTTTACTTTTACTTTAAATAAAAGGCATTAATGTCATTATCTTACCCATGTGGCTCATGGGGTCCCAAAAATCGACCCATGTGTTGTATGGGTTGGCCATGACCCAACCAATAAGGTTAGGACATGTGTAAAGTTCATTTCATATTACTAAAAGATTATTTTTATCTTAAATTACACTAATTACCTCTAATCGCGATTAAAAACATAAAAGTTACTATTCACCAAAAAAAATATTTTAATCCCATTGAACTACATTTTACTTCTTAATGACAACCATGTATGTCGGATTTTTGAAATTCAAAACACAGAGGTGGTAAATTTTCATTTAAATGAAAAATCAGTTTTTTTATGTACGACCTAGTGGTTTCACTATTCATAAAAAATTGAAGTTTTTCAGAAAAATACCAAAACATAACCCTAAGCTATATTTGATATTCCGAATTCAAAAATGATTTATATTTTACAAAATTCAAAATATATATGTTTCATTAATAAATTTAATAATTAATTCCCTTTGCCAATATAAATTGCGTGTTTTTATGAAACAAAATGATTCAAAAGATTGACACTAGTTTAAGTCCGATTCAAAAGTGAAATTAATTCCAACGACCACTATTAGATTAAATGGTAAAAATATATTCTAATTTCACTTTAAAACCAATTAAAATGATAATTTATCTATATAAATAAATTACATTAAAAAGCAGTTTTGAATTAAAATACAACACTTTTCTCTATTCATCAAAAAATGATCTTTATTGGAAAAATACCAAAAATTTACAAAAATTAAATTTTGATGTCCCAATTATAAAGAAGAATTTTATTTGGTCCAATAGAATGTATAAGGGTGACCAAAACTATATTTAATGACGGTTCGCCATCAAAAGGCGATAAGTGGACTTTTAGTGAAAATTAGAGTATATATGCCTAAAATTTAATTCTCTTCATATTTTAAGCCTTTATCCTTTATTGGATAAATGTTAATACATTTAAAAAACATATATAATCATATTTTAGTTATTTCTATTCATTCCCGCCAATACAACGGCTATGTGTTAACTACCATTTAAAATAAAATTATTTTATTATTAGAGTGCAACGTAACATTTCAAAGGAACTCGTTGTTGCATATTGGGTAAGCCATCGAGCATAGCGTTCCATTTAAATTAATATTGAAATTTTATTCACAAATAGGGATAAATATAAAAATGTCATATTCTTTATTTACCTGGGGTGTTACACGCATACCATTTAGAATTCACAACTCATTCAATATATAAATGTTATTAATTACTTAACATATTAAATCAATTCCAATTTTCATCCCATAAATCATTTATATATTTCCATTCCACCCATAATTCATTTATCATATTAAATTTAATTTATTTAACCCATGAAAAATATTTAAACAACTCCTCATTCCATTTAAACATCTAGACATATCTACAATTATTGCTTTTTTATAATTGAAGCTAACATGAAAAAAATTTAATCATGGAATCTATGTCATAACATTACAATTATATTCTTATCATTAACATTTACTATTTCTGGGATGATGGAACACCCCATGGGTGGACCTATAATCAGTTTAAGCTGCATCAATGTATCCTAAGTGGATCATGAGGGGTTCAAATCAATATATATCCAACCAATTTAACAAATCATCATAAGGGAATCAAAACGACAACAAGGAGCCACCATATAACAAAAACATTGACATAATCCTAACAAAAATTATATAGGATATAACTTGTATACCACATACCCTAGTTTCTAAGATGATCACACTCTCAAACCTACTCTTTTATTTGGATTTGGACACTCCTCGAGTCCCCGATGTACAATCTTCTATAAAAAGACGTTTTTTGCTATTTGGAAGGAAAATAATGGCTATAAAATCTGTAATCTGAAAACAAGAAGAAATTAGAGTTTTAGACTCACTCAATGCTTCGATTCACAACCAATGTTTCTCCAAATGGCCTACAATAGAGGGAGATGGTTCCTTGGGAATCTTACAGAGATTTGGTTCGTTAGTTGGGATATTGGAGGAATAATGAAGTGAAAACCCATATAAAAAATCAAAATATTTGACTGGTAAAAAATTGTAATGTCCCACTTTTTTAGAGTGTATGGTTTGTCAGCCTAGGTGGCCAAACCCTTCACTAACCATGATCCACCATCAATCCTAAAGGGGGCCAGGTCACATAGTTACATTGGGATCTGACACGGTTTGAAAAACCATGCTGTGAATATGTGGGATGGATCATTCAAAAAAATAAATATTTTTTCCCCTTCCATGGTTTCCAACTAATTATACACCTATCCTCCAAGAATGCGTGGTTTGGGAGCACAATTACTACTATCCCTGAAAAAACTATGGAACATGCTCTAGAAGTCGAGATTATCCGTTATTTTATGTCTCAAAACAGTAAAACATCACATAGACACCTCATAGACTCGTGAAACATTTAATTCAAAAATAAGAGACTTTAACTAAAACATAAATAAAAATGTACCTTAAGGAAGATTGATATTTTACAACCTCGACAACTAATAATGTCTCATCCCTGAGCCACACTCCCAAAAATAACATATATTTCTATGAAAATAGATCTAGAAACATAAACAACATATATGTCATCCTCTCCCATGTAGCCTCTTCAACACTTCCATGTTTCCACAAAAACACGTACCAAAGGCGTATTATTTCCCGAAAAGTATTTGTCACTATGATCTACAATATGAACCCGATCCTTCTAAAATCATGCATCTATTTTAAGCTCAACATCATTAAAATCAATCATGTGAGATGGTTCAGGGTGATTCTATCAAAGTTGGGACACTTGAAAAATGATGTACATTCCACTATAACGATGTTGAAGATTCAATCAGTATGCCACTAGTTAGATCCTCTATGCAATATTAAACAAACACACATAACTGTGAACTGATTTTCCCTTCTTCCAAATCTAGTGGCGACCCAACCTTTGTGATACTTGGTCAAATGCATGATCAACAACCATAAACTCATGAGTTCAATGAAATCGATCCACATACAATTTGATCATACTATGATCCATAGACAAACATTTCTAAATAAAACAAACCTATATTGATGTCTCCTTCATAAGGCTCATCCCAAAATATCATAATTCCCATACTTCTATCCAGATAAATTAATTTAGACATGTTCTCCCATAGATCGTCTTAAACAGTTTCATCTAAATATTATCTTGGTAACTTTTATTATATAATAACTCAAAAAGAGGAATGTGTTTCTCCCAAGAACCAAAAAAATAAATTACACATGCAATCACCATTACCTCTAGAACATGAATAGTATGATACTATTTCCCATTCATCTATCAGTGGAAGTAAATAATAAAAAGCACTCATCTTCCAAGTTGCTTCAGTAACCCTTTCCGAAAAAACCAAGTAAAATTTGGATCATGATCTAAAACTATAGTTCATGGAACTACGTGAAATGAAACTATATCCTGAACATATAACACTCACTACTAGACCATGGTGATGATATCTTTGATCAGAATAAAATGTGCAACCATATACAACTGATCATCAACTACAAAGATCACACCATTCCTCAAATTCATCAACAGAATACATGATCTAAATTTCATCATCACATCAACCTATTTCCATAATGGATTGATAAATTGGTTTAATAAACAACCTAATCAATGATACTATGTATTCACCTGATAAAAGCTATAGAATCAAATCATGAAACCTAAAACATCTTTCTTCATCCCAATACACCAATATTTTCTATGAAGATGACAATGCATTTTGGTTAAACTATGATACACCACCCAGATAAAATCATGAAACTAATGCATCAAATAGTCCAACATATGTGTAGGCATAACATTACAACCAAAAATATAAATGTCCTCATCAACATCAATTGTCCAGTTAGAAGGTGAATCCCCACCTTCATGAATTTCCATCAATTCCAATAACTCTAAATCCTTATACTACCACTCTATGATCTGGAGAAGAAGAGTAGAATCAATTTCCAATTATTAAAATGTTAATATACCATATTCCATACGTCACCTTCAGATGAACCCTGGTATTCAAAGCTATCATCATCAAATCAGAAATAGATTCCTAAACAACAGAGTTTTGAGTCTTCTGGCTCAAGGAATCTAAAACATTTTTCCCCACTTCTCGTATGTAGTCTAACCCAAAATCAACAGATTTCATTTATTGAACCCATATTCACTATCTGTGGTTAATTTTATATAGGAAAAATATATACTTAAGTATTTTATGATTATTATACATGGAAAACCTCTATCCCAGCCTATAATTCCACCAACACATTATCGAGTAAACCCCTGGGTGAAATTCAAGATCATGTGTCGGGTAATTTTGTTCATGAAGCCTCAAAATCCAGGAACTATATTCCGAAATGATCATTCTACCTCAAAAAATGACCCAATACCAACACTGAAAGAATAAAAAAATTAGGTATACTTATTACTTGAATCATTTTGGATCAAATTATATGCAGTATTCATCCACTTTTTTAGCTCCAGAATATCATTCTCCCATACCTAGTACAATCAAACTTGATTCCATTTGTGAAAAAACCAAAAAGTGATTATTCTTAATGGGATATGTCTTTTATAAACCTTCTGTAATATATCGTTATACCAAAAAATCATTGTACCTCAAAAATGTTCTTTAGATACTCCCAATACAAAATATCCATCACTTTCTCAAGATCAACATAGACACCTACCTCACAAATGATGTTTCACGACCCCCTCCCCACAAAGTGTACCCCCTCATGGGTCGACAATTTGAGAAGGGAGATAATGACCCTGGAGTCCCACCTCCAGTAGGCCCCGTGTTGGCGACTAGCACCAAGGGTATAATAAACACTCAAACGGGAGGCATTACCCTCTAAGAGAACACATGCGAATGAGAGAGATAAGAGAGACACAAATCAACTACAACTCAGACTACAATATAAATGAAAACCCATGTACACATATGAAATGTCATGAAGAAGTACTTAAACTGAAATGGGAATGACTGCAAGTACCCAAAAGAAATAAAAACAGTAGCAACCACAAGCCCAAACAACTCCTGCAACCCCAAGCTAGTAGAAACCAACTTGATCTCCATCCTGATCCAAGTGACCTGAAAATGGTTTATATATAAATAGAGTGAGTAAAACAGTATACTTAGTAGGATCCTCCCCAAATACTCTGGGGTAAAAGTAAAGAGAGAATTCTAATTTACAGTGAACCACAATTGAAACTAGATCATTAGCTAAGCAGGTATACTATGTTCACAACCTCACCATGGCTACTCTCACCAAGTAACACATGCAAGAATATATCATATAATAAAGAATATAAATGGTACCCTGCTTCTACATCCCCACTGGTTTTCCACTTTTCCCCAACATCGCACGTCCTGAGCATCTCTCTCCAAAAAGGCTTGCCCGGAGACACCTGGGCAAAGCACCACAATGTGCACCTCATGCAACACAAAGTCTTGCCCGCAGACACATGGGAAAATAACTACACCATCCTCACAACCAAAAGTGACCAGGAAGTTTATGGGAGCCACCATAGCTCGCATAACATGTATCATACGTCGGGTATTAAAGCTCAAGCCATTACATCCCATACACCGAGTACGTATCCTCAAGCCATCACAACCTATACATGTTACACTTATAGTAGTACATAGGATACTATATCTAGAATATATGTCTTTGAATAACCACATGCCATTATATCCCTCTACACACATATATGGAGAAAACTAACCGATGTTCCTACCAGCACAAGTATCTACCATGAGAAGAGAGTGGGGCCAAAGGGGGTATTCAGCCATTCAACATCACATTAGAATGTTGGGGAAAACACCCCCAAGGGCTCAGAATACTAGGGGTGTCAGTTTCCATTACTAAAAGGGTGGAGTAGCATATAGAAACACAAAAATTATAGAATATAATATAACTCACATCCACACTATGGGAATAACCTATTCTTAGACACGATTACAGCTAACGTGTCTCAGACTCTAGGCTACTTCTTTTAATACTATGTATCTTATAAGCAGACAAGCATGTAATGTACTTAATTGGATTACTCCATTCCCGTTTTATCAGTTCCACTTTACGTTAATTACGTATTTAAACATTAATTAACATTGAACAATTCCACATTATGTTTCATTATCATCACACCCAAAGTCCACAGTACCTTTAAAATTTCAACCTCATCATTATATTCCTGCGAAATCCAACCCCATGGGTTTACCATTTATTCAAATATTCATTATAGAAACACTTTCCCATATTCTCAGGCTTCGAGAAAAGTAATCTCTGCAAATAACACAAAAGGGATCAACACGATGAGTATATGTACTACCCATTGAGTCTTTGCCGCATATGGAAAGAGCGTAGACCCATTCTCCCTTGAGAATCTAAACACGGAATGAATGTGGCATACCTCGCTTGTCTTTGACTCTTTTAGAAGAAGGGTAAGCAAGACCAGATGCCTTGAGAAGTGGGGAAAATTAAGGCAGATAACAACCAAAGAAACAACAAGAATCCATCAATCACATCCATCCCCTTTCCATCATCCCTGGTGTCCTCCCCGACACCCACATGCATAGACCGATGCATCTTGCCACTATAGGCATCATTCGCTGCCACAACCAAATGAACAATATGCCCCCACATATCACAACACCCATCCAGGGTCACATCTCAACAAAAGCATAAGGAAAAATAAATATCACATCCATTGGGATATTGGCCCTTTGAAAATCAATGGGGTAACTGAGAACCATTCAAGGGATTATCAAACAATCAAATTCTTTAATCCCTCTTGAATTAACAGATTTTTAATCTGTTGGTTACAACATTGGAAATCTAACCAGTAAGATATCATGAAGTATTTAACATTCATACTATGCCAAATTGATTAACATCAAATTACAAAATGAACCAGATTATTTTTCTTGCCTCGTTATCTTTAGCCAAACAATTATCGATTAATCCCGGTTTATGTTCTTCATATATTTCCATCAAGAAAAAATAGCTACAAAAAGCAGGCATAGATATCACACTATCTAGGCAAAACAAGAGGCAATAACATACGACCGGTATCAATTTATTTATCTGGTTAAAAATATTTATTATGTCAATTTCATTTCCATCCATTGGAAAAAACCTGCTAACAATATAGTATCACATAAATGAATGAGAAGCAATGAATCTGCTACTCAATGGTTTTTGACGAAGACCACAGAAGTCAAAAAAACACTCAAAAAAATAGGGCCAATTCACCTAGGATCCTCCTTATATCTCTTCTCCTAACAGAACCAAGACCAAATCTCATCATATTTGGAATCCAAAAACATAGACATACCCATAACAGGTGTAGATCTATGAAACTGAGAGAAAGTGAGGGTTCGATCTAAGTAGATCAAAGAAACTGATCGAGAACGAAGAAGAATGATACCACACCTTGAGGACCAGGCTTTTATTTGACAAGGGAAGCCTTTGAATTGCCTCCAAAGCGCTTGGGAGAGATTATACTACCTTAAAGGGAAGGTAATATCATGTTACGGCCTCTTAGGAGCTTAAACGATCAAGTTAGAGTCAAGACAGTTGAGATCCAAAAATTTAGGATCCAATTTAAGTTCCCATGTGGTTTTCTCGCACGGTTAGAAAAACCATGTGTTAGTCATGTGGTCGCTGATGCCTCGTCAAACACTCCTCACCCAGTTAGGCCGCACAGTTAGACAAACCATGTTCTAACTGTGCGTTAGCAACTGTCTCCATGATTACCTATGCATGGTATGCCTACACAGTTTAGACAAACTATACGCCGCCCGTGCGAAACCTACTTCCCTTTATTTTTCCTTAAGGATTCTCCCAAACGCACCCCAAGTCACTACTCCAAAACAAGGGTAGTTAGAAACATCAGAAGTACGAGAAAATGTAACATGACGTTATAGTTCACAACTATATACTGTTTAAACGGTTCATCAAAAAGGATGATTTTGGATAGGCGTTGGGGATAAGTTACCTTGACCTCCTAAAACACCTCTAACACCACATTTTCACAAATTAATGTACCAGAGAGGTTTGATCAATTACATCTGATTCCTCTCAAAACATTCTCGTCCTTGAGAATCTATAACCCACCTAAATAGAAAACGAAACAGGGTATGAACAAACACCAATCGAGATAACTCTCAAAGGAGATTAAGCCACCAAAACAACAAAGGGATCCATCTCATAAACATGAAGGTTTTATAACCACAAAAGCTACATAGATACATGAAAAGAGTTAAACATCAAACAACTCTGGGTACTTAGCATGTATCAATGACTCACATTCCCATGTACTCTCCTCTAAACCACCATGTCACGATAATACACAAACTGAAGGAACAGAATGCCCACACAACACCTTATCCTTGTGGTCTTGGATCTCCACAGGTCGCTCCTCAAAGGTTGAATCATCATCAACATCGATCTCTCCAAAATCGATAATGTGAGAGTCATCATAAAGATAACGATAGAGCTGTGATACATGGAAAACATCATGTATCTGACTCATCTGTGGGGGAAGTTCTACTCGATGCCCCACAGCTCCAACATGAGCTAACACCTCAAAATGCCCATCAAAATAGGGGAAAAGCTTACTTCTATGACCAAACCTATGCTGCCCACGACGGGGAGTCACCTTCAGAAACACATGATCCACAAAATTAAACTCTAGGGGTCTTATTATTTTATCGGCATATGATTTTTGACGATCTCGCACTGTCTTCATCCCCTCACTAATCACCTGAACCATCTCTGTTGTTGTCTGCACAAGTTTCGGTCTGAGAATTTCTGACTCTCTGACACCAGTCTAGCATAACGGAGAATGTAAAGGTCAGCCATACAAGGATTCAAACGACACCATACTGATTGTGGAGTTAAAACTATTATTCTAAGCGAACTCTACCAAGGGTAAGTGCCTTATCCATGAACCTCCAATATCAAGAACACAAGAGCGTAACATGTCTTCAAGAGTCTGGATGGTTCTCTCTATCTAACCATCCGTTTGAGGATGAAAAGCAGTGCTACGGCATAGTTGAGAACAAAAATCATGTGGGAGACCTCTCCGAACCCTAGAGGTAAAATGAGGATCTCGATAAAAAATGATCATCCTATGGAATACATGAATTCTCATCACCTTCTCTAGATATTGCATCGATAAAACATCCACTAAGCATGACTCCTTGATTGCTATAAAGTGGTCCAATTTTGTTAAACGATCCACTACCACCCAAATAACATCATTTCCTCCCAGACATCGAGGTAAACCAGTAAAAAATCCTATTGACATGTCCTCCCACTTCCACTAAGGAACCTCTAATTAATTTAGAAGCCCTCCCAAAACACGATGTTCGACTTTCACCTTCTGGCAGAATAAACATCGAGACACAAACTCTGTAACCACAAGCTTCAGCCTAGGCCACCTAAACTGACTCCTCACGGCTCGGTACATATTTTTCACGCCAGGATGCACCACTAGAGGTGAACTATGGATCTCTATGAGAACTTTCTCGCTCATTGTTTAGGAAAAATCCTTCCATGATTAAACACTCGGTGTTGTTCATCCTCAGTCCAACCATCATGGGATTCACCACAAACAACTCGGTCTCCCCAGACCTCCACCTCATGATCCCCCAACTGGGACTATTCCACCTTCTACACCAGGGATGACTATACCATCATCTAAAAAAGATACCCTCTACCCCAACTTCTCTCATATCAAGATAAAATACTGATAGTTCTCCCATTACTCTCCAATAATCACCAGATTAACGCACAACAGGAATATGTGTCTTTTGGATCAGCGCATCAGCTACAACATTCCCTTTTCCAGGTGTACGATATTTGAAAGTCGTATTCCTTCAGGAAAACCATCCACCGATGCTGTCGAATGTTTAGGTCATGCTGGGTGAAAACATACCTCAAACTCTTATGATCAGTGAAAACCACAAATTTCTCACCAATGAAGTAATGTATCCAAAACATCATAGAAAATATTATGGCTACAAACTCAAGGTCCTTGGTGGAATAGTTTCATTCATGGGGATTTAACTGACGATATCCATAAGAAAAAAGTGAACTCTGCCTCATGAGAACATATCATAACCCCAAATGTGAATCATCACAGAAAAAATCAAACTGAACTCCTTCAGTATGAAGACAAAGGATTGGAGGAATTACTAACTTCTCTGTTAGATACTCGAAAGATTAATGACACTGATCAGTCCATATTAATTCCTGGCCCTTCTTGGTCAAAGATATTAGGGGGTTTGCAACTCATGAGAAAATGGCTACGAACCTTTTGTTGTAGCCTGTGAGACCAAGGAGACATCGTTCCTCTGACCCAGTCTTGGGCGCTGCCCAAGACAAAACTACTTGAATCTTCAATGGATCCATAGCTACTCCCCATTGGGATACAACAATCCCAAAGAAATGGACTTCTAGAGCCCAAAACTCAATCTTATACAACCTCCAAAACAACTTATGTTGACGAAGGACTCCCAAAATGGATTGTAGATGCTCTGCATGCTCCTCCTAAGATGTGGAGTACACAAGGATGTCATCGATTAAAACTTCCACAAACTTGTCCAGGAGCTCTCAGAACACAACAGTCATCCATCCCAAGAATTCAGATAGAGCATTCATCATGCCAAATAGAATTATAATGAACTCATAATTCCCATGAAGTCAACAGAATGCAGTCTTCAGAATATCCTCATCCTTCACACGCATCTGATGATATCTTGACTGCAAGTCAATCTTTGAGAACCAACTTTCACCCTTCAGTTGTTCGAATAAATCATCAATCTGTGGAAGAGGATATTGATTCTTTATTGTCACTTTGTTTAAGCGACGATAATCGACACATAACCGCAAACTGTCATCGGCCTTCTTCATGATCAAAATTGGTGCACCCCACGATGACACACTTGGATAAACAAAACCGCACTTTAACGGACCATCATGTTTTATATGTAGCTCTCGTAACTCAGAAGATTTCATCCTATATGAATACATAGAGATAGGAGACACTCCTAGTTGTAGATCGATCCCAAAATCGATCTCTCATAAAGGGGGTAATGCTACATCCTCTTCTGGAAAGACATCAGGGTACCCCTCTACGACCCTAGGAAATGCCAATTTATGATCGTCTGAAGAACTCATCATCATCTTATCCACCTTGTACGATAAGGACTAAACGCGCCTATGACCCATCATAGGATCTCGCTCACCAAAAAACTCCACTTTCTCTCCATCTGCACCAAGGAAAATGACCTTCTTCCTGAAGCAATCCACGATAGGCTCCACCGAATACAACCAATCCATGATGAGGATGAAATCATATGGATGTATTCGTTAACATAGGAAATCTATCCACGAGCCGTGTTTCAACAACACTAGATCACAATCTCTATATACCTCAAACAGGTTACCTCCACCTTCAACTGGTGTAGTCAACATCAAGGGCACTGGAAGCCTCCCTACCCCAAGTCCCAAATCATGGACAAGGGTAGGTGTAATGAAGGAGTGTTTCACTCCTAAATCAAACAAGGCATACACCATTGTAGAAAACAAGATACGGGTACCTCGAAAAACATCTGGCTCCCCTGGATCTGGCAATGCTAGAGCATGATGCTGACCATGATATTCTCTACGGACTCTCTGTCCCTGATGAAGACAACCACCATGGTCTAACTTTACTCTCTGAGGAAAGAGAGAATCATGGGGATGTCCTCTGTTTGCCTCATCTACCCTATGTTGATCTAATGTTGGTGCAACCTGCTGCTGTTACCTCGACTGGAATTCCCTCAAAAGAGGAACCTGGATCGTAGCGCCCAGTGCACGATGACCGCTCTGAAAGGTCGGTCACTCCCGCTATTGATGGCCACGACCACCACAATAAAAATAATAACATGATCACTTGGCATGGGACTAAGGGTTGCTGCCTCTAGAGAAACGAGTTATGAAGGGTTGGGGCCTATCCCCGGCTGAATGAAAAATCTTCTGCCCTGAAAACCAAGAACCCCAAACCATATCTCTACTTCGTGAGGAATCACGACGATCCCCCTCTCGTGATGATCTTGTCCTAGAAAAAGTCCTCTACACAAACTCTGCCCTCTCAAACACCTTATGATATGACTTCAGCATAAATGGGTTGACCTGGAGCTGGATCTCTGGACGCAAAGCCTCCTCGAAATGCCTCGCCCAGGCCTCCACATCTAGTAATAGGTCCAAAGCATATCGTAAAAGATTCCTGAAGTGTATTCCAAACAATGGATATGTAACGCCCCGACCCCAGTTACCCAGAGTCGGTGCATTATTACATAACATTGGCATGATCACAAGAAAGATCAAATCTCGAAAGACCGATTGGTTTAGTAGCCTTGGAAACACTAGATATATTCATAAGTTTTACATTACATCATAAAATGAAAAACTACTACAACAACATAATGTCTCCATAATCCACACTACTATCCCCTCATAATATCCCTGCAGGTCATTCATAATTTACTTCTTCACATCCTGGGGAAAAAATAAAACATAGAAAAGGGGTGAGCTCAAATGCCCAGTAAGGATAACAATAAAGCGGAAACTTTCATAAATAAGAATAAACATTTAAGGCAATCCATTACTAAAACAAAAGCCTTTTAAAATTGAACTTCAACATGGTATGGCAAAAGTAAAATGAAATAATGCCATTTACTTATTCACATGGATATTCTACTAATCGAATAATCACATGCAAAAATCAATAACCACTTTCATAATGTTGGAATGCATAATGCCAGACTATCATAACCACATAGCCAAGGCCTCGTGCCAAGACTACAAATACGATTTTGTCAAGGCCTTGTGCCAAGACACTAGTTTGTCTCATGAGACCTACCGATGCATCGAAGAGCTATAGCGGGCTCCACCCGTCACTTATTAAGTCCAATGCATTCCCATATGAAAAGGTTTAAACATAACATAAACATTCGTATTAAAACTAGCATACGAAATGTCAATAATTTCACCATAAACTATGAATGGTATAAAAATAGCACATCCACAGTCAAACATATCACAAAACCTTCAATACAATATAGAAGTTTTGTATCATAATAAATCAACTTCAAATAATCTTAAAATCCATCAAAGGATGTTGACATAGATGAAATCAAAATTCTTTTTAAAGAAGTATCTCCTTTTATTTTGAAATCATTTAAGATCCATATAAAATAAAACATTTTCTTTGAAAATATTCTTATAAGCTTGTATGTAAAGCTTCGACAATTTTATAACGGCGGAAAATAACCGCACCCGCCGTATAAGTTAAAAAAACATTCTTACCTCAATTCCGTCGAAAAGGTTAAAAAGTACCTTGTTTTGAAAACGACGGAAAGATTCCTTTATAAAACTCTTATAAAAAGTCAAACAAGGGTATAAATGACTTTAACCCATATTCTTGTAAATAGTAAAAATGTTTTGAAATACATTTCGAAGAAACATGGATGTTGATGATAAAGAGATCCCAGTAGATTATTACGTATAATACAACCTCGGATAATGAAGAGATTGTGAAATAACCCTTACCTTGTACTTTTTCCTTGGTTGGGGTAGGTTAACCTCCTGTATAATGGTGAAATAATTGTTATTAAATTATACAAGAATCATATACATTAATATGATATCATATATGATCTTTTAATATTGATTTGATAATAATATCTTAGTATTATCGTTGTTTCGGGTGTTAACTTACTTGTTTTCTTTCATATGTTTTGTTACGTAAGACATGTTTGTAAAGGATAGGTTGTATATTATTCATATCCAGAATGATATCAAGTCCTTAAACATCATTTTTAAATCATAAAATGATAATTACGCTTTAATGGTTACGATGGAGAATGAATCTCATCGCGTTCGTGGAGACGGTAGTCCGTACGTACGCACGAGCGACAATATCATTCTTTTGATATTAAAATAATATATAAATGGATGGTATATCATATATACAGAATCATTAACATGTTATATTTATTATTTACATGAGTTACACATCATTATTATACCCATCCAAATAATATTATATTGAATAACAATTACACCACGACGTGGAGACGGTAAGCCGTACGTACGCACGTATGGTGACATGTTATTCAAAGGGTGGATAGAATACTGAATATGATTGTACCATATTTATAATAACATCACAGTATATGTGAGATACTGGAGTTATTATTTCAGAATGGTAAGAACAAAGGAAGAAGAAGTGGAAGAAGAAATGAACTTAGAAAAGGGTGGTGAAATCATTACCTCTTCTTCGGGTTCTTCCTTTTGATTTGATCAAAAGGGCTCCTTAGGTTGGATTTCTGATCAAACTAAGGCCTCTAGGTTGTAGTGAGGGATGTTGGGAGATTATTTGGGCAGAGTTTGGCCGAACCAAAAGGCTTTGAAGGTGTGAAGAAATGAGAAGGAGGAGTGCCCTTTTATAAGAGGGGTGAGGGGCACCTTTGGAAAAGCTAGAAATATTAATTTATAATAAATTCATATTCGGTTTAAAAAGGCTCCAAAGTTGACTATTCAAAGGATGAGGTGTGGATAGGTCGAAAACAACTCATCCAATATAATTTAGACAGGTTTGGGTACTTATATTAACCTTATCTTTAAGTATTAACTCTAAGTTAATTAGTTTCACTTTTACAATGTCTCTTTGTATTTTTATATAATATGATTAATAAACTTACTATATACATCCAAGCGACCCCCAAGTGGTCCATTAATGAGGAACCTATCATAATATAAGTCTCTTGGCCGAACCTTAGATTTTTAGGAATTTAATATCAATTAATAATATAATATTTGTTTTAAGAACTCTTTTATGTCAATTTTGACACTATTCAATAGTTGATTTTTGTGAAACTCCTAACAGATTGATTACTTCGAACAAAGTCAATTAAATCAATCCTAATATATCATATTATCATAGAAAATTAGTTTAATTCATTAAAAGTTTCATATTATAATTATTTGGGTATTTATAAGATCAATTATTTTTATTTTTCACTATTTTAGTAATTACTGCATCATCATTGTGTCATAAATAAAATAAATTATATAATGTCTAAAAATTATAAATAAAATATCATTATGTAGGAAATCTTTTTAGCTTTCTAATGAATATTTATAATCGAAAATCCAACATGTATAACCCTATGTAAAAATTGTTCTTCTAAAAGATGTAAGCTTATGCCATTTTTATTTTTATTTTAACTTTATTAATATAAAGTGTCCCTACCACATACAAAGTGGCTCCAAGGGGTCCCCAAATTGACCAAAGGATGCCCATGGTCGGGTATGTGTCCACCAATAAGGTTAGGACACGTTTTAGGGTAATTTTTTATTATTATAATATTATTTTTTTTAACCCTTATTTACCGGATTTACCCTTTAACCATGGTAAATAAAATATTTACCACAGTAACTATTCAAAATGTCTAAAAATAAAAGTTACCTATTTACACAATTTGAACATCCTGATTCCAAATATGGAATCCATTTTCCTAAATTCAAAACACAGAAGTGGCAGAAATTAATTTAAAATTAATTCCCGCTGTCAAAACAAAAAGCGTGTTTTTAAGAGATAATAACTATCAAAAGATTGACACTTGTTTATGTTCGGTTTAATTGTAAAATTATGTCCAATGATAAACATTAAATTGAATGGTAAAAATATATTCTAAATATACTTTAAAACCACTCAAATTCATAATTTATCACTATTAATTATTTTGATTAAAAAAAGTTGTTTTTAATTAAAATTTAGAAATTTTCACTATTCATCAAAATATGAAAGTTATCCGAAATGTACCAAAATTTCACCCTAGGCTAATTTTGATATTCCGAATCCAAAAATGAAGTCCATTTTGAAATATAGAATATATATGATTTCAAAAAGTAGGTATTACTATTCACAACGGCTAGTTTAATTAGTTGTGGTGTGTGTTAGAACTCGAGGTTGCGTACAACACACGCTATCGCATTATTCGAAGGGAAACGTACCGTAGAAGCTTGGGGTGTTACATTCTCCCCTCCTTCAAATAATTGCGTCCTCGCAATTTCTAGGGTATTACTGCATAAAAAAACTCGGGTGGTTCTTCATCATAAGTTCCTCAGGTTCCCACGTTGCCTCTTCCATCTTATGATTTCTCCACAAAACTTTTACCAGACGCGTCGTCCGGTTTCTCAGTACTTGTTCTCTTGTATCAAGAATCCTGACGGGCTCTTCGCAATAAGACAGATCGGGTTCCAGTTCTAATTCCTCATAGGTGAGTACATGCGTTGGGTCAGGCATGTATTTCCTCAATAGAGATACGTGGAACACATCGTGAACTTTGGAGAGACTTGGCGGCATTGCCAATCGGTAAGCTACAACCCCAATTCGTTCTAGAATTTCGAAAGGTCCGATGTACCTGGGACTCAATTTACCTTTCTTACCAAAACGTATGACTCCCTTCCACGGAGATACCTTCAGAAAAACATGATCACCGACTTGAAATTCCAAATCCTTCCTTCGATTATCGGCATAGCTCTTCTGCCTACTTTGAGCTGCTTTGATGTGATTTTGGATTACTTTCACCTTTTCCACCGTTTCCTCCACCAGCTCTGGGCCTACAAGTTTTCTTTCACCAACGTCATCCCAACAGGTTGGTGTACGACATCTCTTTCCGTATAACGCTTCATATGGTGCCATCTGTATACTCGAATGGAAGCTATTGTTATAGGAAAATTCTACCAGTGGTAAATATTGATCTCACATACCCTGAAAGTCAAGTGAGCAAGATCTCAACATGTCTTCTAAGGTTTGAATAGTCCGTTCTGATTGTCCGTCTGTCTGAGGGTGGTAAGCAGTGCTCAAATGAAGTTCAGTATCCAGGGATTTCTGAAGACTTTTCCAAAATCTTGAAGTAAAACGGGGATCACGATCAGAAACAATCGATAGGGGAACTCCATGAAGTCTCACAATTTCATTAATGTATAGTCTTGCTAGACGTTCCAGGGGTAGATCTTCTCTTATAGCAAGAAAATGTGCTGACTTGGTAAGACGATCAACAATAACCCATATTGCATCGTTCCTTCTAGGAGTCTTTGGTAGCCCCATGACAAAGTCCATCGTAATATTGTCCCATTTCCACTCTGGTATGGGAAGAGGTTGCATGACTCCTCCAGGCTGTTGCCTTCCAGCTTTCACTTGTTGACAAACCATACATCTTGACACAAAATCAGCAATCTCCCTCTTCATGTTGTCCCACCAAAAATGTTCCTTCAAATCTCTATACATTTTGGTGCTCCCAGGGTGTATAGAGAAATTGGAACTATGAGCATCATCCAGCAATTCCCTTTTTAGATCAGGTATATTGGGAACACAAAGTCTCTTCCCGAATTTCAAAATTCCATCTTCATACACAAAGTCTCTCAATCTCCCATCATTCACAGCTTTAATCTTCTTTTGGAATTCGTCATCATCGGTCTGAGAACTCTTAATCCTTTCAAGTAAAGATGGTTTGGCAACCATTTGAAAAAGCATTTATGTTTCACCTTCCCTGGTTATTCCCATGTCCATTTTCACTAGATCCATGAAAATTGGATCCCTTTCAATTCTCATATTGTTCAAAACTCCATGGTCTTTTCTACTCAAAGCATCTGCCACCTTGTTTCCCTTCCCCGGGTGGTAGTGTATCGTACAATCATAATCCTTGAGTAATTCAAGCCATCTCCTTTGCCTCATGTTGAGTTCTTTTTGTGAGAAAATATACTTCAAACTCTTGTGATCAGTATAAATCTCACATTTTTCACCATAGAGGTAGTGCCTCCATATCTTCAAAGCAAAGATCACAGCTGCTAACTCAAGATCATGAGTAGGATAGTTTTGTTCATGAATTTTCAACTGTCGTGATGCATAGGCAATAACTCTATCATTCTGCATAAGGACACAACCAAGTCCTTTCTTTGATGCATCACTATAAATAACGAACCCATCATTCCCCGATGGTAGAGTCAATATAGGAGCATTGACTAATCTTCTCTTCAGTTCTTCGAAACATTCTTCACACTCTTTTGTCCAAACAAATTTAACCCCTTTACGTGTGAGCTTCGTTAATGGGTTAGCCAATCGGGCAAAATTCTGGACGAAACGTCGATAATAACCTGCCAAGCCAATAAAACTACGTACCTCAGTTATACTCGTAGGTGCTGGCCATTCTTGGATTGCCTTGGTCTTAGAAGGATCAACAGAGATTCCATCTTTAGAGACAATATGGCCAAGAAAAGAAATCTCCTGAAGCCAGAATTCACACTTGCTAAACTTTCCATATAATTCATGCCTCCTCAAAGTCTTCAAGATAATGCGCAAGTGATTTTCATGATCTTCGTAGGTTTTGGAGTATACCAAGATATCATCAATAAATACCACCACAAATTCATCGAGATACTCCTTGAAAACTCTATTCATCAGATCCATGAATACAGAGGGTGCATTAGTCAATCCAAACGGCATTACAGTAAACTCGTAATGCCCGTACCTGGTTCGAAATGCTGTCTTCGGAATGTCTTCCTTCTTTACACACAACTGATGGTATCCAGATCGAAGGTCAATCTTTGAAAAGTATTGAGCTCCATGCAGTTGGTCAAATAAATCATCAATACGAGGTAGGGGATACTTGTTCTTTATCTTTATAGCATTGATCTCCCTGTAGTCGATACATAACCTCATAGATCCATCTTTCTTTTTAACAAAAAGAACAGGGGCTCCCCATGGAGAAACACTAGGGCGAATAAATCCCTTATTACTCAATTCCTCTAGTTGTTTCTTTAGTTCGACTAACTCTACAGTGGCCATTCTATAAGGGGTCTTTGATATAGGCCTTGATCCAGGAATCAAATCAATAGAAAACTCAACTTCTCGTTCTGGAGGATGTCCAGGTAAATCTTCCGGAAATACATCTACAAATTCTTTCACAACAGGTACATCCTCTATTTGAACATTCCTTTCCTCACCGATAGTTACTTCATTCTCTTCCTCCCCAATAATTGAATTAAGTTGAGCTACTGGGGGTGGGTCTAAATAAGAATTAGGTGGTGACGATTCTGCTCTAAAAATAAGGTGTTCCTTATCATTATCATCAAGAATCGTAACCTCTTTCTTCTTACAATAAATCTTCGCATCATAGTCCGAAAGCCAGTCCATACCGAGGATTATATCAAACTCAATCATAGGTATGACGATGAAATCAGCAGATAAAGAAAATTTATGTGCTCTAATGGGGACTGATTCACAAAACATTGTTGCAACGATACTTCCCTTAGGAGTTTTAACTGACAACTCCCTTATTAAATCAAATTGGAAATATCTAATTTTCTTAGAAAACTGGGAAGATATGAAACAATGCGATGATCCAGAATCAAATAATGCATTTGCTAAACTTGAGGAAACCATTAAATTACCTGCCACCATGTCTTTCGGAGTTTCTACCTCAGCAGTAGTGATAGCATAAGCCTGGCCTTGATCCCTTGGCCTTTTCTGAGGTAAGTTCTCCTGACGCTTAGGACATGCATTTGCATAATGCCCCATCTCCCTGCAATTGTAGCACTGAACGTTGGTAGCTTCCTTCTTCCCCTTGCAATCATGATCTTGGTGGCCTTTTTCACCACACTTGTAACAGACTCCCATTCCCTTCAAGAAAGTACCAGGATGTTTCTTCCCGCATTTACCACAAGATGGATATTCAACCTTTCCCTTCTTCCCCTTATTTCCATTCCCAGATTGATCAGCAGGTCTCTTCTTCTCTTGCTTCGCTTTAAAGTCATAAGACTTAGAGAATTCTTTTTCGGTCTTGATAGCACATGAGACAATGTCTTCGTACGACGAAAAGGATTGTGAGACTAATGCTCGACGGAGAAATGGTTTTAACCCATCAAAGAAACGATCAATCTTACTTCTTGGGTTGCGAATATAATCACCAGCGTACCTCGCTAACCTTGTAAAGTTAGCCTCATACTTTGTGACATTATCATCCTCCTTTTGTCTCAGACTCAGAAATTGCCTTTCCATATCTGCTCGATGGTCGTGAGGAAAGTATTTTTCTAAAAACAGATCTTTGAACTCCCTCCATTCCATGTTTGATACTTCATCATCTTCCTTCATGTTTTGAATCAATGACCACCATTGATCAGCATCTACAGTGAGGCGGTAAACTGCCATGGTAACTTTTTCCCTTTCACTACTCCCCAAAGCCTGAAATATTTTCTCTAGGGAAAATATCCATTGCTCAGCTACTAAGGGATTTGTACTCCCATTGAACGTTGGTGGTTGTTGTCTCATGAATCGATCTAACATTGATCCTCCACGCTGCGGATCAGGGTGCTCCATACGGGTAAGGTTATTATTCATAACCTGAGTAAGTTGTCCCAGTACGGTGATTAGCTGATCAGCACCAGTTGCATCACCAGCCCCACTATAATTATCTTGAGCAGGAGGGCAATCCCTACATGGAGTGCGTGCATTGATACGGTTTCCATTTCTTCCACTAGGCGCCATTTCTAAACAATGGCATAAACTAGATCAGTTTATGAATCAAAATACATAATCCCATACTTATAAAACACTTAACATAAATTGAACTATCTATGGATATAATCCATAATCATAAATATGTTTTCTTTGAGGAAGTATATACTCATAAACCCTTCATAATGATTTGTAAAGAAAGTGAGAGTTATCCTAAGCATATCCCCCGGGAGTGTCGTAACCAAGAGTGCAGCAAGGCCCGTTGTCGTGCACCAGTTCCCGTTCGAGTCTAGCTCAAAGCGGTGTTTTCGGGTTTTACCCCTAGGTACATCTGTGCCAGAGCCGCCTCTACCTGCTAGTACCCAGACAGGGATGTATTGCTCGCAAAACTCACAAAGTCTCTACAATACCAAAATTCTAGGAAGTTCTTCTATACTAATCCTCAAAGTTCATCTTAGGTCTACGTGCTCTAATCAGAGTTTATCTAAATCTAGCTTCCAAGGTTTGTACTAAACTTCCTCTGATACCAACTGTAACGCCCCGACCCCAGTTACCTAGAGTCGGTGCATTATTACATAACATTGGCATGATCACAAGAAAGATCAAATCTCGAAAGACCGATTGGTTTAGTAGCCTTGGAAACACTAGATATATTCATAAGTTTTACATTACATCATAAAATGAAAAACTACTACAACAACATAATGTCTCCATAATCCACACTACTATCCCCTCATAATATCCCTGCAGGTCATTCATAATTTACTTCTTCACATCCTGGGGAAAAAATAAAACATAGAAAAGGGGTGAGCTCAAATGCCCAGTAAGGATAACAATAAAGCGGAAACTTTCATAAATAAGAATAAACATTTAAGGCAATGCATTACTAAAACAAAAGCCTTTTAAAATTGAACTTCAACATGGTATGGCAAAAGTAAAATTAAATAATGCCATTTACTTATTCACATGGATATTCTACTAATCGAATAATCACATGCAAAAATCAATAACCACTTTCATAATGTTGGAATGCATAATGCCAGACTATCATAACCACATAGCCAAGGCCTCGTGCCAAGACTACAAATAAGATTTTGTCAAGGCCTTGTGCCAAGACACTAGTTTGTCTCATGAGACCTACCGATGCATCGAGGAGCTATAGCGGGCTCCACCCGTCACTTATTAAGTCCAATGCATTCCCATATGAAAAGGTTTAAACATAACATAAACATTCGTATTAAAACTAGCATACGAAATGTCAATAATTTCACCATAAACTATGAATGGTATAAAAATAGCACATCCACAGTCAAACATATCACAAAACCTTCAATACAATATAGAAGTTTTGTATCATAATAAATCAACTTCAAATAATCTTAAAATCCATCAAAGGATGTTGACATAGATGAAATCAAAATTCTTTTTAAAGAAGTATCTCCTTTTATTTTGAAATCATTTAAGATCCATATAAAATAAAACATTTTCTTTGAAAATATTCTTATAAGCTTGTATGTAAAGCTTCGACAATTTTATAACGGCGGAAAATAACCGCACCCGCCGTATAAGTTAAAAAAAACATTCTTACCTCAATTCCGTCGAAAATGTTAAAAAGGACCTTGTTTTGAAAACGACGGAAAGATTCCTTTATAAAACTATTATAAAAAGTCAAACAAGGGTATAAATGACTTTAACCCATATTCTTGTAAATAGTAAAAATGTTTTGAAATACATTTCGAAGAAACATGGATGTTGATGATAAAGAGATCCCAGTAGATTATTACGTATAATACAACCTCGGATAATGAAGAGATTGTGAAATAACCCTTACCTTGTACTTTTTCCTTGGTTGGGGTAGGTTAACCTCCTGTATAGTGGTGAAATAATTGTTATTAAATTATAAAAGAATCATATACATTAATATGATATCATATATGATCTTTTAATATTGATTTGATAATAATATCTTAGTATTATCGTTGTTTCAGGTGTTAACTTACTTGTTTTCTTTCATATGTTTTGTTACGTAAGACATGTTTGTAAAAGATAGGTTGTATATTATTCATATCCAGAATGATATCAAGACCTTAAACATCATTTTTAAATCATAAAATGATAATTACGCTTTAATGGTTACGATGGAGAATGAATCTCATCGCGTTCGTGGAGACGGTAGTCCGTACGTACGCACGAGCGACAATATCATTCTTTTGATATTAAAATAATATATAAATGGATGGTATATCATATATACAGAATCATTAACATGTTATATTTATTATTTACATGAGTTACACATCATTATTATACCCATCCAAATAATATTATATTGAATAACAATTACACCACGACGTGGAGACGGTAAGCCGTACGTACGCACGTATGGTGACATGTTATTCAAAGGGTGGATAGAATACTGAATATGATTGTACCATATTTATAATAACATCACAGTATATGTGAGATACTGGAGTTATTATTTCAGAATGGTAAGAACAAAGGAAGAAGAAGTGGAAGAAGAAATGAACTTAGAAAAGGGTGGTGAAATCATCACCTCTTCTTCGGGTTCTTCCTTTTGATTTGATCAAAAGGGCTCCTTAGGTTGGCTTTCTGATCAAACTAAGGCCTCTGGGTTGTAGTGAGGGATGTTGGGAGATTATTTGGGCAGAGTTTGGCCGAACCAAAAGGCTTTGAAGGTGTGAAGAAATGAGAAGGAGGAGTGCCCTTTTATAAGAGGGGTGAGGGGCACCTTTGGAAAAGCTAGAAATATTAATTTATAATAAATTCATATTCGGTTTACAAAGGCTCCAAAGTTGACTATTCAAAGGCTGAGGTGTGGATAGGTCGAAAACAACTCATCCAATAGAATTTAGACAGGTTTGGGTACTTATATTAACCTTATCTTTAAGTATTAACTCTAAGTTAATTAGTTTCACTTTTACAATGTCTCTTTGTATTTTTATATAATATGATTAATAAACTTACTATATACATCCAAGCGACCCCCAAGTGGTCCATTAATGAGGAACCTATAATAATATAAGTCTCTTGGCCGAACCTTAGATTTTTAGGAATTTAATATCAATTAATAATATAATATTTGTTTTAAGAACTCTTTTATGTCAATTTTGACACTATTCAATAGTTGATTTTTGTGAAACTCCTAACAGATTGATTACTTCTAAAAAAGTTAATTAAATCAATCCTAATATATCATATTATCATAGAAAATTAGTTTAATTCATTAAAAGTTTCATATTATAATTATTTGGGTATTTATAAGATCAATTATTTTTATTTTTCACTATTTTAGTAACTACTGCATCATCATTGTGTCATAAATAAAATAAATTATATAATGTCTAAAAATTATAAATAAATTATCATTATGTAGGAAATCGTTTTAGCTTTCTAATTAATATTTATAATCGAAAATCCAACATGTATAACCCTATGTAAAAATTGTTCTTCTAAAAGATGTAAGCTGATGCCATTTTTATTTTTATTTTAACTTTATTAATATAAAGTGTCCCTACCACATACAAGTGGCTCCAAGGGGTCCCCAAATTGACCAAAGGATGCCCATGGTCGGGTATGTGTCCACCAATAAGGTTAGGACACGTTTTAGGGTAATTTTTTATTATTATAATATTATTTTTTTTAACCCTTATTTACCGGATTTACCCTTTAACCATGGTAAATAAAATATTTACCACAGTAACTATTCAAAATGTCTAAAAATAAAAGTTACCTATTTACACAATTTGAACATCTTGATTCCAAATATGGAATCCATTTTCCTAAATTCAAAACACAGAAGTGGCAGAAATTAATTTAAAATTAATTCCCGCTGTCAAAACAAAAAGCGTGTTTTTAAGAGATAATAACTATCAAAAGATTGACACTTGTTTATGTTCGGTTTAATTGTAAAATTATGTCCAATGATAAACATTAAATTGAATGGTAAAAATATATTCTAAATATACTTTAAAACCACTCAAATTCATAATTTATCACTATTAATTATTTTGATTAAAAAAAGTTGTTTTTAATTAAAATTTAGAAATTTTCACTATTCATCAAAATATGAAAGTTATCCGAAATGTACCAAAATTTCACCCTAGGCTAATTTTGATATTCCGAATCCAAAAATGAAGTCCATTTTGAAATATAGAATATATATGATTTCAAAAAGTAGGTATTACTATTCACAACGGCTAGTTTAATTAGTTGTGGTGTGTGTTAGAACTCGAGGTTGCATACAACACACGCTATCGCATTATTCGAAGGGAAACGTACCGTAGAAGCTTGGGGTGTTACAGGATACCCCCTGTCGAAGGGTAAAAATCTCCTTGGGACTGGATGCCTTCACATTTGAAGAATGGAAATCGACTCTAAACATGTCTTCGAACTCCTCTCATGAGATCACTGACTCCTCATGATCCCCGAGGAACAGGAACCACCACTTCCTTGCTGCTCCATGCTGCATCGTCACAGCTAAGGACACCCAGTGCTCTTTTCGAGCATGGATCGAACTGAATCTGATCTTGACCTCTTCTAACCTGTCTTGTGTGACTGCATATTAAACAGAGACCTCGTACTTCTACAAACTCTGGAACTGAAACTCTCGGAGTGTCTTCTTACAAGTGTCATCATCGTCAACCTCTACCCTGTGACTACCATCTAGAACAACCTGCCAAACATTTTCTACGCAAACATGACATCGACATTGACCTAGATCCATATCGGTAAAATAAAAAATTATTAGGGCTCCTAATCCTGGAATGTGGAAGACTCAACATTTATTAATTTATTATTTTCTTTTATTTAATTTAGGTTAACCTATCCCAAGTTCTACCCATTCAAACAAAGGCACAAAGAATAATGATGCATGATAGTTTCCTATGTCTCTGCCCAACAACTAATAGCACCTTGTTTAGTAGACATTGAAACCATAATGGTTCATACATAAGATCAAAGGGGGCCCTAAATGCCTATGTCTCACCAGGTCTCCAGTTTTACCTCACTTTCTAAACACGAATGACACTGTTGCCCAACCAACCCTTGTAACCTCATCTGTGCCTACCTCCAAACTCCATCATATCCCTTATCTACACCTCTGATACCACTCTTTCATGAACCCCAACAAACAAAGTGTACCCCTCATGGGTTAGAAATGTGAGAAGGGAGATAATGACACCTTAGTCCCACCTCCATTAGATCCCGGGTTGGAGACTAGCACCGAGGGTATAATAAACACTCAAATAGGAGGCATTAACCTCTAAGAGAACACATGTGGAATAGAGAGATAATATAGACACCAATAAACACCAACTAAAATTGAAATATAAATGAAAACACATGTAAACATATGAAATCTCATGCATAAGTACTAAAACTAAAAGGGGAAAGATTTCAAGTATAGAAAAGAAAGTAAAAACAGCAGCAACTGCAAGCCCTAAAAGCTCATGCAACCCCATGCTAGTTGAAAACATCTTGATCTCCAACCTGCTCCAAGTGATCTGAAAAACAGTTAATATATACATAGGTTGAGTATAACAGTATACTCAGTAGAATCCTCCCCAAAGCCTCTTGTGAAAAAGTGAAGAGAGCATGCTAAACCATAGTGAACAACAAGTTAAACTAACTCGTTACCTAAGTAGATGTACTATGTTCCCAAACTCACCATGGATACTCTAAAAAAGTAATGCATACAATAATAAATCATATAATAATGAATATCAAGGGTTCCCCGCCACTACTTTCCCACTAGTTTTCGACTTTTCCCCAACATCGCATGTCTTGAGCATCTCTATCCAAAAAGGCTTTCCCACAGACACCTAGGGGAAGCACCACAATGTGCACCACTGGCAACACAAAGGCTTCCTCGCAGACACTTGGGAGAAGTAGTACACCATCCTCACATCAAAATGTAACCAGGTAGTTTCCGAGAGCCACCATAGATTGCCTAACGTGTATCATACGTCCTGTATTATAACCCAAGCCATTTCAGCCCATACACTGAGTAAGGATCCTCAAGCCATCACAGCTTATACACGTTACACCTATAGTAGTTCATAGGATTCTATATCCAGAATATATGTGTGTGAATAACCACAATCCATTACATCCCTCTACACACATATTTGGGGAAAACTAACCAATGTGCCTACCACGAATGTATCTACCATGGGAAGAGAGCAATGCCAAAGGGGGTAGTCAACCATACACCCTCCCATTGGAATGTTGTGAAAAACAACCCCCTAGGGCTCAGAATACTCGGCGTGTCAGTTGCCCTTACTGACAGGGTGGAGTAGCATATAGAAACACAAAAAGTACAGAATATATTATAACTCACAACCACACTTTGGGCATAACCTAGTCTTAGACACCACTGCAGCTAACGTCTCTCAGACACCGGGATGCTACTTCTAAGACTAGGTATCTTATAAGCACACAACCATTTAAATAAATTTAATGAATTAATCCATTTACTTTTTATCAGTTCCAATTAACGTTATTTAAGTCTTTAAATATTAATTAACCATGAAAAATTAAACATTAAGTTTCATTAGCATCACACCCAATGTCCGCAGTCCCTTTAAAATTTCAACCTCATCATTATGTTCTAGTGAACTCCAACCCCATGGGATTACCATTTATTCAAATATTCATTACAGAAACACTTTCCCATATTCCCCGGAATTCAAGAAAAGAAATCTGTGCTACTAACAAAAAGGTGCTCCACACGGTGAGTAGATGTACTACCCATCGAGTTTTTACTGCATCTGGTAAGAGCATAGACCCATTCTCCTTTGAGAAGATAAACACAGAAAGCACAAGGCATACCCCACGTGTCTTCGGATCTTTCGGAAGTAGGTCATGAAAGACCAGCTGCCTTGAGTAGTGGGGAAAAATAAGGCAGATATCAGCGAAAGAAACAGCTAGAATCCATAAATCACATCCATCCCCTTTCCATCAACCCTGGGGTCCTCTCCGACGCCCACATGCATAGACTGATGCATCTCTCCACTCTAGGCGTCATTCGCTACCACAACCAAAAGGACTATATTCCCCACATATCACAACACATATCCAGGGTCACGTCTCAACACAAGTAGTAGGAAAAAAACATCACATCCATTGGGCTAGTGGACCTTTAACAATTAAGAGGGTAACTCATAACCCTTCAAGGAATTATCAGACAATCAAATTATGTAATCCCTCTTGAAATAATAGATTTATAATCTTTTGGTTCCAATATTGGAAACCTAACCAGTAATCAATCATGAAGGATTAAACATGCTTACTGTGCAAAATTGATTAACATCAAATTACAACCAAAACCGGATTCATTTTCAATCCTCTTCATCTTTTTCCAAACAATTATCAATTAATCCCGATTTACGTACTTTACTGATTTCCATCAAGAACAATCATCTAAGCAAAGAAAGCATAGATATCACACTATCTAGGCAAAACAAGAGGCAATAAAATATGATGATATCAATTTATTTATCCGGTTAAAAATATTTATTATGTCAATTTCATTTCCATCCATTGTGATAAAACATGATAACAATACAGTTGCACATAAAATAAAGAGATGTAATGAATCCCCTACTCAATGGTTTTTGACGAAGACCACAATGGTCGAAGAATGCTCAAGAAAACCAGGTCGATTCACCAATGATACTCTTTATATTTCTTCTCCTAAAAAAATCAAGACCAAATCTCGTCATATTTGGAATCCACCCACATAGACTTACCCATAACAGGCATAGATCTATGAAACCGAGAGAAAGGGAGAGGTAGATCTATGCAGATCTAAGAAACCAATCGAGAATGAAGAAGAACGATCACTTACCTCGAATATATGGCTTTGATATGCCAGGAGAAGCCTTCAGATCGCCTCCAAAAAAATTTGGATATGTTATCATACCATAATGGGAGGGTAATCTTGAGTTATGGCCTTTTAGTAGCTTAAATGAGCATGTTAGAGTAAAATTTGTTGAAATCCACAAATTTAAGATTTTATTTAAGTGCCCCCATGGATTTATCGCACGGTTAGACAAACCGTGCGCTAACCGTGCAGCCGCTACTACCTCGTCAAACACTCCTTGCATGGTTAGGCTGCACAGTTAGACAAACAATGCGCTAACCGTGTGTTAGCCACTATCTCCAAGATTACCAACGCATAGTATGGCCGCACAGTTTAGACAAACCGTGAGCATCCCGTGTGAAAGCTACTGCTATTTAGTTTTCTTTAAGGATTCACCCTAACGCATCCCCAAGTCACTACTCTAAAACTAGGGTATTTAGAAACATCAAAAGTATATGAAAATATAACATGACATTACAGTTCACAAATTTCTACCATTGAAACAGTTCATCGAAAAGGAATATTTTGGAAAGGCATTGGGGATAAGTTACCTTGACCTCCTAGAACACCTATAACACCACATTTTCATTATGTAAAGGACCAGAGAGGTTCGGTCCATTACATGATGTAACCCATGATGTTTACCTTATTCAGTATATAAATGATTTTTGGATAGCTTGTAGTATAATCTAGTATATCTTAGTGGACTCAAAATTTTATTATGATATTTTGAATTATGATCATGAGTCATGGATTACAATAATATGTCATCCACAAAGAAACCAGAACATTGTTCAATGTATGGGTGAATGATTCAGTTAATTGGGGTCCTAAACACTGGTGGTGGATTGTCCATCCCGAATGAAATAAAAAATCTAATATAATCGATACCTACTTCTAAAGTCAGTCCAATATATATCATAAGGATTCATCATCAACAGATGACACCATGATCTCTTGTCAATATTGGAAAACTCAGAATAACCCCTCAACTATTAAAAAATATAATCGATTCAAGGATTATGGAATCTATTTATAACATTCATCTTATTCTACATTCAACAATAGAAACATAAATTTAATAATCTATAAACCTTCGAGAAAAAATATGGCAATTCACAATGGGACATGATCAGTCAAATAAATAATTTTATCATATTCCTTCTACATATTTTTATGTTCTTATAGTTATGTCAGTGCCATTCTTTAGGGAATAATATATATTAGGTATTCCCTTGGAAGAAAATATATTTTGAACCCAACATCTGTCCCGATTGGTATCCCTGAGAATTGTACAAAAAAACATCCTGAAATTTACTCATGACAAAAGAAAAAACATGATACTCCACTTCGCCATCATCTAGCATAAGACAAGACACCTGGGAATTGAGTTCACTAAACTGATTACTAATTGGTCCATTATGGTCTTCTTGGATCCCCAATTCACCATGGTGAACCTAAGGATTCACAGATATGTATGTGATGATTAACCTATGGTCGCAATACTCAATGTGGTACTATTACTACAAAAACCAATCCATGCAAAAAATATGGTCATTCCTGACATCTCGAGAAAAATCATGTCCCACAATAAATAGTATCTTCGAACTTCAAGGTTACACTGCTGACATTGGTGGATATTTTCAATTCCCGTCCCTAACGATGTATTAATCGACATAACCCCCCCCCATTACATTCCACCTCTAGTACCAACAGTACCCATTGAATATGGACACCCTTTTCCCAGAGAACCACATCCAATACCCTAACCAACATAGTCCACATAGCTCCAATTCCTTTCCGGACATGGGTGATTGACCCCCTATCTTAAATCTACACTGGCCTTGGTCCACCATCATCAGACAATAGTTGAAGTTTCTTACAAAATCTGTGTACATTCCCCATCCTTCTGGGCGCCTAATACTCAACTTGTGGTTAGGGACACTGACCCCACATGTGTCCTAACCTACCAAAAATATAGTAGAAAACACATTCACTACCTTGAGCGGCTGGTTCTTGTTTTATACTACTATATCTTCCCCCACCATAGGTAAAACACTTAATGTGGTGCTTCCACCCATCAAAAGACATGACACTATATTCCCCTACTAGAATGACATGTCCACCACCAGAAGAATCCTTGGGATATCCTAATAAAATAAGGGTTGAATTTATCACCTCATAAAAATACATTAAATAGAATATTTTCCCCTAGTAAATAATCTCATGTCTATTTCCATCGTAGAAAAATTTATCTTTTTCTTTATCAACCCATTCCATTGTTGGATCAATGAATTTAAATTCAGTGAAGTGTCTACCATAATCCATCACCTTCATAGTCCCATATGTCTTCTATGTATGAATAATGATATCCCAACACCTTTTTCTTTCCCTCACAACATGTAAGCTGCCAAATTGACACATTTCATAGGAGGAGTCCCTAAGTGATCATGAGTCTTCAGTAGAAATCTATTTAGAACATGTGTACCTTGGGTGAACTATGTCCCACAAAACATATCGGGCGTTTCAACAAAAACTCACTTCTCATCCCAAACATGCGCGACACAACCTTCCCATGTTCTTGGTCCATAATTTGGATAAAATTATAAATGTTCTCATTAAACTACACATCTTCTATGTTACCTCAGATAACTGTGGTTTCATTCTCAACAGTTGGAGGATTATTGTCAAGAATATCTTCATATGACCCACCATTCACATGTCATTGTAGTGGAATTTCAATACAATTAAAAATACACATCTCATAACACTAAGCATAAAACACCGCCATATTTCACAAAGATGGATATCCATTAGACATAAACAACCTAGTCCACATACACTATCCCTAAAAATGATATAATATATATCCTGAAACTTATACATCCATATTGAGGTTCATTATCAGAATCGATAAAACAAACTCACGGAACCATAAGACTATTTTTGGGACACCATTTTACAATATTCACTTTCTCAATATAAATGATTATATGAATGTGTCATACAATGTATACAATTAATCACAAATAAAATTTTGACCCATTTATAACCTTCTAATTGACACTATTCTTTAACCACCCTATTGAATTGATTCAATTTACCCTTTCTTATTATCTTAATTAGACACCATTTAATTCCAGTATTTAATGAATGTGCAATGAATTCAACCACTCAAATCCCACATATCTTCCATGTGTGTGTCTACCGTGATTCATGATAACTATATCCATAGGTTTGAAAATGATACATTAATTTACAACATTCAACCATTCCCTCCATGGGAAATATGTCATAAAATAATCACATCACACTTCTAGTGAACCACCTAATGGTGGAATATCAATAAAATGTAACAAAACACATCATGAACAATAATTCACACCCCAAGAACATAGGGTTTACCTCAGACATCAGTTAGACACTTCAATGCAAGATCTCATTTCCACGACCCAACACATCTTAGTATCTCATCTACTATTGCCAAATACTATGAAAATAGAATATATAATGCTCTTTAATACCGTTTTTTATTGTCACCAACCAGGAGGACACTATGTTACGAGATCTGAGTATAGTCACCACATGACCCCAGGAATGCCTCCCCATATTCTAGAGGATTTTGACTAGTAGTGATGTTTTAGTAGGTCATGATGGGAGACTATACACTCTTTATAAGATTATGAATAATCAAATAATAAATAAATAATACCCATTAAATAATAAATATATATTACCAACCATTTCCCAAAACTAGGTACAAGCGTATAACCAAATGGAAAATACGCCATATCATATCATTAAATTCCATATGGAAGGAAAACAAAAAACAAATAAAAATTAATGATTACAAAAAATTGGATCTGACACCAACTAAGCCCCCCTCTATAAACATGAATTTCCCATTAAAACCACTATAATCGGGACCTTTCCCTTTCCATGACCTATAAACATGAAATCTTCATTCGATACCCAATGGCAGACTGAGAAGTGTGTAAGTACAACTCAGTAGGCCACCACCAATATTGTCTAAAAAATATATAGTCTAAAAGATAGTGTATGTAAGTACTAAAACACTATATGAATAAAAAACATACACCATGTTCAATTAGTAAAAAATGTTTACATAATCCATTTATATTATTTAATCTATGGGTTAGGAAATTAATTTATTACCCAAAAACCTAATATGGTCAAATAATATGCATAAGGAAATAAGTCATGTAACATATCTCACGAGGGAAAAAATTAAAAATCAATTAAGTCACACTTACCTTGAAGCCTCAGTCTATGTAGTATCAACCAATGAAACCATTAGGGGTATAGAGCCTCAATCTAAATCCCAAACCAATGCATTCTATCGTGGGGTATAGAACCTCAGTCTAACCCTACCCGTGAGCATATAACTTCAATTCAATACACCACATACCTCCTAACCATGTACAAATACATCTTTAACCATTTACCAATTACTTCATATCATAAATAAAATTCATTGAACACACATATGATTTACAATTCATATCCCATTCAATAAATAATAATATTTATGCATCTACCTATACAAACAATTGACATTTTTGTGCCTTAAATCATTGTTATATTTCCATTCCTCCCATTATTTATTCACCATATTCACTTTAATTAATTTGACCATTTCTAAATATTAAAAATAACTATTTATTCCATTTCAACATGTAGTAATAAACTACCATTATTTTCTTTTCATAATCCATGAAAGAATGATAAAATTTTAATCATGGGTTGTACTTCATAAAAAATAAATTATAACCTTATCATTACCCTTTTCTATGTTTGGGGTGATGGAACAGACCTTGGGTGTCCCTATAACCACTATAATAATCCTTAATCCATACCAAGCGGATCGTAAAGGGTTCAATTCATCATTTAGAGACCCAATATGTCAAATCACATTAAATTAATCAATATAACAACAAGTAGGAACCACAAAACATCCACATACACATAAACCAAACATCAATACTATGCAATATTACTCATATAAAACCTACCATGGTTCCAAACATAAAAAAACACACTTATCCGAAAAATTATCTATTAATTTGGGAACCCTTGATAGCCCTAACTTATGATCCACTAGAAAAAGTGTTATATAGGGATTCATAAGGATAAGAATACCTACACAATCCATAATCCAAAATAGAGAAGGGAGATGAGTGTCAGAGTCACCTAAATATTCAATTATCAACAAAATACACTCTAAATGATCTATAAATGAGTGATATTAGAACATGGTATGTCTAGGGAGACTTGGGTTTTCATTAAAGATGTTGGAAGAATAGTGGAGAGAAAATATGAGTTATAACATTAAAGGCTTGAGAGGGAAAATCGGGAAATCATGATTTTTTATGGGTTCACAGTTAGGAAAGACAATTTTTCAATCCATATGAAAACTATGTTCTAATAACTATCAATTTTGGGACAGGGTAACATGGTTACCTAGGGATAATTATAGGTTTTAAAAAACCATGATCTGACAGCATAAGATGGATCTGTCCAAGCCCACATGTTTTTCCCTTACTCCATGCACAATTTCATTCAAACTGTACACCCCTCATCCATGAATTCATGGTTTGGGAATATATTTACTAATAATCATGAACCAAACATGAAATATAGATTGGATGGCCCAATTATCCTTTCATTTGTGCCCTAAACCCCATGAACACCTTTGAGCCACCCCATAGATTCTGGAATCATTTCATTGACCAAAAATAAGATACTTAAACCAAAATGTAAAAAGGAATATTCCAAAAGTAAGTCCAATATCGTACAATATATACTTTTTATATATGAATTGATATAGAATTTACCATAATCATTAGATATAAAATAAATTAATTTCACGTTTTATAGGGATGATGTGCCATACATATGAATGAATATTACATTCACTTTTTGACGAATGATAGGAATGAAATTTAAATAAAAAATAAAATTTATCGACAAGTTGTTATAAAATATATATCCATTAAATATTATCATTACTACCTTCCAGGTAAATGGACAATGAAAAGTGAATGGCCTCACATAAATGATAAGGTAGTACACATGAATGAAAAAATGACATTATCTTTTCCAACTGTATTAAAATAGAAGAAGTTAGTTATGATATTATTATTATAGTATCATATTTATGTCAAAAATATCACCTATAATATTTATTCCAATCATAGTAACCATCCATTTAATATGGTTATTTAAACATATTTTTATAGCTATATGGAGCCAATATTCTACACATACACGTGAGGGACACATTCACATCTAGTATTATGTAATATAATGTAGATATTGGTAGTTTTATATTAATAAAAACATTTAATTATATTTATTATATTCAAGTTAATATTTAATGATCAATAACACTTATTTTATGTTTGTAGAAGATGAAATTAATTGAATGAGGTTGGGTAAGATGAGTACATATTCTTTGGTTGGCCTCCTTTATTCCTCACTTATAAAACCTTGGAATGGTCTTTTTAGAAGACTAGAACATTTAATTATTACCTATAAAAGATGGTAATAGAATTGGATTGGGTTTTTCAAAGCTATATATTCTCAAATATCATTAAATAACAAAAAGGAGGGGATCCCGTTTATATGTTGGGGATATGACACAATTGAAATTTCATAAAATATTAAAACATAATTAATCCATAATCATGAATAATTATTTTATATGGTAAGATATTCTAGTTTTATATAAGATAATTTCTAAATATATCTATCAAATAGGTTGGATGATGTTTTAGATGGTGGTTTTATGATTATATCTCGATTTAACACATCGTAAACTCATTTTAAAAATAATCATGGAAATAAATTTTTTTCCCACAGTTACTATTCATGATAACGATATGTTATGTTGGCATAATAATACTTTAACGCCCTGAACCCATAATCCTAGAGTTGGTTCATTTTTTTGTTACATTAACATGATTATATAGAATCAAATCCCTATGGACTTATCAGTTTAACAATCCTAAAAAGACATATTGCGTACATGATACCCCTAATACATTGGGAAATAAAAAATGCCAACATAATACATAATAAAAAAAAATAAACTATATCATTAAATGGTTATTAAATAATTTCTTCTTCATAACCTTTGGAATGTAAACATAATAAGGGTGAACTCATATGATAATTATGGGCAAGTAATGAGGAAGAAATCCTGAATAAATAAGGATAAATTAACATGTAAACATAAATAATTGATAACACATAACATTCAAATAACTAGATGGAGGGAGCCAAAGTAGGAGTTGTTGAAGATCTAGGTCGTTGCTGGTCAAGAATGACAGGACTGATATGACTATGAGCCTGGCCAACAGACATGGTTGTTGAGGGTAAGGCAGAGGTAAAAGTAGGTAGTCTAGGTCTTAGAGGAGAAGCTGCTGGAGCAACAATTGCAGTACTCTAGAAATGGAGATACGGTCTCAGATGTTTGATGAAGTATGCAATAATTTCACCTATATACTATATTGCCTTTACAAATTCTTCTTTATTTTCCATGAACTTGACCAACAATCTGGTAAATTCAGTGAGCTTCTGGACTTGGGTTTTGAAGGCCTGAGTCACATGTGGTATTCTTAGATTTTCTACTAGATATTTGAAGTGGTTGGTCATGTAAGTCTTGCAGAAAATACGGTTGAAATATAAGTCCACATTCATAGAGATCTTCTGCTGAGCATCATTGGAAATGTTTTAGTGAATTTGAACCAGGTCAAGAACTCTATCACTATTCTTAACAATATCAGATAAAGGAGCCATATGAAAGCCACTAAAGGAATTCTAAATCTCTTCCTTGACTATAGATCTGAGTAGAGAACTATCCAATTAAGGAGTATAGGTTTGACCAGAGGAATTAGAATCTTTGACAGTTATGGTCAGAGACTTCAGTCGTATCAAGACCTTTTGAAAACATCCACTATATTCATCTGTGATCTTATTATGGTTCTCTAAAAACTTTCTCATGTGTTGAAAAATGTTTTTGTTTCTTTCTACAATCTTTTAATCAAAGGATAATAGGTATGGATGAATCTAGGACACAATATCTCTACAGATATGACAAATAGTACGTTCAGGAGAAGTAGGAGTAGTCTCTGATCTAGAATGCAATTCTCTCTGTTGGTCTTCAACCATGCATTTCAGAGTTGCAACTTCATTATAGAGAAACTTTTTTTCAACCCTTACTTCTTGAATTTCATGAATCATCTTGTGTTGAATGTTCCAGATAATCTTTTCTAAAAGTAGTGAGGTATCTTCCTAACTCAGTTTGGTCACAAGATGAGGTTGAGAGGACATAAGTTTCCCAACTCTAGCTAATATAGTGTCTCAAAGGACTTTCAAATCATCTTTAACAAAAAATATTGTTGTTCATGTAAAGGTGTAGGTGCAGGAAGTGGTATAGGTGTAGGCTCAGGTTGAGGTTCAGGTTGAGGTTGTGGTTTAGGTGCAATGTATTTGACAGATTTCAGTTGAAACAAAGAAGAAGGATCAATCACAGTGGAAGTAACATGTTGAGATTCACTTGCATCATAAAAGCTAGGAAATTTATACTGAGTGTCCTCTGAATATGACTTAGTTGGTTGACATGCTTCAACAGAATCAGCTTCACCATTCTCAAGATTTTGAGTTTCCTCCCCCTTACTAAGTGCTTCCTTTTCAGGTCATTGAGTCTTAGGTACTTGTTCTAAATCCACTAGTTTATCTCTAATTTCCTCTACCATTTCATGCCTAGCCAACCTAAAGGATATCACCAACCTCTCTTCAGAAGAGGGTATTATCTCAGGAACATATCGTTCCACGGGAAGGTCTTCTAGATTAGCATCTTGGATAGAAGGGAGTTAATTTTGAGTTGCTTCTTGCACAGTAAGGAGGTCTCCTACTATAATCTCTTCCATGGCTTGCTGCTCAGATTCTAGGGAAACTAATTCTCTTGCAGCCTTAGATTGGATTTCTTGATTAGCAACAGCTCTAGGGGTAGTAGGTTCTTTGTCGGGAACAACAGGAGGAACAACAGTCCTTTATTTCTCAAAAACAACTTCTTCCCTTTGAGGTATATCAGCCTCTTCCCTATGTTGTACTTCAGCTGCCTCTTCCTCCTGTACTTCATCTTCTGAATAATCAACAACTTTAACTGGTTCCAAACCTGGATTAGAAATGTCCTTTGGCCTTGTTAGATAATCCACAGGATTATACTTCTCATAAATCTTATCATTATCTTTAAAACATTCCTTATTCTAGGGGTTCTAGTTTATTTTTATCCTCTTAATGGTAGGTTTAGATAAAAATTATTCAAAATCTATAAGCACTTCTTCATTGTGTCCAACTACTCCTTTTGCAACAAGCATTGCTGAAATTAGCCTAGAGTAGAACAGAGAGGTGGATTTGGATATGACCTTGAACAATTCACACATATGGGGAATGATGTATTTGCATAGATTGATTTTGTGTCTATACTTCGTAAGATGAATCAAGAACACATCATGGTACTTCATGATAGCAAAGTCACCTTTCATCGGGCTAATCAGATATTGAAATAATTTAAAAAACAGCCTTGTATCTCCATTATGTTCAGCAGTTATGGCCCTTCTCTTGGTGCCTTTTCCAGTTAGGTTTTCCAGTGCATTTTCCAGGTCAATGAAATCAGTTGTAGGAGGGGGTCTCTCTGATAATCATCACAAATTCCATCATAAGGAATCCTAAGGCATGTAGCCCAGATCCTTGAAGAGAATGAGTTGCTTTTTCCATTGACCCAACTCCTCACAACATAGCTTTCACTAGCATCAAAAAAAAATTGTACATATTGATAAAAATGAGCTACCAACCTCAGATAAATAGGTCTATCCTTGCTTGAGAACCATTCAATCCAGCCTTGTTCTCTTAAAATTTTAAAACCAGAGACTTTATGGACAAAATCCACTCAGGGAAAACTTCTTTTTCCGGAACAACAGTGCGATTTACTAGGTTTGGATTCAAGGGACCTTCAGGCACCAGCTTCGGTGCTATCTTCATTTAGTTCAAGCTGCGCTTCTCAGGTTTGGATGAAGATAGATGCTTCATCCTTCGAATTCACCAAATATTTAGGGAGAGAGTGTTTCAAGGTTGAAAGGGTTTGGAATGAGTGAGTAGGAGATGGTCTGGGTGAAGAACTTAGTGAAACACATTTTTTTATAATTTGGGAATGCCATACGTCACAAAAATAAAAACATGGGAAACTAAAAGAGGTGAAAAAAAATAATTACCGCGATACGGGTTAAAAGAAAAGAATAAATATTTTTCACGGTGAGACCGTGAATAGTCATTACGGTGCAATGGTAAATTGTCTTCATGGTGAGAAAGTTAGTGGTCATCACGGTGAGATAGTGAATGGCCTTTTCTATCATGGTGAGACAGTAAGTAAACTATTCAGTCATGGTGAGACAGTAAATGATAGACCGTGAATAGAAATTGCTAATGGTGAGACCATAAATATGAGAGATAGTACCCGAGAAATAGTGAACATGAAATAGTAATGTAAAATATAGTAAAAGATTAAACATTAATAATAGTAAGATATCTATTTGTTATTGATCATACCATGATGATGTATGATGTAATATATTCTCTCATAAATAAATGGTTTAGTGAATATATCAGCAAGTTGATATTTAGTGACAATAAATTCCAAGGTAATGTCACCTTTTGGATATTGATCTCTCAAAAAGTGATGTATTACATAAATATTTTTTGTCCGAGAATGCGAAAGTGGATTTTTTTTAAATTTTAATAGAACTTGTGTTGTCACAATTTATTGGTACATGTTTGAATTGCTATCCATAATCTAGTAAAATGTGTTTCATCCTCAAAATTTGTGCACAACAACTACTAGTAGCTATGTATTCAGCTTCTGTAGTAGATAATGCAATAGAGTTTTGTTTCTTACTAAACTATGATACTAGTAACTTTCCTAAAAGGTGACATGTTCTAGAGGTGTTCTCTCTATGTAACATACAGGCACCGAAGTCAGCATCAGGATAACTAACTAGTTTAAATGATTTTCCTTTAGGATAGAATAGTCCAAGATTGGGTGAATGCTTGAGGTATTTACAAATTCTCTTTACAACGTTTAAATGAGATTTTTTAGGGTTTGATTGAATGCAACCAAACATTCACACACTAAACATAATATTAGGACGACTATCAGTTAAGTAGAGTAGACATCCAATCATTCCTCTATAAGTGGTTTGATCAAGAAATTTTCCATCTTCATCAAGATCCCACTTACTGGTGGTACTCATGGGAGTGTCACTAATTTTAGTACTATCCAATTGAAAACGTTTTAGAAGATCTTTAGTGTATTTACTTTTAGATAAAATAATTCCATCATTATTTTGAAAGATTTGAAATCCAAGAAAGAATTTTAGCTCACCCATTAAACTCATTTCAAATTTGTTATACATCATTTTAGAAAAATCAATACATAATGAATTTTTCGAAGATCCAAAAAAAATACCATCTACATAGATTTGAACAACTAAAACATCATTAGATATTCTTTTTATAAAGAGATTAGTATTACCTATTCCTTTTGTATAGCCTTTGGAAATAATAATAGTATATAATCTGTCATACCAATCTCTTAGAGCTTGCTTTAAACCAAATAAATCTTTTGATAGTATAAAAATATGATTTGGAAAATGAGGGTTTGTAAATTTAGTTGTTTGTTCAACAAAAACATCCTCATCTATATACCCATTTAAGAATGCACTCTTAAAATCCATTTGATATAGTTTTAAATTCATATGTGTAGCATAAGCAAGTAGAATTCTAATGGCTTCAAGTCTGGATACTGGAGCAAAAGTCTCCTCATAGTTAATTCCTTCTTCATGACAATAGCCTCGTGCAACTAATCTAGCCTTATTCATAACTATGTTTCCAAATTCATATACATTATAGGTAAACACCCATTTAGTTCCTATGATGAAAGTGTCCTTGGGTCTTTCAAAAATTTCCAAACATTATTTCTTTCAAACTGATTAAGTTATTCTTGCATAGCCATTATACAAAAATTCATCATTGATAGCATCATAAATGTTTTTGGGTTCATAATATGACAAGAAGGCTTGATGTTCAACCTGATTTCTAAGAGAATCTCTAGTTTATGTTCCTTTCTCTAAGTCTCCCACAACAACATCTAAGGGATGGTTTCTAAGTGTTCTATACTTTCTAGAAAAAGAGGTTCTAGTGATTTCAGGTTCATCAATAGGTTATAGTTCTTCATGACTCGATTGAATAGAATATCCATAATTGGAAGTTTACACAAATTCATTCACAGAGGAATTTGAGGATTTTAAGTTGATGTTCATATTTGATACATCATCCTCCATATTTTCTAGGATAGTTCTACGCTCATGTGGATATGTTTCATCAAATTTGATATATACATATTCTTCCACACATTTATTTCTTTTATTGAGTACTCTATACGCTTTACTTAATATTGAGTAACCTAAGAAAATTCCTTCATCACTTTTGGATGAAAATTTGTCAGGATTATCCTTAGTGTTGAGAATAAAGACTTTGCATCCAAAAAAATATAAATCAATTAAACTTAGGCTTCCTATTGTTCTAAAGTTCATAGGGGTATTTTTGAGAATTGGTCTAATCAATAGTCTATTGATTATGTAGCATTCTGTATTAACAACTTCATCCAAAAAGTAAATAGGTAAATCATATTAACTAAGAATTGTTCTAGCAATTTCTTTCAAGGTTCTATTTCTACATTCTACAACACCATTATGCAGAGCTGTTCTAGGGGCATAGAAATTGTGATTATAACCATTTTGTGAGCAAAAGGATTCAAACTCTTACTTTTCAAACTCACAGCCATGATAACTTCTTAAAGATTTAATTTTAAGGCCACTAAGTTTTTCTACAGACTCGACATACTTAGTAAAATAAGAGTAGGATTAACTTTTGTGATCTATGAAAAAGGCCTAGGTATATCTAGAAAAATCATCTAATAGAACATAAATATAGTACTTCATATTTAAACTAGAAACTCTATATAGTCCAAACAAATCCATGTGAACCAATTCGAGAGGTTGATAAGGAGAAACATCATTCATTGTTTTGAAAGAGATTTTTTGTTGTTTTCACTTTTGACAAGTATTACACACTTTGTCATTTGGAAACTCAAGTTTGGGTATGTCATTAACTATGCCATTTCTAGTTAGATTTCTAAGGGAGTGAATATTACAGTGTCTTAGTCTCATATGCCAGAGATAAGATTATTTATGAAATTCAGTTAAGAATGAAACATTTTGAGATGTTAATGAATTTAAATTAATAGAATAAACGTTCTCATTCCATGATGCCGAAAATACTAATTCATCTTTATAATTAATGACATTACATGCATCATTTTTAAATTTTACATGATATCCATCGTCACATAATTGTCAGATACTTGGAAAATTATATTTTATGCCATTAACAAACAGTACGTTAGAAATTAATATTGAATCAGAGTTACAAATCTATCCTAAGACAATGATCTTCCCCATTGCATTGTTACCAAATGTGACATGTCCTCTATCTACATTTATCAAATTCTTGAAGCATGAGTAGTCTCTTATCATGTTCCTTGAACACCCAATGTCCGAGTACCATATATTTTTTCAGGATCCTTTCAAGAATATTTCCTATAACATGTTAAAGAAAAGACATATTTTGGTACCCATACTTGTTTGGGTCCAGTAACATTAGTAATTAGTGCATTAGATCCCATATTTGTCTCATAGGTTTCCTATCAGCATTACGTAATGTTTTTGAAAAATTAACTGTATTTGGTCCTCAAAAACTTGAAACAGTAGAGTATGTATCATGACTCGAGCTAGATGTGTTGTGTCCAGAACTGGGAACAAAACTATATATCCTAGATTTTGAAACAAAATTTGTTCTACCAAGGTTTCTTTTACCAGGTTGATAAAAAATGCCATAATTATATTTAGGATCAATTTGATTTCCTAGAATTTGGGTAAGGGTATTTTTACTATTAGTAAAATTTTCTATGTCAATTTTTATTGCTCATTAGACATTTTTAGCTCATTGTTTTCTTTGAGTAGTTGAGCATTTTTACCTTTTTCAGTAGTAAGTTCATATTTTACAGCTACAGTGAGAGAATATTGTTTCTTTAATGATTTATATTTATCCCTTAATTCATTTGATGTCTCTTAAAGCATGTTGCAATATTCCAAAATTTCATCATTTTTCATATTTTTAGAGTCACTTTTCTCATCAGAATAGTATGAAATATGCACAGAAGAGTTAAGTGTTACCTCATATGTGTTTGTCATAAAACACATATTGGCTTTGTTAGACTATTCATCATGTGATGTCTCTGAGTCACTTGAACTATCCTCAGAGGAACTCCAAGTTTCTTTCATTGCCTTTTTGTACTTCTTGTCCTTGTCCTCATACTTCTTCTTATACTTGAGCTTTGGATAGTCATCCTTTATATGTCCTTTTTTCTTACATTCATAGCATAAAAGTTCATCAGTTTTATCACTTATTTTCCAGTATGTTTTTTATTTTTCTTTTTTGTTCATACTTTCTCATGATGATAGGAATTATTAAAAGGTTTTTCTTCTTATAAAATTGTTTGAATCTTCTGGCCACTTCATCCATCTCCTCATCACTGTCTGGTGATGACTGTTTAGTGGTTAAGCTCTCTACAATGTTTTGTTTCTTACTACACCATGATTCTAGTGACTTTTTAAAAGGTTTCATGTTCCAGAGGTTCTCTTTATATCTTACTTACAGGCACCAAAGTCAGCATCAGAATAACTAAATAGTTCAAATTATTTTCCATTAGTATAGAACAGTCCTAGATTGGGTGAATGGTTGAGGCATTTAAAATTTCTCTTTACTCTGTTCAAATGAGATTCTTTAGGGTTTTATTGAAAGCGATCACACATACACACAGTAAACATACTATTTAGATGACTAGAAGTTAAGTTGAGTGGACTTCCATTCATTCATATATATGTGGTTTGATCAAGATATTTTGCATCTTCATCAAGATCCAACTTACAGGTGGTACTCATGGGAGTGTCACTACATTTAGTGTTTTCCAATCCAAAACGTTTTAGAAGATCTTTAGTGTATTTACTTTGAGATAAAACAATTCCATCATTATTTTGAAATATTTGAAATCCAATAAAGAATTTTAGTTCACCCATTAAACTCATTTCAAATTCGTTTTTCATCATTTTAGAAATATCAATACAAAATGAATTTTTTGAAGATCCAAAAAAATATCATCTACATAGATTTGAACAACTAAAACAACATTATATATTCTTTTTATAAAGAGAGTAGGATCATCACTTCCTTTTGTAAAGCCTTTTGAAATAAGAATAGTACTTAATCTGTCAAACCAAGCTATTAGAGCATTCTTTAACCATATAAAGCTTTTGATGGTTTAAAAATATTATTTGGAAAATGAGGGTCTGTAAATCCAAGGGGTTGTTCAACAAAAAAATCCTCAGTAATATACCCTTTTAATATTTCACTCTTAATATCCATTTGATATTGTCTGAAATTCAGATATCCAGCATAAGAAAGTATAATTCTAATGGCATCATGTCTGGATAATGGAGAAAAAGTCTCCTTAGATTCAATTCCTACTTCTTGACTGTATCCTTGTGCAACTAGTCTAGCCTTGTTCCTAACTATGTATCTAGCTTCATCTACTTTATTTCTAAAAACCCATTTAGTACCTATGATGAATGTGTCCTTAAGTCTTTCAACAAGAATCCAATCATTATTTCTATCAAACTGATTATGTTCTTCTTGCATAGCCATTACCCAAAATTCATCATTGAGAGCATCATCAATGTTTTTGGGTTCAAGCTGTGATAAGAATGCTTAATGTTCAACCTAATTTCTATGAGAAGCTCTAGTTTGTGTTCCTTCCCTATGTCTCCTATAATAGAATCTAAGGGATGGATTCTAAGGGTTCTAACCTTTCTATAAAAAGAGGGACTAGTGATTTCAGGTTCATCAACGGGTTCTCGTTCATTATGACTCGATTGAATATAATTTTCATAATTGGATGTTTTCATAGATTCATTCACTGAGGAATTTGAGGATTTTAGGATGGTGTTTATATTTGATATATAATCCTCCATATTTTCTAGGATGGTTTTAGGCCCATGTGGGTCTATTTCATTAAACATGATATGAACAGATTCTTTCACACATTTAGTTCTTTTATTGAATACTCTATACTCTTTATATAATATTGAGTAACCTAAGAAAATTCCTTCATCGCTTTGGGATGCATATTTGTCATGATTATCCTTAGTTTTTATAATAAAGACTTTCCAACCAAACACTATACATTTATTAACCTTAGGCTTCCTATTGTTCTAGATTTCATACGGGGTCTTTTTGAGAATTTTTCTAATCAATACTCTATTGATTATGTAGAAATCAGTATTAACAGCTTCATCCCAAAAGTAAATTGGTAAATCATATTAACTAAGAATTGTTCTAGAAATTTCTTGCAAGGGTCTACTTCTACTTTTTACAACACTACTCTGCAGAGTTGTTCTAGGGGCAGAGAAATTGTGATTTTAACCATGTTGTGAGCAAAAGGATTAAAACTCCCAATTTTCAATATCACGGCCATGATAACTTATTAAAGATTTAATTTTAAGGCCACTAAGGTTTTATACAGACTTGGAATACTTATTAAAAGAAGAGAAAGCTTCACATTTGTGAGCCATGAAAAAGGTCCAGGTATATCAAGAGAAATCTTCTACAAGAACATAAACATAGTACTTCCCATTTAAACTAGATACTCTAGATGGTCCAAAAAAATCCATGTGAACCAATTCTAGAGTTTTAGATGTAGAATCTTATTTAATTGTTTTGAAAGAGATTTCGCGTTGTTTTCCCTTTTGACAAGGATTGCACACCTTGTCATTTGAAAGCTAATGTTTCGGAAGTCTTCAACTATGCCTTTTCTAATTAGCTTTCTAAGGGAGTGAACATTACAGTGTCCTAGTCTCCTATGCCAGAGCCGCGATTTTTTATGAAATACACTTAAGCATGAATCATTTTGAGAAGTTAAGGAATCTAAATTAACAGAATAATCATTCTCAATCCTTGATGCAGAAAATAATAATTCATCTTTAGAATTAAAGACATTACAAGCATCATTTTTAAATTTAACGTGATATCCATCATCACAAAATTGTGAGATACTAATAAAATTATATTTTAAGCCATTAAGAAACAGTAATTTAGAAATTAATATTGAATCGGTGTTACCAATCTGGCATATTCCAATTATCTTCCCCTTTGCATTGTCACCAAATGTGACAAGTCCTCTATCTACCTTTATCAAATTCTTGAAGCATGAGTAGTCTCTTATCATGTTCCTTGAACACCTACTGTCCAAGTACCATAGATATTGGTAGGATATTTTATAGATACTTCCCTATAACATGATAAAGAAAAAGATAGATTTTGATACCCATACTTGTTTGGGTCCAGTAATATTAGTAATAAGTGCTTTAGGAACCCATATTTTTCTCATAGGTTTCCTATAAGAATTAAGTAATGTTTTCGAAAAATTAAATATATTTGGTCCAAAAAAACATAAAACAGTAGAGTATGTATCATGAATCAAGCAAGATGAGTTGTGTCCAGAACTGGGAACACAACTATATGTCTGATATTTTGAAAAAAAAATTGTTATTCCAAGGTTTCTTTTACCAGATTGATAACCAATGCCATTATTATATTTAAATAGAAATTGTTTTCCCTAGAATTTGGGTATGGGTATTTTTACCATTACTAAAATTCTCTAAGTCACTTTTTAAATGATCATTAGGCATTTTTAGTTCATTGTTTTCTTTAAGAAGTTGAGCATTTTTCTCTTTTTCAATAGTAAGTTCAGATTTAACAGCTATAGTGAGAGCATGTTGTTTCTTCAATGATTTATATTTATCCTTTAATTCATTGCATGTCTCTTAAAGCATGTTGCAATATTCAAAAATTTCATCATTGGTCATATTTTTAGAGACACTTTCCTCTTGAGAATAGTATGAATTGTGGATAGATGTGTTCAGTGTTACCTGAGATGTGTTTGTCATAAAACACATATTGGCTTTGTTAGACTATTCATCATTTGATGTCTCTACGTCGCTTGAACTATCATCAAAGTCACTCCAAGTTGCTTTAATTTCCTTTTTGTATTTCTTGTCCTTGTCCTCATACTTCTTCTTATACTTGAGATTTGGATAGTCAGCCTTTATATATCCTTTCTTCTTACATTCAAAGAATAAAATTTCATCAGTTTTATCACTTCTTTTCCAGTCCTTTTTCCAGTTTCCTTTTCGATCATACGTTCCCTTGATGTTAGGATTTCTTAAAATGTTTTTCATCTGATAAAATCGTTTGAATCTTCTGGCCAGTTGAGAAATCTCCTCATCACTATCTGTTGATGATTGTTCAGTGGTGGAGCTTTCTCCAGGAGCTTCCAGTTTTCCTTTGTCTTTGTGCATTGAGAAGGTGGTTTTTGTGTTGCAAAAACAATGTGTCGCAATTCAGATTTTGTTCTTCACGAGTAATGATGTTCTCTAAATTTCAGTGTACTTCATGTGTTCTTTAGTAGAGTCAGATTGCATGCATGAGAAAAATCTTTCTTCTATGATCTTGCAACGTGTTCTTCGCGGTTATGCTTAGGCATGCTTTTCTGTTGAGTATAGAGAACTTGTGTTTCTTGTTCACAGTGTCTGTGTCTTGCTCACAGTGTCTGACTTACTGTGACAAGCTTCATGGTGTCTTGTACTTAGGAATATAATTGTATTCAGACTTAAACAGCAATATTCATAAAATGAATTTTTCTTAGCCATTATCAAGTATTAGAAATCTTGAAACATAAATACACATAATTGATAATAATTGTGAGATTTGTGATCATTAATAAGATTTGTAATTAGTATTGAGATTTGTGATCACTAAAACATGATGAATACATGAGGATTCCAACAATTATTTTTACCCTTAATTACTAGATTTACCTTTTTACCATATTAATAAATATTACCAAAGATACACTTCAAAATGCCAAAAAATAATTTTTCATAATTTGTAACTACTGATTCCAAATATGGGGAAAAAATCAATGTAAAAAACACATAATTTTCTGTAACTAATTTAAAATTAATCCCATTTTTAGAAAAAGATAACTAGTTTTAAAATATAAAACATTGCAAAAATATTGAAATGTTTTTACATCTGAATTCAATGTAATATTAATAAAAATGTCTTAAATTAGATTAAATAATAAAAATATATTCTATTTATACTTTTAATCCATAAAATAATATAATTTAATCATATTAATTATTTCATTGAAAAAAATAGTTTTGAATAAAAATTTCATTTAAATTTTTAGTTAATCAAAGCATGAATGTTATCAGGAAAATATCAAATATTCATCCAATGTAATTTTTTATATACCGTTTCTAAAGATAAGTTATATGCTATCATATAAAATTATTAATTTTTTAAAATTTTACTATAAAATGGATTCTCCATTAAAAGTTGGTAAAAATGACCTTTTAAAAAATATAGGTTTTTATACATATTATAGGGTTTGTAAATACCCAATGTAAAAAAATCAATTGGATGAATAATGAAATTATTTTATTAAATATATAAAATATATATTTCATTTAATAATATTAATTCTCTCATTTTATTCATACAAAAATAAAAATATATAATATATTTATATTTTTCAAAAATAATGTGTAGCCAAATAATTCACCATACCTTTTCATAACATTGTTAAGTTTATTTCTACTAACCTTAGAACTATGTTATAATGTTTATTTTATAATAAGGGAATCTTTTGGTTAATTTAAACTCATGATTATGTGCTATATAAGCTATAGAATAATTAAAATATTTAATGAAATATTTCATTAAAACATCTATATGTTACATTCATCCCCCATAAAAAAAATTTCTCCACAGAAATTCATCACTTGGATAAAAGTAAAAGGGGATATTTCAGCCTCATCAAATCCTCAAGTTCCCACATAGATCTATCAAATTGGTGGTTCTGCCAAAAAACATTAACCAGGTATGTGGTCTTGTTTTGTAGAATGTTTTTCTATGATGAGGAATATCTATAAGTTGTTCTTTATAAGAAATAACATGCTCCAATAGTAAATTTTTTGATTTTATTACATATGAATGATTATGTATGTACTTTCTCAGAAGAGATTCATGGAAGACATCATTAACATGATATAGATTCGGTGGAAGCATCAATAAGTAAGATTCCTTCCCAACATGATCTAAAAATTAAAAAGGACCAATATACCTAGAGATTTGTTTTCCATTAATTACAAATATTTTTATACTCTTCTTGGGAGATATTTATAAAAACACTTGGTCACCCACATCAAACTGTTGTTTTTTTTAGTCAGTTGGAAACACACATTTTTTTCAACGTTGAGATGATCTTTTGTGTTTTTTAATAGATTTAACCTTATCTTCATTTCATCAAAAGAGTAAGGTCTTGACATCTTTCTTTCTGCATATTCATCTCAGAAAGTTGCAGTTTTGTATTTCTTTCTATAGAGGGAATCATAAGGAGCCATTGGAACATTGGATTGAAATCTATTATTCTAAGAATATTCCATCAAAAGGTAGGTATTGATACCAACCACCATTGAAATACATAGAGAAAGATCTCAAAATTCATTATAGAGTGTAAATTTTCCTTTCAGACTGACCATCTATCTAGGGATGATAAGCAGTGATGAAACATAACATGGTATCCAGAGCCTACTAAATAATCCTCCAGAACATCAAGAAAAACCTCTAATCCCAATCAGATATAATGGAAGGTTGTACTCCATGAATTCTTACTACTTCATTTACATATATCATGGAGATCTGTACAAGAGACAAAGCCTCCCTAATAGAAATGAATTATACTGAATTATTAAGGGGGTAAACTATAAAAAATATAACATTATGGCCTTTAGATGTTTTTGGATGTCTGATGACAAAGTCCATTTGGATATTTTCCCATTTCCATTCGGTTAAGGGTAGTTATTGTAGCTTTCTTTAGACTATTGTCTCTCAAACATAACTTGATGACAAACCAACCACTAAAATGCATAATTGAAAACATATCTTATCATTCCATCACACAATAAATATACTTTTGGGTCCCTGTACATCTTTTTATTTCAATAATGAATAGGGAAATAGGAACTGAGTGCCTCATCCAACTGCTCCTTTAATTATGGTATGGCATGACTAAAAACCATGTTCTTAATACATATTATTCCATAACAATTATGGTTAAATTATGGAACATTCAACACCATATTTTGTAGCTCTATATCTTCCTTCTATGCCTCTGTAATTTTTACTTTTATATATTGTTGAACATTTTTTATAGAAATAATATTATTCCCCCTTCCATAAAATTTCATGATCTATCCTTTGAAAACTAATTAATATGGTATCATTTTGGATACTCACCATGGATCGTCTAGAATGGTCCTTTAAAATAAAAAATATCTCCCACATTGTTCGGTTTCATAAGGCTATAATTTATTGATTAGTTGTAATATTTAATCCACTACCACCATCACCTTTCACACATATACAGCTCATTTTGTGTGAAAAATAAATTAATACATTAAGATCAGTATAAATGTCACACCTTTCACCAAAAAGATAATTCCTCCATATATTTTGTACAAATATTACAATAGAAAACTCAAAATCATGAGTTTGGTGATTTGTCTCATGTTTTTAAAATTTTCATGAGGCATAAGCTATAACTATATAATTTTTCATGAGGAGAAAAACCAGTCCCTTCTTGGCCGCATTACTATAGATGAAAATCCTTTCTCCACTACAAGGTAGTGTTATCATAGGTGCAGTAGATACCATTATTTTTAGAACTTTTAAATTCTCTTCACACTCCCCCATCCACACACACATAACTCCATCCGAGTCAACATGGTTAGTGGTTAGGTAACTGTGAAAACTATATCACAAAACATCAAAAATATCCATCAAATCAAAGAAAACATCCGATATTAGTTTCCATTGATTTCCTCATCCAACATTCAATAATGTTTGTTTTTTCTGGATCCATAGATATCCCCTCTATTGAGATTATGTGACCTAAAGATGAAACCATCTAAATCCAAAATCCACAGTTGGTAAATTTTTGAAAAAATATCCCCATTCTCGGTTTCTTTAGTACAATTCTCAAGTGATATTCATACTCTTACATTCTCTTTAAATAGAAAATAATATTGTATAAAAATACTACCACAAACCGATAAAGTTATTCTCTTAAGACTATATTCAATAGATCCATTTAGACAACAAGGACATTAGTAAGACCAAAAGGAACCATTATGAATTCATAGTGTCTATACCTTCTACATAATTCCATCATCTGTATATTTTCATTCATGACCCATAATTAATGATGTCCAACATGAAGATAAGTATTGGAAAAATATTGAGCTCTGTGTGGTTGGTCAAATAAGTCATCAATTTCGGGAAGATGATAATTTTTCATGATATTGATCTTGTTATGTTCTCAATAATAAATACATAGTCTCATTGATCAATCATTATTCAAAACAAAGATTGTGTCCTTTGAAAGATTACACCCTAGTTTGTATGAATCCCTTTTTAATATTCTCATGGAGTTTATTCTTCAATTCATGCATCTCAATTGGTGACATTCTATAAGCTATCTCTGAAATAATCGTATCATCTTAAATGAATTTTATCGAAAACTCAACATTACTATTCTGTAGAACATCTAGTAATTACTCCATAAATACATCAAAAAATGATAGTAATATGGGTGTATTCTTAATTTGGAGTTTCTCCACAACCATTTGTGATATATAACCTTCATTTATAAGAATTATGACCCATAAGTTGACGAAATTTATATTGGAAGCTCATATTCATCTATAAATCGATATATGATCATAGATTTATCCCGAATAAGATACATGACATCCCTTCCATAGAAGCTGATATGAGATCTATATAGATAAATTCAATCCATGAAAATAATAACATCAAATTCAACTATAGGAAGGATCACAAAATTTCAAGGATTCACATTCAAAAAAAACATCAACCAGATAAGAATTATAATCTTTTGAATTGACCATTTTGCAATTAAGAGTATTCACATCTAACTCAATAACTAATTATTGATTTAATATTAAAATACCCATAAGAAAATTATTTACAAATAAAAGCGTGGTGGGATGCAGAATCAAATAAAATATTTTATTATTTAGAGTGGATGGTAATTGTACATTTGACCACATCATTATCATAGTCCACATAACTGATAGTGATCATATGTGACTTTAATTTTTCATTATCCTTAAGTGATTTTCGATTTTGATCATCATCAATAACCCTAGGTTTAGAAATTGAGTGGAATAATTCTCTATTTCCTAGAACTTGTTACATTGACATGTAAGAGGTGAATTTTTTATAGCCTTCTATTTATTCACATCATTAATCTTCTTTATCCACTAAATTTGGAATTAAAATCCCTAATGAAATTATCTCCCACACATAAAACATTTTCTAGTAACTCTAATTAAATTTCCTCCATGTTTCTTTAGTAACATCCATCATAAGTCAAAACTAATCTTTTTTCAGATTGGTCATTATATTTTACATTGATATCCATTTTCCCTTCTTATTAATCCCATAGGACTGATGGGTTACTCCTATTTCTGTCTCAATCGTAAGATCACATCAAATGATTTCCCCATATTTATTGAAGTCTTGTGTAGCTAATTACCACCATAGAATAGTTTTTAAGACACTAAATAATCAATCAAATTTACACTCATGTGGAATTACAATTCAAGAATTGTACCTTGTGTGTCTTGTAAAAGTTTTTTCTTAGGTACCAAATGATTCATCATACTTTTTCTAATGTTCTATGAAATCCTTCTCAATAATTTTTAGAAGAATGTGAGGAATGTTCTTACCAAAAAATTTGTTCTTAAACTCATGCCATTACATGGATTTATTTTCATATATTTTAATTCTATTGTTGATAATATTCCACCATTGATCAACTTCAACTTCAAAATAATAAACTAAAAAGATGATTTTATCTTGTTTTCAACATTGGAGAAATGAATTTTTTTTAGTGGTACAAATCCATTTTTAGTCACTTGTGGAATAGAAGACCCACTGAATGAAAGGGTATTAAACCTTATTAAGGACTCAATTGAATGTTGTACCCTCCTTTTCTATTTTGGAAGTCGTGTATGATTCAAAACACGAGTAGTTTGTGTGAGTATGACAAATGTTTTCTTCATTACAACTCCCAGAAAATTTAGTTTATTAGGTGGACTATCATTTCATTTTCCCTCGCATTCCGCATTAACAAACTTCCTCTAGGTTCCATCCCTATGTTAAAACCAAGAATTATTGTATAGGAAACACTATCCATGATTATAAAACCACATAATAATGAATAAAATTTCAATTAATAAGATTTTTTATTTTATACTTTGTTAATCATGATATTTTATAAAAAACTAGGATTGTATCCTATAATTTATAATATCCCTAGGTTTATTAAAACGGTTTTCTCATCCATGTTTCCAATGGTTGACTATAACCCAGCCCAAATAACAACTACATCTACCAATGCATTAAAAAAGACTTTACATAAAAATAAAATAATATTTCATACAAAATATAAAAAATTCATGATAGGATAGTATAGGTATAGTTTCTTTAGAAACTGGGAAACATAAAAAACTGGGTCATAATACATCTATATTCTCTCCCACTTATTCCTTCATAACTAGACCCCTTTTGGAATATCTTACATAATACCCTTATTCATTACCCTGAGATAGGAAACATAAGAAAGGGTGACTTTAAATCCTATGTAAGAGTATATAGGGAGATACCAATCATATCATAATCTTAATAGAAATTAACATAACATTTGAAAATCATATCCTTTATATGAAAGATCATGAAATCATTCCATGGGATAATTTATAAACATTCATAAGAATCAATGAAAGTAATCCAAAACTCAAAAAATTAGATATGAAATTTTGTCGAATAAAAATAAAAATAAAATACCATTTCATATTTGTCAAGGATCATTGAAAAGACCATCATAGAAGACAATGTAAATTATTGAACCGAGCTCACCCCACATTCTAGCATTGTATTACGGAACTGAGATCATTTCCCATTCCAGCCCTGTCTATCTCATGAGATATAAATAAATAACCATTGAATTACTGGGAGATATAGGATCCACCCATTTCATAATTTATTCATTCTTACATGTGCCAAAATAACAAAAATCATTCATCATAGTGTAACCCACTGTATAAAATGGGTTTCATGAACATCATTCCATCATTACATAATCCATGTAAAAATAGATTTCATAAATATAATACCATCAAAACATAATAAAACTATAGGTATAATAGGGATAGTTTTTTTGAAACATAGCCCTATATAATAATTCCATCTTAGATGGAGTATAATTTATATTAGACTCTTGAAATTTATTCTTGAGGAAAATATCCCATCTTCTTTAAAAACATTTTATTTTCTAAAAATAAAACATAATTTTAAATGAAAATAATTTATTTGAAAATAACCCTAAAATTTTGTAAATTATGATTCATGTAAAAATGGTTTTATGAAAAAATAAAAACAATTCATGTCGTATATGTCTAATGAAAACATTTTTCTTGTACTTTTGTTGGATAAGTCAAAAAGTAACTCGTATCCAAAAATGGAAAAATATTCCATTAATGTTGTTTAACAAAAATTAAAAAATAGGGTAAATAAAAATTAAAAAATTATATGAGGATATCAATAATATGTTTTAATAAATATTTATTAAACATGTAAATGGATAAAAAATATACCCTAGTATATACATATGTATAAAAAAATCTCATATTATAATGAGGTTGTGTAATTATCTTTTACATTATGTCTGATACCCTTTGTATGTATCCATCCCTCCTATATAATTATTTGAATATGGCATTAGCTTATACCAGAATAATTTTTCTTTTTATGATATCATATATGATTATGTTAACCTTTTTTGATAGTATCATTATTACTCATCCATCAGGTATTATCATTTTTATTTTTTACGCATGTTTTTTCGTATAAGTTCTTGTTCCAATTCATAGGTTACAATTATAACATTTAAAAAATGATATCATTAGAATATATATCATATTTATTAATTAATTTAATTTATATAACCCTAATTTAATAAAAATCATATAGAAGAAATCACATCAGAACATGGAAATGGTAGGTCGTACGTATGCACGAGCGACGATGTCATTCACATAATCGTTAAATGGTATTGAAGTTCATAGTGTATAATATTTCAGAATCAATATCATGTTATAATAATCCTATGTAGTTATTATTTCCTTCATTATACACATTTATGTAAGGTCAGTTGAAAAAGATATTAGACCATGACAAGTATACAGTAATCCATATATACATATGCGTGGTGATTTCGTTTTTCATAGGATAGATTGAGGGTGGATTATCATTGTTTAATATTCATATAGAGATTGAATTATATAAGTAATATTGGATTTATTACTTTATAATGAAAAAAAACATGAATAAGAAGTAGAAGAAGATATACGTTTGAAATAATCGGTAGAGGATATTACCTCTTCTACAACGTTCTCCCTCAAAATCTTATCTAAAAGCATAAGAGTTGGTTTTTGGAGAAGAAAAGAGACTCTATAATGGTACTAAGTAATTTAATAATATAAAAGGGAAGGTTATTTTTGATATTAAAGGATCAATGAGATGGGAAGAAATAATGGAGAAGGTTCCCTTTTATAATTGAGGTGATGTGTACTTTAGGAAACTCCAAAAAAAATAATTTATAATAAAATAAAAACATAAAAACCTCCAAAATGTCCTCATTTCAAAAAATATATAATATTGCATTTTAAAATCATAAAAACATAATTTTTAGACATGTTTTTCTATAAATTTAAACCTTATCATTTTAATTAACACTTATTATTCTATTTAATTCTCAACTATGGTAAAAATTATTTCAACATAAAAAGAGTGAAATATTTAATTATTTGATGTCTGTTAGACCAAAAATAAATAACCTTGAATATTTTAGACCATATAATTATAATTATTTATTTCTAAAAAAATTTCATTTTTTCAAAATAATTTAATAAATAATTATTTTGATAAACAGTCAATAGTCTCAATTTTGACACTATTCAATTAAATGATTTTTAAAAGTATTAATACAAAAATTTAACAATGAATAACTATTTTCTTATATTACTTACATGTAATGGTAATATAGAGAATTTTTTTAAATATAAATTAATCCAAATTAAATTTATTTTTATATTCTTAATAATATTTTTTTAATATAATTTTTAATAATAAAATAACTACCTCAATTTTATGCAATTATTTAATATGATTATTCATTGAATAAAAATTAAAAATAAAAATATTATCACAAAGATAAATACACTAAGATTTATAATAAAAAATATAATGAAATATATCTTCTGTAAAATAAAACATTAAAATTTTATATTATTTAAAACATGAATGTGACAAATTTAATTTTACTTTAAATAAAATACTATAAGTGTCATAATCATTATAATATGGCACGAAATTGTCAATAACTCGACCATTGGATTGTTATGGTTGATATATACTCAACCAATATAATATTTTCATGTATTTTCTCTTTTAATGGTTATTATTGTTTTAATAATTATTAGTTTATTGAATTTTCATCAATTAAATAATTTCTACATAATCAATATATAAACCAATAAGGTAATTATATATTTCCTAAATATTACAAAAAAATTAACATTATAAAGAAAAAAAATTTATATTTAAAATTATTATGTATATAAAAATTTATATTCTTTATAACCTTATATGAAAAATGATTTAGTTATAAAAATTTTCATTAAATATATTTATCTTCTCATTAAATAAAATTAAATAAGTTTACTAATCTCATAAATGAGGTTTCCAATGGATTACACTTAAACCCAAGGATTATTTATGTCAATACAAACCCATCCAGTGGTATTAATACAAGTGTTATGGTTGTTTTTTAACATTTTTACCCTTAATAACACGATTTACCCTTAACCGTATTAATCAATCTTAATGAAGTTGCTATTCAAAATGCACGAAAAAAAACAAAATATATTGAAATTATATGACCTAAATATACCAAATATGGAATCTTTTTTTTTATTATTTAAAATATATAAGTTTTAGTTATTAATTTAAAATTAATCTTTTTGTCAGAAAGAGAGAACAATTTTTAAAAGCTTAATCATTGCAAAATATTGAAATGTTTTTACATATGGATTCAATTTTAAATTAATTCCAATATCCAAAATTATAATAACTAATAAAAGTATATTCTATTTATACTTATAAAAAAATTTAATAATATAATTTTACTATATTAATTATTTCATTGGAAAAAGTGTTTTTCAATTTAAATTTAGTTTATTTTTACAATTCATCCAAACAAGAATGTTCTCAAAAAATATAAAAAATTAATCAAAAGCAAATTTTTATATCCTGCATCCAAATAATAAGTTTATTTCTTCATATAATAATTATTAATGTGTCAAAATTTTTCTTTAAAAAGTGTTATCCATTAAAAGGATGCAAAATTACCCCGTTGAAAAATATTGGTTTTAGAACATAAAATATGGATTATTCATACCCAATGAATAAAATATCTATTTGATGAATATCAATATTATTTTGTTATATATATATATATAATATATTTCCTTAATTTAATTTACTAATAGTAATTCACCTAGTTTATTCATACAAAAATAAAAATGTATAATTTATTTAAATATTTCATAAATATATTGTTGTGAAACAATTCACCATACATTTTTGTAACATAGATATATTTATTTACACTAACCTAATGACTAGGTTATAAAAGTAATTTTATAATAAGGGCATCTCAAAGTTTAGTTAAACTCATAATTGTGTGTAATGAATGCTATTGATGAATTAAAATTATTTAATGAAAATATTTCATAAAAACATAATGGTGTTACATGTACCCCCATAAAGTTAATCTCCCCATTGAAATTCTATATCATTGATAATAAAAATTGAGATATATTTATATCATAAAATCCTCATATTCCAATGTTTAATCTTAAAATTTATGATTCCATATAGAGAAAATTAACTAGGTTAGTAGTCTTGTTCAGTAATAGTGTATCTCTATGATTCAATCTTTCTATATATATTTATTCAAAGGGAATATCATCATCCTATGGTACACCTGTAAGTTCAGTAAACATGATCGATCAAGTTTGTACATCCTCAAGATAGTTACATGGATCACTTTGTGAACACAAGGGAGGTCAATAAGATGATCTAATTGATAAAATATTATACCTACTCAATAAAGAATTTCAAATTGGATAATTTACTCAGGTATTGTTTTTACCTTCTATCTAAATCACATAACATTATTCCATAGAGAATTTCATAAGAATACCATCTCACTGACTTCAATCTCAATATATCACCAAAAATTATTATTATAACATTTCTATTTCCATTGACGTACTCTTATGCGCTTCAAAATAGATTTAAGAATCATTTTCATAAACTCAGAAAGCTCAAGTTCCTATAGATTTATTTATCCATATTAATCCCACACATTGGTGTTCATCCTTTCTTTTAATTGACAGATTTATAAGGAGCCATCTCAATTCAAAAGTGAAATCCATTATTATAAGAAAACTCAACTATATTAAGGTGTTTAACCCATACCCCATTGAAATCCCTCGAATAAAATTCTATTATATCCTCCATGGTTCTCATGGTTCTCTTATACTATCCATCTATCTATGAATGATAAGAATTATTAAAACTCAACTCTATATCTTGAGCATGTCGTAGACTTCTCCAAGAATATTGAGTAAAACCTTGTACACCGATGAGATACAATATATTATAGCACTCTATGTAATATTTCCATTTATTTTATATATTTTAACGAAATAAGGTCAATAAAGAAGTATTATATTATATGTAATATTTGTGATTACTTCATAAGGTTACCGAAAATGACCCAAAGAAAATTATTTCCTTTAGATGTTTTGGGGAGTCTCATAAAAAATTCTAGGGTGTTGTTTTCCCATTTCCTTTCATGTATGGATATGCATTGTAACATCCACATAGGATTATAATTCTCATCCTTAAAATGATGCAATTACATGTATCGGTATAGACATGGTTCAATATCAATCTTCATTTTATTCAGCAGAAAATACTCTTTCAGATCTCTATACATATTTGTACTTCTAGGATAGATATAGAATGATGAAATACGAGCTTCATCAAACTATTCCTTAGGAAAATAATGAATATATGGAACATAGACTTGGTTTCTAATCAATATTAAAAAATCACAATCGAGACTAATATTAAGATCATTTCACTCAATGTTTTTCAGTTATACATCTTCCTTAAGTACCACTTTCATACTCACATGGATATATGGATGAACATTCATTTATGTAAGATATGATTTATCCGTTTTCATTTTAATTTAATGTTGCATCTGTATTCAAAATTGAAATATTAGACATTTTTTGATCCAAGTAATATTTAATATTGAATTATCTTTTCAAATGAGACCATCTGCCTCAATTTTTTCCTTCCTAGGGTGGTAATATATTAAGTTGTCATAATCATTAATCATATCCAAACATATTATCTAGAACGTATTAAAATATTTATATATTAATATATATATAAATTTTTTTTGATATATATATATATCAAAAATTCCTCCTCAACGATAACTCCTCCATATCATTAATGAAAGAATTACTAAACATATCTCTAAATCAAGCGTTGGGAAATTATTGAACATGAAAATTTAATTTTCACGATTCTTAAGATATAATTATATCATAATACATGAGGATATATCATGGTCCCTTTTTTTATGAATCACTTTATATTACAAACCCTTCTCTACAGTATTGTAGTGAATGAATAGTTAAACTAAATAACATTCTTTTTAGTTCCGTTAAATTGTCCTCGCATTCATATCTCAAATGTAACTTCACTTTTTTTTTTGACACAACATAGTAATTGATTTATTTTACCATGAAATTTTTTCCAAAATTTACTAATTATATTAAACCAAATAAATAAAACCATGAATCTCAATTGTAGAAATTTTTATGGGTTAACATCAATGACATCAATCTGTGATGCATCAAAAGATATATCAATAACTATGATTATATGACCCAAAATAAAACATTCAACATTCAAAATACACATTTAGTAAATTTTTCTTCAAAATAATATAATATCCTAGATCAATTTCACCATATTTATAACTTATATAAGTTTCTACATTGTTTTTGGAAGGAAATTGGGAAAAATTAGTGTTTTATATAGGGAATAAGTTGGGAAATGAGTGTATAACTAGCTCACCCTTTGAAATGGATCAAGACATGGTTCTATTTCATTGAAGAGTCCAAAAATAACTAGATTAAGGAAAGAAAATTTTTGAAGTGATTGGGATTCATATCAAGAATTATTTCTCTTTGTTTGTAATGTATGTTGATTCATTTTTCAACATATATAAAATATGGGGGATTTAAGACGTGAATCACTAATTCATTATCTGAATCCATTCTATGTAACTAGTAGATTTTTTCATTGTGTATTCCTATATCATTTTATATTCAAGTGGATATCCCCCTTGAAAAAATATGCCAATTTCAAGCACATATGGTGGTTTGACTCCTGTCGGATTCAAATTTCAGTTCATTGATCTTTAGTTTAGTTGGTTGCTTCTCTCTTTGTAAATGTATTCCTTATCTTCTCCTTTCCATTATTTCTATGGGATTTTAATTTGGCATTGAGATAAATTTATAGGATATGTAATCATTTTATTCCATTAATTATTTATTCTCACCTAGATTTATTATCTAATAATCATCCAAAGGTAGAATACTATGTTTGTTTTGGTTTGGAATTTGAGTAAATCAAGGACCTTTGATAGTTTCTCTGGTGTTCCCTTTACACTATTTTTGTGTGTAGATCCTATTGTGGTTGGTATTGTACTATTTTTTGGTTGGTTAATTTCTTATCTATATTATATATTTTGAACCATAATTTTATTTTTTTTAATACAACTATAAATAAATTTCAATTATCATAATTGTCTGCATGAATGGGTTTTGGTACAATAGGGGTTTCCTAGTCATTTTGGTGAAAGAAAGATGTTTTTAAATGATTGTTAAATGGATTGTGAATTTTATTTTCAAAGATCATTTATAAATGGTAATGGGACTTTTATAATGATTTATGAAAGGATAAAATCACTTTTATGTTTATTTGATATATGTAGAATATGAGAGACTTGGGTACCTTGCTGGTGAGTATAGTATTTGAACTCATTTGTTGATTTCACAATGAAGTGCATCTTGACATGTGATTTCCAATCATATAGCATAGATTCATGGGGTCTATGACTAGGTTTACATTGAAAGTGGTTCACATTATAGAGGTTTCCCCAATAATGTAGACATTGATGAATGGGTTATGGGGACTTGGTTGTGCACTAGTCATCAATTATTATTGAGCTAAAAGTGATATAGGTATCCTGAACATTTTTCTCCTAGAAAAAAATTAACCACAATGATCTGAGGATGTGGGAGTCCATACATAAACACAATAAACAATATCATTTTCCAACATATATAAAGGTATTATGGTAGATGAGATATTATGTATACAAAACTATAATTATATCAAAAATCACATATACACTCATTAGTTCAATCTCTATATCCATCTATAAGAAATGGAAATAAAACAAATACACCACCATGTGGATGTGGTATGCCATGCATATGAACGAGTTATGTTTTAACATTACATGTGATAGAAAGAGGTGGAAAATGGTTGTCTCATATCATAGTATCAACGTAGTATATTTATGATACCTTTTTTTATTTAAGAAGGCTATAGTAGATTTAGAAGAAGTAAAAGAAGAAACAAACATGGAAGAGTGGGTAAACACAATTACCTATTCTTTTGTAGACATAATTTATAACCCTTTTTGAAGAACCTTAGAATTTTATATTAATAATACTATTATACTTTATTGGTTTATTCCTTGTAATAATTGGGAATATTTATAGAAATATTCCAAGATCCCGGAAGTAAGATGACTAGAGATTTTGAGGCCCAGTGATCCCAGAATTAAAATTTAATACTATTAAATAAATTAAAATCACCCACACATTGTTTTCCAAAAACATTTCCATAAATCCCAAAGGAGTAATATATCAAAAATATGATACCAATAATGATTTTAGTATTTAGGGTTTACCCAAGGATCAACACCACCATTTTTAGTGTCATATGTTTTTATAAACTGTAATAATGGGTGAATTACGAAAATAAATAATATCTATTATTTTTATTGACATAGAAACCATAAATACTATAAAAATATATCATTATGAAGAGATATCATGGTTTTCCATATAACCCTATTTATTTTGAGTACTTATTATTGAGGTAGTTATTTTTAGACGACATCAGTTCGAGGATCATCATGCCATAAAAATTCTAGCATCTCACTAATATTAGCAATTCATGGATGTTATTTATTACCAAGAGTTCAATGAAATTGTAGGATACTTGATTTTTGAGTTTATCCCCATTTTATTATTCCCTTAAGAACTAGAATAAATCTAAATATATATCAATTTAGGGATTAAGCGTTTATGTCGGTAAGGATTTATTTTTGGGATTTGTGGTAATTATTATATGTTATTTTTTAATGTTTATACCTATTCATTCAGATTTTTCTTCAAAATGAATCAGGGATAGAAATGAAATTTTTTTGAGTTTCATTCCTAAGGTATATGGTTTATGGTGTATTATCCCATTATATATGTTCTTATCATTAGTATTTTCTGTTAGCCTATGATTCGAAGAATACCCAGTAAATGATCATTTCATATTCATTCATTGTCATAACACATTGTTACCATATATTTGGGAATGAGATCTAACAATACGGTTGGGGATCATAACTATGGTATTAGATCCATAGACAGATTAGATGTTTATGATTACAGATTTTTCATTTGGTATTGATGATTCATGATAGCGGGTGTTTCCTAAGCATTGTATATGGCCAGATTTTGGATATCACCATAAAAGAGGATCAACCAACCAAAGATCTATGAATAGTTGTTCATTTCATTGTATAATTGAAAGGATTTGTTCACATATGAATAATCAGGAAGAATAGTTTGGGCTCTTTTAAAAACTAGACTACATGGTGTGTATTTCTATTAACCCACATCATGTCATCCTATTTGGGTGGGGAATGGGGTTCATGTAAATATATATATCAAATGTTATGTGACTCATTTCACACAACATGTGATCCTTTCAAAATAACTCAGTGATTTCATAGAGTACACACCCATGAGGCTGGGTGGATTTACATTATGTACTAGTCATGCCACATAGTATGTACAACCTCAGATGTGGTATGAAATTTATAGGGAGTAGATGCTCTAGAGGCTGGGTGGATTAACACATTGATTGGGCCATACCACATGTCGTGTACACCCTTTTAGATATATTAACATGTCTCTGGAGTACACGGTTATGATATTGTGTGTCCCAATATGCTAGTTATATAGGGAAGTACTTGGACATGAGGATTCCACATGAAGAGTGTCAACAAAGACACCTACATGTTGTACATCCTCACCGGACATTCCATGTACACTGTTAAATTCATGTCATCTAAGCGTGAGACACATGAGGTTCTTGTCTTAGTGATATACACCTTTTACCTCTTTGGAAACATTGTGTACTCCCTTGATGACATGTTGGATAAATCCTTCTCTACAACTCAACATATTTTTGAGATTTTTTTAGATTCCATAGTATAATATCAATTGATTTTGTTTCCCTTTGTTCCATTCCTATGAGGGTTTAGTGTGGAATCATATTTCTATCATATAGGGTAACCCCTCTATAGAATCCTATTAATAAATGCAATTTCTGATTGTTCTCTTATACTAGAGTGAGTAAATGCAATATTATTTGACTATACTCTCTTTTGATTTGATCTTGAATTCTTTCGGGAGGCCAGAATGCAATCTGTATGTACTTCATATTTCCTTATATTGTATTTGTGAAATTGATGTGACCAACACTACAGGGGAATCCATCCCTTATCTTGAAATATGTATCCTGGAGGGACTGGTGTCCCATAGTGATCCCATGGCAATGACCCCTAGAAATATATTGGGATTTTATCATTACAATGGGTTATTTTTCAATGGATTGTGTATCTCATATAATCCCTCTTTGAATCTTATGTGATTATTGTTGTCTTGGCCTGAGGAGTGTGACCACTAGGACTAGTGTTGTCAGTGAAATTATATCTCAGGGAGTGGTTGCTCCCAAATGAGTATGACCACTCAGATGGTGGGGATGTGACATTATATTAGTGATATATAGTGAGTGATATATATTTATTAAGTGACACAAGGGATTCCACAGATTATAGAGTGAGATCTCTTGGATGAGCGTTATCCTGAAACCTTTTGGTGGAAATATGGATTGTAGTGGTTGAGACCCCAGAGACTTTGAGTGTTTTTGAGTATAAATGTGGTATCCTTGGTTATTATTATGTACAATATGTTTTTTTTTAAGTTCCTATGTGTGATGACCTTACAACTCCTGATGTCATATGCTTGGAGATTTTGGGGTTTCAAACATCGTGTTGTTATACTCACCCTTTCATGGGAACATACAACACATGTTGATAGATATATAGATAACGAAACTTTTTACGGAGTCCTTGGAGGGCTCAGAGATGTTGGGGATCGGTTTTTTTAGACAGGCATATATTCATACTAGTGTTTCATTAAATAACAGTCCCCTCTTATTGAATGGGTTAGATATTATTTTCTATTTTGGGTTAGCTTGTATTTGGCTCCTAGTTATGCTTTATAGTAATTTATTTCATACTATGATTATGAGATTATATATTTATGCAGATATTATTACCAAATGATTTACATTTTATCATTGTGTGGTCTTTTATATGTATTTGTGTGTGTTTGTGCATGAACATTAGGATAATACATCCCAAGTGTGTGATATGAATTCTCTGTGCTAGTGTCTAGAACCTACGCTATTGGAGTTAGTCTTACTGTAATTTTTTCTTAGACCCCACCTGTTTAGGTGAAGAAATTATGGTACCAGAGGAAATACCCATCCTGAAGTGTTATGAAACTACCTGGGTTTAGTACAAGAGTTTGCAATTTCTATTTTCTATCACTGAGGGTTGGTTTGGTAACTAGAGGAATAATATAATTTTTTTTGAGTTTTTATATTAGGCCATGGTGTGTAGTGTTTTTATGGTGACTGATCATATCCATTGAGCCATAAATCTAATAACCTTCTTCATCACTCAGTAGATGTAGTAAATGGTTTTATGTAATCCATTCATACATGTATCATATAGTAAGGGTTGTGGATTCAATGTCCTTCTTGAGTCAGCATAGTAGATAAACTCCTTGACATTGATATGTCTTTTCTTATTTTAGAATGTATTCTTGATGGAATCCATCATGGTTATCACAGTATAGTTAATAGTTCTAACTGATGAGTGATGAGGCATCAATGAAGGGGCTTAGTCATCAAGAAATCTTTATTGATGATGGTCAGTAAGTATCATATTCATATATTGAGAATTTTTTATACCCACATCTAGTAATTTAGGTGGTTGTATCATGTTGGAATAATAAATAGATTGATATATTGCTTTGGATGATGATGTATAGGGTTCAAGTGAATATCATGATATTTTGAGATAGGGATCACATTAGATGCTTTTTTAGAAGAACCTACTTATAGAAGGCATGGAATAAGAGTCCTGAATCTAAAGGTTTTTTTGAAGATAATAGGGTTAGATTATTTCCTCATCGAAAAAACATTTCTTTTATTGTGATGGAAGATGAAATATCACCTGAAATTTTCCTACCCATGGTGCGACTATCAGAGTAAGTCAATGAACCCCTTAAGAAGAGGTCACAACTAGATCATTGTGGTCTGAGGGAATAAGATGTGAGGGAGTATATAGGGTAGTAGAAGGATGTGGTGGTTTATTTGGGATTATACTACCATCATCACTGCGATTTGGGACACTCTAGGCTCTAAAAGTGTGTTATTGGAATCATAGACTATTTTTTGAACTTGAGGTTATTTACCTAGAGGCTCCATGAGTGTTTTGAGTTGGGGTATATATCTCTTCAACTATTATTGTAGTATTATTAGACATTGCTACAATAAATTATTTTTCCTCATTTTTTGATTTATTTTATATGCACACATAGGGTATTGGTAGATCCCATTATTGGTGATGTTTTAAATGACATTGGACGAGCATGTAAGTGGAATAATTCCCCACCAATATGCATTCTTAAGACACGATACAAAACCATTCAAGGGAGGCAGTACTGTCAAGAGAGGATAGTGTCGAGGTGTGGAGGATGAGTTCCTTTGACTTGTTTATTTGAGGATTTTTGTTTTGAATTTTTTTTGGAACAATCTATGGTTTTAGTAAATAGATGGGAAATGAAATGGATAAGTGTCAAGCAGTATGATCTAGTGGAGGCTTTGAGTGAGTTTTGAGGTGTTACAACATTCCACACTACCCCTGTTATACTTTTCATATGGTTTCATAATCCACATATCCCAAATCATATCATCATGTTGATACCTGATGATACCAGTGGGGCCTTTTTGCAAGAACCCTTTATTTGAGTCTCCTATAGTGATCATCAATGATTACATTCTTCTACCAAAAGTGTGGCCGGACTCTTTGAGGATATAGATAGCCTTGTATTGAACCTCTTCGTAATGGTGGCGAGACCCTATGATTTTTTCCTCCTCATAGGATTGTTATGTACCATCCATGATCAGATGATTTCTACCGGGGAGTCTAGTAGTTCTTATAGTTCGTTAGGAGAGTGTTTTCCTCCATTCATAGTGAGTGAATCCAGGAAGAGCATGTGAGATGATGTGAAGGAGATTAAAAATGAATTCTTATTATAAATCAAGTGATAAAACTTGCGTAGTGAGTGCTGTAGTAAATTGGTTTCTTTGTAGTGATGGTGGAGTATGATGAAATATTCAGAACATGTTAACCCCCTCTCTAGTTTTAGAGATGGAATTACTATAAGTGGCCTTCCAATCCTCTACAATTTTTTTATCAAATGGTTATACCCTTTGGTGAGTGGTACACCATAATAGATTCATGATATTTATGTAATTATTTGGTATACCTTCTATGATGAGTTCATAGTAGTCTTATTTGATGGCATCCATGTGTGATCAGTCTCTGTGTTGAATAAAAATATTCACATGAGGATGGTGTGACTTAGCTCTAGTCGAATATTGATTCCACTTCACTTTTTTAGAGAGATATGGAAGTACATAATATTTATATTAGTTGGGAGATATTTTGTGACTAGTTATATATTGGATATGTTGATACCAGATTTTAAAAAGGTGGAAATATCATTATACATGTTCATGTATTGACAATGACACCAGTTATGTAGTGAACAGAGGTGATGAGGAGTTTGATTTCCCTTAATAGAAAATCTTATTGAGGTGAGGATGTACCAGTATCTCTTAGCATCTATTGGATAGCCATGGGAGTCAAAAAAATTGATATAAGATTTTATTGTTTCTTCAATCTATGGGTGAGTACCATCATAGAATTTTTAGGAGTTTTGGAAAACAATACACAGATTGGTTTGGTTGGTTTCATGGAATTTACATTACAATCAATATAGGATATTCTGTCCACTTCATGTCTTTATCAAATAATGGGATTGGGAAGCCAACAATGTATGAATTTTAGTTGGCCCCATTTTTTGTCCGATCTTTCAAGATAAGAAATGTGGACTATTAAGGTTTTTGTGAACATTCTTTTGGTTCATATATTGGTTTTTGGCCATATATTAGAGATTGATTTACCATCAGTAGAGTTAGAGTATCGTAGTGACTACTACTCCACCACCAGTATAGTATATTTTTTATGCAATGTATGAGAGACCATTAAGGTCACCGTTATACTAGTCTGTTGGTCGGAGTGGATACTCAAGAGGGGGGTGAATTTAGTACCAATTAAAAATTTCTGTTAAAAACAATGTTTATTAAAATCCCCCTATTTCAAAAACAGATTAAACTGTAGTGAATTTATACAGATTATAAAGGTTCAATTAGTTTCTCAAAGATTGATTAGTTCTCAGTTAACTTAATCTTATGATTAAATTAACTTTTGAAACTAACTTACTGGTTTATAATAAATATAAACACTTGTGAGTTTAACTATAAATGAAGATATCAAAATAAATTATACTTCAATGTAATAGCAGCAGAATATGAAATAATTATGTAGTATGGATATAGTATGTAGCTACAAACACAGAGAATTAACCAAGAGGTTCAGTCTCAAGCCGAGACATAGTCCTCTCAAAAGTTTATATAAAAATGATCCACACCCTGGATCGGGGTTCACAACAGTGAACACACTGTCCAGGTCCCAAGACCTCTACCACAATTCTGCGTGGGAAAACAAACAACAGCTTAGAGCTGTCCAGGTCTCATACGACCTCTACCACTATCCACAGTGGGAAAAGAAGTGTAGAAAGGTTTGCTGAGGATTTACAGATCCTCTAGTGAATGTACAGGAGTCAGTGTGTGTGTTTAATACAGAAGATAACACACACTACTCAAAAAGTAAAACAAATGTATCACAGAGCATAGATGTAGAGTTTAGAAATGGCTCTGATGATTTCAGTGTAGCTCTAGACTCTTTTGTATTTGGTCAGAATTTATTCTGAGTCCTCTTCTCATTTTTGTTTGAGAAGAAGAGTGTTGTATGCTTCTTGTTCATAGGCAGTGATATGTAGTCGATGAAGTTCTTCAATCGTTCTTTTGTATGCACAGAACTCTTCTTGAGTAGGCTTGATTGTGTATGAGGTTCTATCTCGCTTGTTTCTTCCTCCTCTCTCTTTCCTCTATATTCTTCTTGTGTTCTACTGTCAAACGAAAAACTCTCATCGCCTTCTTCAGCAGAGTCTTCTTGTATTTATGTCTCGTGCTTCGGAAGACAGAAAAAGTTTTCTTTTCCGCAGGTACGAGGTACGGTTACCTGACATCTGACAACCTTTATTAATTAATTGTCAGAGCATTAAAATATACCTAATATGACCGTTGGTTAGATTAAATAAAGATAAAGAAATTCAAAAAGTTGTTTATGACTATTGAAGAATCAAGTGATCAGTAGGTCATCAGCATTAGTGAGTAATGATCGGTGACTCAGATAAATCAGCATCAGTGAGTCAATTTGATCAGCATCGGTGAGTCATTTCATCGGTGAGTTAGTTTGATCAGCATCGGTGAGTCAGATTGCATCGGTGAGTCAGATTGCATCGGTGAGTCAGATTGCATCGGTGAGTCATTTTGATCAGCATCGGTGAGTTAGATTGCATCGGTGTGTCAGATTGCATCGGCGAGTCATTTTGATCAGCATCGGTGACTCATTTGCATCGGTGAGTCATTTGATCGGTGAGTCAGTTTGGTCAGCATCGGTGAGTCAGATTGCATCGGTGAGTCAGATTGCATCGGTGAGTCAGATTGCATCGGTGAGTCATTTTGATCAGCATCGGTGACTCAGATTGCATCGGTGAGTCAGATTGCATCGGTGAGTCAGATTGCATCGATGAGTCATTTGCATCGGATTAGTGCGACCGTTGTCCTTTGATATTGGATCAGTGCTTCCGATGTATGTTGATATTAGAAGACTTCCAAAATACTTTGTAAAGAAATAAGCATAGACAAAAAACATGATAATAGATTCATTTACAGATTGTAATTAAGTTTATGAGAAATCAAACCAGATTGAGCATTAATGGTATGTGATGATTTTTGATTATTAAAACATCAATCATAGACATGAAATCAACAACTTTCCAGAGGGCTCAACAATCTCCCCCTTTTTGATAATCACAAATCTTTATCATAAAATATAAATAATATGATATATCATTAATAAAAACATAATGAGAATTAAACCATAAAGAGATTAAATATAAAGAGATATATAAAACTCCCCCTTAATGTAAATTTCCCATATATATTATACATATTTCTCCCCCTGAGATATATACATCGATCATATATATCTCTTCTCCCATATATCATTCTTTTTCTTCATATATCATTCTTTTTCTTCATATATCTCTCCCATACATCTTCTTTTTCCCATATATCTCTCTTCTCCCATATATCATGCTTTTTCTTCTCCCCCTTTGGGATAATCAAAAAGGAGGAAAAACATATAAGAGAAAGTGAAATTAAACGCAGTCAGCATAGAGTAGAGAGGGAAAAAAATTTATAAAGAACAGAATATGACAAGCATCACATTGTTCACCCTATCAAAAACAATACACAACTATTTGTTGGGATACAAAGGGGCATTGCCTTTGTCTTTGGGATCAATAGTGGGTAAGTTTGAAGGCTTGGAGGTAGGCTGGTCTTTGCGAATCTGAAGTGGTGGTAGGACAACTCGGGCAGGTGTAGGAGCAGGTGCCACAGAGAGTTGTTGAGAAACAGGAGCTGGTTGAGAAGCTTGCTGAGGGACTGGTCTTAAATGAGATAGTGCTTGAGCAACAGATAGCTAATTTGGAGCGAAATCAGAGTCACTGAGAGGTTCAGAAGTAGGAACTACTATTGCAGTGGCCTGTGCAGTCAAATAGGTCTTCAAAAGATAAATGAAGTCTTGAATGACTTCTGCCCCATACTTTATAGCTCTTTCAAAATCATCTTTATTCTCCATGAACTGTGGCAAGGAAGGGGTAAAATCTTGCAACTGATGAACTTGAGTTTTGAAGGCCTGAGTGACTGGAGGTAATTTCAGATTCTCTTCCAACACCTTGAAGTTTGCAGCCATCTCATGTTTTGTATAAATCTTGGAAAAGTAATTATCAACTTTCTCTTTGATCTCTTGCAGAGCTTTCGTAGCATCTGCTGAATACACCAATGCCATCTTATGACTGTTATCACAGAGCTCTTTCATCTTCCTCAAGGATTCTAAATCAAGAATTTGTCTAACAGCAGCTAACTCATCATGCACAACTTCTCTTAGAGCTTCTAGCTCACGGGTAGTGATCTTGGTTACCTTGCATGTACTGGCTTGGCCATCTATGTGAGTTAACTCAGCTTTCAACTTCCTCAGGTCATATTTTTTGAGGTGTTCAATCAAATTTTTCAAAACATCCATCATACCAGAGATGGTGGATCGGAATTCACTTGATAGAGATACCAAGCCGGTGTGAAGATCCTTCATATTCTAATTCAAAAAGGCTATGTGCATACCAATAAGTTCCCCAGTATTGGCCAGGTCTGGCTTCACAGCATTAGATACTCTTTGTGAGAAGGCTTCCAATGAATTTTCAGAAACTTGTAGAGACACTTGAGTAAGAGAATTAGAAACTTCTTCTCTAACTATGTTTCTCACAGCAGTTAGCAATTCAAACATAAACTTATCAATATCAGCTTGAGAGATTCTAGAACCAGGTAAATGAACATTGGTAGGATCAACAGCAGGAACAGACCTTGCTTCTCTTGGGAGGTTCCTCTTCACAGCTGCAGCAGATCCTGGAATTTCTTCTTCTTCTTCATAATATTCTAATCCCAACACAGCATAACCAGGGTAGTCATCCCAAACAGCAGCACACAGGGTGTATTTTGGTTTTTCATAGCTTGCAGTTCCACTGATTTTGGTGAATCAACCTTGTTATTGATATGTATTTATTGTACTGACTGAGGTGATTCTATTTGATCTTCAGAAAGACCATCCACTGGTCTGTTATCACCATCAGCAACAGCCTCAGCATCATCAGTATCTCCATCATCACTCTTCTCAGAAGCTTCACTGTGATATTCCTCAGTATCAGAATCTTCTTCATCACCAAGAATAGGTTCTGATTCTGGTAGGGCTAAGGGTGGACTAGCAGGTCCAAATTCTATTCTTCTTTTGGGACTAGCAGTGTCAGGATCACTCCTATCATCAGGAGATGATATACTTCATTCCTCAGTCGCATCTTCTTCATGCTCTTGGGCTTCGGTGGCCTCATTCTTTCCTTCTTCTTACTCATCATCATCCGAATAAACTGGTTCCTCATTTGGTTTCAAGCCAGGGTCTCTTAAACCCTTTGGCCTCTTGCCATGATCAATGGGATTGTAGGCTTCATACAATTTATCTTCATCTGCAACCCAGCACTTCTTCCATGGATTCCAATTGATTTTCATCCTCTTACAGATCTCTTTGTTGAGACAGAAGGTATGATCTGTTTCCTCAGCTTCATCATCTTCATCAACACATTCTAGATTCTTGAGCATGGTAGATATCATTTTTGAATAGAATAAGGCAGTGGATTTCATGGACGGTTTTACCATTTCAGCTATGTGCACCATCACATATCTACACAAATTGATTTTATCATGAGTTTTCAGAAGAAAAAACAGGAAAACATCCTGGTACTTTACAGCATCAAAATCTCCTCTCCTAGGGCAAAGTTGGTGCTGAATAAACTTGAAAAGAAGTCTGCATTCACAATCTAATTCTGAAGCTATGATTCTTCGTGACTCTCTATTTCCGGTCAGAAGCTCTTGAGCTAATTCATAAGAGAAGTAATCAGATGTTGGAGGAATATTCCCAGCATAATCCTCATACCGACCTTCATGAGGTACATTAAAGCATTCGGCCCACTGCTTAGATGAGAAGGATATTTTCTTTCCTTTTACTACAGACGACATCCTGGAAGCCTCCACACCATCTAGAGTGATTTTCAGATTCATGTAGAACTCATGTACCAGCTTCGGGTAGTCTATTCGAGAGTTTTCTGAAAACCATTCTATCCATCCATGCGATTCAAGAACATGCAACAACAGCGACTTACTTAACAAAAGTCACGCAGAGCTGACTTCTTTTTCTACAGCAAAAATCCGAGTTTCCAGGTTCGGATTTACTGATTGTTGAGAGGTACTACTCGACTCGCCTCGAGCACGCTTTGAAGGTACAGGGCTATCTGATCCTTTTCTTGGTCTCTTTTTCTTAGCCATTTGAAGATTTTGGGAAGGCAGGAGTTCGAAGGATAGAAGTAGAGGGGAAGAGAAGTTGAAAGGTTCGGCATGAAATGAAAGGTCAAAGGTTTAGGGAAGATAAATAGCCACGTATCATTAATTTTATCATTTAGGGTTTCCATAAAAATAATAAAAGAATTTTACTAATTAATTACAATATAAAAAAAATCAGTTTCACAGATCGGTTTCACAGATCGGTTTCACAGATCAGTTTCACAGATCAATTTCACAGATCAGTTTCACAGATCGATTTCACATATCAGTTTCACAGATCGGTTTCACAGATCAGTTTCATAGATCAGTTTCACAGATCAGTTTCATAGATCGATTTCACAGATCAATCATACACAACTCTTGTTTAATAAATTTCATTCTTTCAGAGCATAAAGGCTTTGTGAAGATATCAGCTAATTGATGTTCAGAGCTAATAAATTTTAAAGAAATATCACCTTTTTGATAATGATCTCTTAAAAAGTGATGTCTGACATCAATGTGCTTAGTTCTAGAGTGAGACACATGGTTCTTAGATATATTGATTGCACTAGTATTGTCACAGTTAATTGAAACATGTTTAAGATCAAATCCATAATCCAATAAGGTGTGTTTCATCCACAGAATTTGTGCACAGCAACTACCAGCAGCTATGTATTCTACCTCTGCAGTAGACAATGCAACAGAGTTCTGTTTCTTACTACACCATGATACTAGGGAATTTCCAAGCAAATGACATGTTCCAGATGTGCTCTTCCTATCTAACTTACATCCATCAAAGTCAACATCTGAATATCTAGTTAGGTTAAATAATTTTCCATTTGGATAAAACAAACATAAATTAACAGTATACTTAAGATATTTAAAAATATTTTTATCCGCCAATAAGTGTGATTCTTTAGGATTATCTTGAAATCTTGCACACATACATACACTGAACATAATGTCGGGTCGACTAGCAGTAAGATAAAGTAAGCTCCCAATCATACCTCTGTAATTGGTTTGATCCACTGATTTCCCAGCTTCATCTGTATCCAATTTACAGGTAGTACTCATAGGTGTATCACTTTCCTTAGTACTATCCAATCCAAAACGTTTTAAAAGATCCTTTTTATATTTACTTTGATTTAAAATAATTCCATTTCTAGTTTGAAAAATTTGAAAACCAAGAAAATACTTAAGCTCTCCCATTAAGCTCATTTCAAATTCATTTTGCATAACCTTTGAAAAATCAGTACATAAAGAATTTTTAAAAGATCCAAAAATAATATCATCAACATAGATTTGTACTATTAATACATATTTTGAAATCCTTTTTATAAAAAGAGTGGGATCAGCTACTCCTTTTGTAAATCCTTTTGAGATAAGAAAGTTTGAAAGTCTTTCATACCAAGCTCTTGGAGGTTTTTTTAAACCATATAAAGCTTTAGAAAGTTTAAAAACATGATTTGGAAAATGAGGATTTAAAAAACCTTGTGGTTGTTCTACAAAAACATCTTCAACAATAAAACCATTTAGAAAATCACTTTTGACATCCATTTGATATAGCTTGAAATTCAGATGTGATGCATAGGCAAGTAAGATCCTAATATCCTCTAATATAGCTACTGGTGCAAAGGTTTCCTCATAGTCAATTCCTTCTTCTTGATTGTAACCTTGTGCAACTAGTATAGCTTTATTTCTAATGATGTTTCCAGATTCATCAACTTTGTTTCTAAACACCAATTTTGTGCCTAATGTCAAGGTGTCCTTGGTTCTTTCTACTAATTTCCAGACTTTGTTTCTTTCAAATTGATTTAGTTCTTCTTGCATAGCTATTACCCAAAATTCATCATTGATAGCATCATTGATATTTTTAGGTTCTAACTGTGAGAGAAAGTCTTGATGTTCAACCTGATTTCTTAGAGAAGCTCTAGTCTGTGTTCCTCTATCTAGATTTCCTACAACAGCATCTAAAGGATAGATCTTTAGAGTCTTAGATGGTCTTGAAAAGATAGGGCTAGAGATTTCAGATTCATCTACAGATTGAGGTTCAATAGAAGCAGGTTCTGGAGAATTTCCAGAGCTGGATGTTTTAACTATAGGTCCATTGTCTTTATCATTGAGATTCAAACCAGAGAGATCATCTTCAAGAGGTATTTTAGGTTCATGGGGATCGGTTTCATCAAATTTGATGTGAACAGATTCTTCCACACATTTGGTTCTTTTATTGAAAACTCTATAAGCTTTACTAATGATAGATTAACCTAGGAAAATTCCTTCATCACTCTTGGATGCAAATTTATCAAGATTGTCTTTAGTATTAAGAATAAAGACTTTGCAGCCAAAAACTTTGAAGTAGTTAACCTTAGGTTTCCTATGGTTCCACAACTCATATTGGGTCCTCTTAAAAACTGGTCTGATCAAGACTCTATTTATGACATAAAAAGTTGTATTTACAGCTTCATCCCAAAAGTACATAGGCAGTTCATATTCATTGAGCATAGTTCTAGCTATTTCTTGCAGGGTTCTATTCCTTCTCTCGACTACACCATTTTGTTGGGGTGTCCTAGGGGCAGAGAAATTGTGACTATATCCATTGTGTGAGCAGTAAGAATCAAACTCATGGTTTTCAAACTCACAACCAAGATCACTTCTCAGGGTCTTAATCTTGAGTCCACTAAGATTTTTTATAGACTTGGAGTATTTAACAAAGTATGAACAAGCTTCACTTTTGTGAGCTAGAAAATATACCCAAGTATATCTAGAAAAGTCATCTACAAGAACATAGACATAGTGCTTCCCATTTAAACTAGAAACTCTAGAAGGTCCAAATAAATCCATGTGAACCAACTCGAGAGGTGGAGAAGTTGACACTTCATTCTTTGATTTAAAAGAAACTTTATGTTGCTTTCCTTTTTGACAGGGATTACAAACATTGTCTGCTCGAAATTCAAGTTTGGGTAGGTCTCTAATTAAGTTCTTCCTAGAAAGTTTTCTAAGTGAATGTACATTGATGTGTCCTAATCTTCTGTGCCAAAGCCAAGACTCTTTATGAAAAGAATTTAAACAAGGAATATTCTTCTTAGCTAAAGAATCTAAATCAACAGCATAAACATTTTCATTTCTTAAAGCAGAAAATACTAAAACATTTTTAGAGTTACAAACATTGTAAGAATCATTTTTATATTTCACATAAAAACCATCATCACACAACTGAGAAATGCTTAACAGGTTATATTTAAGTCCATCGACAAACAAAACTTCAGAAACCAAGATTGAATAAGTGTTACCAATCTGGCCTAATCCGATGATTTTTCCTTTTGAATTATCACCAAAAGTGAAAAAACCTCCATCAACTTTTACTAAGCTCTTGAAACATGAAAAGTCTCTTGAAATATGTCTTGAACATCCACTTTCTATGTACCATAGGTTCTTGTGACAGTTCTTCAAGCAGGTCTCCTACAAAACAGATTTAGATGGAAGATGATTTTGGTACCCAGATCTTCTTGGGTCCAGACATGTTAGCCAATAATACTTCAGGTACCCATATTTGTCTAATGGGTCTCATATAATTTGTAGAATTAACATTCTTTGAATGATAAACCTTATTAGATCCATAACTATGAATATAACTGGTTGAGGCATATGAAGTTCCAGAATTAACTATCTTCTGTCCAGATTTTGGAATGAATCTAGTTTTGGCAACTTTTCTTTGTCCAGGTTGGTATCCTATACCAGTAGTATATCTAGGTGCAACTTGCTTTCCTAACATTTGTGTTAGAGGATTATTTCCATTTGTGAACTTCTCTAAGTCTTTTCTGAGTTGCTCATTAGACAATTTTAGTTCAGTATTTTCTTTAAGAAACTGAGCATTCTTTTCTACTTCTATATCCAGATCAGATTTATGCTTAACACTTAAACCATACTGTTTCTTTAAACATTTATATTTATCGTTATGCTCATTATAGGTTTCTTCAAGCATATCACAATATTCAAACAGTTCAGATTTAGACATGTTTTCTGAATCAGAATCATCTCCAGAATAATATGAATTTGAAGCAGGAGTTTCTGATGTTACCTCAGAAGTGTTTGTCATGAAACACATGTTGGCTCGATTCCTTTCAGAGTTTGAAGATTCGGCTTCACTAGTGCTGTCTTCTGAAGCACTCCAGGTATCCTTCATGGCTTTCCTGTACTTCGTGTCTTTGTAATCATATTTCTTTTTGAATTTTAGCTTTGGACAGTCTGCTTTGATATGTCCTTTTCGCTTGCATTCATAGCAGACAACTTCATCAGTTCTGTCAGCCTTCTTCCAATCCTTTTTCCATTTTACTTGTTGGTCATACATTCCCTTGTAATTTGGTTTCCTAAAGAATTTCTTTTTCCTATAAAACTTTTTGAATCTCCTGGCTATTTGAGCCATCTCAGCATCACTGTCAGAATCATTCTCACTTTCCTCACTGCTTGAACTTTCATTGATAGCTTGAGGATTTTCCTTATCCTTATTCTTTGAGGTTGTAGTCTTGAAGGCAATAGACTTCCTTTTAGGTTCATCATCCTCTTCTTTGTTTACCTTGAGTTCTTCTTCATACATCATCAACATACCAATTAGTTCCTTGACTGGCAGTTCTCCAATGTCACATGATTCTCTAATGGAGACAGAGGTTCCTCTCCATCTTTCTGGTAGACATCTTAAAATTCTCATGATTTGTTCTTTTGCAGGAACAATCTTTCCGAGTGAACTCATTGTGTTTACTATCTCATTGAACCTGAGATACATATCAGAAATAGGTTCATCAGGCTTCATCTTAAAATTATCATACTTAATAGTATAGGTATTCAATCTCATCTCCTTAACATTAGTTGTTCCTTCATGAGAAACAGCTAAGGTATCCCAAATTTCATATGCAGTTTTACATGCAGAAATTCTATTAATTTCCTCATCCCCTAGAGCACAGTACAAGGCATTCATAGCTTTAAAATTATTATTGTAAGCAGTCTTTGTAGGTTCATCCCAAGTAGATCTATCAGTACTTGGAATTTTGTACTCAGCTTCAATGGCAGTCCAAATATCAAAGCTCATACTTTCTAAGTGAATTCTCATTTTTAGCTTCCACTAAGCATAGTTGTTTCCATTAAAGAAAGGTGGCTGGTTAGTAGCAGCACCCTCAAGTCTATTATCCTTGATGTCAAAAAAAGAATATTAATGAGATAAAAATTTAGAAATAACAGAAATTTTAAGAACTTTAAAATACAACTAAAATCACAGTTGAAAAACAGAGTACTTTAGAAAATATTTTCCAAACCTCTGATACCAAATGTTGGTCGGAGTGGATACTCAAGAAGGGGGGTGAATTGAGTACCAATTAAAACTTTCTGTTAAAAACAATGTTTATTAAAATCCCCCTATTTCAAAAACAGATTAAACTGTAGTGAATTTATACAGATTATAAAGGTTCAATTAGTTTCTCAAAGATTGATTAGTTATCAGTTAACTTAATCTTATGATTAAATTAATTTTTGAAACTAACTTACTGGTTTATAATAAATATAAACACTTGCGCGTTTATCTATCAAATTAGCTTTTAAAATAAATTATAATTCAAAGTAATAGCAGCGGAATATGAAATAATTATGTAGTATGGATATAGTATGTAGCTACAAACACAAAGAATTAACCAAGAGGTTCAGTCTCAAGATGAGACTTAGTCCTCTCAAAATTTTATATCAAAATGATCCACACCCTGGATCGGGGTTAACAACAGTGAACCCACTGTCCAGGTCACAAGACCTCTACCACAGTTCTGCGTGGGAAAACAAACAACAGCTTAGAGCTGCCCAGGTCTCATACGACCTCTACCACTATCCACAGTGGGAAAAGAAGTGTAGAAAGGTTTTCTGAGGATTTACAGATCCTCTAGTGAAAGTACCGGAGTTAGTGTGTGTGTTTAATACAGCAGATAACACACACTGCTCAAAAAGTAAAACAAATGTATCACAGAGCAGAGATGTAGAGTTTAGAAATGGCTCTGATGATTTCAGTGTAGCTCTGGACTCTTTTGTATTTGGTCAGAATTTATTCTGAGTCCTCTTCTCGTTTTTGTTTGAGAAGAAGAGTGTCGTATGCTTCTGTTCATAGGCAGTGAGATGTAGTCGATGAAGTTCTTCAATCGTTCTTTTGTATGCACAGAACTCTTCTTGAGTAGGCTTGATTGTGTATGAGGTTATGACTCGCTTGGTTCTTCCTCCTCTTTCTTTCCTCTATATTCTTCTTGTGTTCTACTGTCAACCGAAAAACACTCATCGTCTTCTTCAGCAGAGTCTTCATGTATTTATGTCTCATGCTTCAGAAGACAGAAAAAGTTTCCTTTCCGCAGGTACGAGGTACGTTTTCCTGAAATCTGACAACCTTTATTAATTAATTGTCAGAGCATTAAAATACACCTAATATGACCGTTGGTTAGATTAAATAAAGATAAAGATATTCAAACAGTTTTTTATGACTATTGAAGAATCAAGTGATCGGTAGGTCATCAGCATTAGTGAGTAATGATCGGTGACTCAGATAGATCAGCATCGGTGAGTCAGTTTGATCAGCATCGGTGAGTCATTTGATCGGTGAGTCATTTTGATCAGCATCAGTGAGTCAGACTGCATCGGTGAGTCATTTTGATCAACATCGGTGAGTCAGATTGCATCAGTGAGTCAGATTGCATCGGTGAGTCATTTTGATCAGCATCGGTGACTCATTTGCATCGGTGAGTCATTTGATCGGTGAGTCAGTTTGATCAGCATCGGTGAGTTAGATTGCATCGGTGAGTCAGATTGCATCGGTGAGTCATTTTGATCAGCATCGGTGACTCAGATTGCATCGGTGAGTCAAATTGCATCAGTGAGTCAGATGGCATCGGTGAGTCATTTTGATCAGCATCGGTGAGTCATTTGCATCCGATCAGTGCGACCGTTGTCCTTTGATATTTGATCAGTGCTTCCGATGTATGTTGATATTAGAAGAATTCCAAAATACTTTGTAAGGAAATAATCATAGACAAAAAACATGATAACAGATTCATTTACAGATTGTAATTAAGTTTATGATAAATCAAACCAGATTAAGCATTAATGGTATGTGATGATTTGTGATTATTAAAACATCAATCATAGACATGAAATCAACAACTTTACAGAGGGCTCAACATAGTCGAATCTTGTGGATGGTAATGATTCAGAACAATTTTTGGTTATAGAGATGATTTTAAGGGTCGGCTTAATCCAAGAGAACATGAAGAGTTCCTAGAAATGTCAAGTGTTATATATAGACCATTAAATAATGCCTATAGAGTTCAGGAGCTGCAATTTTTTAGCAAATGTGGTAGGTAATCTCTATGGTTCATCGGACCTACTCTTTTCCTATTCTTAGGTTAGGTTATTGAGATGGTGTGCTAGTTAACCCTATGACCATAGTTGATTTGGATATTAATTTTCTCTATCTGTTGCAGTAGAGGAAGTTTGTTCATGACTCATTGAATTATATCGACCTAGGTAGGCTAGTCTGTAAGTGTAGAATTTTCATTTTTCATGGAGATAGTGTGGTTGGGAATGAGTAGGGAATCAAACGTTATTAGACGGTGTTTTCATGTAGTTCGTGTTTGTTGAAAACATATGTATCATTCAGTTCAACTAGATGGAGTGCAAGACATTGAGGAGAGCTCAGTATCCACACTATTTTTGTTTCATCATTTAAGGGATGAAATTCATTGAAGGGTGGAGTAATGTAGTGTCTCATATTAATCCGTTAAATATTTTGGAATATTTCTAAGAAAATTTATGGATCCACAAACTGAGAGGATACATGATTTTGAGTTCTGATGTCCTCAAAAATGAATTTATAAAGATACTAAAAAAATTAATAACATGTGTGCACTATTTTATAGAAAAATATTTATAAATCCCAAATGGATCATTAGATCATTAATCTAAGACCATTATGGAGTATTAAATGTGGAGTTTACATAACCTTCATTGGCGTCTGATGTTTTTATATTGTGTTATTGCGTGTAAATTAATAAAATAAATACATTTTATTTTATTTTAAAAAATTTATGTATTGTCATGAAATATTATATAAATATATATTTTTAGGAGATCGTTTGGATTTCAACTTATTCATGGAGATCTATAGGGCTGATGGATGAAATTGTTCTTTGTGAATGAAATTGGATTGAGGATCATTGTGCCATCGGCATTCTAGGATCACACCAATGACAGAAGCACCAGATTATTCTTCATCAGAAATCAATCCAAATAAATGAAGGACATTTAATTTTTGGATTTCAATTATATTTGTTATTCCATAAATAAAAAAATTTAATCAGCTGATGGAATGATCCATCGATCAGTTGTTATTGTGGATATGGTTTTATTTTCCAGATTTGGGAAAAATTGTTATTTGTTTGCTCATTTATGTTTATAACTCATTAATAATATTTTACATAAAAAAGGATTTAGGAAGAAACAAAAGGATGAGTTTTTTCCTGGTCTTTATGGTTTATGATTTTCTCTCCCTATCCTAGGATTGTTTTTCAATGATATTTTCTTTTGGTATTTGATTTGAAGAATACTCAATGAGTGAATGCTTCTCATTTGGTATTTGGAGAATTAGATAAATACAAATAGATTATGATGGATATAAGTCACGATGGATGTGAAAAATATGATGGTAGTAGATCCATGGAATTACATAGGGTTTATTATCATTGATTTGTTGTGTAGTGTCAACTAGGTGTGATAGATGGTGTTTTCCGAGAACCAGATACGACCTGATTCTAGCTATCATGGGTGAGGAGGTTTGTTAATCCTCGTATAGTTAATTAATGAAACATTTTTTTTGAAATATTGAAGGGATTTTTCATATAGGAATGTGGGTGAAAAATTCAATAGGTTCTGTGAGTAACCCAAAAACATAACATTTTGTATTTTAAACCCACATTGTGAATTCTTATCTATATAGTATTAGGCGATTACATAAAGATATTTATCACATACCATGTGACATATGTCACACACTGTGTAACCATTTTTGACCTGCTTGTCTCATACATGGTGTACACACCAAAGAGATAGGGTTGCATTATATGCAATATCATCCATGGAAAATTCCATATACTTCATTGTATGATGATTCGCGTGTATAGGGAGTACACACCGAGGATAATGGGTGGAATTAAACACCATGTGGTTCATTTCAAACACCATGTACTGCTTGTAATATGGTTGGTCATGTATAGGGAGTACACAAAAAGGTGATCATGTGGCCTGAAACACCATGTGTGGAAGGATACATGTTCTATACTTAGGAATGTTTACAAGAACAGGAAGGTCACATGAAGAGTGCCCGCCTGAACACCTACACACCATGCACCCTCATGGGACACCCCATGAACCCATTATAAATTCATTCCTTTTGAGAATGACACATGGCTAGTTCTGGTATTAGTGAGACACGACATATACTTATTGGGATACGTTTTGTAATCCATTAATCACAAGTTGGATACATATTTATTCTCAACTCATCTTCTTTGTGGGATAATGTGAGCTTATATAGACTAGTATTAGTTTGATGTGTTTCAATTTGGTCCATTCTAATTTGTATTTGGCGAGGAATTAAATTCCCATCACATAGGTTTACTCCTCTATAGTTTCCTTTTGACTAGTGTATTGTGAGTGAGTTTCCTTATTCTAGAGTGAGTTACCTCAGTCCTCTTTTAATATACCCCTATAAGCATGAAGCATGTATATCTATAAGAGGCCTGGAGTAATCATAATTTCCTATGTGTTTTACTATACATTTAGGTGGAATTTGTATAACCTACACTACACATGTATTGATCCCCCATCAATGAAGATGTATCCAGTGGGGCCTGTTGTACCCCGACTTATCTTTGGACATTGAAACCATATAAGTGTATCAAGATCTGGTCATTGAGATGAGGTTTTAGTCTAATGAATTGGTATCTCAGATGAACCACATCAGTTTTCTATGAACTTATTCGTGTCTATAACTGATTAGTGTGACCTCTAGGATGAGTGTCTTCAGTGGTGGAAGTAGTTGTGGAGTTGTTCCTTCTAGATGAACATGACCTATTGTATAGATGGGAAGTTCTACTATCTTAGAGATACCCAAGGAGTGATATCTCTTAATTTATATCCACCACTGATGGTAGGGATCATGGAGTTATATCTCATGGATAAAACATATCTTGATACCATATAATGAAACTACTACTGGAATTTGTTTACACCCTTGAGAATCAGATTATTTTGTGAGTATATCATGGATATCCTTGGTTATTGTTACATATCATATATTTTTTGACATAACAATGATTTGTGATGTAACAAATATTAATTATTTATGAATGGTGATTTAGAATATTCCTACTGAGTATTGTTATACTCACCCTTGCATAGTCTCTTTCCATACATGAAATATTTTACACATACTTGGACTCGTTTATAGAGTCCATAGAGGACTAGGAGTAAGAGGAGATTAGTTTTGGGAAAGGTAGACCGAGGTGTATACCATTGTTTCAATTTAATATAGTAACTAACTTATGTCTGGGTTGGACCATATTTATAGTTTTGAGTGGGCATGTATTTATCCCGTTTTTATGTTTTCCAGTACATTATGTCATACCCTGATTATGGTACTATATATTAATACATTAATTTTTACTGGTAGTTTTACATTTTATAATTTTAGGGGCTTGTATATGTCCTAATTTATATAGGTGCATTAGGATAATGCCTATAATGGGTTCTAAAACCCTTCTTGATGCTAGTCTTCAACCCATGTCTTGTTGAAGGTAGACTTGAGTTAGTTTCAGCTCGAACCCTATTGTTTTGGCTTGTGAAAATAATCCCTTGACATAATTTATAGGGATGTTGAAAAGAGTATTTAGTAGGTTTTTATCAAGATGGTAATCATGGGAATGTTTAAAGACAAGATAGAAGGGGTGTCCTTATATATTTGAGGATAGAGGAACTCTTTGAATTGCATAAATTATTGAATTAATATATACTAATATTCATGAAGAAATGGATCCAAATTTCTATAAATGAAATATATATTTTCTATGAGTCAAAATAATCTAATAAATTAAAATTTTTCCATGTTTTGGTTATGTTTCCCCCTTATCTCTTAGTTTTAACCAATTTTCACCCATTTGACAATTATCATGATATCAAATTGTTTTACTATTTAGGGGTCGAAATATTTATTATAAAAGGAATAGTGACCCATAAATGGACCATAGTAGGGATTTTAGACCATATCACATTCATTTGAAAAAATATAGCATTTTCTTGGATTTCAAATAATTTAATAAATTATTGTTTGTTATAAAATATCATTCATAACATTTTTTAAATACATGAAATATTATATTATAATCTATTTTAAACTTATGTGAAATGGCACAAAAATTAGATTTCAAAAATAAAAATGATTATATGGTTTAATTTAATCATCCATTCAACTTTAAATTCATTTAGATGTCATTTTAAACCTTTTTTTGGTTTAACTTCCTAGTTAACCTATTTAAACCTTAATCAGGGTAATATATTTTTCTTTACTAAAGAGTTTTAATAGTACATATTATTTGAAAATTTCGCTCATAAATGGAAAAGGGTGACATTTTAGACCATTTTCATCTCATATGTACTTTTTATAAGATTTTTATATTTTTAAAATATTTTAATAATATAAATTTAACATAAAATACTATTAATCTCATTTTAAGAACTATTAATATAATCTCACATTGAAAAAACAGAAAAAAAAAGTTAAATTACAATATATAACTATTACATGACCATAATTTTTTATTCTGACCCATGAAAATCATGGTTCACCAATAATCACCCAAATAATATTACTTTTAGTTTTTTTAGAATTATCTCGTTGTTTTTTTACTACATGAACTAGCACTTTTCCAACGTTAAATAAGAATTTTAGGTAAATATATAATTACTAGAAAATTAAATTAAATTTCAATGAAAAAAATAATTTATCCTTTGAATAACCATTTAAAATTGAACATATGGTTTTTTATTAATATCATAAAATATTATAGATATTAAATGCAAGAGAGTTTTATATTTTCCTTTATATTTACTTAAAATAATATATATATGAAAATATTATAGATAAAGTCACAAAATTTCTATAAATTCAATCCATAGAAGATTACGATTAAACACACTAAAAAATTGATAAAATGAAAGTGTTGGATTTTTGTTCAGTCCTTTTCATACTATTTTTATCTTTAATTACCTTGATTTACCCTTATTCAGGTGTCAAATATTTACCATGGTAACTATTCATAATGAATAATAATAAATGTGAACAATTTACCAAATTTAACCCTCCTAATTAATAATATGTAATTTATATATTTACAATAAATTACTAGAATTTAATAAAGTTAATTCTTCATAAAATTTTAAGACATTGTGGATTTTTTTTAAAAACCTTCTTAAGTATAATTTTTTTATTCCAAATTCAACAATAAAATAGAGTCCATTGAAAAATAATTTGATTTTTAATAGTAAACAGAACTAATGTTATATTAATTTTCATAAAAAATTAGTTTTATTATAAATTGAAAATTTTATTTTTTATAATAACAATTCATATACATTTACTATTTGTTGAAAAAAACATAATTTAAAAAAAACTCTAAATAATTATCCCTAAAATAATTTTTAGCTACAGATCTAAAAAATAATATCATTTTTATATCATTTAATTTCTAAATGTTCTATTATTTATTTCACCACCCATTCAAGAGGGGACAATGCTATGACTATCCCAAACCCCCCTCTAATAGGCCATGGGATGGTGATTAGCACTAAGAAAGCATATCCCATAAATGTGATTAATTAGCCAATTGTACCTATACACATGATCACATCTCCAAGAAACAAAATAATAGAATATAAAACAATTGAAAAGCTGAATTCATACATTTGTGATCCAACAACAGAGTATGACAATGAAAATACTAGAAATTAAACAAGGGAACAAACAAGCCCCCCACAAAGAGCTTGTTACCACAAGTCCAACCTGAATGAAAAATGTATTGGGACTACTATCTTAGCCACAAGAACACACCTTAGTCTATCTAGTCTCCCAGAGAATTGTCTTGTCATGGTCCCCCTAGGACTCCATCATACGGTCAACCATCTTTAGATGACATGACACATGCTAGAAAAGCCTTTGTTGGGGTGAGTATAACAATAATCATTAGGACACCACAAACGCACAAGTCAATATAATAAATGAAATCACAATCAACTCTAGACAAGTATATTTCCAAAACACAAATAAAAAGAAAATTAAGATGTACCCAAGAGATAGACCACTCCATTAGGTGCTCATAACCTACTTCCTAACCCTTGATTCTTCTCAAAGCACACCTATTTTGGGAGAACATACTCCTAGAGACATGATATCATCTGAGAAACTCGACGAAGAGGTCTAGCTTATTTGGGTCATGTGAAAATGAAAACTCATTAGTAAAGGAAAACTAAGATACAAAGAGAGATGATCATGCCCAAAATCACAAGGGGATGCCACAGACCCAATCTGGATAATCCTGCTACATAGGGGATCACACCCAAAACAGTTGGGTGAAGCTGAAACCCCTACCAATGTGTCCCACGAAATGGTGAAACATCACTATGATCTAGGAGGTCACATGATCCCACAAACTCTAATTTGAGTGATAAAGGCCCACAATATAGTCTTATAGTGGAATTACATACTCTATTTGATACCAAACCACTAGAGGGGAATACAATCCAGTGATGTGGATGTAATTCTGTATTGAACAGTCGTGGAAAAGGATCAGGGGAATTCTTGGAAGCTATACTGATCAAAAATAAATACACACCATTTTTATCAACAAGTATATCTTACTGTAATGGTTTGAATACCATATATGACTCATTTTTTGGATATCATATTTAGGATATATTATTATTTTTGAAAAACATACCACAACACTACTGGGTTCTTGTGGACCTATAATAACAGTCAACCACTACGGTCAGTCAACATACACCACAGATCAGCCACGAAGTCACTCAACCTGTGGTTGATGGTCGTGGTCGGTGCATCTGTGGCCGCTTGAGCTGCCATGACCCCATGGTCGACCATAGCTGGGATCTGACCAGGTTTCCCAAAATCCAACCTAGATTCACCCTATATGGTCTAGACCAACAGCCCATCAATCTATCTCATCACGCCTAGCCTAGCCCACTCCGCATCCTCCATAACCTCTGTGCATCGATCGTCATCGTTTCAGCATTTACCTCCCATGCCCGTCTTCTACAAATTCCACCCATGGCCACAAGCCACCATCCCACGTCCAACAATCCAACCAGCTTCACTGACTCTACCATGCCGCATGTAGCTCACCCATCCGCACATGGGTTTCCACTATACACCAACATGGATGATCGTGTGCCGCCTTAAGCTGCTGGTTTCCATCCATTACACCCTAGTGTTCTAATATGCCAACCACCACACCTTCTCCATTGCTTGAAAAAACTAAACTACTATTTATATGAGTTTCTTAGGTCAAAATATAAATAGATACATCCTCCATTGTATATTCACCTCAAATCCAAGGGTCATAACAAGTTCCAAACTACCTAAAAATGTCGATCCGAAAACCGCATGATTCCAATGGTGAATAACTTGAAGAACAGTAGGATAAAATCGCAAATAAAAATCCTGAGGACTGAACCTAGGACATAATTCATGTTGGTCTCTATTCATTTCAATTACAATGATAAACGATGAAGAATAAATCGATGAACCAAAAAAATCCATCAATTGAAATCTACCATAGATGTGTGCATCCATTCTATTTTGTTAGAGTGATATGAATTCTTCTGGGATTACGATCGGGGTGGAAAATCACATAATTACACATTCTACGTCGATTTGGATCCGGTTTTGATGAAGAACGATCATTAAAACATCATCGATACTCGATAAATTTTCATTAAACAGAAATTATTCCTAATGCTCTCTCCATAGATCCTCCAGAGGTTCCAGGGTTATGCATCTAACCATGAAATTTTGAAATAAGTATACATTTATGGTTTTTCAACTCACTGCGTCTAAAATAATTTTTTATTAAATTATTTAATTCCTTTTACGTCATGTGACATCATTTTCACCAAAGACCCTCCCTAACTAAAGAGAGGTTGTAGATAGGGGAAATAATCCATTCTGAACTTAATGGTGACCTTAGATTTATGATCTAATCACTTATTTAATTGTTGTCCAACATTTTCAAGAAAACCATATAGAAGTGCAAATAAATATTTTAATATTTTTTAAACTTTTTTTTCAGGGCACACAAGGTCTTATAATCTCATGGTGTCATAGCACCTGATCTCAAAGTCCATCCAAATAATATAAAAAATATATGTGGAAAATATAAGACATTTAATTTTCCACACCATAGGGCTTTATGTCCTTTAAAATAATGAACAAAGGCTACTCAAACAGATAATGGTACTGAGCACAAATCTGAACCTCACCCACCCATGTTCTCTCCTAGAGATTCCCTTGCAGCCACCAGACACATAGAAAACGAATTGATCACCCAAGAATTATCCTCTCTTATCAATTCTCAATCTCCACAAGGTACTTAGAAAAAGTCTCTCCATCCATGATGTTTTTCTCATCCCATTCGATGATGTGTGATGGTTATTCCATATACCTCCCCAGCTATAACACATGGAAGATGTATTCTACCCAATCTCTCTGTGGGTGTATATAAAAGAGGTACTCCACATCACCAACTCTACATATTAACTAGAAGAGAATGATGAACCTCATATATATAATGTCTCCCTAGACAAATATTTGTAATCCCCATTTAGCTAAAACCTGAAGAAACACATGGTGTCCTTACATGAACAAAAAAGGCCTCTTTAATTTTGTTAACATAAGACTTATGATGCCTCTACATAGTCTCGATCTACTTCTGGATGATATGTACCCTCTTTGTAGTAGCTCGCACCAACTAAAGGCCCATAAGTGCTGAATCTCCTGAGATAGTCCAGCAAAGTGGTGACCCACAAGGTCAGTGTAGAGACCCAATGCTTGATGTACATGGAAATTACATTACTTTTGCGGAATACATAGTACATAACAAAAACACACACACAAGGACCGTATTAGTTTAGTGTCTTTGGAATCTCGGAACGTAATCTTCTAATCATGGTGAAAGATCTTCAACATCTCACATAAAGATATTCTCCTTTTGATTCTTACCTAAAACCTTTCTTTATATCCTGGGGAAAAGGAAACACAAAAGGGTGAGCTCAAATGCTCAGTAAGGGTAAAAAAAAGAAAAATCAATCACATCATATTAATAAGAACATAACATTTTGGAAATCATAACCTGCAAAAGAGATCATAATATCATAACATGGGATAAATCATAGTAGTGAAATGTAATCACAATAATCATAACATAAAACATGAAACTTTGTGGCGTACACACATAATCATAGATAATCATTTCTTATTAGGCAAGACTCATTTCCATGACTATCTTAGTGGACAAAGTCCATTTCTGAACCGAGTTCATTCCCCGTTTTAGTCATGTTTCACTAAACCGGTTTAACCTGCCATTCCAGCCATGTCTATCTCATGAGATATAAAATTTTTAAACAATTAATTGGAGGGAGATATAGGTCCCACCCATCTCATAATGATACCATTCTTATGTGTGCCATAAAATCAAAAACCATACATCATAGCATAACCCATGTAATAAAAATGTGAATCATAAACATCGTGACATTATAAAACAATTCATATAAGATAAAGGAATTCATAAAAATAATTCCATCAAAACATAATCAAATCAATGTATTAATAGGGATAGAAACAGAACCCATTATTATCTTAGATGTAAAATTATTTTTATAAAGCACTTGAACTCCATTCTTGAGGAAAATATCCTTTCTACTTCAAAAACACTTTTCCTTTCTTTACATGTCATACAATTCTAAAATAAAAGAATTTGATTAAAAATAAACATGAAAACTTGTAATGGAGGCTTCTTGGACATAATGTATTAAAAATCCATTCATGCCGTATAAGTTAAAAGAAAACATTCTTCTCATACTTTTTTCGGAAAAGTCAAAAAGTACCTCGTACGAAAACAACAAAATATTCCTTTCATATCTTTTACTAAAAACTCCCTGAAGGCTAAAATTGGATATAAAATATTGTAGAATGATGTAAATATTACATATTGAGGAGAAATCGATGTGGCTGATAAAATACACCCCAGTAAATACCAAAGTATAAACAATCTCGGATAAAAATGAGATCGTGATATTTTCCCTTACCTTAGGACCGATTTGCTTCGTAAGTGTCTGAACCTCCTGTATAATAATTTAAATAATGTCATTTACATATTCCAGAATCATACTCATTGTTTTGATATCATATATGGTTCACTTATAACATTATTTTACCTGTTCTTTTGTAAATTCCATGTTAAAGAGCGTTTTGGGTAAAATCGTTTCATTTGTCATCCGTGTTTTGACTTGTAATTATTCATATGATTACTTAGATCATGATTACTTAATTACAGAATATAAAAAATGATTTATATATAATATATATTCAGAATATACATATATATAATAGATCAGTAAATGGAAAGAAATACACCGTTCATGGAAACGGCAGGCTGTAGTTACGCATGAACGCTGTTTTCATTTCCTTATTGAGATGAATGGAATTAATTAGAAGACATACATATATATAAACATAATTCCAATATCATTATTATGTCATATATATCATGATTACTTATTATACATACTTTATAATCATTCATGAATGGTTAACGTGGAGAATGAATCTCATCGCGTCGTGGAGACGGTAGTCCGTACGTACGCACGAGCGATGATATCGTTCTAATGATTGTGGAATTGTATTGGAGTGTATGTATACTATTTAAGAATCAATATCAATTTACAATAATCATATATAGTTATTATGTACACCATTATATCCATCCAAGTAAGGTGGTGGTGGAAAATAGATTACACCACGACGTGGAGACGGTATTCCGTACGTACGCACGCGCGGTGATTTCATTTTCCGTAGGATGGATTGATGGTGAAATAGGGTTGTTTCATACATATAATAACATATAATTATATGAGCTATACTGATGTTATTACTTAATAATGAAACAACCTAAGAAGAAGAAGTGGAAGAAGAAATAATGTTGAAAGAATCGACAACGGACATTACATCTTCTTTGAAGCGCCTCTTTGATTCCTCTTCTTAGGGCACTAAAATTTGTCTTTGAAGAAGACCAGGACCTCTAGGATATTTATAGGGAAGTGGAGAAGAGAATTTTGCAGGGTTTGGCCGAGCTTGAAGGCTCAATGTGGTGTGAGGAAGAGGGGGAAGAGGTTCCCTTTTATAAGGGAGGAGAGGAGCTTCTTTGGAAAACTAAAAATATTATTTTATTATAAATCCATATTCGGTTTTAAATAGCTCCAAATTGATTTATTTATAAGATAAGGTGGGTATGGGTCAGAATCCTCTCTTCAAATTTAATTTAGACAAGTTTAGGTTCCTATTTTAACCTTAAAATTTATAATTAACTTTAAGTTAGATAATTTTACTTTTACCGTGTCTTTTTGTGTTCTTACACTATAAGGTTACTAAACTTACTATAAAAGCCAAAATAACCCCAAGTTTATTATTATTAATAAATATAACCTTATCTAAGTCATTTTTCCGATCCTTGATTTTTAGGAATAAAATAACAATTAAATATATAATTTTAAAAAAAAACTATTTTATCTCAATTTTGACACTATTTAGTAATTGATTTTTTTGAAAATCATTACAGGATGTTTAGTTAGAAAAAAGTTAATTAAATAAATACTGACTTGTAATATTAACCTATAAAATTAGTGTAATTCATAAAAGTCTCAAATTACATTTATTTTGGTATTTATAACATCAATTATGTCAATATTTCATTAATATGATAATTACTGCATCATCATTGTATCATAAATAAATTAAATTATTTTAAGTCTAAAAATTACCAATAAAATACCATTATGTTTTAAATCCTTTTATATTTATAATGAACATTTATAGTCAAATTTATCTTATGTATAACCATATATTAAAAATGATTTAGTTATTAATCTTTGATTTTAACTATTTTAACCCTTCTTTAAATAAATTGATAATAAAAGTCCTAATCTAATCCAAGTGGTACTAAATGGTAATATATGATGCCTAAGGATGTTTTGGGTTGAACTAAAATTATCCAATAGAATTATTACATGTGTTAGGGTAATAATAATAATATTATTACCCTTAATTACCCTATTTACTTTTAACCGTGGTAAAAAAAAGTAAACAGTTACTATTCAACAAAAATTATTTTCATCTCATTGAACCACATTTTAATTACTGTCATCAACCGTGTCTCTCGGATTTTTGAAATTCCACTCACAGAAGTTGTAAAATTAAGTTTTATGAAAAACTCTTTTTTTAACTACCACTTAGTGGTTTCACTATTCATCAAAAAATGAAAGTTTCCAGAAAAATACCAAAAATTAGGCCTAAGCTATATTTGATATTATGAACTCAAAAATTATGTTTATTTTTTAAAATTCAAAACATATCAGTTGAATTAATTAATTTAAAAAAATAATTCCCATCGTCAAAACAAATAACGTGTTCTTGAGAGATAATAACTATCAAAAGATTGACACTTGTTTATGTCTGGTTTAAATGTAAAATTACATCCAATGACCAAAATTGTATTATATTGTAAAAATATATTATAAATTTAGTTTAAACCCACTCAAATTAATAATTTACCAATATTAATTATTTGATTAAAAAAGTTGATTTTAATTAAAATTTAGTAATTTTCACTATTTATCAGAATATGAAAGTTATCCGAAAAGTACCAAAATTTTACCTTAGGCTAAATTCGATACTCCAAATCCAAAAATGAAGTCCATTTTGAGAGATAAAATTTTTAAAATTTTAAAAGGTTGTTATTACTATTCATAACGGCTAGTTTTAATAATATTTTAATAGCATATCATTGTTTAGTGAAACTTGGTATTTCGTACTACACACGCTATCGAGGAAGGTCGCGATTGCGTGTAATGCAAGGCAAGTCAAGGATGCATGTTGTGAAAGATCCTTTTGGTGTAGCGTACAACACAAGACATTAATGAAATTAAAAATAATATTTTTCATAAAATCTCGGGGTGTTACATTCTACCCCCCTTAAAATGAATTTTGACCTCAAAATTTGTCGGGGTTATAAATGGTTTACTATTCAAAAGTTTCAATAATAGAAACCCACATCGTAAAAAGGAATACCAAATCCAATCTTTAAAAAAAAAGTATGAAATGTAATGGTTACCCAAATAAACTAATCACTGGGTTTCCACATAGGTGAAAATATGGATATGGAAGAGAAATCTAACCATCATGTTCTGATGGAGAGTGGTAGAGAACATGGCTATGAAAAATCAAATAATCACAAATCCATAGATTTGTGATGATATAGGGTACCATCTGATTCATATGATATAAGGGCACTAGGACAACATTTTCGGTTTTCAAGATCATTTCCCTAAAATTGAAGAATTTGAATTAGAATGAATACTTACTTTATTTTGGTACAATATCACTGTTGTTCGTGCCTTGAAAAATTTCCACTTCATCTCTTAATGAAATGATGTTGAATTTGTTATTCATGAATTTTTACCAGATCATGTGATAGAATGACGGGTCATTCCATCTGTCTCAAACAAAAGGTTAGCAAAAGTTAGTAAATATACATAAGTCGATCTATAGTGAGATTAATCATATATGGTTCCTAAAATGGACTTATACTTCATATATCATACTTTGTAATATAATAAAACTAGTTTCTTATAAACAGGGACTTCCTGTAGGGCAGTGGTAGGCGATAAAGGCCAGTCGCACTTCGGTTGTGGGTTCGATTCACATAGCCTTGTCCGACGCGATGGGCTGTCGCCCGTCCTGGAGGTTGTCCTTTTTCTAAAACTACATTACTATATCATCATGTCAATAATATCGAAAAAATTTCTATCCTTAAGAAATACTATCTTATGTCCAACATAATCCATTCCAATATTTATCTAAAATACTTCGGTCTAAGCTCATAGTATAAAGAAAACTATTACTTGAAATGTCATCAACCAACCATCATTTATTCCCCATTATCTTGTTGGTCACATTCCAAACATGGGAATACCTTAATCATGTAATCTCTTGAAAAATGAATACCCATTGAATCTTAGTGAAAACATGAGTGATGTCAAAAGTTAACTCTTTCCACATACTAAAATCCTCAAAATTATATATACTTGGTCCTTATATAAATCATGAGCTCATGAATACTGTCAAACATTTCATTTTTTCCTTATCACTTCATTATGCGCATATCATCTTTTTTCAAAAAAATATCTCAATCACTTACCATGGTTACCGTTACCATAAAATTATTGAAAAGCGCAATAGACCAATACATAAATATTCCAATATTCCACGATACTATATACAACATTATTTTGGAATCCCATTACATAAACACTTAATCATTCCACCACATCATTGTCATATTCAACATTAGCAATGGTGATCACATGTGACTTCCCATTGTCCATTGCCTTAAGTGGTTGCTCATGTCGATCATCACTAACCCTTGGATTAGGGAATTTATTAGCATAATGCCCCATTTCCTTGCACTTGAATCATTGAAGTGTAGTAGGTTAATTCTGTGTATCCCTTCCTTTGTTTGCATCATTAGACATCTTCTTCCCATCATTGCGGCATTCAAATGCCCAATGACCCTATTTTCCACATTTGAAACATTTACATGTCCCTTTAAGACTATCTCCACCATGCTTCGTTCCACACTTTGAGCATAAGGAAACATTCATATTCTTTTCACTATTATTCTGAGATTTCTCCTTGAACTCCATCTTTCGTTTCTTGTCAAAACTATGAGATGGATAAGTAACACTAACTTCCATTTCTACCTTGATAGCACAAGGCACAATTTCTTCATAGCTACTGAAGTCTCTTATAGCTTATTCCCTTCAAATACTTGGTTTTAAGACACTGAAGAATCGATCAACTTTACTTTTAGGTTCGATGATAAAGCCAGATGCATACCTTGCAAGCCTTGTAAAATTATCTTCGTATATACCAACAGATTCATCATCCTTTTGCTTTAGTTAAAGAAACGCATTCTCCATATTTGTACGAAGAATACGAGGGAAGTACTTATTGAAAAATATGTTCTTGAACTTGTCCCATTCAATGGACTCAATTTCATCTCTTGGGCTCGTATTCTTGATAAGATTCCACCATTGATCACCATCATCTTCCAAACGATACACTGCTAAGATGAATTTATCATGTTCAGAACATTGATGAACTCAAAATATATTTTCAGTAGTACTGATCCATTGTTCAGCAACAAGTGGATCAGAAGACCCACTGAAAGAAGGTGGACGTTTCCTCAAGAAGGACTCAATGGAATATTGTGCCCGTCTCTGCTCATTTGGAATTCAAGAATGATTCATAGCTTGTGTAATTATATCAATAAGATTTTTCACTCCATCTCCCATTACATTTTTTTGTTCAGGAGGAGAATTCTTGCATTGTCCCTTACATTGATCAACACGGTTCCTTCCTGTTCCATCCATCGTCTAAAACCCAAAAAAGAATAGTGTGAGAGGGAAAAATAATGCTAGGGAAAACTACACAATAATGGAGGAGTACCTTCAATATCTAACATCTTGGGTTACCTTAATTCTAGTAATATAACCTCTACTTATTCTTAACCTTAGGGACATCCATAGACATACCATACAAATTTCTCTAGGGATCTCACTAAATTTCTCGCATCCTAGTTTCCAATGGTTGACTAAACCTTTCCTATGATACCAACTATAGAGACCCAAAGCGTGACGTACATTGACAATACATTACTTTTGCGGAATACTTAGTACATATGAAAAACACAAACACAAGGACCGTAATAGTTTAGTTTCTTTGGATACTAGGAACGTAATCTTCTAATCATGGAGAAAGATCTTCAACATCTCCCATAAAGATCTTCCACTTTTTTTTCTTACCTAAAACCTTTCTTTATATCCTGGGGAAAACAAAACATAAAAGAGTGAGATCAAATGCTCAGTAAGGGTAAAAAAAAGAAAAATCAATCACATCATATTCATAAGAACATAAAATTTTAGAAATCTTAACTTGCAATAGATATCATAATATCATAACATTGGAAAAATCATAGTAGTGAAATGTAATCTAAATAATCATAACATAAAACATGATACTTTGTGGTGTACACACATAATCATAGAGAATACTTTCATATTAGTCAAGACTCATTTCCAAGACTATCTTAGTGGACAATGTCCATTTCTGAACCGAGTTCATTCCTCATTTCAGTCCTATTTCACTGAACCGGTTTAACCGGCCATTCCAGCCATGTATATCTCATGAGATATAAAATCTTTAACAAATGCATTGGAGGGAGATATAGGTCCCACCCATCTCATAATGATACCATTCTTATGTGTTCCAGAAAATCATAAACCATACATCATAACATAACTCATGTAATAAAAATGGGAATCTTAAACATCGTGACATCATAAAACAATTCATATAAGATAAAGGAATTCATAAAAATAATTTCATCACAACATAATCAAATCAATGTATTAATAGGGATAGAAACATAACCCGTTATTATCATAGATGGAAAATAATTTTGATAAAACACTTGAACTCCATTCTTGAGGAAAATATCATTTCTACTTCAAAAACACTTTTCCTTTTTTAAAATGTTATACAATTCTAAACAAAAAGAAGTTGATTAAAAATAAAATTAAAAACTTGTAAGGGATGCTTCTTGGAAATAATGTTTTAAAAATCCATTGATGTCGTATAGGTTAAAAGAAAACATTCTTCTCGTACTTTTGTCAGAAAAGTCAAAAAGTACCTCGTACGAAAAACAACAAAAGATTCCTTTCATATCTTTTACTAAAAACTCACCGAAGGGTAAAATTGGATATAAACTACTGAAGAATGATGTAAATATTACATATTGAGGAAACATGGATGTAGATGATAAAATACACCCTAGTAAATACCAAAGTATAAACAATCTCGGATAAAAATGAGATTGTGATATTTTCCCTTACCTTAGGTCTGATTTGCTTCATAAGTGTCTGAACCTCTTGTATAATTATTTAAATAATGTCACTGAATTATTCCAGAATCATACTTATTGTTATGATATCATATATGGTTCACTTATGACTTTATTTGACCCGTTCTTTTGTAAATTCCATGTTAAAGAGCGTTTTGGGTAAAATCGTTTCATTTGTCATCCGTGTTTTGACTTGTAATTATTCATATGATTACTTAGATCATGATTACTTAATTTCAAAATATAAAACATGATTTATATATAATAAATATTAATAATATACATATATATAATAGATCAGTAAATGGAATGAAATACACCGTTCATGGAAACGGTAGGCCGTACGTATGCATGAACGCTGTTTTCGTTTCCTTATTGAGATGAATTGAATTAAGTAGATGACATACATATATATACACATAAATAAAGTATCATTATTATGTCATATATTTCATGATTACTTATTATATATACTTTATAATCATTCATGAATGGTTAACGTGGAGAATGAATCTCATCGCGTCGTGGAGACGGTAGTCCGTACGTACGCACGAGCGATGATATCATTCTCATGATCGTGGAATTGTATTGAAGTGTATGTATACTATTTCGGTATCAATATCAATTTACAATAATCATATATAGTTATTATTTACACCATTATTTCCATCCAAGTAAGGTGGTGGTGGAAAATAGATTACACCACGGCGTGGAGACGGTATTTCGTACGTACGCACGTGCGGTGATTTCATTTTCTATAGGATGAATAGATGGTGAAATAGAGTTGTTTCATACATATAATAACATATCATTATATGAGTTATAATTATGTTATTACTTCATAATGAAACAACCTAAGAATAAGAAGTGGAAGAAGAAATAAAGTTGACAGAATCGGTAACGGACATTACCTCTTCTTTGAAGCGCCTCTTTGAGTCCTCTTCTTAGGGCACTAAAATTGGTCTTTGAAGAAAACAAGGACCTCTAGGATGTTTCTAGGGATGTTTTGAAGAGAATTTGGTGGGGTTTGACCGAGCTTGAAGGCTCAATGTGGTGTGAGGAAGTGGGGGAGGAGGTGCCCTTTTATAAGTGAGGAGAGGGGCTCCTTTGGAAAACTAAAAATATTATTTTATTATAAAGTCATATTCAGTTTTAAATATCTCCAAATTTATTTATTTATAATATAAGGTGGTGATGGGTCGAAATAATCTCATCAAATAGAATTTAGGCAAGTTTAGGTTCCTATTTTAACCTTATCATTTATATTTAACTTTAAGTTAGATAATTTTACTTTTACCGTTTCTTTTTTTGTTCTTACACTATAAGGTTAATGAAATTACTATAACAAGCCAAAAGAACCACAAGTTGTTTATTATTAATATATATAACGTTATATAAGTCATTTGGCCGAAATTTAAATTTTTATGAATAAAATAACAATTAATAATATGATATGGTTTTAAAAAACTATTTTATGTCAATTTTGACACTATTTAGCAGTTAATTTTTGTGAAAATCATAAAAGAATTATTAGTTAGAAAAAATTAAATCAAATCAATACTAACATTTCATATTAACCTAGAAAATTATTATAATTCATAAAAAGTCTAAAATTACATTTATTTGGGTATTTATAACATCACTTATGTCAATATTTCATTAATAGGATAATTACTGCATCATCATTGTATCATAAATAAATTAAATTATTTTAAGTCTAAAAATTAAAAATAAAATACCATTATGTTGGAAGGCCTTTTATCTTTCTAATGAATATTTATAGTCGATTTTATCTTATGTATAACCCTATATTAAAAATGATTTATTTATTAAACTTTGATTGTAACTATTTTAACCCTTCTTTAAATAAATTGATAATAAATATCCTAATCTAATCCATGTGGTCCTAAATGGTCATATTTTATTCCTAAGGTTGTTTTTAGTCGAATTACACTTATCCAACAGAATTAGGACATGTGTTAGGGTAATAATAATATTATTTGTACCCTTAATTACCCTATTTAATTTTAACCGTGGTAAAAAAAGTAAAAAGTTACTATTCCCCAAAAATTATTTTTATCTCCTTGAACCGCATTTTACTTACTGACATCAACCGTGTCTCTCAGATTTTTGAAATTCCACTCACAGAAGTGAAAAAATTAAGTTCTCGGAAAAACTCAGTTTTTTTAACTACCACTTAGTGGTTTCACTATTCATCAAAAAATGAAAGTTTCCAGAAAAATAACAAAAATTAGGCCTAAGATATTTTTGATATTATGAACTCAAAAATGATGTCTATATTTCAAAATTCAAAACATATCAGTTGCATTAATTAATTTAAAAAAATAATTCATGTCGTCAAAATAAATACCGTGTTCTTAAGAGATAATAATTATCAAAAGATTGACACTTGTTTATGTCTGGTTTAAATGTAAAATTACATCCAATGACCAACATTGTATTAAATTTTAAAAATATATTCTAAATATACTTTAAAACCACTCAAATTAATAATTTATCACTATTAATTATTTCGATTAAAAAAGTTGTTTTTAATTAAAATTTAGTAATTTTCACTATTCATCAGAATATGAAAGTTATCCAAAAAGTACAAAAATTTCACCTTAGGATAAATTCGATACTCTGAATCCAAAATTGAAGTCCATTTTGAGAGATAAAATTTCTAAAATTTTAAAAGGTAGTTATTACTATTCATAACTGCTAGTTTTAATAATATTTTAATAGCATATCATTGTTTAGTGAAACTCGGTATTGCATACTACACACACTATCGAGGAAGGGCGCGATTGGGTGTAATGAAAGGCAAGTCAAGGATGCGTGTTGTGCAAGCTCCTTTTGGTGTAGCGTACAACACAAGACATTAATGAAATTAAAAAGAATAGTTTTCATAAAATCTCGGGGTGTTACAGTCAGCATACAATGCATTGAAAGGAGCCATAACAATTGTAGAATTGTAGCTATTGATGTACACTAACTCCACCAGTGGTAGGTGATCCTAAAAACTTAGGAAAAGTTATAACATGAAATACCACATCATATCTTACAAAACCAGAATAGTTTTCTTAGTCTGGCCCTCTTTCTGGGGGTGAAATGTTGTTCTCAAGCATAAATGGGTACCAAACACCTCCTGTAATCCCATCCAAACAAAGGATGTAAATCGAACATCATGATATCAAATTATCATCAATGAACATCATTCTAGTTAAAAAATCATAGGTATGTAGATGCATCTCATGCTCTCTATTGAATGCTACTCTTGGATTCAAATAAATTGGACCCACATGGTGAGTTAGCATATTATCACCTAGATGTAATATTATCCCTTGGGCGTAAATGGTAAAAACATCAAGAATTACATTGATATTTCAGCCCACTTCTATTCATTCACCTCAAGGGGTTGAGAAAACACCCCTAGAACCTTGTGCTCAGCCTTCACTTAAAGACAAGTAGGGCATCAGAAAACAAACTATAAAACTCCTTTCTTCATTCCTAGACACCAAAACGAATGTGGTAGGTTCTGTGACTGCTTCTCCACACCTTCATGTACCACTAATGGAGATGTATGAAACTCCCTCAAAACCTTATCCTCCAATTCCACTGGTACTACTATTCTCCAAATGAAAATAATGACCCACTCCCTACCTTTTGAGTATACATTTTGAGAATGACCTATGTATATCTGAGAAGATAGGGCCTCATAGTCGTATCTCCAATTTTTTCCTCCCTTAATTGATGTATGAGTAGAGGGGTGACAACCATTGATTAGAGGCAATGTAATCCATCTCCACCAATGAAGGATATTAAAAATGAGGCAATCTACTTTAATGCCTCAATTAGAAAATGTGAACATGATCTCTTACTGAGAGAATCTTCCACCATGATCCATTCCCATGTTTATAGACAATCTAAAAGACATAGTCTTGGAGGAACACTAGCCATAGACCCTATCTTTTGTTCACATCCTTCTGAGAGAAGATATACATTAGATTCTTGTGATCAGATTAGAAGATCAAACATTCACCCAATAATTAGTGTCACCACATCTTCAGTGCACAAACTACCATTACCAAATCAAGATTATGAGTTTCATAGTTCTCCTAATGTAGTCTCAACTAGATTGGACCGTAGTAAATCACTGCATTTCTCTTCACCAGGACACAAAAAATATAAGACCACGATGCATCTCATAATAACACATACTCGACACCTTCCACCAATAACATTCGGATGGGAGTGCTCTTTAACCCCTTCCATAGGTCCTAAAAGCACGACTAGAACATTTCTATCCATAAATAAGGGTTCCCCATTCATGTCAAATAATTCACAGATACATCCATTCTGGATAATTCGGGTAAAACCCATTGATAGTATGCTTACAATCCACGGAAACATTACACTTGGGTAACAATATTTTTTTGGCTCCCATGCTATCACTACATCAACATTCACTAGATCTAATTTAACTCCATACATTTAGATTACGTGTCCCAAAAAATAGTCCTCTAGTATCCTAAAATGGAACTTTTAAATATTTTTTAAGGATGGTGCTATTGGAGTATGTCCAGGACTATCCTCAAGTGTCCCACATGCTCCTCAATTGAAACCGAACTCACTAGAATGTCATAAATTAAGACCACCATGATCCTGTTTAAGTATGGATGAAAGATCTGGTTCATGAGTCCCATGAACAATTTTGGGTAATTCTTTATTCCAAAAAGAATCAGCAATTACTCATAGTGATTGTAAAAAATATCACAATTTTATATTTTTAATACGCTCATCCCTCACTTGTAGCTGATGATATCTTGATCTGTGGTCAATCATTGAGAACCATCGTTATCTTTCAACTGATCAAAGAGGTCATCCATACTATGTAGTGGATATTTTTACTTCACGGTCACCTATTTTAGTGTTTGTAATCCACAAATAATCTCAGTCTAAGTTCTTTCTTCTTGGAAAACAAAACTGTGGCTACCCAGGGTGAAACAATGGGTCTCATGAAGCCCAACCTCTACAAGTACTCCAACTATATCGTTAGATAAAAGTTCTCTATAGGATTAATTCGATATGCAGATTAAGATATCTATGCCATCCTATGTTTTAGATCAATGAATAAGCTCATTTCCCTTTGGGGAGGTAAAATTTCAAAATTGTTAGGAAAGACGACCACATAAAATTCCACCACTCTAGTAAACTGAGGACCTGAATCATCTACTACACTGAAGGTGAGGCTTTCTAGTTGATGAGTAATCGGATACTCCCTCTTATGTGTGAGTCAATGCAATGAGACATGTATTTTATTTTTCCACCAATAATGGAAAAATAGTTACATCATTGCAGACACACTGCACTCTCCGCCTAAAATAGTCAATCTGAGCATGAACATTGGATAACAAGTTTATAACAAGATTGTCATTATTAGACCATGGTTCCACTACCAAGAGAACCCAATAGAAACTCTCTCCTCTGAGATTCATGTCACACATTAGGCACATGTGTGTAATTATTGAGTCTCTTCTTATAACAGTCTCCATGCATAAGGGTCGAGTCAATAGTTCAACTAGAATCTTGGATCCCAGAACTTGATTCATGGAATGAAAAGAATGACTAGAACCGATGTCTATAAAAACTAAAATAATGGTGGAGAAGATACATATTGTACCTCATATCATCCCTATAGTCATGGGTTTGGAAGACTCCATCACCTATTGTTTCCCCATTACTATCCACCTACTCCCACATTCGGTCGTGGAAAACAGGGGGGTTGGGGTAGATATAGGTTGAACCTTTGAACACCTCTGGATTCCCTTCTAACCACTATTAAATGTATGTATCCCAATGAATTATGATAAATATATCTCTATATCTACCTCAGAAGTACCTCGACCATCTCTTAATCAGTTGTACAATGGTTCGGGAAATATCATGCTAGATTTCCCCAACCATCGCATGAGTAACACCATCTATACCTTGGCTAATTTTTTCCACCGTGGGAACGGTTCACAATTGAACCTTATTCATAGTATCACCCCCTAAATCAACTAACCATCTTTGATCCATGTGACTTCCATTAGCTGCAAGTTGCTACGATCTCATATTCCCAGATCCTATGCCTAGCTCCTATTATGGGAGTATACTCTTTCAAAAAAATTTCGACTAGAAGTGCTCACTCAAGTACCCGTGTATGGGTAGAAATTCTAAGTGATAACACTGATGCCCAGAGGTCCTGACATTATACATGACCGATGGTCTATTCCCTAAATAACTATCCTTCTACCATGTCCAAGGAGTAGTAAAAAAGAACTATAATAATTGTTTAATATTACACCATAGACATACTACCCTACTAAAGATGGAGGACATCCTTTATGCTTAATTATTGTAACAGGGATTGATAGAACTACTCTCCAAAGATACCCTCAAATTCTATCTAGGATAGAGTAGTCTCATCATGTGGCTGACTCACCAACCTCCACCATCGCCCCACATAGCCCTGATGACGACTCACAACAAGGACTAAAATTTAGTTAGTACACATCCTTTGAGTATGAAAACACAAGTGACTACCACTAGCTAATCCTCATCCATATGGGGTTCTGGATCACCCAAAAACCTAGGATACCGCATCCTCTGAAACTCATGAAACACACAAAAAATATGTAAATCTTCCATTGGAAATACTTGTAGTAGTTACTACATGACTGGTAGTGGTATACCGGGTAAAATACCTAGTGGTACTATTTATGGTACATGACCTTGTATTGATGCCTCATCAATAGGAGGATCATCCTAAGGATCACATGGCAGAATTCTGGATGGATGTCTATGTGGAGGCATATTCAAATAAAAAATAGATGTACCACAATCAATAGATCAAATCTAGGGAGCTCACTCAAGAAGGACATGTAATAAGAAATCATTCCTATATAATTCATATACCATTGTTTTCCCCCAAACCTGTGTTTTCATCTACGTGTCAAAAAACAAGAAATTAGAGTCCTGGTTTATGGATTTATCTGCCACTGCACCAACACTAGAGTCCCTACCATGAAATCTTATCTCAAAACACATAACACTATTTTACCAAACCAATATCTTAAACTGTTGGTCCTAAAGTAGAACTGAACCCATATGCTACATCTTTTTCATAACCTTCCTACAGAGGCATGTGTTGTGACTATTCCAAGATCGGCTTTAATAGGCTACAAGTTGGTGACTATCACCGAGTAAGAGAATCCCACAAATAGAAGGCATTACCCAAATGTACCTATACACACTCACAAACTTCTCGAAGTGAAAAAAAATTTAAATGTAAAATAACTAAAAGGAAGAAACCACACATCTAATACCCCACAATATAGTATCAATGTGAATGTAATAGAAAGTAAATAAGGCCCGAAATAGGTATAATACAAAGTGTATGTAACCCTATGTCCAACCTGAAATAAAAGGTTATCTGGACTATTGTCTGAAGCTTCAATAACAAACCTAGTTATTTTCAGTTTCACTAAGCACCCTCTAGTCCTGGCCCACCGAGGGTTCTGTCAAAAGGTCCACCATCTTCACAAGACAGGACATGTGTGGGAAAATCCCATGTAGGAGTGAGTATAACAATACTCAGTAGGACACCCTGAAACCACAAAAAATATAAAAAAAGTAATGTACAATAAGATCTAAACATTTATATGTCCACAACACATATTAAAAAAACCCAGAATTAATCAAGAACATACAATGCACCATTAGGCTACCATAACACACTACTAGATAGAAGATTATGCTCGACACACGACCGTTCTGGGAGAACTAACTCATCGTGCCATAATATCATCAGAGCCACTAAAATAATAAGTCTAAATCATCCCCCCCTACAATGATATCTCATTAGTCAAGGATGTCTATGATAAATCGAGAGGGAATCACACCTAAACACATAGGGTGATACCACAGACACACTATGGATCAACCCACATTGTATGGGATCACGCCTAGGAATATTGGGGTCTTACACATACCCAACTGATGCAGGCTTCTAAATGGAGGATTATCTCCCTACTCATGTTGGTCACATATTTCCACCAACTCCACTTGGTTTGATATATGATATCACTCCAGTATCAGGGAGGGAAACTATACTCTATTCGATTCTTTTCCTCTAGCATGGATTACAATATAGTGAAGTGGATGAAATTCAATACTAAACCCTCTAGAAAAAAATGGGTCACCCTCAACCTATACAGGTCCAAAATAAAAAAAACAATATTTCAAGAAAATATTATCTCAACGTTATGGTCTCAATATCATAGAGATCTTGTCGATTTCACACATCATATAAGAGATATGATCATTTGAAAAAACCCACTCGAAATTTTATCAGGGTCTTATGGACATACCACTACATTAGGTTCACCTATCCCTGTGGTTGACTTCCATGTTCATTTGACCAACCGTGCAGACTGGCTACATGGTCACTTCACCTGTGGACGACCGTCACGGTCGCTGTATCCACGACAACTAGAGCTACATTGACACCACAGATAGCTGTCATGGTTGATTGCAAATGGACTCTACCCCAGTTTCTCTAAATCTGACTCATGTTTAACTCGGTTCTCCTCATTTAGATGAGCCCATTGTCCTGACCAAATCCACCGATCTGACCCACCCCGCCAGTTCTGACCCACTCCGTGTCTACTACCACCTTTGTGGTGTCATCCACCCACAGCCGCCTGCCGCCGTCCCACATTCACCAGCCCGACCACGCCCCACACAGCTCCTGTACAGAAGCACATAGATACTATAATCAAATGTGGGACACTATCAAGGGTTGTTTCCTACCTTCTTTCACTGATGGACCCTTTTGCAGACCACAAATACTCATCCATTTCACTAGTAACTAAATGATCACATATATGATCGAGTTTAGAACTACATAAAAATGTTGATCGAGGAACTGCATGGTTCGCATGATAATGAAAGTGAAGAATGGAGATAGAAAATCACAAAGAGCAACCCTGAGGAATGAACCTTAGTTGTTGTTCATGTCGGCCTCAATTCATTTCTGTTTGAATGATAAGTGAAGAGAAAAAATCAATGAATAGAAACTATTTCATCAATTTAAATATTTTGAAGATGTGAATATCAATTCATATTTGATGAATTGATCAGACCTCATCCAGGATTAAGAACGAGATGGAAAATCACAAGACAAAACATACTACATATATTTGGTTTAGTTTTTGATGAAGAATGATCAATGTGTCATCAATCATCGATCCATTTTCATTTCATAGAAAGGATTCCCAAATCATTATCCATTGATCTTATAGAGGTTCCAGGGTTGTGTGGACAACCCTAAAATTCTGACATATTAATGAATTTAATGATTGTCATCTCACTGCATAAAAAAATATTTTTTATTACATTTTTTATCCCTTTTAAGTCTAGTGACATATTTTTGACAAACGATCCACACTGAAAAAAGATAGGTCGTGCCTATAGTAAATATACCATTTTGAACTCAATGATTCACTTATATTTCTATCCTAGGAAACTATTTTACAGTTATCCCACTTTCTAAGAAAAAATACATAGGCATGCTATTAAATATTTTTCTATTTTTGAAATAATTATTTAGTGATCATCGATCCATGGAATCGCATGTTTTCTCTACGTATTGTCTCGAAATCAATCCATTTCATATCAAAAAATAATACATGAGAAATCTAAGATATAAAAAGCTAATTATAATATTTACACCTAAAAATTAACAAAAAGAATTTTTGATAGAATGGTATTCTTGAAATATAAGATGGATACTGAAAATAAGATATTGATTCATTATGTAGTAATAAATAAATTTTTATTGAGTAGCTTATTAATATAATGTTCATATTCTGTTTAATCTTATTCATTCCCACAAATTTACAAAATGTATTATAATTTTCAAATTTTAATAATATTACTCTTATAATATATCTCAGTTTTCTTAAAAATTAGTGTTTCATGTTAACAAATATACTGAGGTTCTTATTCTATTAAACTATATTTTTGGTGTGTTTCATTCAGCCACCCTAAATATAAATTTAACCCTCATTATTTTATCTATGTCATTGAAGGTTAAATAATTTAAAATAACTTAATTGAAAACCCATATCATACCGAGGGATAATAAAACATCCTTTAAAATGGTGAAGTATGAAGGATAATGTATAAATGAATGAACACATAATTTGGTTCATAGATAATGAGATCATTAGTGGTATGATACAATAGAAACAAAGAGAAATTAATGAATTTCTAAGGAATAATAAAGAGTGATAGAGAATACGCTAATGAGAAATTTGATGACAAAAAACCATAATTTTGTGAGGTATGGAATAGACAATAGATTAATAAAACAATGAATGTAATAGGGTAAAATTTATATTTAATGATCTCTTTTCCATAGTTGATTAATTATTTTACCATATTTCCTAAGAACATTTGGAAATATATGTACTTGAATATTATAATTTTATCCATTATTCACTATGGAGTACAACTAGATAATTTTCCCCAAACAATAAGAATTCAAGTTGAATTATTCATTCCTAAATAACTAAAATAAAAATATAATAGATCTTATAATCCACAAAAGAATAAAAATCTATTACCCTATATTTTCTAAAATGATAATAATTAGCACAATGTAAAATATTAAAGAAAATGAATAAACATTTATATTATTAAATAATACATTGTTAAATAAAATTCCATAACAAAACCAAATATTTATCATGGATCATTCTATAATTAATTAACATGTGCCTCCTCGACTAAAGATTCACCCAACAGATGCTTTAGTCAAACACCCCACCTAGCCTTGGGCATCCCTCCCATTTTCCAAAGGCTACAAAAATGCATCGATGTATTGATGGATGATAGTGGAGAAACTATAAAATATAGTAATACTAAAAATAATTTTTATATTAACTACACTATGGAAGAATTCAGCCAAACCAAGCCTAAGAAAAGTGAAATAATTTCAGGAATAAGATAAAAGAAAAAAAACTAATCAAAATAGAAAATATCTACATGTCATGTATGTAATGAATAATCATGAAAGATTTCCCATGGGCCAATAATATTAGTGTGTAACCAAAACCCCAATAATAAACATCATCTACACATCAAATAACCACATTGTTCATCTTATTAAAAACATGATATCTATCTTATGCAACATGGAACATCCCAAATTACTACAGTTTGGACTCTAATACTAATCCATTTTATACACTCAATGTCGTAATGTATTCATGTATCACAAGGGCCGATCCAGGGTGTGAGTATGAATTAAATTGGTCACCACTAATTTTTTCCTATATTACATTCATGCATATACTTGTGCATGATAAATGTAATTAAAAAACAAATACTCAAACAATATTTTACAAGATTAACTTGTTCTAAAAAACCACAAGGTCTCATTTACCTTATTTGACAAACACTGTATCTGAACAATGCACCCATGATTAGTAATACTATAGGATCCCTCAATCTCCTTCAATTCCCATCCTATACAATATCATGATCAAAATATTACCAAATTTACAACTTATCAAGATAATTCACATCCCTTAAAACCATTAAATACATTAAATGACTTATATAGTTCTATTAATTAAAGAATTATATTCTTGGTAAGATGAAATCCCAGGTAATGATGAAATCCTTCCTTCTATAGTCTTCTACCTTTAGTCCAAAAAAACAAAACAACTCTAATCCCCTATTTGATTATATCAAACACCCCCACATAATGATTTATATGGGGATAACCTACCCCATTATGATGGTCATCACCATCCCAGATGCTCGTAAGTTTATGGAGGCCTCCACCCATATCAAGTGGTCCAACCCACCTCGCTGGGATTATATCTTGTCTATGCAAGAACCCAATGACAATTATTACCCAAATATAGTGAGATAAAATCAACAAAAAAAAACACACATTAGATGAACATCCATCACCATATGCAATCCATTTTTTTCCAACATACGACATTGGTTATCACCATCCTCCTTAATAGGACATACTAAATCACCCTTATTTTGGGGATCAACACCACCCATTGTATCAAAGTTCATTCCCAACATGATCCTACAAAACCAAAATAGATATAGGTTCATGTTAAATAAATATATAACCATGACACCTATCAAACTAATTATAATACCCATTCCACACCTACCATTTAATATAAGGCTCAAGCATACCTTATCTACATGATACTACATCGTGGAATCTCTGAGAAATAATAGAGAAAGAAATTAATATAAAAATGTTCACACAAAAACCATCCCACTCATTTCTACTTATCAGATGTCATATTAAAAAATAGAAAATTTATTATAAATATGTGCCCTACCTAAATCATTCATAATATCTTTTCTTATCTTATTCCAAGGTTTAGTTCAAGCTTAGACAAGTGATAATAAGGAATCATACAAATTCCCATGAATTAGGCCATATTATCACACATTGAAATATAATTACAAATGATATGATAATCAATCAAAAAAATAAAAAGGAATCAAATAATTACAACTGGATATCCAACATGATGTACAGATCATGAATTAGACATGGTAGGAAGGAGATTTAAAGAATCCTAGGTGGGAGAAAAAGAAGAGAGCCCATTATGAGATGATGTATATACTAAGGGAATGAAAATTGTGTATTAAGGGTTAAATAGAAATGGAAAAAAATCATTATTTAATCATTTTTATTGGGGATCATTATTTGACCCTTGATTTGTCTAACCGTTCACCACCCATCAATACTCACTATCAAAAGGCATCAACCTTCACATGGCTAGGATTTAAATTAGAAAAACCAGGAAAAATATATCCACAACACCTCAATAATTTAATTTAGATGTCTTTCACGAATATGACACATCTAGTGAACAGTTTGATAAATAGCGTTACACACCTTATGGCCTTTATGGTTAAGGTAGCCAATTTTCCCTAATAATACATAAACCGTGTACGTTACTCTATACTACCAAAATTCATAACATAGGGACCAGAATGTTACCTATCATATCTAACACCTTACACAAGATCTTAAACAGATTCATATTTTAAAATAATAGGTTTAATAAAATTTAATAGGATATCTACTTCTCTAGGAATCGAATATCATACAACCACATCTCCTTAAAACAACATATCCATGAGTTTTCCATCTTAACCTAATTGATCAAAATAAGAGAATAATTCCAATCATTGATCATTTATGTCGATCACTAACACTTTGTAATCATCCCACTCTTTAATTGACCATATGATATGATGATTCCAAACATCACATTTCTAGCATCTCAAACTACATTAACTAATCACTCATCATTGATTAATTCCATGGTGCTCCCCAAATTTAGAACCACATACATGGTCTATACTCACCCCATTTATGAATACTCTTATGGCCCGACACTGACCATCCCACCCACTAGGATACACATGTAGAAAGATCCCATACATCCAACCCTTCATCTAATAATTTTCTCACTTAACACCCATGAAGTACATGATTTCCATTAGGTTATGCACCTCAACCAATGAACAAAATTCCTACAGCAAAGGTAATTCCCAAATAACTCTACACCATACATATATATATAATTTCAATAAATGTTTCTTTACTCCCATACAACATCTATAATCCATGACCCATTCCCAATTCCCATAAATTTACCAGAATCAAGTTAATTCATTTATCATATATTTACCCCATGCACTGTTGTATTTCATGAAAACTATAAAAGAACACCACCATTCTTAAGGAATATATCTAAGAATAATTGCCTCCCCATACTACTATGAACCTATCAGATCATCCCCATTGGGTGGGCCTGAAGCATGACTGCCTTGGTCTTGTCCTCCCTAGTCAGATGTACCTATTACTAGACATAGCACCCACCACAAGTTATCTCTCTCTATTCCAAAAAATATTCTAGAAGATGTGTCCTATATTCCCTATCCTATAACCATAATTTTCTAAACATATATCACCTATTAGAGAATGGTCATTATCCCCCATATATCAGATATGTCTGCCGATATAACCACTATAAATTCCCAATTTTCGAACACCCAAGATACAACATTAATGGTTGGTCACATTGGGTCCAAACGTGGCCTAGATTTCCTTGATGGATGCATATTTTCAACAATGCACTCTTCGTTGGCCTACCTATGTCTCTGACTAGACTGGTATACTCAAAATCCTCATGGAATCACTTCATGCTAAACAAAATATCCACATCCTGGCTCACCTGATGACATCAACTAGATAGAAAATTTCCTACTAATTAAGTTCCCCATGGAAATAAATTAATATTTACTCATGTTTGATAATGAGGTCAACATGAAGATGTTCACATGTACCCTCGTGATATTCTGCAAAACATCTATGAACTACATCACCCAACTAATCTCATCTCCTTCAATAGATGGTGGAAAAAATGATTGGTCCCTGAACCGCCCAGTATAATCTATGATATATGTGTCTACCCATCATATGTTTATATACTACTGAGCTCAATCTACCCTCATATTCTCATTGAAGAATAATTATAATAACATAGCCTTTAATTACATACATGCTAGTCCATCTTGCCTCTATGAATATACCTACATGTCAAATTTGTGATATCCCAGTCATTGAGTAGATATTTGACCATATTCACCCTTTTCCCCAGGGGTTCCTCAATATGATCTATTATAGTCTATATAGACTCTATCCAAAACATTACTTTCTATGTTTTGTCCTCATCTAGAAACAAGGGGCTGCTATGACTGGAACTCCTAGGTGAAATATTCCAAGGCTAGAACATCTCCCTAAGAACCCTGATCAATGATCTATATGAATTGTACTGATCTCACTTTGATCAACTCGTCTAGGAATATCCAAGAATACAATTCCTTATATGGATTACATGGCACCCATGGAGCCCCTCCCAGAGGCTCATGATCACAACCTCTCTTAAGGGCCTCAACTAGAGAACGCCCTGGTGGCCCTATATCCATTCCCTCCTGAATCGCTACCAGAATCTATCACGGTGGTATCTCAATGATAATAAAAATCAATAATCTATGAAAATAATTACAGTAAAAATATATGAAATTTGGAAATATATAATAGTTAAATATCTCACTACCCTTACTCTTAAATACTACACCCATATCATACACCAGCTATCTAAATGGCCATGTTTATACATGTATCAGATGCAGTTATCACAAACCAATCACCGCAAAACCATATGTTTTATATGTATGAGTAATATCCTACTATAAATATATATTGAAAACAATATTTAGCATGTTGTTGAATATTTAAATAGCTCACCTGTTATTTTATTCCCTCTAACCAAATTAGAGTTAGGTATCACATACGTAATATCCACATCGGATCACATACTAATCACACTTGGAACCACATACCTAGATTATCAGAGTAGAATTCCACCAAGTGGAAATTTCGTAAAACATTTTATTGCATATTGTTAAAAAAAAATTAAATAACCTAATGCCTTTTAATGTATTCCAAGTTACAAGAAATAGTATTAGGAACACACATATTTCAGGTGAAACTAAATTCCTATCAAGACACGTATATTTTTTATTAATTCTCTCAATCCAAAAGAAAAAATAAAAGAAAAATAATAAAATCAATTTCAATATTATTAGAATAAAAATATCAACTATATCCTATAAAAAATCAACACTTCCTTTTTCCCTATTAAATCATACATCATTTAATAAAGGATTTGTCCAGACACACAAAAAACCTCTTTAATAATACCTAAAACATTCCTATGTTCTACTATACCATTAAAAAATAACAAAATGTTTAAAAATCCCACCTTTGAAACCATTTAAAAACTAGATAAACACTAACAATACATTGTGACTCCAGACACTGCAAAATATGTTTCATGAATATTTCAGAAGAATTCAGGACGTGACCCTCACTTAGAACAAAATTTCATGTTTGAGTAGATATTTTCCTCCATTCTAGAATAATATGAAAGTTGATTTTTAGTGTTCCACATTACTACTCAATAAATATGGATAAGTGGAAATAACCTCCTCCTTTATTAGCCTATGATTTTCTATGATCAATGAAAAAAAGGTGTTGATTTATTAATATGAAATTCCCATGTTTCATTAGATAAAATTAAGTGAATTTTCTATACCAATAATTGTATATATCTTAGAAATCTTGGATTTTATGGGTCATAGATCCCAAATGAACTCATCGATCACATTTTATGGATCAGGGATGTCATAATTTTTTTAATTGAATTTTAGTTTACACACAAACCATATTACCAGCCCCATCCATGTAGGTCCATTCATGTAGTCTCATTCCTAAGACACCAATAGAGGGTCTATAAATATACCCCTACACCAAAAAAATTTCAACGTATAACCAAACACATGGATAAATAATTTAGGAGATGGATCTGGTTGCACCGCTACCTTTCCCAAGTACTCTATCCCTACATGAGAGACCTACCATAGCCCACCCGCACAAGGGAGAGGGAACGAACAAAACACATGGGTGAACCATACCTGGGAGAGACCCATAAGGGCAACCAACAAATGGGATTCCAATACTACGGTGACCGAGACATGGGTGACCCATACCAGTGAAAACCATACCTGGGTGACCCACAATTTGAAGACCCACACCTTGGTGACCCACATTTGGGGAACCCGTAGCTGAGTAAGACCCACTTGAATGACCCACACTAGGGTGACCCATACCAGGGTGAACCATAACTAGGAGACCCATACTGGGGGAACCCACAATTGGGAGACACATACTAGGGTGGCCCACATGGGAAAACACATTGGTCTATATCATAGGGGCTACGCCCCCACACCCCTACTCGGGATGAGTGTCGTTCTACTGGCCCATCCCTCCAAGATTGTTAATTCACTAAAATAACTACCCCAATAAATAATGGAGGGTCACAACATGAGTTTATCAGCCATGGACCATGAAATTTTGTTTTACGACACCTATAACCCCCCTCTCATTCTAAATAAAAATTAGTTGATACACTTAACATGGTTATTAAAGAATGGAATCCTATATGGGCATAATCTAAAACTAGTACAATGTCATACTCCTTAGGAATATTCCCCAAAAAGTACCTGGGATTCCTACTCAGTATAATCCCAACCCATATCAGCATACTTATCCAAGAGTCATCCCACCTAGAGTAAGCACTTAGTCATTCTACAGGTGGTGGCTTTATTACTCGTCTTTGCCTTCTCGGTCCATTGCTAGGTATATAATTAGAAGTGGCTATCCAAACTACCAAAATAAAATAGGATAAATTCACATTAAAATCCATTTCTCTTCCACTTTAATCACTAACTTTTTTCCAACTGCAGAAAAATCTGGATGTTTGGTTCCCCAAATCTCCCACTTTGTCTTGTTTCTTACACTTAGCCCGACTCACATGGGATTAGAGGTTGGTTGAGATCATGGAATCTATACTATCCCGGACCCTTGGGAATCATTACAAGTTCACACTCCAACACAATATATGGGTTTCATACATGGTATTATCCCCAACCATATCACCATACTCATCTAAAGGGCATCCCTCCTGGATTAATCCCTTAATATTTCTGTAGGAAGTGGAACTCTATATCCTCTATGAATGACCATGTTGTTTCTAGATATATCATCATATATGACAATCCCAATTAAAAAATAGTTTTCATTAATATTAAATTCCCTCATAATTTTCCTTTGGGATCTAGAACTCTTCAATCAACTGATAGGGCAGGTTTAGTGGTTCCTCAAAGCTACCACTTCCTCATATTCCTCACACCGATCGTGACAGATATAGCCATAAATGTTGGAGTTGATCATGGAACTTTTATGATCTAGAACCATTTGTAATCATTCCATGTGTAATACCAAACACCTTCTATGGGATTCCAACTTGATATAATCCCCAACCATATAACTATATTAATCCAAAGGGCATGCATCCAAGATTAATCCCCTAATCTATTTATAAGAGGTGACACTCTTTCCGCTATTTAATTACCAAAGCCATAGAAGGATAGATAATCATATGTGACTATCGTAGTTACCCAGACAAATGAGAAGATAATAACATTCAAATCCCTTTCTATTTCCCTTTCCACACCAACATTCATCCATTAGCGAACATAGCAGGTTGTGTGGTTTTATAGATATAGTACATCATCTTGTTTCTTGCATCAGGAATCAGTCACATCAGCTTAGATACTAGAATTGATCATGTTATATGTATGATCCATAACTCTTAGGAATCATTTCATGTGTAATCCCCAAATAATCAGTGGCCTCATGCATTCAATATGGCCCTACCATGTCATATTAAAATCACAAAATTTTCCTTCTATTTAGTGTAACCACTACAACATCATGAATCATTTAAAAAGGTATAATCATCAATAATAATCCCCAATTAAATTCTATCAAAAGTCTGTAATCCTCTATGAGAAAAACATAACGGCCTCCAAAGGTGTGGGCCCTCACAATTAAGCAATATAGGATTTTATTTCCAACCAAATGTAATATGTAGGAAGCCTCCATGAGGTCCAATCCCAAAGCCAAATCATTAGTAATTCCCTCTAGGCCACATTCATAGCATATTATTAGTCAACCAAGAAATCCATATCACTTCCATATTACCTAGAATAATAGAATCCCCACATGAATCATTAATTAAGAAACTTCTTCCTAAAAGCTTGTGCATCATGATGCTAAACTGCATGGTTTGGTCCTTCAAAAATAAACTTTAAATGCATGATGTTCTTCATTGAGAGATACAAAACTATGTGGTTTATGATTATTTTTACAAGGATATATTAAAATATATTATCACCAGTATGATCATAAAATCAAAAAAAAATCTCATCTCCAAAATTGATGATACACTCCAGAGCACCACACTATGTGGCTGAAAACTAGCGTTGATATAATAACGACCAAAGAATCTATAATCATTAGATAAATGGATACCAATGATGGGGAAACATAGATATATATAAATATATATATTTATTATGGAATATATAAACACATAGATGATTTTCTGTTCGATACATTCCAATAATTGATTGTTAATATCAAGGATGACCTTCATCATACATGGGAATTAAAGAAGGATTTGAGAATATCTATGAAATATATAATAGAGTTTTGGTGTATGTAAAAAATCCATCCAATAGTTGTGATGAGATAGACCTCCCATCCCCTATACTAATATGATTTTTATGTATTATTATCCAATCATCCAAAAATAAAACCTACCTTTGGAAAATGTTCACTATTCTTGCAAAGATATAGAACCATTGGGTGTTTTTGGTTCCATGAAAAAACCCCTTTGGAAGCCATTCAAAAATAGTGAACCTGATGTCAGTGATTGCACAAAATTAAACCCCTTAAATTAGTTAATTGATGAATGATATTTTCATCAAAATCCTAAATGGTGACCCAACATGAATCCTCAACCAAGAAGATGGTGTCACCCATATTTCAGGCCCCTTTCACTCTCAAAATGTTAAAGGGACAAACAAGTTGAGAAATCATGCATCTCTACATTTAAATTTGGTTCTTATTTGAAATGGGTGTCTTGTTTTTTTCACTTATATATCAGTCAATTCCAGCAGGAAATCTCTTCAATCCAAAGAGTTTTTTACTAAATCTCACCAACGTACTCTCTTTCTACTATTAATTTCAAGTATTGATCGAATAAAAGGACATTGTCACCAACCCAGCTTCTTCATTGCTGGTTCTCAAATGTATTGGTCTTGGAGTATCACTAAAATTGCACAATCCTTACCATTGAGTCCTTCCAATAGACCCTTCATCTCGTAAATCAATATATATCATCCAACAAGGGATGATTGATATTCTAGGATCATATGTAAACAAAAACTGTCTTCAACCGATTCAGATGTTTATCCCAATAGTGAAAACCCCTACAGCTCCCTTATCTTATGATGGTAGATAAACCGTCCAATGATGGCCTCATCTAAAAGACACATCGGTCCATTCAAATGTGACCTTAATATAGTAACCATAACTAATTCCACACAGTACTAATCCCTCTGCATGATGAGGGTTCCACCCTCTACATGATGAGGGTTCCACCCTCAGCAGTCTGGTATATGTCATCCCGACTCAAGCTTCCAAGAAGGTCTGAAGGGGGCTTAAATCGGTCTATAGGGAACAATGATAAATCTCTATACCGAAAAATATGTCCATTGATAAAATTTTGTTGAAAATTTGAGTTGAACATAGAACATCATTCAATAATTCAACTAGTCAACAGATTCGAATGGGAGCATCCACAGAAGCCCACAGTTCAAATTTGGTGTAAATACATGAGTGGCCTCATTGACATATACACTTCAATAAAGCATTCGATAATCCTCACCTAGCGGCGTCCAAATAATTATTTCATCCAAATTTGGAGGAATATAATGTGCAGGAGCACAAACCTTCCCGCAAATATAATGCTACCAAGAGCCTCTTCTGGGATCACTCAATGAAGTCCATCGGAATGTCCTGATGATGAATATGGGGCATACCCAACACTCTTCCCCAGAATAGAAGTATTATGAGTATCCATTGGTAGGAAATAGAGCATGGTATTAGAAACATTACACATATATGGACATATAATGGGAATATATCCATGTTCTAGCCAAATATGATACCATGAATATCCTAAAAATGGTGACAGGGAAGATGAAAATCCCTTCCCAAATATTATATACCATCTAGGAAATCATAATGGATGAAATAGTAGTGATAGAGGGATGTACACACAACTCTATCTCCATAAATGTGGTGTCTCGTCATCATGTATCCCAAGATAAGATATATACCAATACACATGTCCATGAGGGTCAAGTGGAAAACTCAAACTCGATATATGGACCACCAGATCGTGAACATGATGCTTTTCAAATAATAGGTAATCAGACCATTCTAATAGTAACATCATTGAAAGAACAAACCCCTTCCAAAATTCCAGAAGTCAATTCACAAATTTTAGTAGCTACGCGAAAGCTAGTTATGAAGGCTTCCATACCTAAAACCCACATCCACCAACCATTGTCATAAGTCACTAAAAATAAGGATTATAAAAAGGAGAAAAATAGATATGATTATAAAATGATGTGCTGATATAAGATCCCAATCTACTTAATTTTGATGTTCATGAAGCCCATAGATAATTATCTATGGTAGATCAAGATCCTTCTCTCCTATTACCAAATTACGAGAGCCGTAGTAGTTATTCTGAAGGTCCTCCATGGATTCATCACCATGAATCTTTTCCTCATCACTCTAATATGATATTTATCGAGAGACCATATCCCATATAAAGTCATGTCATCTCTCCATGTGTCTAGATGATCAAAGAGTAAGAATTGTATCCCCTTAATTTAACCGACCATGGAATGCCTCCATATGATGTAATTCACGATGAATATTCTCAACACAATTGTGTTTCATCTTTTCAACAAGTTCTCCCATTAAGGATTTAGTGATCTTAAATCCACTGCATTGTTAGGAACATTAGAAAAAAGGTCATCCATTTCCGATGCCTTTCCATAGATAAATTATATTTTTTTACTTCTAGAAGACAACCCCAGGAATCAATCAATATCTGAACCACACATGAGTCATTCTCCTTACACTATGATAGAGGAATTTCATACCTATCTTATTCTTTATGATAAATTAGTGGGAAAAAATCCACTATATTCATAACAGGTTGAGGAGCCTCTAAAAAAATAAGATCATGAAATAAATCTAATTATGAAGTAGGAGGCTAAAGATGATATTTCAATCATGTATTTTCATACACCCAGCACTCAATACAACATTCCAAATTTATTGTTAGAAAAATTTAGGAACAAAACCTCCCCAATATATGGTCTAATCTTCGTCAATTGACAGAAAAAGTGGTAACCTACATTGAGTATCAAATTCAAGTTATGGTAATATAATGGATGCAACACACAAGTGATTTGGCATTTTTCTTGGCTATATGAAATAATAAATTTGAGAAAAATAAAGGATCCCTTCAATGCTAATGCCTAAAAATATTTTAAATATTTTTATTTTCGATCACAGATTCTTCATCTGTTATATATATTAGAGGATGGTGTGGACATGAAAATATTTATTTCACTATGATCAAAAAATAGTATTCTCCACTAAATGTTTTATCATGAAATGAAATTGGTTTAGGTAAAATTCAAAAAATGGAGTATATTAACAAGAAATGACATGATAAATATAAATAGGCCATGACTCACTCCCACTGTCATTGGCCCAAAAGAGAGAAGTTTACTAAGATACTTCTTTGTTGGGTACATGATGGTATTGATAAAGTGTCCCACTTAGGGGAATTTAGTTTTCATATAGTGTAAAAGATCTATATAACACAATGATCTTAGGAATTAGGTGATTCATGTGGGTACTAAATGATGTACCCAATCCATGTTGAAAAAATCATTGTAAAATCATAATGGAAACCATGTTATTAGTATCCAAAAAAGTTCATGAGAAACCCCAACTTACATGGAAGGGGATTCTTTAACCCATCCTTCAAGATCAACAAACTGTGATTGAATAGATATGAAAGTGTAATGGGAATTCCCCAAACCTCTAGTCTATGGAATTTTTTACCGTAATATACATTTGTTCAATAGATGTAATTTTTATCCCAATTAGAGAGAACAATGCAAATAAATCCTCCCAATTTGACCCATCCCAGGATCTAACACCCTCATTAAGAACGTGCATGAATGAACTATTTAGAAATTCCAAAGGGATTACTATATTCCAAATGGATACTAGATAATTAATGAAGGAAAGCATAAGGACATGTAGAGGGTGTATGAAAATGTGGTATTTTTAAGACATTAATTAAAGGAATTAAATGGATTACACATTAATCAATGTCATTAACACTACTGCAAAACCCCTACTAAACATGAGGTCAATTTGGAGGAAAAATTAGAGGATAATGTTTTATCTCAAAATATGGAAACCAAAAAAAATATTTAAAGATGTGTGCAAACTCAAAAACTGAGGCTTACCTAATTTTTTTCATTCCCATCAACAATCAATTAATACCTCCTTGAACGGAATCCAACAAGGAAATGGGTATGGGTATGATTGTGCATCACCCCCCACTTGCAGAGGTTGTTCCCCTTTCACATGAAGAATTTTTTTCTTTATTTAAGGAATATTTGAAAGAATTGTGGAGACGCAATCTATAACTACTTGATGGAAACATTATTACTGGATATGTTATATAAATAGACACTTAACTCAAAGTCCCCAATGATATACCATAGCAAATATGGTTCATAATAATGACTGAAGTGGATCTGGAACATCATCTTAACCCGGGATACCAACAAAAAATATACTTGGATATCATAGTATCACCTTGGGAATTCCTTCCATTTGGTTCACAACTAGAATAGGTCTAGGTAAATCTTTGACAACCTACCCATATAGGCTACCCATGATAGATACCAGCAGTATATCCACAGATGGACATGTCGGCCACTACATCTATTCAGAATCAGGTTCATCTATACATTCATTTGGGGATTATGAGAACTATTGTGTAACTAACAGATCAAATTGAAGTGATAGAGGATTGAGGCATGCTGATACAACTAAAAAATAATTCTTACCCTAAATAAATTAAATCCTCCATATTGTACACTAGAGTTCCATATCAGTCAGTTGTGTGGGTGAGAGGATATTTATCAAATGTTTCTCTTCTAGTTTAGATAGATTCCAATGAATAAAATAATCCTAAAACTCTCAAGCTAAAAATAATGGGAGAATTAAAGGGTCTCAAATTTTATTTTTTGGTGGAATGGACTGATATACACCTTAAACCTATCTCTTCATCAAGAATACTTGTTTCTCATTTGTATAGAAAATATTCACAATGATTTGATCATGCCACTAATCCTAGTGAAATAAAAAATGAGGTTTTTGATACCATAACATGATTTATGAAATAGATGAACTATCCCCCATATTGACCAATAATAAATCCATATTAATTCCGTCAACTCAAGGAAAGAGAATGAGGATTGCAGATGTTGCATATATTACTCATAAGTAGTTCCCTATACTCGTTTTAGCTCCAAATCATATATTGTATCATGTGGTTCAGGCACTAGGAATCACCCACAATTAAATCCTTATTAGGATGATCAAATACAGAAAGGAAAAAATTGGTGAGGAAATTAAAAATAAGGTCTATTCATTTTGGAGTGACCAAGTTGATGTCTACATTATCTAGGCATTGGAAAAAACATGATAATATTTCTAAATCCCAAGAATCCCATCAAGGATTATGATTAAGATCTACCAAACTGTTTCCCCTTCTATTAAGTAATGGTGAAAAAATCCAAAATTATTTTTCTTTCAATCACATACTTCAAAATATGTTGATCTCTGTGAAATTGACTTTGTAATGTCCACATGCTCAAGTGACATGTGTTTGTGACACTTATTTATAGTATTAAAATGAATATAAAAAGTATAAGAAAATTTTATGTAGAAGTATTATGATAGGATGGTAAGAAAAATGATCAACCAAATGCATGATATCCTTTGATCACATATTCAAAAACCTACTCTACCATAGGCTTCTTCTACTGCACCATATTCGACCCCATCTATAGCTCAATCATCTGATCTATAGTATTCAAAAAAATGACATGTATAGAATTTAAAGAAGATAAAATAGGATGATGAATCTATTACAAGGCTATATATGAAATTGTATTTATGTGAATTCATTTTTACAGTCTCAGAAGCACGTGCACTGCCCCAACAAACGGTTGAAAAATGTTCAACATGACAAACATGATATTCATGAGATTTGGAGTTTTTATTTGGTTCCATTAATGTTATTCACTTAATTGATACTTTCTTAAATAATGTGTTGCACTATGATATAAAATTCCATTCATTTTAAAAGGTATTTAGAGGAAGATTTATTCAGAGTTAATGATATTTGGGAAGATGCAGTCATTCAAGGAGTCATTATTCTAATAGTGTCCCTGCTTTAATTGTATACGCAGGCAAAACACATTGGTGATCTATATAGTGAGCCTAGAAAGAGTAATAATTTCACCCATACATGCCGGAGGTTTTCCTGACACACTCATACATGATGGTTGGATAGAGGAACCATCATATCCTAATCAACATAAGTGTGTAGGAAAACCAAATCGACCTTATGTACTAAGAGTAGAGGCACATCGATATAATGTTTCAAGGAATGATTCTTATTCACCAAGTGAATTAGTTCCTAAGGAACTATAAAAATAGAATCCCCATGATAGTATACAATAAAAATTGGACCAGAAGTATATTTATTTGAAGAAAATACCCCTGGATTTAGAAAATTTTTAAATCTTAGATGCCTTGTGCCTATAAAAAGACCTTCATAAATCACTCATAAATTCCTAGTAAAAAACTCAAAACTATTAATTTGAGGTTTCTAATTATGATGTACACATTATAGAGATTTATTTTATGTAATTTCAGATAATCAAACATTTCACAGACTAAGATAGGGACACTATCTTATATGGACATGTCTGACCCTTGTATATATCTAGAATGATAAATGACATTGATATTTGATGATCCTTCATTAAAAATAGATTATTATTACACATAGTTCTAGTTTGAACAATTCATCAATCGTATTTCAAAGAATCTCACTTCCCCCCATATTAATGTTATAGGGTTATGAATGAAATGAGAAAATGGTAATTGGAAAAATAATACATAGAACACAGTTCGAGTATCTCATTTTTGACTCATAATTCATTATTGTTCGATAGGATATAGTCATAAACATTTTTATGGAAATACCTTTGATACGTCAGCATTCGGATATCCCTTCGTCATTCCACCAATGCCTGAAATATTGTTTCAGTGGTAAAATTAGGACATTTCACGGTGAAAAGGCCTCATTAAAATAATTTGAGTCATATTACATTGATTCAATATTCTACCAGAGGGTAGGGAAATAGTATTTGACTGACGATTTCATTAGAATCAAATCCCTAGATGATCTAGAAATAATTATAACTTATTTTTTCAAGCATTTCAATATAGATTACATGTTGTACATCAATCAAATAAATGGGGTGATCTCTAATTAAAGCACACATTAAGTGACTTTTGTGATGTAATTTGTGACAACTGAACCTAGTATCACAATATATGTATTAAACTATATGTATAGAAATGAAATCCCAGATAAAAATGTATTCATTCAATCCCATAAGTTCGAAAATTAATTTTTTCTTTAACTAGGCTATAAGAAGATGCCTTGTTAATGGGAGAAAATGGGGATTCTATTTCACAGTCCCTTTTCTCCCATGAAGACCTCTAAAAATACCTCACACCAACAATTTATTCAGAAAAAGAATCATTATCTTTCAAAAATCCAACTGTCAACTCATCACCTAACATTGAGAAATATGATTCATCACTAACTTCCTAGGTTGAGGCGGAGGAGGTAAGCCATGATAAAGTTGATGAGGAGGAAGACCTCAAGGATGCTCCTCAACATTTTTTGGAATGTGTCTCCACCATTATTGATGAAATAGTAACAATAAATCTTGGTTCATAAGAATATCCCTAACACATATTTATCAGTGTGTCCATGACTACTAACGATAAAGAGGTATATACCATCATCCTGAATCAACAATGAAATGTGTTAACCTGTAATTACACAATGATGTTGAGCATTGATCTAGTTGTGTAAAATCAGCACTTGGTATTTATACAAGATATCTGAGGATATAAAAAGGCTTCCAGAAGGGAAGAAATATCTCACACCTTAAAAATTGAGGTTGAAGTGGAAAATCTCTTATAGGTTAACTTAATCCTGGAATTTCGGTATATAAAATGGAAATATAATATCATTCCAATAAAAACATAATGGTAAAATACAGGTTTGAACTAACATTACAGATCTTAAGTGACACTATATAATGAATGAAATCCCGATTTCAATCACAAAACTTCTAATTAATGTAATATATGGATAGTAAGACCTATACGTCATTGATTGATATTCAAGCTAGAACTAAATTTGTATTAACATGGAAGATTAAGAGCACACTACATTTAGAGATATTTAAGGATTATTCATTAATTAGGTAATGCCCCATGTCATGAAAACATTGGTTCCAAATAAAAATGGTTGATTCATCTCATTTTTAAAAATAATTCAGATTATTTCTTGAATTTGATATTGATTATCAAGTGGTTAAGTCTTGACGACATTCGTGTAACACCCCGAGCTTCCACGATACGCTTCTCATTCAATAAAGCAATAGCTTGCATTGTACGCAACTTCGAGCTCTAAAACACCACGACTAATCAAAGTAGCCGTTATGAATAGAAATAACCACTTTTTAAAATTATAGAAATTTTATATTTCAAAATGGACTTCATTTTTGTATTCGTAATATCGAAATTATCCTAAGTTGAATTTTTTGTAACTTTCTGAGAACTTCCAATTTTTTTATGAATAATGAAAAATACATAAAACAACTTTTTTAATGAAAATAATTTATTGTGATAAATTATAATATTTAGTGGTTTTAAAGTATAATTAGAATATATTTCTTCCATTTTATCCAATGGTGGTCATTAGAATTAATTTAACATTGAAATTGGACATAAACAATTGCCAATCTTTTGATATAAATTGTTTTTCTTAAAAACACGCTATTTGTTGTGACAGCGGGAATTAATTATAAAATTAATTAATGCAACTTATATGTTTGGAATTTTTTAAAATAGTCATCATTTTTGAATTTGGAATATCAATTATAGCTTAGGGTGAAATTTTGGCATTGTTCTGAAAAACTTCAATTTTTGATGAATAGTGAAACCACTAAGTGGTAGTTAAATAACTGATTTCTCGTGTAAATGAAATATTACCACTTCTGTGATTGGATTTTCAAAAATCCTACATACATGGTTGTAATTAAGAAGTAAAATGTGGTTCAATGAGATTAAAATAATTTTTGGTGAATAGTAACTTTTAAGTTCTTAATCGCGATTAGAGGTAATTAGTGATGTTTAAGGTAAAAACAATGTTTTAATAATATGATATGAGATTGAAACTTGTCCTACTACTATTGGATGAGTCATGGCCGACCAAGACAACCCATGGGTCAACTTGGGGACCCCATGGAGCCACTATGGTTGGAAAATGACATTAATATATATTTATTTAATGTTAAAATTAAATTGACACAAACATGAGTTGTTTTACTAAAACAGATTTTAAGTGGGGTTACACAAGTCAAAATTTTGATTATAAATATTCATTAGAAAGATAAAAAGATTTCCTACATCATAGTATTTTTTTTATAATTTTTAGACAATAAATAACTTAAATTATTTATGACATCATGATGATACAGCGATGACCTCATTATTTAACGATTTAAATAAAATGGGAAGATAATGCAAAATCCAAGGCATACACTTGTCAAAGCCTATTGGATGTGGATTTTTAGAACCCTTATCTCCTTATCCACGAATTATATAAGTGTGGGACCTTTAGAATCCGAAAAGAATTGTATAATAATGTAACATTTCAATATTTCCAAAAGAGCCCCTCCTCAACACTTATAAAAGGCCCCCACCTCTCCCACCTTATTCACACCATCAAGCCATTTGGCTCGGCCAACCTCTGCCCAAATACTCTCCCAACTTCCCCCTATTACTCCTAGAAGCCTCACTTTGGGCAGAAATCTTCTCAAAGAAGCCTTTGGCTCAAATCAAAAAGAGTTACCCGATTTTGAGGTAATGTCTTCTCTAATGTTGTTTTGTTTTATTTTTATTCTCCAACCCCCTAAACTCTTTTTATTAATTTCTTTTGTAACAACAACAGTATCCTCAATATACTAGGATGTTTTTATAAGAAGGATTCGAGCTACACTTACACACACCAACATATAATGGTTAAAGAACATACGGTTTCTGTGGATGGCGAATTTCTGCCTCACGAAACGACGATTGTTCCACACTCATATAACACCTTAAAAGGTGGACAATAAGATGTAACTATTTTTATATATGATATATAATATGTTTATGTTTTACTTATGCTTCTGTATTTTTCATTCATGGCATACTTTATGATTTCCATTATGGGTAAAACGCGATAATTTCATTTTAGGATGTGCGGACTGCCGCCCCCTCAAAGTGATTTGAATCGTTAATGCCATATGTGGGATGTATAAAGGATGGAATAAATGGTATTATACACTATATTATAATGGAATTATATTATACATTTATATCATTATGATTTCATTCCATTAAATACGAAATAGAAATGAAAGTAGCGTTCATGCGTACGTACGGCTTACCGTCTCCAGGAACGGTGCATTTCATTTCTTACCTCTAAATGTTACGTAATATTATAAATGAATGTATATACTGGATATATATGATATGTATGACATCTAAATCATGAATATAATTTTGGAGATAATGGATATTCTACCACATAAACAACTTGTAATTATAAGAAGTTTATTGTTGACTCAAGTACCAAAGATCGACAAAACGACCGTTATTAACTTAAATAATTACATAATGTTCATAACATTGTAATAACTGATATAAAAAGGATAATGAAATTAAAAATGTTTCTTAATAAGGTATATATTAACTCTAGTTTATTATTCAGGAGGTTAAAGAGCGGTTGAGTCAAGTCAGACACGAGGTAAGGGAACTTCTTAACCCAATTTCCATTCTTTGGGTTAATCTCCTACTTTAAAATTGTGTCATGATATGATTATGTCTTATCATGTATTTATAATTTATTTATGTGAGATTATAGTGAATGCACATGAGCGATCTATTTTGTTTACAAAATGATCTTTGTAAGGGAATTTCTTAACCCAACATTCATTCTTTGGGTTAATCTCCTAATTTCAAATTATGTCATGATATTATTATGTATTATTTTGTATTTTTACATTATTTATGTGTACCTATAGTGAATACACATAGTAGATCTATTTTATTTTAAAAATGAACTTTTTATGGACTTCGTCTCAATCTCCTTTTAGTGAGGCATATTTGGTTTTATACACAACTTACTTTTATACGGTGTATAAACCCCTTTGACTTTTACGTTTATTCAAAAGGAATCTTTTTTATACGAAGCATTTTGCTAAACGAAAAAAGGGAATGTTTTTCATTCCGTACGTATGTGGCGACAACGACTTCTCCGCTGCCGTGACCATTATTTGAGTTTCGGCTTTATCTACAAGCCGTCATTTTTGTAATGAAAAATAAATACAAAGTTTTAACTTTATTTTATTTTTGGTATTGAAAATGGTTTTGAAAGAGTTTTTATTATATCAATGTGTTGTATTGATATCTTGTGATTGAAATGTGGAAATGTTATGTTTCCTTTATGCATGTTTTATGTGATACGATTATGTTATGGTTTATGATATGTTTAAACCTATTCATATTAGGAATGTATTGGACTTAATAAGTGACGGGTGGAGCCCGCTATAGCTCCTCGATGCATCGGTAGGTCTCATGAGACAACTAGAAGTGGAATTGGCTGAGGCCCTTTCCCAATTTGATTTATGGTTTTGGCCGAGGCCTTAATCATTTTAGACATCTTGGCCGAGGCCTTGACAAAATGTTTCAGAATGTCTGGCATTATACATTCCCTCATTATGAAAGTGGTTATTGATATTGCATGTGATTATTTGACCAGTAGAATATCCATGTGAAGAAGTGAATGACATTATCTCATTTTACTTTTTCCATATTATGTAGAAGTTCAAGTTTAAAAGGCTTTTGTTTTAGTTATACATTGCCTTAAATGTTAATGTTTATTTATGAAAGCTTCCGCTCTATTGTTAACCTTACTGAGCGTCCGAGCTCAACCCTTTCAATGTTTTAATATTTTCCAGGATGTGAAGAAGTATTTTATGAATGACCTGCAGGGATAGTCAGAAGAGGATATCAGTGTGGACTATGAAGACTTTGTTATTAGTTTTTCACTTTATGATGTAATGTAAGACTTATGAATGCATCTAGTGTTTCCAAGGCTACTAAACTAATCAGTCTTTTGAGACTTGATCTTTTGTGATCATTCCAATGTTACGAAGTAATGCACCGACTCTGGGTAGCTGGGGTCGGGGCGTTACAGTTGGTATCAGAGGCAGTTTAGTAATAACCTTGGAAGCTAGATTTAGATAAACTCTTATTAGAGAACATAGCCCAAAGATAGACTTTGAGGATTAGTATAGAAGAACTTCCTAGAATTTTGTTATTGTAGAGATTTTCTGAGTTTTTCGAGCAATACATCCCTGTCTGGATACTAGCAGGTAGAGGCAGCTCTGGCACAGATGTACCTAAGGTAAAACCTGAAAACACCGCTTTGAGCTAGACTCGAATGGGAACTGGTGCACGACAACGGTCCTTGCTGCACTCTTGGATACGACACTCCCGGGGGATATGCTTAGGATAATTCCCATTTTCTTTACAAACCACTATGATTGGTTATGAGTATATACTTCCACAAATAAAACTTTTTTATGATTATGGATTATATCCATAAATAGTTCAATTTATGTTAAGTATTTTACAATTATGGAATTATGTATTTTGATTCATAAATTAATCTAGTTTATTACATTGTTTAGAAATGGCGCCTAGTGGAAGGAATGGAAACCGTATCAATGCACGCACTCCGTGTAGGGATTGCCCTCCTTCTCAAGATAATTATTGTGGATCTGGAGATACAACTGGTGCTGATCAACTTATTACCATACTGGGACAACTCACTCAGGTTATGAATAATAACCTTACCCATATGGAGCACCCTGATCCGCAACGTGGAGGATCAATGCTAGACCGTTTCATGAGGCAACAACCACCAACCTTCAATGGGAGTACAAATCCTATAGTAGCTGAGCAATGGATAAATTCCTTAGAGAAAATATTTCATGCCTTGGGGTGTAGTGAAAGGGAGAAGGTTGTCATGGCAGTTTACCGCCTCACTGGAGATGCCGATTAGTGGTGGTCGCTGATTCAAAACACAAAGGAAGATGATGACGTATCGAATATGGAATGGAGGGAGTTCAAAGAGCTTTTCTTAGAAAAATACTTTCCTCGTGACCATCAAGCAGATATGGAAGGGCAATTTCTGAGTCTGAGGCAGAAGGAGGATGAGAATGTCGCAAAGTATGAGGCTAACTTTACATGGTTAGCGAGGCATGCTGCCGATTATATACGTAACCCAAGGAGTATGATTGATCGTTTCTTTGATGGGTTAAAACCATTTCTCCGTCGAGATTTAGTATCACAATCCTTCTCATCATACGAAGATATTGTCTCGTGTGCTATCAAGATAGAAAAGGAATTCTCTAAGTCTTATGACAACTAAGTAAAGCAAGAGAAGAAGAGAACGGTGGAACAAGAGACAGATAAAGGGAAAAAGGGAAAGAAGGATTTTCCATTATGTGATAATTTTGGGAAGAATCACCCTGGTACTTGCCTAAAAGGAATGGGAGTTTGTTATAAATGTGGAGAAAAGGGTCACCAGGCTCGTGATTGAAAGGGAAAGAAAGAGGCTATCAAAGTTGAATGCTACAATTGTAGAGAAATGGGTCATTATGCAAATGAATGTCCTAAGCGTCAGGGAAACATACCTCAGAAAAGGCCAAGGGATCAAGGACAATCGTATGCTGTTACTACAGTTGAAGCAGAATAACTAATGTATTGGTGCTTTTGGACTCATGGATTATATTCTGGTTATTAGAATAATGTGATATGTATATAAGGATTGTACTGCAGTACTTGTTGATTTCAGTATGGTTTTAATATGTTTAAGGTAATTATATTTTTAGTATGTGACAATAAGAGAAACTTTACTTTGTCTGGGGAATCTGATAAATTGATTTTGGAATTAAGAGACCTTTTAGAGAAAGTCTGGACAGAGGTATTTTGGATAACTATAAAGGTGGGAGTGGATTAAGTTGATCTTTGGATAGTATTGTTGAAGGTTAAAAAATTTATGAAGATTATTTTTTGAATATTATGATACTATAGTTTTAGGAAAAGGACAACCTGCAGGGTGGGGCATAACCCGTCGCGTCGGACAAAGCTGCAGGAATCGACCCACAATCATAGTGCAACAAGCCTTTATTTCCTACCACTAGCCTACAGGAAGTCCCTGGTTATTACAAAATAGTTTTACTAATCTAAATGGTATGTGTTAACATTTGTATCCTTATACAATTAGGATAAATAGAATATTTTTGAGTTCCGTTACCATTTGGAGTAAAAGTTGGGTTTGTGGTAAAAATTTATTAACGAATGAAAGTATACATAACAAGTATGTATATTCCCTTACGTTCTTAGTAAATCTCCTAAATAAATTCCTCAAAATTATAAAAGGTAACTTGAAACAAAAATGTTGTCGGTTAACTTTTCCAACTGGGGATTCAATGACCGTTTAACCAATCACAAGTTTGTGATTTTCTTATAGTTAAACTTTCTCCTAATCCTGTTTTCTATAACTCTCCATCAGACCTTGATGGTTTTTTTCTACTCCATATCCATATTTTCATAGAATCCTAGAATGGGCTATATCGGGTGACCTTTGTACTTATCTTGCTTTCTTTTAATGTTATATATTTATTAACCTTATTTCCGATGTGGGTTTTCCACAAAGGTATTTTCTATTTTCAACCTTTTATTTTCAAAAAAAAATTTCAAATTGCGAGGACGCAATTTATTGAAGGAGGGGAGAATGTAACACCCCGAGCTTCCACGATACGCTTCTCATTCAATAATACAATAGCTTTCATTGTACGCAACTTCGAGCTCTAAAACACCACGACTAATCAAAGTAGCCGTTATGAATAGCAATAACCACTTTTTAAAATTATAGAAATTTTATATTTAAAAATGGACTTCATTTTTGTATTCGTAATATCGAAATTATCCTAAGTTGAATTTTTTGTAACATTCTGAGAACTTCCAATTTTTTTTATGAATAGTGAAAAATACTTAAAACAACTTTTTTAATCAAAATATTTATTGTGATAAATTATACTATTTAGTGGTTTTAATGTATAATTAGAATATATTTTTACCATTTTATCCAATGGTGGTCATTAGAATTAATTTAACATTGAAATTGGACATAAACAATTGCCAATCTTTTGATATAAATTGTTTCTTAAAAACACGCTATTTGTTGTGACAACGGGAATTAATTATAAAATTAATTAATGCAACTTATATGTTTGTAATTTTGTAAAATAGACATCATTTTTGAATTCGGAATATCAATTATAGCTTAGGGTGAAATTTTGGCATTGTTCTGAAAAACTTCAATTTTTGATGAATAGTGAAACCACTAAGTGGTAGTTAAATAACTGATTTTTCGTTTAAATGAAATATTACCACTTCTGTGATTTGATTTTCGAAAACCCGACATACATGGTTGTAATTAAGAAGTAAAATGTTGTTCAATGAGATTAAAATAATTTTTTTGGTGAATAGTAACTTTTAAGTTCTTAATCGCGATTAGAGGTAATTAGTGAAGTTTAAGGTAAAAATAATGTTTTAATAATATGATATGAGATTTACACTTGTCCTGCTCCTATTGGATGAGTCATGGCCGACCATGAAAACCCATGGGTCAACTTGGGGACCCCATGGAGCCACTTTCGTTGGAAAATGACATTAATATATATTTATTTAATGTTAAAATTAAATTGACACAAACATGATTTGTTTTACTAAAACAGATTTTAAGTGGGGTTAAACAAGTCCAAATTTTGATTATAAATATTCATTAGAAAGATAAAAATATTTCCTACATCATAGTATTCTTGTTATAATTTTTAGACATTAAATAACTTAAATTATTTATGACATCATGATGATGCAGCGATGACCTCATTATTTAATGATTTAAATAAAATGGGAAGATAATGCAAAATCCAAGGCATAAACTTGTCCAAAGCCTATTGGATGAGGAGATTTAGAACCCTTATCACCTTAGCCAAGAATTATATAAGTGTGGGACCTTTAGAATCCGAAAAACATTGTATAATAATGTAACATTTCAATCTTTCCAAAAGAGCCCCTCCTCTCCACTTATAAAAGGCCCCCACCTATCCCACCTTATTCACAACTTCAAGCCATTTGGCTCGGCCAACCTCTGCCCAAATACTCTCCCAACTTCCCCCTCTTACTCCTAGAAGCCTCACTTTGGGAAGAAATTTTCTCAAGGAAGCCTTTGGCTCAAATCAAAAAGAGTTACCCGATTTTGAGGTAATGTCTTCTCTAATGTTGTTTTGTTTTATTTTTATTCTCCAACCCACTAAACTCTTTTTATTATTTTCTTTTGTAACAAAAACAGTATCCTAAATATACTAGGATGTTGTTATAAGAAGTATTCGAGCTACACTTACACACACCAACATCTAATGGTTAAAGAACATACGGTTTCTGTGGATGGCGAATTTCTGCCTCACGAAACGATGATTGTTCAACACTCATATAACACCTTCAAAGGTGGCCATTAAGATGTCAGTATTTTTATATATGATATATAATATGTTTATGTTATACTTATTCTTCTTTATTTTTCATTTATGGCATACTTTATTATTTCCATTATGGGTAAAACGCGATAATTTCATTTTAGGAAGTGCGGACTATCGCCCCCTCAAAGTGATTTGAATCGTTAATGCCATATGTGGGATGTATAAAGGATGGAGTAAATGGTATTATACACTATATTATACTGGAATTATATTATACATTTTTATCATTATGATTTCATTCCATTAAATACGAAATAGAAATGAAAGTAGCGTTCATGCGTACGTACGGCTTACCGTCTCCATAAACGGTGCATTTCATTTCTTACCTCTAAATGTTACGTAATATTATAAATGAATGTATATACTGGATATATATGATATATATGACATCTAAATCATGAATATAATTTTGGAGATAACGGATATTCTACCACATAAACAACTTGTAATTATAAGAAGTTTATTGTTGACTCAAGTACCAAAGATCGACAAAACGACCGTTATTAACTTAAAAAATTACATAATGTTCATAACATTGTAATAAGTGATATAAAAAGGATAATGAAATTAAAAATGTTTATTAATAAGGTATATATTAACTCTAGTTTATTATTCAGGAGGTTAAATAACGGTTGAGCCAAGTCAGACACGAGGTAAGGGAACTTCTTAACCCAATTTCCATTCTTTGGGTTAATCTCCTACTTTAAAATTATGTCATGATATGATTATGTCTTATCATGTATTTATAATTTATTTATGTGAGATTATAGTGAATGCACATGAGCGATCTATTTTGTTTACAAAATGATCTTTGTAAGGGAATTTCTTAACCCAACTTTCATTCTTTGGGTTAATCTTCTAATTTCAAATTATGTCATGATATTATTATGTATTATTTTGTATTTTTACATTATTTATGTATACCTATAGTGAATACACATAGTAGATCTATTTTATTTTAAAAATGAACTTTTTATGGACTTCGTCTCAATCTCCTTTCAGTGAGGCATATTTGGTTTTATACACAACTTACTTTTATACGGTGTATAAACCCCTTTGACTTTTACGTTTATTCAAAAGGAATCTTTTTTATACGAAGCATTTTTCTAAATGAAAAAAGGGAATGTTTTTCATTCCGTACGTATGTGGCGACAACAACTTCTCCGCCGCCGTGACCATTATTTGATTTTCGGCTTTCTCTACAAGCCATCATTTTTTTAATGAAAAATAAATACAAAGTTTTAACTTTATTTTATTTTGGTATTGAAAATGGTTTTGAAAGCGTTTTTATTATATCAATGTGTTGTATTGATATCTTGTGATTGAAATGTGGAAATGTTATGTTTCATTTATGCATGTTTTATGTGATACGATTATGTTATGGTTTATGATATGTTTAAACCTATTCATATGAGGAATGTATTGGACTTAATAAGTGACGGGTGGAGCCCGCTATAGCTCCTCGATGCATCGGTAGGTCTCATGAGACAACTAGACGTGGAATTGGCCGAGGACCTTTCCCAATTTGATTTATGGTTTTGGCCGAGGCCTTAATCATTTTAGACATCTTGGCCGAGGCCTTGAAAAAATGTTTCAGAATGTCTGTCATTATACATTCCCTCATTATGAAAGTGGTTATTGATATTGCATTTGATTATTCGACCAGTAGAATATCCATGTGAAGAAGTGAATGACATTATCTCATTTTACTTTTTCCATATTATGTAGAAGTTCAAGTTTAAAAGGCTTTTGTTTTAGTTATACATTGCCTTAAATGTTAATGTTTATTTATGAAAGCTTCCGCTATATTGTTAACCTTACTGAGCGTCCGAGCTCACCCCTTTCAATGTTTTAATATTTTCCAGGACGTGAAGAAGTATTTTATGAATGACCTGCAGGGATAGTCAGAAGAGGATATGAGTGTGGACTATGAAGACTTTGTTATTAGTTTTTCTCTTTATGATGTAATGTAAGACTTATGAATGCATCTAGTGTTTCCAAGGCTACTAAACTAATCGGACTTTCGAGACTTGATCTTTTGTGATCATGCCAATGTTACGTTGTAATGCACCGACTCTGGGTAGCTGGGGTCGGGGCGTTACAGTTGGTATCAGAGGCAGTTTAGTACTAACATTGGAAGCTAGATTTAGATAAACTCTAATTAGAGAACATAGCCCAAAGATAGACCTTGAGGATTAGTATAGAATAACTTCCTATAATTTTGTTATTGTAGAGATTTTTTGAGTTTTCCGAGAAATACATCCATGTCTGGATACGAGCAGGTAGAGGCAGCTCTGGCACAGATGTACCTAGGGGTAAAATCTGAAAACACCGCTTTGAGCTAGACTCGAACGGGAACTGGTTCACGACAACGGTCCTTGCTGCACTCTTGGTTACGACACTCCCAGGGGATATGCTTAGGATAATTCCCATTTTCTTTACAAACCACTATGAATGGTTATGAGTATATACTTCCTCAAATAAAACCTTTTTATGATTATGGATTATATCCATAAATAGTTCAATTTATGTTAAGTATTTTACAAGTATGGAATTATGTATTTTGATTCATAAACTAATCTAGTTTATGCCATTGTTTAGAAATGGCGCCTAGTGGAAGGAATGGAAACCGTATCAATGCACGCACTCCGTGTAGGGATTTCCCTCCTTCTCAAGATAATTATTGTGGATCTGGAGATACAACTGGTGCTGATCAACTTATTACCATACTGGGACAACTCACTCAGGTTATGAATAATAACCTTACCCATATGGAGCACCTTGATCCGCAACGTGGAGGATCAATGCTAGACCGTTTCATGAGGCAACAACCACCAACCTTCAATGGGAGTACAAATCCTATAGTAGCTGAGCAATGGATAAATTCCTTAGAGAAAATATTCCATGCCTTGCGGAGTAGTGAAAGGGAGAAGGTTGTCATGGCAGTTTACATCCTCATTGGAGATGCCGATTAGAGGTGGTCGCTGATTCAAAACACAAAGGAAGATGATGACGTATCGAATATGGAATGGAGGGAGTTCAAAGAGATTTTCTTAGAAAAATAATTTCCTCGTGACCATCATGCAGATATGGAAAGTCAATTTCTGAGTCGGAGGCAGAAGGAGGATGAGAATGTCGCAAAGTATGAGGCTAACTTTACAAGGTTAGCGAGGCATGTTGCCGATTATATACGTAACCCAAGGAGTAAGATTGATCGTTTCTTTGATGGGTTAAAACCATTTCTCCGTCGAGCTTTAGTATCACAATCCTTCTCATCATACGAAGATATTGTCTCGTGTGCTATCAAGATAGAAAAGGAATTATCTATGTCTTATGAAAACAAAGTAAAGCAAGAGAAGAAGAGAACGGTGGAACAAGAGACAGATAAAGGGAAAACGGGAAAGAAGGATTTTCCATTATGTGATAATTGTGGGAAGAATCACCCTGGTACTTGCCTAAAAGGAATGGGAGTTTGTTATAAATGTGGAGAAAAGGGTCACCAGGCTCGTGATTGAAAGGGAAAGAAAGAGGCTATCAAAGTTGAATGCTACAATTGTAGAGAAATGGGTCATTATGAAAATGAATGTCCTAAGCGTCAGGGAAACATACCTCAGAAAAGGCCAAGGTATCAAGGAAAATCTAATGCTGTTACTACAGTTGAAGCAGAATAACTAATGTATTGGTGCTTTTGGACTCATGGATTATATTCTGGTTATTAGAATAATGTGATATGTATATAAGGATTGTACTGCAGTACTTGTTGATTTCAGTATGGTTTTAATATGTTTAAGGTAATTATATTTTTAGTATGTGACAATAAGAGAAACTTTACTTTGTTTGGGGAATCTGATAAATTGATTTTGGAATTAAGAGACCTTTTAGAGAAAGTCTGGACAGAGGTATTTTGGATAACTATAAAGGTGGGAGTGGATTAAGTTGATCTTTGGATAGTATTGTTTAAGGTTAAAAATTTTTTGAAGATTATTTTTGGAATATTATGATACTATAGTTTTAGGAAAAGGACAACCTGCAGGGTGGGGCATAACCCGTCGCGTCGGACGAAGCTGCAGGAATCGACCCACTATCATAGTGCAACAAGCCTTTATTTCCTACCACTAGCCTATAGGAAGTCCCTGGTTATTACAAAATAGTTTTACTAATCTAAATGGTATGTGTTAACATTTGTATCCTTATACAATTAGGATAAATAGAATATTTTTGAGTTCCGTTACCATTTGGAGTAAAAGTTGGGTTTGTCGTTAAAATATATTAACGAATGAAAGTATACATAACAAGTATGTATATTCCCTTATGTTCTTAGTAAATCTCTTAAATAAATTCCTCAACATTATAAAAGGTAACTTGAAACAAAAATGTTGTCGGTTAACTTTTCCAACTGGGGATTCAATGACCGTTTAACCAATCACAAGTTTGTGATTTTCTTGTAGTTAAACTTTCTCCTAATCCTGTTTTCTATAACTCTCCATCAGACCTTGATGGTTTTTTTCTCCTCCATATCCATATTTTCATAGAATCCTAGAATGGGATATATCGGGTGACCTTTGTACTTATCTTGCTTTCTTTTAATGTTATATATTTATTAACCTTATTTCCGATGTGGGTTTTCCACAAAGGTATTTTCTATTTTCAACCTTTTATTTTCAAAGAAAAATTTCAAATTGCGAGGACGCAATTTATTGAAGGAGGGGATAATGTAACACCCCGAGATTCCACCATACACTTCTCATTCAATAATGCAATAGCTTGCATTGTACGCAACTTCAAGCTCTAAAACACCACGACAAATCAAAGTAGCCGTTACGAATAGCAATAACCACTTTTTAAACTTATAGAAATTTTATATTTCAAAATGGACTTCATTTTTGTATTCATAATATCGAAATTATCCTAAGTTGAATTTTTTGTAACTTTCTGAGAACTTCCAATTTTTTTTATGAATAGTGAAAAATACATAAAACAACTTTTTTATTAAAAATAATTTATTGTGATAAATTATACTATTTAGTGGTTTTAAAGTATAATTAGAATATATTTTTACCATTTTATCCAATGGTGGTCGTTAGAATTAATTTAACATTGAAATTGGACATAAACAATTGCCAATCTTTTGATATAAATTGTTTCTTAAAAACACGCTATTTGTTGTGACAGCGGGAATTAATTATAAAATTAATTAATGAAACTTATATGTTTGGAATTTTGTAAAATAGACATCATTTTTGAATTCGGAATATCAATTATAGCCTAGGGTGAAATTTTGGCATTGTTCTGAAAAACATCAATTTTTGATGAATAGTGAAACCACTAAGTGGTAGTTAAATAACTGATTTTTCGTTTAAATGAAATATTACCACTTCTCTGATTTGATTTTCGAAAATCCGACATACATGGTTGTAATTAAGAAGTAAAATGTGGTTCAATGAGATTAAAATAATTTTTTGGTGAATAGTAACTTTTAAGTTCTTAATCGCGATTAGAGGAAATTAGTGAAGTTTAAGGTAAAAACAATGTTTTAATAATATGATATGAGCTTGACACTTGTCCTACTCCTATTGGATGAGTCATGGCCGACCAAGACAACCCATGGGTCAACTTGGGGACCCCATGGAGCCACTTTGGTTGGAAAATGACATTAATATATATTTATTTAATGTTAAAATTAAATTGACACAAACATGAGTTGTTTTACTAAAACAGATTTTAAGTGGGGTTACACAAGTCCAAATTTTGATTATAAATATTCATTAGAAATCTAAAAATATTTCCTACATCATAGTATTATTCTTATAATTTGTAGACATTAAATAACTTAAATTATTTATGACATCATGATGATGCAGTGATGACCTCATTATTTAACGATTTAAATAAAATGAGAAGATAATGCAAAATCCAAGGCATACACTTGTCCAAAGCCTATTGGATGAGGAGATTTAGAACCCTTATCACCTTAGCCACGAATTATATAAGTGTGGGACCTTTAGATTCCGAAAATCATTGTATAATAATGTAACATTTCAATCTTTCCAAAAGAGCCCCTCCTCTCCACTTATAAAAGGCCCCCACCTCTCCCACCTTATTCACACCTTCAAGCCATCTGGCTCGGCCAACCTCTGCCCAAATACTCTCCCAACTTCCCCCTCTTACTCCTAGAAGCCTCACTTTGGGATGAAATCTTCTCAAGGAAGCCTTTGGCTCAAATCAAAAAGAGTTACCCGATTTTGAGGTAATGTCTTCTCTAATGTTGTTTTGTTTTATTTTTATTCTCCAACCCCCTAAACTCTTTTTATTAATTTCTTTTGTAACAACAAAAGTATCCTCAATATACTAGGATGTTGTTATAAGAAGGATTCGAGCTACACTTACACACACCAACATCTAATGGTTAAAGAACATACGGTTTCTGTGGATGGCGAATTTCTGCCTCACGAAACGATGATTGTTCAACACTCATATAACACCTTCAAAGGTGGCCATTAAGATGTCACTATTTTTATATATGATATATAATATTTTTATGTTTTACTTATGCTTCTGTATTTTTCATTTATGTCATACTTTATGATTTCTATTATGGGTAAAACGCGATAATTTCATTTTAGGAAGTGCGGACTACCGCCCCCTCAAAGTGATTTGAATCGTTAATGCCATATGTGGGATGTATAAAGGATGGAGTAAATGGTATTATACACTATATTATAATGGAATTATATTATAAATTTATATCATTATGATTTCATTCCATTAAATACGAAATAGAAATGAAAGTAGCGTTCATGCGTACGTACGGCTTACCGTCTCCATGAACGGTGCATTTCATTTCTTACCTCTAAATGTTACGTAATATTATAAATGAATGTATATACTGGATATATATGATATATATGACATCTAAATCATGAATATAATTTTGGATATAATGGATATTCTACCACATAAACAACTTGTAATTATAAGAAGTTTATTGTTGACTCAAGTACCAAAGATCGACAAAACGACCGTTATTAACTTAAATAATTACATAATGTTCATAACATTGTAATAAGTGATATAAAAAGGATAATGAAATTAAAAATGTTTCTTAATAAGGTATATATTAACTCTAGTTTATTATTCAGGAGGTTAAAGAATGGTTGAGTCAAGTCAGACACGAGGTAAGGGAACTTCTTAACCCAATTTCCATTCTTTGGGTTAATCTCCTACTTTAAAATTATGTCATGATATGATTATGTATTATCATGTATTTATAATTTATTTATGTGAGATTATAGTGAATGCACATGAGCGATCTATTTTGTTTACAAAATGATCTTTGTAAGGGAATTTCTTAACCAAACTTTCATTCTTTGGGTTAATCTCTTAATTTCAAATTATGTCATGATATTATTCTGTATTATTCTGTATTTTTACATTATTTATGTGTACCTATAGTGAATACACATAGTAGATCTATTTTATTTTAAAAATGAACTTTTCATGGACTTCGTCTCAATCTCATTTCAGTGAGGCATATTTGGTTTTATACACAACTTACTTTTATACGGTGTATAAACCCCTTTGACTTTTACGTTTATTCAAAAGGAATCTTTTTAATACGAAGCATTTTGCTAAATGAAAAAAGGGAATGTTTTTCATTCCGTACGTATGTGGTGACAATGACTTCTCCGCCGCCGTGACCATTATTTGAGTTTCGGCTTTCTCTACAAGCCATCATTTTTTTAATGAAAAATAAATACAATTTTTTAACTTTATTTTATTTTGGTATTGAAAATGGTTTTGAAAGCGTTTTTATTATATCAATGTGTTGTATTGATATCTTGTGATTGAAATGTGGAAATGTTATGTTTCCTTTATGCATGTTTTATGTGATACAATTATGTTATGGTTTATGATATGTTTAAACCTATTCATATGAGAAATGTATTGGACTTAATAAGTGACGGGTGGAGCCCGCTATAGCTCCTCGATGCATCGGCAGGTCTCATGAGACAACTAGACGTGGAATTGGCCGAGGCCCTTTCCCAATTTGATTTATGGTTTTGGCCGAGGCCTTAATCATTTTAGACATCTTGGCCGAGGCCTTGAAAAAATGTTTCAGAATGTCTGGCATTATACATTCCCTCATTATGAAAGTGGTTATTGATATTGCATGTGATTATTCGACCAGTAGAATATCCATGTGAAGAAGTGAATGACATTATCTCATTTTACTTTTTCCATATTATGTAGAAGTTCAAGTTTAAAAGGCATTTGTTTTAGTTATACATTGCCTTAAATGTTAATGTTTATTTATGAAAGCTTCCACTATATTGTTAACCTTACTGAGCGTCCGAGCTGACCCCTTTAAATGTTTTAATATTTTCCAGGATGTGAAGAAGTATTTTATGAATGACCTGCAGGGATAGTCAGAAGAGGATATGAGTGTGGACTATGAAGACTTTGTTATTAGTTTTTCACTTTATGATGTAATGTAAGACTTATGAATGCATCTACTGTTTCCAAGGCTACTATACTAATCGGTCTTTCGAGACTTGATCTTTTGCGATCATGCCAATGTTACAAAGTAATGCACCGACTCTGGGTAGCTGGGGTCGGGGCGTTACAGTTCGGAGCACCTAGATAAACTTGAGACTATCTTCAACAAATCACAGGAACATAGCCTGAAGATGAATCCCTTGAAATGTGATTTCATTAGGACCACATGAAAATTTCTTGGCTTCTTCATATTCCATAGCTGTAACACCCCGAGATTTTATGAAAAATATTCTTTTTAATTTCACTAATGTCTTGTGTTGTACGCTACAACAAAAGGAGCTTGCACAACAAACATCCTTGACTTGCCTTAAATTACACGCAATCGTGACCTTCCTCGATAGCGTGTGTAGTACGCAATACCGAGTTTCACTAAACAACGATATGCTATTAAAATATTATTATAACTAGCCGTTATGAATAGTAATAACCACCTTATAAAATTTTAGAAATTTTAGCTCTCAAAATGGACTTCATTTTTGGATTCAGATTACCTAATTTAGCCTATGGTGATATTTTGGAACTTTTCGGATAACTTTCATATTCTGATGAATAGTGAAAATTACTAAATTATAATTAAAAACAACTTTTTTTAATCAAAATAATTAATAGTGATAAATTATTAATTTGAGTGGTTTTAAAGTATATTTAGAATATATTTTCACAATTTAATACAATGTTGGTCATTGGATGTAATTTCACATTTAAACCAGACATAAACAAGTGTCAAACTTTTGATAGATATTGTTTCTTAAAAACACGCTATTTGTTTTAACAGCGGGATTTAATTATAAAATTAATTAATGCAACTTCTATGTTATGAATTTGGTAAAATAGACTTCATTTTTGAATTTGGAATATGAAATATAGCTTAGGATGAAAATTTGGCATTGTTCTGAAAAACATCAATTTTTGATGAATAGTGAAACTACTAAGTGGTAGTTAAAAAAAGTAAATTTTTCATAAAACTTGATTTTACCGCTTCTGTGAATTGAATTTAAAAAATCCGAAAGACACAGTTGATGTCAGTAAGTAAAATGTGGTTTAATGAGATGAAAATAATTTTTGGTGAATAGTAACTTTTTACTTTTATTTACCACGGTAAAAAGTAAGTAGGGTTATTAAGGGTAAAAATGATCTAATATTACCCTAACACATGTCCTAATCCTATTGGACAAGTGTATCTCGACCAAAAACAACCTTAAGTGTAAAATATTATCATTTAGGCCCACTTGGATTAGATTAGGACATTTATTATTATTAAATTCAAAGAAGAGTTAAAAGAGATAAAATCAATGTTTATTTACTAAAACATTTTTAATATAGGGTTTTACATAAGATAAATTCGATTGTAAATATTCATTAGAAAGATAAAAAGATTTACTACATTATGGTATTTTATTTGTAATTTTTAGACATCAAATAAGTTAATTTATTTATGACACAAAGATGATGCAGTAATTATATTATTAATGAAATATTGACATAATTGATATTATAAATACCAAAATAAATGTAATTTAAGACTTTTTATGAATTAAACTACTTTTATAGGTTACTATGATATATTAGTGTTGATTTAATAAACTTGTTTCGAACATATAATTCTGTTATGACTTTCAAAAAAATCATATATCAAATAGTGTCAAAATTGACACAAAATAGTTTTTAAATCAAATATTATATTATTAATTGTTATATTATTCCTAAAAATCTAAGGATCGGCCAAATGACTTAGATAAGGATATATATATTAATAATAAACAATTTGGGGTTCGTTTGGCATGTTATTGTAAGTGTATTAACCATGTAGTGTAAGAAAACAAAAAGACAAGGTAAAAGATAAATTATTTAACTTAGAGTTAAATCTAATTGATAAGGTTAAAATAATAACCTAAACTTGTCTAAATCCTATTGGTTGATAAGATTTCGACCCATCCCCACTTTATCTTCTAAATAAGACCCTTTGGAACCATTATAAACCGATTATGACTTTAATATAAAATAATATTTTGAGATAATTCCTATGGTGCCCCTCTCCTCCCTTATAAAAGGGAACCTCCTTCCCCTCCTCCTCACACCAATTTGAGCACTCAAGCTCGGCCAACCCCTGCCAAAATCTCTTCTCCACTTCCCTAGAATAATCCTAGAGGTCCTGGTCTTCTTCAAATACCAATATTAGTTTCCTAAGTGGAGGATTCAAAGAGGCGTTCCAAAGAAAAGGTAATATCCATTACCGATCTTTTCAACTTCTTTCTTCTTCAAATTCTTCTTCTTTAGTTGTTCCATGATAAATTAATAACATCAGTATTTCTTATACACTGATATGTCATTATAAATATGAAACAACTCTAATTAACCTTCTATCCATCCTACGGAAAAAGGAAATCACCGCGCGTGCGTACGTACGGAATACCGTCTCCACGCCATGGTGTAATCTATATTCCACCACCACCTTAATAGGATGGGTATAATGGTGTAATGAGTAACTATGTATGATTATTATAAAGTGATATTGATACTGAAATAGTCTACATACACTTCAACACAATTCCACGACCATGGGAACGATATCATCGCTCGTGCGTACGTACGGACTACCGTCTCCACGACGTGATGAGATTCATTCTCAATGATTAACCATTCATGAATGGTTATAAATTATATATAATAATTACTAATGAAATATATGACATAATAATGATACTGTATTTATGTAAATTTATATGTATGTCATCTACTTAATTCCATTCACTTCAATAAGGAAACGAAAACAGCGCTCATGCGTACATACGGACTACCGTCTCCATGAACGGTGTATTTCATTCCATTTATCGATATATTATATATATATATATATATTCTGAATATATATTATATATAAATCATGTTTTACATTCTGGATATAAGTAATCATGATCCATGTAATCATATTAATAATAAAAGTTAAAAACACGAACGACAAATGAGATGATTTTACCCAAAATGCTACTTTAACATGAATTTACAAAAGAACGGGTAATATAAAGTCATAAGTGGACCATATATGATATAATAACAATGACTATGATTCTGGAATAAGTCAATAACATGATTTAAATCATTATACAGGAGGTTCGGACACTTACAAAGCAAGTCGGACCTAAGGTAAGGGAAATATCACAATCTCATTTTTATCCGAGATTGTTTATTCGTAAGTATTTACTGGGGTGTATTTTATCATCCACATCCATGTTTCATCAATATGTAATATTATTTCCATCCACCTAAAATTTTTTAAATCAATTTTTACCCTTCGGTGAGTTTTTAGTAATATGTATGAAAGGAATCTTTTGTCGTTTTTCGTACGAGGTACTTTTTGACTTTTCCGAAAAATGTACGAAGAATGTTTTTTTAACTTATACGGAAAGAATTGATTTTTAAAAAATTATTTCCAAGAATATTCCTTTATAAGTTTTCATGTTTATTTTTAATCAACTTCTTTTAATTTATAATTGTATGACATGTTAAGAAAAGAAAAGTGTTTTTGATGTAGAAAGGATATTTTCCTCAAGAATGGAGTTCAAATGTTTTATCAATATTATTTTCCATCTAAGATAATATAGGGTTCTGTTTTTATCCCTATTACTACATTTATTTGATTATGTTTTGAGGAAATTATTTTTATGAAGTCATTTACCTTATATGATTTGTTTTATGATGTCATGATGTTTCAAGAATCCCATTTTTGTTACATGTGTTATGCAATGATGTATGATTTATGATTATGTGGCACACATAAGAAAGGATTCATTATAAGATGGGTGGGACCTATATCTCCCTCCAATGCATTGGGTAAAGATTTTATATCTCATGAGATAGACAGGGCTGGAACGGTAGGTTATATCGGTTCAGTGAAACAGGACTGGAACGAGGGTGACTCAGTTCAGAAAGGGACTTTGTCCACTAAGATAGTCTTGGCAATGAGTCTTGACTAACAAGAAAAGATTATCTATGATTATGTTTTTATGCCACAATGTTTCATGTTTTATGTTATGATTATTGTGATTACATTTCACTGCCATGATTTATCCCATGTTATGAAATTATGATCTCTTTTGCAGGTTAAGATTTCCAAAAGTTATGTGCTTGTGTATACGATGAGATTTAAATTTCTTTTTTTACCCTTACTGAGCATTTGAGCTCACCCTTTTATGTTTTCTTTTCCCCAGGATATAAAGAAAGGTTTTAGGTATAAAAAAAAGGGGGAAGTTCTTTATGGGAGATATTGGAGATCTTTCACCACGATTAGAAGATTACTTTCCGAGTTTCCAAAGACACTAAACTATTACGATACTTGTGTGTGTATTTTTTGTTATGTACTATGTATTCCGCAAAAGTAATGTAATGTTCATGTACGTTAAGCTTCAGGTCTCTACAGTTGGTATCAGAGGAAAGGTTTAGTCAACCTTTGGAAACTAGGATGTGAAAATGTTAGTGAGATCCCTAGAGATATTTATAAGGTATATCTAGGGATGTCCCTAAGGATAAGTATACGTATAAGATATAGTCCTAGAACTATGATAACGATGATAGAATTTAGCCTAAGAAGTTAGATATTGAGGATACTCCACCTTTATAATGTTGTTTTCCCTAGCATGATTTTTGCCTCTCACACTATTCTTTTTGGGTTTTAGATGATTGCTGAACCCGAAGGAACCGTGTTGATCAATGCAATGGAAAATGCAATGATTGTCCTCCTGAAAAAACAAATGTTATGGGAGATGGAGTGCAAAATATTATTGCTATACTTACACAAGCTATGAATCATTCTGGACTCCCAAATGAGCAGAGAAGGGAACAATATTCTATTGAGTCTTTCATGTGGCAACGTCCACCTTCTTTCAGTGGGTCTTCTGATCCACTTGTTGCTGAACAATGGATTAGTACCACTGAAAAGATATTTTCAGTTCTTCAATGTTCTGAGCATGATAAAGTCATCTTAGCAGTATATCGTTGGGAAGGTGAAGCTGATAAATGGTGGAATCTTATCAAGAATACGAGGCAAAGAGATGAAATTGAGTCCATGGAATGGGACGAGTTCAAGAACTTGTTATTCAGTAAGTACTTCCCTCGTATTCATCAAACAAAGATGGAAAAGGAGTTTCTTGAGCTGAAGCAGAAGGATGATGAATCTGTTGGTATATACGAAGAAAATTTTACAAGACTTGCAAGGTATGCATCTGACATTATCATCCAACCTGAAAGTAATGTTGATCGATTTTTCAGTGGCTTAAAACCAAGTCTTCGAAGGGAATTAGCTATAAGAGACTTTAGTAGCTATGAAGAAATTGTGCGTTGTGCTATCAAGGTAGAAATGGAATTTGGTGTTACATATCCATCTCATGGTTTTGACAAGAAACGAAAGATGGAGTTCAAGGAGAAATCTCAGAATAATGGTGAAAAGAAGATGAATGTTTCCTTATGCGCAAAGTATGGAAAGAAGCATGGTGGAGATTGTCTTAAAGGGACTAGAAAATGTTTGAAGTGTGGAAAAGAAGGTCATCGAGTAGCTGAGTGTCGAAGTAATGGAAAAAGGGTTTCTAATGATGTGAACAAAGAAAACACTGCAGATAATGCACCACCGACACTTCAATGATTCAAGTGCAAGAAGATGGGACATTGTGCCAATAAATGCCCTAATCCAAGGGTTAGTGATGATCAACATGAGAAACCACTTAAGGAAAATGACAAAGGGAAGTCACATGTGATCACTAGTGGCGATGTTGAATATGAAAACGATGTGGTGGAATGATTAAGTGTTTATGTAATGGGATTCCAAAATAGTGTTGTATATAGTATCGTGTAATATTGGAATATTTATGTATTGGTCTATTGTGGTTTTCATTAATTTTATGGTACCAGTAACCATGGAATGTGATTGAGATATTTTTGGAAAAATAATGATATGCGCATAATGAAGGGAAAATGAGAAAATTAAATATTTGACGGTATTCATGAGCTCATGATTGATATAAGGACAAAGTGATATCATGGTTTGAGTATATAGAATTCTAAGGATTTTGGTATGTGGAAAGTGTTATCTTTTAACTGCATTCATGTTTTCACTAAGGTATTCAAGAGAATACACGATTAAGGACTTTGAATGTTTGGAATGTGACCAACAAAACATATCTTATGATATATGGGAATCGACGATGGTGTTAAATCTCTGGTAATCGTTTTCACTATGTTATGAGAGTGGACTGCAGTATTTTGGATAAGCCTAATGATTGGAATGGATTATGTTGGACATAAGTTAGTATTGTTTAAGGATAAAAGGTTTTTTCGATATTATTGATGGGATGTTATAGTAATATAGTTTTAGAAAAAGGACAAACTGTAGGACGGGCGAAAACCCATCGCATCGGACAAGGCTGTGGAAATCGAACCCACAACCGAAATGAGACTAGCCTTTATCGGCTACCACTGGCCTACAAGAAGTCCCTGTTTAGTAGAAACTAGTTTTATTATATTAATCTGTATGACATATGATGTATAAGTCCATTTTAGGAACCATATATGATTAATCTCAATATAGATTGACTTATGTATATAATTTTTTGCTAACCTTTTGTTTGAGACATATGGAATGACCCGTCATTCTATCACATGATCTGCTAACACTTCACGAATAACAAATTCAACTTCATTTATTTAAGATGAAGTGGAAATTGTTAAAGGCACGAACAACAGTGAAATTGTACCAAAATAAAGTAAGTATTTATTCTAATTCAAATTCTTTAACTTTAGGGAAACGATCTTGAAAACCAAAAATGTTGTCCTAGTGATCTTATATCTGATGAATCAGATGGTACCATAGATCGTCACAAATTTATGGCTTTGTGATTGCTGGCTTTTCCATAGCTATGTTCTCTACCACTCTCCATCAGAACATCATGGATAGATTTTTCTTCCATATCCATATTTTCACCTATGTGGAAACCCAGTGATTAGTTTATTTGGGTAACCGTTACGTTTCATACTTTCGTTTTTAAAGATTGGTTCTCGTATTCCTTTTTACTATGTGGGTTTCTATTAAAGAATCATTCAAATAGTAAACCATTTATAACCCCGACGAATTTTGAGGGCGAAATTCATTTTAAGGGGGGTAGAATGTAACACCCCGAGATTTTATGAAAAATATTCTTTTTAATTTCACTAATGTCTTGTGTTGTACGCTACACCAAAAGGAGCTTGCACAACACACATACTTGACTTGCCTTTCATTACACGCAATCGTGACCTTCCTCGATAGCATGTGTAGTACGCAATACCGAGTTTCACTAAACAACGATATGCTATTAAAATATTATTATAACTAGCTGTTATGAATAGTAATAACCACCATTTAAAATTTTAGAAATTTTATCTCTCAAAATAGACTTCATTTTTAGATTCGGAGTATCAAATTTAGCCTAAGGTGAAATTTTGGTACTTTTCAGATAACTTTCATATTCTGATGAATAGTGAAAATTACTAAATTATAATTAAAAACAAATTTTTTAATAAAAATAATTAATAGTGATAAATTATTAATTTGAGTGGTTTTAAAGTATATTTAGAATATATTTTTACAATTTAATACAATGTTGGTCATTGGATGTAATTTCACATTTAAACAAGACATAAACAAGTGTCAAACTTTTGATAGATATTGTTTCTTAAAAACACGCTATTTGTTTTAACAGTGGGATTTAATTATAAAATTAATTAATTCAACTTCTATGTTATGAATTTGGTAAAATATACTTCATTTTTGAATTCAGAATATGAAATATAGCTTAAGATGAAATTTTGGCATTTTTCTGAAAAACATCAATTTTTGATGAATAGTGAAACAACTATGTTGTAGTTAAAAAAAGTAAATTTTTCATAAAACTTAATTTTACCGCTTCTGTGAATTGAATTTCAAAAATCCGAGAGACACGGTTGATGTCAGTAAGTAAAATGTGGTTCAATGAGATGAAAATAATTTTTGGTGAATAGTAACTTTTTACTTTTATTTACCACGGTTAAAAGTAAATAGGGTAATTAAGGGTAAAAATGATATTAATATTACCCTAACACATGTCCTAATCCTATTGGACAAGTGTATCTCGACCAAAAACAACCTTAAGTTTAAAATATTATCATTTAGGCCCACTTGGATTAGATTAGGACATTTATTATTATTTAATTCAAAGAAGAGTTAAACGAGTTAAAATCAAAGTTTATTTACTAAAACATTTTTAATATAGGGTTATACATAAGATAAATTCGATTTTAAATATTAATTAGAAAGCTAAAAATATTTCCTACATAATGGTATTTTATTTGTAATTTTTAGACATCAAATATGTTAATTTATGTATGACACAAAGATGATGTAGTAATTATCTTATTAATGAAATATTGACATAATTGATATTATAAATACCAAAATAAATGTAATTTAAGACTTTTTATGAATTCCACTACATTTATAGGTTACTATGATATATTAGTGTTGATTTAATCAACTTGGTTCGAACATATAATTCTGTTATGACTTTCAAAAAAATCATATATCAAATAGTGTCAAAATTGACACAAAATAGTTTTTAAATCAAATATTATATTATTAATTGTTATTTTATTCCTAAAAATCTACGGTTCAGCCAATTGAATTAGATACCGATATATATATATATATTAATAATAAACAATTTGGGGTTCGTTTGGCATGTTATAGTAAGTGTATTAACCATATAGTGTAAGAAAACAAAAAGACACGGTAAAAGTTAAATTATTTAACTTAGAGTTAAATCTAATTGATAAGGTTAAAATAATAACCTAAACTTGTCTAAATCATTTTGGTTGATAGGATTTCGAGCCATCCCCACTTTAACTTCGAAATAAGACCCTTTGGAACCATTATAAACCGATTTTGACTTTAATATAAAATAATATTTTGAGATAATTCCTAAGGTGCCCCACTCCTCCCTTATAAAAGGGCACCTCCTTCCCCTCCTCTTCACACCAATTTGAGCACTCAAGCTCGGCCTAACCCTGCCAAAATCCCTTCTCAACTTCCCTTGAATAATCCTAGAGGTCCTGGTCTTCTTCAAATACCAATATTAGTTTCCTAAGTGGAGGATTCAAAGAGGTGTTCCAAAGAAGAGGTAATATCCATTACCGATCTTTTCAACTTCTTTCTTCTTCAACTTCTTATTCTTTAGTTGTTTCATGATAAATTAATAACATAAGTATTTCTTATATACTGATATGTTATTATAAATATTAAACAACTCTAATTAGCCTTCTATCCATCCTACGGAAAAAGGAAATCACCGCGCGTGCGTACGTACGGAATACCGTCTCCACACCGTGGTGTAATCTATTTTCCACCACCACCTTAATAGGATGGGTATAATGGTTTAATGAGTAACTATGTATGATTATTATAAATTGATATTGATACTGAAATAGTCTATATACACTTCAACACAATTCCACGACCATGGGAACGATATCATCGCTCGTGCGTACGTACGGACTACCGTCTCCACGACGCGATTAGATTCATTCTCAATGATTAACCATTCATGAATGATTATAAAGTATATATAATAATTACTAATGAAATATATGAAATAATAATGATACTGGATTTATGTAAATTTATATGTATGTCATCTACTTAATTCCATTCACTTCAATAAGGAAACGAAAACAGCGTTCATGCGTACGTACGGACTACCATCTCCATGAACGGTGTATTTCATTCCACTTATCGATATATTATATATAATATATATATATATATATTCTAAATATATATTATATATAAATAATGTTTTACATTCTGGATATAAGTAATCATGATCCAAGTAATCATATTAATAATTACAAGTTAAAAACACGAACGACAAATGAGATGATTTTACCCAAAATGCTACTTTAACATGAATTTACAAAATAACGGGTAATATAAAGTCATAAGTGGACCATATATAAATTAATAACAACGAATATGATTCTGGAATAAGTCAATAACATGATTTAAATCATTATACAGGAGGTTCGGACACTTACAAAGCAAGTCGGACCTAAGGTAAGGGAAATATCACAATCTCATTTTTATCCGAGATTGTTTATTCGTAAGTATTTACTGGGGTGTATTTTATCATCCACATCCATGTTTCATCAATATGTAATATTATTTCCATCCACCTACAATTGTTTAAATCCATTTTTACCCTTCAGTGAGTTTTTAATAATATGTATGAAAGGAATCTTTTGTCGTTTTTCGTACGAGGTACTTTTTGACTTTTCCGACAAAAGTACGAAGACTGTTTTTTTTAACTTATACGGCAAGAATGGATTTTTAAAACATTATTTCCAAGAATCTTCCTTCATATGTTTTCAAGTTTATTTTTAATCAACTTCTTTTAGTTTATAATTGTATGACATGTTAAGAAAAGAAAAGTGTTTTTGAAGTAGAAAGGATATTTTCCTCAAGAATGGAGTTCAAATGTTTTATCAAAATTATTTTCCATCTAAGATAATATAGGGTTCTGTTTTTATCCCTATTATTACACTTATTTGATTATGTTTTGAGGAAATTATTTTTATTAATTCATTTACCTTATATGATTTGTTTTATGATGTCATGATGTTTCAAGAATCCCATTTTTGTTACATGTCTTATGCGATGATGTATGATTTATGATTATGTGGCACACATAATAAAGGATTAATTATAATATAGGTGGGCCCTATATCTCCCTCCAATGCATTGGGTAAAGATTTTATATCTTATGAGATAGATAGGTCTGGAACGGTAGGTTATACCGGTTCAGTGAAACAGGACTGGAACGAGGGTGACTTGGTTCAGAAAGGGACTTTGTCCACTAAGATAGTCTTGGCAATGAGTCTTGACTAACAAGAAAAGATTCTCTATGATTATGTGTGTATGCCACAAAGTTTCATGCTTTATGTTATGATTATTGTGATTACATTTCACTGCCATGATTTATCCCATGTTATGAAATTATGATCTCTTTTGCAGGTTAAGATTTCCAAAAGTTATGTGCTTGTGTATACGATGAGATTTATATTTCTTTTTTTACCCTTACTGAGCATTTGAGCTCACCCATTTATATCTTATTTTCACCAGGATATAAAGAATGGTTTTAGGTATAAAAAAAAGGGGGAAGATCTTTATGGAAGATATTTGAGATCTTCCACCACGATTATAAGATTACGTTCCGAGTTTCCAAAGACACTAAACTATTACGATCCTTGTGTGTGTATTTTTTGTTATGTACTATGTATTCCGCAAAAGTAATGTAATGTTCATGTACGTTAAGCTTCGGGTCTCTACAATAGCAACATCGATGTCTGGCCTAAGATGGAAAATCCTATCCTTAGCATGTCACCTCAACAAAACCTTAATGAGTTGGGAGGCCATCAGGGACACTTTTACTAAATCCATCACATCATATCCAACCATACCAGTATATTGTTTCCCATCACCAAGATGATGAATAAGGGGGTCACATACCATTGGACCAGTGAGTTTCATGAAGAAGTGGAAACATCATGAAATTCCACCTCATCCCACCAGTTCTAATGCCACCCATTGAGGGGGGGATTCTCATTTTATATGGGAAATCTCTGGTGTGATTAGTAAATTTTTTAATCTTGAAAAATAAGGATTCTATGAATGGAAAAATACATTACTATCTCATTCAAACCATTATTTATTCAAACACTAGTTATTCAGATATCAGGAAGATCTACCTAGAATTTATCTTCATGGTTCAAAAACTAATGTGGTCCCTAGAGCACGATAAGGTCTATTTGGTCTCTCGTAATAACCAACTAAAATATATCCTTAGTATTAAAATGTGGATAAGATGTTTGGAGTAGTGTGTGGTTTTCTTGCAATAATTTTATATATGATTCATCTCTCATAATGAAGTGAATTTCCATGCCTTGGCAGACTTCTTTACAGAACACTAGTCTTCATAAAAATGTTGTTAAGTATCAAATTTCTAGATAAGAATATATTATTTATTCAAGGAATCCCCCAAATGTGGGAAATGTATTATGATGGAATGTCTATGATTCGAATAGGGAAGATAATAGAAGACGCTAATATCAAAAGTGTCCGGTTAGGTATTATTCCCATCTCTCTAGAAAATCAATATTTATTTACTCGTGGTTAAATGATGGAAATACTAATAATGGGTAATAATATCATTACATTGTTATAGGATATGAAATAGTACTCCAAATACTAGTGGAACACATACAAGTTAAAGGTGATTCATAAGGGGTAGTTAGAATTTTCAATATGGATTACTCTATAGGAAATTATGAGATAATATTGTGCTTGAGTATGTGCAAAGAATAATGTTAAAGTTCCCATAAAAACCAAAACTAAATCAATTCCTACAATCATATAATTACCATGAATATGCATTGGTATATAATGAAATGGATTTGGAAGATTGATATTGGGATTAAATGATCATCAGCATTGAACATTCCCAAATGGTCTCACCTTTTGTTCAGGTAAGAATAGAATTGATTAATGAAGTCAGTCTGTTAACTGAACCTTTTGTTCCTACCACCTAGTGGAGGATTCCCATCATGGAATGCCCAAAATGCGAATTACTACCATTTTACAGATCTTGGAAGGATAAAATATGATGGAAAAAACCATCTTCACCCTTTATGATGGCCCAAATCCTTATAAAGTACTAAATAAACATTGTTTTCATGGAGTCCTTCTCAGGTGTATTGATGGAGGAGAGGCCACTGCTTTCATGGACGAGGTGTACTCCAATGCTTATGTCACACACTAGTCATGAATAAATAATTCCCATAAAATCTAAAGGAATGGGTATTAATAGCCCATTGTGGTATGAGATTTCATGAAATTCACAAAGAAATTACATTCCTTCCAAGTGCATGCCAACTTCATCAATAAACCCCTAAAGCTGCTACATATATCCAAATATTTCGGGCCATTTTCCATATTGTGAATGAATATTTTGGAGATATAACCTCAATATATAGATAAGAATTTAAAATTAATATAAAATATTAATTAATTCTTCTCAAAATGGGATAAGGAGATTCCACTCTGAGAATTCGAATCCAAAATCATCATCAGCCTTTTGAAGGAAAACATCATTAGTAAATTTGGTATCCCTCATACAATACTAATGGAAAGAGGGTACAATTAATATTCTTTTGTGGTGGAAAAGTTTTATCAGTAGTACAATATCAAACCCATCTATTCATCTGGTTATCATAAAAATGATAATGGATAAATAGAGGCCTTGAAAAAGACACTATTAAATATACTCCAAAAGATGGTGGATAATTGAAAAACGTCCTAGAAATTCAATCTCTTTCATGCTTTATCAGTATACAAGACTACAACTCGTACTACCACATACGAAACCCTATAGCCACTCTTGTATTGAACAAAGTAAGTACTTCCTTTTTAGGTCCAATTTCCACTACTCCATGTTTCTATATGTGATCAGTAATACAATGACATGAAATCCATTAAAATATCTTATGAATTTGAGTGGATTGATGGGAAAATATTCGCACATTTCCTCACATGGATATATTTCAAAATCAGATTGCGCATGATTTTAAAAAGAATTAATTCTTCTATTTATTACTCCATGGAGAACTAATGTTGGTCATCAGTAATATAATTATACTTAGAATAATCCCATAAATATTGAACCAATGTGGTTGGAACCTTACTCCATAAATAATGTCCACTCTAATAGAGCTTATTCGATAATTTCAATCGATGGGGATATCATTATTACCCCATCCAATACATTATTCATTGATAAATATTTATTATAATAACTCAATGCTCATATCTCCAATAATACATTAAAAAAATTGTTTGTATTTGTCACATGACCATAAATTTCATGACACTTGTCCTAGATACAAGATCATAAACTGTACAACACAATATATAGTCCATGATATAGAACTCTAAACAACATAACATCTCATCTTGAACATATGATGTTAAACTTCACAGTTCACATTCTTATTGAAGGATGTAAAACTATAAAAAAAATTAAACTATATTTGAGTGTATAAAAATCATTGCAACTTGTACCCCAAGACACATTTATTCATAAACTATGTGTGTATTGATTTTCATTCCAATGAGATATGTCGTGATGCCCGAACATCCGGTCCTGGGTCCATCTATGAAAAAAACCCCTTTCCCAATGTTGAAATTAGTCCCTCACATGAAAAAACTCAAACAATGTATGACTTGTTTCACATTCCAATAATATAAATAGTGATGCAGGGAACTCATTTCATGGTCCAAATAATCATTCTGTAAAATATCGAATATCTATTTTCCCCATTTAAAATATCGATTGACGTGGAAAGATATTTTCATGAACTATGTGTTGCTTGATTATTAATTGAGTATGGTATGCAATAACACTCGAGTCATATCACCTAGTGAAAAAACAATATTCCTTTCCATTTCAGGTGACCTAGATCATTATGAAAAGATAATGAACTACATGAAATATGTCTTCATTAGAATACTATATAGTGACATATCTCTTAAAGAACAACTTATAGATTAATTCTAATTCTATTGAGATACCCAGCGACCCCTAGATCTGTAATCATATGTCTAACTGCAAAAAAGGCACCACTCCTTGTGTATGAGTTAGACCTACATAGTGAACCTTGTAAGCAGTATGTGTGGATTGATTCCTTCCATCATATGATATGTAGCGATACCCAAATTTCCATTATTCCACCAATCCACAATATTTACCTTATTTCTCATCCTTCCATATATTTTCGTCCCTTCATGATAGTAAACTAAATGATATTTAGGAACTATGTGTGTCTTTATTCTCATTTTAATGAGTTATGTACTGACTCTAGGATCATACCTCCTAGTTCAGCCCCTAAAGGAACTAAATTCCCCTATCATTCACTTTTGTTTCCACTTTATTGTCAAATATTTATTTAAAACTCTTTATTTATTGCACCGTAAATAGCTCATGTTGGATTAAGAGATTTTGTAAAGAATTTTCCTACCTGAGTAAGGAATTTAATTTCCTATTAGGGTTATCATGGTCTAGGTTTCAGGAACTAAAAAGAGACACCAGATGTATTTTCGACATGAATTTATATTGGATGGATTTCTCAAGAACAATGTATACCAGGATTCTCATTACAATGAGATATTTAGTAATGTTGTAATCATAAATTGTAATATACCTACAACATAATATTGAAAATGATCACACTATCCTATGTATGAGTCAGATTTACATATAAGGATTCAATGTTTTGTCTCACCAAATGAGTGATCCTCTATTCAAAAAACCCGCTTTTATCCACACATGAATTCAATCGATGTGAATAATCCATTTTAGAACTATTATTGGCATCATTATTACTCCAAAAAGATATGTTGTGACACATGGGACTTGTACCCATGTCCAATCAGAATATGTCATTGTTTTTTACACCAAGTCACCATAATCCTTAAATATGAGGAAACTACATAACTAATTTCATGGTCGAATGACATTAAACTATAAGTTGCCTCAAAACAACATGTGTATTGACTTGCATTATAGTAATAAATATAATTTCACCAAGGCCTCTTGTACTAGTCCCTACCATAAGGTAAGGAAAAACACCCCCAAATCTCTATACAAGAAATTATCTATACAATAAATCATAACTCGAGTCCCCTCATTAGAGGTCCACCAATGAAAAAAATATATCCCCTACTACATTTTCATCAAATATATGGAAAGGATTCTATAGTTCATAGCCTATATTGGTCGAAATGAATCCATTTTTCCCAAACACATCTCTTCCACATTTCATTCTTACAATCTTTTAATCTTTTAGGTCATCATAGTCTTTCTCTAGCTTCTGATGATATAATCTCAGATACAAGAGCACTACTTTTTGAAACTATGTAGTAACATGGGCCAATTATCTATGAATAATATCTCCCAAAAATATCTACATCATCTATTGGATTCAACTATTTGAAAATTTTGAAAAATTTCGTAGTTTGTTATCCATAAAGTCACTCACAAAATGGAGTCTTCCATAGGTGGTAACATCACCCTCTAGGGGAATCCTCTTCTTTCCCATTTCTATATGATGACCATATGTTGGAAGCCATGATTAAAATTAATTATATGGTAATCATTCTCATACATTTCTCATATCATTACTCATTAAAGGGAACCCCAAAATCCATAGTTTACAATTTCCACCCTGGTGTCTGAACTATACCAGAATGACCTTTATTCGGTAGTCTATGTTACACCTATCATTTTCATAATGCTGGGTTCCTATTCGTACAAACTAAAACTATACGAACCACATTTATTGCATTTGGGATAGAACTATACTGGAAACCCTTTCCCCCATTCATGGCTAATTTTTTCCAAAAATGATCCTCCCATATTCAGGTACTTTCCTTCCACAAACCAAACAATATACCTGAGGAAAACTGAATCTCTATAATCTTGTCTCATCCATCAATAATATAATTTCATAATTCTGAAGAACACTTTTGGTTAATAATGATGTAACACACCAAATATGTCTTCACATTAATCACATACTAAATTTCAGGGCCTTTTAGTGAGATGATGCCACTATTTTAATATGCAGTGACAAACCCATGTTTAATTTTCCTAATGTAGACAAGAAAAATGGGTTTTAAAACCATGATATATTAATCATCATAAGATACCTCCTATTTCTCTATAAACCCTTTTCCATTCCACTATTTGGATATAGATATCCTCATATTTAAACATACAAAATTCCTCTCTTTATACCTAAAAGTGATGGCAAATTTTGAAATATACTTTCATAAGGGGGAGAATTATTAAACTTTCAGTCAAAGCTGGAGACTATAAATTGTATCCCCAATAATGTTCTCATTGTATGGAATTAAAATTTAGAGTGAAAAAACTAGTCCCAATATTCCAACCTATAAAACAATTTGATTAGCTTAAGACATTAGACTACACTGTACCTATCATGGTCACATGACATTAAAATGAACAATGTTTCAACCCTTTCTTTAAAGGGGTGTCGACCTATCATTATTTACTTAACAAAATGGACCCTTCTTTTCACAAGAAAAATTCTTGTATTGGGGTTTTCCATTATTTACCAATTAAAATATATATTCTCCCTTAATTCTCAAAAATATTCCATTGAAAAAACTACCCATAATAGTTATGAGAAATATAAATCTCAATAATGTTTTATCTGTCACCACCAATATAATGTAAAACATTCTAATAAATCTGTTTCCTTATAATGTTGTGACACACTCAAGATGGATTTTCATAATAATCCCACCAAATTTTAAGGCCATTATTCTAGAGGATTACATTTTTTTATTATACTATAATAAACCTATTTGGATATCCCTAAATTCTCCCACAAAATGGGATTGTAACTTGATGTGAATTATTACTCAGGATATAACTCCTCTATTTCCACAATCCCAAAAAATTTTGTTTTCAAATTATATTTGATTAATTTAGTCTATGAAAATTCCTCACATTATTGTATCATATAATTTTTATGTTTTTAAAACCACAAAATCACGATTCCAAATTCCCCTCTGGGTATCTAGAGAATTTAAGCACAATTTTTTCCAAAAAAATTATTTAGTCCATTATATAGAAACTTATTGTAAAATATGTTTCAACTAAAATAGTGTTCTCATTGTTCTGGTTTTGAAGAAATTATAATGTACACAATAGAACACATATTAATCATTATATTATAACCCTACAAAGGGAACATAGGATAAAAGTAGAGTTTCATCCCTCTATACCTTCACACATTATAGTCTAGGAAAGAGTGGAGTAATGAAAAGATAAAAGGAAAATAACATGTTAAGAAAAAATACCACAATGGGAACCTCGTATACATATTGATATATCCATTGATGAATAACTTCTAATAAGTACATATGATTTTATGTTCCATACATGCCAATAATTGATTCTTAATTTCAATAGTGACTGGCGTACTACCTTGTAATTAATGAATTATTTACAAACATATCATAAATCTATAAGAGAGTCCTAGAGTAGGAAAAAATTCCCCCTAATAGGGTGTGAAATATCTTACCTCACATTCACTCAACCAATGTGAGTTCATAAGTATCATTAGCAAAACCTCCCAACAAGTTCCGTCCTTTAGAATGTAGGTCCCCGACTCAGCACAAATATAGAACCATTGGGTATTTTCATGACAAAAAAACCCCACTAGAAACCATTTAGAAATAGTGAACCTAAGGTTAATGATTTTGAAAAATTAAACAACTAGAAATAAGTTGATTGATGACCACTATTTTCATTAGAATCAATGATCAACCTGAAGGTGACCTCATACCACTCGTAAAGACCCAACCATGGTGTCACTCAACTGGTACTCATTGAAGGTGCATCAAATGTCCTTAGGTGCACCTCCCTATATACCTAAAGGCAACGACTAATTTTTAGGGTCTATTGGGTGATAATGGGGAGAATATACCCCTAATGATAATAATAATTATGTTCATAAAATCATAGACATAAAAGCAGAAAAAAAACATAGTGGAAGAAATATAAATTAAAAATGATAACAAAGAAAATGAAAATGTTATATACATAACTGATAATATATACAGGTCCTGACAAAAATACATAAGAATGAAATATCTATGATTGGATGATCGTATAATTATGTTATAAAACCCACAAAAATAAACTCTGTCTTGGTGAAAAGGGACCATCTATTCCATCTTCAAAAAAGAATTCCATAAACCCTTTGCACCATAACACATCGTAGTTTATTATGGTATAGACCATGGGCCTCATCCCTTTCTGACACTCAAATCCTTTGTAACACCCCATGATTTCATAGTGTGTTATTTCTTCAAAATAATTCAATAACTTGCACTACACGCAACACCGAGTTCAATTGCACCATGACTTACCAAAAAAAAGCCATTAAAAGAGGTCATGAATAGCATTAACTACATTTTTAACTTTATATAATCCTTATAATTTTAGAATCCATATTATGAGTTTCTTAGTCATAATGCAAGAACAGATTCATTTTCAGTATTGCACTTTTATCAACTTTTGATAGTGAAAACTTTTTAAATACAATATTTTAAGATTTTTGACTAAATGGAGACATCAAAAAATTTAGAATGAAACATCCCAAGCTTCCACGGTATGCTTTCCTTTGAATAAAACAGTAGCGTGTGGTGTACGCAACGTCGAGTTTTAACACACACCACAACCGATCAAACTAGCCGTTATGAATAGTAATACCTAAATTTTGAAATTATATATATTTTATATTTTGAAATGGAATTCATTTTTGGATTCGGAATATCGAATTTAGCCTAAGGTGAAATTTTGGAACTTTTCGAATAACTTTCATATTTTGATGAATAGTGAAAATTACTAAATTTTAATTAAAAACAACTTTTTTAATCAAAATAATTAATAGTGATAAATTATGAATTTGAGTGGTTTTAAAGTATATTTAGAATATATTTTTACAATTTAATATAATGTTGGTCATTAGACATAATTTTACAATTAAACCGAACATAAACAAGTGTCAATCTTTTGATAGTTATTATCTCTTAAAAACACGCTTTTTGTTTTGACAGCGGTAATTAATTTTAAATTAATTTCTGCCACTTCTGTGTTTTGAATTTAGAAAAATGGATTCCATATTTGGAATCAGGATTTTCAAATTGTGTAAATAGGTAACTTTTATTTTTAGACATTTTGAATAATTACTGCGGTAAATATTTTATTTACCATGGTTAAGGGTAAATCTGGTAAATAAGGGTTACAAAATAATATTATAATAATACTAAATTACCCTAAAACGTGTCCTAACCCTATTGGTTGATATATGGTCTACCATGGGCATATTTGGGTCGATTTTGGGACCCCATGGATCCACTTGTAAGGGATAATGACACTTTATTTTAATTAAGTTAAAATGAATACAAAAATGACACAAGCATATATCTTTTAGAAAAACAATTGTTACATAGGGTTATATATGTTGGATTTTAGATTATAAATATTCATTAGAAAGATAAAAAGATTTCCTACATAATGATATTTTATTTATAATTTTTAGACATTAAATAATCTATTTTATTTATGACACAATGATGATGTAGTAATTACTATAATAGTGAAAAATTAAAATAATTGATATTATAAATACCCAATTAAATATAATATGAAACTTTTAATGAATTAAAATAATTTTATAGGATAATATGATATATTAGGATTTATTTAATTGACTTTTTTCGAAGTAATCAATCTGTTATGAGTTTCACAAAAATCAACTATTGAATAGTGTCAAAATTGACATAAAAGAGTTCTTAAAACAAATATTATATTATTAATTGATATTAAATTCCTAAAAATCTAAGGTTCGGCCAAGAGACTTATATCATGATAGTTTCATCATTAATGGACCACATGGGGGTCTCTTGGATGTATATAGTAAGTTTATTAACCATATTATATAAAATTACAAAGAGACATTGTAAAAGTGAAACTAATTAACTTAGAGTTAATACTTAAAGATAAGGTTAATATAAGTACCCAAACCTGTCTAAATTCTATTGGTTGAGTTGTTTTAGACCCATCCCCACCTTAACCTTTGAATAATCAACTTTGGAGCCATTAGAAACCGAATATGAATTTATTATAAATTAATATTTCTAGCTTTTCCAAAGGTGCCCCTCACCCCTCTTATAAAAGGGCACTCCTCATCCTCATTTCTTGACACCTTCAAAGCCTTTTGGTTCGGACAAACTCTGCCCAAATACTCTACCAACATCCCTCACTACAACCTAGAGGCCTTAGTTTGATCAGAAAGCCAACCTAAGGAGCCCTTTTGATCAAATCAAAAGGAAGAACCCGAAGAAGAGGTAATGATTTCACCACCCTTCTCCAAGTTCATTTCTTCTTCCACTTCTTCTTCCTTTGTTCTTACCATTCTAAAATAATAACTCCAGTATCTCACATATACTGTGATGTTATTATAAATATGGTACAACCATATTCAGTAATCTATCCACCCTTTGAATAACATGTCACCATAGGTGCGTACGTACGGCTTACCGTCTCCACGTCGTGGTGTAATTGTTATTCAATATAATATTATTTGGATGGGTATAATAATGATGTGTAACTCATGTAAATAATAAATATAACATGTTAATGATTCTTTATATATGATATACCATCCATTTATATATTATTTTAATATCAAAAGAATGATATTGTCGCTCGTGCGTACGTACGGACTACCGTCTCCACGAACGCGATGAGATTCATTCTCCATCATATCCATTCAAGTATAATTATCATTTGATGATTTAAAAATGATGTTTAAGGACTAGATATCATTCTGGATATGAATAAGATACAACAACCATGGCTTATGTAACAAAACATATAAAAGAAAATGAGTAAGTTAACTCCCGAAACGACGATAATTCTAAGATATTATTAACAAATCAATGTTAAAAGATCATATATGATATCATATTAATATATATGATTCTTGTATAATTTAATAACAACTATTTCACCATTATACATGAGTTTAACCTACCCCAACCAAGGAAAAGTACAAGGTAAGGGTTATTTCACAATCTCTTCATTATCCGAGGTTGTTTATATGTAATAATATACTGGGATCTCTTTATCATCCACATCAATGTTTCTTAAAAATGAATTTCAAAATTTTTTTACTATTTACTAGAATATGAGTTAAAGTCATTTATACCCTTTTTGACTTTTATAAGTGGTTTATAAAGGAATCTTTCTGTCATTTTCAAAACAAGGTCATTTTTAACCTTTTCGACAGAATTAAGGTAAGAACGTTTTTTTTAACTTATACGGCGGGTCCGGCTATTTACCGCCGTTATAAAATCTTCAAAGCATCCCTTGCAAGCTTACAAGGACATTTTAAAAATAAAGATTTTCTATTATAATTATGTTATTTTTAAATGATTTCAAAAAAAAAGAGATATTTCTCTCAAATATATGAAAATCCAGTGCAAATGTATACGTATTTAACGCAAGCTTAAAAATGTTTTCAGAAAACCTGACTCTCGTGTTTGGTAGGCAGGAAGGGATTGGGAGTGGAACCATCATGGCCTGTAATTAGTCGAGCAGTCTCAGAATTAGTTATTTTGTTTTCAGAAGCTTGCATAATGTTTTCAGAAAAACACTGGAGTGTATTTTAGCAATTTTTAACGTAAGTATCTTCTTAAAAAAAATTGCATCGGTAGGTCTCATGAGAGAAACTAGTGTCTTGGCACAAGGCCTTGACAAAATCTTATTTGTAGTCTTGGCACGAGGCCTTGGCTATGTGGTTATGATAGTCTGGCATTATGCATTCCAACATTATGAAAGTGGTTATTGATTTTTGCATGTGATTATTCGATTAGTAGAATATCCATGTGAATAAGTAAATGGCATTATTTCATTTTATTTATTCCATACCATGTTGAAAGTTCTTGTTTGAAAGGCTTTTGTTTTAGTTATACATTTCCTTAAAAGTTTATTCTTATTTATGAATTTTTCCGCTATTTTGTTATCCTTACTGGGCATTTGAGCTCACCCCTTTTATATGTTTTATTTTTCCCAGGAAGTGAAGAAGTAAATTATGAATGACCTGCAGGGATATTATGTGGGGATATGAGTGTGGATTATGGAGACATTATGTTGTTGTAGTAGTTTTTCATTTTATGATGTAATGTAAAACCTATGAATATATCTAGTGTTTCCAAGGCTACTAAACCAATCGGTCTTTCGAGATTTGATCTTTCTTGTGATCATGCCAATGTTATGTAGTAATGCACCGACTCTGGGTAGCTGGGGTCGGGGAGTTACAGTTGGTATCAGAGGAAGTTTAGTACAAACCTTGGAATCTAGATTTAGATAAACTCTGATTAGAGCACGTAGACCTAAGATGAACTTTGAGGATTAGTATAGAAGAACTTCCTAGAATTTTGGTATTGTAGAGATTTTGTGAGTTTTCCGAGCAATACATCCCTGTCTGGATACGAGAAGGTAGAGGCGGCTCTCGCACAGATGTACCTAGGGGTAAAACCCGAAAACACCGCTTTGAGCTAGACTCGAACGGGAACTGGTGCACGACAACGGGCCTTGCTGCACTCTTGGTTACGACACTCCCGGGGGATATGCTTAGGATAACTCTCATTTTCTTTACAAATCATTTTGAAGGGATTATGAGTATATACATCCTCAAAGAAAACATTCTTATGATTATGGATTATATCCATAAATAGTTCAATTTATGTTAGGTGTTTTATAAGTATGGGATTATGTATTTTGATTCATAAACTGATCTAGTTTATGCCATTGTTTAGAAATGGCGCCCAGTAGAAGGAATGAGAACTCCAGAAATGAACATGATCCAAAGAGAAGGAAGGATCACATCTTTCATGGTCTTAATCTAGAATTTATAAGAGAAATAGTCTCCCATGTATTATCATCATATGAAGAAATAATATCATGTGTTGATAAGATAAGTAAAGAGTTTACTGAGCCCTATGTCTTTGAAGGGAAGCAAGAGAAGAAAAGGATGGAAGAGAGAAAGATGGATAAAGGGAAGATGGAAAAGAAGAATTTTCCCATATGTGGTAACTGTGGAAAGAAACACCCTGGAACTTGCCTGAAAGGAATGGGAGTTTGTTATAAGTGTGGAGGAAAAGGGAACAAAGTACGTGACTGCAAGGGTAAGAAAATGGTTTCAAATGTACAATGCTTCATTTGCAATGAATTTGGACACTACGCGAACCTATGTCCCAGTCATCAGACTATGACGCAAATGATGCTATTGGATAATAATCAAGTTATGATACTACCACAGATGAAGAGGAATGATTAGAGTTCTTATGTTGATTATGTCAATTGAGTGTTGTATCAACAATGTACTTGTTATAATAATTATGGAGTATATAAGGATTGTACTGCAGTACTATTTCATTAAGGACTTGAGATTGTGTGGAACAAAGAAAAGTGACTCAATAGCAGGATAAATTTTTGGAAAATATATGGTTGAGAGAATGATAAACCATAATATAGTTCTGATACCGAGGTAGTGATTTTCGAATAATACATGATTATTTTGGAAAAAATATATTGGATATTCTTGACTACCTTGGAACTGATTAATGATTTGTATATTCCATCATTGTTGGGGTTTAAAACATTTTTGGATTGATGATGTATATCCAGCATTCTATATGGAATAAGGGAGCATGAATGTAATCAATAAGGAATATGGTAATACATGATGAAGGTATTCATATGCTATTACGGGGTAAAAAGGATCTATATTATGTTTACCTTCCTTATAAATGTTAGACTGTGAGTTTGGACAGAAGTATTTTGGATAGTTCTAGTTTGGATTATTTTGGATTGCCATAAAAGGACAACCCGGAGGTCGGGCGGCAACCCGTCGCGTCCGGTAAGGCTGCGAGACTTGAACCCGCAACCGAAGGGCGAAAAGGGTGTATCACCTACCACTGGACCATGAGATGTCCTGGATTAAATAATGTAGTTTTTATTAAAAGATCATGTAGATGAATTATAAATTCGTTTATTTTGGAACCCTATACGAATAGTGTAAATAGAATTTTTTTACATTCAATTATCTTTTAGAGTGAAAGATGAGTTTGTGGTAGAAATTTATTAATGGATAAAACACTAATTATAAAGTAAGTATATCTCCTTATGATCTTAGCAAATCTCATAAATAAATTCCTCAATATTAAGAAAAGCAACTTAGAACAAAAATGTTTTCCTAGATGGTACCTTAAATCATCACTAATTTATGGCTTCTGGATTGTTGGCCTTTTCATAGCCATGTTCTCTACCACTCTCCATCAGATAATTGATGGTTAGATTTTTCTTCCATATCCATATTTTCTTACATGGAACCCTAGTATGTGTTATTTTCGGTAATCTTCATACTTTCGACTCTTTATTTTAAATAGAGGCCTCGTTAATTCATTTTTCGATGTGAGATTTCAACTAAGATATTTTGAAACGTCAAAAATGTGTTATCCCAATACCCTATATTTTGTTGAACCGATGGTACTTCAAATCATCATAGATTGATGAGTTTAAGGACCTCAATTATACACTTGTTTGTGATTGATGACCTCAATCGCTACCTATAAATATTTACGTTTTTCCTCTGATTATATGTCTCTAATTGCCACCAATGTTCTCCTAATCAAGATCATAATTTGGTGGTGACCCTTTCATTTCTCTTTTCCTCATATTAAGACTAAATTTTAGTAACCCAATTTCCGATGTGGGTTTTCCCACAAATATATTATCTATTTTCAACCTTTTATATTCAAAGATCAATTTCAAATTGCGAGGACGCAATTTATTGAAGGAGGGGAGAATGTAACACCCCAAGATTTCAGAGTGTGTTATTTCTTCAAAATAATTCAATAACTTGCACTACACGCAACACCGAGTTCAATTTCACCATGGCTTACAAAAAAAAAGCCATTAAAAGAGGTCATGAATAGCATTATCTACATTTTTAACTTTATATAATCCTTATAATTTTAGAATCCATATTATGAGTTTCTTAGTCATAATGCAAGAAAAGATTCATTTTCAGTATTGCACTTTTATCAACTTTTGATAGTGAAACCTTATTAAATACAATATTTTAAGCTTTTTGACTAAATGGAGACATCAAAAAATTTAGAATGAAACATCCCAAGCTTCCACGGTACGCTTTCCTTTGAATAAAACAGTAGCGTGTGTTGTACGCAACGTCGAGTTTTAACACACACCACAACCGATCAAACTAGCCGTTATGAATAGTAATACCTAAATTTTGAAATTATATATATTTTATATTTTGAAATGGAATTCATTTTTGGATTCAGAATATCGAATTTAGCCTAAGGTGAAATTTTGGTACTTTTCGGATAACTTTCATATTTTGATGAATAGTGAAAATTACTAAATTTTAATTAAAAACAACTTTTTTAATCAAAATAATTAATAGTGATAAATTATGAATTTGAGTGGTTTTAAAGTATATTTAGAATATATTTTTACAATTTAATATAATGTTGGTCATTAGACATAATTTTACAATTAAACCGAACATAAACAGGTGTCAATCTTTTGATAGTTATTATCTCTTAAAAACACGCTTTTTGTTTTGACAGCGGGAATTAATTTTAAATTAATTTCTGCCACTTCTGTGTTTTGAATTTATAAAAATGGATTCCATATTTGGAATCAGGATGTTCAAATTGTGTAAATAGGTAACTTTTATTTTTAGACATTTTGAATAATTACTGCGGTAAATATTTTATTTACCATGGTTAAGGGTAAATCCGGTAAATAAGGGTTAACAAATAATATTATAATAATACTAAATTACCCTAAAACGTGTCTTAACCCTATTTGTTGATAGATGGTCGACCATGTCCATATTTGGGTCGATTTTGGGACCCCATGGATCCACTTGTAAGTGATAATGACACTTTATTTTAATTAAGTTAAAATGAATACAAAAATGACACAAGCATATATCTTTTAGAAAAAAAATTGTTACATAGGGTTATATATGTTGGATTTTAGATTATAAATATTCATTAGAAAGATAAAACGATTTCCTACATAATTATATTTTATTTATAATTTTTAGACATTATATAATCTATTTTATTTATGACACAATGATGCTGTAGTAATTACTATAATGGTGAAAAATTAAAATAATTGATATTATAAATACCCAAATAAATATAATATGAAACTTTTAATGAATTAAAATAATTTTATAGGATAATATGATATATTAGGACTGATTTAATTGACTTTTTTCGAAGTAATCAATCTGTTATGAGTTTCACAAAAATCAACTATTGAATACTGTCAAAATTGACATAAAAGAGTTCTTAAAACAAATATTATATTATTAATTAATATTAAATTCCTAAAAATCTAAGGTTCGGCCAAGAGACTTATATCATGATAGTTGCATCATTAATGGACCACTTGGGGGTCTCTTGGATGTATATAGTAAGTTTATTAACCATATTATATAAGAATACAAAGAGACATTGTAAAAGTGAAACTAATTAACTTAGAGTTAATACTTAAAGATAAGGTTAATATAAGTACCCAAACCTGTCTAAATTATATTGGTTGAGTCGTTTTAGACCCATCCCCACCTTAACCTTTGAATAATCAACTTTGGAGCCATTAGAAACCGAATATGAATTTATTATAAATTAATATTTCTAGCTTTTCCAAAGGTGCCCCTCAGCCCTCTTATAAAAGGGCACTCCTCCTTATCATTTATTCACACCTTCAAAGCCTTTTGGTTCGGCCACACTCTTCCCAAATACTCTCCCAACATCCCTCACTACAACCTATAGGCCTTAGTTTGATCAGAAAGCCAACCTATGGATCCCTTTTGATCAAATCAAAAGGAAGAACCCGAAGAAGAGGTAATGATTTCACCACCCTTCTCCAAGTTCATTTCTTCTTCCACTTCTTCTTCCTTTGTTCTTACCATTCTAAAATAATAACTCCAGTATCTCACATATACTTTGATGTTATTATAAATATGGTACAACCATATTCAGTATTCTATCCACCCTTTGAATAACATGTCACCATACGTGCGTACGTACGGCTTGCCGTCTCCACGTCGTGGTGTAATTGTTATTCAATATAATATTATTTGGATGGGTATAATAATGATGTGTAACTCATGTAAATAATAAATATAACATGTTAATGATTCTGTATATATGATATACCATCCATTTATATATTATTTTAATATCAAAAGAATGATATTGTCGCTCGTGCGTACGTACGGACTACCGTCTCCACGAACGCGATGAGATTCATTCTCCATCATATCCATTCAAGTATAATTATCATTTTATGATTTAAAAATGTTGTTTAAGGACTAGATATCATTCTGGATATGAATAAGATACAACAACCATGGCTTATGTAACAAAACATATAAAAGAAAATGAGTAAGTTAACTCCCGAAACGACGATAATTCTAATATATTATTAACAAATCAATGTTAACAGATCGTATATGATATCATATTAATATATATGATTCTTGTATAATTTAATAACAACTATTTCACCATTATACAGGAGGTTAACCTACCCCAACCAAGGAAAAGTACAAGGTAAGGGTTATTTCACAATCTCTTCATTATCCGAGGTTGTTTATATGTAATAATATACTGGGATCTCTTTATCATCCACATCCATGTTTCTTAAAAATGTATTTCAAAACATTTTTACTATTTACTAGAATATGAGTTAAAGTAATTTATACCCTTTTTGACTTTTATAAGTGGTTTATAAAGGAATCTTTCCGTCGTTTTCAAAACAAGGTCATTTTTAACCTTTTCGACAGAATTAAGGTAAGAACGTTTTTTTTAAACTTATACGGCGGGTCCAGCTATTTACCGCCGTTATAAAATCTTCAAAGCATCCCTTACAAGCTTACAAGGACATTTTAAAAATAAAGGTTTTCTATTATAATTATGTTATTTTTAAATGATTTCAAAAAAAAGAGATATTTCTCTCAAATATATGAAAATCCAGTGCAAATGTATACGTATTTAACGCAAGCATAAAAATGTTTTCAGAAAACCTGACTCTCGAGTTTGGTAGACAGGAAGGTATTGGGAGTGGACCCATCATGGCCTGTAATTAGTCGAGCAGTCTCAGAATTAGTTATTTTGTTTTCATAAGCTTGCATAATGTTTTCAGAAAAACACTGGAGTGTATTTTAGCAATTTTTAACGTAAGTATCTTCTTAAAAAAATTGCATCGGTAGGTCTCATGAGACAAACTAGTGTCTTGGCACAAGGCCTTGACAAAATCTTATTTCTAGTCTTGGCACGAGGCCTTGGCTATGTGGTTATGATAGTCTGGCATTATGCATTCCAACATTATGAAAGTGGTTATTGATTTTTGCATGTGATTATTCGATTAGTAGAATATCCATGTGAATAAGTAAATGGCATTATTTCATTTTATTTATGCCATACCATGTTTAAAGTTCATGTTTGAAAGGCTTTTGTTTTAGTTATACATTGCCTTAAAAGTTTATTCTTATTTATGAAAGTTTCCGCTATTTTGTTATCCTTACTGGGCATTTGAGCTCACCCCTTTTATATGTTTTATTTTTTCCAGGAAGTGAAGAAGTAAATTATGAATGACCTGCAGGGATATTATGTGGGGATATGAGTGTGGATTATGGAGACATTATGTTGTTGTAGTAGTTTTTCATTTTATGATGTAATGTAAAACCTATGAATATATCTAGTGTTTCCAAGGCTACTAAACCAATCGGTCTTTCGAGATTTGATCTTTCTTGTGATCATGCCAATGTTATGTAGTAATGCACCGACTCTGGGTAGCTGGGGTCGGGGCGTTACATCCTTAATTTCTATATGTGTCAAGAGGGCGGAATGTAGGTTGTGAGTATGAACTCATTAGGCCACCACCAAGGTATTATTGTTTTACCTCGATACATATACCTATTTATGAAAAATATAAATAAATAGAAACAAATTAGACACAAATTAATCCTCTAAAGATTTTTTGAAAAACCATAGGGTTGTTTTTAAATGATTCAACAAAAATCATAGTGTAATGATGCATTCATGGTAATTTATAAAAGATACTCCTTCTATCTCCATTCATTTACATACCACATGGAATCATGTTCCAACTATTACAACATAGAAAACATTTTGAGTGAATATGCTTTCCCATCATCTATCAAATAAATAAAACACAATTCTTATGAGAATCCATTTATTAAAACACCACCATCATGAAAACGTGATATCCCAATGCACGATGATATCTATCCGTTTATAGTATCATCCCATAGGCCCCAGCATCACTATGAGTCCCAGCCACCATCTGATGGTCACACACCATCACACATGGATTTCAACGGTGAACACATCCTCTAATACAATGGTAATTACAATCACTTATGTTGATATTTATATGGAGTCATCCACCCACATATATTTGTCAAAACAACTACACTATGACCATATACGGTGTTAAAACATCCCAAATTATGCTTTCATCCCATAATAGTGTTTGAAAATTTCCAACAACCAAAGTCACACATCCATAGAACCTTTATTACCACATTAAAACCACATTAACCAAAATATAGTGATTTTCATCACCATCAACCTAAATCTGATGAACCTTATCACCATAATTTTATTGATCCACATCACCCAAAGTCTCATGGTCCAAGTCCAATATGTTCCAATTTTACCAAAATTTTTAGTCACAAGTTAAATAAATAAATAACCCGAATATCCAACAAAACTAATGTGAATCCCTCCCTCACGTGATATGGGCATTAAAATGTTCAAATTTTCCTTATCAGGCATGAAAATACCCATCAAAATCTCCAAAAAATGTAAAAATAAATCAATATAAAAATGGTCTCACCTAAACCACCTCACTCATTCTAAAAAAATCACACTTCACCTAGAAACATGTAAATATTAAGAGAAACATATGAACCACATAACTAATGTTTAAAAAGATTCAATTGTCCATTACTAGTATTTGGTATGATTTTAAATCAGTGAAAACAAGTAATTATACAAATGAACAGGAGATCGTTCATATTATCTTTCAGGGAAGTAGTGTTACAACTGGTGAGATAAACAAATAATGTATTCCAAAGTAATCAAAGGATTAGAAATTACAATCTAACATGACACACGACACTTTTATTGGGCACTCTATGAAGGAGATATAAATAAACATATGTGTGAAAAGAGGAGGATCTCCCACAATGAGCTATTGTGATTAATTATGTATAGAAAAGGATGGATTCCGGGATGTAGAATAAGGGTAAAATAAAAATTTTACAATATTTATAGGTTCACTTATTTCTTTTCTCTGTATGTACAACTGTGCACCAACCATCCACACTCACTTCCTAAGGGATTCCCCCTTGACAAGGATAGGTTCATGGTTATTCCAACCATCTGTATGTCATGTTACTCACTATTGAGATATTCTGTAGCCATATCACATTATCATATTGCCTCATGGGAACATTTGGACTAACTATATGACTCCTATTATTGCTTGAGTAGTTAATGTGAACAGTTAGCACAAACCGTACACCTCATTATGTACTTAAAAAATTTATAACTTCAGGCATCAGATAAGACCAAACTTTATTGACTCCTTCAATAGACTCTTATGCACTTTTACATAGATAAATCAAGAGGTTTAAACAAATTTAAAAGGATTGATACCACTCGAAAAAGTTATAATAATATATAACCCTATATCCAAAATAAACTAATAATAACCTCAACATTAAATAATTATTTAAGCTTAATGCTTATCTCATATCCTTTGAATTACATCTCCAAAAAATCATAATATCATTATTTCAAAAAAAATATGTCACTTTAATCTCAAGGATTCAATATAACTTAGAAATATAAAATAATTCCTAAAATATCAAATAATCTCTTCATAATACCAAAAAATTACCAATGAACTGATATAATAATTTTATTTACAAAATCATATTAATCATTATTTTTCCAATAATTTATGTAAAATGTCATACTAATAAGGTCGTCACATAGGGTAGTGGTAGGATATCCACCCTTGTCACCTTTTTGTTATGTGTTTAAGCCTCACAGCTTTACCGTACATGATATGATGTCACCTAGACATTGGAAAGTAGTTTTTCTAAAACTATGTTATTATAATTCTTACGAAATTCCCAACAATATGATGAACATCCCTAAAAATAAAATTAATAATAAAATTAATTTTTAACCACTATGGTATTTTATACCAAATATTTTTTCCACAAAATCATATATTTTTAATTGAATATTATTACATTATCATCAATGGTCATATTAATCGTACAATCCAAAATAACTTGAAACACGTTTCCAGAAAATATAAAATCTGTATTTCTCAAATTATCCTCACACTAAATAATATTGTAAACCAAATGGAATATCATTGGTTTCCAAAGTTTCTATTCTCTCATTCATCATAATGGTTCATAATAAAAATGTGAATTAACCCATTTGTATATCCCATGAGTTTCAAAAATGGTGTTCAGTGAGGGAACATTCACTGTGCACCAGAATGAAGGTTGAGATATAGTTGACTAACACTTTTAGTCTTATTACCCCTATATGAATTTCTTTGAGAACCACGACCACATATAGTATCAAGGTAGGGATTTGTTTCTAGGAAAACTGGATAATAACAACCATACCAAATCATATATGTAATTTTTATATAATTATTCATATCTTCAAAGTACGTTTGGGGGTTATGTTCCCAAATACATTTTTAATATATATAGTTCCCAAGGATTGATTTATGAATTCTATGACACCAAATATAATAACCTGAAACCCTATATCCTAGAGATGATGTTTACTTTATTAAAATGGAATAATAAAAATAAATTTCTACATAATAGTCTAAATAGATTATTTTTCTGGACTAATTCGATACAAAATTTGATTCTAATTTTTTATATTTGAAATAAAAAATATAAACTAAAAATAGTAGACATTATATATTCATGAATAACTCATATATTCCTACATTATATACCATGTAAAGAAAAAAATAATGATGGGATAAAATTATTAGTGTGGTTTACCTACAAAATAAGATATCATGAGAAAATAAGGAGTAATAAATATGTAATGTGAAATAACTAAAAATAAAACCCATTAAATAAAACGAGTGTGATGTATAATATGATATGAATAAATGATGATAAACTAATGAAAATTAAAAAACCAATTTAGAGTTAAAGTTTTCCATAGACATAACCTTTCAAATAATGTCAAGAAAAAAATAAATAATTTCATATTTATAGAATGCATAATGTAAGATATCATAAACATATCCTCAAGAACTTCTGTCAATAAATCTAACACAGATGGGAAAGGACTAAACTAAATAACCAAACAAGTTAGCCTCATAATACCTAATAATGGATTGGGGGCCATAACACCACTTATCAAATACTAAGTCCCAAGAATAAATCATATTAAAAAATGATAGAATATAATAATCATTCCATAATAATAAAAAACTATATATATAGGAAGAAACTACATACAATTTTCCAATATATTCCCAATGTCAATCTAATCATAAATAATCTATCGAATGAAGAATGATGATATTATTATAACATATCCTTGGTAAATTAAATTTAAACATAAGGCTTATTATTATTTCTGAATATATATATATATATATCATTAAAATGTCATTAATACCATTCTTGAGAACAAAAATAGTTTCACATTAAAAAAATACTGTAGAGATCAAATAATTTCTATAAATTAGGAAAAATAATTTCAATTTAATGAACCATGTAAATTTTTAATGTAACATTTAAGAAACATAGGATTAATTTGATGGAAAACATATTACATGATCAAAATGGTAATATAAGGTCTCCATTAACATTTCTAATAAAAAGTAAAAAATTACCCATTCAAAAAACGACCAGAAGCTTCGGTTGAAATATTTATATATATATTTAATCATGGGTAAAAATTATATTAAAAAATGTAAAACACAGACCCCAGTTACCCAGAGTCGGTGCAATATTACATAAAATTGGCATGATCAGAAAAGATCAAGTCTCAAATGACTAATTAATTTAGTAGACATGGAAGTACTAGATACATTCATACAGTTTACAATAAATCATAAAATGAAATACTACAACAAAATTGTTTCCATAGACCACACTCATGTCCCCTCACACTATCCCTGTAGGTCAGTCGTAAAATAATTCATCGCATCCTCTGAAAAATAAAACATTGAAAAGGGGTTAGCTTAGATGCACAATAAGGATAACAATATTGAGGAAACTTTCATAAATAAGCATAAAAATTTAAGGCAATATATAAGACTATAACAAAATACTTTTAAACTGGAACATTAGTATAATATAGAAAAGTTAAAATCAAATAATTCCATTTACAACTAACATCAATATTCTACTAGTCAAATAATCATATTCAATATCATTAAGAAATTTAATAGTGATTGAATGCATAATGTCATACTTTCATAACCACATAGTGAAGGCCTTGTGCAAAGACTACAAATAAAATTTTGTGAAGGCCTTGTTCAAAGACACTATTTTGTATTATGAGACCTAACTATTCATAGATGAGCTATAGCAGGCTCCACCCGTCATGTACTAAATCCAATTTATTCCTCATATGAAATGTTTTAAACATAAAATAAACATTCGTATTAAAACTAGCATAAGAAATGTCAATACTTTATCCATAAACCATGAATGTTGTAAAAATAACACATCTACAATAAAAAATATCACAAAACCTTAAATACAATATAGAAGTTTGGTATCTTAATAAATCAACTTCAAATAGGCTTAAAATCAATCAAAGGATGTTGATATAGATAAAATCAGTACATTTTTAGAGAAATATCTCTTCCTATTTTGAAATCAATTAAAAGTCACGTAAGTATAAAAGAAAACATTTATTTTTGAAAATATTCTTATAAGCCTGTAAGGGAAGCTTCAACGAAGATATAACGGTGGAAAATGGCTGCACCAACCTTATAAGTTAAAAAACATTCTTACCTTAATTTTGTCAAAAAGGTCATAAAGTACCCAATTTGGAAAATGACGGAAATATTCTTTTCAAAAACATATAAGTTCAAATAAGGGTATAAATGACTTTACCTCATTGTTTAGTAAATATTAAAAAAAATTTGAAATACATTTTCAATAAACATGGATTTGGATGATAAAGAGATACCAATATATAATTACATATAAACAACCTTGGATAATGAAGAGATTGTAGAATTAACCCTTACCTTGTAATTATCCTTGGTCAAGGGTAGGTTAACCTCCTATATAATGGTGAAATATTTTTTATTAAATTATACATGAATCATTTCCATTAATGTGATATCATAAATGATATTTTAACATTCCTTTGTTAATAATATCATAGTATTATCTTCGTTTATGGTGTTAGTAGATTATTTTTCCCTTATAGTATTTGTTATTTGAGTCATATTGGTTATAGATGAGATATATATTATTCATATACCAAATTATATCAAGTATTTAAACATTATTTTTAATCATATAATGAAAATTAGTCTTGAATGGATACGATGGGGAATGAATCTCATCGTGTTCGTGGAGACGGTAATCCATACATACGCACGAGCGACAATATCATTATTTTGATATGAAAATAATATATAATTGGACAGTATATCATATATAAAGAATAATTATCAGGTTATATTTATTATTTACATCAATTAGACATAAATATTATTCCCATCCAAATAATATTGTATTGAATAACAATTACATCACGATGTGGAGATGGTAAGCCGTACGTACGCACATATGGTGATATTTCATTCAAATGATGGATATAATAATGAATTTCGTTGTACCATATTTATTATAAAATCACAGTGTATAGAAGATACTGGAGTAATTATTTTATAATGGAAACAACAACGAAAAGGAAGTGGAAGAAGAAAGGAACTTGAAAGTGGTGATGAAATATTTTCCTCTTCTTCGGGTTCTTCTTTTTGATTTGATCAAAAGGGCCACATAGGTTGTCTTTATAACTAAAGTAAGTCCTCTAGGATTAAGGGAGGACTGTTGAGAGGGTATTTGGGCCGGGTTTGGGTGTGACAAATGGCTCTGAAGGTGTGAATTTGAGATAATGTGGAGTTCTCTTTTATAAGAGGGGTGAGGTTCATCTTAGGAAAAGATAGAAATATTATTTTTTAATAAAATCATATTCGGTTGATAATGGATAAAAAATAAATTATTTAGAGTCTAAGGTGGGGATGGGTATAAAACCACTAAAAAATAGGTTTTAGACATGTTTGGGTCACTATATTAACTTTATCATTTAGATTTAACTCTTAGTTAAATAGTTTTACATTTACCATGTTTCTTTTTATTTTTAAATAATATGGTTAATTAACCTACTATATACTTTCAAGAGAACCCCAAGTGGTCCTTTAATTATGAAAATATCATTATATAAGTATTTAACACTATCCTTAGATATTTAAAAATAGAACATCAATTAATATTATAATATTTTTTTAATACTCTTTTATGTCAATTTTGACACCCATTGGTATTTTGTTTTTATTAAAATTATAACAACATTATTGCTTCGAAAACAATTCATATAACCAACCCTAATATTTAATATTAACCAATATAATTAGTGGAATTCCTAAATATTCTCAAATTACATTTATTTGGATATTTATAATATCAAATATTTTATTATTTCATTAATTAGGTAATTACTGCATCATCATTATGTCATAAATAAATTAAATTATTTAATGTCTAAAACAGATAAATAAAATTATATTATGTATGAAATATATTTATAATTATAATGAATATTTATAGAAGAATTTATCTTATGTATAATCCTATATTAAAAAAAATAGTTATTAGACTTTGATTTTAACTCTTTTAACTCTTCTATAAATAAAATAATAATAACTGTCCTAATCTAATCAAGATGACCAAAGAGGATCATATTATTTTCCCAAGGTTGTTTTGGGTCGAACTATACTTATCCAATAGAATTAGGAAATGTGTTAGGGTAATAATAATATCATTTATATCCTTAATTACCCTATTTAATTATAACCGTGGTAAATTAAAGCAAAAAGTTACTATTCACCAAAAATTATTTTCATCTTATTTAACCACATTTTTCTTACAAATATCAATCGTGTCTCTCGGATTTTAGAATATAAACTCAAAATAGTAGTAAAATTATGTTTTATGTGAATTTGAAAATTCTCCTTGGAGGTAGGTAAAAGACGGTGAAAAGTTAAATAAAATTTTTATATATCTTAAATAATTATAAAATGACTGAAATTAATTAAATTGAAATTATATTGGTATTATGTATCTATTTTGACCTAAAATAAGTTTAAATAAAAAAAATAATTATTTAAAAAATTGGTCTTTAACTATAACTTAGTGTTTTTCACTATTCATCAAAAATAGAACGATTTCAGAAAAATACACAAAATTCACTATAAGGTAATTTCAATGTTCCAAATCCAAAAATGAAGTCCATTTTGAATGATAAAATATATAATATTTTAAAATGTTGGTATTACTATTCATAATGGATAGTTTGATAGGTTGTGGTGTGTTAGAACTCGAAGTTGCATACAACACACTCTACTGTATTATTCAAAGAGAAGCGTACCATAGAAGCTTGGGGTGTTACATTGTCCCCTACTTAAAATAATTTCATCCTAGATATTTCTAGAATATTATCATAGAAAAAGACTCAGGTTGTTTTTATTATATGTTCCTCGGGTTCCCACGTTGCCTCCCATCTTATGTTCTCTCCATTGAACTTTTACTAGAGGAGTCATCCGGTTCCTCAGCACATATTCTATTGTATCAAGAACCTTTAAAGGCTCTTCAAAATAAGGCAGACCAGGTTTCAGTTCTAATTCCTCATAAGTGAGTACATGCGTTGGGTCAGGGTTTTATTTTCTCAATAGTGATACGTGGAACAGATCGTGTACTTTTGAGAGACTTTGAGGAATTTCCAAACAGTAGGCTACAACCCCAATTCGTTCTATAATTTCGAAAGGTACAGTGTTCCTGGGACTCAATTTACCCTTCTTACTGAAATGTATAACACCCTTCTATGGAGATAAATTCCTAAAAATATGATCTCTTACCAGAAATTCCAAATCCTTCCTTCGGTTGTCTGTATAGATCTTCATCCTACTTTGAGCTGTCTTGATGTGGTTTTGGATTACATTCACTTTTTCCATTGTTTCCTCCACACGTTTTGGGCCTACAAGTTTTCTTTCACCAACATCATCCCAACAGGTTGGTGTGCGACATCTGATTTCATATAATGCTTTATATGGTGCCATCTGAATATTTGAATAGAAACTATTGTTATAAAAAAATTATACCAGAGCTTAATATTGATCCCACATACCTTGAAAGTCACGTGAGGATGATATCAACATGTCTTATAAGGTTTTAATAGTCTGATCTGATTGTCCATTAGTTTGGGTGTGGTAGGTAGTGCTCAAACGATGTTCAGTATCCAGGGATTTCTAGTGACTTTTCTAGAATCTTGATGTAAATCATGGATCACGATCCGAAAAAATCGACAGAGGTACTCCATGAAGTCTTAAAACATCATTAATATATAGTCTTGGTAATTGTTAAAGTGGTAAATATTTTCTTATAGAAATAAAATGTGCTGACTTGGTAAGATGATCAACAATGAATCATACTGCATCATCCCTTCTAGGAGTCTTTGGTAGTCCCATGAAAAAGTCCATTGTAATATTTTCTCATTTCCACTCTAGTATGAGAAGATGTTCCAGGACTCTTCCAAGATAGTGCCTTACATCATTAACTTGTTGAAAAATCCTACATATTGGCACAAAATCAGAAATATCCTTCTTCATGGTGTCCCACTAGTAATGTTCCTTAAAATCTCTATACATTTTGGTGCTACTAGACTATATAAAGAAATTGGAACTGTGATTATCATCCAACAATTCCGTTTTTAGATTAGTTATATCAGGAACACAATGTCTCATCCAAAATTTCAAAATTCTATCTTCATACACAAAGTCACTCAATCTCCCATCATTCATATCTTTAATATTCTTTTGAAACACTTCATTATCGGTCTGAGAACTCGTTATCCTCTCTAGTAAAGATGGTATGGAAACCATTAGTAAACGTTTTGATGTTTCACCATCCATGGTGATTTCAATATCCATCTTTACTATATCCATGAAAATAGGATCCCTTTCAACTCTCATCTTGTTTAAAACTCCCTGATCTTTTCTTCTCAAAGCATTTTCCACCTTCTTTTCCTTCCCCGGGTGGTACTGTATCATGCAATAATAATCCTTGAGTAGTTCAATCCATATCTTTTGCCTCATGTTGAATTATTTCTGTGAGAAAATATACTTCAAACTCTTGTGATCAGTATTAATCTCACATTTTTCACCATAGAGATAGTGTATCCAAATATTCAAAGTAATGATTACTTCTGCTAACTCAATATCATGAGTGGGGTAGTATTTATCATGAATTTTTATATGTCATGATTCATAGGCAATAACCCTATCATTCTACATAAAGACACAACCAAGTCCTTTCGTTGAAGCATCACTATAAATAAAAAACTTATAATTCTCCAATGGTAGAGTCAATATAGGGACATTGACTAATATTCTAATCAGTTCTTCAAAACATTTTTCACATTATTTGGTCCAAACAAATTTAACCCCTTTTCGTGTGATCTTTGTTAATCGGATAGCCAAACAGGAAAAATTCTAGATGAAATGTCGATAATAGCCTACTAAACCAATAAAACGTCATACCTCAGTTATTTTCTTCGGTGCTGGCCTTTCTATGATTGCTCTTATCTTTTAAGGATGAATAGATATCACAACATTAGAGACAATATGGCCAAGACCTGAAATATCCTGAAGCCAGAATTCACACCTCCTCAGCTTCCCATATAATTCATGTCTTCTAAGAGTCTTCAAGACAATGAGCTAGTTATTTTCATGATCTTCATAGCTTTTAGGGTATACCAAGATTTAATCAATAAATACCACTACAAAATCATCATGATATTCTTTGAAACCCCTATTCATTAGATCTATGAAGACAGAGGGTGAATTAGTTAATTCAAAGGGAATTACGGTAAACTGTTAGTGCTCGTACCTGGTTCGAAATGTTGTTTTTGGAAAGTATTCCTTCTTCACACAAAATTGATGATATCCATATCAAAGGTAAATATTTGAAAAGTATTGATCTCTATGAATTTTTTCGAATAAATAATCAATGCGAGGTAGGGGAAGTTGTGCTTTAGTGTTATAGTATTGATCTCCCTCTAGTCAATCCTCAACCTCAAAGATCCATCTTTTTTCTTAACAAAAAGAACAGGGGTCTCCCATAGAGAAACCCTAGGGCAGATAAATCCCTTATTACTCAATTCCTCTAGTTGTTTATTTAGTTCCACTAATTCCACAGTGTCCATTCTATAAGGGGTCTTCGATATGGGCCTCGAACCAGGAATTAAATCATTGGAAAACTCAATTTCTCATTTTGGAGGATGTCCAGGTTCATCTTCTAGAAACTCATCAACATATTCTATCACAATAGATACATAATCTAATTGAACATTATTTTTCTCACCCACAGTTGTTTAATTATCTTCCTCCCCAATAATTGAATTTGGTGGAGATATTGGGGGTGGATCTAGATAAGAATTAGGTGGTGACGATTCTGATATAAAGATAATGTGTTCTTTAGCATCGTTATCAAATATAATAATGTCCTTCTTCTTAGAATATTTTTTTTGCATCATGGTCTGAAATCCAACCATAACAAGAATTGTATCAATTTCAATCATGGGAATGATGATGATATTAGTAGATAAAGAACATTTATATGCTCTAATGGGGACTAATGCACCAAACATTGTTGCAATGATACATACCTTAAGAGTTTTGACTGAAAACTCCCTTGTCAAATCAAATTGGAAATATCTAATTTTCTTAGAAAACTGGGAAAATATGAAACAATGTGATGATCTAGAATCTAATAAATCATTTTCTAAACTTGAGGAAACCATTAAATTACCTGCCACTACGTCTTTCGGAGCTTCAACCTCATCAGTAGTGATAGCATAAGCTTGGCCTTGATCCCTTGTCCTTTTCTAAGGTATATTCCCCTAACACATAGACAATTCATTTTCATAATTCCCCCTTTCCCTAAAATTATAGCATTCAACATTGACAGCCTCTTTCTTCCCCTTGCAATCAAGTTTTTGGTGGCTTTATTCACCACACTTGTAATAGACTCTCATTCCCTTCAGGCAAGTACCAGGGTATTTCTTCCCACATTTACCGCAGGATAGATATCCGACTTTTCCCTTCTTCCCTTTATTTCTATTTTCAAGGTATTAAACAGATCTCTTCTTCTCTTAATTTTATTTAAAGTCATAAGTCTTAGATAATTCCTTTACAATCTTGATAACTGATGAGATAATATCTTCATATGATAAGAAGGATTTTAAAACTAATGCCTAATGGAGAAATGGTTTTAACCAATCAAATAAATGATCAATCTTACTTCATGGGTTACGTATATAGTCATTAGCATGCCACTCTGACCTTGTAATGTTTGATTCATACTTTGGGACATTCTCATCCTCCTTTTGCCTCAAAATCATAAATTGTATTTCTATATCCGCTCAATGGTCATGAGGAAAGTATTTTTCTAAGAAAATTTATTTAAACTCCCTCCATTACTTATTTGATACTTCATCATCATCCTCTGTGTCTTGAATCAAGGACCACTATTGATCAGCATCTCCAGTGAGGTGGTAAACTGCCATGACAACTTTTCCCTTTCACTACTCCCTAAGGCATGAAATATGTTCCCTAATGAACATATCCATTACTCAGCTACCAATGTATTTTTACTCCCATTGAATGTTGGTGTTTTTTTCCTCATGAAGTGATCTCACATTGATCCTCCATACTGCGGATCAGGGTGCTCCATATGGGTAAGGTTATTATTCATTAACTGAGTGAGTTTTCCCAGTATGGTGTTTAGCTGATTAGCTTTAGTTTAATCACCAACTCCACTATTATTATCTTGAGCAGGCGAGAAATCACTATATGGAGTGCATGCATTGATAAGGATTACATTATTTCCACTAGGTTCCATTTCTAAACAATTGAATAAACTAGACTAGTTTATGAATCGAAATAAATAAATCCAAACTTGTAAAACACTTAAGATAAATTGAACAGTTTATTGATATAATCCAAAAAATAATAAAATGTTTTCTTTCAGGAAGTATATACACATAAACCCTTTATAATGTTTTGTAAAGAAAATGAGAATTATCCTATACATTTCATCCAGAGGTGTCGTAACCAAGAGTGCAACAAGGCCTGTTGTCGTGCACCAGTTCCCGTTCGAGTCTAGCTCAAAGTTGTGCTTTTGTGTTTTACCCCTAGGTAAAACTATTCCAGGTATGCCTCCACCATCTCATATCCAGAAAAGGTTGTATTTCTTGGAAAACTCACAAAATCACTACAATACCAAAATTATAGGAAGTTCTTATATATTAATCCTCAAATTCTATCTTAGGGGTATGTGCTCTAATCAGAGTTTTTCTAAATCTAGATTTTAGGTTTGTACTAAACTTCCTATAATTCCAACTGTAACGCCCCAACCCTAGTTACCCAGAGTCGTTGTATTATTACATAACATTGGCATGACAAAAAAAGATCAAGTCTTGAATGTCTAATTAGATTAGTAGCCTTGGAAATACTAGATACATTCATAAGGTTTACATTACATCATAAAATGAAAAACTACAACAACATGGTTTTCATATACAACACACATATGTCTTCAGACTATCCCTACAGGTCATTCATAAAATACATCTTCGCATCCTAGAAAAAAACATAGAAAGGGGTGAAATCAGATTCTTAGTACGGATAACAATATAGCAGAATATTTGATAAATAAGCATAAACATTTAAATAAATATATAAGACTAAAAAAAGCCTTTTAAACATGAACTTCAGTAAAATATTGCATAGATAAAATCAAATAATGCCATTTACTACTCACATGGATATTCTACTAGATGAATAATCACATAAATTATCAATAGCCACTTTCATAATGATGGAATGCATAATTCCAGACTTTCATAACCACATAGTCAAGGCCTTGGGCCAAAAATACCAATTAGATTATGTCAAGGCCTTTTTCCAAGACACTATTTTGTCTCATGAGACCTACCGATGCATCGAGGAGCTATACCGGGCTCCACCCGTCACATACAATGTCCAATGCATTCCTTATATGAAAAGGTTTAAACCTAACATAAACATTCGTATTAAAACTAGCATACAAAATGTCAAAACATTATCCACAAACCATTAATGGTGTAAAAATAACACATCCAAAGACAAACATATCACAAAACCTTTAATTCAATATGGATGTTTTGTATAATAATAAATCAACTTTAAATATTCTTAAAATCAATCAATGTGTGTTGACATATATGAAATCAAAACATTTTTCCAGAAATATCTCTATATTTTGAATTCATTTAAAAGTCACGTATTTATAAAAGAGAAAATTTATATTTTAAAATACTCTTATAAGCTTGTATGGCAAGCTTCAATGATGTTATAATGGTGGAAAATGGCCACACCCACCGTATAAGTCAAAAAAACATTATTTCCTTAATTTTGTCGAAATGGTCATAAAGTAACTTGTTTTGGAAAACAGTGGAATGATTCCTTTCAAAAACATATAAGGTCTTATAAGTGTATAAATTAAATTACCCCATTGTTTAGTAAATTGTAAAAATGTTTTCAAATCCATTTTTAATAAACATGGATGTGGATGATAAAGAGATCCCAGTAGATAATTACATATAAACAACCTTGGATAATGAAGAGATTGTAGAATTACCCCTTACCTTGTACTTTTACTTGGTCAAGGGTAGGTAAACTACATGTATAATGGAGAAATAAATGTTATTAAATTATTCAATAATCGTATACATTAATATGATATCATATATGATATTTTAAAATTGCTTTGTTAATAATATCTTAGTATTATCTTCGTTTCTGGTGTTAACAAATTTGTTTTCCTTTAAATTATTTGTTATTTGAGTCACATTGGTTATGGATGGGATGTATATTATTCATATATATAATGATATCACGTATTTAATAATTATTTTTAATCGTCTAATGAAAATTAGTCTTGAATACATACGATAGGGAATGATCTCATCGCGTTCGTGGAGACGGTAATCCGTACATATGCACGAGTGAAAATATCATTCTTTTGACATTAAAATAACATATAAATGGATTTTATATCATATTAACATATTAATTATCATGTTATATTTATTATTTACATCAATTACACATCATTATTATAACCATCCAATTAATATTGTTTTGAATAACAATTACACCATGACTTGGAGATGGTAAGCCGCACGTACACACGTATGGTGACATGTCAATAAAAGGATGGATAGAATAATAAATTTGGTTGTAACATATTTATAAAAACATTACAGTATATAGAAGATACTTGAGTTATTATTTCAGAATTGAAACAACAAAGAAAAGTAAGTGGAAGTAGAAAGGAACATGAAAGATGTGATAAAATATTTACCTCTTCTTCGGGTTCTTCCTTTCGATTTGATCAAAAGGGATCGTTAGGTTGGATTTATGAATAAAGAACGGCCTCTAGGATAAATGGAGGACCGTTTAGAGGGTATTTGGGTAGATTTTTCCCCAAACAAATGGCTTTAAAGGTTTGAATTAGAGAAATGGTGGAGTTCCCTTTTATTAGAGTGGTGAGGGGCACCTTATGAAAAGTTAGAAATATTATATTATAATAAAATCATTTTCGGTTTATAATGGTTCCAAAATGGATTATTTAAATGATAAGGTGGATATGGGTTGAAATACACTCATAAAATAGTTTTTAGATAGGTTTTGGTCACTATATTAACTTTTTTCTTTTAGATTTAACTCTTAGTTAAATAGTTTTACATTTACCGTGTTTCGCTGTGTTTTTATATTATATGGTTAATAAACATACTATATTTTTCCAAGAAAAAAAAAAGTGGTTAATTATTTATACACTTATCATTATATATTTTTTGGCTGAACCATATATTTTTAGTAATAGAATATCAATTAATAATATAGTTTTTTTTGAAAACCCTTTTATGTCAATTTTGACACTATTTGTTATTTGGTTTTTACTAAAATTATAACAACATTACTTCTTCGAAAACAATTCATCTAACCAAACCTAATATATCATATTAATCTATAAAAATAGTGTAATTCATAAAAAGTCTCAAACTACATTTATTTTTATATTTATAATATCACTTATTTTAATATTTCATTAATTAGGTAATTACTTCATCATCATTGTTTGATATATAAAACAACTTATTTAATGTCTAAAAAATATAAATAAAATACTAGTATGTAGGAAATATATTTATATTTCTACTTAATATTTATAGTTTAATTTATCTTATGTATTACCCAATATTAAATAATTTTTAGTTATTAAACATTGATTTTAACTCTTTTAACTCTTCATTAAATAAAATCATTTTAAGTGTCCTAATCTAATCCATGTGAACCAAAAAGGTTCATATATTCTTCCTAATGTTGTTTTTGGTCGAATTATAATTATTCAATAAAATTAGGACATGTGTTATGGTAATAGTAATATCATTTTTATCCTTAATTACACTATTTACTTTTAACCATGTTACATAAAAGTAAAATGTTAATATTCACCAAAAATTATTTTCATCTTATTGAACCACATTTTTATTTCTGATATTGACCATGCCTCTATGATTTTTTAAATACCAATCATAGAAGTGGTAATATTATGTTTTATTTGAATTTGCAAATTCTCCTAGGAGGTGGGTAAAAGACGGTGAACAGTTCAATAAAATTTTTATATATGTAAAATTATTATAAACTGACTCCAATGAATTACATTAAACATTTATTGGTATTATGTATCTATTTTTATCTAAAATAATTTTAAATAAAACAAAATAATTATTTAAATAAAAATTCCATTATAAACTATAACACATTGTTTTTAACTATTCATGAAAAATTTAATTTTTTTTTAAAAAATACCAAAGATCACCCAAATCTATTTTCAATATTCAAAATCCAAAAATGAAGTCCATTTTTAAAGATAAAATTTATAAATTTTCAAAAAGTGGGTATTACTATTCATAATGGCTAGTTTGATTGGTTGTGAGGTGTTATAACTCGAAGCTGCGTACAACACATGCTACTGTATTATTCAAAGAGAAGCATACCGTGGAATCTTGGGATGTTACAAAAAAAATAGTAAAATGGTAAAAAATTTGTTAAAATTTATTTCATTAAAAATATGAATATCAATTAATAATATTCTTTACCGAATGGAAAATAAATTCAGTTTTACATAAACATTTTATGTCAGTATCTCCAGTACATAAAAGAAGAAAAGTGAAGGAAAAAAATGAATTTATCATAAATAATCTAATAAGATGGATATATATTGACTTTAAGTGAGAAATATCAAATAATTCGACCAACGATGACTTAATCATTATAATTCCTGAATAATAATGATATTGTTAAATAAACCCTTACCTTATGAAACAATATAATCAAATCACCATAATTATAAATATAATAAATATTGATTTTTTAAAATTATATTTCAGAATAATGTAAATAATTATAATATCTTTTGCACTTCACTTATAAAACATCGACATATATTTATTAATAATTAGTTTTAAATCTTCATTTCCAATTGTTTAATGTTTCATTCCTCGTGGATGCTTTGATTATGAAGTTTGGGTAATTTTATTTGGATCATTATTCCATATGAAAAATAGAAATAATATTTATATAAATATCATATATATTAAATATATAAATATTTAATATAATATAGTTATTTTTGATGAACAAATGAATTAAATTGTTCATTGAGACAGTAGGTTAAACATATATAGGAACATTGTTTCCACTTTTTAACAGATCGAATAAAAGAAATGTATTTATTAAATCAAATTTATATAATAATTATAATATATTATATATACTATATATTTATTATGATTTTATGATTACCATACATGTAAAGAGGAAATTAAAATTGAATCACATTGCTTCGTGCTAGTGATAGTCGACAAGTACGCAAGAGTGACAATTTCATTTTTTGATGGATGGAAAGATATGAATGTAGATAAAATATTATATTTCCAAAACTATAATTATTTCATAAAAATAATACACACTCATTATATTAATCTCGATAATGGATCATGAGAAATGGGGATGAAAAATGAATTACACCATGTGGTATGTTGTACATAAGATCATGCAATGTTTTCACTTTCTGTGGCATGGATAATAGGTGTATAATTGTTGTACCATAATAATTTAAACATATTACTATTTTTATGATACATTATTTATTATTTATTATGGATAAAATATATTTATGTTATGTATAAGAATAAATAATCATGTTAGGGTATATAAAAACGATTACCTCTTCTTTAGTAGACATCCTTTATACCTTTTTTTACCATTTTTTATAACGATTATTTTAAAATTAAAAACATATAATTAATGTCTTGGTAGTATTAAAAGATAATTGTAAAGGGTTTAGTCAATCTATGATTCCTAGGAAGGTGATATTTAAAGAGATAAGGGGTGTCATATGAGAGAGGGTAGAGGCCACCGTGGAATTAATTAATGTATGAAATTAATATAAATTTATTCTCATTGAAATATATATTCTAATTAATATAATTTGAATATAATATTATTATTACCCTAAATAATCTCACCCAATAAAATCATGACATGTAATGATTATGATATCACCATTTTCTATTACATTTAACTCTCAATTAACGCTTTTGATAATCACCATTGTATCATTATAGTTTAAACATTGCTAGTCAATACCATTAAAATAAATGGATAAGTGACACATAAATTGACCATTGTTTATATTTTTAACCATATCCCATTAATTTTTATTTATATACTTGTTTTAGGTATTTTTATTCATTAAATAAAACACGGTTTATTATAAATTGTCACTAATTTCATTTTTTTTAAACATTAAATATTATAATATAAAATGAGACTAACTATCTTAAGATGGTTCCAAAATGAAATGGATTCAAAAAAAGTATGGTATGGTATTAAATTAATAATATAATTTTATTTTGATGTGTTTTTTTATTATTTAAAATGTTATATTTTTGTATAACCCCTTTTTAAACCAATTATAACCTCAACCATTGAAATGCACTTTCTAATATTAATGAGTTATAATTTTATTTATTAGTTAAAAATTGAATAATAAATGTAGAATCATGAAATTTTAGACTATGTATCAACTTAATTATCCTTTTCATAGATTCTACTAATTTTTAAATATTTTAATAAAAAAATTTAATGTAATATACTATTAATTGAATTTAAAAACTATTAACAAATTTTGATTTTGAAAATAACATGAATGCAATGGAATGCAATCATAAATATTTGTAGCATCCCTAATTTTTAGTTTTGATCTATAAAATTCATTTAAAATAAAAAATCACCAAAAATATTACATTTGGAGTTTCTATGATTATTTACATCATTTTTATATGTATTTCACAGGAACAATGTCTGATTTTCATAACCATTTAGGGTAGTTAGTTGATAAATAAAAATAAAAAATAAATTACCATAATAAAGAAATTATATTTATAATAAAAATTTTGGAAGTAACATTAATTTTTTATCCCTATCACAAAATATTATATATAGTCAAAGTAAGAGTGTGACATTTTTGACACTATATTTAATTTAAATAATATATAAGTAATTTTATAAGAAATATGGAAAAAATTTCCATAATATAGAATCATGAACGAGGATTGTTGAATACCACCCATCTAGTAGACTAAATGAACGTATTAGTGTTATTCTTAGTCTTTATCATTTTTTATACTTTAATTACCATGATTCACACTAATAAAGGTCACACATATTTACTATAGTTAATGTTCCTAAAGACTAAAAATAAAATATAACAATTTAAAACTTTTTACTCTAATGATTAAAATATGGAATATATTTTTTGGAATATATTTATATTAGTGCAAGAATTCATTTCAAGTCTATAATAAAAAACACAAAAAAAGTGTTTTCAATAAAAATGCCTTTTTATTTCTAAATATTTTCATAGGAAATTCAACAATAATATTGATTATAAGGAAATAAATTGAATTATTAATTATATATTATAACTAATTATACTTTGTAAAAACTATAAAATAAAATTTTACATTGTAAATATATGAAAAATAAAATTTTTATTAAAAATCTGTATTTTTTTACTCTTTAAGGAAAATATCATACATTCGAAAAATTTCTCAAAAACATCACTGTAAAATAATTTTTAATTGATGATTTCCAAAATTAAATAATTTTTTGAAACTTAAGTTTTCTAAAGTTTCATGAAATTCAATTTAATATTCACTCACAAAAAAACAAATAAAACACATTTTAGAAGAAAACTTATTTTTGAAGAATAAAATAAATACTAAAAATTGAGTACGTATTTACACATAACCAGTTGAATAATTTTTATTAATTAATTTAATTACATATATTTAATAATTTTTTATTCACATTATTTCCCACCAATATATTTTCTATGTTATAAATATTATTATTTATTTATTTATATTCCTAGGATAAAGTGAATTTATCCATCAATAAGAGATTTTATTTGAGTAGAAAAAAATCTAGGAAGCCATATATTATTGAATATAACATGGTGGTGGGGGAAGGATTCAACTATAGATGAAAAACTATTAACACAACTAAATCTACTTAGCATTAAAATATTTTATTCCTATGCATGATAAGACAATAAAAAACATATATCATCCAATTATTTATCTAGAGAGATTAAAATAAAAAAATTGCCACCAGTTTTTGTTGTGGATGTGTTCACACCTTCGAAACAAAATAATTACCGTGAGTTATTTGGGTTTTTTTTATTTTTATCATATGTGTTTCATCATCATAGGGTTTTACCAACCCAATTACTTTTGAAACCAGATTCAAAAATATGTCCTTTATATTATCCTAATAGTGTAAACTATTTAAAAATATATCTAAAATGTGCTCTCTTGATCTAGTTAGAGTCTGGGTGAAATAAAGTGTTTTAGTCTACCCCCTTATTTGAGATAAATACAATGATCCTAAAACTTGTTAATTTATAGAAATGTATTAGGATGATTCTATTCTTTTGCCATCAATACCAAATCGTCAGTTAAATCTCAAAATTTGATATTTTTAACCGTATCCAATTTAATCAATTAACATTTTAAATAATCAAAGAGTTGATTACCACTATTCTACCTATTCTAAAGACATTTTCCTTTATATATTTTGGATATTATCATTTCATCTATGGTGGAAAATACTTATTGCATGAAAAATTTTATCAATTTTAATTATACTCTCTATAAATCCAAAATGGATGATCTTTTATATATTAAATATTTGTAAATCCTACAATGTATTATTTTAATATCATAATACCTAAAGATTAATATTATAAAGAGAGGAAATATTTTTGGAATATATCATGTCCCCTTATCCAAAAATTCTACCCCTATGAGGATAGAAATGTGAGAATAGAGATAATGACACCATGAGTCCTGCCTCTATTAGGATCGGGTTGGCGGCTAGCATCGAGGGTATAGTAAACAGAAAAATGGGGAGAAATAACCTCCATGAGAACACAAGAAAAAGAGAAATATCTGACAGAAACAAAATAACTCCTTCTTGAACTAAAATATAAAATAAGTTCCAAGTACGTATTTTCAATTTATTGATATGACTAGTACAATTTAATTGGAAAACTGAAGTACCAAATTAAATCAAAACGGAGGCGACCGCAAATCCCAAACAAATCCTACATCCCCAAGCTAGTAATAACTATCCTAATCTGAAACCATATCCAAGTGACCATAAAACCCATTTATATATATGTTGTGTGATTATAACATTATACTTAGTAGGATCCTCCCCAGAGCCTCTCGTGAAAATGTAATGAAAGCATGATAAAGCATAATGAACAACATGTGAATCTAACTAATCACATGAATAGGTATATTATGTTTTTATCCTCTCTATCACTACCCTCACCAAGTATTGTATATAATAATATGTAACATAATAATGAATATCAAGGGTACCATAATACCACTTTTTAACAGGTTCCCCCTTTTCCCTAATGTATCATAAACTGAGCATCCCTCTCCAAAAATTCTAGACTGAAGACACCTAGAAAAAACACCACAACCTTATCCTCATGCAACACATGACCACCATATCCACATTACCCAATGTAAATAGGTAGTTTTTGAGATCCACCACATCCCGCATAACATGTATCAAACATTAGGTATCATACCTCAAGTCACAATAGCCCATACATTGTGTAAGGATCCAAAATCCATCATAGCATATACACGATATACATATAATAGCACATAGGAAACTATATCCATAATAAATGTGTCTGTAATAACCAAAATACATTACAACACTCTACATACATGTATTGGGAAAAATAACTCTCGTGAAGACTAGTACTAGTAACTACCAAGATAAGAGAGTGGGGCCAATGGGGGTAGTAATCCATCCATCCTTTCATAGGGAGGATGGGGGAAACACCTCCATATATTAGAATCCACAGGGTGTCAGTTTCCCTAATCGACAAGGTGGAGTAGAATATAGAATCACAGAAGGTAGAGAATATAATATATCTCACAAACATACTATGTGAATATCATATTCTTAGTCTCAACTATAGCCAAGGTCTCTCAGACTCCCATATACCACTGCAAAGACAAGGTGTCCTATAGGCACACAACCATTTAAAGAGACACATTATATTACTTTATCCATTTTTATCGATTTCACTTTATGTTAATTAATTATATAACCATTAATTTACAATTATAATTTCCACATTATATTTCATTAGTATCACAACAACATTTCATGCCCTCAAGGAATAACTAAACTCTGTCCACAGTTCCTTTAAATTGTAACATCAACATTGCATCCCACCTAGCTCGACCCCCATGGGATAACATCATTCATACAATCATTTATTGACAAAATTAGGAATTTTCAAAAAATATTGGTACTATGTAAAATAATTCTATGTTTCATAACATATGTGGATCAACATAGTGAGTACATGAACTACCTGTCGAGACATTTCCACCTATAGCTAGAGTGCAAGACCATCCATCCTTAAGAAGATAAGAACTGAAAGCACGTTGAATACCACACACGTATTCGCCTCTTCTTGAAGGAGGGTAAGCTATCCCATAATCCTCAAGAAGTGGGGAAAATAAAAATCATTTTCAATAAGAAACACTTTCATGTCTATGGGTAAGCTCAACTTTAACATGTTCCATCATCTCTAGGGTCATCCCTAACACCGACATGCATAAACCGATGAATCTCGCCACTCATGGAATCATCTCCTTCCACCACCACTGCACCTCCCTACCCCCACATACCCCAAAATCCCTATAGTCTTGGCCATCCCATGCTGACACCACAACACAAGCAGTACAAAACAAAAATGTAGCAACTAGGCTCATGGCCCAAAAAAAGGCATTCAACCATTACACATAATTAGCACTCACAGCTCAAATGCATAAGACTCTTGTCCTTTGAAAGAAAGAGGGTAACTCAAAACACTTCAAGTAAATATCATTATCACACAATTCGAGCATTATTCCATATTTAATTAGTCAATTCAATTAAATAGTCACAACAACATCCATTTAATTTATCACAAATCACAACTACAACAACAAAATTCATTAAACATCCCTCTTTATATTTTACAAATAATTTATAATTAATCTCTGATTTTTGTTCGTTACCAATTTACATTAATAACAACATCATTAAAAAACAAAAGCATAGATATCAAACCATCTAGAAATTAAAGAGGCAATAACATCACAAAGTAATTGATACTAATTCTTTACTCCACTTCAAGTATTAATTTTCTCAATTTCATTATGATAAAATGGATAAAACAAAATAACTCTATTATTAAATGAAAAATAATATATAATCCAAAAATACCATACATTAAAAATATTCTGAAATTTTATGCATGAGAATAGGCCAACACAGTGGATCACAATAACCTCTCCCATAAGAGATTCATCCACCCCAGGACACCATGGCATAACCACATCAAACAACACCCAAGTAAGGTCCATTAGAAACATGGAGATCACATGATGAAACACGGAAAATAAAATTTGAGGACACATACCAAGGAACCTATAATAGTGGCGGTATAACATACCTTATATGGACTATCGATCAACACATTCTGGTTACACAATGATAGGAGGTGCGCATGCAGCAAGAAAACTCCAAGGAGAAATGATCCAAGCATAGAATAGTCACACAAATACTAAAGAACAATGGTTTTGGGTGCCTCGCTGTTGAGATCCATACATGACGTACATAGAAATTGCATTAAATATGTGGAATACATAATACATGAAAAAAACCGATGCCCAATGACAGTATTAGTTTAGTGTCTTTGGAAACTCAGAACGTAATATTCTAATAATGGTGAATGATCTTCAACATCTCCCATAAAGATCTTCCCCTTTTTGTTTTATTACATAAAATCGTTATTTATATCCTGGGGAAAAGAAAACATAACAAAGGTGAGCTCAAATTCTCAGTAAGGGTATTCATAGAGAACATGAAATAATCCAAAAACATTTGAATATAAAAACATGATCATAAAACATCAAAATCATGAGTAATGACATAAATATTGGCAGTACATAAGGCATAAATCATAAAAGAACATTTATCATGATGAAATAGCTTTTGAATAAAACATGTAATTGGGGAAACCATTAAGCACATGTTATGATTTTCATAGTAGAAAAGGCATTGCTGCCAGGACCATCATAGTGGACAATGTCCATTACTGAACTGAGTTTACTTGTCGTTCTAGGCTTGTATTACTGAATTGGACTCACATGTCATTCCAGAAATTTTTATCTAATGTGATATAAATCATTCAACAATGCATTGGAGGGAGATATAGGACCCACCCATATCATAATGAAATCATTCTTTCATGTTCCACAATATAAATCAATCATCATAACCCAAAGAATAAAATGGGTTTCATAATCATCATCCCATCATAACATAATCCATATAAAACAAATGTATATCATTTCATTGTAAGAAAAATCAAACCATTTAAATAATAGAAAAATTAGACTTGAAACTTAAACATACTAAATAATGTCATAATAGATGGAAAATAGTTTTGATAAAACATTTTAAATGAATTCTTGAAGAAAATATCATTTCATCTTCAAAATAATTTTCTTTTCTCAAAATGCCATGAAATTTTAAAAGAAAAGGTTTTTTTTTGAAAATAATCATAAAATTTTGTAGGGGAAGCTTCATTGAAATAATTCTATATGAAACTCTAAAAAATCAATTCACATCGTATAAGTTAAAAACTCATTCTTCTTGTACTTTTTCCGAAAAGTCTAAAAGTACCTCGTATGGTAAATAAAAGATAGATCCCTTCCATAGTATAGAGTAAAAGTCAAAAAGGGGTAAATATGACTTTAAACATACATGTATGAATAATAAATACTTTATAAATACATTTCTCTAAAACATGGAAATAGGAGATAAATATAACCCCAGTAAATACTTACGTATAAACAATCTCAGATAAAACTGAGAATGCAAAATTATCCCTTACCTTGTGTCTAATTTCATCTTTATGTGTCTGAGACTCCTATATAGTGTGTTTAAAAATATGATTATCTTCGAACAGAACCTTAATAATATTTATGATATCATATATGATTCACTTATGACTTTATATTACCCATACTTTTGTCAATACCATGTTAAAGAAACGTTTTGGGTAAAATCGTTTCATTTATTCTACGTGTTTGGACTTGTTGTTCATGATATTATTATTAATTATATCATGATTTACATACTACTTCTAGAATGTAAAAGATGATTAATATATAATATATATTCCTTATATATATATAATATATAGATAAATTAACTGAAACACACCGTTCATGGAGACGGTAGGTCGTACGTATGCATTAACACTGTTTTCCTTTCCTTATTGACTTGAATGGAAGTAAGTATATGAGATATATATATATATATCAAGTAGAATTATTATGTCCCATATATAATTATTATTCATTACATATACTTTATAATCATTCTTGAATGGTTAACATGGACAATGAATCTCATCGCTTCGTGGAGACGGTAATCCGTACATACGCAAGAGCAATGATATCGCTCCCGTAATTATTTAATGGAATTATAGTGGAAGAAATAATTTCTCAAAATTAGTATCATGTTATAATAATCATATATAGTTATTTTCTACACCATTATAGCCATCTAATTAAGTTGGTGGGGGAAAACAGATTACACCACGGCATGGAGACGGTATTTCGTACGTACGCATGCGCGGTGATTTTGTTTTCCATCTGATGGATAGAAGGTGAAATAGATATGATTAATATTTATAATAAAATATCAGTATATGAGTTATACTGATATTATTACTTATTGATTAAAAAACTAAAGAATAATATGTTTAGGTATAAAGAAACTTGAATGAGTCGGTAGAAAAGATTACCTCTTCCTCAACGTACCTCATTTAAAATTTCTCTTAGGGCACTAGAGTTGGTCTTTTGAGTTGATCAGAACCTCTATGATCTAACTATAGATGTTTAGAAGAGTAATTGGTTGGGTGTTTCTGATAATTAAGGCTTAAAATTTTGTGAAGAGGAGAGGGAGGATGTGCCCTTTTATAAGGGAGGAAAGGGGATCCTTTGGAAACCTCAAAAATATTAATTTAATATAAATTCAAACCCCACATAAAAACATCAAAAATTAATCAAATACAAATATTAGATGAGAGGGAGTTGTAATATCATCAACCAATAAAATTTAGACAAGTTGGAAATTTTTTTATTCCTTATCAAGATGATTTATCTTTATTTAATCTATTTAATTTTATTTATGGTAATAATATTCTAAATTTTAAATTGTTATAAATAATTACTTATGTGTTGTAAATTATACAAAATTTGGTATTTTATAAAATTTTAGACCATATAAATTTCAATTTATAATTTTTATATATTTTTGTGATTTTTAATCAATTTAATAATATGTTATTTTTATAAAATAACAATAGTGTCTATTTTGACACTATTCATTTATTTAAATTTAAATAAAATCTACACAGAAGATATATTCAAAAAAAAATGTTTAAAATTTTTGTAAAATGTCATATTCATATATAAAATTTGTGTAGAACATTAATTAGTTAATATAATATTTATTTTTATATTTATAAAACCATTTATTTGATATTTCTTTTAATAAAACAATTACAACATCATTTTTGTATAATCATTTTATATACTAATTAGTTGTATAAAAATTAAAAATAAAATACATTGATGATGATAAATCTAATATCTTTAAAAATAATACTATTACTAGAATTTATCATCTTAATTTCACAACATGTAAATTGTTATATTTATTAAATTATGATGGTGACAACTTTGACTTCATTTAAAATAAAATTATATAAGTTTCTTAATCACTTTTAAAAAGATCCAAATGGTCAAACATTCTACCATTGGACGGTTATGTTATAGATATATACGTCCAATAGTTTTTGGTCTTGTTTTTGGGATTTTAATGGGTATTATTCTTTTAATAAAAACTATATTACTGAATTTTCTCTAAATAAATAATTTTTACATCGTTAATGTATAAGATATTAAGGTAATTAAATACCACTTAAAAATTACAAATAAATTACCATAACAAAGAAAAACATATTATATTTCAAATGAGTATTTATAATAGAATTTATATTTTGTATAACCTTATATTAAAAATACACTAATTATTAAAGTTTTAGTGAGACATATTTCACATTCTTTAAAATAAAATAAATTAAAGGTCTTAATCAGATCCAAGTGGGTTCCAATGGATTCTATTTCGACCCTAATATGCCTTAAAACGAAATAATATCATCCAATTATATTAAGACATGTTTTGGGGTAATTTTATAATATTATATTTACCCTTAATTACCCGATTAACCATTAACTATGGTAAATAAAATTTACCTTAGTTACTATTCATAGTGCCCAAGAATAAAAAGTAGACTATTAAAATAATTTGGACCTACTGATTCCAAATATGGAATCACTTTTTCAAAATTCAAATCACAGAAGATGAAGAAATTATTTTAAAATTAATCCCGTTGTTAGAAATGAGTTTTAAAAGTTAAAAAATTGCAAAAGATTGAAATGATTTTACCTATGAATTCAATGTAAAATCAATGATATTGACATAAATTATATTAAATGGTAAAAATATATTCTATTTATACTTTAAAACCATTAAATATTATAATTTAAGAATATAAATTATTACGATGAAAAAAGTTGTTTTTAATTAATATATAGCATGTTTTTACTATTCATTAAAATATGAAAGTAATCATAATAATATGAAAAATTTACCCAAAGTAAATTTTCATATCCTTATTCCAAAGAAGAATTTTATTTTCTCAAATTTAACTTATAATCATGTCAAAAACTAGATGTAATGTGGGTGCGCCATTAAAATGCTGCGAAATGGCTTTTTCAGAAACATACTTATTTTACAGGAAAAATTTATTTTGTTATCATACCATTTTCTAGAAAATGTGTCAGATAAATACTAATGTTATAAAATTCAAAATTTAATTAATAATATTCATAAAGTCTTGTTCATAATAACATTATAATAATATATCATTGTTTAGTGAGACCAAGTATTGCGTACTACACACACTATTGAGGAAGGTCGTGATTGCGTGTAATGCAAGCCAAGTCAGGGTTGCATGTATTGAAAGCTCTCTTTGGTGTTGTACATAACATAATAAAAGCTAATTTCATTTATATATTAAACAAAATCTATAATTATTGTTGCGTGGAATAATTTCTACAAAACCAATATTAAAATTGTGTGTAATATGAGCCATGAATAGTGTTGCATATACTGAAAGCTAATACGGTGTTGCGTATATTACACGATAATATTGGTGTAGTGTACAATATAAGACATCAATGAAATTAAAACAAATATATCTCATAAAATCGTTGGGTGCTATATTCCACCCCCTTAAAATGAATTTCACCCATGAAATTCGTCAGGGTTATACATCATTTACAACATGAATGTTTCATTCATAGAAACCCACATCGTAAAAAAGAATAATAAAATATTATTTTAAAAACTGATGTATGAAACGTAATTATTACCCAAATTAACTCTTCACTAGGATTCCACATAAGAGAACATAGGTAAAAATATGGATATGGAAGAGAAATATAACCATCAACTTCTGATGAAGAGTGGTAGAGGACATGGCTATGAAAAAGCCAACAATCACAAAGCCATAAATTTGTGATGATCTAAGGTACCATTTGATTCATTAGATATGGGGGAACTAGGTAAACAATTTTTGTTTTTCAAGATCATTTCCCAAATGTTGATGAATTATTGAATTAAAAGTAATACCTACTTGATTTTCGTACATTCTTACCGTTGCTCGTGCCTTGAACAATTTCCAATTCAACTCTTAAATAAATGAAGTTGAATTTGTCTTTTTCAAAGTGTTATCAGATCATGCAATAGAATGATAGGTCATTCCATCTATCTCAAACATAATGTTAGAAAATGTAATATACATAAGACCATCTTATGGTGATATTAATCGTATATGGTTCCAAAAATGGACCTTTACTTCATCTATCATACCTCTTAATAAAATAAAACTAGTTTCTATTAATCAGGGACTTCCTGTAGGCCAGTGGTAGAAGATAAAGACATGTCGCACTTAGGTTTTGGGATTGATTCCTGCAACCTTGTTCAATGGGATGGGTTGTCATCAATCATGCAGATTTTCCTTTTTCTAAAACATTACCATTATAACATTCCAGAAATAATATTGAAAAATGGTTCTTTCCTTAAACAATACTATCTGATGTCCAACATAATCCATTCCAATCTTTAGGCTTATCCAAAATACTTCTATCAAATATCATAGTATAAAGTAAAATATTACTCGACATAGCATCTACTGAGAATGTGAATACCATCATTTATTATATGATATATCTTGTTGGTCGCATTCCAAACATGTGAATACCTTAATCGTGTATTCTCTGTAAAAATGAATACCAATTAAACCTTAGTGAAAACATGAATGCTGTCAAAAGTTAACTCCTTTCACATACCAAAATCCCAAAATTTCGATATACTCAAACCATAATATCACTTTGTCCTTATATCAGTCATGAACTCATGAATACTATCAAACATATTATTTTCCCTGTATCCATTCATTATACGCATATCATCTTCTTTCTAAAAATATATGAATAACCTTTCATGGTTATCGGTACCATTAAATTATTGAAAACAATAATAGACCAATATATAAATATTCCAATATTCCATGATACTATATACAACATTATTTCGGAATCCTGTTACATACACAGTTAATCATTCCACAACATCGTTGTTATATTCTACATCACCAATAGTGATCGCATGAGACTTTCCTTTGCCCTTTTCCTTAAGTGGTTGTTGATGTCGATCATTATTAACCCTTGTCTTTGGGCATTGATTAGCATAATTCCCCATCTCCTTTCACTTGTAGAATTGAAGTGTTGGTGGGGAGTTCTCTGTAGTTTTTTCCTTATTAACATCATTAGCTACCCTTTTCCATTACTTCGACACTCAGCTACTCGATGACCTTTTTTCCACATATAAAACATTTTCTAGTCCCTTTAAAACAATCTCCACCATGCTTATTTCCACACATCGAGCATAATGAATCATTAGTCTTCTTTTCACCATTTTTTTGAGATTTTACCTTGAACTCCATCATTCGTTTCTTTTCAAAACCATGAGATGGATATGTAACACCAACTTCCAATTCTACCTTGATAACACAATGCACAATTTCTTTGTAGATACATAAGTCTCTTATATCTAATTCACTAAGAAGAAATGGTTTTAAGACACTGAAAAATTGATCAACTTTACATTTAGGTTGGATGATAAATCCAGATGCATACCTTTCAAGCCTTTTCAAATTCGCCTCGTATATACCAATATATTCATCATCCTTTTTCTTAAGCTCATGGAACTCCTTTTACATCTTTTTTTGAAGAATACGAGGGAAGTACATATTAAAAAACATGTTATTGAACTCATCCAATTCCATGGTTTTAATTTCACCTTTGGGACTTGTATTCATAATTAGTGTCCAACACTGGTCTGCTTCACCTTCTAAACGGTAAATAGCCAGAATGACTTTTTCATGTTCTGAACATCGAAGTATGTAAAATATATTTTCAATGGTACTGATCCATTATTCAGCAAAAAGTAGATCAGAATACGCACTGAATGAATGTGGATGTTTCCTCATGAAGGACTCTATAGAATATTGTTTCCTTCTCTGCTCATTCGGGAGTCCAGAATGATTCAGAGCTTGTGTAAGTATAACAATAAGATTTTTCACTCCATCTCCCATAACATTGTCTTCTTCAGGAGGACAATCATTGCATTGTCCATTACTTTGATCAACATGGTTCCTTCAGGTTCCATCCGTCGTCTAAAACGCTAAACGAATAGTGTAAGAGGAAAAAATAAATCTAGGAAAACAAAATAATAATGGGAGAGTACTTTCAATATATAACATCTTAGGTTTAATTATATGATCATTACTGCAATCCTAGGACTATAACCTATACTTTTACTTAACCTTAGGGGCATCCCTAGACATATCTTAGAATTATCTCTAGGGATATCACTAAATATTTCACATCCTTGTTTCCAAAGGTTGACTAAACCTTCACCCCGATACCAATTGTATAGACCCATACTTGAAGTACATAGACATTACACTTATTTTGCAGAAAACATAAAACATGACAAAATTAGATGCCCAAAGGACATATTAGTTTAGTTTATTTGGAAACATGGAACGTAATATTCTAATCATGGTGAAATATCTTCAACATATCCCATAAAGATCATTCCTATTTGTTGTCTTACCTAAAACCTTTCTTTATATCTTGTGGAAAAGAACACATAACAAGGGTGAGCTCAAATTCTTATTAAGGGTAAGCATGGAGAACATAAAACAATGAAAAAACATTTCAACGTAAAAACATGAACATAAAACATCAAAATCATGAGTAATGACAAAAATCTTGGCAGTACATAAGGCATAGATCATAAAAGAACATTAATAATGATAAAATTGCATTGGAATAAAACATGTAATTGTTGAAAGCATTATGAACATTTTATGATTTCCATAATAGCCAAGGCATTGATACCAAGACCATCATAGTGGACAATTCACATTACTGAACCGAGTTTACATGTCATTCCATCCTTGTATTACTAAACCAGATTCACTTGTCGTTGCAGCCATCTTTATCTCATGAGATATAACTCTTTACCCAATGCATTTTAGGGAGATATAGGTCCCACCCATCTCATAAGAAAATCATTCTTTAATGTTCCACAATATAAATTATTCATCATAACCCAAAGAATAAAATGGGTTTCAAAAACATCATCCCATCATAACATAATCCATATAAAACAAATGGATATCATTTAATCATAAGAAAAATCAAACCATGTAAATAATAGATACTTTAGACTTTAAACGTAAAAATTCTAAATAATTTCATCTTATATTGAAAATAGTTTTGATAAAACAGTTGAAATGAATTCTTGAGGAAAATATCTTTTCTTCTTCAAAATCATTTTCTTTTCTTAAAATGACATGAAATTTTAAAAGAAAAGGATTGTGTTTAAAATATTCATGAAATTTTTTAGAGGAATAATCATTGAAATAAGTCATTATGAAACCATTAAAATCCATTCACGTGGTATAAGTTAAAAAAACATTCTATTTTTACTTTTGCTGGAAAAGTCGAAAAGTACCTCGTATGGTAAACAAAAGAAAGATTCCTTCCATAGTACATAGTAAATGTAAAAAATGGGATAAATATGACTTTAAAAATACATGTAATAATAGTAAATACATTATGAAAAAATTCCTCTAAAACTTGGAAATTGATGATAAATATAACCCCAGTAAATACTTACGTATAAAAAATCTTAGTTAAAAATGAGAATGCAATATTATCCCTTAACTTATGTCAAATTCCTATTGTATGTGTCTGAGACTCATTTATAGTGGGTTTAAATTTATTACTAACTTTTAATAGAACCATTATAATATTTATTATATCATATATGTTTCACCTATGACTTTATATTACCTGTTCTTTTGTCAATTCCATGTTAAAGCAACGTTTTGGGTAAAATCGTTTCATTTATTGTACGTGTTTGGAATTGTTTTTATTGATATTATTATTAATTATATCATGATTTACATACTTCCATAATGTAAAACATGATTTATATATCATATATAATCATTATATATTAATAATATATATACAAATGAAATGAAACACACAGCTCATGTAGACGGTAGGCCATACGTACGCATAAACGCTATTTTACTTTCCTTATTGACTTGAATGAAAGTAAGTAGATGACATATATATATATACATAAATACAGTAGCATTATTATTTCATATATATCATTATTATTAATTATATATACTTTATATCATTCTTGAATGGTAAACATGGGGAATAAATCACATTGCTTTGTGGAGACAGTAATCCATACGTACGCATGAGCGATGATATTCTTCCCATAATTATTGAATGGAATTGGATTGGATGATAGAATATATAAGAATTATTATCATGTTATTATAATCATATATATTTATTCTTTTCACCATTATACCCATCAAAGTAAGGAAGTGGTGGAAAACAGATTAAACCACGGCATATAGACGGTATTTCGTACGTACACATACGCGGTGATTTAGTTTTCCATAGGATGGATAGAAGGTAAATTAGGGGTGTTTAGTATTTATAATAACCTGTAATTATATGAGTGATACTGATTTTATTACTTTATTATGAAACAACTGAATAATATGAAGTTGAAGAATAACGAAACATGGAAGAATCGGTAGAAGAGATTACCTTTTCCTCGACGTGCCTCTTTTAAATTTCCTCTTAGGGAACTGGAGTTGGTCTTTTGATAAGATCATAACCTTTATGATATAAATAGAGATGTTGAGAAGAGTAATTAAAAGGTGTTGGTCGAGCATTTAGGATCAAAATGTTGTGAAGAGGAGATGGAGGAGGTGCCCTTTTATTTGGGAAGAAAAGGGGAACCATTGGAAACCTCAAAAATATTAATTTAATATAAATTCAAACACCATTTAAATGCTTCCAAAATGACTCAAATCCTAATATTAGATGATATATTTTTGTAATCTCATCATCCAATAAAATATATACAAGTTGGAAATTTATTTTTAACCTTATCAACATGATTTATCCTTATTTAATCTATTTAATTTTATTTGTGGTAAAAATGTTCCAGATTTTAAATTGTTATAATTAACTACTTATGTGTTGTGAATTATCAATGATTGCTTAATTTATGAAATTTTATAAAATATAGTATTCAATTTATAATTTTTAAATATTTTTTTATTTTTAAATAATTTAATAATATGTTATTTTTATAAAATAACGATACTGTCAATTTTGAAAATATTCATCTATTTGAATTTAAATAAAATCCACATAGAGGATATATTGAAAAAAAATGTTTAATATATTCTTAACATGTCATTTTCATCTATAAAATTTGTGGATAACATTAATTAGTTCATATAATATATATTTTTATATTTATAAGATCATTTATTTGATATTTCTATTAATAAAACAATTACCGCATTTTTTTGTATAATCATTTAATATACATATTAGTTGCATAAAAATTTAAAATAAAATAAAATTATGATTATAAATCTAATACCATTAAAAAATAATAATTTTACATTAAATTATCATCTTAAAATCACAACATGTAAATTGTTATATTTATTAAATTATGAAGGTGACAACATAGACATCATTTAAAATAAAATAATATAAGTGTCATAATCGCATTTATAAATGTCAAATGGTCAAAAATTAGACCTTTGGATGGTTATGTCTTATATACATATTACCAATAATTTTTTTTCAGGTTTTTGGGCCTTTTAATTGGTATTATTATTTTAATAAAAACTATATTACTGATTTTTAACTAAATAAATAATTTCTCCATCATTAATGTATAATCTATTAAGATAATTAAATATCTCTTAAAAATTAAAAATAAATTACCATAACAAATAAAAATATTTTATCTTTTAAATGTGCATGTATAATCGCATTTATACTCTGTGTAACCTTAAATTAAAAATACATTAATTATTAAAGCTTGAGTGAGACATATTTCACTTTCTTTAAAATAAAATAAATCAAAGGACATAATCACAATCAAGTGGGTTCCAATGGATTCCATTTCAACCCAAATATTTTTTATGACGAAATAAAATCATTCAATTATATTAATACAAGTGTTAGGGTAATTTTATTATATTATATTTACCCTTAATTACCTGATTTACCTTTAACTATGGTAAATTAAATTTACTGTAGTTACTATTCATAGTTCCCAAGAATAAAAATTAGCATTTTAACATAATTTGGACATACTAATTCCAAATATGGAATCCATTTTTTTAAATTCAAATCATATATGTTTCAGAAATTAATTTAAAATTAATCTCGTTGTTAGGAAAATGAGTTTTAAAAATTAAAACATTTCAAAAGATTGAAATGATTTTACCGATAAATTCAATGTAAAATCAATGATAATGACATAAATTATATAAAATGGTAAAAATATACTCTATTTATACTTTAAAATATTTAAATATTAAAATTTAACCATATATATTATTATGTTTAATAAAGTAGTTTTTAATTAATATATAGCATGCTTTTACTATTCATTAAAATATAAAATTTATCATAATAATATGAAAAATTTATCCAAAGTAAATTTTTATATATTTATTGCAAAGTAGAATTTTATTTTGTCAAATTAAACTTATAAACATGTCAAAAACTAGATTTAATGTGGGTGTGCCATCATAAGGCGGCAAAACTACATTTTTTTTGAAAATACTTATTTTACCCGAAAAATTTATCTTCTTCTCAAACTGTGATATATAAAATTTGTAAGATGAATAATAATGATATAAAATTAAAATTTCAGTTAATAATATTCATAACAGCTAGTTCATAATAATATTTTAACAATATATCGTTGTTTAGTGAAACTGGTATTGCGTACAACAGACGCAATCGAGGAAGGTAACGATTGCCTGTAATACAAGACACGTCAGAGCTGCGTGTAGTGAAAACTCTCTTTGGTGTTGGGTATAACATAATCAAAACATATTTCATTTATAAATTAAACACAATCTATACTTAATTCTTTGTTTAATAATTTCTACAAAACGAACTTGAAATTGTGTGTAACACGAGCCATGAATAGAGTTGCGTATACTACATGATAATATTGTGTTGTGTATAGTACAAGATAATCTTGGTGTAGTGTACAATAGAAGACATAAAATAAATTAAAAAGAATATATGTCATAAAATATTCAGGTGTTACACTAAAACTAAGAGAAAGGAGAATAAAGAACAAGTTTGAATGTATCTTGGCTATTTTGAAAATCAAAATCGAGCACATTTTAGATGCGGTTTAGATTTTCCATTAAAGGAATATCTAGTCATAACTACACATCTTGATCTAGTAAAGACACCCATACACTTTAAAATATTAATAGAGTTGTTATGATATTTGAATCATCCTTAAATCTCTTAAAAAATTCTTTGAATGCATTTATCATCAAATAGAACATTAAAGAGGTGAAACTATAGTGTGTTGGAAGCACTATTCACAAATGCCACACTAATAACCTATTCAGAAATGTCTCCCCGGTTGCACTGTTCAAAAATGTCTCACTGATGACACTATTCATATATGTATCACTAAAGAAACTATTCACAAATGTCTCAATGATGACACTATTCACAAATGTCTCCCCAAATACATTAGTCACAAATGTCTCATCGACAACACTATTCAAAAATGTCTCACTAATGACACTTTTCAAAATTTCTCACTGATGACACACTTCACAAATTTCTCTCCAAAAAAATTGTTCACAAATGTCTCCCCAATGATATTGTTAACAAATTTCTCATTGAAGACACTATTTAAAAATGTCTCATCGATGAAACTGTTCACAAATGTATCACCGAAGACACTATTCCCAAATGTGTCTCTAGAAACACTATTCAAAAATGTCTCATAGAAGACACTGTTCAAAAATGCCTCACTAATAACACTGTTCACAAATGTCTCACCAAGTACATTGTTCCCAAATGTCACATGAATGACACTATTAAAAAATGTCTCACTAACAACCCTATTCACAATTGTCTCATTGAAGATAGAATTCAAAAATGTCTCACTAATGAAACTATTCACAAAAATCTCATAAACAAAACTATTCAAATGTCCCACTGATGACACTATTCATAAATGTCTCTTTGATGACAGTGTTTAAGGAACTAGAATACTATTCTTAAAAATAGAAATTTGGAAAACTGATCAAAATAATTCATCTTAACCTCCCATAAAACCACAAATTTCATATTTTCACAAAGGAATGGACCAGAGAGGCGATGATCTTACTTTAGAAACCTCTCAAAACATTATTTTCCTTGAGAATCCAAAACCAACCGAAAGAGGAAGCATAAAAAGGTTTCCAAACAACAACCCTTAAAGATACCTCTCAAGGCTAGGACCGCCAAAGTAGATTGATCACCTCACTATAGAAACAAGCATAAAGTTATGAAACAACAACAACATTCACCAAAACACTCTCCTACTGTAGATACCTCTCAACAGACAGAAATCCACAATATGAAACAAGAATAACCCCTCTTGAAAATATGAAAGGTATATATCCAGCAAATGAACATCATTATAAGAAAAGTGGTAAACATCAAACAACTCATGGGAGTGAGTGCGTATTTGTGACTCAAATTCCAATGTATTCTCCTCTACAACACTATAAAACCACATGAAATTATCCGAGGGGATAACATGCCCATGAAACACCATATTATTGTGGTCTCGGATCTCTACAAGCTGCTTCGTGAAGGTCACATCATCGTCAAAATCAATCGTACCCCAATAAATGATGTGAGAGTTTTCATGATGAAAATGTGAGAGCATTGAAATGTGAAAATCATTTTGTATCTTACACATCCATGAGATGTTCTACCCAAAATTACATTCCACTAACAAGAGCAAACACCTCGAAAGGCCCAAAAAACTAGGGAGAATTCTTACTCTCATAAAAAAAACCATCACTACCCATGATAGGAATCACGTTCAGAAACATGGGACACCTAATTTAAAACTCTAACGATCTCCCCATATGAATGGAATATGATTGTTTTATGATAATGTGCTTCTTTAATCCTATCATGAATCAGTTGAACAATCTTTGTCATATTATGGACTAATTTTGGCCCAAGAATTGGAGACTCTACTCTAACTATAAAACATTATGCAGTATGGGATGGTCATCTATACACATATTCAAATGGAACCATACCAATGTTGGAGTGGAAACTATTGTTGTAGGGTAACTACACCAAAGTTATATTCCTCATCCATGAACCTCCAAATTTCAGGACATAAGAGGACAACATTTCATCAAGAGTTTGGATGGTCTGCTTTGTCTAAACATCCATCTGCAGATGAAAAAAAAGTGATAAGACATAGCTTATAATCAAAAACATGTTGGAGACCTCACCGCACCCTAGAGATAAAATGAGGATCTCGATCATAAATTATTGTCATAGTGACCCATTGGATCCCCACAAACCCATCAAAATATTTCCTCCATTAAACCACCATTGAGCTTGACTACTTGATTTCTATGAAGTGGGATGAATTAATCAAATGATCCATAGCTATCCATATTGAATCATGGTATCCCTGATCTCAAGGAAAACTTTTAACAAAGTCCATTGAGATTTCCTTGCACTTCCATTGAGGAACATATAACGGCTTGTGCAACCCATCGGGAACACGGTGCTCAGCTTTCACCTTCTGGAACACCATACATCGAGACAGAAACTCTATGAATGCACACTTCAAACCTGACACCAAAATTAATTATTAAAATCTCGGTACATCATCTTCATTCGATTATGTACTACTAAAAGAGAACTATAGAACTCATTGAGAAATATCTCATGCATTTCAAATGGAACAAAAAGTCTTCCCTAAAAAAACACCCAATGTTGTTCTTCCTCAGATTATCCATCAGAGGCCTCACCCCAAACAAATCGATCTATCCTGACGTCCACCTCAAAATCACCCAACTAATAATCTTCCACATGATTCACCAAATATGATTTCAATATAATTGGAAAAAGGCATCCTCTTCCCCCCAACATCACCCATATACATATGTAATACTGAAAGTTCCTCCATTACCCTCTAGGATTCACCTGAATCCAGAAATATATCACTAAATGGCTTCCTGCTCATTGCATTTGCTACAATATTCCACTTATGATTTGTATACAATATTTTCAATTCATAATAATATAAATACTACATCCACAAATATCATTACATGTTCAAGTCATGCTAGGTGAAAATAGACCTCATTATTTTATGATCAGTGAAGACCACAAATTTCTCTCTGATGATATAATATACCTACAACATTAGCAATAAATCCACTGCTACCAACTCAAGATTGTGGGTAGAATAGTTATTCTCATGGGGATGTAACTACTAAGATCCATATGAGATGACTGATCTCTGATGCATCATGAATATATCCTAACCCCAAATGTGAAGCTTAACATAAAACAACAAACTAAACTCTTTCTACTATAAGACAATGAACGGTAGCACTGAAAAACTTCACATTCAGATACTCAAAAGCATCCTGACACTGATAAGTCTAAATAAAATAATGATCCTTTCTATTCAATGTTGTTAGAAGAGTCGCAACTTGAGAAATATTGGCTACAAAAAACCTATAACAACCTGCAAGACCGATTAAACATCACACCTCCACCACTATCATCGGGGCTGACCAAGACACACATTCTTCTATATTAAAAATATCCACATCTAATCCCCTTTTTAATACAGCATGACCGATTAAATGTACCTATCAAGCCCAAAAATCATTCTTCGAGAACATACTGAACATGTAAGGATGATGAAGAACTACTAAAATGGCATGCGAATACTTTTCCAGCTCCTCCTCATACACAGAGTACACAAGTATGTCATGGATTAATAACAAACAAATATATAGGAACTCCTGGATTATTGAATTGATCAACTCCATGAATACATTTGGAGAACTTTTTTCACTGAACGACATCACAACAAACTCGTAAAGCTCATGACTGCAACAATAGGAAGTCTTCTGAATATCTTCATCGTTCACACACATCTGATGATATCTTGACAAAAAATCGACAATCAAAAACTATATTTGGCCTTTATATTGATAAAAAATCATCAATATGAAAAAGGTGATAGTGGTTCTTCACTACAAATTAGTTCAACTGACAATAATCAATACACTACTACAAACATTCATCAGTATTCTTCACGAACAAAACTGGTGCACCCCACAGTGACACACTCGACTGAACAAAACTGCCATTTAATAGACTATAATGATGTATAATTATTTACCATAACTCAGAAAACACCATCCTATATGGAGATATAGAGATTAAAGATATGCTTTGTAATAGCTTCATCCTAAACACATTCTGTCATCGAGGCGATAACACTACAACCCTCTTCTGGATATACATTTGTGTAATCTTCTACGAACCTTGAAAATGCCAACTACTGAACCCCAAAAGAACAGTGAATCAACTAAGTCGTCCTGGATGAAAAGAAAAGAACATGCCAATGACCCATCTAAGGGTCTCACTCGCCAACAAACACAGATGTCTCTCCATCAGTATCGAACAAAAACCACCATCCTTATGAAGTAATCCACGATATCATGAACCAAATACAACCAATCCATGTCGAGGATGACATCATATTATTGTATCCATAAACATAGTTAATATCCCCATGAGTGGTGCTACCTTAGCACTAGCTCATAGTCTCTTCATTCATCAAACAAGTCAAATCGACTTCCAACTAGCGTAGTTAACACCTAGGGAATTGACATCCTCTCAACATCATGTTCCATGGCATGGAAAAGTTTTTGTGATATGAATGAGTGTGTACCTTCTGAATATAAAAATGCATACACCAATGTAGTAAACAATTAATGGGTACCTCGAATGACATCTATATCACCCAACGCTGGCAACACTAAAGCATGAAGGGGACCACGACCTTCCCCACAGCCTCTATGGACCTTCTAATGACCACCAACACAACCTTGTGTAGCTCTCTGAGGATAGGGAGTAACTTAGGGTTAACCTCTAACTAACCTTTTTGTTACCTACTGATCCAATGATGGTTAAACCGTATACTGCCGCCTCAGATGAAACTACCTCAATGGAGGCATTTTTAGCTAAACATCTTGTGTATTTTTTCCTCACATAATGGCCGAACACTATAACTTTTTATGACCCCGACCTTTACAAGAAAAAAATCACATGATCCCTTGGTATTGGTCTTAATGTTGCTTCTCCTGTATAAATGAGATACTAAGGTATGATATGTACTCATGGAAAAATAAAAAATCATATACCCTAAAAACCCGGAATCCTAGACAACATCTCTATATCTTGAGGAATCCTAAAGACTACCGTATCATGATGATCGTAACCAATATAATATACTCTCATTAACATCTTCCCACAATAGCACCTTGTTATACGTCTTTGGAATAAATGGGGTGACCTGACACTAATTAACTAGATGCTAAGCCTCCCTAAAATTCCGATTTCTATCCTCCTCATCGTGAAACAGGTCTAAATATTTTCATATAAGGTTCCTAAAACGGATCAAGAACTCCCACACACTAGACCTCCCATGTTGAAGAGTAAGAATATCTTGGCCACTGACCGCCTTCATAGTAGAGGAGAGAAACTCGACTCCAAAATGGTCTCAGAACTCCTCCTGTGAGACTATCGACTCTTTATGATACCCAATGACCAAGATCCACTAGTACCTCACTTCCCCACATAGTATCGTCCCAAACCATGAAATACAGTTCTTGTTCTGACCACAAAATGAACTGAAAGCTATCTTAACCTTATTAAACCAGTCTTTCAGGACTACATCTGAACAGAAGATGTCATACTTCTATAGACTCTTGCACTAAAACTCTTGGAGTGTCCTCCTGTATTTGTCGTCTTCATCGACATCTACTCTATGGCAATTGGATGACACTACCTATTGAACATGTTCTGTGTGAACCTAACTAGGATGTCGACCTAGAGCCGTACCTGCAAAAGAAAAAACATTTATAGCTCCTAAATATATAATATAGTATAATAAAAATTAATTAATTAACTTTTTTATTTTATTAATTTTAGTTTAACCAATACAAATGTATAGAACTTCAGGAAAAAGTGTAAATAAGAATGATGCATGATCCATTTCTATGTCTCTAACCTGTTACAAGTATAACATCATTTAGTAGACACTCTAAACATAAGGTCATGTTCATCAAATCTAGGGGGACCCTAAATAAATATGTCTCAAATGGTGTCCCATGTTTATAGTGCTTTCTAAACTTATATGATACTTTTTCTCTACCATCCCATGCAGCCTCACCTTTTCCTAACTCCAAACAACATCCTATCCCACATCTAGACCTTGAATAACACTCTGTCATGACCCCTCCCCACAAAGTGGACCCATCCTAGGACAATAACGTGAGAAGAGAGAAAATGACCCCATGAGTCCTACTTCTAATAGGCCCAGGGTTGGCAACTAGCACTCAGGGTATAGTCAACACAAAAATGGGAGGTATTATCCTATATGAGAACACATGAAAAAGAGATAGATAAGATAAAAACCAAACAACTCCTAAACTGAAAACAATATAATATACATCCAAAGTACACTTATGTAATGTCATTCAAGAACTACTAAAACTAAAATGGAAAACTGAAAGTACCAAAAGACCATAAAACAGCTGCGACCCCAAAGCCCAAACATCTCCTGCAACCCCAAGATATTAGTAAACGTCCTGATCTCCAACCTTCTACACTTTTCCTGAAAAATAGTTTATATATACATAGGTGATTATAACAGTATACATAGTTGGATCCTCCCTAGATCATATCATTTCCAAATTAAATAATGCATGCAAATACATAGTATACAACATGTGAAAATAACTCATCACCAAAACATGTATACTATATTCCTGTCCACACCATGGATACTCTCACTAAGTATCTCATACAAGTGTAAATAATATATCAATGAATATAAAAGGTACCCTGCTACCACTTCTGCACTAGTTTTCTACTTTCTCCAACGTCTCATGTCCTGAGCATGTCAATCAAAAAAGACATGCCTGAAGACACCGAAGAAAAGAACACCAACCTTCTCCTCATGCAACACACCACCACCACATCAACATAACCACAAGTAACCATGTAGTTTACAAGAATCACCACTTTAAACATAAAATTTATCAAACATCATCTTTATTACCCCATGAAACAATATATCATACACCATGTAAAGATCCTCAAGCCAATATAGCCTATACATGTTATTCCAATAGTAGTACGTATGAAACTATAAACTAAATAAATTTTTGTTAAATAACCAGAATACATTATACCTCTATAAACACATATATATGGGAAAAATAACAAACTTCTATACCAGCACTAGTAACTGACAAGAGAAGAGAACTGGGCCAAAGGGTGTAGTCATCCATCTATCCTCCCACTAGGATGTCGAGGAAAACACCACCAGGGTTCAGAATCTCTCGTGTGTCAGTATCCAAAATCAATAGTGGGGAGTAGAATATATAAAGAAAAAAATTAAAATATATAATATAGCTCACAAACACAGTATTAGAAAAACCTAGTCTTAGACTCAACTATAATTAACGTCTCTCAGACACACGATTGATACTACAAAGATTGGGTATCTTATATGTACACAAACCTTTAATGAGATATATTAGATTAATTTAACCCTTTTAATAAGTTTCACATTACATTAATTAATTATGTAATAATTAATTAACCATTATAATTTCAACATTACATTTCATTAGCATTACGACAGTGTTCCTTACTCTCCAAGAATAACCAATGAATATCCCAAGTTCCTTTAAATTGTAACCTCTGCATTGCTTCCAAGTAAGCTCCAACCCCATTGTTTAACAATATTTATTCAGTAATTTATTGAAAACATTATCACATTTCCATAATTACATGTATTCTAGAAAACCATTATAAGATTCCAAACATAAGGGGCTCACCATGGTGAGTATATTAACATCTCTTTGAGTCTTTTCGACTAATAGTTAGAGCGTAGGCCTATATATCCATGAGAAGCTAAATAAGGAAATCATGTGGAAGTCCCCCTGCATCTTTACCACTTATGAAAGGATGGTACGCAAGACCATCAATAATGACAAATACATTACATACATTTTTAGTACCTCAAAATTAAAGTACACTTATTACAACATATAACAAAACCTTGAAAGAACCATATAGGTATAGTGTCTTTAGAAAATGGGAATCATAAACAACAGGTTCATAAAGCTTCTATAATGTCTCCCATTTATTTCATCATATCTATAGTCCCTTTTGGAATATCGTACTTAATAACCTTATTCCGGACCTGGGGAAATAAAACATACAAAATGGTGAACTCAAATGATCAGTAAGGGTAAACAAAAGAAATATCAATCACATCATATTCATAAGAACTTATCATTTTGGAAATCTTACCCTGCAAAAGAGATCAAAATTTCACAACATGGGATAAATCATGGAAGTGAAATGTAATCACAATAATCATAACATAAAACATGAAGCTTTGTGGAATACACACATAATCACATAGAATCAATTCTTATTAGTCAAGACTCTTTGCCAAGACTATCTTAGTGGACAAAGACCATTTCTGAACCGAGTTCATTCCTTGTTTCAGTCCAGTTTCACTGAACCTGTTTAACCTGCCGTTCCAGCCATGTCTATCTCATGAGATAAAAAATCTTTACCCAATGAATTGGAGGGATATATAGTCCCACCCATCTCATAATGTTACCATTCTTATGTGTTCCACAAAATCATAAATCATATATCATAGCATAACCCATGTAATAAAAATGGGATTCTTAAACATTGTGACATCATAAAACAATTAATATAAGATAAAGGAATTCCTAAAAATAATTCCATCACAACATAATCATAACAATGTAATAATAGGGATAGAAACAGAACCCTTTATTATCTTAGATGGAAAATAATTTTGATAAAACACTTGAACTCCATTCTTGGGGAAAATATCCTTTCTACTTCAAAAACACTTTTCCATTCTTAACATGACATAAAATTCTAAAGTAAAATAAGTTGATGAAAAATAAACTTGAAAACTAGTAAAGGATACTTCATGGAAATATTGTTTTAAAAATCCATTCATGCCGTATAAGATAAAAAAACATTCTTCTCATACTTTTTTCGGAAAAGTCAAAACATACCTCGTACGAAAAACGACAAAAGATTCCTTTCATATATTTTACTAAAAACTCACCAAAGGGTAAAATTGGATTTAAAAAATTATAGGTGGATGGAAATAACATTATATATTGAGGAAACATGTATGTGGATGATACAATACACCCCAGTAAATTCCAAAGTATAAACAATCTCGGATAAAAATGAGATTGTGATATTTCCCTTACCATAGGTCCGATTTGTTTCATAAGTGTCTGAACCTCCTGTATAATGATTTAAATAATGTCAATGACTTATTCCAGAATCATATTCATTGTTATGATACTATATATGGTCATATTCTTATCTTATTATTAGTAATATTTCATTTCTACTTGTTATTCAGGTGTTTATTACTTTTTGTTCTTATGCGTGTTTTGTAAAATAAATTCTTATTATTCTCTTTAGGTTATAGATACGTCAATTCCAGAATGGTATTAGTGTAATATATATCATATTAATTCATTCAATTCATTCAATACATTTATATAATCATTATTCAATGAAGATCATGTATAACGAGTCGCATCACATCGTGGAGACGGTATTCCGTACGTATGCACGAGCGATGATATTGTTCCCATGATCGTGGAATTGTATTGGAGTTTATGTATACAATTTTAGAATCAATATAACTTTACAATAATCATATATATTCATTCTTTACACGATTATACCCATCCATGTAAGGTGGTGGTGGAAAATAGATTACACCACGGTGTGGAGACGGTATTATGTACGTACGCACGCGCGGTGATTTCATTTTCCATAGGATGGATAGATGGTGAAATAAGGTTGTATCATATTTATAATAACATATCATTATATGAGTGATACTGATGTTATATATTCATAATTAAACAACTAATGAAGAAGAATTGGAAGAAGAAATAAAGTTGAAAGAATCGGTAGCGGACATTACCTCTTCTTTGAAGCGCCTCTTTGAGACCTCGTTTTAGGGCACAAAAATTGGTCTTTGAAAAAGACCAGGACCTCTAGGATGTTTCTAGGGAAGTGTAGAAGAGATATAGGCAGGTTTTGGCCGAGCATGAAGGCTCAAGGTGGTGTGAGGAAGAGAGGGAGGAGGTTCCCTTTTATAAGGGAGGAGAGGGGCACCTTTGGAAAAACTAAAAAAATTATTTTATTATAAAGCCATATTCGGTTATAAAAAGCTCCAAATTTATTTATTTTGAAGCTAAGGTGGGGATGGGTCGAAATAATATCATCCAATATAATTTAGACAGGTTTAGTTCATTATATTAAACTTATCATTTAGATTTAACTTTAAGTTAGATAATTTTACTTTTACCGTGTCTTTTTGTGTTCTTACACTAGCAGGTTAGTAAACGTACCATATCAATCCAAAAGAACCCCAAGATGTTTATTATTAATATATATAAACTTATATAAGTCATTTGGCCGAACCTTAGATTTTTAGGAATAAATAATCAATTAATAATATAATATTTGTTTTAAAAACTATTTTATGTCAATTTCGACACTATTTGGTAATTGATTTTTGTAAAAATAATAACAGAATGATTAGTTCGAAAAAGGTTAATTAAATCTCATAATAACATGTCATTTTAGCATATAAAATTATTTTAATTCATATAATGTCTCAAATTACATTTATTTGGGTATTTATAACATCGATTATGTCAATATTTCATTAATAAGATAATTAGTGCATCATCATTGTGTCATAAATAAATTAAATTATTTAAAGTCGAAAAATTATAAATAAAATATAATTATGTAGGAAATATTTTTAGATTTCTAATGAATATTTATAGTCGAATTTATCTTATGTATAACCCTATAGTAAAAATTATTTACATATTAAACATTGACTTTAACTATTTTAACCCTACTTTAAATAAATTAATAATAAATGTCCTAATCTAATCCATGTGGGCCTAAATGGTCATATATTATTCCTAAGGTTGTTTTTGGTCGAATTATACTTATCCAATAGAACTAGGACATGTGTTATGGTAATAATAATATCATTTTTACCCTTAGTTACCCAATTTACTTTTAACTGTGGTAAAAAAATTAAAAAATTACTATTCACCAAAAATTATTTTCATCTCATTGAACAACATTTTGGTCCTTGATATTTACTGTGTCTCTCAGATTTTCGAAATTCCACCCATAGAAGCGGTAAAATTATGTTTTATGTAAATTTTCAAATTCTCTTAGGAGGTGGGTATAAGACGGTAAAAAGTTCAATAAAATTTTTATATATCTAAAATTATTATAAAATGACTCCAATGAATTACATTAAACTTACAAAGGTATTATGTATCAATTTTGACCTAAGATAAATTTAAATAAAATAAATAATTATTTAAATATAAAGTCGGTTTTAAATAGTAACCATGTGTTTTCACTAATCATCAAAAATTGAAAGTTTTCAGAAAAATACCAAAATTTCACCCTTGGCTAATTTCGATATTCCAAATCCAAAAATGAAGTCCATTTTGAAAAATAAAATTTAAAAAATTTCAAAAATTGGGTATTACTATTCATAACAGCTAGTTTTAACAATATTTTATTAGCATATCATTGCTTAGTAAAACTCGGTATTGTGTACGACGCAAGCTATCGGGGAAGGTCGCAATTGCGTGTAAAGAAAGCCATGCTAGTGTTGTGTGTAGTGAAAGATTCCTTTGAGGATTTATATTACATAAAATCAAAATATTTCTCATAAAAGTCTCGGGAGTTACATTCTACCCACCATAAAATGAATTTCGCCCTCAAAATTCATCATTTGTAACAAATAGATGAGGATACCTCTCCCTCATCATATCCTCAAGCTCTCATGTAGCTTCTTCTAATTGGTGGTTCCTCCATAGAACTTTCACCAAGTGAGTTGTCTTGTTCCGTAGGACTTTTTCACTACGATCGAGAATATCTATCAGTTGTTCTTCATAAGAAAGATCCTGTTCCAGCAGTACAACTTCTTAGATGAGTACATGTGAAGGATCAGGTGTGTACTTTCTCAAGAGAGATACATGGAACACATCGTGAACTTGAGAGAGATTCGGTGGAACTGCCAATCGGTAAGCAACCTTCCCAACACGATCTAGTATTTCGAAAGGACCGATATATCTAGTGCTCAACTTTCCCTTCTTTCCAAATCTCGTGACCCTATTCCAGGGAGATATTCGTAAGTACACTTTATCACCCACTTCAAACTATAGGTCTTTTCATCAGTTGTAGGAATAAACTTTTTTTGACTCTGATCTACTCTTATGTCTTGTTGAATAGATCTGACCTTTTCTTCCATCTCATCAACAAGATCATGTCCTAATAGCTTTATTTCCCCAACATCATCCCAACAAGTTGGAGTCCTGCATTTCTTTCCATAGAGAGCTTCATAAGGAGCCATCTGAATACTGGAGTGAAAGATATTATTATAAGAAATTCCACCAAAGGTAGGTGTTGATCCCAACCACCTTTGAAATCCATAGAGCAAGCTCTCAACATATCTTATAGAGTTTTAATTGTCCTCTCAGACTGACCGTATGTATGAGGATGATAATCAGTGCTGAAACTCAACTCTGTATCCAGAGTATGTTGAAGACTTCGCCAGAACTTCGAGGTAAATCTCAGATCCCGATCAGATATAATGGAAAGTGGTACTCCATGCAATCTTACTACTTCCTTTACATATATCCTGACAAACTGATCTAGAGAGAAATCCTCTCTAATAGAAATGAAGTGTGCAGACTTTGTAAGACGATCAACTATGACCCATATCACATTATTGCGTTTGGATGTTTTAGGACGTCCGGTGAAAATTTCCATAGTGATGTTTTCCAATTTATATTCGGGTATGGGTAATGGTTGTAACATCCCCGTAGACTTATGTCTATCTGCTTTAACTTGATGACAAACCAAGCAACGAGAGGCATATTCAGCAACATCTCTTTTCATGTCATCCCACCAGAAGTACTCTTTCAGGTCCCTATACATCTTCGTGCTTCTAGGATGAATAGATAATGAAGAACTATGAGCCTCATCCAGCAGCTCCTTCTTTAATTCTTGGATGGGAGGAACAGAAACCCGATTCCTGAACATTATTATCGCATCACAAACAAGGTTGAATTCAGGAGTATTTCTCACCTTCTTTTGTAACTCTACAAATTCTTTCTTTGCCTCTTTAATCATCACATGTATAGATGGTTGAACATTCATTTGAGAAAGATACAATGTTCCCCATTCCATTATAATTCCAAGATGCATCCTTTCTAAATCCATAAATATTGGATCTTTTGTGATTCTCATCATGGATAAGGTAGCATGGTCTTGTCGACTTAATGCATATGCCACCTTGTTTTCTTTCCCAGGGTGGTAATGAATTGAGCAGTCGTAATCCATAATCAGCTCCAACCATCTTCTTTGGCACATATTCTTCTCCTTTTCTGGGAAAATATACTTTAAACTTTTATGATCAGTATAAATATCACACCTTTCTCCATAAAAATAATGCCTCAGAGTATTTAATGCAAAGATTACCGCAGCAAACTCCAAATCATGAGTTGGGTAATTTTGTTCATGGATTTTCAACTGTCATGAGGCATAAGCTATCACCATATCATTCTGCATAAGAACACACCCCAACCCCTTCTTGGATTCATCACTGTATATCACAAACCTTTCTCCACTACAAGGAAGTGTGAGTACATGTGCGCTGGATAACCTTCTTTTCAGCTCCTTGAAATTCAATTCACATTCCTCTATCCAAACAAACTTAACTCTTTTCCGAGTCAACCTGGTGACTGTATTCGATAATCATGAAAAATCATTCACAAAACGTTGATAATATCCAGCCAAACCAAGAAAACTTCGGATCTCGGTTACTGTTGTTGGTCTTGACAATTTTTTGATAACCTCTGTTTTTGCTGGATCCACATATATCCCCTCTTTTGAGATTATGTGACCCAAAAAATGAATCTTTTTGAAGCCAAAATTCACACTTGGTAAATTTGGCATAAAGCTTCTCCTTTCTTAGGGACTTCAATATAATTCTCAAGTGATCTTCATGTTCTTCTTTGATCTTTTAATATAAAAGAATATCTTCTATAAAGACTACCACAAACTGATCAAGATAGTCCTTAAAGACTATATTCATCAGATCCATGAAGATAGCAGGGGCATTATTAAGACCAAATGGAATCACTATAAATTCATAGTGTCCATACATTGTACGGAAAGCCGTCATTGGTATATCCTCCCTTTTGACCCTTAATTGATGATACCTTGAACGAAGATCAATCTTGGAAAAGTATTGAGCTCCGCGTAGTTGGTCAAATAAGTCATCAATGCGCGGTAGAGGATATTTGTTCTTGATAGTGATCTTGTTAAGTTCTCGATAATCAATGCAGAGTCTCATTGATCCATCTTTTTTCTTAACAAATAGAATAGGTACTCCCCAAGGTGATGCACTAGGGAGTATGAATCCCTTATAAAGATTCTCTTGGAGTTGCCTCTTCAATTCTTGCAACTCAATTGGGGCCATTCTATAATGTGTCTTTGAAATAGGCAAAGCACCCGGCATGAGTTATATTGAAAACTAAACTTCATGATTTGGTGGAAGAACCGACAATTCCTCTATAAAGACATCATAAAATTCCCTTACAATGGGCATATTCTTAATCGTGAGTTTCTCACCAACCATTTTAGATAAATAACCTTCATTTAGTGGAATCAAGACCCATATGATGGAAGAAATTTCCACTGTAAGGTTATGTTCATACTTGCATCAATAGACGATCAATGATTGATCTGGAATATGAAATTTGACTTCCCTTCTTTGGAAATTGATATGAGCTCCATAAAGAGAAATCCAATCCATGCCAAGAATCACATCAAATTCCACTATAGGGAGGATCACATGATTTGCAAGAAGCACTTTCCCACAAACATCAATCAGAGAAGAATTATAATCTTTTGATGCAACTATTCTTCCATTAGGGGTTGTCACAGCTTACTCAACATCTAATTATTGAGGTAATACAATGATACCCTTAGAAAATTATTCAGAAATAAAAGAGTGGGTGGATACAGAATGAAATAAAACATTTGCTACTTTAGAGTGGATGGTAAGTGTACCTTTAACCACTTCGTTATCGTACTCCACAACGTTGATAGAAATTTCATGTGACTTTCCTTTGTCTTTAGCCTTAAGATATTTTCGATGTCAATCATCATCAACAACCCTTAGATTAGGGAATTTATTGGCATAATTCCCCATCTCCATGCACTTGAAACATTAAAGTGTAGTAGGTTCATTATGTGTGTCCCTTATATTGTTTTCATCATTAGACATCTTCATCCCATCATTGCGGCATTCAAATGCCCGATGGCCTTCCTTTCCACTTTTGAAACATTTACATTTCCCTTTAAGACAACTCCCTCCATGTTTCTTCCCACACTTTGAGCATAAAGGAAAGCTCATCTTATTTTCAGTGTTCTCTTAATATTTTCTTTTGAATTCCATTTTCATCTTCTTATTAAACCCATATGACTGAGGGGTTCCTCCAATATCCATATCAACATTGAGAGCACATGAAATGATTTCCTCGTAGCTATTTAATTCCCTTATGGCTAACACCCTTCGAAGACTTGGTTTTAAACCACTAAAGAATCGATTGATCTTACTCTCAGGTTAGATAAAAATACCAGAAGCATCCCTTGCAAGCCTTGTAAAATTCGCTTCGTATACACCAACTGATTCATCATCCTTTTGATTTAGTTCATGAAACTCTTTCTCCATCTTTGTTCAAAGAATACAAGGTAAGTACTTATTGAAAAATAAGTTTTCGAACTCATCCCATTCCATGGACTCAATTTCATCTATTGGCCTTGTATTCTTGATAAGATTCCACCATTGATCAGCTTCACCTTCCAAATGATATACTGCTAAGATGACTTTATCATGTTCAGAACATTGAAGAACTGAAAATATCTTTTCAGTAGTACGGATACATTATTTAGCTACTAATGGATCAGTAGACCCACTGAATGAAGGTGGACGTTGTCTCATGAAGGATTCAACAGAATGCTTCTCCTTCCTTTGTTCGTTTGGATGTCCTGCATGACTCATAGCTTGAGAATTTTGTGTGAGCATGGATATAAGATTTTTCATTCCAGCTCCCATAACGTTTGGTTGCTCAGGGGGACAATCATTTCATTGATCATCGCATTCCGCATTAACACGGTTCTTTCAGGTTCTAGCCATAGACTAAAACCAAGAAGAATAGTGTGAGAAACACTAATTATAATAGAAAAAACACCTAATCAAGAATAGAATTTCACACTTAAGGTCTTATCATAGGTTGTTCATGGACATTTTTAAAACATTAAGATCGTGTTCTATGCTTAGACTTATCCTTAAGGTTCTTACTAAGGCTTTCACATCCTAGTTTCTAAAGGTTGACTATACCTTTCCTTTGATACCAACTATAACGACCCATACTTTACATACATTTTTAGTACTTCAAAATTGATGTACACTTATTACAACATATAACAAAAACATGAAAGGACCATATAGGTATTGTGTCTTTAGAAATTGGGAAACATAAAAAACTGGTTCATAAAGCGTCTATACTATATCCCATTTATTTCATCATATCTATATTCTATTTTGGCATATCTTACATAATAACCTTATTCTTGACCTGGGGAATGAAATCATACAAAAGGGTGATCTCAAATGCTCAGTAAGGGTAAACAAATGAAATATCAATCACATCATATTCATAAGAACATAACATTTTGGAAATATTACCCTGCAAAAGAGATCAAAATTTCATATCATGGGCTAAATAATGGCAGTGAAAAGTAATCACAATAATCCTAACATAAAACATAAAGCTTTGTGTCATACACACATTATTAGAGAGAATCGTTTATTATTAATTAAGACTAATTTCCAATACTATCTTAGTGGACAAAGTCCATTTCTGAATCGAGTTCATTCCTCGTTTCAGTCCTGTTTCACTGAACTAGTTTATCCCGACGTTCCAGCCATTTCTATCTCATGAGATATAAAATCTTTACCCAATGAATTGAAGGGAGATATAGGTCCCACCCATCTCATAATGATACCATTCTTATGTGTGCCACAAAATCATAAACCCTACATCATAGAATAACCCATTCAATAAAAATGGGATTCTTAAACATCATGATATCATAAAACAATTCATATAAGATAATGGAATTCCTAAAAATAATTCCATCACAACATAATCAAATAAATGTAATAATAGGGATATAAATAGAACCCTTTATTATCTTAGATGGAAAATAATTTTGATAAAACACGTGAACTCCATTATTGAGGAAAATATACTTTCTACTTCAAAAACACTTTTCATTTCTTAACATGTCATTCAATTCTAAACTAAAAGAAGATGATTAAAAATAAACTTGAAAACTTATAAAGGAAGCTTCTTGGAAATAATGTTTTAAAAATCCATTCATGCCATATATGTTAAAAAAACATTCTTCTCGTAATTTTTTCAGAAAAGTCAAAACGTACCTCGTACGAAAAACGACAAAAGATTCCTTTCATATCATTTACTAAAAACTCAACGAAGGGTAAAATTGGATTTAAACAATTTTAGGTGGATGGAAATAACATTACATATTGAGGAAACATGGATGTGGTTGATAAAATACTCCCTAGTAAATTCCAAAGTATAAACAATCTCGGATAAAAATGAGATTGTGATATTTCCCTTACCTTAGGTCCGATTTGCTTCATAAGTGTCCGAACCTCCTCTATAATGATTTAAATAATGTCATTGACTTATTCCAGAATCATACTCATTTTTATGATATCATATATGGTAATATTCCTAGCTTATTATTAGTAATATTTCATTGCTAATTGTTATTCGGGTGTTTATTACTTTTTGTTCTTATGCGTGTTTTGTCAAATAAATTCTTATTCTTCTCTTTAGGTTATAGATACCTCATTTCCAGAATGGTATTAGTATAATATATATCATATTCATTCATTCAATTCATTTATATAATAATTATGCAATGAAGATCATGTATAACGAGTCACATCACATTGTGGAGACGGTATTCCATACGTACGCACGAGCGATGATATCGTTTCCATGATCGTGGAATTGTATTCGAGTGTATGTATACTATTTAAGAATAAATATTACTTTACAATAATCATATATATTCATTCTTTACACCATTATACCGATCCATGTAAGGTGGTGGTGGAAAATAGATTACACCACGGCGTGGAGACGGTATTCTGTATGTACGCACGCGCGATGATTTCATTTTCCGTAGGTTGGATAGATGGTGTAATAGGGTTATTTCATACTTATAATAAAATATCAGTATATTAGTGATACGGATGTTATTAATTCATAATGAAACAACTAAATAAGAAGATGTGTAAGAAGAAATAAAGTTGAAAGAATCGGTAACGGACATTACCTCTTCTTTGAAGAGCCTCTTTGAGACCTCCTTTTAGGGCACTATAATTAGTCTTTGAAGAAGACCAGGACCTCTAGGATGTTTCTAGGGAAGTTTAGAGGAGAAATTGGCAGGTGTTGGCCGAGCTTTAAGGCTCAATGTGGTGTGAGGAAGAGAGGGAGGAGGTTCCCTTTTATAAGGGAGGAGAGGTGCACCTTTGGAAAAAATAAAAATATTATTTTATTATAAAGCCATATTCGGTTTTAAATAGCTCCAAATTGATTTATTTCGAAGATAAGGTGGGTATGGGTAGAAATAGTCTCATAAAATATAATTTATACAGGTTTAGGTAATTATATTAACCTTATCATTTATATTTAACTTTAAGTTAGATAATTTTACTTTTACCGTGTATTTTTGTGTTCTTACACTATAAGGTTAATAAACATACCATAACAAGCCAAACGAACCCCAAGATGTTTTTTATTAATATATATAACCTTATATAAGTCATTTGACCGAAACTTATATTTTTAGGAATAAAGTATCAATTAATAATATAATATTTGTTTTAAAAACTATTTTATGACAATTTTGACCCAATTTGGTAATTGATTTTTTTGAAAATCATAATACAATGATTAGTTCAAAAAAAGTTAATTAATGCAATACTAAGATGTCCTATTAACATATAAAATTATTTTAATTAATAAAAATTCTCATATTACATTTATTTTTCTATTTATAACATCAATTATGTCAATATTTCATTAATAAGATAATTACTACATCATCATTGTGTCTTAAATAAAATAAATTATTTAATGTCTAAAAATTATAAATAAAATATCATTATGTTGGAAAATATTCTATATTTTTAATGAATATTTATAGTCTAATTTATCTTATGTATAAATCTATATTAATAATTATTTACTTATTAAACTTTGATGTTAACTATTTTAACCCTTCTTTAAATAAAATAATAACAAATGTCCTAATCTAATCCATGTGGGTCTAAATGGTCATATATTATTCCTAAGTTTGTTTTTGGTCGAATTATACTTATCCAATAGAATTAGGACATGTTTTAGGGAAATAATAATATCATTTTTACCCTTAGTTACCCTATTTACTTATAACCGTGGTAAAAAAAAGAAAAAAATTACTATTCACCAAAAATTATTTTCATCTCATTGAACCATATTTCAGTCCTTGATACTAACCGTGTCTCTCGGATTTTCGAAATTCCACTCATAGAAGCGGTAAAATTTAGTTTTATGTAATTTTGAAAATTCTCCTAGGAGATGGGTAAAAGACGTTCAAAAGATCAATAAAATTTTTATATATCTAAAATTATTATAAAAGGACTCCAATGAATTACATTGAACATACAAAGGTATTATGTATCAATTTTGACCTAAGATAAATTTAAATAAAAAAAATAATTATTTAAATAAAATTTCGGTTTTTAAATAGTAACCCAGTGTTTTCACTATTCATCAAAAATTGATAGTTTTTAGAAAAATAGAAAAATTTCACCCTAGGCTAATTTCGATATTCCGAATCCAAAAATGAAGTCCATTCTGAAAAATAAAATTTACAGAATTTCAAAAGGTGGGTATTACTATTCATAATGGCTGGTTTTAATAATATTTTAATAGCATATCTTTGCTTAGTGAAACTCGGTATTGTGTACGATGCAAGCTATCGAGGATGGTTGTAATTGCGTGTAAAGAAAGCCAAGCTAGTGTTGTGTGTAGTGAAAGATTCCTTTGATGATTTATATAACATAAAAACAAAATATTTTTCATAAAAGTCTCGGGTGTTACACCATATTCCTCATGAAGTGGGGAAATTAAAGCATGTAAACAATGATGATATTCTAAATAAAAAATTTTCATATCAACAGGGATGCCCAGCTTCATCTTGTTTCATCATCCCTAGTGTCGTCCCCCACACCCACATTCATAAACTGGTGCATATATTTACTATAGGAATAAAATGATCCCGCCACCATGGGGCCTCCCTTCCCCTAAATACCATAACATCCCTCCAGTATCATCCAACCCAGGATCACACCACAACACAAGCTGTTGGAAAAAACAAGATAGAAACTTGGCTCTAGGCCATAAACATGGAATTCAACCTTTTCACAAAACGAGCACTCACAACTCCGAAGAATAAATCACTAAGAATTTAAAAGAATGTGGGAAAGTAATAACCCTTTAATGAATTATATTTTTCATAAAATCAGTCCTTTATTCCATATTGAATTGAACAATTCTATTAAACATTCACAACTATGTCCATTTGATTTATCACCAAGTAAAATAGAAACTACCAGATTCATTAAACATTCCTCTTTGTATTTAATGAATTAATTTATAATTAATCATAGATTTATGTTCATTAACAATATCCATCAAGAATGATATTCTAAAAATAACAACATATATATCCAATGATGTAGAAAATCAAGTGGTAATATCATCACTAAGAAATAGATACCTATTCTTTAATCCAGTTCAAGTATTTATTATGTCAATTAAATTGTAATCCAGTGGCTACAACCCTCAAAATATATGAATAAACATAAGTGAACATATAATCCATGAATAACCTGCCTCAAATGTTTTTCTATATTCATTTCCAGTGAATAGGACAAAACAACAGATCATGATCACCTCTCCCACAACAACTACATCCACCTGAGGATGTTGCGGCACAACTGCATCAACCAACACCCAAGAAATGTCCATTTCAAACATGAAGATCACATACCGTAACTTGGAAAGTAGAAAGAGAGGAAATAGATTGAGGAACCCAGAAAAATGTTGGTGTCACATACCTTATATTGATGAAAAATCAACATTTCCTGGTTTCACTGTGACATGGGGTGTGCATGCTGCAGAAACAAAACCAGGAGAAATTATCCAAGGATAGAAAAATAAGAAAAATACTCATTAACAAATGTTTGGGGATCCTAAAATAAGGAAAAATGATAATAAATATCAATGTGGAATTAATCTTGGATATTTTGAAAATAAAACTGGAGAAGCAGTTTAGATGTGGTTGAGATTTTTCAATAAAGATAGATCTGGTCAAGACTAGGTGGTTTGAAATAGTAAAGGAATATGGAAACTTTGGAATATTGTGATAGGATATATGGGATTTGAATCATCCTTAACTACCTTAATACATGGACTTGAATGCATTTAACATAAAATAAAATTTAAAAGGGGTGAAACTATAGGAATCTAGAAAACTGTTCATAAAATGTGTCACCAATGAAACAATTCAAAAATATCTCACCAATGACACTTTTCACAATTGTCTCATCAAAGGAAATGCTCACAAATTTCCCACCAGTGACACTATTCAAAATTGCTTCACCGACGACACTATTCAAAACTGTATGACCGATGAAACTATTCACAAATTCCTCACTAATGATACTATTCACACATATCTCTCTGAAGACACATTTCACAAATGTCTCACTAATGACACTATTCACAAATATCACATTGATGACAATGTTCCCAAATGTCTCACTGAGTACACTGTTCACAAAAGTCACATTGAAGAAACTTTTCAAAAATATTTCACTAATGAAACTATTCAAAAATTTAATCTCACTGATAACACTGCTCATAACTGTCTCAGAGATGAAACTGTTCAAAAATGTCTCACTAATGACACTATATAAAAATGTCTCAACAATGTAACTTTTAACAAATTTCCCACTGATGAAAAAGGTAAAAATATCTCACTTATGATACTGTTCAAAAATGTCTCACTAAAAACATTGTCCACAAATGTCCCACTGATTACAGTGTTCACAGAAATAGAAACATTATTCAAAGAACTAGAAATCTGGAAAATTGTTATAAATAAGTCATTTTGACCTCCCAAAACAACTTGAATACTATATTTTCCTAATGTAATGGACCAGAGAGGTCTAGGACATTACAGAATACATCTACCTGTACAAAACCAGTTGATGTGATTTGGGATATGCTTAATAATAAGTATTATTATCTGATTGGGTAATTGATCAATAAGATACCGTATAAAAAAATTTCCAATGAAAATAAAAATTTCATTTTATATAGAAATTAATTAAACATATATGAAATGGAAAATACATAGAATAAATTTAAAATGACATTCTTAATTTTCTACTCATTGTAAAAGGTTAGAAAAAATGTATCACAGAACATGAGTGACTTCCATGTATGTAACTACACTCCATATAGAATGATACTAATGTAAATGATGAAAGATAAAATACTGAATGAAAAATATTAAATGAAGGAAAAACATTGTACACCAAAATGAAAGGATGTTGTCCATATTTATTGTCCTTTTTTATATAAACCCACCTTCTGGTTAACTAGGAAGAAACAAAAACAAATAAAAAATGAAACCACATCCCTCATAGAGGAAAATAACCTAATGATCCAAATCAAAAATGGAGGAAGGAAAAAAAAAATATATTTTATGTGATGTACAGTTGTTATAGAAAGCCTAGACACATTATCTATAATTGTAGGAGATAAATGTTGTTTAGTGGAATTAGGAAGTTAAACTAAAAAACAACGGTTCTTTTATTTTCAATAAAGATATCATTATTGTTCAGGAAGATTGTAATTTAAACTTTTTACGATAGGTCACTGTGTTTTTCATTGATTGAGGTTCCTCTTACAATGTCACTAATTGATATTTCATCCCATCTTAAATTTTAAGTATATTTTTATGTCTAATGTTGGGAAATTATGGCGAATCAAGAAGTAACTATAGTTGTTAATATTTTTCTACATACTAATATTATTTTTAGGATACTCATGATGATATAGGGAATGTTCCTATTATTTTCCTCTATCAGATATCAACTTGAATGTTTAGTGATGATTGATTTTTCAGTTCCTTTGATGATGCAAAATAGAGTTTTCAAATGGTAATATGGTAATTCAATAGGGAAAAATACAATTCTAATGATTAAAATGAAAAATAATATAGAGGATAAATCAGTGATCATTCAAAATATGTTGCTATAAAAGTGTTGAAATTTTTTTTGGACACATTAGTTATAGAATAATTAGGGTTATTTCAAATGAAGATCTATTTCTAGGAATAAAAGGTACTCATTGGGATAATGTTTATGACATTATTAAAGAAATAAAATACAGAGTAAATATATGTGCTTATTTACCATCAAGAAAATATTTTATTATTTGATACACGATGATATCTATGTGAAAAGCCAAAAATTAATGGGATGTGTCACTTATTTATTTTATATTTTTTATGATCACTATAGAAAAGTATGTGATTTTACATGGAAAAATAATGAACTACTGCATGGTGATTTCATGAAATATAATGTGAAATTGAATAGAGAAATATATTTTGGATTCATGTGTGTTTGGGAAAAAATGGAGTAGTTTATTTTCTTCCATTTTATGAAGTTTTTTGATTTTCATATACATGATCAAAAAATAATAATAAATTATGACTCATTATAATGGTGTTTTATAGAGGATTATTGGAACCATATTAGAGATATTTAAGTGTATGCTCTTAAATTAAATTATATAAAACATCATATTGTGGAGGAAATAAGTATTTTGGTTGATCTTATAATTATTATTCTGTCGGTTCCATAGGACATTGAAATATTAGGAAGGGTTTGGAAAAGTAAATATGATCAATAATATCACCTAATAGTTATTTATTTAAATAAATCATTACACATCCAAAAAGAGGATATGGAATATATGGAAAAAAATTGAATCGTGAATCATTTCCGGATATTATCATAACAAGTTTCTATACTAATTGTGGGATCCCATCAACAATAGGGTCATTTAAAATGGAGATGTTTTATTTTTATTGGATGAAATGATGAATGGTTTTGATAATATAGAGAAGAAACAATTAGAGGAAATTTCAGTCAATCTTCAAACAAACATACAACTATAAATAATAGATAATACATGAGATATTGTAGGAAGTGATGATACATCACTACTAGATAATTTTTCTCTATCATCTAATATCCTGGAGAAGATACCATCTCAAAAACTATTGATTAGATCCACCAGAGTATAACAACAATGTCATTTATATTAACCACATGAATACGTGACACTTATAGTAAGGGGAGTTCAAGAAATTTACAATTATTTGGTTATGTCTTATTATAAAATGGAATGATAAAAGCCATGAAATATGAGATGTAATCCTCACATATGAACTATATATTTGACATGGTAATGATTTCACCTAAAAAGTAGGCACTCAGGAACAATTGGGGGTATAAAATCAAAGTGTATGATAGAATAACACAAAAATGTTATAGATATTGGATGAATATGAAGAATTTTTTTTAGAAAATGTGTATTGACATTTTTAAATATTTTCTCTAATTGTAAACATTTCTTCTATTGGTTATGAACTTTGATTGGTGAATAATCCTAACCTAGAGTCACAACAACTGGATGTGAATAACATATTCTTATTTTTTGATTTTAAAGAGGTGATATACATGTATATTACAAAAGAATTTTATTTTAGAGGTATAAATCCATGTTATTTAAATAGAGGAAACATTTATATGGTGAGAAATAAGAATCAATGTAATGGAAGAAAAAGTTTGACTCCATTGTTCAGAAAATTCTTCCTAGAAAAAAGATTATTTATAAACATAATTTCCTCAATTTATTTTATAGAAATTTCAATATTTTTTTATTTATATTGATTCTATGTTGATTACTTATAGTGATATCAACATGATGAAGTGGGTTTTGAAGTATTTAAAAACTTATTTTGAAATGAATGATTTCGGTAATTCCCTATAGATTATTGGTATAAATATTACAAGTGAGAATATGAAACACACGATCTTTCTGTATCCCATATATTATAATTTGATGGTTTTTTAATGATTTAACATTACAAAGGAAAACATTGTTAGTATAATATAAGGGAGTCATTTCATGTTCAAAAAAATATAGGGTTTGCAAAAACCCAAAGCTTGATGTACATGGACATTACATTACTTTTTCGGAATACATAATACATAACAAAAACCAACACTCAGGGAACGTAATAGTTTAGTGTCTTTGGAAACATGGAATGTAAACTTCTAATCATGTAGAAATATCTTCAACATCTCCTATAGTAATCTTTCCCCTTTTTTCCCTTACCAAAAACCTTTCTTTTAATCTTGAGGAAAAAACATAAAAAGGGGGAGATCAAATGCTCAGTAAGGGTAAGCATGGAGAATATAAAACAAACCATATACATTAGAACATTAAAAAATGAACATAATTTTCAAACATCGAAATTATTATCAATAACATAAAACAAGGTAGTACGTAAGGCATAGATCATAATTGAACATCAATCATGATAAAGAAGCTTTGAAATAAAACTTGTAATTGTGGAAAAACATTACTCAAATGATATGATTTCCATAGTATCCAAGGCATTACTGCCAAGACCATCTTAGTGGACAAAGTCCCATACTGAACCGGGTTTACATGTCGTTCCAGACCAATATTACTGAACCTGATTTACTTGTCGTTTCAGCCCTGTATTACTGAACCAGATTTACTTTCCGTTTTATACATGTCTATCTCATGAGATATAAATATTTACCCAATGCATTGGAGGGGGATATTGGTCCCACCCATCTCATAATGAAATCATTCTTTCGTGTTCCACAAAATCGTAAATCATACATCATAGCATAACCAATGTAATAGAATGAGATTATTGAACATCATGCCATCAAAACATAAACCTTGTAAACAAATGGATATCATTTCATCATAATAAGAATCAAACCATGTACATTTTACTTGAAACATAAACATATTAAATAATGTCATTTTAAATGGAAAATATTTTTGATAAACCACCTGAAATGAAATCTTGTGGAAAATATCAATTCTTCTTCAAAATCATTTTCTTTTCAAAAACTTCCATGAAATTTTAAAAGAAAAGGGTTTTTTTGAAAATAATAATTCAATATTGTATAGGAATCTTTATTAAAATGAGGCGTTATGAAACCGTAAAAATCTGTTCACGCCATATAAGTTAAAAATAACATTATCCTCGTACTTTTGTCAGAAAAGTAAAAAAGTACCTCGTAAAAGAAAGATTCATTACATACCATGTAGTAAAATTAAAAATGGTTAAAAAGGAATTTAATAATACATGAAACCATTTTTTTAAAATTGGTACATTGATGATAAATATAACCCCTGTAAATACTTAGGTATAAGAAATCTCGGATAAAACGAATATTGGAAAAGTTTTCCCTTACCTTAGGTCTCATATGCTTCGTACATATCTAAACCTCCTATATAATGATTTAACTAATTTAATTTACTTATTAAAGAATCATATTAATTTTTATGATATCATATATGGTTCACTTATGACATTATATTACTTTTTATTTTGTAAATCCATGTTAATGCAGTGTTTTGGGTAAAATCGTTTCATTTATTGTACGCCTTTCGACTTGTTGTTCTGGATATTATTACTTATATCCTAATTTCATTAATTTCAGAATTTAAAACATGTTCAACATATAATAAATATTCAGCATATACATATATATGATAGATTGATAAATGGAATTAAATAAGCCGTTCATGGAGACGGTAGGACGTACGTACGCATGAACGCTGGTTTCGTTTCCTTATTGAATTGAATGGAACAAAATAGATGACATAAATATATATATATACATAAATCGAGTAGAATTATTATGTCATATATTCCATTATTATTCATTATATATACTTTATAATCATTCATTAATGGAATCATGAAAAATGAATCTTATCGCGTTCCGGGAGACTGTAGTCCGTACGTACGCACGAGCGATGATATCGTTCCCATGATCGTGGAATTTTATTGAAGTGTATGTATACTATTTAAGAATAAATATTACTTTAAAATAATCACATATATTTATTCCTTACACAATTATACGCATCCATGTAAGGTGGAGGTGGAAAATTTATTACACCACGGCGTGGAGACGATATTCTGTACGTACGCACGCACAGTGATTTTGTTTTTTGTAGGATGGATAGAATGTGGAATATAGTTGTTTCATATTTATAATGAAATATTAGTATATGAGAGATACTGATGTTATTATTTCATAATAAAAAAACTAAGGAAGAGGAAGTAGAAGAAGAAATAAATTTGAATGAATTGGTAACAGATATTACCTATTCTTCGACACGCCTCCTTGAAACCTCCCCTTAGGGCACTAAAATTGGACTTTGAAGAAGACTGGGACCTCTAGAATATTTCTAGGGATGTGGAGAAAGGAAATGGGCAGGGTTTGGCCGAGCATTAATTATCAATGTTGTGTAATGATGAGAGGGAGGTGGTGCCCTTTTATAAGGGAGTAGAGGGGCACCTTTGGAATCCTCAAAAATATTAGTTTAATATAAATTCAATATCCTCATAAAAACCTCCAAAAATAACTAAATTATAATATTAGATGAGATAGGGTTGTAATATCATCAAAAAATAATATTTAGACATTTTTTTAATTAAAATATAGTGTGTTTTTACTATTCATTAAAATATGAAAGTTATCAGAATAAGATGAAAAATTTATCCAAAGTAAATATTTATATCCTGATTCCAAAGAAGAATTTTATTTTGTCAAATTTAACTTATATACATATCAAAACTTTATTTAAAGTGGTTGATCCATCAAAAGGCATCAAAACTACATTTTTTTGAAAAAATATTTATTTTACCCGAAAAAATTATTTTGTTCTTATACCATGTTCTAGAAAATGTGAGATGAATAATAATGTTATAAAATTAAAAATTTAGTTAATACTATTCATAATGGATAGTTCATAATAATATTACAATAATATATCATTGTTTAGTGAAACTCGGTATTGCGTACAACACACGCTATTGAGGAAGGTCGTGATTGCGTGTAATGCAAGCCAAGTCAAGGTTGCATATAGTGCATGATCCTTTTGGTGTAGTGTATAACACAAGACATAAATGAAATTAAAAAAGAATATTTTTCATAAAATCTCAAGGTGTTACACTCTACCCTCCATATAATGAATTTCACCCTCAAAATTCTTCATAGTTATAAATGGTTTACAACTCGAAAGATTGTTTAATAGAAACCCACTTCATAAAAAAGAATACAAAAACTTATCCTTAAAAACTAAAGTATGAAACATAACGGTCACCCAAATTAACTAATCACTGGGTTTCCACATAAGAGAACATAGGTGGAAATATGGATATGGAATAGAAATCTAACCACTATGTTCTGATGGAGTGTGGTAGGGAACATTTCTTTGAAAAATCCAACAATCACAAAGCCATAAATTTGTGATGATTTAAGGTACCATCTGATTCATCGGATATAGGGACACAAGGACAAAATTTTTTTATTCAATATCCTTTCCCTAAAGGTGAAAAATTGTTGAAAAGAAATAATTACATGATTTTGGTACAATCATAATATTTTTTGTGCGTTGAACAATTTCCACATCATCTTTTAAAGAAATGAAGTTGAACTTGTCTTTCGTGAAGTTTTAGCAAATCATGCGATAGAATGATAGGTCATTCTATCTGTCTTAAACAAAAGGATAGTAAAAGTTATTAAATATACATGAGTCTATATATAGTGATATTAATCGTATATGGTTCCTAAAATGGACTTATACTTCATATATCATATCTCTTAATATAATAAAACTAGCTTCTACTAAACAGGGACTTCCTGTAGGCCTGTGGTAGGCGATATGGGCCTGTCGCACTTCGGTTGTGGGTTCGATTCCTATAGCCTTGTCCGACCAGACGGGTTGTCGCTCGTTCTTCATGTTGTCCGTTTTCTTAAACTACACTATTATAAAATTCCATCAATAATATTGACAAAAATTCTAGACTTAAACAATACTAACTCATGTCCAAGATAATTAATTCCAATATTTAGACTTATCTAAAATACTTCTGTCCAAGATCATAGTATAAAGAAAACAATTACTAGAAATTTCATATACCGATCATGTGAGTAAAATCATTTATCCCCCATATATCATAAAATATATCTTGTTGGTAACATTCCAAACATGTGAATACCTTAATCATGTATTCTCTTGACACATAAATTACCATAGAGCATTAGTGAAAACATGAGTGTTGTCAAAAGTTAAATCATTCCACATACCAAAATCCCAAAAATTCTATATACTCAAACCAGGATATCACATTGTCCTTACATCAGTCATGAGATTAATAATACTATCAAACATCCCATTATCTCCTTATTGCTTAATTATGCACATATAATCCACTTTCCAAAAATATTACAATCACTTATCATGGTTACCGGTACAATATAATTATTGAAAACCAATACATAGATATTCAAAAATTCCATGATGCCATAAATAAGATTCCACTACCCCATTACATAACACTTAATCATTACAAAACATCATTATCATACTCAACATCACAAATATTAATCGCATGTTACTTCCCTTTATCCTTTTCCTTTGGTGGTATCTCACGTTGATCATCATTAACCCTTGGATTAAGGCATTGATCAGTATAATGACCCATTTCCGTGCACTTGAAACATTGAAGTGTTGGTGGTGTGTTCTCTTCAGTCTTTTGTTTTTTCACATCATTAGCAACCCTTTTTCCATTACTTCGACACTCAGCTACTAGATGACCTTCTTTTCCACACATAAAACATTTTCTAGTCCTGTTAAGACAATCTACACCATCCTTCTTTCCACACTTTGAGCATAATGAGACATTCATCTTCTTTTCACCATTATTCTGAGATTTCTCCTGGAACTCCATCTTTAGTTTCTTAACAAAACCATGAGATGGATATGTTACACCAACTTCCATTTCTACCTTGATAGCACAACGCACAGTTTCTTCATATCTACTGAAGTCTCTTATTTCTAATTCCCATCAAAGACTTGGTTTTAAGCCACTGAAAAATCAATCAACTTTACTTTATGTTGGTTGATAAAACCAGATGCATACCTTGCATGTCTTGTAAAAGTTTCTTCATATATTCCAACATATTCATCATCCTTATTCTTAAGCTCATGGAACTCCTTTTCAATCTTTGTTCGAAGAATACGAAGGAAGTACTTACTGAAAAACAAGATCTTGAACTCGTCCCATTCCATGGATTCAATTTCATCTTGGGGCCTTATATTCTTAATTAGAGTCCACCACTGTTCTGCTTCACCTTCCAAATGGTAAATAGCTAGAATGACTTTATCATGTTCTTAACAACGAAGTATATAAAACATCATTTCAATGGTACTAATCCATTGTTCAGAAACAAGTGAATCAGAAGACCCATTGAAAGAAGGTGGAATTTTCCTCATGAAGGACTCAGTAGAATATTGATCCCTTCCCTAATCATTTGGAAATACAAAATGATTCGTAGCTTGTGAAAGTATAGCAATAATATTTTTCACTCCTTCTCCCATCACATTTAGTTGTTCTGGAGGAAAATCATTTCATTGTCCATTAAATTGACCAAAACCGTTCTTTTGGGTTCCATCCATCGTCTAAAACCCAAAAAGAATAGTGGTAGAGGAAAAAATCATGCTAGAGAAAACTACATAATAAAGGGGGAGTACCTTTAATATATAACAAATTAGGGTTAATTCTAAGATTGTTACCATAATTATAGGACTATAAACTATAGTTATACATAACCTTAGGGACATCCCTAGGCATACCTTAGAAATATCTCTTGGGATCTCACTAAAGTTTTCGCATCATAGTTTCCAATGGTTGACTAATCCTTTCCTCTGATACCAACTATAGAGACCCAAATCATAATGTACATGGACATTACATTACTTTTTCGGAATACATAATACATAAAAAACCAACACACAAGGACCATAATAGTTTAGTGTCTTTGGAAACTTGGAATATAAACTTCTAATCATCTTGAAAGATCTTCAACATCTCCTATAACGATCTTCCCCTTTTTGTTTCCTTACCTAAAGCCTTTCTTTTAATCATGGGGAAAAAGTTTAAAAAGCGTGAGCTCAAATGCTCAGTAAGGGTAATCATGGAGAAAATAAAACAAACCATATACAATTGAATATAAAAACATGAACATAATTTTTAAACATCGAAATCCTGATAAGATTTACATATTATCCAAGTCATTACTTCCAAGACCATCTTAGTGGACAAAGTCCCTTACATAACCGGGTTTACTTGCCGTTCCAGCCCTGAATTACTGAACCGGATTTACTTGCTATTTCAGCCCTTTATTACTGGACAATAATTACTTGTCATTTCAGCCATGTCTATCTCATGAGATATAAATCATTAGCAAATTCATTGGTGGGAGATATAGGTCCCACCCATCTCATAATTAAATTATTATTTCGTGTGCCACAAAATCATAAATCATACTATATACCATAACCCATACAATAGAATGGGATTCTTAAACATCATGCCATCATAACACAATCCTTGTAAAAAATGGATATCATTTCATCATAAAAATAATAAAACCCTATAAATAATGGATACATTATACTTGAATCATAAACATATAAAATAATGTCATTTTGGATAGAAAATATTTTTGATAAAACACTTGAAATGAAATCTTGAGGAAAATATCCTTTCTTCTTCAAAATCATTTTATTTTCACAAAATGCCATGCAATTTTATAGGAAAATAGTTTTGTTTAAAATAATCATGTAATCTTGTATATAATGCTTCATTAAAATGAGGCGTTATGAAACGGTAAAAATCCGTTCACATCGTAAAAGTTAAAAATAACATTCTCCTCGTACTTTTGTTAGAAAAGTCAAAAAGTTCCGAGTAAAAGAATGATGCCTTATATACGATGTAGTAAAAGTCAATATGGTTAAAAAGGAAATTAATCATACATGTAACCATTTTTAGAAAATTGGGACATGGATGATAAATATAACCCCAGTAAATACTTAGGTATAAGCAATCTCGGATAAAAAAGAGATTGGAAAAGTTATCCCTTACATTAGGTCTGATATGCTTCGTATGTATCCGAACCTCGTGTATAATTATTTAAATAATGTCATTTACTTATTAATGAATCATATTCATTGTTATGATATCATATATGGTTCACTTATGATTTTATATTACCCGTTCTTTTGTAAATCCATGTTAAAGCAGCGTTTTGGATAAAATCGTTTCATTTATCGTACATGTTTAGATTTGTTGTTCTTGATATTATTACTTTTATCATGATTTACTTAATTTCAAAATCTAAATCATGTTCCATATATAATAAATATTCATCATATTCATATATATTATAGATTGATAAATGGAATGAAATACACCGTTCATGGATTTGGTAGGTCGTACGTACGCATGAACATTGTTTTCGTTTCCTTATTGAATTGAATGGAACTAAATAGATGACAAAAATATATATATAAATAAATATAGTATCATTATTATGTAATATATTTAATTATTATTCATTATATATACTTTATAATCATTCATTAATGGTAATCATGAAGAATGAATCTTATCGCATTCGTGGAGACTGTAGTCCGTACGTACGAACGAGCGATGATATCGTTCCGATGATCATGGAATTTTATTAAAGTGTATGTATACTATTTCATAATCAATATAACTTTACAATAATCACATATATTTATTCTTTACACAATTATACCAATCCAAGTATGTTGGTGGTGGAAACCAGGTTACACCACAACATGGAGACGGTATTCCGTACGTACGCACACCTGTTGATTTCGTTTTCCATAGGATTGATAGAATGTGAAATATTGTTGTTTCATATTTATAATAAAATATCAGTATATGAGTGATAATTATGTTTTTACTTCATAATTAAACAACTAAAGAAGAGGAAGTAGAAGAAGAAATAAATTTGAAAAAATTTGTAACGGATATTACCTCTTCTTCGACACGTCTCATTGAAACCTCCTCTTAGGGCACTAAAATTTTTCTTTTAAGAAGACCAGGACCTCTATAATATTTCTAGGGAAGTTGAGAAGGTAAATGGGCATGAGTTGGCCGTTCATGAATGCTCAATGTTGTGTAAAGATGAGAGGGAGGAGGTTCCCTTTTATAAAGGAGGAGAGGGGCACCATTGGAATCCTAAAAAATATTAGTTTTATATAAATTCAAACCCCACATAAAACCCTCCAAAAATGACTCAATTCGAACATTAGATGATATAGGGTTGTAATCACATCAACAAATAAAATTTATACATGTTTTTAATTAAAATATAGCATGTTTTTACTATTCATTAAAATATGAAAGTTATCAAAATAATATGAAAATTTTATCAAAAGTAAATTTTTATATCTTGATTCCAAAGAAGAGTTTTGTTTTGTTAAATTGAACTTATTAACATGTAAAAAACTATATTTAATGAAGGTGCGCCATCAAAAGTCTTCAAAACTTCATTTTCATGAAAAAATACTTATTTTACCTGCAAAATTTATTTTGTTTTTATACCATGTTCTAGAAAATATATGATGAATAATAATGTTATAAAATACAAAATTTAGTTAATACTATTCATAATGGCTAGTTCGTAATAATGTTATAATAATATATCATTGTCTAGTGAATCTCGGTATTGCGTACAACACACGCTATCGAGGAAGTTCGTGATTGCATGTAATGAAAGCCAAGTCAGGGTTGCGTGTAGTGGAAGATCCTTTTGGTGTAGCGTACAAAAAAAGACATCAATGAAATTAAAAAGAATATTTTTCATAAAACCTTGGGAAGTTACATTCCAGCCCCATTAAAATGAATTTCTCCCTCAAAATTCATTGGGGTTATAAATGGTTTACTACTCGAATGTTTCTTTAATAGAAACCCACATCGTAAAAAGGAATAAAGAAACATATCTTTAAAAACTAATGTATAAATCATAACGGTTACCCAAATTAACTAATCACCGGGTTTCAACATAGGATAATATAGGTGGATATTTGGATATGGAAGTGAAATCTAACCATCATGTTCTGATGGAGAGTGGTAGAGAACATGGCTATGAAAAAGAAAACAATCCCAAAGCCATATATTTTATGACGATTTAAGGTACCATCTGATTTATCGGATATAAGGACACTAGGACAACATTTTTTTTGTATTAAAGATCATTTACCAATAGTTGAAGATATTGTCTAAAAGAAATAACTACTTGATTTTGGTAAAATATTACTATTGATTGTTCCTTGAACAATTTCCACATCATCTCTTAAAGAAATGAAGTTGAATTTGTCTTTCGTGAAGTTTTAGCAAATCATGGTATAGAATGAGAGGTCATTCCATTTGTCTTAAACAAAAGGATAGTAAAAGTTATTAAATATACATGAGTCCATATATAGTGAGATTAATCGTATATGGTTCCTAAAATGGACTTATACTTCATATATCATACCTATTAATATAATAAAACTAGCTTCTACTATCCAGTGACTTCTTGTAGGCCAGTGGTAGGCGATAAAGGCCTGTCGCACTTCGGTAGTGGGTTCGATTCCCACTGCCTTGTCCGACACGACCGATTGTCATATGTTCGGCATGTTGTCACTTTTCTTAAAATACACTATTATAAAATTCCATCAATAATATCAAAAAAAATTATATTCTTAAACAATACTAACTTATGTCCAACATAATTCATTCCAATCATTAGACTTATCTAAAATACTACTGTCCAAGCTCATAGTATAAAGAAAACAATTACTAGAAATTTCATCTATCGGTCATGTGAATACCATAATTTATCCCCCATATTTCATACAATATATCTCGTTGGTCACATTACAATCATGTGAATACCTTAATCATCTATTATCTTGAAACATAAATTACCATAGAACCATAGTGAAAACATGAGTTCTGTCAAAAGTTAAATCCTTCCACATACCAAAATCCCAAAATACTATATACTCAAACCATGATATCACATTTTCCTTACATCAGTCATGGGATCAATAATACTATCAAACATCTCATTATCTCCTTATCCCTTTATTAGGTACATGTCATCTACTTTCAAAAAAATATTACTATCACTTATCATGGTTACCAGTACCATATAATTATTTAAAACTAATACATAGATATTCCAAAATTCCACGATGCCATAAATAAGATTCCACTACCCAATTACATAAACACTTAATCATTACAGAACATCATTGTCTTACTCAACATCACAAATAGTGATCGCATGCGACTTCCCTTTATCATTTTCCTTAAGTGGTTTCTCACGTTGACCATCATTAACCCTTGGATTAGGGAATTTTTTCGTATAATGCCTCATTTCCTTGCACTTGAAGCATTGAAGTGTTGGTGGTTCATTCTCTGCAGCCTTTTCTTTATTCACATCATCAACAACCCTTTTTCCATTACGTTGAAACTCAGTTGCTCGATGACCTTATTTTCCACACATAAAACATTTTCTAGTCCCTTTAAGAAAATCTCCACCATTCTTCTTCCCACACATTGAGCATAAAGAAACATTCATCTTCTTTTCATCATTATTATGAAATTTTTCCTTGAACTCCATCTTTCGTTTCTTATCAAAACAACGAGATAGATATGCTACAACGACTTCCAGTTCTACTTTGATAGCACAACACACAATTTCTTCATAGCTAGTGAAGTATCTTATAGCTAATGCCCTTCGAATACTTGGTTTTAAGCCACTAAAAAATTGATCAACTTTACCTTCTGGTTGGATGATAATACTAGATGCATACCTTGAAAGTCTTATATAATTTGCTTCGTATATACCAACAGATTCATCATCCTTCTTCTTAAGCTCAAAGAACACCTTTTCCATCATTGATTGAAGAATATGAGTGAAGTACTTACTGAAAAACATGTTCTTGAACTCGTCCCATTCCATGGATTCAATTTCATCTTGGGGACTTTTATTCTTAATTAGAGTCCACCACTAGTCTACTTCACCTTCCAAACGGTAAACAACTAGAATGTCTTTATCATGTTCTGAACAGCGATGTATGGAAAATATCTTTTCAGTGGTAATGATCCATTGTTCAGCTACAAGTGGATCTGAAGACCCATTTAAAGAAGTTGGACGTTGCCTCATAAAGGACTAAATATATTATTGTTCCCTTCTCTGATCATTTGGAAATCCAGAATGATTCATAGCTTATGTAAATATAACAATAAGATTTGTCACTCCTTCTCCCATCACATTTGGTTGTTTAGGATGACATTCATTGCATTTTACATTACATTGATCAACACAGTTCCTTCAGGTTCCAGCCATTGTCTAAATCCCAAAAATAATAGTATGAGAGGAAAAAATCATGCTAGAGAAAACAACATATTTATGGGGAAGTACCTTCAATATATAACATCTTAGGGTTAATTCTAATATTGTAACTATAATTCTAGGACTATAACCTATACTTATACATATCCTTAGGGACATCCATAGACAAACCTTAGAAATATCTATAGGGATCTCATTAATGTTTTCGCATCCTAGTTTCCAAATGATTACTAAACCTTTCCTCTGATACCAAAAATAGAAACCCAAATCATGATGTACATGGACATTACATTACTTTTGCGGAATACTTAATACATAACAAAAACCAACACTCAAGGACCGTAATTGTTTAGTGTCTTTGGAAACATGGAATATAAACTTCTAATCATGTTGAATGTTCTTCAACATCTCCTATAACGATCGTCCCCCTTTTGTTTCCTTAATTAATACCATTCTTTTAATCCTGGGGAAAACATAAATAGGGTGAGCACAAATGCTCCGTATGGGTAATCATGGAGAAAATAAAACAAACCATATATATTTTAGCATAAAAACATGAACATAATTTTTAATCATTGAGATCTTGATCAATAACATAAAACAAGGCAGTACGTAAGGCATAGATCATAATGGAACATCAATCATGATAAGAAATCATGGAAATAAAACTTGTAATTGGGGAAAAACATTAAGCACATGATATGATTTTCATAGTAGCCAAGTCATTTCTACCAAGACCATCTTATTTGACAAATTCCCTTATTGAACTGGGATTACTTGTCATTCCAGCCCTGTATTACTGAACCAGATTTACATGCCATTTCATCCCTCTATTACTGAACCATATTTACTTTCTATTTCATCACTGTCAATATCATGAGATATATATCTTTACCCAATGCATTGAAGGGAGATATAGGTCCCACCCATCTCATAATGAAATCATTCTTTCGTGTGCCACAAAATCCTAAATCATACATCATAACATAACCCATATAATAGAATGGGATTCTTAAACATCATGCCATCATAACATAATCCATGTTAATAAATGGATATCATTTCATCATAAGAATAATCAAACCATGTAAATAATGGATACATTATACTTCAAACATAAACATATTAAATAATTTCATTTTATATGGAAAATATTTTTGATAAAACACTTGAAATGAAAACTTGAGGAAAATATCCTTTCTTCTTCAAAATCATTTTATTTTCACAAAATGGCAGGAAATTTTAAAATAAAAGTGTTTTTTTGAAAATAATCATGCAATCTTGTATAATAATCTTCCTGAAAATGAGGCGTTATGAAACTGTAGAAATCCATTCACGCCGTATAAGTTAAAAATAACATTCTCCTTGTACTTTTTTCAGAAAAGTCAAAAAAGTACCTCGTAAAAGAAAGATTCCTTACATACCATGTAGTAAAAGTAAAAATGGCTAAAAATGAATTGAATCATACATGAAACCATTTTTAGAAAATTGGGACATGGATGATAAATATAACCCTATTAAATACTTACATATAAGCAATCTCAGATAAAAAAAGATAAGAAAAGTTATCCCTTACCTTAGGTCTGATATGCTTCATACGTATCTGAACCTCCTATATAATGATTTAAATAATGTCATTGACTTATTATAGAAACATAATCATTGTTATTATATCATATATGGGTCACTTATGACTTTATATTAACCGTTATTTTGTAAATCCATGTTAAAGCAGTGTTTTGGGTAAAATCTTGTCATTTATCGTACGTGTTTTGACTTGTTGTTCTTGATATTATTACTTATATCCTGATTTCCTGAATTTATGAATTTAAAACATGTTAAATATATAATAAATATTCAGCATATACAAATATATTATTGATTTATAAATGTAATGAAATACACCGTTCATGGAGACTGTAGGTTATACGTACGCATGAACGTTGTTTTTGTTTCCTTCTTGAATTGAATGAAACTAAATAGATGACATAAATATATATTTACATAAATACAGTATAATTATTATGTAATATATTTCATTATTATTAATTATATATACTTTATAATCATTCATTAATGGTAATCATGAAGAATGAATCTTATCACGTTCGTGGAGACAGTAGTCCGTACGTACGAAGGAGCGATGATATCGTTCCCATGTTCATGGAATTGTATTGAAGTGTATGTATACTATTTTAGAATCAATATAAATTTACAATAATAACATATATTTATTCTTTACACCAATATACCCATCCAAGTAAGGTGGTGGTGGAAAACAGATTACACCACGGCGTGGAGACGGTATTCCATACGTACGCACGCGCGGTGATTTCATTTTCTGTTGGATGGATTTAATGTGGAATATGGTTGTTTAATATTTATAATACCATATCAGTATATGAGTGATACTGATGTTATTACATCATAATGAAACAACAAATGAAGAGGAAGTAGAAGAAGAAATAAATTTGAAATAATCGGTAACGGATATTACCTCTTCTTTGACACGCCTCCTTGAATCCTCCTCTTAGGGAACTAAAATTAGTATTTGAAGAAGACCCGGACCTCTAGAATATTTATAGTGAAGTTTAGAAGTGAAATTGGTAGGGGTTGGTTGAGTTTTAATGCTCAATATTTTGTAAAGATGAGAGGGAGGAGGTACCCTTTTATAAGGGAGGAGAGGGGCACCTTTGGAATCCTCAAAAATATTAGTTTATTATAAATTCAAACTCCACATAAAAACCTCCAAAAATGACTCAATTAGAAGGTTAGATGAGATAGTGTTGTTATATCATCGAACAATAAAATTTAGACATGTTTTTAATTAAAATATAGCATGTTTTACTATTCATTAAAATATGAAAGTTATCAGAATAATATGAAAATTTAATCCAAAGTAAATTTTTATATCATGATTCCAAAGAAGTGTTTTATTTTGTCAAATTGAACTTATAAACATGTAAAAAACTAGATTTGAAGAGGGTGCGCCATCAAAAGGCATAAAAACATCATTTTTTTTTAAAAAAAATACTTATTTTACCCAAAAAAATTATTTTGTTCTTATACCATGTTCTAGAAAATGTAAGATGAATAATAATGTTATAAAATTCAAAATTTACTTAATACTATTCATAGAGGCCAGTTCATAATAATATTTTTATAATATATCGTTGTTTAGTGAAACTCAGTACTGGGTACAACACACACTATCAAGGAAGGTCGTGATTGCGTGTAATGCAATCCAAGTCAGGGTTGTGTGTAGTGCAAGCTCTTTTTGGTGTAGCGTACAACACAACACATCAATGAAGTTAAAAAGAATATTTTTCATAAAATCTCAGGGTGTTACATTCTACCCCCCATAAAATGAATTTCTCACTCAAAATTCGTCAGGGTTATAAATGTTCTACTACTCGAAAGTTACTTTAATAGAAACCCACATCATAAAAAGGAATACAAAAACTTGTCTTTAAAAACTAAAGTATGAAACATAACAGTTACCCAAATTAATTAATCACTGGGTTTCCACATAGAAGAACATAGGTGGAAATATGGATATGGAAGGGTAATCTAACCACCATGTTCTGATAGAGAGTGGTAGAAAAACATGGCTATGAAAAAGCCAACAATCACAAAGCCATAAATTTGTGATGATTTTAGGTACCATCTGATTCATCGGATATGAGGACACTATGACAACATTTTTTGGTATTCAAGATCATTTCCCTAAAGTTGAATAATTGTTTAAAAGAAATAACTACCTGATTTTGGTAAAATATTACTATTGTTTGTGCCTTGAACAAATTCCACATCATCACTTAAAGAAATGAAGTTGAATTTGACTTCCATGAAGTTTTAGCAAATCATGCGATAGAATGAGAGGTCATTCTATCTTTCTTAAACAAAAGGATTGTAAAAGTTATTAAAAATACATGAGTCCATATATAGTGAGATTAATCGTATATGGTTCCTAAAATGGACTTATACTTCATATATAATACCTCTTTATATAATAAAACAAGCTTCTACTAACCAGGGACTTCCTATAGGCCAGTGGTAGGTGATAAAGTCATGTCACACTTATATATTGACACTCAGCTGCTCGATGACCTTCTTTTCCACACATAAAACATTTTCTACTCCCTTTAAGACAATCTCCACCGTGCTTCTTTCCACACTTTGATCATAAAGAAAAATTCATCGTCTTTTCATCATTATTATGAGATTTCTCCTTGAACTCCATCTTTTGTTTCTTATTAAAACCATGAGATGGATATATTACACCAACATCCAGGTCTACCTTGATATCACAATGCACAATTTCTTCATAGCTACTGAAGAATCTTATAGTCAATTCCCTTCGAAGACTTGGTTTTAAGCCACTAAAAAATCGATCAACTTTACTTTCAGGTTGGATGATAAAACCAGATGCATACCATGCAAGTCTTGTAAAAATTTCTTCGTATATACCAACATATTCATCATATTTCTGCTTATGCTCAAAGAACTCAGTTTCCATATTTGTTCTAAGAATATGAGGGAGGTACTTACTGAAAAACATAATCTTGAACTCATCCCATTCCATGGATTCAATTTCATATGGGGGCCTTGTATTCTTAATTAGAGTCCACCACTGGTCTGCTTCACCTACCAAATGGAAAACAGCTAGAATGGCATTATCATGTTTCGAACAGCGAAGTATGGAAAATATCTTTTCAATGGTACTGATCCATTGTTCAGTAACAAGTGGATCAGAATACCCATTGAAAGAAGGTGGATGTTTCCTTATGAAGGACTCAATAGAATATTGTTCCCTTCTCTGATCATTTGGAAATCCATAATGATTCATAGCTTGTGTAAGTATTGAAATAATATTTTTCACTCCTTCTCCCATCACATTTGGTTGTTCAAGAGGAAAATCATTGCATTGTCCATTATATTGATCAATATGGTTCCTTCGGGATCCAGCCATCGTCTAAAACCCCAAAAGAATAGTGTAAGAGGTAAAAATCTTGCTAGAGAAAACAACATAATAAGGGGGGGGTACCTTCAATATATAACATCATATGATTAATTCTAAGATTGTTACCATAATTCTAGGACTATAAACTATACTTATACATAACATTAGGGACATCCCTAGACATACCTTAGAAATATCTGTAGGGATCTCACTAAAGTTTTCATATTCTAGTTTCCTATAGTTGACTAAACCGTTCCTCTGATACTAACTGTAGATACCCAAAGCTTGATGTACATAGAAATTACATTAATTTTGAAGAATACTTAATAAATAACAAAAACCAACACTCAGGGACCGTAATATTTTAGTGTCTTTGGAAAAGTGGTATATAAACTTCTAATCACGTTGAATGATCTTCAACATATCCTATAATGATCTTCCCCTATTTATTTCCATGCCTAAATCCTTTATTTTAATCCTGGGGAAAAAACATAAAATGGGTGAGATAAAATGCTCAGTAAGGGTAATCATGGAGAAAATAAAACAAACCATATATATTTGAACATAAAAACATGAACATAATTTTTAAACATTGAAATCTTGATCAATAACATAAAACAATGTAGTATATAAGGCATAGATCATAATTGAACATCAATCATGATAAAAAATCTTGGAAATAAAACATGTAATTGTGTAAAAACATTAATCACATGATATGATTTCCATAGTAGCCAAGGCATTTCTTCCAAAACCATCATAGTGGACAAAGTCTCTTACTGAACCGAGTTTACTTGTCGTTCCATCAATATATTACTGAACCAGATTTAATTGTTGTTTCAGCCCTGTATTACTGAATCAGATTTACTTTCCATTTCATCCATATCAATATCATGAGATATAAATCTTTACCCAATGTCTTGAAGGGAGATATAGGTCCCACCCATCTCATAATGAAATCATTCTTTCGCGTGCCACACAATCATAAATCATACATCATAGAATAACCCATGTAATAGAATGTGATTTTTAAACATCATGCCATCATAACATAATCCATGTAACACAATGGATATCATTTCATCATAAGAAGAATCAAACCATGTAAATAATGGATACATTATACTTGAAACATAAACATATTAAATAATGTCATTTTAGGCAGAAAATATTTTTGATAAAACAGTTGAAATGAAATATTGATTAAAATATCTTTTTTGCTTCAAAATCAATTTATTTTCACAAAATTCCATGAAATTTTAAAATAAAAGGGTTTTTTTTAAAATAATCATGCAATATTGTATATGAATCTTCATGAAAATAAGGAGTTATGAAACCGTAAAAATCCGTTCACGCCGTATGAGTTAAAAATAACATTATCCTCGTACTTTTGTCAGAAAAGTCAAAAAGTACCTCGTAAAAGAAAGATTCCTTAAATACCATGTAGTAAAAGACAAAATTGTTAAAAAGGACATTAATAATACATTAAACCATGTTTAGAAAATTGTGACATGGATGATAAATATAACCCCAGAAAATACTTACATATAAGAAATCTCAGATAAAAAAAAGATTGGAAAAGTGATCCATTAACATAGGTCCGTTATTCTTCATACGTATCCAAAACTCCTATATAATGGTTTAAATAATGTCATTGAATTATTACAGAATCATATTCATTGTTATGATATCATATATGGTTCACTTATTACTTTATATAACCCGTTCTTTTGTAAATCCATGTTAAAGCAGCGTTTTGGGTAAAATCGTTTCATTTATCGTACGTGTTTCGACTTGTTGTTCTTGATATTATTACACATATCATGATTCCCTAAATTTCAGAATTTAAAACATGTTAAATATATAATAAATATTCAGAATATACATATATATAATAGATTGATAAATGGAATGAAATGCACCGTTCATGGAGACGGTAGGCCATACGTACGCATGAACTCTATTTTCGTTTCCTAATTGAATTGAATGGAACTAAATAGATGACATACATATATATATACATAAATCCAGTAGCATTATTATATCATATATTTCATTATAATTCATTATATATTCTTTATAATCATTCATTATTGGTAATCATAAAGAATGAATCTTATCGCATTCGTGGAGACGGTAGTCCGTACGTACGAATGAGCGATGATATTGTTCCCATGATCTTGGAATTGTATTGAAGTGTATGTATACTATTTAAGAATCAATATCACATTACAATAATAAAATATATTTATTCTTTGAACCATTATACCCATCCAAGTAAGGTGGTGGTGGAAAACAGATTACAGCATGGCGTGGAGACGGTATTCCCTACGTACGCACGCGCGGTGATTTCGTTTTCCGTAGGATGGATAAAAAGTGGAATATGGTTGTTTAATATTTATAATAACATATCAGTGTATGAGTGATAATTATTTTATTACTTCATAATGAAACAACTAAATAAGAGGAAGTAGAAGAAATAAATTTGAAAGAATCGGTAACGGATATTACCTCTTCTTCGACACGCCTCCTTGAAACCTCCTCATAGGGAACTAAAATTGGACTTTGAAGAAGACCAGGAACTCTAGAATATTTCTAGGGAAGTTCAGAAGGCAAATGGGCAGGGGTTGTCCGATCTTTAATGCTCAATGTTGTGTAATGATGAGAGGGACGGGGTTCCCTTTTATAAGGGAGGAGAGGGGCGCCTTTGGAATCCTAAAAAATATTAGTTTAATATAAATTGAAACCCCACATAAAAACCTCCAAAAATTACTCAACTCAATGATTAAATGAGATAGGGTTGTAATCTCATCAACCAATAAAATTTAGACATGTTTTTAATTAAAAAATATCGTGTTTTTACTATTCATTAAAATATAAAAGTTATCAGAATAATATGAAAACTTTATCCAAAGTAAATTTTTATATATTGATTCCAAAGAAGAATTTTATTTTTTCAAATTGAACTTATAAAAATGTCAGAAACTAGACATAAAGAGGGTGCTTCATCAAAAGTCATCAAAACTGAATTTTTTTGAAAAAATACTTATTTTACCTAAAAAATTTATTTTGTTCTTATACCATGTTCTATAAAATGATAGATGAATAATAATGTTATAAAATTTAAAATTTAGTTAATACTATTCATAATGTCTAGTTAATAATAATATTATAATAATATATCATTTTTTAGTTAAACTCAGTCTTGCGTACAACACACGCTATCGTGGAAGGTCGTGATTGCATGTAATGCAAGCCAAGTTAGGGTTGCGTGTAGTGCAAGCTCCTTTTGGTGTAGCGTACAAGACAAGACATCAATGAAATTAAAAGGAATATTTTTCATAAAATCTTGGGGTGATACATTCTACCACCTTAAAATTAATTTCTCCCTCGAAATTCATCGGGGTTATAAATGGTTTACTAATCGAAAGTTTATTTAATAGAAACCCACATCGTAAAAAGTAATTCAAAAACATTTCTTTAAAAAATAAAGTGTGAAACATAATGGTAACCCAAATTAACTAATCAATGGGTTTCCACAGAGAAGAACATATGTGGAAATATGGATATGAAAGAGAAATCTAATCATCATGTTCTGATGGAGAGTGTTAAGGAACATGACTATGAAAAAGCCAACAATCACAAAGAGATAAATTTGTGATGATTTAAGGTACTATCTGATTCATCGGATATAAGGACACTAGGAAAACATTTTTTTGTATTCAAGATCACTTCCCAAAAGTTGAAGAATTGTTTAAAAGAAATAATTACTTGATTTTGGTAAAATATTACTATTGTTTGTGCCTTGAACAATTTCCACATCATATCTTAAATAAATGAAGTTGAATTTTTCTTCCATGAAGTTTTAGAAAATCATGTGATAGATTGAGAGGTCATTCCATCTATCTTAAACAAAAGGATAATAAAAGTTATTAAAAATACATGAGTCCATATATAGTGAGATTAATCGTATATGGTTCCTAAAATGGAATTATACTTCATATATAATACCTCTTAATATAATAAAACTAGCTTATACTAACCAGTGACTTCTTATAGGCCAATGGTAGGCGATAAAGGCATGTCACACTTTGGTTGTGGGTTCGATTCCCACATCCTTGTCCGAAGCGACGGGTTATCGCCTGTTCTGCATGTTATCCCTTTTCTTAAACTACACTATTATAATATTCCATCAATAATATCGAAAAATGTTCTAGCCTTAAACAATACTAACTTATGTCCAACATAATTCATTCCAATCATTAGACTTATCTAAAATACATCTATCCAAGCTCATAGTATAAAGAAAACAATTACTAGAAATGTCATCTACCGATCATGTGAATACCATCATTTATCCCCCATATATCATACAATATATCCTGTTGGTCACATTCTAAAAATGAGAATACCATAATCATGTATTCTCTTGAAACATTAATTACTATATAACCTTTGTGAAAACATGAGTGTTGTCCAAAGTTAAATCGTTCCACATACCAAAATCCAAAAAATTCTATATACTCAAACCATGATATCACATTTTCCTTACATCAGTCAAGAGCTCAATAATACTATCAAACATCTCATTATCTCCTTATCCCTTAATTATGTGCATATTATCTACTTTCTAAAAATATTACAACCACTTTTCATGGTTACTGGTACCATATAATTATTGAAAACCAATACATAGATATTCCAAAATTCCACGATGCCATAAATAAGATTCCACAAACCCATTAAATAAACACTTAATCATTACAAAACATCATTTTCATACTCAACATCACAAATAGTGATCGCATGTGACTACCCTTTATCCTTTGCCTAAAGTGGTTTCTCACATTGATCATCATTAACCCTTGGATTAGGGCATTGATTAACATAATGCCCCATTTCCTTGCACTTGAAGCATTGAAGTGTTGGTTGTGCGTTATCTGCAGTCTTTTCTTTATTCACATCATTAGAAAACCTTTTCCATTACTTCGACACTCAACTGCTCTATGACCTTCTTTTCCACACATAAAAAATTTTTCTAGTCCCTTTAATACAATCTCCACCATACTTCATTCCACACTTTCAGCATAAATAAACATTCATCTTCTTTTCACCATTATTCTGAGATTTCTCCTTGAACTCTATCATTCATTTCTTATCAAAAACATGAGATGGATATGTTACACCATCTTCTTGTTCTACCTTGATAGAACAACGCACAATTTCTTCATAGATACTGAAGCTTCTTATAGCTAATTCCCTTTGAAGACTTGGTTTTAATCCACTGAAAAATCGATCAACTTTACTTTCAGGTTGGATGATAAAACCAGATGCATACCTTGCAAGTCTTGTAAAATTTGCTTCGTATATACCAACAGATTCATTATCCTTCTACTTAAGATCAAGGAACTCCTTTTCCTTCATTTTTCGAAGAATACGAGGGAAATACATACTGAAAAACATGTTCTTGAACTCGTCCCATTCCATGGATTCAATTTCATCTTGGGGCCTTGTATTCTTAATTAGATTCCACCACTGGTCTGCTTCACCTTCCAAACAGTAAATATATAGAGTTAATTTATCATGTTATGAACAATGAAGTATGAAAAATATCATTTCAATGGTATGGGTCAATTGTTCAGCAACAAGTGGATCAGAAGACCCATTGAAAGAAGGTGGAAGTTTCCTTATGAAGGACTCAATAGAATATTGGTCCCTTCTCTGATCATTTGGAAATCCAGAATTATTCATAGCATGTGTAAGTATAACAATAATATTTTTCACTCCTTCTCCCATCACATTTGGTTGTTCAATTGGACAATCATTGCATTGTCTATTACATTGATCAACACGGTTCCTTCGGGTTCCAACCATCATATAAAACCCAAAAAGAATAGTGTGAAATGAAAAAATCATGCTAGAGAAAACAACATAATAAAGGGGGAGTACCTTTAATATATAACATCTTAGGCTTAATTATAAGATTTTTACCATAATGCTAGGACTATAACCTATACTTATACATAACCTTGGGGACATCCCTAGACAAACCTTAGAAATATCTCTAGGGATCCCACTAATGTTTTCGCATCCTAGTTTCCAAAGGTTGACTAAACCATTCCTCCGATACCAACTGTAGAGACCCAAAGCTTGACGTACATGGAAATTACATTAATTTTGTGGAATAATTAATACATAACAAAAACCAAAACTCAAGGACCGTAATAGTTTAGTGTTTTTGGAAACGTGGAATATATACTTCTAATCATGTTTTATGATCTTCAACATCTCCTTTAACGATCTTCCCTGTTTTGTTTTCTTACCTAAAACTTTTCTTTTAATCTGGGGAAAAAAACATAAAAAGTGTGAGCTTAAATGATCCATAAGGGTAAGAATGGAGAAAATAAAATAACTATATACATTTGAACATAAAAACATGAACATAATTTTTAAACATATAAATCATGATTAATAACATAAAACAAGGCAGTACGTAAGGCATAGATCATAATGGAACATCAATCATGATAAAAAATCTAGGAAATAAATCATATAATTGAGGAAAAAAATTAATCACATGATATTATTTCCATAGTAGACACTGTATTACTGTCAACACCATCATAGTGGACAAAGTCCATTACTAAACCGGGTTTACCTACCGTTGCATCCATGTATTACTGAACCGGATTTACTTGTCGTTTCAGCCCTGTATTACTGAACCAGATTTACTTGCCGTTTTATCCATGTCTATCTCATGAGATATAAATCTTTACCCAATTAATTTGTTGGTGATATAGGTCCCACCTATCTCATAATTAAATCATTATTTCGTGTTCCACAAAATCATAAATCATATATCATAGCATAACCCATGTAATAGAATGGGATTATTAAACATCATCCCATCATAACATAATCCATGTAAAAAAATAGATATAATTTAATCATAAGAAGAATGAAACCATGTAAATAATGGATACATTATACTTGAAAGAAAAACATGTTAAATAATGTCATTTTAGATGGAAGATATTTTTGATAAAACACTTGAAATGAAATCTTGAGGAAAATATCCATTCTTCTTCAAAATCATTTTCATTTCACAAAATTCCATGAAATTTTAAAAGAAAAGGGTTTTGGTGAAAATAATCATGCAATATTGAATAGTAAGCTTCATGAAAATGAGTCTTTATGAAACAGTAAAAATCCGTTCACGCCGTATAAGTTAAAAATAACATTCTCCTCGTACTTTTGTCGGAAAAGTCAAAAAGTACCTCGTAAAAGAACGATTTTTTACATACCATGTAGTAATAGTCAAAATGGTTAAAAGGGAATTTAATCATACATGAAACCATGTTTAGAAAATTGGTACATGGATGATAAATGTAACCCCAGTAAATACTTTTGTATAAGCAATCTCGGTTAAAAAAAGATTGGAAAATTTTTCCCTTACCTTAGGTACGATATGCTTCATACATATTCGAAACTCATGTATAATGATTTATATAATGTCATTGACTTATTAAAGAATCATATTCATTGTTATGATATCATATATGGTTCACTTATGACTTTATATAACCCTTTCTTTTGTAAATCCATGTTAAAGTAGCATTTTGGGTAAAATCATTTCATTTATCATATGTGTTTCGACTTGTTTTTCTTTATATTATTACTTATATAATGATATCCTTAATTTCATAATTTAAAACATGTTCAATATATAATAAATATTCAGCATATACATATATATGAACGATTGATAAATGGAATGAAATACACCGTTCATGGAGACGGTAGGTCGTACGTACGCATGAACGATGTTTTTGTTTCCTTATTGAATTGAGTGGAACTAAATAGATGGAATATATATATATATATATAAAGTAGCATTATTATGTCATATATTTCATTATTATTCATTATGTATACTTTATAATCATTCATTAATGGTAATCATGAAGAATGAATCTTATCACGTTCATGGAGACGGTAGTCCGTACATACGAATGAGTGATTAGATCATTCCCATGATCGTGGAATTTTATTGAAGTGTATGTATAATATTTCAGATTCAATATCAATTTAAAATAATCACATGTATTTATTCATTACACAATTATACCCATCCGTGTAAGGAGGTGGTGGAAAACATATTACACCACAGCGTAGAGACAATATTCCATACGAACGCACGCGCGGTGATTTAATTTTCCGTAGGATGGATAGAATATGGAATATGGTTGTTTCATATTTATAATAACATATTAGTATATTTTTGATTCTTATGTTATTACTTAATAATGAAACAACTAAAGAATAGGAAGTAGAAGAAGAAATAAATTTGAAAGAATCGGTAACAGATATTACCTCTTCTTCGACACGACTCTTTGAAACCTCCTCTTAGGGCACTAAAATTGGACTTTGAAGAATACCAAGACCTATAGAATATTTCTAGGGAAGTTGAGAAGGGAAATGGGCAGGGGATGGACGAGCTGGAATGCTCAATGTTGTGTAAAGATGAGAGGGAGGAGGTTCCCCTTTATAAGGGAGGAGAGGGGCACCTTTGGAATCCTCCAAAGTATTAGTTTAATATAAATTCAAACCCCACATAAAAACCTCCCAAAAAGACTCATTTAGATTATTAGATGAGATAGGGTTGTAATCTCATCATCCAATAAAATTTAGACATGTTTTTAATTAAAATATATCGTGTTTTTACAATTCATTAAAATATGAAAGTTATCAGAATAACATGAAAATGTTATCCAATGTAATTTTTTTTATCCTAATTCCAAAGAAGAATTTTATTTTCTCAAATTGGACATATAAACATGTCAAAAATATATTTAAAGAGGTTTTACCATCAAAAGGTGTCAAAACTACATTTTTTTTGATAAAATACATATTTTACCCGAAATATTTATTTTGATCTTATACCATGTTCTAGAAAATGTAAGAAGAATAATAATGTTATAAAATTAAAAATTTAGTTAATAATATTCGTAATGTATAGTTTTTAATAATATTATAATAATATATCAGTGTTTAGTGAAATTAGGTATTGCGTACAACACACGCTATCGAGTAAGGTCGTGATTGCGTGTAATGCAAGCCAAGTCAGGGTTGCATGTAGTGCAATCTACTTTTGGTGTATCGTACAACACAAGACATCAATGATATGGAAAAGAATATTTTTCATAAAATCTCGGGGTGTTACAGTGTTAATCATCCTAAAAGGTGAAAGAGATAATGATGGAAAATATATATTAGTTAGTAGTTAGAAGTATTATATATATTTTATAGTGTGATCCAAAGAAGATATAACTAATTTTATTCGAATTATGAGAACATTATTATGAAATCTATAAATGTAGGAGTATATAGTGGTGAAATTTATTTTTCCTAATTAATTTCAATACCCAAGGGTGGGTTAATCAGGGTATTTTTATCTTTCACTCAACTGTTAGTAATAATTATGTTCAATAATAAAAAGTAACTCTCTCTAACATAAAACTGATGTGAAGATTTATAACAGTAAAAGTAATAATCAATATAAAACTAAACGGCACACCAAAACCAAGATAATATAAGGATCATGCAATGGAAATTTTCTATTTCACCAAAAATACTATTCCCATGAATTTTATTTTATAATATGAAGTCTCAAAAGTGGCACCTTAATTATATAAAAAAAATAAATGAAGAATGATTTGATCTTCACACAATATGGAGTTATCTACTCTACATATTATGTGTATTTTTATTCCTTTAAAAATAAAAAATATTACACTTGGAAGGCTGTAAAACATAGCACTAATTTCATATAATTTTAGTGAGATAACCTACTCAAACAGCTTCCTCTTATTTTAAAAATAATAGCTCTTGCTTGGAAGTATTGTTTTTAAGTTATTAAATGATTGATAATTAACCTCTATAGCCTCATATTTATTAGCACACTCATATATAAATATGTATTGTCCTTATATTGACAGACTCCATGATCTCCTAATTTTTATGTTATCTATTCCTTTAATTTTATTCCTCAATATACACATGAGAAATATATATATATATATATATATATGAACATGGAAACTCTAATGTATCATAATTTATTTCTTTCAAAATATAACTCCAAGAAAATTTCAAAATATCTATGAAATAATCATCGTGAGAATGTATATCCTAATAAAATATTTAAATTTGATTTAAAGTCACAGTTGTAACATACATAACATTCCTACACCTTAAAGAATTTCTTTCGAGTCAAAACGAGATCCACTAAATTCACATAAAACATGTATTTAAACCACTGGATTATCTTGAAATAATGCCCCTTTAATTAAGGAAATATTTTATCCACACACTACGGCTGAGCCATTTATCAAAAATATTTATTAATAAATATGTCCTAAGACATTATAGGTTAACCTTCCAAAAAAACAACTAAGGGAAGACCTATATATTTTCCCTATGATGTGAGGATGATTCCTACAATCAAATTGAATAAACCTTGTATTTTTATACCATTTCCATTATTAATTATAAGTGATACCTATGCCTGATGGTCTTATGGAATAAATTAGAAAATTAATATATGGCGTAGACATAGTCTCTATGAAAATGGGAATGGCCCAAAAAAATCAATATAACCATTATAAAGTCCAATAATCCATACATAATGTCATTCATCATAATATTGGGTCTTATTGTCTTTATAAATGGCTCATGAAAAATAATACTGACTATACTTAATGAATCTATAGAATAATCTTATGTATTTAGGGATGAACCTTATTAAATAATATAGTTACCCATATGAGTTTTGGAAGAAAACATTTCATTTGTCCCTTTTTCGAGATAATAAATCTTATACTCAAAGTAGGAATATTGAGGTTTTTTCATTTTATATATAGTATGTAAAAGTTATTACTAGGGTTTGAGACTTATCCAAATTAAGATAATATTTTAAAAAATAAATTGTTACATAATTACTAAAAACATATATCTCTCAATATTCACACCACTCATAATAAAGTAATTTTACCAGATGGTTCCTTCAATAACATTTTCCACTAAATAATCCAAATATAAATTCCAATGGAATGTTTTCTTACACTCTGTCCATTTAGGTGTCTTAAAATTTTGAAAATATATTCAAAATTAATTCACTTTGGTAGTTTCAAACCAGAATGATCTTACCCACTACATTGTTTGATTCTATTTCTTTAAGATAGTGTATTAATGACACTGTAAACATAAACTATATTACAAAAACATTCTTGGATTTTGTGAGAAACAAGAGAAAAATAAAATAATTTTAATAAAAACACTACCTTGAACTACGCATTACTAAAAAATCCTCGAATAATAAGATCCCAATTTTTTTTTCAGTTATATACTCTCATCCTTAAAAAAATATCATCATGCAAAGATCCCCATTATAATAATTAAAGAAAAATTCTATCCCACATCATTTTAAAAAATGGATAGATTTTCCTAAATAGTTTATATAAAGCATCTCACCCTTTATCAATGTACTCAAAGATTACTTAATTTAAATCTCACAAAATATGGTTTGAAATACAAACATTTAATTAAATTTACATGCCATAAATTTATAGAAATATAAAATTCCCCAAGGTGGTGAGAGAGGTGACCAGATAATCAGTTAAATAAATATTAGATCATATTGTTTTAATATTCATTAATTTTAATAATAATATATTCATGTGAACTAGAAAGGTTTAGTGTATTTTTAGATTTGATATATAACTAAAATATTTCATATAGGATCATAAATATATCTAGTAATGTTATTTTCGCATAGCACACTTCTAATAAATTTCCAACATGAAAACATCCTTTATAACTAGGTATAGTGAAAAATAATAAAGGATGATCTCATATGCTCAATATTGGTAAACAAGGCCGATATCATTGAAAAATAATAAAGTTGAATAAGATAATAATAATGGTATGATATAATTATTATAACTTATGATATCACATCCAATAGGTCATAGAACATAAAATATAAGTTATGAAATAAGTATTTATCATAACAAAATACATAAGTAATTAGAGTCAAGGATCATTAATAATAAAACATGGACCATGAGAGAAAAACACAATCCTAAGAAATTATTATATTATATAATATCTTATAATATACATGTCTATATAATATCATTTACATCGTTGAGGCTCATGGTCAATACTACAATAGTTGAAAGAGTCTTGTTTATGATTGTGTTTAGTCCCCCATTTTCATAAACATGGTAATAATAATACAACGATAACCTCCATTACAGTAATCACATAATATTCTTGGTATAATTACCAATATATGATCTTGGTATAGGGATAATTTCATATGTATCCTCTTGGGAGTGGGATAATAACATGTGTATACTATTAGGATCTAAAAAACCATTCATGTATCCTTGGTCTTAGGATAAACTATTGTGTATCTGCTTTAACTCATTAGATATAAAAAATAAATCAATTAATTGAAGGGATATTAAAAACCCAACAAACACAAAATAAGTTATTTATATTTATTTCATGGGAATATAAGATATTTAGTTATTCATTAATTATTCCATTGTCCAGTGACAATCAAATGGGTTTCATGAATAATCAGAAAAACATAATCATTATAAACCGTCTAGTGAATGTAATAGTATGGTTTCTAAATATCATACCCCTAGAAAATCATAAAAATAAATTAACTATGTTAAAATAGATCAAAAATAGTTTTATAAATTCATTATAAATATTCATTGAAAAATAAATGAAAACAATTTTTTGGTAACATTTAAGAACAAATAAATCACAAATCAATTAGTATAAACTTGTTTATAAAATATTGAATAATATGAATGACATTAAACTATGATTAATTTAAAATTTTTTATAAAAATATTTTCATTATATATATTTGATTAGGAAAAAATTCCTTTCACACTTTGGTAAAAATTCAAATGCGAGTCATTTGGAAAACATGGGAAAAATATTCATCATAAAAAAAATTGAAATGAAAGTAAAATATAGTTGACAATTATGATGAAAATAATTATATTATATAAAATATCATCCTTGAAACATTTTTTTGAATTTTTACATTAATGAAAAATATTCTTGATATAAAATAGAAATAATTCCATATTTCATTATAAATGTTTTTTTGGTATTTTTATGTAAAAAATGGGTAAAAACTAAAAAAAATACTTGAAAACCATATAAATAAATTTATTAGAATAAAATATATTTTTTTAAGTGATAAAAAACCTGAAATTTATTGATGGAAATTGAAACATAAACAATCCATATAAATGATATACTGTAACGTTACCCCTTTCAAATTTGGTAATAATTAATTCATATGTCCAGAAAGTGAGAGGCTTTTTTGGATTTACATTTCTCATTAATTTTCATGAAAAAAATCATATAATACATTCATGGGTAGTATATACATAAAAAAAATAAAAATATGGTGAAAATAGAAAATATCACAATGAATGTAAATTGAGATGAGGAGACATTTCCACAAGTCATTGCTTGCTATGTATTCACCCTAAACTATGGTATGAAAAATTTCAACTTATTAGTAAAATATTACATAACTATATTCACACTAATATTTATTTATTTCATTTCTATATATTTTACAATAATAAATTTATTAACTTTTCTATATTAAAATCAATATTTGGGTGTCAAATATATTATTTTCATATGATTTTTTGTACAGTTATTTTGGTACAAGAACCTTGGTCCTATTTTGATAATTTTTATAATCATAATAGTGTACTAAATACAATAATTCCTAATTATATTACGTTTTATAAACATAATGTTATGTTGGATATGAAAATTCAACTACATTTCTTTGTGAAGATGGTCATTCGTACTTACGCATGGGTGATGTTTCAATTTTTTTAATGAGTGGAATTAAAGAATGAAAACAACAATTTGAATTTAAAGAATCATAAATATATCATATATATTAATTTAATCGATTTATATAACCATATAAAAGAGGTGATAATGCAAAATTTAAAATATCGCTTCATGGAGGCTTTAGTCTGTGCGTAGAGATGAACAATTTTTACATTTTCCATTTGATGGAAATGAAAGAGGAAATGTTTTTACCATTAAAATACATCAAATTACCCTTTTGTATTTATAATCATTTAAACTCACAAGAAAAATTACATGGGGAATAAATGATGGATCCCAAATGCATCACCATAAAAAACCCATACAAGATAGAGGACGGGAATGAAAATTATTAAAAAGAATGAAGGTGGCCTCTTTCATCGCATAACTGGAAAGATCATCCACCACAAGGTTTCCTTCACTAATCTTTTGCCTTATCTTCACAACATCACCAATCAACTCTATGAAATACCTAAGGACTTAAGAAATGTCCCAGGGTGTGACTTTTCCATTGACAAGGAGAATCTTAAGGACCACATAATATTTTTTTAAATAGTTATTCTAAAGTCTATAAATTTCACAAAATATGATACTATAGTGAAGGGCCCTCACATCAGCACCACCTGCCTTGTCAGGACCAAGGTAGATGCTGAAGCCGAGCTGGACTATGCCGCTCCTATCATGAACCACCCTGCCTCATCACATGATGTCAAGGGTGGAAGAGCCATAAATATTCAACTTCATCACCTACCTAGGGGCCTTCCACCTGACCCAACAACTCAAATGCGAAAGACAAACCCTTGAGGGACCCCTCCCTAAACCTAAAAGCAGCTGCACAATAGGCCCTAAATCCCCCCCACCCCCATCCTTGATTTTTTTATGTTCATCCACGACCACCAAAAAACATAACTTCTTCCCTAGGAATTAAGTAGAACTTCTATTCCTCATATAATGGACAGTAAGAACATATATATCTTCCTCATAAGGAATTATTTTTAAAACTACATTAGTTCATTTGAATTAGACATTGTGGATGAAAATAGAATCTATAACATGTTTAGTAGTTTTGGGAATTTATTTGGGACGATTTTTTAAGACATAAGGTGCTCATGTTTTGTGAAGAACTGAGAAGTAGAAGTTCAATTTTCTATGTGAGGGGAGTGACACCCTTTTGAATATCATGAACATGAAAATATAATGAATTTCATTCACAGATAAAGTGGATAACATTAACTCCAATATCATATATAATATATATTAATATCAAAATTCACTAAAATAATCTTATTTATAAAAAATATACTGAATTATTGTCTAATATCTTGGTTTAACCCCATTCTTAATCATTCTAACCCATAACATGGAGACATGATTTTTACCACGATAACTATTCATTAGGGATAAAAATTAAGTTATCAATATTGTGAAATAATTTTCAATTTTATTAAAAATATGGAATCAATTTTATAAGAATATATCTCTAGATGCAGGATATATTAATTTTAATATCTCCAAATAAAGCCCCTAAAACCTGGTTTTATGAAAAAATGTATCTTAAAGCGTAACATCAGTTTTATTCTAATTACATGATTAGTAACAACCATTAAATGAATTTTAATTTATATTATAGAATATAAGATCTTTAAATTTCATTAAAACAATTCTTCAATGGTGATTAAATTAATTTATAAATATAAAATATAATTCCCACATTAAGAGAATATTATTTTAATGAAAACATCAGTTGTTTCCTACAAATGAATTTATCACCATTTAAAAACCTTCAATAAGAAATATATGAATAAATATTCATTTCCTAAAATTTTAAAAAATATTCTTCCATATGTTTAATTGTATAAAAAATAGATGTAAACATTTAAATAAAATATATAAAAATTGTAAAAAGAATTTCTCTTTGGCTAAGAATTACAAGACTAACATTCCTCATCATTTATTAACAATTACTATAATTTAATTATATGATTTTATTATAATTATGTTATTATTAAATATTATTAATATCTTTCAAAAAAATTATTATATTCATAAATCATTAATGTCATTCACAATAGTTTCTTTAGGCCCAATGGTATTTCCCAAAGTGACATGGAACCATAAAAATTTATTTTATAAAATTAATTTAACTAAATCTTGATGTAATTAATTTTTAAGATATGTTTGGTGTTTCATTAATCAATTTTTTTTAAAAAAACAATTTCAAGGGAAACATGTTTAAAAATATTAGGGTGTTACATTCTAGAAACAATATGAGAAATCACCCTATAAATTCAATTACTTAAAAAAAATTAAGGATGCATCCACCACATTACAAACATATGTTCACACATATCCTACATGGATTTATGGATCCCCTATAAGACCTTATCCATGTGAGTGGAATATTTTATAGAACATTATATCTATGGTACAAAATTTATATAAGTCTATTTATGAAATAACATGTTCTAGTGGCACTACTTTATAATTAAGTACATGTGAGGGATCATGTATTTAATTCCTAAAAAGAGATACATGGGCCATATTTTTAATGTTTTATGGTTTTAGTCAAAACTCCAAATTAAAACCTACCATCCCATCTCAATCATAAATCATAAATGGATCAATGTATTTGGGGATCTGCTTCCTAATGCATTTTAATCTCACAACGTACTTCCATGGTTTTAAGTGTAAAAATAAATCATCTATATCATTAGACTATATATGATTATGATATTTATCAGTATAATAATATTAGTAAACTATGATGTACCATAATTTTTTCTTGATTAGATCAGAAATTCTCTACCATTTTTTCAGATAACTGAGGTTATAATAGATTTTTTAGTGAACTTCATCTAATCATGATTGATTTATAAACTTATTAAATAGTGGAAATCATATGGAGAATTATAAATGCATAATTGGATACTATTAAGATAGTTAAAATCATCTGGGTCTAGTTTTTGATCTCAATCCCCTTAGAAATTCATATAGTAATATTTGGGTATATATACTAGGGTTTTAAAAGTTACTTCTATCTAACAATCTGTCAAACAATGATATGATGTTCTAAAGTTAAACTCATTATTCAATTATTAAAAAATATATATCAATATTATTGAGGATAATCACTAGAATTTAAAAAAAAATTAGTTTTTTACTCCATGATGTCTTGATAATTTCATAATTTATTTTTTATTTGGTTGTTCAAGTGTGAATTCTTCTCCAATAGGAATGAAATGTGCTCACTTCATAAGAAGATCGACTACAACCAAAATAGAGTTATGGAATTTAGATCTCTTGGGGAGTCCTATGACCAAATACATAGTGATGTATTCCAATTTCCATAATTGTGTGGGTAACAATTGAATCATCCCCTTATAATTATTCTATTAAACCTTTACACAATGACATTATAGGTATCATGATACATACTTGGAAATATTCATCTTGTATTTTTTCCTTTTAGAAATGATATTTTATATCACAATATATATTTTTCCTCTGATGATTTATATATAATGATGAGATAAATTCATTATCCATTATCGATTTCATCAATTAGCATATTCATGGGACACATACTTTGTTCTTTAAATATATATTTTCACCACTATCTTTGTTGAAATTAGGAATATTCATTATGTTTGTTTTTAGATTCTTGTCCACCTTCAATTACTCTTTAATCATTATATAAGTGGATGGTTGAATATTTATCTTATATATATTGTATTTATACCCTTATATCATGATTTAACGATCCATCCTCTTCAAATCAATAAATACTGGATCACTTTTAATCATTATCATAGAAAATATAGAATGGTCATTCAAACACTAAGAATCATCCAACTATTCACCTTTCTGGGTGGTATGTTATTATGTAGTTATAAAATTTAATTTAATCCAACCATCTCATTTGGATTATATTCAACTATTTATAGGTGAATATAATCTTTATGATCTTATTATTTGTGTATATAACACGCATTCTACCATAAATATAAAAACTTTATTTTTTTCTATGTATTAATTTCCAATATGATCTCTAAAAAATTATTTGTGTAATATTTACCTAGAACTATAAAGTTTCATAAGGTATATAGTACTACCATTTCATTATATTTTAGAATGAAAACCACTATATTTTCTAATGAATCATTCCATATTAGAAGCTATTCTACACTATAGTTAGTGTAAAAATTGGTTAGATAACCGACCTTCTATTTTGGGCCTATAAATTTTATTCTCACTCACATATCCAAAATAAGTTGTCTCACTTAGTCATCAATTGTGTCCCACCAATCTATACTAACTAGGTATCCTAATTAAAGTTTTTTTCATAACACATTTATTAATAACTACAATAAAAAAAATCCAACAATATACATTTTCATGAATTTTCATGACCTATGAATGATTATTTTTTGACAAAAGTTTTACATAATAAATTTGTAATAAAATATATATTTTACCAAGGAGATAAAAAAACTCCTCAAATGATCTTCACTCTCCCCCATGATCATGGAATATATGACTATATAATCTATAAATAATATCATGAGCTAATAAAGGCTGTCAATAACGACAACAATCATTTTACACATGAATATAAAATGGGCATTGGTATGTCCAAATAATATTTTCCATACATTTAAAATATAAATATTACATGTTATTATATGAATATTCAATTCCTGACACTATGATCCATTCTATTAAATTATATGATTGGTTTCATTGTAAACATGGAAACATAGTCGACTTGTTCATAAGACAATAAAATATTCTACTACTATTTTCTTCATAAATATCACCATTATTCGATATATTGTACGTAAAACATTTATGCATAATATATGAAAAGTGAATATAAGAATGGGTGGGCATGTATTCTTAGTATGGGTAAACAATGGAGATAATAATGATAAGATAAATAGTAAATGGATGTAATGGTATGAGAACATGGTCTTGAAATTAAATAACTACTACCTTCATGTCAAATATCATATTAACAAGTCATGTAATGAATCCTTTCAGTTGATAATACATAAATCATAAAGTAATAAAAGAATAATAGATCAAAACATTGATATAAGACATATGTTTGTAGCATACACATAATCATGGAAAATCATTTCATTAGTCAAGGTTCACTACCAAGACTATAATAGTGTATTTGGATTACATATTTACCCCTAATAACCATAGTTAGGTTCACTTCCATGATTATCATAGTGGATAGAGTCCCTTAATGGACAAGGATCAATGCTCATTACATCCCTTATTATTGGATTATATATCCTACATTATCTAGTGCATTGGATGGAGGTATAATTCTAGTCCCACACATCACATAATCATAATTCCTACATATGTTCTCCACAATATCATAAATTAATCATCATATATCATATCCTGTCAAATGGAAAAATTTATAAAAAAGTTTCAACATTTCATCATAGAATAATCCTTTAAAATTAAATGAGTTTCATAAATATCTCATCATTATAATCATAAAAATACATAGAAAGAATAAAAATAATATCTTTATATTACACTTCCAATAATTCATATATAACATCAAACTATGTTATAATAGGTGAAAAATTCCTTTAAAATATCGTTGGAACATTTAATGATTAAGATATCTTTTTAACATTTAAATTTTTTATTTAAAATAAAAAATTGAATAATATTAAGGATAAAATTTCATTTAAAATGAACCATGTAAATTTGTAAAGAATGTTTGAAATAATTGAGTGGTCATGAATGTGGGAATTTTCATTCATGTCAAGTTATGTAAAATCACTGTTTCCTTTCACATGTTTGATAGAATGGTTAAAGTACCACTTTTGTAAAAACAAGAAAAAATATTACATTTAAACTATATTATAAAAATTATAACATTGGTACAAATAAGTTTTAACAATATTTATACATTAGTACAAATATTCTAGGAATAATTTTTGAAATCATGGATATGGAAGAAAATTGATTTTTGACTGAAGAGAATACTAAAGTCAGTATTCCTTTAAATAACATATTTTCGACACTTGAGATTTTCAAGAGAGAGATATGTAGGGGAAAATAGAAATCTCTATAAATTACCAAATTATAAAAAATTTCAGGTTATTAATGATATATGGGAGAAAAAAATAATCCTCAAAACATAATAATAATCTTTCTCTATAAACAATGAGATTATAATATAAATATCTTTCTACATTTGTATCATTGTAACAAAAATATCATAAAATATAGAACTATAGATATATTTGTAAATGCCCATGACTTTTATTATAATATTTATATAATAAATTTATGGGTATAATATACACCAGAAAATGGAACAATTGGTTTATGTGTAATGTGTTTCAATGATTTAAAATTGAGACGAAAATCCATTGCCTTAAGTTTTAATTGCCTCATAAGAGATCTAACCACTAATTTAACAAATTTAAATTTATAATAATTAAATAGTAGAATAATTTATTTATCTATAGTATCATATATTATTCACTTATAACATTTCAATGCCCATTTATTAATAATTTAATATTAAAATATTAATTTTTGTGTGTTAACTATTTATCTTTTCATAAGAATTTCTGTTTGGTAGTGTTATTCAATGCACATTACTGATTGTTCCATTAAATAAGGAATTTCAATAATGATATAAATACCATATATATATCATCCCCCACCTGAAGGACACAATTTCGATGCCCTGATCAGAGTAACCAAATGACCTTAGGTAGGCCTCCTCGCACTCAATAGGCTACTGATTAATGGTGGGGGTATAATCGGAAAAATTGGGAGAATATATCCTAATTATTAGAGTAATACACAACAAATAAATTTGAAATAAATTAAACAATAAACATGCATTACCAACCATTTCTCAACATTACGTACAAGCCCATACCCAAATGATAAATATTATTTATTATGTCATGAAATGCTATGTGTAAGGAAAACCCAAAATAAATACAAACTAAATAATCCTCGTGATGGGTTATGACTCCATTTCTAGTCCCCTCATTCATGGATATCCCATTCTCAACAAACCATTTATCATTGGGCCTTTGACCTTGTCATAACTGGAAACCATGAAATCTGCTCGGGAACCCAATGGAGGTCTGAGACGGGTGCACATTAAAATCAGTAGGCCATCACCAACTATGTCTATAAAATATCATTTCTGACAATATTGTGTATAAAAGTACTAAATTTGTAACAAGAATAAAAAAATCTAAATCGCGTTCCATTAGTTAATAATGTTTACGTAAACCATTGACATCATTTAGTCCATTGGTTAGGAAATTATTTTATGACAGAAATGCCTATAATGGTCAAATATTATGAATAAGAAAATAATTACTGTTACCTATCTCACAAGTTAATCCAATTCACAATCAATTACATCACTATTACCTGGGATCATAAGCCCAGGTAGTCTCATCCAATGCAACTGTTAATGGTATAAAGCCTTATTACAACTCCCTAACACAGCCATTCTATGGGAGAGGTTTAGTGATTCGATCCAACCCAACCTATGGGCATAAAACCACATGTAAATACCACATATACTCCTCTCCATGTGAACATGATTCTTTAACCATTAAAAATTAATTCCATATCACAAATCTAATTAGTTGAACAGGCTTACCATTTGGAATTCAAAGCTCAATCAATATATACATCATCTTAATACCTTAACTTATTAACTCAATTTCCATTTTCATGAATCTTCTTCTTTACATATTTCCATTCCACCAATAATTCATTTATCATACTCACATTAATTTGTTTAACCCATTCAGAAGATTTCAGACAACTCATTATGCCATGTCAACATTTATACACAACTAAAATTAATCCTTTTTCCTAATTATAGCTAACAAGACAAATTTTTTTTCATGGACTCTATGTATTCAAAAATAAATTATATTCATATCATTACTAGTTTCTCTATTCAGGATGATTTCACAACCCATGGGTGGCCCTATTACTGGTCTAATCCACCACAATACATCCCGAGGGGATCATGAGGGGTTCAATTCAAAATTGAGCCAAACAATTTACAAATAAATTCTAAAGGAATAAAAAAAGGCACCATAGAAAATACACTAATTTCTAAAACAATCATCAAGACTATCAGATATCACATGTAGAGCACCTACCTCAGTTTCAATGATGAACACTATCATTACCCTATCATTTTATTTGGATTTGAATATTCCTTGAAGCCTCAACCTATGATATTTTGTAAAAAAGAGGATTTTTTGGTATTTTGAAGAATAATAATTGCTACACAAGCTATAATATAAATATTTGAAAGAAGTTGACTTTTAGACTCACATAGAGATTTGATTTTCAACCAAAAGTGCTCCAAATGGCCCTGAAATGAGGGAGATTGGACATTGTGAAACCTAGGGAGACTTGGTCTATCACTAGGGATATTTGAGGAATAATGAAGTGAAATCCTTAGTAAGAAAACTTGAGGCTTGAGAGGGAAAATGGTAAAGTTACACTTTATGTGGTGTACGGTTTTTCCACCCAGTTAGTCTAAACTGTGCACTAGCCATGCACCACGCTCTATCCTACAAGGGCTAGGTCACATAGTTACAGAGTGATCCCACATGGTTTTCAAAAACATTATTTGACTATTTAGGATGGCTCTTTCCAATACCAAATATGTTTCTCTATCCTATTTCAGGGTTTCCTTCAAACCATTCACCCTCCCTCTTAGCATGCACAGTTTGGGCACAATATTACTACTACACATTCACCTACATTATAACGTGAATTGAAAGGCCCAATAATATTTTAATTTTTGTTCTGAACCCCCAGAACACCCCATATCTACCACATAAGATCGTGAAAATTTTCAATAACCAAAAAATAAGAGACATTAACAAATACATAAACAAGAAGACACCTCAATGATCTTTTATATCATACACCCTCCCCCACCATATAATGGATCGTCATCGATCGACCATCCCAAGCATCAATTATCTTCAAATGTAAATAGCGTCATCCACTAAGAACACATATATGTCTCTCTCTCCAAATATTCTTCCTAAAAATTTATATTCTTCTGCAAAACATGTACTAAATACATTGAATCTATCTAATGATATTTCCTACTATGGTCGAAAATATGATCCAGATGATCCTAAAATGTTGAATCAACATCAATATCAACGTCATTAAAATAAATTATGTAATATGGGCCCGAATGATATTGTCAAATGTGTGACACGTGAAAAATGTTGTGCATTCCACTATTCCACTGTGGATGATCCAATAAGTATGACAATAATCTGATCCTCTATAAAATCTAAAAAACCCCCATGTAATTGGGTGCCAAATTTCCATTCATCTAAATCTATCTTTGACCCAAAATCAATGACACAATAAGAAACACATAATCCCCACTATGAATTCTAGAGTTCAACAACACTGATCCTCAAACAACATCTTCTTACTCTGATCCGTATCCATGCATTTCAAAATAAACAAAAACTATTTCGATGTATGCTACCCAAGACTCGGCCCCAAAAACTCTAATTCCCCTACCTCTATCCAACAGAACAACAATAAAAATGGCCTCCCATAGAGAATATTAAATGGTTCCACATGAATCATCTCCATGTAATAGTTGTTATAAGAGAACTCAAAAACTGGTAAGTGTTTATCCCAAGATCCAACAATATCAACTACACATTCAATCATCATGTACTCTTTCACCTAAATATTACGCTCTTATTTTACATCCATCTATGTGTGGAAATCCATATGAAAAAACAATAGAGTATATTTTTCCTTATGTAACCCTTTCCAAAAGAACAAATTCAAATCGATATCATAAAAAAACATATTACTTCATGGAACCCTGTGCAACCACAATATCTCCCAAACATATAAGTCTCACATATAGTCAACAAGGATGGTTTATTTGATCAATAATAAATGTTACACATTAGGGAATTGATCTTCAACTACCCTTATCTCATTATAATTCCATGGAATCCTTATAAGAACAACCACAATATACATTTTCACATCATCCTGTTTCAATTTAGGATTGGGAAATTTATGTAACACAACACCTGGTCAATAATTTTTAGTTTTGACTTGTTGAAAGGTATAAAATTTCATCACAAAACTTGAAACACATTTCTTCATCCTAATACACCAATACTATCTATGAATATCATGGTACATTTTGGTTAAACTAAAATAATCCATCAACATCAAATCAGGGAACTCATGGATCAAATCTTCAAGAATACATCTATGCATGACATCAGGAACAAACATATAAATGTTCTCATCATCATCAATAATCCAATTGGAAGGATAATCCCCACCTTCAAGGCATTCCCTCAATGCCAAAAAATCCATATCCTTATACTGCACCTTTTTGATCTGCATCAGAAGAGTAGAATCTACTTCCAAGGATGCAAGGATAATATACCCAAGACCATAATTCACCTTCAGATTCTTCCCATCAATCAACTCTATCATCATACACTCACAAATGGATCATTTACAGGTGGGTTTTGATTCTTTCGGCTAAAGGAATTTGTAACAATGTTCTTCATTCCTAGAATGTAGGCAAACACAAAATCAAAGGATTATATATACTTAACCCATCTTCACTATAACATCCCAGGTAAATAATGAGTTATGGATTTTCATATATATTTCTATTTATGAATTAAATATTGTTTTAGAGGATTAATATGAGAATAAATCTACTCTCATGCATAGAATACACTAATATTTATAAAAGATTGTTTTACTGCCTTTTGATGGAAAACCATTTTTAAAATAAACATTTTGACAATTTAATAAGCTATATTTGTAAAAATAAAATTATTCATATGAATTGGAACATGGAAATTTACTTTGGATAAATTTTTGGTGTTTTTACGACAATGTTCATTTTTAATGAATAGTTGTAAATACTGCATTCTACTTTAAAATTGCCTTTTCATATAATTTAATTATATGGATAAATAATATTTATAATTTTTTTAAAGTTTAATTAGAATATATTTTTACCATTTAACCCAATGTTGGTAATTATAATAAATTTTACTTTTGAATTGGGTATAAACAAGTGTCAAACTTTTGATAGATATTGTTTCTAAAAATCCTGCTATTTGTTTTGACAACATAAATTATTTTTAAATTAATTATTGAAATTTCAATGTTTTGAATTTGGTAAAATGAATTCAATATTTTTAATTATAAGGTCCAAATTATTTAATTAAGAATCTTTTGTTTTTGGACATTATGTATATTAACGATGGTAAATATCTTTAATTATCACGATTAATTACTAATCAGGTAGTTATGGGTAATAAAAAATATCATAATAATATAAAATGACACCAACATGCATCCTAATTCTACTGGTTGTGTCATGGCCGACCATGGGATTCCTTGTGCCAACATTTGGACCCCATGGAATCACTATTGTGTCATAATGAGATTTTATCATTTCATTTTTAAAGAAAGGAAGATATAACAAAAGTATCTAACACCTATGTAAACCAATTTTAATATTGTCTACATAAGAAATCTATTATACTATAAATAGTAATTGGAAAGATAAAAATATTTCCTACATCATGGTGTTTTTTTATAATTTTTAGACATTAAATAAAGAAATTTATTTATGACACCGTGATGATGTAGTGATTACCACATTAATGAAAGATTTAAATAAAATAAAAAGATAATGTAAAATATAAGACATACACTTGTCAAAAAGATATTGAATGGGTGGATTTATAACCCTTATCGCCTTATCCTCGAAATATATCATTGTGAGACCTTTAAAATCTTAAAATTATTTTACAATAAAGTAACATTTTAAGACTTTCCAAGAGTGCCCCTCCTCCTTCTTATTAAAGGCCCACACCTCTATCCCACTACCCAAACCTCTCAATCCATTGGTCGGCCAAAATCTGCTCATTTCATCTCTCCACTTCCTTCTCTTCATCATAGAAGCATTACCTTAGGTAGAAAGCTCTTCAAGAAACCCTTTTGGTTCAAACCAAAGGGAGTTACCCAATTTAAAGGTAATGTCTTCTCTTATGTTATTTTGTTTTATTTTTTTTATCCTACCCCCTAAACACTTTTTATTCAACAATTTTGTAACAAAACCATTATTTTCAATATAATAGGATTTTTTATGAGAATATTTTTATTTACACTTACACACACCTCCGTCTAATGGTTAAAGAATATACAGTTTCTGTGAGTGGCAAATTACTGTCTCATGAAACGATGATTGTTCAATCTTATTTTAACACCTTTCATGGTGTCCATTAATATTTCACTATATTTATATATGATATATATTATTTTTATGTTTTCCTTATGCTTATTTATTTTTCATTTATGGAATACCTTTATGGTTTCCTTTATGGGTAAACGCGATAATTTAATTTTAGGATGTGCGGACTACCACCCCCTCAATGTGATTTGATTCGTTAATGCCATATGTGGATGTATAAAGGATGGAGTTAATGGTATTACATATGATATCATATTTTAATGACAATATACTTTTATTTCATTACTATTTCATTCCATTAAATACAAAATATAAATGAAATTTGCCTTCATGCATACGTACGGCTTCCCGTCTCCCTGAATGGTGCATTTCATTTCTTACATCTAAATGTTATATAATATTATAAATTCATGTATATACTGGATATACATGAAATATATGATATCTACTTCATGAATATAATTCTTGGGATAATGGATATTTTACGACATGAACAACTTGTGATTATAAGAAGGTTATTTTTGACTCAAGTACCAAAGATCGACAAAACGAACGGTGTTAACTAAAATAATTACATAATGTTTGTAACATAGTAATAAGTGATATAAAAGGAATAATGAATTTGAAAAATGTTCTTAAGAAAGTATAAATTAAATCTAGTTTATTATTCAGGAGATTAATGAACGATCGAGTCAAGTCAGACAAGAGGTAAGGGACTTCGTCTCAATACCCTTTCATTGAGGCATATTTTTATTTATACACAAGTTTATTTTATACAGTGTATAAACCCCATTGACATTTAATTTTATTCAAAATGAATCTTTTTATATGAACTGTTTTACTAAATGAAAAAAGTGAATGTTTTTTTCTTATGTATGAGGTGAGAATGACTTCTCGGCCGCCATAACCATTATTTGATTTTCTTCTTCCTCTACAAGCCATAAATTTTTTTAAATGAAAAATAAATACCATGTTTTTATTTTCATTTATTTTGGTATTGAAAATGGTTTTTATAATTTTTTGATTATATCAATGTGTGTTTGATATCTTGTGATTGAAATGTGGAAATGTTATGTTTCTTTTATGCATGTTTAATGTGATATGATTATGTTATGGTTATTGGTCATTGTTTATGAGGATGAGTGGTTCAATGATAAACTAAGGGTGGGTGATCTCGTGATATCTCTCCAATGCGTTGGGTTATGTGAAGGAGTTAAACACTAAGGTTTCTCTGATGATATTTAGGGTATATACTATATTGGGTATTCCAAACGTAACCATGAGGGTTACTCCCTACGTAAGAATGTCATGAATGCCTCAAGTAACCTTTATTTCTTATGATTTATATAATTTATTCATAAATATTATGATTTCATGAGGTATGTGTAAGTGCTTATGTTTTATGAGTAAATTATGATTTCATTGATTCTTATGTATACATGGACTAATGTTTTCTTTATGTATTTTTATATCCCATACTTAGCTTTTTTATGCTCATCCCATGTTTTTGAAATGTTTTTCAAAGGTCAGGGTAAAGGTACATGTTGTGATGATATTGTAGAGGAAGTGTCATAAAAGAATCCATGTTTTATTTTAAATATGTTTCCTTTAATGAGAAAATTGAATAGTTTCTTTGATGTAACCACCTTGTTTAAATGTGGAATGAAATGCATGATTTATGATCTAATTCTCTAAAGCTCTAAACTTGTAAAGATACTCAATGTGTATTCTTGTAATAACTCAAGATTATTTAATGTTTAAGGATGAGGAATTATATTTGGTATCAGAGGTCGGTTTAGATAACTTTAGGAGTTAGAATTATATTATATGATTATCCGAAAATAATATTTTTATGGACAGATTGAAATGATATAGAATTTGAATATTACCATGTTGCTTCTTCTAAGATAGTTTTTTCAGAATGGTTTTCCGTAGAGGAAACATGGATGCAGTGCTATGAAAGAATACAAAAGGAAATGATCTTTAAAATTAGCATCTTTAGAAGGTCAAAATTGGAACTGAATAGTATGATGCCGTAATGGCGTAGTTGACTCAAGAAATAAATGGTGGTGTATCCATGTATGAGATCAGTCAGTTCAACCGCAGGGGAACATGTTATTGGTGGATCATTTCATGAGGTAACATCCCACATTATTCAAAGGATCATCTGACCTTGTGCTAGTTGAATGGTGGATTAAAGCACTGGAGAAGATTTTCAATGTCCTGGGGTGTTCATACAATCAAAAGGATATTCTTGTTGTTTACCATTTGGAGGGTAAAGCAGATCAGTGGTGGTCGATGGTTAAAAATATCAGGGATGCTGATGATATTGATGCTCTTGACTGGGATGAATTGAACGGTATGTTTCTTGAGAAATATTTTCCTAAGACTGTTGGACATAGTATGGAAAAACAATTTATGGAATTAAGGCAAGAGGACGACTCAATGGCTTCTTATGATGAAAAGTTCGATCAATTGGCAAGGTATGCTCCAAATTTTATCCGAGACATTGATTTTAAAATCAATCATTTTTACTTAGGATTAAATCCAAACTATTGAAGGGAATTAGCTTCTCACAAGTTCAAAAGTTTTTAAAAGCTTGTTTAATGTGATGAGAAGGTGGAAATGTATTTTTCCGATGATCAATTGTTCTATAAAAACCAACAGAAGAAGAGACTGAGGTGGAAGGAGAAAGGGAAGAATCCATCAAATAGGTCTTATGGTAATAAAACTATGTTTTCATTTTGTGATAAATTTGGTAAAAAGCACGCTGTGGGATATCTTTTTAATTATAGAAAGTGCTACTGATTTGTTAAGATGGAAGATAAGGCTCGTGATTTCACTGGAAAAGAGTAGGTTGATGGTAAGATCAAATTTGATTTACAGTTAGTGAAATGTTTCAAGTGCAAAGAGATGGGCCATTATGCAAACAAGTGTTCGAAAAAGAGCTCGAATGGTGGGAAACAGTCAGACTACAATCAGAAAGGTGTGGTGAAATCCATTGTAACTACTTCATCAGATTTTGGGCCATCAAATGAAGTGGTATCAGGTACATTGTTTGTTTTTTTATATTATGGCAATGTGTTGTTTGATTCAGGGTCTACAAATTCTTTCATCTATGAAAAAGTTTTTGGTAAATTGGGAATTCCATATCAAGAAATAACTCTTGAACTTGTGGTAAAAACACCTGGGGAAAATTATGAGGCAAAAATAATTTATAAGAATATTCCTATCCTTATCCATGGAAAGATCCTACTTGGAAACCGTATTTTTTTTACCTCTAGAAGAGTTCGATGTTATCTTGGGTATGGATTGGCTCTCTGTTTACCATGATGAGAATGATTGTAGAGCTAAAGAAGTTTCATTTCAGAAAGACTTTTAGTTTGTGTACAAGAATGAACCCCTACTATTTATATCATATCAAGAGGCTGAGAAAAATGTAAAATATAGAAATGAATGTTACCTTGCACATATTGTTGAAAACAAAGGAACTGTTTAGATTAATGATGTGCCAGTGGAAAATAAGTATCCTGATGATTTTCCTGACGAGTTACCTGGAATAATACCGGATTGAAAAGTTGAAATTACTGTTGACTTATCTCCTGATGCTAAACCAATTTCAAAACACCCTTATCGAATGGCTCAAATTGAACTTTTAGAGTTGAAGGAGAAATTTCATGATTTATTAGAGAAAGGTTTCATTTGACCTAGCACGTCACCATGGGGTGAACCTGTCTTATTTGTTAAAAAAAGATGGTTAAATTAGACTTTTAATTGATTATAGGGTGTTGAATAACATCACTGTTAAGAACAAATATCCTTTTCTGCATATCAAGGATTTTTTTACTCAGCTCTAGGGAGCTCAGTATTTTTCAATGATTGAATTGAGATTGGGGTACCATCATATGAATGTAAAGGAAGAAGATGTTCTGAAGACCATATTTCGTACAAGATATGGCCATTATGAATTTTTAGTAATGCCTTTTGAGTTAACCAATGCACCTAATATATTCCTACACCTTATGAATAGAATTTTTCATGAGTTTCTGTATAAGTTTGTGGTTGTTTTCATGAATTGCAAAGAAGATTGGTGAATTCTCCAGTTTTGGAACTACCTTCTAGAAATGGTGAGTTTGTATCTACAGTGATTCATCATTGAAAGGAATTTGTTGCGTCCTAATGCAAAATGATCATGTAATTGCTTATGCTTCATGTTAATTGATAACTCAGGAGGTAAATTACCCTACACCTGATTTGGAATTAGATGTTTTTGTTTTCGCTTTAAAAATTTGGAGGCATCAGTTGTATGGTTTAAAGTGTGAAACATATACTGATCACAAAAGTTGAACGTATATATTCATTCAGACAAAATTGAACATGAGACCTAGGATATGGCTGGAATTAATCAAGGATTATGATTGTATAATTCATTACCATTCGGGAAAATAAAATAAAGTGGCGGATGCTTTGAGTCGAAAAAGTAATGCTTCATTAACCATGATAGGTTTGGAACGTGATCCTTTGGATAAGGATTTGATGAACATTGGCATAGATGTTTTTGGTCCAGGATGTTCATCTGTTTTGTTTCAAGTATCAGTTAAATAATCTCTATCAGACAAAATTAAGCAAGCATAGAAGCAAGACACTGAGTTGCAGAAAAAGGTAGAGCTGGTTTAGAAGGGTATGTTACCTGAATTCAACAATGATAATGATTGTGTTTTGAGATTTGGTAAGAGATTTTGTGTTCCTTGTGATTCAAAATTGAAGAGATAGTGGTTATGTGAAACTTATAGTTCTCCATTTTCAGTTCATCCAGGCAGTACTAAGATTTATAGAGATATTCGACAGTATTACTGGTGGGATGGAATGAAAATAGATATTACTGATTTTACTATGAAGTGTTTGACTTGTCAATAGGTTAAAGCAGAGGAGCAGTTACCGAAAGGGATGATTTATCCCTTACTAGTGCGAGAGTGGAAATGGGAGAATATATCCATGGGATTATTTATGGGATTGTCAAAGACACCTTGAGGTAATAATGCAATCTAGGTTATTGTTGATCGATTGACTAAATCTGTTCATTTCTTTTCTATACGAGATTTTTTCCCCAAGATCAACTTTCTCATTCATATCTTAAATATATAGTAAAGTTACATGGAGTTCCCCTCACCATTGTATCTGATCGTGATCCCCGGTTTACTTCTAACTTTTTGGAAAGGCCTTCAGAATTTGATGGGTACTGAATTATATTTTAGTTCAACTGTTCATCCTCAATCAGATGGGCAGTCAGAACGAACAATTCAGACATTGGAGGATATGGTATGTGGTTGTTCGGTGGATTATCAGGGAATATGGGACCAACATCTTTCTTTGGTTGAGTCTTATTATAATAACAGTTTTCATTCAAGTATACAGATGGCACCATTTTAGGCATTATATGGGAAGCAGTGTCGAACTCCATCTTTTTGGGATGAAGTAGGTTAATGGAAGATGATGGGACATGAATTGGTAGAATATTTGGTATAAAAAGTTCAGCTGATACAAAAAAACAATAGAACAGCTCAGAGAAGGAAGAAAAGTTATGCAGACAATAGGAGAAAGGATAACTCTTTTGAGGTAGGTGATCATGTCTTCCTTAAAGTTTCACCATGGAAAAGTGTAATGTGATTTTCTAAGAAAGGAAAGCTGAGTCCAATGTTCATTGGACCCAATAATATTTTGGAGAAAGTTGGATCTGTTTCATATCGAGTTCCTTTACCTTCGATTTTATCTCAGGTACATAATTTTTTTCATGTTTCAATGTTAAGGAAGTACATGCTAGATCCATCTCATATTTCGAGTCCAGAGCTAGTTCATATGGAAGAGAATCTATATTATGAGGAACAACCGGTCTAGATTTTTTACCACAAGGAGCATTTACCTCGAAATAAGGTGATTCATCATGTAAGTGTTTTTTGTAAAATCCACATGATTGAAGAGGCAACATGGGAATCTGAAAATGCAATGAGGGAAAAATACCCCCACTAATTCGATTAGTAAATAAATTTCAAGGACGCAATTTTCTAATGGGGGGAAGGATGTATCATCCCAATAAAGTAAAGAATTATGGATATTCATATATATGCCTCTTTATGAACTATATAGTGTTTTAGAGGCTTAAAATGAGAATAAAACTAATCTCAAGCATAGAATACACTAATATTTTTAAAAGATTTTTTTACTGACTTTTGATGGAAAACCATTTTTAAATTAAAACTTTTGAAAATTTTATAAGCTTTATTTTTCAAAATAAACTTATTCTTTAGAATTGGGACATTTAAATTCACTTTGGATAAATTTTTGGTGTTTTTCTGACAATGTTACTTTTTAATGAATAGTGAAAATACTGCATTTTACTTCAAAACTGCTTTTTCATCTAATTTATTTATATGGTTAGATTATATTTTTAATTGGTTTTAAAGTTTAATTAGAATATGTTTTTACCATTTAATCCAATTTTGGTCATTGTAATTAATTACACTTTGTAATTGGGCTTAATCAAGTGTCAAACTTTTGATAGATATTGTTTCTAAAAAACCCGCTATTTGTTTTTACAACTAGAATTATTTTTAAATTAATTATTGAAATTTATGTGTTTTGAATTTGGTAAAATTGATTCCATATTTTAAATCATAATGTACAATTTATGTAATTAATATTCTTTTTTTGGACATTATGAATAGTAACGACAGTAATTATCTTTAATTATCGTGATTAATTAGTAATCGGGTAGATAAGGGAAATAAAATAATATCATAATAATATAAAATGACCCCAAAATGTGTCCTAATGCTACTAGTTGTGTCATGACCAACCATGGGATTTCTTGTTCCAACTTTGGGACTCCATTGAATCACTTTTGGGTGATAGTGACATTTTATCATTTTATTTTAAAAGAAAGGAAAATATAACAAATGTATGTAACACCTAAGTAAAAAAAAAAATTAATTTTGTCTACATAAGTGATATCTTATACTATAAATAATAATTGGAAATATAAAAATATTTCCAACATCATGGTAATTTTTTTTTTAATTTTTAGACATTAAATAAATAAATTTATTTATGACACCTTTATGATGTATTGATTACCTCATTATTGAATGATTTCAATAAAATAAAATGTTAATGTAAAATCTAAGACTTACACTTGTCAAACACCTATTTTATGGGTGGATTTCGAACACTTCTCACCTTAACCTCGAAAGTATCATTTTGGGACCTTTAAAATCCGAAAATCATTTTATAATAAAGTAACATTTCAAAACTTTTTAAGAGTGCCCCTCCTCCCTCTTATAAAAGCCCCCCACCTCAACCAACTTACCCACACCTCTCAAGCCATTGGCTCGGACAAAATCTGCTCATTTTATCTCTCCACATCACAATATTAATCATATAAGCCTTACCTTAGGCATAATGCTCTTTAATAATCCATTTTCATTCAAACAAATATGAGTTACCCGATTTAAAGGTAATGTATTCTATTATGTTGTTTTGTTTTATTTTGCTTCTCCGACCCCTTAAACTCATTTTATTCCTCTCTTTTGTAACAAAACCATTATCTTAAAAAACAAGGATGATGTTATAAGAAGGATTTTATTTAAAATTACCCACACTTCCATCTAATGGTTAGAGAAAATATTATTTCTATGAGTGGGGAATTACTGCCTCATGAAATGATGATTGTTCAATATTATTTTAACACCTTTCATAGAGGAAATTAAGATGTCACTATATTTATATATGATATATATATATATATTATTTTTCTGGTTTCCTTAGGCTTCTGTATTTTTAATTTAGGGAAGACCTTTATGGTTTCCATTATGGGTAAACACGATAATTTAATTTTAGGAAGTGCGGACTACTGCCCCCTCAAAGTGATTTGATTCGTTAATACCATATGTGGAAGTATAAAGGATGGAGTTAGGGTTATTACATATGATATCATATTGGAATTATAATATACATTTATATAATTAGGATTTCATTCCATTAAATACAAAATAGAAATGAAAGTAGCATTCATGGGTACGTATGGCTTACCGTCTCCCTGAACGGTGCATTTCATTTCATACCTCTAAATGATATTTAATATTATAAATGCATGTATATACTAGATATACATGAAATATATGATATCTACTTTATTAATATAATTCTGGATATAATGGATATTTTATGACATGAACATATTTTGATTATAAGAAGGTTATTTTTGACTCAAGTACCAAAGATCGACAAAACAACCGTTGTTAACTAAAATAATTAAATAATGTTCGTAACGTAATAATAAGTGATATAAAATGAATAATGAACTTGAAAAACGTTCTTAAGAAAGTAGAAATTATCTACAGTTTATTATTTAGGAGATTAAAGAACGATCGAGTCATGTCGGACAAGAGGTAAGGTACTTCGTCTGAATCCCCATTCATTGAGGCATATATTGTTTTATACACAACTTTCTTTTATACGGTGTATAAACCCCTTTGAATTTTAATTTTATTCCAATGAAATCTTTTTATATGAAGAGTATTACTAAATGAAAAAAGGGAATGTTTTTGTCTTACGTATGTGGTGAGAACGACTTCTCCACCGCCATGACCATTATTTGAGATTCGGCTTCCTCTACTAGCCATAACTTTTTTTAAATGAAAAATAAATACCATGTATTAATTTTCTTTTATTTTGGTATTGAAAATGGTTTTGATAATTTTTTGATTATATCAATTTTTTTTTGATATCTTGTGATTGAAATGTGTAAATGTTATGTTTCCTTTATGCATGTTTTATGTGATATGATTATGTTATGGTTCTTGGTAATTGTTTATGAAGATGGGTGGTTCAATGATAATCTAAGGGTGGCTGAGCCCGTGATAGCTCTACAATGCATTGGGTTATGTGATGGAGTTAAACACTGAGGTTTCTCTGAAGAGATTTAGGGAATATATTTTACTGAGTATTCCAAACGTAACCATGAGGGTTACTCCCTACGTAAGAACTTTATGAATGCCTCAAGTTACCTTTATATCATAATATTTATATGATTTATTCATAAATCTTTTGATTTCATGAGGTATGTTTATGTTCTTATGTTTTATGAGTAAACTATGATTTTATTGATTCTTTTGTATATATGGACTAATTCTTTCATACCATATTTTTGTATCCCATACGTTGCTTTTTTATGCTCATCCCATGTTTTTGAAATGTTTTTCACTGGTCAAGGGAAAGGTACATGATGTGATGGTAGTGTAGAGGATGTGTCAAGAAAGAATCCATGTTTAATTTTATATAAGTTTCCTTTAAAGAGGAAAGTGAATATTATCTTTCATGTAACCACATTGTTTAAATGTGGAATGCAATGCATGATTTATGATATAATTCTCTAAAACTCTAAACCTAAAAATATCCTCAATGTGTATTCTTGTAATAACTCAAGATTAAGTTATATTTAATGTTGGGGCTTTATAGTTGGTATCATAGGTCGGTTTAGATAAGTTTAGGAGTTAGAATTATATTAAATGATTATCCAAAAATAATTTTTTATGGTTACATTTAAATGATATTGCATTTGATGTCTACCATGTTGGTTTATCTAAGACATGTTTGTTCAAAATGGTTTTCCCTAGAGGGAACAGGGAATCAGTGCAATGAAGGAATACAAAAGGAAATGATCATTAAAATCAGCATCTTGAGATGGTCATAATTGGAACTGAATAGTTTTTTGGAGTAATGGCGCAGTTGAATCAAGAAATAAATGGTGGCTTATCCATGCACGAGATCAGCCAGATCAACCGCAGAGGAACATGTTAGAAGTGAAACATTTAATTAGGCAACATCCCAAATCATTCAGAGGGTCATCTGACCCTTTTCTTGCTGAAGAGTGGAGTATATCACTGGAGAAGTTTTTCGATGTCATGGGGTGTTTAGAAAATCAAAAGGATAGTCTTCTTGTTTGCCGTTTGGAGGGTGAGGCAGATCTGTGGTGGTCGATGGTTAAAAATATCAGGGACGATGATGAGATTGATGCTCATGAATGGGATGAATTAAAAGGTATCTTTCTTGAGAAATTTTTTCCTAATGCTGTTCGACTTAGGATGGAAAAACAATTTTTGGAATTGTGGAAAGAAGGTGACTCAGTGGATGCTTATGATGAAACTTTCACTCGATTGACAAGGTATGCTCTAAATTTTATCTGAGACCGTGATTGTAAAATCAATCATTTGTACTCAGTATTAAAGCCAAAATATCGAAGGGAATTAGCTTCTCACAAGTTCAAAAGTGATGAAAAACTTGTTCGATGTGCTGAGAAGGTGGAAATGGAGTTTTCCGATGATAAATTGTTCTATAACAACCAACAGATGAAGAGACTGAGGTGGAAGGAGAAGGAGAAGAATCCTACAAAAAGGTCTTATGGAAAGAAAAATTTGTTTTCATTTTTGTGATAAATGTGGTAAATGCATGCTGGGGAATGTCTTATGAATTCTAGAAAATGATACCGATGTGTTAAGATGGGACATAAGGCTCGTGATTGCACTGGAAAAGAGCAGGGTGATGGTAATACCAAATTTGATTTATAGTTAGTTAAATGTTTCAAGTGCAAAGAGATGGGTCATTATAAAATGAGTTTTTAAAAAAGAGCTCGAATGGTGGGAAACAGTCAGACTACAAGAATAAAGGAGTGATGAAATCCTTTGCAACTACATTAGCAGATTTTGGGACACCAAATGAAGTGGTATCAGGTTCATTGTTTATTTTTTCAGATTATGCCAATGTGTTGTTTGATTCAGGGTCTACACATTCTTTCATCTCTGCAAAATTGTCTCATAAATTTGGAATTCCATCTCAGGAAATTACTATTGAAGTTGTGGTAAAAATATTTGGGAAAAATGATGATGCAAAAGGAATTTATAATAATCATCATATCCTTATCCGTGGAAAGAACCTACTTTAAGCCTTATTGTTTTACCTTTATTAGAGTTTGATGTTATCCAGGGTATGGATTGGCTCTCTATTGGCCATGCTAAGATTGATTGTAGATCTAATGAAGTTTCTATTCAAAAAGACTTTTAGTTTGTGTACAATAATGAACCCTTACTTTTTATATCATATCAAGAGGCCTAGAAACTTGTAAAAGATAAAAATGAATGTTACCTTGCACATATTGTTGAAAACAAAGGAACCATTTAGATTAATGATATGCCCATGGAAAATGAGTATCCTCATGTTTTTCCTGATGAGTTACCTAGTATAATACCAGATTGAGAATTTGAATTTATTGTTGACTTATCTCCTAATGGTAAACCAATTTCAAAACCCCCTTATCGAATGGCTCAAATTGAACTTTTATAGTTGAAGGAGAAATTTCACGATTTAGTAGAGAACAGTTTCATTTGACCTAGAACGTCACCATGGGATGATCTTGTCTTTTTTGTTAAAAATAAAGATGGGTGAATGAGACATTGAATTGATTATAGAGCCTTGAATAACATCATTGTTAAGAACAAATATCCTTTGCCTCATCTCGATGATTTGTCTGATCAGCTCCAGGGAGCTCAATATTTTTCAAATATTGACTTAAGATCGGGGTACCATCATATGAAGGTAAAGAAATAAGATGTTCTGAAAACTGTATTTCGTTCAAGATATGGCCATTATGAATTTTTAGTAATTCCTTTTAGGTTAACCAATGCACCTGCTGTATTCATGGACCTTATGAATAGTATTTTCCAAGAGATTCTTTATAAGTTTTTGGTTTTTTTCAGGATTTGAAAATAAGATTGTTGAATGCTTCAGTTTTGGCACTACCTTCTAGGAATGGTGAGTTTGTTATCTACAGTGATGCTTCATTGAAAGGACTTGGTTGTGTCCTAATTCAGAATGATCAGGTAATTGGTAAGGCTTCATGTCAATTGAAAACTCATGATGTAAATTACCCTACACTTGATTTGGAATTAGTTGTTGTAGTTTTCGCTTTAAAAATTTAGAGGCATCATTTGTATGGTGTAAAGTATGAAACATATACTGATAAAAAAAGATTAAATTATATATTCACTCAGATAGAATTAAACATGAGATAGAGGAGATGGCTGGAATTAATCAAGGATTGTGATTGTACAATTAATTACCATCCCGAAAAAGAAAATAAAGTGGTAGATGCTTTGACTCGAAAATGTAATGATTCATTAACCATGATAGGTTTGGAATGTGATCCTTTGGTTATGGATTTGATGAACTTTGGCCTAGAATTTGTTGGTCCAGGATGTTCTTCTGTTTTGTTTCAAGTATCATGGAAATATTCTCTATCAGACAGAATTAAGCAAGCATATAAGCAAGACATTGAGTTTCAATAAAAGGTAGAGCTAGTTTAGAAGGGTATGTCACCTGATTCAACAATGATAATGATTGTGTTTTGAGATTTGGGAAGAGATTTTGTGTTCCTTGTGATTCACAATTGAAGATAGATTTGTTATGTGATGCTCATAGTTCTCCATTTTCAGTTCATCCAGGAAGTACTAAGATGTATAGAGATCTTTAACAGTATTACTGGTGGAATTGAATGAAAAGAGATATTGCTGATTTTACTATGAAGTGTTTGACTTTTCAATAGGTTAAAGTAGAGAAGTAGTTACCGAAAGGGATGCTTCATCCCTTACCAGTGCCAGAGTGGAAATGAGAGAATATATCCATGGGATACATTGTGGGATTGCCGAAAACACCTCGAGGTAATAATGCAATCTGGGTTATTGTTGATCGCTTGACTAAATCTGCTCATTTCCTTGCTATACAAGAAACATTTTCCCAAGATCAACTTTCTCGTTTTTATCTTAAAGATATAGTAAAGTTGCTTGGAGTTACCCTCTCCATTTTTTCTGATCGTGATCCCAGGTTTACTTCTAACTCTTGGAAAGGCCTTCAGAAGTCGTTGGGTACCAAATTATATTTTAGTACAACTATTCATCCTCAATCAGATAGGAAGTCATGAGTAACAATTTAGAAATTGGAGGATATTGTATGTTCTTGTTCGATTGATTATAAGGGAAGTTTGGACCAACATATTTCTTTGGTTGAGATTTATTATAATAACAGTTTTCATTCCAGTATACAAATGGCACCATTTGAGGAATTATATGGGAAGCATTGTTGAACTCCTACTTTTTGGGATGAAGTTGGTAAAAGGAAGTTGATTGGACCAGAATTGGTAAAAGAGTTGGCAGAAAAAGTTCTGCTCATACAAAAACACAAGAGAATAGCTCAGAGCAGGCAGAAAAGTTATGCGGACAACAGGAGGAAGGATCACTCTTTTGAGGTAGGTGATCATGTCTTTCTAAAATTTTCACCATGGAAAAGTGTGATGCGATTTTGTAAGAAAGGAAATATGAGTCCAAGGATCATTGGACGCTATGAAATTTTGGATAAAGATGGATTTGTTACATATCGAGTGGATTTACATCTGAGATTATCTCAGTTACATAATTATTTTTAAGTTTCAATGTTAAGGAAGTACATGTCAGATCCATCTCATGTTTCGAGTCCAGAGGTATTTCAGATGGAAGAGAATCTATCTTATGTTGAACAACAGGTCCAGATTTTGGACCATAGATAGAATGTATCGTGGAATAAGGTGATTAATCAAGAAAAAGTTTTGTGTAAAAACCACATGATTGAAGAGGCAACATGAGAATCTGAAAATGCAATTAGGGATAAATACCCCCACTTATTCGATAAGTAAATAAATTTCGGGGATGCAATTTTCTAAAGGGGGGAAGGATGTATCATCCCAATTAAGTAGAGAATTATAGATATTCATATCTATGTCTATTTATTAATTATATTGTTTTATAGGAAAAAATGAGAATAAATCTAATCTGAAGCATAGAATACACTAATAATATTAAAAGATTGTTTTACTGCCTTTTGATGGAAAACCATTTTTAAAATATAACTTTTGACAATTTTATATGCTCTATTTTTCAAAATAAAATTATTATTTAGAATTGGGACATTTAAATTCACTTTGGATAAATTTTTTGTATTTTTCTAACAATGTTCATTTTTTAATAAATATTGAAAATACGGCATTTTACTTCAAAACTGCTTTTTCATCTAATTTAATTATATGGTTAAGTTATATTTTTAATTAGTTTTAAAGTTTAATTAGAATATAGTTTTAACATTTAACCCAATTTTGTTCATTGTAATTAATTTTACTTTGGAATTGGTCTTAATCAAGTGTCAAACTTTTGATAGATATTGTTTCTAAAAACCCCGCTATTTGTTTTGACAAAGAGAATTCTTTTTAAATTAATTATTGAAATTTATGTGTTTGGAATTTGGTAAAATGGATTCTATAATTAGAATAATAAGGTCCAATTTATGTAATTAAGATTCTTTTTTTGACATTATGAATAGTAACAACAGTAATTATCTTTAATTATCGTGATTAATTGATAATCGAGTAGTTAAGGGTAATAAAATAATATTATAATAATATTAAATGACCCCAACATGTATCTTAATGATACTTGTTGTGTCATGGACGACCATGGGATGTCTTGTTACAAATTTGGGACTCCATGTAATCACTTTTTTGTGATAGTGACACTTTATCATTTTTTTAAAGAAAGGAAAATATAACAAAAGTATGTAACTCCTAAGTAAAACAATTTTATTTTTTTTACATAAGTGATCTCTTAGATGATAAATAGTCATTGTAAATATAAAAATATTTACTACATCATGGTAAATGTTTTTAAATTTTTATACTTTAAATAAATAAATTTATTTATGACACCATGATGATGTAGTGATTACCTCATTAATGAATGATTTAAATAAAATAAAATGATAATGTAAAATCTAAGACTTAAACTTGTCAAAAACCTATTTTATGGGAGGATTTAGAACCCTTATCACCTTATCCTATAAATATATCATTTTGGGAGCTTTAAAATCCGAAAATCATTTTATAATAAATTAAAATTTCAATACATTCCAAGAGTGCCCCTCCTCCCTCTTATAAAAGGCCCCCACCTCTACCCACTTACCCACACCTCCCAAGCCATTGGCTCAGCCAAACTCTGCTCATTTTATCTCTCCACATCCCTATATTATTCATAGAATACTTAACTTAGGCATAAATATCTTCAATAAACCCTTTTCATTCAAACCAAATTGAGTTACCCGATTTAAAGGTAATGTCTTCTCTTATGTTGTTTTGTTTTATTTTGCTTCTCCAACCCCATAAAATCTTTTTATTCCTATCTTTTGTAACAAAACCAGTATCTTAAAAATACAAGGATGTTGTTTTAATAATTATTTTATTTAAACTTACAAAAACATCCATCTAATGGTTAAAGAACATATTGTTTCTGTGAGTGGGGAATTATTGCCCCATGAAATGATGATTGTTCAATATTCTTTTAACATCTTTCATGGTGGCCATTAAGATGTCACTATATTTATATATGATATATATATTATTTTTATGGTTTCATTATGATTCTGTATTTTTCATTAATGGAATACCTTTATGGTTCCCATTATGGGTAAATGCGATAATTTCATTTTAGGAAGTGCGGACTATTGACCCCTAAAAGTGATTTGATTTGTTAATGCCATATGTGGGATGTATAAAGGATGGAGTTAATTGTATTACATATGATATCATACTGGAATTATAATATACCTTTATATCATTATGATTTATTTCCATTAAAGACAAAATAGAAATGAATGTAGCGTTCATGCGTACGTACGGCTTACCGTCTCCATGAACGGTGCATTTCATTTCTTACCTCTAAATGATATGTAATATTATAAATGAATGTATATACTGAATAAACATGATATATATGATATCTACTTCATGAATATAATTTTGGAGATAATGGATATTTTACCACATGAACAACTTTTGATTATAAGATGGTTATTTTTTACTCAAGTACCAAAGTTCGTCAAAACGACCGTTGTTAACTTAAATAATTACATACTGTTCGTAACATGGTAATAAGTGAAATAAAAGTAATAATTAACTTGAAAAGGGTTTTTAATCAAGTATAAATTAATTCTAGTTTATTATTCATAGATTAAATAATGATCGATTCAAGTCGGACACGAGGTAAGGGACTTCATCTTAATCTCCCTTAATTGAGGCAAATTTTGTTTTATACACAACTTTCTTTTATACGGTGTATAAACCCCTTTGACTTTTAAATTTATTCAAAAGGAATATTTTTATACAAATCATTTTACAAAATGACAAAAGGGAATGTTTTTGTCTTACGTATGCGGTGACAGAATCATCTTCATTGTTGTGACCATTATTTGAGTTTCAGCTACCTCTACAAGCCATAACATTTTTCAAATGAAAAATAAATACCATGTTTTACTTTTCTTTTATTTTATTATTGAAAATGGTTTTGATAATGTTTTAATTATATAAATGTGTTTTTGATATCTTGTGATTGAAATTTGGAAATGTTATGTTTCTTTTATGCATGTTTAATGTGTTATGATTTTGTTATGGTTCTTGGTAATTTTTTATGAAGACGGGTGGTTCTTTGATAAACTAAGGGTGGGTGAGCCCGTGTTAGCTCTCCAATGCATTGGGTAACGTGAAGGAGTTAAACACTATGGTTTCTCTGAAGTGATTTATGGAATATACTGTACTGGGTATTCCAAACGTAACTTTGAGGGTTACTCCCAACATAAGAATGTTATGAATGCCTCAAGTTACCTTTATGTCTTATGATTTCTATGAGTTATTCATAAATATTATAATTTAATGAGGTATGTTTAAATGATTTTGTTTTATTAGTAAAGTATGATTTCATTGATTATTATGTATACATGGACTAAGGTTTTCTTTCTGTATTTTTATATCCCTTAATAAGCTTTTTATGCCCATCCCAAGTTTTTGAAATTTTTTTCACAGGTCAAGGGAAAGGTACATGATGTGATGATAGTGTAGAGGAAGTGTCAAGGAAGAATCCATGTTTTATTTTAAATATGTTTCCTTTAATGAGAAAAGTGAATATTGTCTTTGATGTAACCACCTTGTTTAAATGTGGAATGAAATGCATGATTTGTGATCTAATTATCTAAAACTCTAAACTTGAAAAGATCCTCAATTTGTATTCTTGTAATAACTCAAGATTAAGTAATGATTAAGGCTGGGGCCTTATATTCACAATCTGTGGTGAAAGTCACTATGAGAAAATATGTAATTAATAATTTTATGATTGTTATGAATGTCCCCATTCTGGATGATTGTATCACACAGAGGGGGAGGAGATAATCATTGATACTTTTTCTTTTTTGATTCCTTGAAACAACTTTCACCTCCATTTAAAGATTCAATTCCCTACAGAAAACAATTCAACCACCCTTCCAAAAGAACAAAATTATTCACAAGGTACATAATTTAATATGATTAGCTACTTCCGTGGAGTGGTTTGGAAATAATCCAATACCACTCAATCCACATTAAATAAATAATTTGATAACAACGAGTAGTATATACCCTTTCATTAGTGTAACACCATGTAAATAATTTCAATTGTGTGTGTGCACTCTCTTAGCACAAATAAGGAAATATATTTTTTATTTAACAACTCATGTTACTTGTGATTCTTTTCAAATAAAAAACTGTATTCAATTGAGAACACTTATACAATTTCATACAAATAATATTTTAAGAACTTCTTGGATTTTTTTATGAAATGCCATGTTTGATTTTCCCAGTCAATTTCTTAGTCTGATTACTCTATGTTTGATGATACCTTATATGATTATTCAAAGTGTGATAGTTCCAGGTAAAATTCTACGTAGTATTAAATAATATTAATTTGATAGAATATGATAGAGATGAATCATCCCCACTTCAATTCTCCATATTCCTATGTTTGGATGGTATAATTTGATAATCCCATTCAGATTAGTCTATCCTAATATGATAATCAACCAAATAAGATAGACAAGATGAGTAGGCTAATTAGCTAAAAATGAGAAATACTGAGTACGATGATTTGTTGAATACCACATTGCGAACATATATTTTCCCTTTCACTTCAATTTTTCAAAACTTCTTCAACACAAGTGAATACAAAAACTTCTTCTTCTCTATAAAACATAGAGTTTCTCTATCATGAATACTACATCAGTTATTAGAAAATTTAATTGTATTTTCTCAAATTTACAAGTGACACTAGAGTGAATTTAGAGAGAATCCCATAATTTCCATATCTAATAAAATTCACACTAATCTCAATTTCCCGTTAAATATCTGGTGAATTTTGACTTTGTCAGCTCATCTTTAAACTACCTAATTTTTACACAATATTCACTTCTATTTTCAGATTGTAATTTCAATATCCAATCAAATATTAATTAATGTGTAAGACTTTATAAATATGATTTCATCAAAATGATGCTCTGTAATAATATTAAGATTGTTTATGAAGAAATGGATACAACTTCGATTACTGAATATAATTATTATTTTGAATTTCAATCTCCCCCTTTACAATTCATTTAGAAATATATTCTTTCAAACAACTTTTACTTCTTCTATTATTCTCATGACCATGTTTGAAATCTAAAATAATTCACATATGAAAGAATGGATCTTTTTCCCAATTGAAATACAAATCATACCCTTTATTTATTCCTCATGTCCTACTTTAAAAATCACATGAAAAGTACACAAAGTGATGAAACTCGTGCCCGACATGATGAAGACATTTGAAAAAAATTGGTATCATCATCAGCAACAACCTTTATTCACACACCTCGGTTTGTATCATGACTTCTTTTATGAATTTTAATTCATTTGACAATTTCATCAACATCGTCAAACATCAATTTTAATGTATCATAACTTCTCATTCATTCCATCTTCTTTTTTTCTTCTTAGCCTGAGTATGATCTTTTATAAATAGGATTTTCCTCTATACGATCATCCTGGGAATGATCATTCTAGATACAATTATTTTTTATATGATCAATCTAGGTATGATCTTTTTTTATTGAGCCTAAGTATGATTATCTTAGGTACCAATTTTTTCTTCTGCATATGATGGATGATCATATAAAACAATGCCAAAAAATTATCATTATGATTATAATATTCATCACATTCTTTCCTTCCTTCTAATCAAATATGATAAATCATGGTATGGTATTTTAGTACAATTCTCATCATCCTTTTTATTTATTCTCAGCCCGAATCAAATAATGTTGGGTATGATTTCTTTTGAATAGACATTATACCTTTTCATGTTTCATCCATAAGGCCTACATCATTAGTTCTCCAATCATCTTGTGCTTTGATTGAAATTTTAATTAGTAGAGTATCATCCAATATAATTTTATCGTAGTCATGTTGAATTAGATACTTCATCAAAACAACCACTTATTTTATATTGAATCAAGAGTGAATCTGATGACAAATAATTCCTTATTATGATATTCTCCCATACTGATCCCAGGGGGTTTCCAATCAAAAACCATTTTGTCTTCTCAATATGATGTATAATTTTTGATATATTTTTTAGAAAATAGGAGTCTAATTATATTTGAAGACATGAACCGTATTCATTTAAAACAAATCACCAATAATAAAGTGAGGTGATTTTATTACTTAAAAAACATTCCCTGATAGAAAATGATAGTATTTTAAAATAAACACTATTATGATTATCATAGACCTAACAATCTCCCCATTTGGATTTTTTTCCAACTATGTTTCATAAGTCACTAAACATTGAATAAACATGAGATTTATTACATACAAATAACACCAATATTATATGTTCTAACTCATTGTAGGAAACAAGAATCATTGATAGAAAAACAATTTTTTCCAAATTTACTAATTATGAATTCCTTTTTATTTTATCCTTTCTCATTTCTTCTTCAACATCATCATTTCGTTATCCTTCATCGATATAAAACAATATCTTATCCTAAAACCACTAAAACAAATAGTGAGAATAGTTTACTCAAAAAAATGCTAAATTCACACCTTACAATCAACACACTCTTTTTTAAATTCAAAAGTATTTATTGATGAAACAATTACCCCCCATGACAATATAATACAATGGTAATATGTGAGAGGGAACAAAATAACATATCTCAAACTCGAATAGAAATTGGTTGGAAACCCATGTTCATCTTCAATTTTTAGAGTGATTCTTTGGTAAAGGATTTTCTAATATGTCACCAAATTGGTTTGATGTTGGAACATACTCTGGAATTAATTAATTATTCTCTGCATGCTTTTTGATGAAATGATATTTGATATCAATATGTTTTGAATGATAGTTTTGAATAGGATTCTTGGTGATATTTATTGTGTTTTTATTATCATAAACCAAAATTAATGGTAACATAACTTCAACAACTATGTCATCAAATTGATTTTTTATCCAAATAATATGAGTAGTGGCTTGAGTAGTGGACACATACTCAACCTCATCTATTGTATGAGATACAAAATTATAATTATCTGAATTAAAACTAACACAATTCATTCTATGAAAGAATACTCCTCTAGATGTGGATCTTCTATCATCAATAATTCATACCTAATCAGCATCTGAATACCCAAAAAATTCAATACTATCTGAGCTTCCATACATGATTCTGAATTTTGATGTCCCTTTGATGTATTTGAGAATTATTTTTCATGTAATTAAATTTTATTATTTTGGTGCACACCAAAATATTTCATATAAGGTAACATCATAAAAAATGGTAGTCCTTGAGGATGTCAAATAAAAACAAACTTTGAATAAAATTTCAAAATGCTTTATTATCCACCTATTTTCATTATCTATATTTTGTCAACATTGTTCTTACTAAAATTGCAGTTGAAATATGTTTTTATTTTTCCATTCCAAACCACATAAGAAGTTACTTAGCATATTTTTCCTGAGAGAAAAAAATTTATTGTTCCATATTTTTTCTTTTTAACCCATAAAATTATTTGATTTCCCCCCTACATGGTCATTTTAAAGACCATATTCATTTCATCGTCTAATATTTTAAAACATATTTCATCAATCCATGTAAAGATATTATCATCAATAAAAAAATCACATTGAAGGTGTATTATTGACATTATATGATGAAGATATTGATATCCACTCTCCCGTTCATGAAATTAATCACCCTTAAGCATGTATCGAATTTGGAATACCATTCCCTTTGAGGATGTTTTAGGCCATACAAATATTTTTTCAATATTCAAACATAACATTAGTTTTCCGCATCAATAAATCCATATGTTTGTTCAATATAATCTTCATCTTCATGATCACCATTCAAAAATACTGATTAATCATCCATTTGAGATATATTTTAGCCTTATTTTTAGTAGTAGAATGAAGGATTCTAATTTTTTAAAGTCTTTCCACTGGATAAAAAGTTTCATCAAAGTTAATTCCTTCAATTTTTGAATACCCATTTCATACCAATCATTCTTTGTTTCTTATTAATTCACCACACTCATTCATCTTATTTCGTGTAACACCCTGAGATTTTATGAAAAATATTCTTTTAATTTCGTTAATTTCTTGTGTTGTATGCTACACCAAGATTACCTTGCGCTATACGCAACACCGTATTAGCTTGCAGTATACGCAACACTATTCTTGGATCGTGTTACACACAATTTTGATAATAGTTATTCTCCGCAACATTGAGTATATATATATATATATATTCAATATATAAATGAAATATGGTTGGATTTTGTTATACGAAACGAAGAAGGATTCTTTCACAACACGCAACCCTGACTTGGATTGCATTACACGCAATCGTGACCTTCCTCGATAGCATGTGTTGTACGCAATACCAGGTTTTACTAAACAACGATATATTATTATAATATTATTATGAACTAGCCGTTATGAATAGTATTAGCTAAATTTTGAATTTTATAACATTATTATTCATCTTACACATTTTCTAGAACAAGGTATAAGAACAAAATAAATTTTTTGGGTAAAATTAGTATTTTTCAAAAAATACTGTTTTTCCACCTTTTGATGGAGCACCCACATTAAATCTTGTTTTTGACATGTTTATATGTTAAATATGACAAAATAGAATTCTTCTTTGGAATCAATAAATAAAAATTTACTTTGGATAAATTTTTTGTATTATTCTGGTAACATTCATATTTTGATGAATAGTAAAAACACGCTATATTTTAATGAAAAACAACTTTTTTTCATTGTAATAATTTATATGGTTACATTATAATATTTTATGGTTTTAAAGTATAAATAGAATATATTTTTACTATTTAATATAATTTATGTCATTAGAATTGATTTTACATTGAATTCGTAAGTTAAATCAATTCAATCTTTTGTAATGTTTTAAACAAAAACTCGTTTTCATTCGACAACGAGATTAATATTAATTTAATTTATGCAACTTCTGTGTATTGAATTTGAAAAAATGGATTCCATATTTGGAACCAGTGGGTCCAAATTATGTTAATTGGCTACTTTTCTTTTGGGAATTATGAATAGTAACTATGGTAAATTGTATTTACCATAGTTATAGATAAATTGGGTAATTAATGGTAAATATAATATTTTAAAATTAACCTAACACATGCCAAAATTCTATTGGATGACTAAAAGTAAACCCATATCAACTAAGGGTCGGATTAGATTCATTTTATGGACTTTTAACCATGAAAATAATTTAATTATTATTAAAACCAAAGAAAGTGACATAATGTCACTCTCGTAAATATTATAAGTATAAAAATTTTAATTTAGTGATAAACATCATAAAACTTCGAACATGAATAGTCTACAGAAATATAATAAAATTACCTACATCATTATTATTTATTTATAATTTTTATGGATTAAATAATTTTCATTAATGGTGATACATTAATGATATAGAAATTATTTATTAAGTGAAAAATAAGTAATATAGTATTTATTGAAATAATAATACACATTAAAAGGCCCACAAACATGACCAAAACTTTTTTTAGTGTCTATATACAACATAATCATCCAATGACCTAATAAATATCCGTTTGGATCCTTATAAAAGTGATTATGACACTTATATTATTTTATTTTAAATGTTGCCAATGTTGTCACCTTCATAATTTAATAAATATAACATTTTAAATAATGTGATTTTAAGATGATAAATTCAAGTAAAAGTATTATTGTGAAAGGTAATAGATTTATCTTCATCATAGGATTTTATTTTAAATTTTTATGCAAAAATCAGTATATTAAATAATTAGACAAACATGTTGTAGTAATTATTTTATTAAGAGATAATCCAAATAAATGGTTTTAAAAATAATAAAATAAATATTATATGAACTATTTTATGTGATCCACTAATTTTATAGATACATATGACCTTTTATGAATCTATTAATTCTTTTATTTCGAATATATCTTCTGTATATATTTTATTTAAATTCAAATAAATGAATAGTGTTAAAATTGGCACTATTGTTATTTTATAAAAATAACATATTATAAAATTGTTTAAAAATCACAAACAAATTTAAAAAAATATAAATATAAATTTATATGGTCTATAATGTTATAAAGTAAACAATTATGGAAAATTCACTACAAATAAGTAATTATTTTTTATAATTTAAAATTTAGAATTTTATTACCACAAATAAACTTAAATAGATTAAATAAGGATAAATCAAAATGATAAGGTTTAAAATAAGATTAAAACATGTCTAAATTTTATTTTTTGATGAGATTACAACCCTATCTCATATAATATTCGAATATGAGTAATTTTTGGAGGTTTTTAAGTGGGGTTATATTTATTATAAATTAATATTTTTAAGAATTCCAAAGGTGCCCCTCTCCTCCCTTATAAATGGGCACCTCCTCCCTCTCCTCCTCACACCATGTTGAGCTTTCATGCTCGGACAACCTCTGAAAAATTATCTTCTCCACTTCCCTAGAAACATCCTAGAGGTTCTGGTCTACTTTAAAGACCAATCTTAGTGCCCTAAGAGGAGGTTTCAAAGAGGCGTATCGAAGAAGAGGTACTTTCTTATCCCGATTCATTCAAGCTTCTTTCTTCTTCCACTTCTTCTTCTTTAGTTTTTTCATTATAAAGTAATAACATAAGTATCTATAATATACTGATTTGTTATTATAAATATGAAACAACCCCATTTCACCTTCTATCCATCCTACGAAAAACAAAATCACCGCACGTCCGTACGTACGGAATACCGTCTCCACGCCGTGGTGTAATCTGTTCTTCCACCAACACCTTACATGGATGGGTATAATGGTGTAAAGAATAACTATACATAAAAATTATAACATCATACTGATTGTGATTTATTTTATCATCCACTCCACTCCAATTCAATAATTATGGAAACGATATCATCGCTCGTGCGTACGTACGGACTACCGTCTCCACGACGCGATGAGAGTCATTCTCCATGTTAACCATTTAAGAATGATTATAAAGTATATATAATGAATAATAATTAAATTTATGACATAATAAATCAAATGGATTTATGTATACATATATATATATATTTCATCTACTTAATTCCATTCAATAAGGAAACGAAAACAGCGTTCATGAGTACGTACAGACTACCGTCTCCATGAACGGTGTATTTCATTCCTTTTATCGACCTATAATATATATGTATATGATGAATATATATTATATATAAATCATGTTTTACATTCTGGAATTATGTAAATCAGGATATATGTAATAATATCAACAATGACAAGTCAAAACACATACGATAAATGAAATGATTTTACCCAAAACGCTACTTTAACAGGGAATTTACAAAAGAACGGGTAATATAAAGTCATAAGTGAAACATATATGATATCATAACAATGAATATGATTATTAAATAAGTCAATGACATTATTTAAATCATTATACAGGAGGTTCAGATCCATACGAAGCATATCGGACCTAAGGTACGGGATAAATTTTGCAAATCTCATTTTTATCCGAGATTGCGTATTCGTAAGTATTTACTGGGTTATTTATATCATCCTTATCATTGTTTTATAAAAGTAATATTCATGTATTTTTAAAGTCCTTTTTATCCATTCTTGACTTTTACTACATGGTATGTAAGGAATCTTTCTTTTTTTTAAGATACGAGGTACTTCTTGACTTTTCCATCAAAAGTACAAGAAGAATGTTTTTTAACTTATACGGCACGAACTAATTTTTATGGTTTTATAAAGAATAATTTTCATAAATCTTCCTACAAAATATTTCCTGACTATTTTCAACAAAATCCTTTTCTTTTAAAATTGAATGAAATTTTGTGAAAAGAAAATGATTTTGAAAAAGAAAGGATATTTTCCTCAAGAATTCATTTCAAGTGTTTTATCAAAACCATTTTTCATCTAAGATGACATTATTTCATATGTTTATTTTTCAAGTATCATGTCTCTATGATTTACATGGTGTTATTTTTCTTATTATGAAATGATATCTATTTCTTTTATATGTATTATGTGATGATGGAATGATGTTTATAAAACCCATTTTGTTTATTGGGTTATTATCAATGATGTATGTTTTTTTGTGGCGCAAGTAAGAATGATTTCATTATGAGATGGGTTGGACCTATATCTCCCTCCAATGCATTGGGTAAAGATTTTATATCTCATGAGATAGACATGGCTGGAAAGGTAAGTTAATCTGGTTCAGTGTTACAGGACTGAAACGAGGAGTGAACTCGATTCAGAATGGGACTTTGTCCACCAAGATGGTCTTGGCAGCAATGCCTTAGCTACTATGGAAATAATTACATGTGCTTAATGGATTCCACAATTACATGTTTTATTCCCATTCTATTTTATCATTATTTATGTTCCATTATGATCTATTCCTTATGTACTTTCATGTTTTATGTCGTTTCTCAAGATTTTTAATATTCATGTTTTTTAAGTTCAAATGTATATGGTATGTTTTATTTTATCCATGCTTACCCTTACTGAGTATTTGAGCTCACCCTTTTTATGTTTTCTTTTCCCCCAGGATTAAAATAAAGGTTTTAGGTAAGAAAACAAAAGGGGGAGATCTTTATGGGAGATGTTGAAGATCATTCACCATAATTAGAAGATTATATTCTGAGTTTCCAAAGACACTAAACTATTACGGTCCTTGTTTGTGTGTTTTTGTTATGTACTAGGTATCTCGCAAAAGTAATGTAATTTCCATGTATGTTAAGCTTCAGGTCTCTACAGTTGGTATCAGTGGAAAGTTTTAGTCATCCTTTGGAAACTAGGATATGAAAACGTTAGTGAGATCCCTAGAGATATTTCTATGGTATGTCTAGGGATGTCCCTAAGGATAAGTATACGTATAGGATATAGTCCTAGAACTACAATAACAATCTTATATTTAAACCTAAGATGTTAGATATTGAGGATGCTTCCCCATTACTGTGTTGTTTTCCTTAGCATGATTTTTGCCTCTCCCACTATTCTTTTTGGGTTTTAGAAAATGGCTAGAAATAGGAAGATTCATGATAATGGAGGATATGACGGACAATGGAATGATATTCTTCATGAGAAACCAAATGAAACGGGATTTGGAAGTCTAAACATCGTTATTATGCTAAATCAGCAATCTCATAATATGATCAATAATCTCAACTTTGGTAAGTTTCCTGACTCAGATAATAAGAGAAAGATTTAGTTTCATGATGATCATAGAGGAAAGAATGTTCAATTTCCCTCATGTAAATCATATGGGAAGAGGCATCAAGGAAATTGTTTCAAAGGAACTGGAAAATGCTTTGGGTGTGGAAAAGAAGGACACAAAGCCAATAAGTACAAAGGAAAAGGTTCAGTTAACACCATGGACAAGGATAATGGTATTGCTACGACATCAACATTGATTAGATATTTTAAATGTGGAATGTACGGGAATTATGGAAACCAATGCCCTAATGGAAAATCTCATGAAGAGAATCAGCATGGTCATATGGGTAGTATTTATGTGGATGATGATGAGGAGACTACAAATGATATATGAGCTGAAAGAAGTGTTGAAGCTCAGTCGGTTGTTTTAGAAGGTAGTGGAATGATTGTATGTTTATCAAGAGTTATGTTGTATAGTTAATGGTACTATGGAATAAAGAATTATCTAAGGATTGTTACACTATTGTTTTTCCTAAAAGTATCTGAAAGTATATGTTGAATGGTACCAGTAACCATGGAATGTTATTCAGATATTTTTTTAAAGTAGATGATATGCGCATAATGAAGGAATACGAAGATAATGAGATGTTTGATTGTATTCATGAGCTCATGATTGATATAATGACTAAGTGATATCATGGTTTGAGTATATAGAATTTTGAGGATTTTGGAATGTGGAAATTGTTAACTTTTAACTTCATTCATGTTTTCACTAAGGTTCAATGGGTATTCATTTTTCAATAGAATACATGATTAAGGCCTTCGGACGTTTGTAATGTGACCAATAAGACATATCTTATGATATATGGGGATCAATGATGGTATTAACATGCTTTTTATATGGAATCTATTGTAATCATTTTCACTATAATATAACAATGGACTGCAATATTATGGATAAGCCTAAAGATTGGAATGGATTATGTTGGACAAAAGTTAGTATTGTTTAAGGATAGAACCTTTTTTAGATATTATTGATGGGATGATATAGTAATGTAGTTTTAGAAAAAGGACAACCTGTAGGACGGGCGACTTCCCATCGCGTCGGACAAGGCTGTGGGAATCAAACACACAACCGAAGTTAGACTGGCCTTCATCACCTACCACTGGCCTAAAGGAAGTCCCTGGTTAGTAGAAACTAGTTGAATTTTATTATGCGGTATGATATATGAAGTATAAGTTCATTTTTGGAACCATATATGATTAATCTAACCATAATATGGACTTATAACTTTTTCTAACCTTTTGTTTGAAAGAGATGGAATGACCCATCATTCTATCACATGATCTGCTAACAAATCACGAATAACAAATTCAACTTCATTTCTTTAAGGGATGAAGTGTAAATTGTTCAATTCACGAACAATAGTGATATTGTACCAAAATCATGCAAGTATTTCTTTTAATTCATCAAATTTAGGGAAATGATCTTGAAAACCAAAAATATTGTCCTAGTTCCCTTATATCCGATGAATCAGATGGTACCTTAGATCATCACAAATCAATAGCTTTGTGATTTTTGGCTTTTTCATATCCATGTTCTCTACCACTCTCCATCAGAAAATGATAGTTAGATTTTTTTTCCATATCTATATTTTCACCTATGTTCTCCTACGTGGAAACCTAGTGATGAGTTAATTTGGGTAACAATTATATTTCATACTTTATTTTTTAAAGCCATGTTTTGGTATTCCTTTTTACAATGTGGGTTTCTATTAAACAAACTTTTGAGTAGTAAACCATTTATAACCCTGATGAATTTCGAAGGCGAAATTAATTTTAAGGGGGGTAGAATGTGACACCCCGAGATTTTATGAAAAATATTCTTTTAATATCATTATTGTCTTGTGTTTTATTCTACACCAAGATTACCTTGTGATATATACAACACCGTATTAGCTTGCAGTATACGCAACACTATTCTTGGATCATGTTACTCACAATTTTGATAATAGTTATTCTACACAACATTGAGTATATGTATATATATTCAATGTATAAATGAAATATGGTTGGATTTTGTTATACGAAACAACGAAAGATTCTTTCAGAAGACGCAACCCTGACTTGGCTTGCATTACACGCAATCGCGACCTTCCTCGATAGCGTGTGTTGTACGCAATACCGGGTTTTACTAAATAACGATATATTATTATAATATTATTATGAACTAGCCATTATGAATAGTATTAACTAAATTTTTAATTTTATAACATTATTATTCATCTTACACATTTTCTAGAACATGGTATAAGAACAAAATCAATTTTTTGGGTAAAATAAGTATTTTTAAAAAAATGCAATTTGGCCGCCTTTTGATGGTGCACCCACATTAAATCTAGTTTTTGACATGTTTATAAGTTTAATTTGACAAAATAAAATTATTCTTTAGAATCAAGAAATAAAAATTTACTTTGGATAAATTTTTCGTATTATTCTGGTAACTTTAATATTTTGATGAATAGTAAAAACACGCTATATTTTAATGAAAAACAACTTTTTTCATCGATATAATTTATATGGTTAAATTATAATAATGAATGGTTTTAAAGTATAAATATAATATATTTTTACCATTTAATATAATCTATGTCATTAGCATTGATTTTACATTGAATTCGTAGGTTAAATCAATTCAATCTTTTGTAATGTTTTAAACAAAAACCCGTTTTCCTTCGACATCAGGATTAATTTTAATTTAATTTCGACAACTTCTGTGTATTGAATATGAAAAAATGGATTCCATATTTGGAATCAGTGGGTACAAATTATGTTAATAGGCTACTTTTTATTTTTGGGAATTATGAATAGTAACTACGGTAAATTTTATTTACCATAGTTAAAGGTAAATCGGTTAATTAAGGATAAATATAATATTATAAAATTACCCTAAAACATTCAAAAATTATATTGGATGGCTAAAAGTAAACCCATATCAACTAAGGGTCGGATTAGATTCATTTTATGGACTTTTTACCATGAAAATAATTTAATTATTATTAAAACCCAAGAAAGTGACAACATGTCACTCTCTTAAATCTTATAAGTATAATAATTTTAATTTAGTGATAAACATCATAATCCATCGAACATGAATAGTCTCCAGAAATATAACAAAATTATCTACATCATGATAATTTATTTATAATTTTTAGGGATTAAATAATTGTCATTAATGGTGATACATTAATGATACATAAATTATTTATTAAGTGGAAAATAAGTAATATAGTTTCTATTGAAATAATAATACCCATTAAAAGGCCCACAAACCTGACCAAAACTTATTGGTAGTGTATATATACACCTTAATCATCCAATTATCTAATATATAACCGTTTGGATCCTTATAAAAGTGATTATGACACTTATATTATTTTATTTTAAATGATGCCAAAGTTGTCACCTTCATAATTTAATAAATATAACAATTTAAATATTGTGATTTTAAGATTCTAAATTGTAGTAAAAGTATTATTGTGAAATTTAATAGATTTTTCTTCATCATAGGATTTTATTTTAAAATTTTATGCTAAAAATCGGTATATTTAATAATTATACAAAATTGTTGTAGTAATTATTTTATTAAGAGATAATCCAAATAAATGGTTTTAAAAATAATAAAATAAATATTATTTGAACTATTTAATGTGATCCAATAATTTTATAGATACATATGACCTTTTATGAATCTAGTTAAGCTTTTACTTCGAACATATCTTCTGTATATATTTTATTTAAATTGAAATAAATGAATAGTGTCAAAATTGACACTATTGTTATTTTATAAAAATAACATACTATAAAATTGTTTAAAAATAACAAAATTATTTAAAAAATTATAAATATAAATTTATATGGTCTATAATGTTATAAATTAAACAATTTTTTAAAATTCACTAAAAATAAGTAATTATTTGTTATAATTTAAAATTTAGAATGTTATTACCACAAATAAACTTACATAGATTAAATAAGGATAAATCAAAATGATAAGGTTTAAAATAAGATCCAAACATGTCTAAATTTGATCTGTTGATGAGATTAAAACCCTAACTAATCTAAGCTTCGAATATGAGTCATTTTTGGAGGTTTTTATGTGGGGTTAGATTTATTATAAATTAATATTTTTAAGAATTACAAAGGTGCCCCTCTCCTCCCTTATAAAAGGGCACCTCCTCCCTCTCCTCCTCACACCAAGTTGATCTTTCAAGCTAAGCCAACCCCTGACAAACTATCTTCTCCTCTTCTCTAGAAACATCCTAGAGGTTCTGGTACACTTTATAGACCAATCTTAGTGCCCTAAGAGGAGGTTTCAAAGAGGCGTATCGAAGAAGAGGTACTTTCTTCTCCCGATTCATTCAAGCTTCTTTCTTCTTCAACTTCTTCTTCATTAGTTGTTTCCTTATAAATTAATAACATCGGTATATATAATATACTTATTTGTTATTATAAATAAGAAACAACCCCATTTCACCTTCTATCCATCCTACATAAAATAAAATCACCGCGCGTGTGTACGTACGAAATACCGTCTCCACGCCATGGTGTAATCTGTTTTTCCACCAACACCGTACATGGATGAGTATAATGGTTTAAAGAATAACTATACATAGTTATTATTACATCATAATTATTCTGATATATTTTATCATCCACTCCAATTCAATTCAACAATTATGGAAATGATATCATCGCTCGTGCGTACATACAGACTACCGTCTCCACGACGCGATGAGATTCATTCTCTATGTTAACCATTTAAGAATGATTATAAAGTATATGTAATGAATAATAACTAAATATATGACATAATGAAGCTACTGGATTTATGTATATATATATATATTTATATATATATTTCATCTACTTAATTCCATCCAATAAGGAAACGAAAACATCGTTCATGCGTACGTACGGACTACCGTCTCCATGAACGGTGTATTTCATTCCTTTTATCGACCTATAATATATATGTATATGATGAATATATATTATATATAAATCATGTTTTACATTATGTAATTATGTAAATCAGGATATAAGTAACAATATCAACAACGACAAGTCGAAACACATACGATAAATGAAATGATTTTACGCAAAACGCTACTTTAACATGGAATTTACAAAAGAATAGGTAATATAAAGTCATATGTGAAACATATATGATATCATAACAATGAATATTATTATTTAATAAGTCAATGATATTATTTAAATCATTATGAAGGAGGTTCAGATCCATACGAAGCATATCAGACCTAAGGTAAGGGATAAATTTTACAAATCTCATTTTTATCTGAGATTTCTTATTCGCAAGTATTTACTGGGGTTATTGATATCATCCTTGTCCATGTTTTATAAAAGTGTATTCATGTATGTTTAAAGTCCTTTTTACCCATGCTTGACTTTTACTACATGGTATGTAAGGAATCTTTCTTTTTTTTACGTAACAAGGTACTTTTTGACTTTTCCAACAAAAGTACGAGAAAAATGTTTTTTTAACTTATATGACACGAATGAATTTTTACGATTTTATAAAGACTTATTTTCATAAAGCTAATTAAAAAATATTTCATGAATATTTTCAACAAAATCCTTTTCTTTTAAAATTGCATGACATTTTGTGAAAAGAAAATGATTTTGAAAAAGAAAGGATATTTTCCTCAAGAATTCATTTCATGTGTTTTATCAAAACCATTCTTCATCTAAGATGACATTATTTTATATGTGTATGTTTCAAGTATCATGTCCCTATGATTTACATGGTTTCATTTTTCTTATTATGAAATGATATCCATTTATTTTATATGGATTATGTGATGATGGAATGATGTTTATGAAACCCATATTGTTTATTGGGTTATTATGAATGATGTATGTTTTTTTGAGGCACAAGTAAGAATGATTTCATTATGAGATGGGTGGGACCTATATCTCCCTCCAATGCATTGGGTAAAGATTTTATATCTCATGAGATAGACATGGCTGGAACAGTAAGTTAATCTGGTTCAGTGTTATAGGACTGAAACGAGGAGTGAACTCGATTCAGAATGGGACTTTGTCCACTAAGATGGTCTTGGCAGCAATGACTTGGCTACTATGTAAATCATTACATGTGCTTAACGAATGCCATAATTACATGTTTTATTCCGATGCTATATCATCATGATTTTTGTTCCATTATGATCTATGCCTTACGTACTTCCATTTTTTATGTCTTTGCTCAAGATTTTTAATATTCATGTTTTTTTATGTTCAAATGTATATGGTATGTTTTATTTTATCCATGCTTACCCTTACTGAGCATTTGAGCACACCCTTTTTATGTTTTCTTTTCCCCCAGGATTAAAATAAAGGTTTTAGGTAAGAAAACAAAAGGGGGAGATCTTTATGGGAGATGTTGAAGATCTTTCGCCATGATTAGAAGATTATATTACAAGTTTCCAAAGACACTAAACTATTACGGTCCTTGTATGTGTGTTTTTGTTATGTACTACGTATTCCGCACAAGTAATGTAATTTCCATGTATGTTAAGCTTCGGGTCTCTACATTTCTGGAAACCAAATTTGGGTTGGAGATTTTTTTTCTTGATTGGGTATGATTTCCCATGTATCATTCTTTTTAAATTGATCTAACTCTCCATTCATGGTCTGAACACATTCCATATGTTCAAAAGTATCTTTCCCATCATTCAACTCTACTTTTCAATATATAGAAATATGTGTAATGGAATTCGTTGCTCATCTTTTTTGATCCTTCTTGTGTTGATCACAAATTATATTCTAATATTGGACTTTCTTCCTCATAAATGGATGAGATTTTTGAATATCTTCCCCTTCACATGAAATAGTTTAGTCCAATTATTCCTAATGATTAAGAATGAAATTTTTGGTATCCTTATCATAATTTTTTGATAATAATCTCTCTCATACTTCTCATCATGCTAAATATGTTTTTTTTCTTTTCCTTTTCAATAACTTTCAAATCCAATGAATAAAAACTCTTAGGGTTTAATTGTTCAAACATCTATATCCTATTCCCGGCTAATTAAATCTAAGATGGATTCCATATTTACCTTTTTGCAAAAAACATCCAGAGATTCATCATTTTTTATATTATACATGCACTCCTAAAAAATATTAAGTGTTTCAAAAATGATGGTCCTCCACAAAACTATTCATATAGAGTCACATCTGATAATGAACTATAGAAAAAAAATGGTTCATGATATAAATACTAGTACTCATGGAATGCCTCCAAAAGTAATGATAAATACCATGTTAAGGTAATATAGTTACTCCAATTTCCAACAAAATTTTATTCTTTCTTTAAGAAACACCAATTTGTTGAGGAGTGAACTGGTAACTATACTCGTATCAAATTATATGATTCTTAAGAAAAACATAAATTTCTATAAATATTTATTGACAACTATTTTATATTCTCAACATCTTCACTAAATAAACACATTATTTTTCAGCCTTTCATCTAAAACATTTTAACATTTTCAAAGATTTTCATTTATGTTTCATATACATAACAAAAAGTAACGCGACATAAATCATCAACGAAAGTGATGAAGTACTTATCTCCATTTTATACTTTTTGGACATCGGCCCATGAATACAGGTATGAATCATCTCTAGTAGTTGTTTTGAACAAATATCAACTTTCTTATGCACATCATTTCTAATCTTTCCTTTCAGTACAATAGTACAACACCAATCCATTCTTCATCTAGAATCAGGAACGTCTCAATCATTATCTCCTTTTGATAACATTGTTATGTTTCTTTGACACATGCGTACTAGCCTTTTATTGTACAATTGATTCTCTTCCAACATAGTAATGTAACAAGGTACTTGTATTTCCCTAACTTGAATAAAGTTCCATTTTGTATGTTAACCACTTGTAACAATCATTACATAGTCCTCAGTTTTCACAATAAACCCTTATTTTCTAAAGATAAATATGTTACCCTCATTAAAAAATGTGAAGCACAGAGAAAAATGTGTTTCATCCAATAAACATAAATTTTTTTCATATATTTCATCTTTTCATTCTCATTTTTGATTGAACCAACACCTTTTATTTTAAAGGATTCTTCATTTACAAATGACACTGATCCTTCCTAAAAATATTTCACATTCCTAAAAAATTTCAAATATCATGTCATATGAGAAGAACAATCACAATAAAGAATACCATATCATTTTCCTTTTTTTTATTACAATGAAATTTAAAAAAAAGCATTATCTCCATTATTTTCATTATTCTCTACAGACATGTGGGAATTATCAAGAAACATTTCTTATTCCAATAACAAAACTAGCCATCCTTATAAAAAGTGTCCTAGTTTTTCACACCTTTTAGAAATTGCGTCGAGTGTATGGATCACATTTTTAATTTTTACTTACGCATCCCAGGTTTCATCAAAACAACCTTCGTAGGATTCTTCTTTTGGGGGAATTGGCTCCCCATAAACATTTTTCTTCTATAACCTATTGAGTAGTAGTAATGTTTATTCATAAACCAATAAATAATTCCCATATGTTTTATTCCACCATAATACCAAAAGTATCCATAGAATTAGTATTTTCCACTAAAACAACCATATTGGTTGAAATTGTGAAAACATTTCTCAACAACTTTTCAATATTTCATTTCTACCCCCAACAACATTTCTATTATCAACTATATTCATCTTCATATTTTTATAATTAAAATAATCAAAAGTGTTTATAACTTTTATGGATCCAAATAATACATTTTAATACTCAGGATGTTTTGTAACTTCTAAATTATTCACATTTTCAATCATGGACACATATATTACATTCACATATTTCTTCTTTTAAGACACAATTCCATCTCTCTTCTCACCCTTTTAATATTAATTTTGTTGATCCTTCTCCAGTTCCTCGTTTTGAGAACTTTCACTAACCTCGGAGACTAAGTTTTGGAAACTTGTTTTCCTCAATTCTATTTTAGAATGTTTTTGTTGGAAAAGATAAAAATATTCTATTTTTTCTTTCAGATTCTCCTCCATATTATCATTATGATAGTTTTCTTCTTTAAGAGATTACATCACGTAAATAATCTCTTTTCTAGCCTTACATTATCCTCTAAAAAAATTCTTCATTTTATTATATTTTTTTCATCTAATTTATCATACTCTGTCGAATCTTATCATTAATTGAAATTTGGATTCTATGATAACATATAAAATATTTTATTTAATTATTTATGGTCATTTTGACTATTGATGAGCTATCATGATACCAATCAAAACATTACTCTGAATGGTTAGTGATTATGTTTACAAATTCGGGAATGTTATATATATTTTATATGTATATGTTTTTAATGTTTCACCCCATTCATATAAGGAATGAATATCAATTAGTAAAAGATGATCATTACCTACTATAGCCCCTTGATTAATTGAGAGGTCTCATGAGACAAAACACATATGGAATTAGTCGTGGTAATTCACGTTTATTTTAAAATAAGGATTAAGCCAAGGCCTTTACCATGTATCATTAGATGAATACTATAGAAGCTCAATAGTTTTTTAGACATCTATCATTATGCATTCCATAACTATGATAATAGTATTTGATAATAAATGTGGTTATTCCACTAGTAGAATAACCATGGTCTCATTTCATTCTCATATGATAATTTATATGTGTTAATTTAATCATCTATTATTTCTACCCTATGACACTCAAGATAAAACTTTAATAGACTGTGTTTTTAGTAATTCAAATCCCTTTTTGTCCATGTTTATATTATATTCTGCTTTATTTCTTACCCTTCTTTAGCATCTATGAACACCAATCTCTTATACTTTATTTTTTCCACTAGATTATAAGATTTAAATTATTAATGACATGTATGGATAGTTGAGTGGTTAATTGGTCTTTATAATGAAGTTTCTATGTTTTTTGTACATTCATGTTGAAATGTAAAACTTTTGTATATATGATGTTTTTTTCAAATTTATAAAACTATTTTCTCCTTTGGGATTTTAATTCTTATTCATAGTACCAATGTAATTAAGTAAGGAATCGGTTCGGGGAATCTAGGGTTAGGGTCATTACAAAGACTCTTCAAAAATATGTATGACCAAATTATGTATCCAAAATTAAAAAGATTTTATCACATATTTGTTTAAGATGAAATTTTTCATTTATCACTTGACAATATGAATAAACTCATAATTTTTCATATCAAACATGTCAATACATTAATTAAATATTATATTAATACATACTAAAAAAATTAATCACTATAAAACCTATATTAAAATATATATTCGTCAAAATTACCAAAATCCATTTTCTAAAAATAAAATCATAGATAATTGAATATATTTTGTAAATAAAAAAATGATATAAAATTCATCAAATATGTCATAACTTTTTTTTCAAATCACTAACCCATTTTTAGGGTTACCAAACCTATCCCATTTAATTTATATATTCCAATAAACTCTTTCTAAAAATTAAAAATTACTAAATCAACATCAAGAACATAGTAAGTATTATATTTCCATTAATATTGTATTCTCAAAAAATATCATCATACCACTAAATCACATTTTTTTGGTATTAATACAATTCAATATATGTTTTAAAATATTTAATGAATAAATAATATGGAATAATATTTAGATGTTTCATGATTCCAGTAATAGAAATTTCTTTGACATAACACATTTAAAACATAATTCTCAAATCCCAATACCTAAACACTTAAATCCTATCATTTTAAAGACTAGAATTGAATTTATCAATCATTGTTCTAGATTTTAACCCTTAGGTTAATAAATTAACTTTGATAATTCGAAAGATATCTATATATATGAAAGTTAACTATAAATGGAATATTAAGATGAAATTCATACCCCTCCATCAAAATCATTGTTTTTTCGTTCAATTTACATGCCATATTCCCTTTTTTCCACAAATGAAAAATCTTCGCATTCCTCTATAAAATTTCCCAAAGTGCTTCTTCCAACACACATGACATGTTGGAAATTTTTTAACATTTCCTCTATGGTATTCAATAAACTATATTGTTCCCTTAATATGAATGTCAGGAAACTCACCCAATATGATATTGTTAATCATATAAGAGATAAAATATTAGGAATGTTCATAATGAGTTGACATGCAGATCCTATTTAATTTTTCTTCCCATGCTAATAATCATTCAATAGGATATCAAATTTATTGTTAACATGATTCATCCTAGAAACATCTATTTACTACAACTAAAATTCTTAGTGTGAGAAATAATAAACATAGAGCTAAATCACATAATCATGAAAAATATTTTATATTATATCTAAAAATTGAAACCTTATTTTATATCCATGGAACATTTTGGTTATCCTAGTTAATCCATGGTGATTATATTTTTAAATATTTAATAATCCTTCATAATGAAAATATGAATTTTTCTATGCATATCTACCCGACGTGTCAAAACATATGTGGATAAGGAAATATTAACCATGAAACATAATTATGGCTGAGATATACCCAACTAAATATGTTTATGTTTGTTTATTGTATATGTGTACATTCCCAAATCCTTCCCCAGTTATAGGGTCCAAATAAGGTAGTGTTTCTAGTAAAACCATATATTTTCTACCTTAGATGTATAATAAGATGGAATCCTAAACTAAGACACACAATTAGGGTTTTTCGTAATGATTTATAATCTTAATCAACCAGGATAAACTAAACCATACTCTGATAAAATCTAAAGTGACCTTTACTTTTCAAACATAAATATCATATCATAATAGATGAATATTCAATAGAAAACATTATGATTTACGCTAGAAGCATATATGTTCCTTTTCTTCAGAAACTTATATCAATAAACACCATATTAATAATATGTTTTTTTAATCTTTCACTAAATTATTCATATAAATCTCCCTTTTTAGATATATCATACTTTAAACACTTCTTTACAAATTGGAGAAAAGGAAACAGAATAATGGGTTAGATCACTTTCTTGGTTAGGATAATGAAGAAAGTAACAATGATTACCAAAAATTAAAATTAGAATAATGGTATAAGAACATGAGAGTAAAATTTTAAAACCCTACTATAAACATCAAAGATAATAATGAATATTCATAAAATAATTCTTGTCATTTCATAAGACATGAATCATAATTTAATCAAAGAACATGTTATATTTAAGAATGACAATGGCATAAGACATATGTTTTTACAATACACCTAAGAATTATAAGTCATTTTTTTATAGAACACTACCAAGACAATAATTATTGATTGAGTTTACTCCCAATTTCATCATAACCATATTCAGGGTTGATGCGAAAGACTACAAAAGTTGAAAACATACTGTATTAAATCTTTCTCACTCTTAATTCTAGTACTTATTATCTAATCAGATTTTCATTTTAATGAATGAATAATAGGGATGTATAACTCTATTCCCACTAATTATGTAATCAAAATACATTCATATGGGTTAAAAACATTATAAATCAATCATCATTTATCTAAACACATGGAAACGAAATGGGATTCATTATCATTTCAACAATTCATAATAAAATAAGATATGGGAAATAAGTAGGTTTCAAAATAATCACGTAATTAAAATATTAAAACATCCAGACAAAGATAAAAATAATATCCTTGTTCCATAAACCCTTTAAATCATATGTAACTACAATGGATGTAATCATAGATGCAAAATACCTTTAAAACATCACTAGATGAATTCTTGAGAAAAATACTCTTTTTTATATTGAAATTTCATATTTAAAATATAAAAATTTCCCACATGGTAAGCTAAAAATTTTATTAAAATATTACTTTGAACTCTTTTATAAGAAGCATCATATTATCAAACATTTAATAAAGAGAAAAATTTTATTCTTTATATTTATGCAAGAAACAAATATTCCTTTCATTTTTTTTGGTAAATAGTCAAATGTACATCATTTAGTATATGCAAATAAGATTCAATGTTAACCATTTTTTAAAAATCTTATGCATGGCTACAAATTAAATTAAACATTCATTTTATATTATTAAAATAATTCTACAAAATATTTTATAAAACTTTTTTATTGATGAAAAATATCTTTTTATGGAAGAGATAAATAAGGTTAGTTTTCCGTTAAACATATCCATAAGTTTATTGCGTGTATAAATAGAGAAAAATGAAAGGGTAATCTGAAAAATATATATATTAATATATAATATTAATATTAATGTTATTATTAATAGATTGTCCATAAAAGTACATCTTTGTAAATTTTATCATAAATAATCCTTACAAACAACAAGATTGTAATATAACTCCCTTTCCACGTTGGTATCCTTAAAATAAAAATATTATGAAATATCGAAACTTATATGGATATTTAAATAGCCATGATTTTATTTATAATCATCATAAAATAAATTCATGGGTTATATATACACAAAAAAAGAATCCAGGGGCCAATATAGAATATGTCTCATACAAATCTAATTGAGACGAAAATCTCTTACACATGTTTGAAATTCATTATACGTTATAAATAATCATGTATAATGTATTTTAATTTATTATAATCATATAAAAATAATTTAAATTCTTATAATATCATTTTTTATCCCCTATAACATTTCAACATTGATTTTTTAATAATTTGTTACTCATATCATCATTTCTGATTATTAACTATTTTTTCATTGGAATTTTGATTGGTAGTTTTCATCCTTAATCATTGACCATGGTTACCTAATATAAATTATATAAACTGTAATAAAAATATAATATATATTCATTATATATATATTCATCTATAAAATATTTATTTAGAAAAAATAATTACACCATTTATGGAGACTATAGGCCATACGTATGCATGAATGCAGTTTTCACTTTCAAAGGGATGGAAAAAATAAAGGTAAATAATAATTATATTTTTAAAATTAATTATCATATAATATATGTAATATATATTCATTATATATATCCTTGTTAAGATATATTTAATTAGAAAACACAAAATTAATTACATCGCTTCTTGGATGTGGTAGTCCATATGTACGCGTGAACGACCATATTGTTTTCCAATGGATTGGGAGGTAAAAAGGTATATATGATATTATAATTAAAAAATAATATTTATTTTATAGATATAAAATATAAACTGTGAAACCATCATCAATAAATATTTACTATGGAAAATGATTTGTATCGTTATGTGGAGAAGGTAGTATACACATTCATATAACTGATACCTTCACCTCAAATTTGATTAATAAAGGATGGTTATCTTGGGTTTAATAATCATAATAAAAATAATATATATTAATTAAAAGTTTATAATTATTTTATGGTAAATAACATGGATTTATAGGAGTTATAAGAATAAATAAATTAAATGGGGTCTGGTAAGATGGTTACATCTTTTTCGGTGGGCCTCCTTTAGATCCTTACTTGAATACACTAAAATGGTATTTTTAATAATAAAGTATATTTTAGTATATCTCTAGGGATGTATATTATATAATTTATTAGGTTTTAGTAATTATATATGGATCAACAATGTTTAATTAAGATCAATGATTTATTCTCATTTATAATTTTGGGAGGGGCCACACATGACATTTTTAAATAATTAAAATATTATAAATCCATACCCATGAGATTAACTTCCAAATGACTGAAGATTAAAATTTTCAGAATAATATGGTAAATAAATGTCCATAAAAATATTTTGATAAATATTTTTTCAAAATAATACTCTTATCTATTTGTTTAACCCCTAGTAAACTTATTTCAACCTAAACCACAGTAATGACCTTTTACATCAGTTTCTATTAATGATGGACAAAAATAATGTTTAAATTTTTATATAACATAAATTATATTTATTCAAATTATGTAATCCATTTTCTAATATTTGACCCAACAAATTAGAAAATTTTAATTTAATATTAAACATGTCAAATGCCATGAAAAGTTGTTTCCCAAAGAAATGGATTACATAAGTATATAAACATTTATGATCATAGATGAATATAATTTTGACAAAAGTGAAATAAACTCGATTATCAAAAATATAATTTAAAAAAAATTACATTTAAAATTATTTTAAAAATATATAATTATTTAAATTCTTTAAATAAAAGGTAGTTTTCAATTAAAATATTTATTTTCCACTATTCTTCGAAAAAACTATATTTTCCAAAAATTATAAATAATTAACTCTAAGTTAATTTTGCCATTCTAATTTAAAATATTAAATTTGTATTTGGATTAAACTTTAAATTTTTTCTATAAACTAATTTTAATATTAGTTCCGAAAATTAAATGGAAATTCTTTTTTAGAATGGAAAAAATTAATATTTTATTTATAAAAGTAACTTATATCAAAATCTTTAATATTTATAATTCAAGTGAAAATAATTAGATTATTAAAATTAAAATTTATAATATAACATAGATTTGAAAATTAAAAATATTATATTACTTTTAAATTATTTAATTTAATGAAAACATTGGGGAGAATTTCAAAAAATAATCACGTTTTCAATATTCAATAAAAAATCAACCATTTAAGGAAAATACGAAATAACACACCTACTGATAATTTTAGAAGTTTATTTCAAAAATGAAATTAATTTTACGAAATAAAATTACTTAAATTTGTATAAATTAATGACATCCTTTAAAAAAAATAAATGAATTTTTTTTATAGAATTCATTTTAGAAGGATAATATGACTTTTCTATAACAATGTTCTTATTTCTTAAGAATTAATTGGTACATTTATATCCAGTAAAAATATTATATATATATATATTTCATAATTATATTACTCAAATTCAAAACCACCAATTCAAATACTAGGTTTTAACTGTAAAATTTAAATAATATTGTTGTTATAATATATCATAGTTTTCTTAGAGATCATTATTTCATTTTATGAAATCTATAGAACTTATTATTCTTTTAGAAAATCTTTTTGAGGTTTCAAAAAAATTAATCATTATAAAATCATATTTTTTATATATCTAAAAGAAGTATGAATTGGGTATATCCACCATCTCTACTATAAACCAATGATATCAAGATCAATGATCAATCATGGAAATGTATTAAGTTCCACAGAAATAATAAAAAAAGTTATCAAAATGGGTTAAATGATACTTTTTATTCTTAGTAAAGATTTTAAGTTCATAAGAGTCATTTAAAAGATTCATTGACACTTATTTATCTAAAAACAACAGGTTCAAACAATATTGATATATGAGGTAATATTAATATTTTTACTATTCTCTTGGTGTTGTGTCAATAATTCCCACAAATAAATTGTGGAAATTCTATAATGATTCTATAAAATAGTTTTAGCACCATATATGAGATCTATTTAAAACAATTCTTCATTATTTATGGGAATACCAGGAAAATATTCATGAAATACATTGGAATACTCCTAAACAATGGCCATTTACAAAAAAATAATGTTTTACAAGAAACCATTGAGATAAAGATACCAAATGTATATTTAGTATGACCCATGTTGTGGAATAAATTTTTATTATATTTTCATACAAACCCTTGAACTGATAGATGACCATATATAGGAAAACAATATTGAAAAATAATTTCCCTCCTCATAATTTGACATGGGATCTATATAGAGAGAGACAATGAATTCCCAAAATCTCATCAAATTCAACTTGAGGGACAATAATAAGATTTTCAAGATTGACATTCCCACACTCGTTTATCAGAGAGAATATATAAACATTAGATGTTATCATCATAACATTGTGATAGTTCACCTATTATTCTATATATTATCATTGGATATATGAATAAATAAAATTTTATACATAGTATAGAAAAATGATAAAATATATATTTTCAATACTGAGTATACTTTCCACCACCTTAACTTAATCATTTTATCATTTCTTACATTCAAAAACAAAAATGGTAAAAAATATCAGAAATATATAATAATAAATGTTATAAATTTAATCATAAAGAAAATTAATCATTTGATATATTAAATAATTATTTACTTTCCTCTATATATTCCAATTTCTATTCATTTTATATCACTTTGTTTTATTATATGTTTCAAAAAGTTCTATATATTTTTTTTCTCATAACCTAATCTAGAAAAACAAATTAAGCCCTAATTTGAATCTAATAAAATAGACCCATGATTCACATCAATAAATATTATATCATTTTATATAAATATATAACACATATCACAATAATACATTCCAAAAAACCAGAACCGTTGAATTTATTTAGAAACTATATACAAAATAGACAAATTTCACAGAATATTCTCACTATGTCCCATAATTACCTACTAACATAGTACACTTCATGAAAATTTATTACGTAATACCATTCTTCATTGCATAGACAAATTGAAATATAAGAAAGGTTTATAAAGGTGTATAATAATGGTAAACAAGATAGATATCAATCGATGATCATAAGTGAGAATAAGAAAATAATAATGGTATATGAACATGACAACAAATTATGAAATCTTACTATATAATACATATACTATAAAATATGATTCATGGAATAATTATTTTTTATAGCAAAATAAATGACTCTTAAGATTAAATTTTATTTAATATTCAACCATGACTACTAGAACATTTCATAAGCATAGGATATAAGTTATTTTTTCAAAAAATTTCAAATAAATATAAGATTATAAAATCATTTCATTAGTCAAGGATAAATTACACGATTATTATAGTGGATACTATCCCATAACGGATTGGTTTTAGTTCCCATTACAATAAACATATAAATAATATGTCAATGCAAATTAATATGAAATTAACCATATAATAATATTTGGAAAATATCATATATACCATTTTGGTATTGAGATAACTACCCATGTAAATTCTTAGTCTTGGGATAATAACTCTTGTACTCTCTTGGGATTCACATAGTTTCATGTGTACCTAAATTATTTAGAAGACCCCCTATAAACCTTAATTGATATTATATGATATAATAAATTATTTAATAAACATGAGTGCTATAACGAACCATGTTTTCATATAATAATATATTAATATATATTCTATAAAAATATAGCAACATTAATCATTCGTTTATTGTTTAAATAACCATTTATATTGAAGGGGATTTCCTGAAAATTCATTAAAACATCAATATCATAAGACATATATAAAAAGGATTTGTATGGTATTATGGGATCATATACCTAGTGAAGCACTTAGAAACTATAAAAAATAACATTGTATTTGATATTTTATTTGGAATACAACAATGATTTTAAACAACCAATATAATATATTTCCTTAAATTTAATTTCTAAAACTTGTGAAACCTGCAACACTGAGTCTAGATAAACTATAATATAGTATACCATTAAAAACCTGATACTATATTGGTGGGTACTAATATTACTAAAATAATTTGGAAAATATGGTTATATATTGTATATAAATAACATAAGAATCATTTAAAAGAAAGTATTATTTTTTTGAAAACTATATTTTTTATAAAATATTATAGTATTGTGCTTTACACGGATAGTTTATAATTATTTATTTCCACTAATATAATTTTTATTATAAAATAAAATTAATTATTGAAATCAGAATACCATAATTATCTTACGGTAATTTGTTTTTTTTTTTTTGATTGATTCACATTCCTAATAATAGTTAACATTATTAATTTATAATTAAAAATGACATTTTGATTAAATAAATTAAAATGATAATATAAATATGAAATTATTTTCAACGATTAATTATATATATTCTATTAATAATTTTCTATTATCACTACTTTATTCAACTTTAATTCAAATTTTTATGTTAAACCCTTCCATACTTATAATAACGTTCTCTTCGAAAACCCTTTTTTTCCAATATATGATGGTATAATTTAAATTTTGATTCTAAAAATTATGTGAATTGAATTAGGAGAATTAAATACCAGATTTAAAATCAGAATAATTTATATTATCTAAAAAATTCATTTTAATATTTTACAATTATGATTAGTAAAAGATGTAAAAATTAATTACTAGTGATAATGTAAAAACTGATTTATCTGGGGTTAAACTAAAAAATATAACTTTTAAAATGACCTATAAACATTTCCAACACCAAATAAATATCCATATATAATTATTCTATCCTATAAGGATTTATAATTAACATTTTTGGAGGCTATTGTAATGATAAAAAAGTGGGTGTAATTGAATCATTTAAAAATTCAATTTGTTTCCTTCCCACACTTCTAAAGGCCCCCCATTCTCCTCCCATATACACTTCCAAATCCATTATTTTATAAAAAGCCTTAAAAATAAATTACATTAAAAAATTAATAGATCCATTTTTTATTATAAATCAATCCTTGGAAGGATTTTGATGAAACCCAAAAGAAGTTCCCCTAGTCAATGTTAACATTCTTAAATGTGATTTTTCACTTTATTTATTCTTACACCTCCCCAATATATTTTCTAATCATGATTATATAATAAACCAAAATATAGCATATACCATGATGTTATTATATTAGGTTAATGACCTACATCCACTTCACCTTTGTTCAAATTTGAAACTAAACCATTGATCATGTGTACAGTAGACTATCACTTTATGGACCGATGTAATTCATTAAACATGACCACATTTAAAGGGAGGATATAACAAGAAATTGAATATATTTTTATTATATTTATGATATTATTATATTTTTTAATTATAATATCATGAAAACATTATTAATTTCCATGATGATTAATATAATAAAAAGTCTCTTGTGTGTAGAACAGACTGTCACCTCCCGTTGCGATGTGATTTTTTTTTCACAAACACTATAAATGGAATGTAATCAGTGTAAATATAATAAATATATGTGATATTTATGATATTATTTTTATTCTATATGATTAATATATCACTCTATTTTATACCCTTTCACCTCTTAAGGAAACAATAATTTCTAATGTGAGTACGTAAGACCTACCCTCTCCATTAAGCGATGTGATCAATTCTCCATGTACAAATTTCAATAATGATTCTAAAAATGAATTTAACAAAAAAATTGATATTTGTTACTTTAATATAACAATATATGTTATTTATCTATATCTTATACCAATGAACCAAAATAGTCACGATAATTCGTGAATGAGGAAATAATGGAATTAACACCCAAAACAATGAAAACAATGAAATAATATATGAAAATGTGTGGTAAAATGTTTTATGTGGACCCTATATTATATTAAAAATATGAATATAGTTCAAATATAAATTTAAAAAATTACTAAATTAATTCTTCATGGGGTTAATTCAAGTTCATCCAAAAGGGATCCTATAGTAAGGGACTTTATCTCAATTCCCTATTGTTGACGTTTATTTTATTATCATGCACATAATTTATTTTATATTGTGTATATAATACAAATTTTTTATGAGATATATTTAATAGTTCATACATCATTTTATTTTATGTTTATATTTGAATTATTTCATCCCATGGTATTTTACATGAGCATTAAGAAGTGGCAAGGGGATTTATCTGAATTACTATTCATTTTGGTATATTGTAATTGTTGGTCGGAGTGGTTAACTCAAGAGGGGGGTGAATTGAGTACCAATTAAAATTTCTGTATTTAAAACCAGTGTCTTAAAGACCCCCAAATAAAATAATAAATTAAACTGTAGTGAACTTATATTAAAGTAGAGGTTCTGTCAGATTCTCAAGGGATTGATTAATTCCCAGTTAATCAACACAGGAGTGTGTGATTATCTTTCGAAACTAACTTACTAATCTACACATAACATAAACACTTGCTAATTTAATTATCAAAGTAACTTTAAAAACAGTATTGGTTTTAAAGTGATTAGCAGCGGAATAAAACTTTGAAAGAGATGGCACAACAATGTAACCAAGAGGTTCAGTCTCAAGCCGAGACTTAGTCCTCTCAAAAGTTTATATAAAAATGATCCACACCCTGGATCAGGGTTCAACAGTTTACAACTGTCCAGGTCCAAGACCTCTACCACTGTTCTTCGTGGGAAACAGTACAACAGTAACCAGCTGTCCAGGTCACACACGACCTCTACCACTGTTATTCGTGGGAAAGAAGGAATGAAAGAGTTTGGTAAGGATTTACAAATCCTTCAGTTTGAGTACACGAGACAGTGTATGTGTTAGATACAGCAGATAACACACACTGCTCAAAATGAATGATAATAAATCACAGAACAAGAGTTGTAGAGTTTAGAAGTGGTTCTGGTGATTTCAGTGTAGCTTTGGACTCCTTTGGATTCGACTATAAGTGAGTATGAGTGCTCTTCTCGTTTTTGTTTGAGAAACAGAGTGTCGTATGCTCCAGGTTCACAAACAGTAAAAATATAGTAGTTGAAGTTCTTCAGTGTTCTTCTTGTATGCCCAGAACACTTCTCGAGTATGCTTGATTGTCTATGAGCTTCTCTGTGTTCTTCTCGTTCTTGTGTTTTTGGTATATTCCATCCACCACACTTTTCTGGTTCGCTTCTTGTTGCTGTTCGTTGATGTGTCTTGGGCAGCGTAGTCTTCTCGTTTTTATCTCCCAACAAGGGACAGAAAAGATTTCTTTTCAGCAGGTACGAGGTACGGGTTCCTGACATCCGACAACCTTTATCAGATATTTGAAAAATCATTAAAATGTACATGATATGACCGTTAGATAGATTAAATATAGGAAATAAAGAAATTCAAACAGTGAGTCGAGTGATCGGTAGGTAATTAGCATCGGTAGCTTGAACATCGGTAGCTTGAACATCGGTAGCTCAATGTCATTAGTTGCTTTGACTCTATCGATGGCTCTATGCGTCGGTTGGTACATGCTTGTATCGGTGACTTTGTTTATCGGTATCTCCATGCGTCGGTACGTACATGCATCGGTAGCTCCATGCGTCGGTAGCTATTTATACTTACACCGGTAGCTCTATGTTTGTATCGGTAGCTGTCTGTAAGTCAGTAGCTTACATTTATAAGCACATCGGTAGCTCTGTGTTAAGTCTATCGGTAGCTCTGTGTTAAGTCTATCGGTAACTCTGTCTGTCGGTAGACTAAGTCTATCGGTAGACTGGGTACCGGTAGCTCTTTATCAGTAGCTATAGGCAGATTACTTATCTGTTTTATGCAGAACACATCCGATTGGGTTAGAATCAATTTATAACTTGTATGAACATGGATAAATGAGGATTAACATATTTCAAAGACTATTTTAAAGATTATTATTGGTTTGATTCTAGTTTGGAAAGAATTAAAGTATAGATCAATGATACTTAAAAAATATCATAGAGAATGAAAACATAATTGGGATTTTCAACACATATGAATACATGATTGAGATTATCAAAACAGGTGAGGTCAACAATCTCCCCCTTTTTGATAATCACAATTAATGAGATGGTAATATGGGCATTTAACATAGTGAACATATAATAGTAAAGAGTATAATATTGAATTCAATTTTCTCAGAAAAAACAGCATCAGAGATAATAGAAATAGTATGATATAGACATAAGTTATCAGAGGTAACAATCATAAGGTACTATATAGACATAAGGTATCAGAGGTAAAAATGAAAAAGGGTAATGTGTCTCCCCTTATTCCTTATTTTTCTCCATTGAAAATATTTCTCATTCTCTCATTTTGTTCTCCCCCTTATTCTATCATAAAATGTTTCTCCCCCTTTGCGATAATCAAAATGTGGGAAAGCATATATAGGAGACAAATAAAGCATGAGAAGTAAAATGAGTTCTGTATTAGAGTATTCAAAAGGTACAAAAACAGATTACAAATGAATTCCTATCAAAAATCCTGGCAACTGGATCAATCCTCATCTGCAACTTGAGATTTCCCTTTGGGATCAGAAGAAGGCTCGGGTGGTGAGGATGCAGGTGAAGGTTTTGGAATGCCAGAAAAGATCAAAGGAGGCTGGGCCACTGACACAGAGTCAGGCCTGTAGGTTGATGATCTTTGGGTGATCATTGGTGTGAGGCTTCGAATAACTTGAGCAGGAGTCAGCTGGACTGTGGAAGCAGCTGAGGCAGAAGCAGGAAAAGCAGGAGGTATGATGACTGGTCTGGCATCAACATGCAAGAAGGGCAGCAGCATATTTCTAAAATCCATAATAATTCCTCCTCCTCTTTCCATAGCAGAGATGAAATCATCTTTGTTCTCCATTAATTTCTCTAAGACATGAGTCAGTTCTCGTAGCTTGCTCACTTGTTCTCGGAAAGCATGAGTGACTGGAGGGAGCTTCATGTTTTCCAACAGCAGCTTGAAGTGGTGTTCGAGTTGATGCTTGGTGAAAATTTTGGTGAAGTAGTAGTCCACTTTGTTTTTTATGGCTTCCTGAGAGGCAGAGGCTTCTCTCATATAATCTTGAACAATCTTCATTATTTCTCTAGTAGAATCACTTGTAGAAAGCACCACTCGGCTCAACTCTGATGAGTCCACAGAGCCACTGGTTGAAATAGAGCCAATCTCCTCCTTCAACATTGCTCGAACTTGATTCAGGTCAACTGATAGTTTGGAAGTGAGAGGGCCAAGAGAGAAGGAAACAGTTTCTTTGAAACTCTTAGACAAACCACTGATTAGGCTTTGAACTTGAGAGTCTTGTAATTGAACATGATCCTTCACTGAGGTTTTGAAGCTTTCAAACACCGAGACAAACTCGCTTACTACACTCTTCACATAAGCTAGGTCCTTGTAAGCTTGAGACATGGAGCTCATATAAGAATCCAAAGCAGCAACTGATGTCTTGAGAGCTTCAAGATCAGCTTCGATTCTTGAAGACTGAGTCTGGCACTCTTTCAATTCTTCCATAAGCTCAGACATAAAAGAAGATAAATTACAAGCCAGAGATAGCTCGAAGGATCTCTCTAACATTTTCATTTCTTCATAAAAGATTTGCTTCATCTCAGCAACTGATGCACTGAATGATTCTTTCAGCTCATTCTTCATGGATTCAAGATCAGATTTAGAGACAAAATCATTAGGGACAACTGCAGCAGATCCCCTTGCTAAGGCCAAACTAACTACAGAATCAGTCATTATTGAATTAATTGAGGAATCAAGAGATGTTTCCATTAACTTCACTTCTTCAACGAAACTAGTTTTGAGATCCTCTTTCAGCTTATTCAAATCATGAAATCTGGCCACATCATCTGGCAACAACTCAGAGGCAAGATCGTAATTGGTCTTCGGTCTATTCACAGACACCTCATTGTCAGAATCCGGATAATCAAATCCACAAACTATAAACCCTGGGTCTTCTACCCAGTCTCCAAGATCAACAGCTACTGTAACATTTCCAAGAACAGATTGATGCTCCCCCTCAATGGGTGCATTCTCATGTATCACAACAGCATTCAGTGCTGGATTCTCTTCATCAGAATCTTCTACTACAAGTTCCACAGGTGCAGCATCTAGAAGATCTTCTGATACAGGTACAGCTTCTTCTGTAACTCTTTCTACTTCATCAGCAGGCATAGCTGAGTTTCCAATCAACGGACTCATACTTAAACTACCAGAAGCAGGCGATTCAGATACATTCTCCTTTTCCTCTTCTTCTTGGTGAGGTACAGACTGGTCTTCCTCATAAGTAGACAAAATTTCTTCTACCTTTCCTTTCCTAGAATAAACCAATTCTGCAACAGGACTTGGGGGCAAGTCTGGATCTCCTCCAACATCCATATGAGTTTCTTCTTCTTCTTCTTCTGTTTCATCACTATAAACAGGTTCATCTTCATCAGGTCTCGGACTCGGATCTCTCTCATCCTTTGGCCTTGAGGGATGATCCACAAGATTAAACCTATCATATATCTTTTGATCATCACTGACCCATTATCCCTTCCATGGGTTCCAGTTAATTTTCATGTACTTACAAACAGTCGAGGTGATGCAGAAATTGTTCTTGACTACAACTGTCTCATCCTGAGACTCAGCTATTCCTTTCACTTTTATCATTACTGAAATCATCTTGGCAAAGAACAAAGTATTAGTCTTTGACTTTGGTCTAATCATGTCTTCCATTTGAAGCATTAACAATCTGCACAGATTGATTTTTACACCATGTCTTAGCAAATGAAGAAGATAGATATCTTGATATCTTAGATTTGCAAAATCTCCTCGCCTCGGTATCAACACATGCTGAACAAACTTGAAAAGAAGTCGATTCTCTCCATCCATTTCAGCAGCAACCACTTTCCTTTGATTCCCATTACTAGTCAGTTCTTTTAAGGCGGTTTCATAATCAAAGATGTCACTGCTAGGTGGCATTGCCCTTGATACATACCCAGAGACACCTTCATGTGGTACTTTCAAACTCTCAGCCCACTCTACTGAAGAAAAAGACATCTCTTTTCCATTTACAAAAGAGCTGACCCGATTCTCATTTTCAGATTTCTCGAAGGTTACAAACTCGTAGAACTGTTTTACCAACTTCGGGTAGTATGGGCCATTGTTATTCGAGAAACAATCCACCCATTTCTGGTCCTCCAGAATCTCGAGTACTAACGATTTTCTAGGCAGTAGCCATTCCACGCACAGTTCCTTCTCGATTACTATGTCTCTATTCTGCAAGTGAGGATTCACTGGTCGCCTTCCCGATCTAGTTCTGACTTCACTAACACTGGCTTTATGCTGTGTCTTCTGCTTCATAGCGTTTGGTTCTACTCTTTCATCTCTGACAATAGGAAGCTTAGTTTTTTCCATCGCGGGTTTAGGGTTCTTGGCCGATTTGGGAGCTAAGGTTCGAAGGTGAGAGGTTTTGAGCTTGGTGAGGTAAGAAGTGGCATAGACTTAGTTTTATCATTTAGGAATTCCATATAAACGACTAAAATTGAGTAATAAAATAAAATAAAACGATTCGTATTCTTGGCGGCAGACAGAAGTTTTAAAACCTTGCATCGGTGTGAGTTAATCATCGGTGAGAAAAACAAATCGGTGAGAATTGTACATCGGTGAGAATTTTCTCATCAGTGAGGATTTTCACATTGGTGAGAATTTCACATTGGTGAGAATTTCACATCGGTGAGAATTTCACATCGGTGAGAATTTCACATCGGTGAGAATTTTCACATCAGTGAGGATTTTCACACTGGTTGTGATTAAACATTCCCAATTCGTGTCTTATGTAACTTAGCATATCCGAACGTAAAGGTTTAGTGAAAATATCAGCCAATTGATGTTCAGTTCCAATAAATTCAAGAGAAATATCACCTTTTTGATAGTGATCTCTTAAGAAATGGTGTCTTACATCTATGTGTTTGGTTCTAGAGTGAGATACATGATTCTTAGAGATGTTTATTGCACTGGTGTTATCACAGTTGATTGAAACATGTTTAAAAACATATCCATAGTCCAAAAGAGTGTGTTTCATCCACAGAATTTGTGCACAGCAACTACCAGCAGGTATATATTCTGCTTCGGCAGTAGATAATGCAACTGAGTTCTGTTTCTTACTACACCAAGAAACTAAGGATTTTCCAAGCAAATGACATGTTCCTGATGTGCTTTTTCTATCTAACTTACAACCAGCAAAGTCAGCATCTGAATAACTCATTAACTCAAAGGATTGTCCTTTTGGGTAAAACAAACCTAAGTTAACCGTGTGTTTGAGATATTTAAATATTCTTTTAACAGCAAGAAAATGAGATTCTTTTGGATTAGCTTGAAATCTAGCACACATACACACACTAAACATAATATCAGGTCAACTTGCAGTAAGATAAAGTAAACTGCCAATCATACCTCTTTAATTTGTTTGATCAAGTGGTTTCCCAGTTTCATCTGCATCCAATTTACAGGTAGTACTCATAGGAGTTTCACTTTCCTTGATACTATCCAGACCAAAACGTTTTAAAAGATCCTTTGTATATTTACTTTGATTCAAAACAATACCATTTTCATTTTGAAAGACATGAAATCCAAGAAAGTACTTAAGCTCTCCCATTAATCTCATTTCAAATTCATTTTGCATACTTTTTGAAAAATCAGTACATAAAGAGTGTTTAGAAGATCCAAAAATAATATCATCAACATATATTTGTACAACTGAAACATCTTTAGAAATTCTTTTAATGAAAAGAGTTGGATCAGCAATCCCTTTAGTAAAACCTTTTGAAATAAGGAAATTGCTAAGTCTATCATACCAAGCTCTTGGAGCTTGTTTTAAACCATACAAAGCTTTAGAAAGTTTAAAAACTTGATTTGGAAAATGGGGGTTAGTAAATCCAGGTGGTTGTTCTACAAAAACATCTTCAATTATAAAACCATTTAGAAATGCACTTTTCACGTCCATTTGATATAACTTGAAATCCAGATGTGCAGCATATTCCAGTAAGATTCTAATGGCTTCTAGTCTAGCTACAGGTTCAAAAGTTTCCTCATAGTCTATGCCTTCTTCTTGACTATATCCTTGTGCAAGTAGTCTAGCTTTGTTTCTAACTATATTTCCATATTCATCTACTTTATTTCTAAAGACCCACTTTGTGCCTATTGTCAAGGTGTCCTTAGGTCTGTCAACTAATTCCCAGATATTGGTTCTTTCAAACTGATTTAATTCTTCCTGTATAGCTATTACCCAGAATTCATCATTGATAGCATCATTGATATTTTTGGGTTCTAGCTGTGAAATAAAGGCTTGATGTTCAACCTGGTTTCTTAGAGAAGCTCTAGTTTGTGTTCCTCTATCACGATTACCAACAACAACTTCTAAAGGATGATTCTTTAGAATCCTTGTTGATCTGGTAAAGGTTGGACTAGAAATTTCAGGTTCATCTATAGGTTCGGGTTCAACAGAAGAAGATTCTGGAGAAAGTCCAGAATTGGATGCTTTTATAACAGGTTCTTTAGATTTATCATTAAGGTCCAGAATAGACAAATCTTCTTCATGATTCTCAAGAGAGGTTTTAGGCTCATGTGGATCAGTTTCATCAAACTTGATGTGAACAGATTCTTCCACACATTTGGTTTTCTTATTGAATACTCTATAGGCTTTACTTGAAATAGTGTAACCCAGAAAAATTCCTTCATCACTTTTAGAAGCAAACTTATCCAGATTATCTTTAGTATTCAGAATAAATACTTTGCAACCAAAAACATTAAAGTAAATAACCTTAGGTTTTCTATTGTTCCACAATTCATAAGGGGTTTTCTTAAGAACAGGTCTAATTAAGACTCTATTAATGACATAACAAGCTATATTTACAGCTTCAGCCCAAAAATAAATAGGCAGGTCATATTCATTGATCATGGTTCTAGCAATTTCTTGAAGGGTTCGGTTTCTTCTTTCTACTACACCATTCTGTTGGGGTGTTCTAGGGGTAGAAAAGTTATGAGTATAGCCATTGTGTGAGCAATAAGATTCAAAATCTTGATTTTCAAACTCACGACCATGATCACTCCTCAGGGTCTTAATCTTAAGTCCACTAAGGTTCTCTACAGACTTGGAGTATTTGACAAAGTAAGAACAAGCTTCACTTTTGTGAGCTAGAAAATATACCCAAGTATATCTAGAAAAGTCATCTACAAGAACATAAACATAGTGCTTCCCATTTAAACTAGAAACTCTTGATGGTCCAAACAAATCCATGTGAACCAATTCAAGTGGTTGAGAAGTCAAAACTTCTTTCTTTGATTTAAAAGAAACTTTGTGTTGTTTTCCCTTTTGACAGGGGTTACACACTTTATCATTTGGGAATTCTAATTTAGGTAGGTCTCTAACTAGGTTTTTCCTAGAAAGTTTTCTAAGTGAGTGAATGTTGAAATGTCCTAATCTTCTGTGCCATAGCTAAGATTCTTTATGAAAAGCATTCAAACAAGTAATATTATGCTTAGCTAAAGAATTCAGATTAACAGCATAAACATTCTCATTTCTTAAGGCATAAAATACGAAAACATTCTTAGAATTAAAAACTTTGCAAGAATCATTATCAAATTTAACATGAAAACCATCATCACATAACTGAGAAATACTTAATAGATTGTATTTAAGTCCATAAACAAATAAAACTTTAGAGATCAAAATTGAATCAGTGTTACCAATCTGGCCTAAGCCGATGATTTTCCCTTTTGAATTATCACCAAAGGTGACAAAGCCTCCATCAACTTTTATTAAACTCTTGAAACAAGAGAAGTATCCTGACATATGTCTTGAACATCCACTGTCCAAATACCAAGTCTCTTTACAGGAGCTCTTTAAGTAAGTTCCCTACAAAACAGATTTAGATGGGAGATGATTTTGGTACCCAGATTTTCTTGGGTCCAGACAGGTTAGCCAATAACACTTTAGGTACCCATATATGTCGAATGGGTCTCATATAATTTTTAGAATTGACATGCTTTAAAAGATAAACTTTATTAGATCCATAGCTATGTATATAACTGGTTGAAGCATATGAAGTTCCAGAATTACCTTCATTCTGTCCAGATTTAGAAATGAATCTAGATTTGACAATTTTCTTTGTCCAGGTTGGTATCCTATACCAGTAGTATATTTAGGTGCTACTTGCTTTCCTAGCATCTGTGTTAGTGTATTTTTTCCATTGGTTAACTTCTCAAAGTCTTTCTTGAGTTGCTCATTAGATAGTTTCAGTTCAGTGTTCTCTTTTAACAGTTGAGCATTTTTCTCTTTTTCAATAGTGAGTTCGGTTTTAACTGTAGTGGTGAGAGCATGCTGTTTCTTTAATGACTTGTATTTATCCTTAAGTTCATTACATGTCTCTTCCATCATATCACAGTATTCAAACAGTTCAGATTTAGACATGTTATCACCTTCAGAATCATCTCCAGAATAATATGAATATGAAGTAGGAGAGTCAGCAGTTACCTCAGAAGTGTTTGTCATAAAGGACATGTTGGCTCGATTCCTTTTAGAGTCTGAGGATTCTGCTTCACTTGTGCTGTCTTCTGAAGCACTCCAAGTAGCCTTCATGGCTTTCTTAAACTTTTTGTCCTTATATTCATATTTCTTTTTATACTTCAGCTTTGGACAGTCGGCTTTAATGTGTCCTTTTCTCTTGCACTCATAGCAGACAACATCATCTGATTTGTCATTCTTCTTCCAATCCTTTTTCCATTTACCTTGGTGATCATACTTACACTTATAATTTGTTTTTCTGAAGAACTTATTTTTCCTATAAAATTTCTTAAATCTTCTAGCAATGTGAGCCATCTCAGCATCACTGTCAGAATCACTTCCACTGTCTTCACAACTTGAACATTCAACTACAGCTTGAAGCTTTTCTTTGTCCTTATTATTTGAAGTTGAGGATTTGAAAGTGACAGACTTTCTTACAGGTTCATTTTCTTCCTCTTTGTTCACTTTAAGCTCTTCTTCATACATCATCAGCTTGCCAATTAGTTCCTTGACAGGTAGAGAAGCTATGTCACATGATTCTCTGATTGAGACAGATGTGCCTCTCCATCTATCAGGTAGACATATCAAAATTCTCATAATTTGTTCCTTCAATGAGACATCATTTCCCAGCGAGATCATTGTATTGACAATTTCATTGAACCTGAGATACATGTAAGAAATGGGTTCGTCAGGCTTCATTTTAAAATTATCATACTTGATAGTATAAGTGTTCAATCTCATTTCTTTAACATTCGTTGTTCCTTCATGAGAAACAGCTAAGGTATCCCAAATTTCATATGCAGTTTTACATGCAGAAATTCTATTAAACTCTTCATCTCCTAGAGCACAGTACAAGGAATTCATAGCTTTAAAGTTGTTATTGTGAGCAGTCTTTGTAGGTTCATCCCAAGTAGATCTAGCAGTAGTAGGCATTTTGTATTCTGATTCAATAGAAGTCCAAATATCAAAACCTATGCTTTCTAGATGAATTTTCATTTTCAGATTCCACTGAGCATAATTAGTTCCATTGAAGAAAGGTGGCCAGTTAGTAGCAGCACCCTCAAGTCTATTGTCCATGATTAGAAAATTTTAAAGAGATAAAAATTTAGATATAACAGAAATTTTAAGAACTTTAAAATACAACTAAAATCACAGTTCAAAATCAGAGTACTTTTAGAAAGTATTTTCAATCCTCTGATACCAAGTGTTGGTCGGAGTGGTTAACTCAAGAGGGGGGTGAATTGATTAACAATTAAAATTTCTGTGTTTAAAAACAGTGTCTTAAAGACCCCCAAATAAAATAATAAATTAAACTGTAGTGAATTTATATTAATGTAGAGGTTCTGTCAGATTCTCAAGGGATTGATTAATTCCCAGTTAATCAACACAGGAGTGTGTGATTATCTTTTGAAACTAACTTACTAATCTACACTTAACATAAACACTTGCTAATTTAATTATCAAAGTAACTTTAAAAACAGTATTGGTTTTAAAGTGATTAGCAGCGGAATAAAACTTTGAAAGAGATGGAACAATAATGTAACCAAGAGGTTCAGTCTCAAGCCGATACTTAGTCCTCTCAAAAGTTTATATAAAAATGATCCACACCCTGGATCGGGGTTCAACAGTTTACAACTGTCCAGGTCCAAGACCTCTACCAATGTTCTTCGTGGGAAACAGTACAACAGCAACCAGCTGTCCAGGTCACACACGACCTCTTCCACTATTATTCGTGGGAAAGAAGGAATGAAAGAGTTTGGTAAGGATTTACAAATCCTTCAGTTTGAGTACAGGAGACAGTGTATGTGTTAGATACAGCAGATAACACACAATGCTCGAAATGAATGATAATAAATCACAGAACAAGAGTTGTAGAGTTTAGAAGTGGTTCTGGTGATTTTAGTGTAGCTCTGTACTCCTTTGGATTCGACTAGAAGTGACTCTAAGTCCTCTTCTCGTTTCTGTTTGAGAAACAGAGTGTCGTTTGCTCCAGGTTCACATATAGTAAAAATATAGTAGTTGAAGTTCTTCAGTGTTCTTCTTGTATGCCCAGAACACTTCTCGAGTATTCTTGATTGTCTATGAGCTTCTCTGTGTTCTTCTCGTTCTTGTTTTTTTGGTATATTCCATCCACCACACTTTTCTGGTTCGCTTCTTGTTGTTGTTCGTTGATGTGTCTTGGGCAGCGTAGTCTTCTCGTATTTATCTCCCAACAGGGGACAGAAAATATTTCTTTTCAGCAGGTACGAGGTACGGGTTCCTGACATCCGACAACCTTTATCAGATATTTGAAAAATCATTAAAATGTACATGATATGACCGCTAGATAGATTAAATATAGGAAATAAAGAAATTCAAACAGTGAGTCGAGTGATCGGTAGGTAATTAGCATCGGTAGCTTGAACATCGGTAGCTTGAACATCGGTAGCTCAATGTCATTAGTTTCTTTGACTCTATCGGTGGCTCTATGCGTCGGTTGGTACATGCTTGTATCGGTGACTTTGTTTATCGGTAGCTCCATGCGTCGGTAGGTACATGCATCGGTAGCTCCATGCGTCGGTAGCTGTTTATACTTACACCGATAGCTCTATGTTTGTATCGGTAGCTGTCTGTAAGTCAGTAGCTTACATTTATAAGCACATCGGTAGCTCTGTGTTAAGTCTATCGGTAGCTCTGTGTTAAGTCTATCGGTAACTCTGTCTGTCGGTAGACTAAGCCTATCGGTAGACTGGGTACCGGTAGCTCTTTATCAGTAGCTATAGGCAGATTACTTATCTGTTTTATGCAGAACACATCCGATTGGGTTAGAATCAATTTATAACTTGTATGAACATGGATAAATGAGGATTAACATATTTCAAAGACTATTTTAAAGATTATTATTGGTTTGATTCTAGTTTGGAAAGAATTAAAGTATAGATCAATGATACTTAAAAAATATCATAGAGAATGAAAACATAATTGGGATTTTCAACACATATGAATACATGATTGAGATTATCAAAACAGGTGAGGTCAACAGTAATGTTATGAATGTAATTTATATTATATGGTGTATATACATCCCATTTGAAATGAAATATCATGATTAAATAATAATAAATGGTATTTATGTTTCATATTGAATAATTTCTTCGAAGGGGGCTTGTAATGAAAGTTAAAAAGTCATAAACAATTTTATAACTCAATTTATTTCCATTTAGTTGTTTTAATTATTTGTTTACTACTGATATTAAATGATTATGTATATAATGAATATTTATTACACTAATATCGATTAAAAAAATTCAATGTTGATTTTAGTTTGATTCACAGAAACTATTCATTGATTAATTCTCACTTCATTGTTATGATCGGTGTAAGGGACATCATCCCTATTTCCATTCATTTAGTTATATTTTATTGTTGTGTACTTAATTAATTTTATATATTGTAAATAATTATCCTTTATAGTGTAATATCATATATAATTAATACATAATTTATTTTCTATTTAAATTTGATTTATTTCAACCAAGGAGATTTTACATGAACATTACCAAGTTTTAATGGACTTTTCTCTCAATTTATCTCCATAAAGGCATATTGTAATGTTTTATGTTTAATATATTTCTTCTTCTACATGTAATATCATGAGTAAATAATATCTCCTTTTATTATAAGTTTTATTTTCAATTAATTCATTAAGGGTATTTATGTTGAAAATTACCAATTAGTAAATAATTTCATAACTCATTTTTTTCATTGGGTTATACTACTTCTTCATTGTATTTAGTATTCTTAGATTATGTGTGTAAATAATTTATAATTTCATAAGTTTTATTTAAACATGTTTTACTTCAATAAATATTTGATACTAATAATAGAATAATTATTTATTTCTTACAATATTGAAATGATCATTATAAGGGATTCTATCTCAACTTCAATTTCATTGAGAGACATTTTTTGATACAAAATATATTAACTTTTATGAATTCTATATACTAAACCATTGATACATCTAAAATTAATACCTTTTGATTCATTATTTAAATGTACAAATATATATTCCTAATACAGTCATTATTACCTCTCATTTCATCATTAATTTCTTGATTGCTGACTTTCTCTTTTAACAATAAATTTCTGGTGATAATTTTTCATTAGAAATTACATTTCTATTCAATATACATATTATATATATATCAAGGATATTATTATTTTCTAAACAATATACCATATTCACATTTTTTGATTCATTTTGATGTTATTTGATTATATATTGAAATATTGAAAAATCTGTATTCTTAACTAATTATAGATATTTTATGATAAGGATAATTACTCGGTAATTAAATCAATTATACGATATATTAGGAATTCATTGTAATTAATGATATTTTTTGGGTATAGTTATAGATTTTACCTCAATTAATTAGTTGTATTAATTAGAGAATCATTTTGATAGACTTAGTTAATTGGGTTTATGGTGTATTCCAACCCATCAGTTTTAAACTTTTATAAGAAATGTCTTCACATTAGAGGTTTTTATATTGTCTGAGATCACGACATAAAATAATTAATAATTTCCTTCACTAAGAATTAATTTATAATTATCTATGATATTTTCAAAATGATATCTTATTTTGATATATTTCATTTTTATTTTATTGGTTAAATATAATGTGTTTTAATTTATTTAATATTCCAAATATATTACTTCATATCCAGTTATGATAGTTAAATAATTAATTATATGGAATGTATTTTATGTTATTTACATACATTTATTAATTATTCTTTTCAAATTGTTTAATTGGAATCTGTTTTTATTTATTTACCTTAATAGGACTGTTTTTATTCATTCATGATAGTTTTTATGTACATAACCCTTACTAAACTATTCAGGTATCCCAAAAAGTGTTTCCACTCCCATGAAGCAATAATGTGTAAAATAATGATATGAAAGGATATTATATATGGAATTATAATTTCCAATAATTTTTTAATAATTTTTTAAATCTACTATTATAATCATGTATTTATATTGTTTATCAATACTAATAAACTATTTGGAACTTTGGGGTGTCATTCTTTGTATCTTTTAAAAATTTAATGAAGTAAGGGACCAACTATGTTTCACAAGAGCAAGATTCCTTACAATTGGTGTTATAGAAAGATTGGGAGTAATTTTGGGAATAATATTTAGGTTATAAATAGATTTGGGATCATAACTATACGATATAATTTAAAGATGATTATAAAAGAACATCCCAAAATTACGATAAGGTGGTGATTAAGTGGGTATACCTTGAAATGATTTACCTTATGGACATTATAATTGGGAGTGGTTCTAGAAAGGATGAAACTATGTGTAATTATACATAAAGGGTGAATTGGGATTGAACCTATCATAAATTAGTTCATGGAAACTAGATTTACTACGCACCTCATTTTAATCTCTTAGGGATTCTTCTATACATAATTTAAATTTTATTTTATAATCATTGTCACTATTGAAAATCATATCAATTCTGATGTCCCTGTCCCAATGGTTTAGGAAAATCATTCAGATAGTTCCCCTATACCAATGGTTTTTTAAATTTTTTGGGGAAGGTATTTCTAAATGAGGGTATCACATTAGTTTTTCTAAACCATTGGAAAAAATTGGTCCTATTACAATGGTTTCAAATAACTGTTGGAATATTTTTTTTTAATTTCAGTCTTTTCCAACATTTTTTGTAAATTTTTGGGATACAATGGTCATATTCCAATGGTTTTGAATAATTATTGGGATATATGTTTTAATATTATTTTACCCAATGAATTTTTAAAATATTGGGATATATCATATATACTAGTGGGTTTTAAAAACCATTAGGATTTTTTTCCCCAAAATAAAGAACCTTTCACAGATCCTCATTCTAGATTCAATTCATTTTTCCATACTTGAGCAATTATTTCTTCCCTGATGGTGAACACTACTCCTATTATAATAAGTCATCCATCCTAGTTTAAATCATTCAATTACATCGACTAAAAATTGGTGAGTTTTATTTATATCTTCTACCTATATTTATTTTTGATTTTATATACCGCATTTATTTTAGTTCCCAATCCACTGCCATGGTTTAAGGTTTTTCAATATTCTTGAATGTTAAATTGGCTTCCTAAAAATATAGATGCCTACAAATAGATAATAAATATCGCTTCTTGAGCCACTTACTCTATTAGTAATTTTTTTCAGGCAAGTTACACAATTTTAGAGTTTTAGGGGAATTAAATTTTCTCCCATTATTTATGTTCACATTCATATTTTGAGGTATTTTACCATCTCAAATAATCATTTTCTTCAAAAAGCTAGTAACAACAATTAAATTTTTAAATATTTATTTAATTGTTTGGTGGTTAAGAGATTAATGGAAAATATATTTTTTACAAATACTATTTTCTATATTCTTTTATAATGATACATGTATTATAAAAAAATGTATAAAATATTATTAAAGAAAAATTATAATTAATGTATTAATACCACTCTACATTTTGGGAATGTCTTGACACAAATTTCATTATATGAGTATTTATTTGGACATATAGATATATGTGATTTCTAGTTATAGATAGTCCCTTGATGCATCATTAGTATCATGTGACGAATCTGTTGGATAGCATTAGTTTATAGGGTTTCTAGTGTATACATAGCTATTAGTTTTAAACTATATTGAGAAATAACTTTATAGAGTAGGTTTTCTTGATGTCTATCATCATACATCTAATAATTAGGAATTTCCTACATTTATAATTCAAATTTTAATATCCCTGATGGTTTTTCAATGATATTATCTAAAAAGCTTCTCATTGTATTTTTATTGATTAAATGACATGTGTTTTCAATTATATACCTTTCCATATTGATTATACCAAATCCTGATATGATATTCATGTTATTCATTATAATGAGGGTTTTTTATGTAATTTATCTTCATATATTGATTATTATAGTCAATTTATTTAAATTTAATGTATCTTTAATTATTTAACTATTCATGACTATGATGATTGATTCCACATAATATTATGTCCACTTTCCCCTTATTGAGAATTTGATCTCACAATTGTTTTCATTCCTTTATCACGAACCCATGATGTTTACTAATAATGATATTCATGGATATTATAGAACGAACAATTTTATTATAGAAAAAATGTTATAATTTTGGTTATCCAATGTAATATGTGAATCATCTATATATATGGTTTTCCAAGAATACTAAACTATTCTAGCCCTTGGGATTCAATTCCGTGTATATTTTAAAAGTATAATAATGTAATACACTGGCTTTCGATTACTAGAGTTATATTCATTGCAACTTTTGAATCGTAACAACACCTAGAGGATGTTTACATTGATGAAAAATAGTTTTACAAAATAATTATAAATACACTTTTGAGAAACTAGAGAAAACATCCTTTTCTTTTAGTGAAATTTAAAAACTAAATATTCCCAGAAAAATAGGAATAAGAATTTATTTGAAAAATAACATGTAAAAATGTAATGGAATTTAAATTATTATAAAAGTGATGGAATGTCAAAAAATTATTTTATTTCCTTATATGTTTATTAAAAACATTTCTTTCACATTTTTTAAAAAAGTAAAAATTTTGTTATACAAAAAAACTATTGAAAATATAAATTATTTAAACTATGAAAATTAGGTAAAATATAGTTTCAAATGAATATAAAAAATCATCAAATTAGATAAAACAACATTATATATAATATTTAATGAATATAGACATGTTTTAAAAATATTCAAATTCAAAATTAATAAATAATTTCATATATTCATATATTTATTTAATTGGCTATTTTAGTGAAAAAAGGGTAAAAATGAACAAAAAACATAAAAACATATAAATAACTAGATTAAAAGAAAATATGTTGGTTTTAAGGGATAAGTATCATTCAATTCACCCTAATAGAAATCAAATCATATACTATCTGGATATTAGTGAGATTATAACATAAACCATTAAAAAAATGGAAAAATTTGATTCAAAACATATAAAAAGAGAAAAATTATATTTATTTTTTTAAAAATATAATTTTTAGGAAAAATATTCAAACAAATATACATCCATGTGAATTAAAGACATAAAAAATGAATAATGTGGTGAATATAAAACATATCTCATTAGAGAAAATTGAGATAAAGATAACCTTTTCTCATTTCTTATATTTATTTTTACAATTTAGATACTCTACAATTATACATTTATAATTTTGATACATCAATATCAGAACCTTGCACATTATTATCTTAATATATACCATTCCCTTAAAATTTATAATTACCCAAATATTTAAAATTATTTATTAAAATAAATATTCAATCGTTGATGTTTATATTTTTTTACCATTGTTGTTGTTAAAAAATTATTTTCCATGAACACTTGCCATGGTGTAAAAATATATTTATTAGTATTCATGACATATATTTAAAATATCTTCATTCTATATACATTTAATTCTATAAATGTATGATAGTGATGAAAAATAGTTTACATCACTTCTTGGGGATTGTAGTCCATATATACGAATGTGTTATATTTAATTTTTTTAGTGGTTAGAAAGAAAGAAAGGAAAACATAATTGGACATCACATAATCATAAAATAAAATATATTCATTAAGTAAATCTATATAACCATATGTGAGAGATGTTAATTAAAAATGAATAATATCACTTTATGGTGGTAGTAGTTTCCATGTACGAAAGAGGGAAGGTTACATTTACTATTAGATGGAAAGGAGATAGAAAATGATTATACCATTAAATTGAAGAAACATTAGGATTATATATATATTTATTTTATAACCTTAATATGGTTATATAATATTTTATGGTGTTTGTGAATAACAGAACATGAAAATGATTGTAACAAAAATTCATATTGGATAATATCATTTAAAATAAAACATTAAGGCCTCTAGTAAATGACTTTTTGTAAGAATATAACAATAATAATGTGAGAAGAATATTTGATAAGGTATTTGTATTTATTTTTCTTGAAGAAATGGGATCAAGTGGTGTCTAAAAGTAATAAGATAAAGAATTGTTTTTTAGGGACTGTAGTGTCACCCTTGTAAATATTATGGACATTATAATAAAATTAATAAGTATATCATTGAATTTGGAACAAATTTTTTTCAATTTCTATTATAAGATAATTTCAGTTCAAAATAAAATCCAAAAAATCAGATTTATACATGTTAAAAACTTATTTGAATCTACATCGCTTAGTTTAACTCCTAGTTAACCCCTTTAATACTTACAAGGGTGAATTTTTTACCATGATAACTATTCATTATAGGTAAAAATTTAGTTTAACATATTCCCAAATAATTATTTTTATGGTTATAAATATGGATTATATTTTAAAAATGTTCAATTTCTTGATATGGAAGGAATTAACTCTAATATTCATGCACAAAACACGTAAAAGCATATTTAGAAAAAAGTGTCTTTAACCATAATTTTTTCATTCATAACAAACTAAAAATTATTATATTGTTATTAATTTATCTAATTGAATATATTATCTTAATATCTAATTATAATCACTCATAAATAATTAATAATTTAATTTATTATCATAAAAAAATATTACGCACATACAGTTGTTTTATGGGAAAGTGTATCTATTTTTCCCTTCAAGTTATTTTTTTCGTTTGTAACAATTTAATAATAAATATATAGATTATTATTAATTTTTTTAATAAACATATTCTCTGTTAATTTTGCATAGTAAATAAAGTTAATTAAATTTTAAGTAAATAAATTTCTATAAAATAAGGCTTGTAATAAAAACATTTAGTTTTATCCAAGAATAAGTAGATATGACTACCGTATAATTTATATAACAATTCATGAATATAAATGATTTGTTTTATTAATTATATTTTATCAAAAAAAATTAAGTGATACCTTACCTAAATTATTAAATGTAATAAATAATAATATTTTAACAAAACCATTCCTGTCTATTTCACTAGGATTAAGGGGAATTCATTAAGTTACTTTGACCCAAAATAAATAACTTTATCAATAACATTTAAGTGTTTATTTTTTTTATTTTATTGATTACTTAATTTTGGTACCGTGTGAATTAAAAAAATTCAATGGAATAAAATTTTTTATATAGAAATATATTACAAAATATCAAGATGTTATAGTTAGGGTCCTTTATCTGAATAACTTATATTAACTGATATAGTTTGAAGTCCTTGTGCAACTGATGCCTTTCAAAATATGTCTTGTGTAGTTAATTTGTCAAGATATCCACAACATGATTTCATGTTGACACATTCACTAATATCATATTCAATTTCCCAACATATTCAATGATAAAATGATAATTTATCATGATGTTCCTTGTTCATAAATGATGAGATTGAATTTTTTAATATTTATAGAACTTGAGTTATCTTAGTATATTGAAATAGGATATTCCAAATCAGAACGAACATCCTTAGGTTGTTTTTTGTCAATATAAATTTAATACATGCTTTAGAATCCCTAATATATATTTAGCCTCCACAATTCTAATAGAATTACATTGTTTCATTCTTACTCATCCACGAAATGCATGAACCACTAATACAGAAATAACTACTCAATGTGTACTTTTGATCATGTAATAATCCATTACAGACCCCATATTCATATCATAATAATTCCTACTATAATAATATGGGATCAAAGAACCAAAATTCATTCTACACTTTATGTACTAAACCAGTCATTTCATATTTATCATATGGTTTTCCTTGGGTTAGCATTTAAATGATATGGATTATCACAAGAATAACACTATATAATATGAATTTTTATTAAGTATATGATACAACCATTAATATTCTTATGAACAATGATATTGAAATATTTTCAATCATCAACTCTTGAAATATTTATCCAGATATCCTGAAGAGAGTATTTTTATCATGGGAAATTAATTTTATAGCAATTCCTTGGGTTACCCACAGTCCATAGAAAAAAGTGACCTAACCAATCATTGAAATTTTTATTTCTCACCTTATAAAAAAATAACATTGGGTCGCTAACTATATCAACAAGAAATATAAAAAAATAAAAATGAAAACAATTTACAACTAAACATTACCAAATTTTAGATGTTGTACATACCCAGTCTCAACAACTCTTGAGCTACACAAGCTTGATCTTGAAACTCCTCACGATTAGCTCCACATGATCAAGAAACACTGGGCCTCATCGCGATCTACATTACAACTTCTTATCTAACTAGAAAGTAGATATATGGTGTGAAGGAACACAAAGAATCACATAAAATGGGTGAGTGATAAATCATAGTCTTCCACCACTAATGGTTAACCTATAATATACTGTTATATACATGTTTATAATCATGTGACATTCCTAGACTAGTGTAAAATATTAACAAATAAAATAAAATAACCAACATAAATAAAATATAGCAACTAAACAAAATAATTGAAACAAAATTTCATGATTTATAGATTCAAACCTGAGGAATATATACCCCCACTCTTAGATACATCATAAGATTTATGGAATGTTGATAACCCATTCACGTTACACTAGGAAGATATTGCAAATATATATAGGTGTTTCAAGGTGTCTAAAAATGTAATATGGGCAAATCCCTGATCCTATAGAATAACTATAGGCATTCACATGTAAAATATATATTCTAGGATCAAGGAATCCAATGTAACAACTCATACTAGGGACATGAATTCAACTAACTCATAGGAAACCTTTCCACAACTAGGTTTTCCTATAAATCACATAAGTGATAGAAAATAACATCAATGTGGTAATACTTGTATCATTGGATCATCTCAGTCACCCAATACCATTTTTGGGTAATACATCAACATTCCTTGAGAGGGGATTCACCCCTCCAGATCATCCATTATCACCCTACACCCATCTAAGAAAAAATATATGATAAATAGATAAGATAATCAAAACAATCCTTGGGTCAGTACTTGGTCCCATGAAATATCAAAAGTCAAAAGTCAAATCTATTTTTTGAGTAGACATTTCCTTAAAAACTAAATAGAAGGAAATTAATACATCAATCCAACTCTTGAGCCCAACAATAATAAATTAAAATTGTTATCACTGATCAACTCTCATATAAAAATACATGGGGTTCTCTTGGTCTATAAACTCAACATTCATAAGTTATCCCCCCCATGATCTCATCAACCCTGCTCAAGGTTATAAAAAACTCAGGGATCACATATTCTCCAAGGTCATAATACAAAGATATATCATATTATAGAATCCCATGACTCATAAAATCTTTCAGAACCATGAAAATCAATTGATACTTAAATGACCATGGGTCCTCAACTCGAATTGGATACCTACAATAGTTTTCTTTATCTCATGTTAACCGCAATTCATGTTTTTAATAATAAATTATCTATACTTTTATCTCAATATCCACTAACTGATACTAGATAAAAATTACATCCAAATGGGAATATAAAGAAATCAAAACCCATATTATGAATGTCTTATTGGTCTTCATGGTCAATGAAAGAGTTAAAAATACTAAAGGGTATTCTTCATCTCCTTTTGAACCTTAGGGTAAATGCTATCGCAAGTAAACCCTCAGTCAGAATTCCTTACAATTAACTGATCCTCAAGTATTATCTCTTCCATAATGGTATCTAGAGAGATACCTTCAACTCCATTTTTATATTTCATCAATGGATTTCAGTCATAACCACCATCCAACAATATCATCCTAGACCAAATATTTTAACTAATTTTATCCTCAAATATATGATAAAAATCTCAATATCTCTAACCTCAAGTACCTAGTTTTAAAATCCAAGGATCATCAAATATCTTCTCAGATATACTACTCCATGAAACCTTTTAAGACTTTTGTGAATGAATATTGAGAAATCATGACTTTTTTATATAGGCCGTGTCATTTGACAACCTCACAACCCATACTTATAGAAAAAAATGTTTTAGATGCGGTTTTTTCACAGCGGTTTTCAAAATATCTGCTAAATGGTTCATCAAAAAAAATATTGCGGCTATTTTGAAAACCAACATGAAAAATTATCCTCTATATTTTTTCAATAATAAATTTATAACTTTTTAAAAAATTCATCCAAAAAAATTATAATTTTAGCAGTGATTTTTTCAAAAGCGCTACAAAATTCTAAAAAAAATTCACAATTATTTATTAAATATTTATTTATTATTTACAGTAAAATATATTTTTTTATTTAGAATTTAAATTATTTATAATTTTCTAATTTGTAAATATTTATTATTATTAGTTAAACATAATTTTAAACGGACAAAAAATCTTACATAAGTTGAAAAACAAACTTTGGCATCAAATAACTGTATCTTATGATCTGAGAGTCCATTTTAGCTCCAAAACCAGTCAAATTGAAGCTTATAAAATGATATAAAACTAAGTGAGTTTTAAATCATATGATAATGAAAGGAAAAATATATACACAAATTTCAATATTTGAAAATAAAACATGAACTTCAAAAAATCTAAACTGGTGCTCATGTTTCTAATAATACGAAATGTATGCATAGATTTGTTATAAATATTACTGATCACTCTCACATTTTCATTTACCATATCAACATTTAGAGAATTTATTTTTTCTAATCAACAAAAATTGCTATGTAACCATAATTCCAATCACCATCACGTGATCCCAAAATTTAATATATGGTCATTCTGTAATAAAAACCAATACTAACACATGTAATCTACCTCTATATCTTTTTTTATAAAAAATTAACGCAATCATGTTACTACTAAAATTTTAATTATAGGAACTATTATAGCTAATGATGTTATGACTTCTTATATGGATACTATAACATAGGATGTCTGTAAATATGAATATAAGGATAAACCAGTATCAAGGTAACACCCTCAAAAATATATAAATATAGTGATATAGTATTTATAATAAATGTATAAAATATATAATATCCAAAAAAAATTTCAATATTTTGTAAAATTAGTCCATAAAATATGAAATAATGAAATTCATTTACAATAAAAACCAAGAGTAAAACATAAATATATGATACAAAATTATTTATACTTATTTTTCATCCAATAATCATCATATAAAGTCTTATTATTTTTTTCATAGGTAATAGATAAAAACAATGAAATGGATGAGATCAGACCCTTAGTAGGGGATACCATATTGAAGAAACTAAATATATAATAGAATAATTATCATATATATGTAATATGAATGAATAAAATATTAATATAATCTTATAAGGTAATAAGATGAATAATACTGACATGGTTGAATAATAATGATGATGGATAATTTTAATGTTAGACATCGTAAATATTACATTAAAGACTAAAAAAATACTTTTTGTATATAGGTAAAGGGAACAACAATTTCATAGTATTATCTATCTAATGAGAACAATATATTCATTGTGGGGATATATGTTTTTTTGTCCCACCCATCATAGATTTATTTTAATTCCTTTAATCATATCATAAAATATTTCATTCAATACCAGGAATGATGATTGATAATGTATAGGGGTAAAATACATGGTGCACAAATTTAATAAGAAAAATAATCATAAATCTGTTACAATATAGAATCCTGAAATAAATTTCTATGACAATAATTTTTACCAAGTAATATAATAGTGTTGGTATTATGATTAATAATCATTAATGAAATAGGAAATTATATGGTAATCATTGTATATAAAACATGATAATATAACCATACGAATATATGTCATTAAAAATGATCATTTTTTGGGTTATCAATATATTAATAAGATATATTACTATGTAGTTTTATATAAATATAAAGGGATTCCAGAGTAATATTCAATAGTTAATGAAAATAAATCTACTCCAAGAGGTGGAAGCATGCGACTAGAATTTTTTATATGGAAGAAAAATACGAAAGCCCTAAAGAATAAACTCATAGTTGTAATGCAATTTATAGTAAAGGTTCACCAATGAAAAATATAAATATTATTCATATTGAAGGCCCATGAAAGGATTAAGATGAAAAATATTAGCATAAATAGAATATATCACCTTTTTAAGATGTTTTGAATAAAATTACTATAAATACATAACATAAATATGGGATTTTATGATAATAAATAGATGGGATATTCTGTTATGATGAATAAATATTATTTTAAATTTATGTAATTATGAATTGAATTTTAGTAAATAATATTTGAATATCCGAAGAGTAGTACCTAAAATCAATAATGCTATAATAAATATACAATATTACCTCTAAAGGAAAAAAATTTGTAATGGATTATTTTTTGTGACCTGAAATTGTAAATATAGATAGAGAGAATAAAGAAAAAATTAACATGAATAATTTAGTAGATTATGAACCAATCCTAATAATCCTATAATATCTTATATAATCAATTCACATATATAGATGTAGATAAACTAAGAGAGAGAGGTAAGTGAGAGACATGGTAACTGTAATCTAAAAAAAGTAAGAATGTGGTGTGTGGAGGAATAAAAGGAGGGGGGATTTATGTGTTTGGTATTTATAATATCATGGAAATTGCATACAATATTTTATCGTATAATTTTTATACTATGCTACACCACATAACACTTCAATACAACACATAGTGCTCCATCAAAATGGAATGTGTAAGAACTAGGAAAAAAATACTATATTTTAAGAACAATTCTCATGATTTTAAATTTATAATGCCATATTATTTATTATAATACCCTTTTTTTCAATGTATAATATTTAATTTTTTTTCTATAAAAAATAATTACATTTCAATGTTAATGTATCCTATTTTAAAACCCAATTGTTCAAATTCGTCTTTTGATTAAGACAGAATAAATTTTCCCATAAAAGGTTATTTTCATTAATTTTTATGTCTATATATGAATTTTTTGTAAGTGGTTTTCATAAAATTTCATTCTTGTCCCTTAGATACTGAGTCCATTATTACAAAGCATACAACCTCAGGGTAGAGTTTTTTATGGTAGCTTTATCATGTGATTGTTTTTTATGAATTTATGTGGTTGTAAATTCAATATGCTAGAATGTCTAACATAAAATATTCTATTAAATCCTCACTTATTAGAGATCCAATTGTGTTTATTCAATGGAATATAAAATTTATTTTATATTCTTTTAATTCTTAGGAAAATGTAAATTTCATGTCAATTTTCTTGTCATTTTCATCTCAACTCATCCATTATTAATTGATTTAGCCTTTTCATTACCTCCATTTATAAACACTACTTCTAGTGTAACATAATAAATGCATATATAATCTTCTTATATTTTTCCCAATGGTTTAAATACTCCACTTTCATGATTATGAAATAATATATTTATAATTTTCCATTTTTAAATTATTAATCTATTGAAATACTAAAATATAACTATTTACACATTCATTTTCACATAAAAATTTTAAATTTTCCATTCCAAATGTGTTTTTCATGTAAGGAAATTGGATACACATGTTATGGTATTTATAAAATACTATGATCTTTTGAATAATCCATTTTTTATTGATAATATTCTATAATTAGTTTTTTATTTTGTTTTTTATCTTTAATAGAGGTATTTTGTTATTATTTTAAATGTTCATTAATAATAAAATAATATAAAGTATTTATAATAAGTTATTTTCTGTTATTTTTTTATTTATTCTAATAAATAATGTTTTTTTCCTCAACCACCCTGGTTAGTATCATCCCAAAAAATATAATCCATAGATTAATAGATCAAAAAATGAAATCAATTCCCTTAGATTCCTACATTAGTATTATATGGTACATACATGACACCATTACCAGAGACATTATTCATTTTTATAGAACCTTATCTCTATATTCAAGTAATATGATCTACACTTAGTTTCGTACAATTCATGAGAAAACAATAAATCATTGATTCTTAGTAATTATATTGGGTCATGTCTGTTCTCCTTCAAATGAATATCATGAAAGATAGTATATATAGAGAGAAGTTTGGATTTATATCTAACAAATAATTTATTGATCTTACATATTCCAATATCTCAAAAGGTCAAATTTAACACCGATTAAGATTCCCATTAATATAAAAACTCAAATACTTCCTTGTGCAATTATATCTTCATGGTTATATATTATGCTAATCAAAATTGAAATAGTTTTATTCAATTATAAAATTAATGTTTTGGATAAATTTTGTTACCCTAAAAGAAATTTGGATGGATTATATATTCTTCATTGTATATCCTAAAAATTTTAGTCTCAAAATATTACTACCACTAGTTAAATACCAGTATGTTGAACATTGAATTATTTTACAGAATAAATTTTCAGATTTCTCCACTAAGATACTTGACTAAAAACTGTTCTTGTATAAAAATTTCACACATGGTTTATTTTGGTGCCAAATTAAATGAAAGGAAAGTATACCTATATTCACTATTCCGTAAAATATTTCAATAGTTGTTTCATAGTATGAATCTACTTAAGGTTGACTTGTAATGCTAATGTTTTTTATATTTTTCGAATATTTTAAAATACTTATAATGAAATTCAATTTGGACTTATGGTGATTTTTAGAATCTTCTAAAAATAGTTCAGTATAGATATTCGATAACATGTTAATATAAATTAAATTAAAACATTAAATGGATTCATCCAATAGAATTAATAAAAAAATTAGATAATTTGGTATAGTGTCTACGATAACCAATATCACATCATTCCTCCTATAAGTATTTGGAATACTACTAATATACTCTACTGTAAAATTAACTGATTAACATAGTGGTATAGATAAATATTGTAAAAATCCTTTACTTAATTGTGTGTCATTATATAATTATTCATATACTAAGAATATTATCATGAAATCATCAATGTGTCATTTTATATTATTAGTAGTGATGAATTCTTCGAAATAGAAATAGTGCTCATTCTAGGACACTATTATATAAAGATCATTGACCACTCCACTGGGTCTGATGATAAGAGATGTAGGTTTAAGGTGGACATTGGGAAATTATTTACCCATATTGAATAATATAATGGGTGAAGAAAATTTCAATCAGATGATCAGTGTGAATCATCTATATAATTTATTTTTATGAGGTACGTTGTTAAACAAGATGAAACAATAGACTAATAGACAAAGGGAGAATATGGAAATATTTATATGAATTATGTAAAAAATAATAATCATCCTATATATCACCATATAACCAAAATTCACATACCATTAGAAAACATGTACATCCCTAACATTGATAAAGACATGCCAATAAAACTCTTAACAACCATGAAATACATCTCTGTAATGACCCACAAATTCTCATTAGCTTCAGAGTACAATTAGTCATTAGTAGGCCTTAAGGGATATCCCGAAGATGCCAAAGGCTAAAAATAATTGCCAAAGGGTTACAAATACAAGTGGGGGACAATTTAACTTTTTATAAATAAACCAATAAATCTACCAACCATGAAAAAACATTCACAATATAATTCCTGATCAAATGAAAGAAAACTAAAAAACTTATTGTATCATGAAACCACATCAAAGAAAGAAATAGAAAAAGAATAACCAAGTATCAAATTACGCCGCAAACAAACTACAGAAGACTCTCTAATGAACTAAAGACTCCATGCTCCACAATATCCAACATCCAAAATCTCCAAATATCCCAAAAATCATGAGGTAGTGCTAATCACATGTGAAATATTACCATTTCCATTTTCCTAGAAGATAGCATCTTCAAAAGCACTGAAGTGCCAAATCAGGGGTGAGTATAAAATTCAGTAGGATTCCCCCAATGACATCCCTACTAACACCTCTTGGATATAAGAGTTTCACAATTATATAAAATAGTTTATATAAAAAAATATCTCAAAAATATTTTTTAACTATATATAAACTATTTTCCAAAACCATTCATTACCAAAAGCACACAACTGCAATTGAAATCAATTTTCCCAAAAATATATTTTTATACAAAAATAACAAAACAATCTTTACAACTATTTCACAATATCCATTTATCCGCATACCCAAACATTCAACAAACCCATGAAACCTACCATGCTTGCTTTGTTATGACCATTCCATACTCCTGAGTGGTTTCTTGTTGATCTACCAAGTCATCACAAGGTAATTTTTTCCCATGTTCCATTAACCCTTTGGCACCTAGCACGAGGACATATTTCAACCAAGGCACGTGTATGAAATTCCCATGATCCATTAACCCTATGGAACATAGAATATGTTCATATTTCAACCAAGACATGTATATTAAACAAGAACATTCCACACATATGCCCAACGATCAAGCCAAAACTAACCATTCAATAAAAAAACTATTTATTGAAAACAATTTCTGTCAAAAACATTTCAATTCCAAACCATTTCAATTCCTAAATATTTGAATAAAATTCCATTATTATTTAAAACCATTTCTATTGAAACCCCATATTTCATCAACAATTTAGTAATTCCGAAATTCTATAATTTAAAATCATCATTTAAAATATATGAAACTAAACACCCTCAGCACAACTATTCACCAAGATCAAGCAATTTCACAAAAACCATAAATAATCACAAATGAATCTTTTTTCATGAATTTAAAAATCAATAATCCAATTTTATTATTATCCAATAAATTATATCATGATTAGATGAGAGTGAAGACACCAACCTCAATGTTTTTGAGAATACATTGACAATAGACGATGAACGGACAAGAAAGCAGGTCGATTCTTTAAGAACGTCCTTAGTTCTCTTTTCCCAGCTAGATCACGACTCAAAATTGAATTATCTGACATCTAAAAATGTAGATAATCCCATTATAGGTTCATATCCGAGAAATAGTGGATATAAAAGAATAAAATCTAAGTAGATATAAGAAAACATGGAAAATCAAGAAAGAATGGTGACGTACCTTGAGAATCGGACTCAAAATCACCAAGGGAAGGCTCTAGGTTGGCTCCAACTCATGTGGGGAGGGTTCTACAGCATTCTAGGGATATTAATATCATAATAGGGTCTTTTTGAAGCCAAAAAGAAATATATAGTGCAAAAATGAGTATGCTCCTAGAAAATAGGATCTATATTTGACCTCTACGCAAGGATTGACCACTCGGTTTGGGCCAACCGTGTATGGATCGTGCAATATTCCTTTTGGTCCCAAAACTCCTTATAAAACCCCAAAACACTCACATCCTTAACCTTTACCCTTTTTATGGAAACCTATTTTTTATGTAAACATCCCACTTTATGGAAAACCCCCACTTAATGGAAATAACACACTTTATGGAAATAACCCACTTTATATAAACAACCAACATTATGGAAACACACAAAATTTTGGAAACACTCCATATTATCAAAACTCTCTATTTTTTGGAAACTCATTATTTTATAGAAACTCTCTATTTTATGGAAACTCTCTATTTTTTAGAAACTTCTTATTTTTTATAAACACTCTATTTCATGGAAACTATATATTTAATAGAAACACTCTCTTTTATGGAAACTCTATATTTTATGGTAACCTAATCAAACAATCACCAATTAAATTAACATGAGGAATGGGTTATGTAGTCAAAACTGGGGGAATAACATTGTCCCTACCATTGGTATTTCCATCCTCGGAATGTAGAAAACCCTAAAAGGCCAAAACGAGTTTTAGCCACTGATCATTCATTTTTTTCTCATGTTCCCAAGTATCATTCTAAATCTTACCATGTTTCCATAAAAACTGCACTAGGCCAATGATTTTCCCACACAATACATTCTCTTGTCTATATTTTATTCGCACTAGGATATATACCAATGATGTATCTAGTTCTAGGTCAACATGATCCCATCTGATCACATGGTCAGGATCAGGGCGATACATTTTCAACATGGATACATAGAACACATTATACACCAAACTAAACTGTGGTGGTAATTCCAAATGAAATTCCACCTCACCAACCCGTTCTAGTATCTCAAAAGGGTCAATGTATCTAAGAGATAATTTACCATGCTTACCGAAGAGATGATGTCCATGCCTTGGAGAAATCCTCAGGAAGACATGATCACTAATAGTGAATGACAAAGGTCTTCATTGGTGATTTGTATAAGCTTTATGACAACTCTAAGTCATCTATATCCTCTTTCAAATCAACTAGATCTTCTCCATTGATTCTTTGAAAAGTCTTGGCCCAAACAGGGCTGTTTTGTTCATTTCCACCCAACATAGTAGAGAATGACAAGGACACACATCCAATGCTTCAAGAAAATCCATTTGTATCAAGTCATGATAGATGCAATTGTATGAGAACTCCACTAAGGGTATATGCTCCTCCCATGAGAAACCAAAATCCATTACACAAGCCTGTAACATGTCTTCCAATGCTTGTATCATCCTATCAGATTTTCCATCAATCTAAGGATGATATGCCATGCCTATAGTCAACTGAGTCCCAAGGGCATGAAGAAAGGATTTCTAGAAACTAGATGTGATACTCATATATCAATCTAAGACTGTTGACACTGGTACACCACGCCCATTTACAACTTCTCACATATAGATTTTTGAAATATCCTCCACCTTATGAGTTACATGAATAGGGATGAAATGGGAAGACTTGGTTAGACGATCCACGATCACCCCAATGGCATCGTGTTTCTGGAAAATTCTTGGATGACCTATAATAAAATCCATTGTTATCGGATCCCATTTCAATACTAGGATGGGAAAAGATTGTAACATACTAGCTGGTCTCTGATTCATTTCTTTAAAATGTTGTGTAAAGGACTGGAAATTTTGTGGAATATTTTTTTAAATACATAGGAAATTTACAGGTCCTCAGTTTCTGACAGTGCCCGATTTTGGGGCCCGATGTGACCAGAATCAATTTCTGAAGTTTTGTTCGGGTACATTCATTAACTGTATGTGTTGGATTTTATATCTTTCTAACCGGTGCTCGGAATTGAAATCTGAGGAAACTGATGAACTTGTAATGCCGATATTAGCTAATGGAGACCTTTACCACAATAGTATTTTTATCATATATGGGAGTTAATTTTTCGGGATTCTTAATAAATTAAATAAAAATTATGTGTGACATAATTTTATTTCAGTGGTGGTTTTATCCTCCATGGGGAAGTTGGAGGTGGTTCCCACCCCCACAAAACCTCCCAAGGGAGGATATTATGTGGTGGGGCCCACATGAGCATCAAACTCCTCAACTCCTCTTGAACCCCCGTTTACTCTTGGAACCCCCCCATAAATGTTTGGGAGCCTCTTCACTTTCCACCTTCCCCATTTATGGGGCCATCACACCAAATTAATTAATGCCAATTAATAAATTTGAAAAATTTTGTATTTTTTTGCATGGAAACAAATAAAATAATGGAGTAGCCATTATTTTATTTTTGTCTTGGAGATTATTCTTTGGGGGAGCTTGGGAGAAATCTTGGAAGAACAACATCCTCTCGATGAATAACGCTCCTCATCGCTGAAGAATGTGAAGCAACACCTTCTAAATTATTCAACCGGATCAAGGAAGGGATGCACCACTGCCCAAAAAGTACACTGGGGGCATCGTCTTGATGCGACTTCATCGAGCTCTACTCCCTATGACTTTGACGGAATGATTTCTGTCTTCTCTGATGCCCATATTTCATGACTCGTCAACGTACAATGAATAATACGAGGTAGGGGGTTTTGATTTTTTAATCTATAAATTGTACCCTCATTCCACTTTGTTTGATTGGGATCGATAATAGACACTTGTTATCGCCTCATGTGGAGGTTGTGGGCCGAAAAAACATAGCTCGACACCCCTCCGTTGGTTTTTGATGATTGACATTGTAGGCGAAGATGAAAGGGTGTTGTGCCATCGCAACGCGCCAGAGAAGAACCATGAGATGGAAGAGGCGGAGGTGTCAGCAACAGGAGGTGGCGCCGGCATCGGCGGCCGCGTGGAGGGAGACCAGCGGCCACTCGGACCACCCAGACCGCATGAGAAATGTCTGTCCGATCTGGTCAGTCTGCGTATAGGATCCGTGACGTGTGAAGGCACTGCATGGAGGGAGACTGCGGCCCGCATCCTTGGGCTTCATGGATGGAAGAACTGGCCAGTCTCTTACCGGTCGTGCGGGAGAACTGCGGCCCGCAGCCCTGGCCCGTTCACCCGGACGAACCGACCCGCCGGCCAGAGGAGGAGGGGGCGCCGCTTGGCACCGCCGGTTGAACTCGACTGGCCCACATTATTGGGTGGGTCCGCAGGTGGGCCGCATCCCACCATTCTTGGATGACCCCCAGCCAGGTCGGACCCACCGAGCCTGGTTGGGCCGACCTTCCACCCCACTGGGCTTGACGGGCCGGGCCTATCTTCACTTAAATTCTAATATCTCCTAGACCGCACATCTGATTGACATGCCGTATGCGGCACTGGGACCCTCAAAATTAAACCGTCCATTTGGGATACTCTATGTGAGTTATGAAAAAATTTGGTAAATGGCCCGGTTTGGAATGAGGGTAAATCCAACAGGGCCCCTAGAACGGAAATGCCCATAACTCTCAGATCGGGCATCCGATTGACGTGCCATCTATCGGGTTTGGTTTCTTTCGATGAGAAGGAACTACGGTATACATAAACATATGAATTCATGTTAGTTGATGAATCGACACATGGATCAAGGAGCGAACCCTCCCAGAATCGAGCGTGTTGTGTGCAGAAACCCTAGGGCTGGGTACGACTATGATGACTACAGTACCGGAATCCTTCGTGGGTTCGACAGTGTTGCCTAATGTACCGGAATACTTTGTGGGTTCGACAGCGATGACTACTGAACTGGGATCCTCCCTGGTTCTGATAGTTCTGACTTTTGTTCCTATATCCTCTGAGGGTCTGACAGAATAGCTGGTCATGTATCCTATGTGGGTCTGACAGCTTAGCTGGTCCTGTATCCTGTGTGGGTCCAACAACATAGATGATTCAGTGACTACATCTCATCATCTATATCTCTCTAAAAAATATGTATACCTGTGTGAGAAGAGTCTTGTATTTCAATCATTATCATTGATCATATTGACATTACTTCCTTTGTGGACTGGTTTGGGTTTGGGCTCAAGATTTGGAGCCGGACTGTGACTGGTAACTTAGGTATATGTATGGGCATATACCTAAGTAGGGTTGGTTGATACTTCGTGATTGTATATTTATACTATAGTTTATCCTTTTTGGATTCTGTGTTTCCTTCAAGGGTCTCGGGGTCCCCTACTGAGTATTGTTATACTCCCCTCTTCACGGTCTTCACCCGCACCTTGTTTTGTTCTGTGCAGACGACAAACAATAGTGATCGAGGCTGAGGGTGAGGGACCGAAGGCTGATCGGAGATAGACCAGATGATACATACCACAGGGATGAGTTTTTCGAGTTTAGTACCTACCCTTTAGGTAGGATTTAATGACGGACGATCTTGGAGCTGTTTTTCCTTTTTTTACTTGTACTTGTTGTTCAGTTGGGTTTGTATACTGGCCCACTTACATTCAGAAAACCTTAATTTTCTATTTTTAGTACTTGTTGCATATATTTCTCGTGTTTAGGTTGTCTGTGTGTTATAGGTTAAAATGAAATTCCTTCCCTTTTTATAGGGATTACGCCTTTGGTGCTAGTTTCCATCCCCTGGCCTATGGAAGGCGGGCTTGGGGTTGTCACGGCACGGACCCTAAGGATGGGTCATGACATATTGGTATTAGAGGAGTCGGTTCAACCGCAGAACATGGACTCTGATTCTTTTGATAGCAATAGTGTTAAGTGTTTTGGATGTGGTTATCAGTTTAGGAAAACTTGTGATGGTGCAGCGGCCGACATATCTATACACTGGGACTCTGACTTTGGATCTGGGACTCAGTGCACAAAAACACTAATTGTGTGTGTGTTTCCTAGGAAAAAAGAAAGTTTTCCTTGTGATTAATTTGTGTCATCTCCCCAGGTATAATGTTTTAACCACAACACACCTGTTTCTTTTCAGGATGGCTCCACTAAGGCATCCATCTAGGGTTCCAAGATTCATATGAGATATTAGCCCACCGAGAAACAAGGCCTCGGTGCAAGGCCCAATCTCAGTGGAGGTACCCACGGTACCACTAACCGATGGGCCACCAACACCACCGGATCTAGCAACAGAGAGTGCACGCCGCCTCAGAGTGTTGTAGGAGTTCCAGCACCAGAGGCTGCCCATGTTTTGGCGAGAGATGGACCCACACACATCTGAGGATTGGCTGGAGGATGTCGTGAGAGTTTTTAGATTGGTAGGCACACCAGCTTACCTCATGGTTGTCTTTGTCGTGAGTCTCCTGCAGGTAGAAACAGGTAGATGGTGGAGCATGATGCTCCTGGTGAATGATGACGAATCTATACATTAGACAGATTTCAAGAGTCTCTTACACTCAAAGTTTGATCCAGCCACCCTCATGTGGTGTGGATTGAATAGTTGCTTCATCTACAGCAGTGCTGCATGACAGTAGCTCAGTACTCAGTGAGGTTCACCGACCTTTCACGCAACTCCATAGATATGGTACGAGACCCATTCTTTAGGACCCGGACCTTCAAGAAGGGGATTAGACATGAGATCAGGGCTTCGATTAGTCCCCTCATCATCCTGACATAGGCGGGGGTGCTAGAGTGAGCCCTTTTAGTGGAGAGTTTTCTCGCTAAGCAGTCACCAGTGGCGAGACCCACCACAGGGTGACACATAGTGGAGTCTTCTGCAGTCGGCAGTAGACAGATGACACAGAGATCTAACTGGACCAGGACATCATGTGGGCAACACCAGGATATAAGTATGGTTGTGCAGGGAACAGGAGACAAAGCCAGTTATACGAGCAGACAGTGCTATGCATGCAGCGGGCCGAGACACATGGCTTGTGACTGGCCGACCTGCCATGCATATGAGTAGCAGACAGTATGGGGACCTCCATGAAGAGGAAGAGGTTCGACAGTGGTGGTCCTCCAGGAGCAGGCGGATGGGGCAGAGGATCTGGTCGAGCAGTGGGTGGAGGATGACGTTTCGAGGCTCCACAACCACTACCACCAGGAGGTTAACCCCAACCACAGGGAGATGGTGGACCGAGGCGGGATCTGCCCTAGGAAGCTGAGTCCTATGACCATGCCGCACCTGATATGATTTGAGGTACAATCTATGACTACTCCACCCATGCTGCAGAACTTATAGACAGAGGTGAGATTCATTCTTTTATTTCCACTTCCCTCGGTCGGAGCTCGGAGATTCTGACGGAGTAGTTGGCTCAATCCTTACGTCTAGAGACTCCTAGGGGAGCATACATGATGATTACGAACCAGTACTGGATATGTGAGCCTACTCTAGGAGGCGAGAGCTTCGGCTGGGATCTTCTTGTAGGGCATCGAGGCCTTACGACGTCATCTTGGGTATGGACTGGTTATCCATTTTTTCAAGCTCAGATTGACTGTATTAGGCGCAAAGTGCGGTGTATCCACACTGATGGGACCAGGTTCACCTTCACCAATGATAAGGGAGCCTTTACAGAATAGGATGGACTTACATGGCATAGATGGTAGTCAATCACAAATAAGTTGGATAGTCTCATCCTCAGAGCGGTTGATGTGCGGATTCTGAGTAATTTCTTGTGGTGGATGACTACAAGGATTTTTTTCCATAACGACATTCCAGGGCTACCTCCTCGTAGATATGTAGACTTCTACAATGACTTGAACCCTGGGACGACATCGATATCTATTCCAGAATATAAGATGGCTCGTGCCATGATTCGTGAGCTACAGGTACAACTTGGGGACTTGTAGGGGAAGGGATTTATCCGACCTAGTGTTTCACCCTTGGTATCTCCAATTTTGTTCTCCAAGAAGGTAGATGGGATCTTCCGGCTATGTGTCAACAACCGTCGCCTGAATCAGGTGACCGTGAATAACAAGTACCCACTCCCGAGTATTGAAGACCTCTTTGATCAGATCGAGGGAGAACGATGGTTCTCAATGATATTCCTTAGGCCAGGCTATCACCAGCTCAGAGTTCGAGACGAGGATATGCAGAAGATAGACTTAAGGTGTCATTATGGCTATTTTGAGTTCTTGGTTATGCCCATCGGCGTAACCAATGCTCCAAAAATAGTTCATGAGTCTCATGAACATGATCTTACAGCCTTACCTCAATCGCATTATCGTAGTCTTCATTGACAGCATACTGATCTACACGACTACTGAAGAGGAGCATGCCTACCATTTTCCAATAGTACTGGACACACTCTGAGAGAACCAACTTTATGGTAAGCTCTCGAAGTTCTAGTTCTAGATTCGATAGGTTCACATATTAGGACACATCATCATAGAGGCTAGAGTGGCAGTGGATTCAGCGAAGATCGAGGTAGTACTTTCTTGGGAGCCACCTAGAAGTGTGACGGAGGTGCAGAGTTTCATGGGACTGGCTGGGTTCTATAGGAGATTTTTGTGAGTCTTCTCCAGAGTTTCAGCACCACTTTCAACATTGACCAAGATGGGGAAACCCTTCGTGTGGTCAAGAAGATTCCAATAGAGCTTTGAGGAGATGAGGTAGAGGTTGACCAGTGTACCCATCTTGAGGCTACCAGAGGAGGGTGTAGGGTACGTAGTTTACTATGACACATCAGGGTCTAGAATCAGGTGTGTACTGATGTAGGAGTGAGCAGTGATCGGTCGTGGTTCATAGCAGTTGAGACAACATGAGCATAACTTCACTACCCATGACCTGGAGTTAGTAGTGTTGGTCTTCGCCTTAAAGATGTGGTGGTACTACCAGATGGGTGAGCGTTTTACAGTCAACATTAACCACCAATGTCTAAGTTACATCTTTTCATAGAAGGACCTGAACCTGAGATAGAGAAGATGGCTTGAGTTCCTCTAGGACTATGAAATCGAGATAGTCTGTACTCCTGGAAAGGGGAACGTTGTATCAGATGCTCTCATCCAGAGATCAGGCATTCTACTACTAGGAGAGGCGACAGAGCAGCTAGCCACATTGCAGATATCCTTTATGGATATAGATGGAGCGGCCTATCTCCAGTCTTTCACAGAAACTCCTCCACTTCATCAGTGATTCTGAGAGTCACGACGTGGGGACGTTGACTGTGAGACGCGACATGCTCAAATATCCTCAAGGCAGGCACCTGATGTGTTTTCTGTAGGTGGGTATCACATCATTCTCATCAGAGGGCGTACCATGGTACCAGTTTCACTATAGGTGGAGGTGTTGAAGGTAATTCCACACTTCCCATCTAGTGGTATATCCCGGAGTGGCGAAGAAGTATCATTACCTCATACGACAGCACCGGTGGCCAGGTATGAAGAAGGTAATAGCAGATTTTGTCTCGCGATGCCACCCTTGTCAGCATGTGAAGGCAAAGCACCAGATTCTAGTAGGCTTGGTTCATCCCTTGGAGGTCCCAGAGTGGAAGTGGGACGGGATATCCAAGTATTTTGTGATGGGACTTCCACATACATCCAGAGGAAATGACTCTATATGGGTGATTGTTGACCGACTCACCAAGTCAGCCCACTTCCTACTGATCAGAGAATAGGGTTTAGTAGAGAGCTTGAGAGGACTCTATGTATAGAATATGGTACGATTATATGGTTTTCCATCGATGATCGTCTCCGATTGAGAAGCCAGTTTCACTTCTTGGATATGGAAGGGGTTTCATGAGGCTATCAGGATGCAGCTTAGGTTGAGCACCGCCTTGCATCCTTTGACGGATGGCCAAACAGAGAAGACCATTCAGACTCTCAAAGACCTGTTTGTGCATGTGTCCTTGACTTTGGTCGTAGCTAGGAGGATCACTTACTGTTGGTTGATTTTGAATATAACAACAGCTACCACTCCACCATCTGGATGAAACCTTATGAGGCACCTTACAGCCAACCTTTCATATCGCCCCTATGCTAGACTGGCCCAGGAGAGTCAGCGTTTATAGGACCATAGATAGTGTAGGCTATGTCGAAGAAGGTGTAGATCATCTAATAGAGGATTCAGAATACACAAAACAGACAGAAGTCCTATGTTGATAGGAGACAGAGACCAATGGAGTTAGAGGATGGTGACCACGTCTTCCTACGAGTCTCACCTCGATGAGGTCTATGGAGATTTGGATGATGTGGAAAGTTATCTCCACGATTCATTAGACCATTACAAGTTCCCAGCAGAGTTGATGAGGTGGCTTACCGCCTGGCCCTTCCACCTATGTTGCACTGGGTGCACGACGTCTTCCACGTATCTCAACTGAGGAGATACATGCATGACCCATCTCATATCATCGACCACGGGGAGCTGGACATCGATGATGAGGAGACATTCACAGAGGGTAAAGTGGAGATTGAGGATCAACCGGAGCGGGTCCTGCGTGGACGGTCGATTCCTCTGGTGTGCATTCATTGGCATTACAGGAACCTCCATGAGATAAAATGGGAGCGAGAGGCTCAGAAGTGTGGTCAGTACCCCCATTTGTTCCCATAGTGTGTATTGTAGATTATAGGGACCCAAATTCATTAGGTGGGTAGAATGTAATGACCCAAGGATTCCGTGAATATTTTTTTAAATACACGTGAATTTTACGAGTCTGCAGTTTCTTACGGCGCCTGATTCTGAGGCCCGATGTGCCAAGAATCAATTTCTGAAGTTTCATTTGGGTACATTCAGTAAACTTCTGTGTGATATTTTATATCTTTTGAATCAGTTCTTGGAATTGAAATATGAGGACACCGATAAACTCACAGCGCCTGTATTCACTTAAGAAGACCTTTACCATAGTTGTGTTTTATCAAAGATGGGAATTAATTTTTGGGGATTCAAAATAAATTAAATAAAAATTATCTGTGAAATAATTATATTTAAGTGGCGGTTTAATCCTACAAGGGGAAGTTGGGGGGTGGGCCGACCCCCACATATCCTCCCAAGGGAGGATATTATGTGGTGGGGCCCACATGAGCATCAAAATCCTCAGCTCCCCTTGAACCCCCTCTAACTCTTGGAACCCCCCATTAATGTTAGGGAGCCTCGTCACTTTCCACCTTCCTTCTTTTTGGTGGAATCACCACAAATTAATTAATTCCAATTAATTAATTTGAAAAGGTTTGAATTCTTTTTTCATGGAATCAAATAAAATAAAGGAGTAGCCATTATTTTATTTTTTGATTGGAAATTATTCATTGGGGGAGCTTGGGAGAACTCTTGGAAGAACACCGTCCTCTTGATGAAGAACGATCCTCCTATCCGAAGAACATGAAGCAACACCTTCTAACTTCTTCAACCAGAGCAAGTATGGGAAGCACCGCTACCCACGAAGTACACCAAAGGCGTCGTCTTGATGCGAATTCACCGAGCTCTACTCCCTCTGATGTTGACGGAATGAATCCCATCATCTGCGACTCATCAACTAACAACGACAAATACATGGTAGGGGGTTTTGATTATTTTAATGTATAAGTTGCACCATCGTTCCTCGTTGTTTGCTTGGGATCGACGATGCCACTTGTTGTCGCCAAATGCGGCGGGTGTGGGAAGAACCATCACAAAACGACGACCCTCTGTTGGTTTTTGTTGATTGACGTCATAGGAGAAGCTGAAAGGGCACGGTGTCGTCACACCGCTCTAGAGAAGAACCACGGGGAGGAAGAGGCGGTGGAGTCAGCAACCAGAGGCGGCAGCGCGCCAGCCGCGTGGAGGGAGAGTGGCGGCCGCTCGGGCAACTCGGACAGCGGGACAACCGGCCGGCCAATCCAGCTGGACCTTGTGTAGGAGTCGTGGCGCATGAAGGTGTCGTGTGGAGGTATTTGGCGGCCCACATCTACGGTCCGATCTACTGGAGGAACCTGTCGGCCACCTGCCAGCCGGGCTGGAGAACCGCTCCTCCTCTGGCGTCGTCCAGAGGAGGAGGTGGCCTGCATCCGCGAGCCTCTCGGCTAAGCGAACTGGTTGGAAACCTTCCACAGGGGCTGCGGAACTGTGGCATCCGTAGGTGCCATGTAGGGAGAACGACGGCCCGCAACGTGGGCCGCCTGCACTGGGCCAAACCGGCCGACTATGGCCGCCCGACCAGAGGAGGAGGCGGTGCCGCATTGCGCCGCCGGGTGAACCGGACCAGCCCACAGTGCGGGCCGGGTCCACCGGTGGTCGCACCACATCATTTCAGGCCGACCCCCAGTTGAGTTGGACCTTCCGAGCCGGGTCTGGCTGACACCTCAGCCTAGCGGGCTTGACCGGCCGGGCCCATCTTCACTTTAATGCAAATTTATCTTAGACCGCAAATTTGATTTACATGACATCTCTGGCACTGGGACCCTCGCAACAATGTGGTACATTTGGGATACTATAACTGAGTTTTGGAAAAATTTGGAAAATAGCCCTTTTTGGATCGAGCATAAATCCAACCAGTCCCCTAGAATAGAAATGCCAATAACTCTCAGACCAGTCATCTGATTGATGCTTCGTCTATCACATTTGGTTCCTTTTGATGGGACGGAACTACGGGATACATCAACATAGGACGTCGTGGTAGTTTATGCACTGACACATGGCTCGATGAGCGGACCCTCCTGGAATCAAGTGTGATGTGTACAGAAAACCTAGGGCTGGATGCGACTCTGATGACTACTATACCAGAATCCTCCATGGGGTCGACAGCAATGACTACTGTACCCGAATCTTATGTGGGTTCAACAGCGATGACTACTGAACTGGGATCCTCTGTGGGTCTGAAAGATCTAACTTCCAATCCTATATCATGTGTGGGTCCGACAGAATATGTAACAACCTGAGATTTTATGAGAATTATTCTTTTTTATTTCATTTATGTCTTGGGTTGTACGCGACAGCAAAATTATCTTGTTCTATACCCAACATTGTAAACACAACACTATTCTAGGCTCATGTTACACAAAATTTCAAGTTCGTTTGATAGAAGTTATTCTACGCAACAATGAGTATATATATATAAATATATATATATATATTCTATGTATAAATTAAAGACGGTTGGATTCTACTATACAAAACAAAAAAGGAATCTTCCACTACATGCAACCCTGACTTGGCTTGTTTTACACGCAATCGTGACATTCCATGATAGCGTGTGTTGTACACAATACCAAGTTTCAATGAACAATGATATGTTTTTAAAATATTATATAAACTAGGTGTTATGAATAGTAAAACCCACTTATTGAAATTTTATTTTTCATAATGTACTTCAATTTAGGATTCTGAATATCAAAATAAGCCTATGGTGAATTTTTGGTATTTTTTTGAAAACATTCAATTTTTGATGAATAGTAAAAACACTGGGTTCCTATTTAAAAACCGACTTTTTATTTAAATAGTTATTTATTTTATTTAAATTTATTTTACATAAAAATTTATATATAATACTTATATAAGTTCAATGTAATTCATTGGGGTAATTTTATAAAAATTATTGATATATAAAAACATTATTGAACTTTTCTCTGTCTTTTACCTACCTCCTAGGAGCTTTTTGAAAATTTACATAAAACATAATTTTACCACTTCTGTGAGTGAAATTTCAAAATCCGAGAGACACAGCTAATATCAAGGAGTAAAATGTGGTTCAATAAGATAAAAATAATTTTTTTTTAATAGTATCATTTTAATTTCTTTCCATGGTTAAAAGTAAATAGGGTAATTAAGGGTCAAAATGATATTATTATTACCCTAACACATGTCCTAATTTTATTGGATAAGTTTAATTCGACCAAAAACAACCTTAGGAATAAAATATTACAATTTAGATCCACTTGTATTAGATTAGGGCATTTATTATTATTTTTTTAAAGAATACTTAAAATAGTTAAAATCAAAGTTTATTAACTAAAACATTATTAATATAGGGTTATACAAAAGGTAAATTCGACTATAAATATTCATTAGAAAGATAAAATGATTTCATACCTAATGTCAGTTTATTTATAATTTTTAGACATTAGAAAATTTAGTTTATTTATGACACAATGATGTTGCAGTAAATACCTTATTAATGAAATATTAACATAATTGATGTTATAAATACTCAAATAAATGTAATTTTAGACTTTTTATGAATTACACTAATTTTATAGGTTAATATGAAATTTCAGTAATTATTCAATTAACCTTTTTCGAAATAATAATGTTGTTATGATTTTCACAAAAATCAATTACCAAATAGTGTCAAAATTGACATAAAATAGCTTTTAAAACAAATATTATATTATTAATTGTTATTATATTCATAAAAATATAAGGATCTGAAAAATGACTTAGGTAAGGTTATATATATTAATAATTAAGCACTTGGGGTTCGTTTGGCTTCTTATAGTAAGTTTATTAAGCATATAATGTAAGAAAACAAGAAGACGCGGTAAAAGTTAAATTATCTAACAAAGAGTTAAATGTAAATGACAAGGTAAAAATAGTAACCTAAACATGTCTAAAACCTATTAGATGAGAGGATTTAGACCCATAACTACTTTATCTTAGAAATAAATCAATTTGGAGCTATTATAAACTGGATATGACTTTATTATAAAATAATATTTTAAGCTTTTACAAAGGTCCCCCTCTCCCCCCTTATAAAAAGGGAACCACTTCCCTCTTCTCTTCACACCCTTTTGAGGCTTGAAGCTCGGCCAAACCCTAGAAACTCCTCTTCTGAACCTCTCTGGTTACATCATATAGGTTCTGGTATTCTCCAAAGACCAACCCTAGTGCCCTAAGATGAAGTTTAAAAGAGGTGCGTCGAGGAAGAGGTAATCTCTTCTAACGACTCTTTCAAGTTTCATTCTTCTTCTACTTCCTCTAAATTAGCCGTTTCATTATAAAGTAATAAAATCAGTATTAATTATATAATTATATGTTATTATAAATACGAAACAACTCTATTTAACCTTCTATCCATCCTATGGAAAACGAAATCACCGCACGTGTGTACGTACGGAATACTACCTCCACGCCGTGGTGTAATCAGTTTTTCCACCACCACCATACATGGATGGTGATAATGGTGTCAATAAATAACTATATATGATTATTTTAATGTCATATTGATTTTTAAATATTATTGAAACACTTCAATACAATTCCACAATCATGGGAATGATATTATCGCTCGTGCGTACGTACGGACTACCGTCTCTATGAACGCGATGAGATTCATTTTCCATGATTAATCATTCATGTATGATTATAAATTATATATAATAAATAATAATGAAATATATAACATAATAATTATACAGGATTTATGTACATATATGTTTCATTTACTCAATTCCATTTAATTCAAAAAGTAAATGAAAATAGCGTTCATGCGTACGCATGGCCTACCGTCTCCATGAATGGTCTATTTCATTTATCAATCGATCATATATATTTATATACTTAATATATATTATATATAAATCATGATTTACATTCTAAAATTAATTAAATCATGATATAAGTAATAATATCAAGAACAACATGTTGAAACACGTATGATAAATGAAACGATTTTATTAAAAACGCTGCTTTAACAATGAATTTACAAAAAAATAGGTAATATAAAGTCATAAGTGAACCATATATGATATCATAACAATGAATATGATTCTGTAATATGTCAATGGCATTATTTAAATCATTATACTGGAGTTTCAGATACGTACAAAGCATATCAGACCTAAGGTAAGGGAGAACTATTCCAATCTCATTCTTATCCAACATTGTAATTCGTAAGTATTTACTAGGGTTATTGTTATCATCCATGCCCATGTTTTATAAAAACAAATCATGAATTGTTATAGTAAATTTAACCCATTTTTGAAATTTACCACATGATAGTAAAGGAATCATACTTTTGTTCACCACACAAGGAACTTTTTGACTTTTCCAAAAAAAGTACGAGAAGAATGTTATTTTTATCTTATAGGGTGTGAAGGGATTTTTACAGTTTAATAATGCATCATTTTCATGAACCTTACTCTCTAAGATTTTATGAATACTTTCAACAAAATAATTTTCTTTTAAAATTTCATGGAATTTTTTGAAAGGAAAATGATTTTGAAGAAGAAAGGATTTTTTACTCAAGAACTCATTTCAAGTGTTTTATCAAAACCATTTTCCATCTAAGATGACTTTATTTCATATGTGTATGTTTCAAGTATAATATCTCCATGTTTTAAATGTTTTCACTTTTCTTATGATGAAATGATATCCATTTGTTTTATATGGATTATGTTATGATAGTATGATGTTTATGAAACCCATTTTTAGTCTTTGGGTTATGATGAATGATTTATGTTTATGTTATGGCACACGTAAGAATGATTTCATTATGAGATGGGAGTGACCTATATCTCCCACCAAGGAATTTGGTAAATATTTATATCTCATGATATAGACATTGCTGGAACATTAAGTTAATCAGGTTCAGTGTTACAAGAGGGGAACAAAGAGTGAACTAGATTCCGAAAGGGACTTCGTCCACTAAGACGGTCTTGGCAGAAATGCCTTGGTTACTATGGAAATCATATCATTTTCTTAATGTTTTTCCACAATTAAATGTTTTATCTCCTTTCTATTTTTTCATGATTGATGTTATTTTATGATATATGCCTTACATAATTCCAATATTTATGTCTTTGCTCAAGATTTTGATGTTTCGATTTTATGTTCATGTTTTTGCATTCAAATGATTATGCATTGTTTTATGTTAACTATGTTTACCCTTATTGAGAATTTGAGCTCACCCTTTTAATGTTTTCTTTTACCTAGGATGTAAGGAAAGGTTTTAGTTAAGAAAAAAAATGGTATTATCTTTATGGGAGATGTTGAAGATCTTTCATCATGAATAGAAGATTATTTTTCATAGTTTCTGAAGACACTAATATATTACAGTCTTTGTGTGTTTTTTTGTGACGTGTTAAGTATTTTGCAAAAATAATGTAATTTCCATGTACTTCAAGCTCTGGGTCTCTACAGTTGGTATCAGAGGAAAGGTTTAGTTAACCTTTGGAAACTAGGAAGCAAAAACATTAGTGAAATCCCAATAGATATTTATAAGGTATGTCTAGGGATGTATCTAAGGTTAAATATATGTATAGGTTATATTCCTAGAATTACGGTAATGATCCTTAAAATTAAACCTAAGATTCTAGGTATTGAAGATAGTCCCACTTTATTATGTTGTTTCCCCTAGCATGCTTTTTTCCTCTCATACTATTTTTTTTGGGTTTTAGACAATGGATGGAACCCAAAGGAACAATGTTGATCAATGTAATGGACAATGTATTGATTTTCTTCCTGAACAATATAATTTCATGGGAGATAGAGTGAAAAATATTATTGATATACTTACACAAGATATGAATCATTCTGCACTTCCAAATGAGTAGAGAAGGGAAAAACATTCCAGTGAGTCCTTAATGAGGCAACGTCCACCTTCTTTCAGTGGGTCTTCTGATCTACTTGTTGCTGAACAATGGATCAGTACCATTGAAATGATATTTTCCATACTTCGTTGTTCGGAACATCAAAAATTCAATCTGGCTATTTACCATTTAGAAGGTGAAGTAGATCAATGGTGGACTCTAATTAAGAATACGAGGCCCCATGATGAAATTGAATCCATGGAATGGGATGAGCTAAAGAACTTATTTTTCAATAATTACTTCCCTCATATTCTTAGAAAAAAGATGTAAAATGATTTCCTTGAGCTTAATCAAAAGGATTATGAATCTTTTGGTATATATGAAGTGAATTTTACAAGGCTTTCAAGGTATACATCTATCATTATCATCCAACCTGAAAGTAAAGTTGATCGATTCTTCAGTGGTTTAAAACCAAGTCTTCTAAGGGCATTAACTATAAGATATTTCAGTAGCTATGAAGAAATTTTACATTGTGCAATCAAGGTAGAAATGGAAGTTGGGCTTACATATCCATCTCATGGTTTTGACAAGAAACAAAAGATGGAGTTCAAGGATAAATCTCAGAATAATGGTGAAAAGAATATGAATGTTTCTTTATGCTCAAAGTGTGGAAAGAAGCATGGTGGAGATTGTCTTAAAGGGAATATAAATTTTTTTAAGTGTGTAAAATAAGGTCATCGAGCAAATTAGTGTCGAAGTAATGGAAAAAGGGTTACTAATGATGTGAATAAATAAAAGACTGTAGAGAACGCACCACCAACACTTTAGTGCTTCAAGTGCAAGGAAATGGGGCATTATGCCAATCAATTCCCTAATCCAAGGGTTAATGATGATCAATTTGAGCAACCACATAAGTCAAAGGATAATGGGAAGTCACATGCGATCACTATTTGTGATGTTGAGTATGACAATGATGTTGGGTAATGATTAAGTGTTTATGTAATGGAATTTTAAAATAGTATCATGGAATCTCATTTATGGTATTGTGGAATTTTGGAATATCTATGTATTGGTTTTCAATAATTATATGGTAACCATGAAAAGTGATCGAAATATTTTTGGAAAGAAGATGATATGCACATAATAAAGGGGTATACAAAAAATGAAATGAGCTTATGAGTGATATAAGGATAAATTTATATCATGGTTTGAGTATATAGAAATTTTGGGATTTTGTTATGTGGAAAGTGTTAAATTTTGACAACATTCATTTTTTCACTAAGGTTAAATGGGTATTCATTTTTCAAGATAATACATGATTAAGGTATTCACATTTTTTTAATTTGACCAACAAGATATATCATATTTTATATGGGGGATAAATGATGGTATTCACAAGCTCGGAAGATGACATTTCTAGTAATTTTTTTCTTTATACTATGAGCTTGTACATAAGTATTTTGGATTAGCCTAAAGATCGTAATAGATTATGTTAGACATAATTCAGTATTGTTTAAGGCGAGAACTTTTTTCGATATTATTTTTGCAATGTTATAATAATGTAGTTTTAGAAAAAAGACAACCTGTAGGACAGGAAACAACCCGTCGCGTTGGACAAGGCTGTGGGAATCGAACCCACAGCCGAAGTGCGACAGGCCTTTATTGCATACCACTGGCCTATAGGAAGTCCCTAGTTAGTAGAAACTAGTTTTATTTTATTAAGACATATTATAGATTAAGTATAAGTTCATTTTTGGAATCATATACGATTGACCTCACCATAGATGGATTTATGTATATTTGATAACTTTGCTAACCTTTTTATTGAAATAGATGGAATGACCCATCGTTCTATCACATGATCTGCTAACACTTTATGAATAACAAATTCAACGTCATTTATTTAAGAGATGAAGTGGAAATTTTTCAACGCACGAACAACAGTGAGATTGTACCAAAATCATGTAAGTATTTCTTTCAATTAATCAACTTTAGGGAAATGATCTTGAAAACCAAAAAATTTTTCCTAGTGCCCTCATATCCGATGAATAAGATGGTACCTTAGATCATCACAAATTTATGGCTTTGTGACAGTTGGCCTTTTCATAGCCATGTCCTGTACCACTCTCCATCAGAACATGATGGTTAGATTTCTCTTCCATATCCATATTTTCTATTCTGTTCTCCTATGTGGAAACCCAGTGATTAGTTAATTTGGGTAACCGTTACATTTCATAATTTAGTTTTTAATATTATGTATTGGTATTCCTTTTTACAATGTGGGTTTCTATGAAAGAAACATTGATTTAGTAAAACAATTATAACCCTGATGAATTTTGAGGGCGAAATACATTTTATGGTGGGTAGAATGTAACAACCCAAGATTTTATGGGAATTATTCGTTTTAAATTCATTTATGTATTTTGTTGTACGTGACACCAAAATTAGCTTGTTCAATAAGCAACACCATATACTCAACACTATTCTTGGCTCGTGTTACACAAAATTTCATGTTTGTTTTATAGAAGTTATTCTACGCAACATTTAGTGTATATATATATATATACAATGTATAACTGAAATATGGTTGGATTCTATTATACACAACAGAAAAGTAATCTTTCACTACACGCAACCCTAACTTGGCTTGTTTTACATGCAATCACGGCTTTCCACGATAGCATGTGTTGTACGTAATACCGAGTTTTCACTAAACAATGATATGTTATTAAAATATTATATAAACTAGGAATTATGAATAGTAATACCCAATTATTTAAATTTTATTTTTCAAAATGGAATTCATTTTTGGATTCGGAATATCAAAATTAGCGTAGGGTGAATTTTAGGTATTTTTCTGAAAACATTCAATTTTTATGAATAGTGAAAACACTATGTTACTATTTAAAATCCGACTTTTTATTTAAATAATTATTTATTTTATTTAAATTTATTATAGTTAAAAACTGATACATAATACCTATATAAGTTCAATTTAATTCATTGGAGTCGTTTTATAATAATTTTCTATATATAAAAATTTTATTGATCTTTTCACCGTCTTTTACCTACCTCAAAGGAGCTTTTTGCAAACATACATAAAACATAATTTTACGGCTCTTGGGTGTGGAATTTAGAAAATACGAGACACACGGTTAATATCAATGAGTAAAATGTTGTTCAATAAGATAAAAATAATTTTTTATGAATAGTAACTTCTTACTTTTTTTTACCACGGTTAAAAGTAAATAGGGTAATTATGGGTATAATTGATATTATTATTACCCTAAAACATGTCCTAATTTTATTTTATAAGTTTAATTCAACCAAAAAAACCTTCATAATAAAATATGACCATTTATGTCCACTTGGATTAGATTACGACATTTATTATTATTTTATTTAATGAAGAGTTAAAATAGTTAAAATCACTGTTTAATAACAAAAACCTTTTTAATGTAGTGTTATAGATAAGATAAATATGACAATAAATATTCATTAGAAAGTTAAAATGGTTTCCTACCTAATGTTATTTTATTTACAATTTTTAGACATTATATAAATTAATGTATTTATGAAACAATGATGATGCAGTAATTACCTTATTAATGAAATATTAAAATAATTGATGTTTTAAATACCCAAATAAATGTAATTTGAGACTTTTTAAGAATTACACTCCTTTTATAGGTTAATATGAGAATTTATTATTTATTTAATTAACATTTTTTTAACTAATCATGTGGTTATGAATTTCACAAAAATCAATTACCGCATAGTTTCAAAATTGACATAAAATAGTTTTTAAAACAAATATTATATTATTAAGTGATATTGTATTCATAAAAATCTAAGGTTCGGGAAAATGACTTATATAAGGTTATATATATTAATAATGAACCATTTTGGGTTCGTTTGGCTTGTTATAGTTTGTTTATTAACCATATAGTGTAAGAAAACAAGAAGACACATTAAAAGTTAAATTATTTAACTTAGAGTTAAATCTAAATGATAAGGTTAAAATAGTAACCTAAACTTGTCTAAAACCTATTTTTTGAGAGTATTTCGACCCATCTCCACTTTAGCTTCGAAATAAATCAATTTGGAGCTATTCTAAACCGAATATGACTTTATTATAAAATAATATTTTATGTTTTTCCAAAGGTGCCCCTCTCCTCCCACATAAAAAGGGCACCCCTTCCCTCTTCTCTCCACACCCTTTTGAGCCTTGAATCTCAGAAACACCCTACCAACTCCTCTTCTCATCCTCTCTAGTTACATCATAAAGGTTCTGGTCTTCTCAAAAGACCAATCGTAGTGCCCTAAGAAGAAGTTTAAAGGAGGTGCGTCGAGGAAGATGTAATATCTTTTACTGACTCTTTCAAGTTTCTTTTTTCTTATACTTCCTCATATTTAGGTGTTTCATTATAAAGTAATAACATCAGTATTAATTATATACATATATGTTTTTATGAATATTAAACCACTCTATTTCTCCTTCTATCCATCTTACAGAAAACGAAATCACCACGAGTGTGTACGTACGGAATATTGTCTCCACGCCGTGGTGAAATCAGTTTTTCGACCACCACCGTAATTGGATGGGTATAATGGTGTAAATAAATAACTATATATGATTATTTGAAAGTGATATTGATTTTTAAATGTTATACATACACTTCAATACAATTCCACGATCATGGGAATGATATCATCGCGCGTGCGTACGTACGGACTACCGTCTCCACGAACGCGATGAGATTCATTTTCCATGATTAACCATTCAATTATGATTATAAAGTACATATAATAAATAATCATGAATTATATTCCATAATAATGATACTGTATTTTTGTACATATATGTTTCATTTACTTAATTCCATTTAATTCAATAAGGAAATGAAAACAGCGTCCATGCGTACGCACGGCCTACCATCTTCATGTCCGGTGTATTCCATTTATCGACCTATCATATATATTTATATACTGAATATATATTATATATAAACCATTTTTTACATTCTGGAATTATGAAAATCATTATATAATTAATAATATCAAGAACAACATGTCAAAACACGTACGATAAATGAAACGATTTTACTCAAAATAGTACATTAACATGGAAATTACAAAAGAAATAGGTAATATAAAGTCATAAGTGAACCATATATGATATCGTAACAATGAATATGATTCTGTAATATTTCAATGACATTATTCTAATCATTATACATGAGTTTCGAATACGTATAAAGCATATCGGACCTAAGGTAAGGGACATCTATTCTAATCTCATTCTTATTCGAGGTTGTTATTCGTAAGTATTTACTATGGTTATTGTTATCATTCATGACCATGTTTTATAAAAATATATTCATGTATGTTTAAAGTAATTTTTACCCATTTTTGAAATTTGACACATGATATTATAAGAATCTTAATTTTTTTTACCACACGGGGAACTTTTTGACTTTTCTAAAAAAAGTACGAGAGGAATTTATTTTTAACTTATACAGAATGAACAGATTTTTACGGTTTAATAACACCCCATTTTCATGACACATACACTACAATATTTTATGACTTTTTTCAAAAAAAATAATTTTCTTTTAAAATTGCATGGCATTTTGTGAAAATAAAATGATTTGAAGAAGAAATGATATTTTCATCAAGAACTCATTTCAAGTGTTTTATCAAAACCATTATCCATCTAATATGAATTTATTTCATATGTGTATATTTCAAGTATAATATCTCTATGATTTACATTGTTTCACTTTTCTTATGATGAAATGATATCCATTTTTTTTATATGGATTATGTTACGATAGGATGACGTTTATGAAACCCATTTATATTCTTTGGGTTATGATAAATGATTTATGTTTATGTTGTGGCACACGTAAGAATGATTTCATTATGAGATGGGAAAGACATCTATCTCTATCCAATTCATTGGGTAAAGATTTATATCTCATGAGATAGACATGGCTAGAATGGTTAGATAATCATGTTCAGTGTTACAGGACTGGAATGGGGAGTGAACTCGATTCAAAAAGGGACTTTGTCCACTATGATGGTCTTGGCCGCAATTCCTTAGATACTATGGAAATCATATCATGTGAATAATGGTTTTCCACAATTACATGTTTTATCTCAATGATATTTTTTCCGGATTGATGTTCCATTGTGATATATGCCTTACGTACTTCCAAGATGTATGTCTTTGCTCAAGATTTTGATGTTTAGATTTTATGTTCAGGTTTTTGCATTCAAATGATTATGGATTGTTTTATGTTCAATATGTTTACCCTTAATGAGAATTTGAGCTCACCCTTTTAATGTTTTATTTTCCCTAGGATATAAAGAAATGTTTTATGTAAGAAAACAAAAGGGGACTATCTTTATGGGAGATGCTGAAGATCATCCATTGTGATAGGAAAATAATTTTTTAGTGTTTCCAAAGACACTAAACTATTATAGTCCTTGTATGTTTGTTTTTTTATGTATTAAGTATTCTGCAAAAGTAATTTAATTTCAATTTTTGTTATGCTCTGGGTCTCTACAGAATAGCTGGTCATGTATCATGTGTGGGTCCGACAGCTTAGCTGGTCTTGTATCCTGTCTGGGTCTAACAGCTTAGATGAATGAGTGAATACATCTGATAATCTCTATCTCTCTACAAAAGATGTATACCTATGTGAGTTGAGTCTTGTATTTCAATCATCATCATTGATGTGATTGAATTTACTTCCATTGTGGACTGGGTTGTGTTTTGGCTTGATAGTTTGAGCCGAAATGTGACTGGTAACTTAAGTATATGAATGAGCATATACCAAAGTAGGGTTGGTTGATACTTCGTGATTGGATATTTCTACTGTGGTTTATCCTTTATGGATTCCGAGAGACCTTCAGGGGTCTCAGGGTCCCCTAATGAGTATTTTTATACTCACCCTTGAATGGGCTTCAGCCACACCTTGTTGTGTTCTGGGCAGATGACGGACATCGGTGATCTAGGCTGAGGGTGACGGACAGAACGCTTCTCGGAGCTGGATTAGACTGGACGTACCGCATAGAAAAGTTGTTCATGTTCTATACCTACCCTTCAGGTTGGATTTCCCGATGGATGATCTAATAGATGTTTTCCCTTTTTATTTTTACTTGTTGTTCGGTTGGGTTTTCATACTGGCCCACTTACTTTCATCACACCTTACTTTTCTATTTTTAGTACTAGTTTACTCTACTGTTTGTGTTCAAGTTGTGTGTGTGTTACAGGTTAAAAGTAAATGCCTTCCCATTTTATAGGGATTACACCTTTTGTTCTAGTCAACAGTCCCTGGCCTATGAAAAAAGGGATTGGGGTAGTCATGGCATGTTCCCCGAGGAGGGGTCATGACATGCTGATAAGTTAAGCACTACGAGATGAACTTGGCCACCTTTTTTCATGCCGCGCCACTGAAACTGCTCTTTCAATGTCTTATACATATTCTTTGTACCTAGATATAAAACCCATATCAAATGGTGGTAATCATGAAGGAGTTGTTCATGAAAAACTATAGGTACTACCATCCGATATCTGAAACACAAAATTGAACCCAAATCATGTTTCCAGCCCTCAATGATCTCCCCACCATTGAGTTTTTAACTTACTACCAGACATTCAGCATCAGTTTTTTGTGACTCTTTGAACATTTTTACTAAATCAAGAACCAGCAATGTTAAAAATAAAAATGAAACATCTCTTTGGTCTCCACATTCCACATTCAAGTTGGCTAAGACCGACATCAACTACCATTTATCTGAAGCTTCTTTCGCCAACTGAGCATATGACTTTCTACTCAATGCATCTTCCACCAAATTTGATTTCCCTAGTGTGTACATTAAGTCAAAGTATAACATTTGGAGATAATCCATCCAAATCACTGGCCTCCGATTCAAATATCGCAGTTAGAAAATGTGTTTCAAGATTTTGTGATCTGTAAACACAGTTTATTTATCACCAAAGAGATAATGTGTCCATGTTTTTATATAATGGATGTCTACAACTAAATCCAAATCATGTGTTGGGTAATTATTCTCATGAACCCACAAATTCCTTGAACCATAAGTAAACACATGATCTCATTGCATAAGAACATTGCCCAACCCAGATCTTGATGTACCTCAATACACTACATACCCCTATCTTGTTTCTCGCATGTTCAAGATAAGTGATGATGTATGTCAAACTTCCAGTACCTAGAAAGACTTATGACATTCATATGTATATTTTAATGGCTAATTCTACTTTTTCAGAGTTGTAATTGGTGAAGCTAGTCATGAAAAATCATGCAAAAGTGTCAGTAGTGACTAGCTAGACCATGAAATTTTCTTATATCAAAAACATCATTTGGTGGTTTCTAAGAGATAATAGCTTCTATAATTTCAGGTTCAATAGAAATTCCTTTCATAGAAATAATATGTCCATGAAAATTTACTTCATGTATCCAAAAATCACACATTGATAGTATGGAATACAAATGATGATCTCTCAATATTTGTAACAAAATTTCCTGGTGAACCTCGTGATCGACCCTTGTCTTTTAATAGACCAAAATGTTATCCAAAATCACCACAAAAATTAATCCAGATATTGTTGAGATATCTGATTCATCAATTCCATGAAGTCTGTTGGTGCATTCGTTAGACTGAAAGGCCAGAGTACATATTCATAGTGGCCATATCTACTTCAGAAAGATGCCTTTGGAATATCAACTTTCCGAACACTCAATTGGTGGTATCTTGATCGCAAGTCGATCTTGGAGTACCATTGGGCTCCCCTTAATTGATCAAACATATCATCAATGTGTGTAATTGGATATCTGTTCTTTATCATATATTGGTTAAGCTCATGATAATAAACACATATCTGAATAGTTTCATCTTCCATCTTCATAAACAAAATGGGTGCTTCCCATGGAGACATACATGGTTTAATGAAATCCCTGCTTTCCATCCCTCTAACTCCACTTTCAATTCTCGTAACTCTATTTGTTCTATCCTATAAAGAGTAAGGGAAATAGGATAGGTCCCTAGAATGAGATCAATCATAGACTCCACTTACCTTAGAGGTGGTAACCCTGTGATGTTCTTGAGAACGATATCTAGATATTTATCCACAATAAGTAGAAAACTATTATTCTTGATATATTCCATTGATTCCAAAGTCAACGCTTTCAACTGGTAAGAGATCATTCCCACCATTGGTTCCAACAAGCTCTTTGCACCTTTGTTTACCATCCCCTATCCTTTGAAGAGATGCTCGATGTCGCCCTCAGTCATGAAACTAGTTGCTCTCCTATAACTTTCAATTTGAGCCTTGAACATTGTCAACAAATCCATACCGAAAAGCACATCATAGACATCCATCTTTATCATAGATAAATCCGATTTCACCTCAGCTCCATAAATAGTTATAACACAAGCTCTACACATGAAATCTAAACATTCTCTTTCACTGAGAGGAGTTTGGAGTTTTATCATAGAATTCATAATTTCATGTTTTAAACTAGCAAATAGGTGCCCCACTTCCTCTTCATCATAGTAATAGAGTTCTCGGCCCCTTTGGTGAATAACACTATTCTTCCTCCACTTGGATTTTCAGCAGTGATAGATATCGTAAATGGAGTATCCATATACAGTCCCAACTCAATGGTTTGAATAGCATCAGTGATGCCTTTGAACAACTATTGGCTCATGTGAAACCAAATTCTCAAAAGTCTCTTTGAACTAGTTCTTATAACACCTATTGGGAACCATTTTCTAAACCAAAAACAAACTCTCTAAATCTCATTCTCTAGAAATTTATGGCTTAGAATTTTTCAAATTCTATTACATCAACTATCACAACATTGTTTTCCAAAAATAACATTTCTCTATGTTTAACTATTTTTTTAAAACATTCAACAAGATTTTTGAAAATTAATCCTTTTTCAAAATCCCAAAAGAATTCCATTTTTTAAATTCATTCATTTAAAAAAATTCATTCCTTTTCAAAAATAAACACTTTTTACAGAACATGAATCTCTCCTTGAAATGATGTATGAAATCCTTGTGGGAATTCATTCCTCTACAATGCATGTCATATTAATATCAATGGATAACCACATGAAAATGAGAATTGAAAATCTTAGAAGTGTCTCCAAAAACTTGTTTACCCAACTCCCTGATAACATGATGTTCAGAATAAAATGGCTAACTATGTCCTTTTATGATATACATTTCATATTCCGACAATAATTATCCATTCAATGAATCCCACCCAAGGAATAGACAAGAAGGGATTTAATTTCAAAAACTAGGATCATCGATGACTACTTGTTAGGTAAGAACTGAAAAAGATGATACCATTTGTACCACATATGAAAGAATAGACTGATGCCATACGTAATAACCTTCCAATTCTCATTGGCTTGAGAGCACAATAAGTCATTACATGACCTTAAGATACATCCACAAGATGCCAAAGGCTGGTAATAAATGCCAATGGGGATCAAATACAAGTGGGTGATGATTTAACTTTTATAAAATAAAACTATAAACCTACCAACCATGACCAAACATTAACTATATTATGCATGAAAAAATGAAACACAACTCAAAAAAATCATGCTTCTCAAAACCACATCAATGTAAGAAACATCGGAAGAATAACCAAGTATCAAAGTACAGAGTAAATAAACTACACAAGACACTCCAATGACCTCAAGACTCTATGCCCCAGAATCTCCAGGCTCCCAAATCACCGAACATCCAAAAAATTATGAGGTAGTGCTAAACACATTTGAAACATTACCTTTTCCCTTTTCCCCGAGGATAACATCTTTAAAATCACCAAAGTGCCAAAGTAGGGGTGAGTATAAAACTCAGTAGGTTTTCCCCAATTACTTCCCTACTCATGCCACTAGGATAGTAGAGTTAGCAACAATTATATAAAAATAATTATATAAAAAAATTTATCAAAAACATTTTATTACTAAATATAAACATGTTTCCAAAAACATTCATTACCAAAATCATACAAGCTCAATTGAAACTAATGTTCCCAACAATATATTTTTTCATAAAAATTACTGAACAATGTTTACAACCATTTCACAATATCCTTTCATCTACATACACAACCATTACTCAAACACATGAAACCAACCATGCATTCTACATTATGATAATTCCATATTCACGAGAAGTTTCTCATCGATCTTCCAAGTCATCACAAGTTAATTGTTTCCCATTTTCATTTAAACCTTTAGCACCAAGTACAAAAAAAGGTCATATTTCAACCAAGCCCATTGTAAGAAATTCCCATGTGCCATTAACCATTTGGAATTGAGAAAAATGTATTATTTCAACCAAGCCCCATATATGGAATATGAACACACTCCACATATGTCTAACGATAAAAAAACAAACCTTTCAATAAAAACAATTTTTTATTGAAAACAATTTCCATCAAAACCATTTCAATGCCAAACCATTTCAATAAAACTCTATTTTTATTGAAAATAATTTATATTGAAACCCCCATTTTCATCAACCATTTAGAAATTCCCAAAAATCCATAATTTAAAATCATCATTTTAAACTAAGGAATCTAAACTGTTTTTGGAAAACCATTCACCATGATCACCCAATTTCATAGAAACCACAAGTCATATCAAAAGAGTATTTTTCCAAGCATTTAAAAATGGATAAACCAATTTGAGTCTAAGAAAATAAATTATATAAAGAGGAGATACTATTTAATCCACCTACCTCAAAGGTTTTGACGAAAAAATTGACAACAAATAAAGAAGACACAAGAAAGCAGGTTGATTCTCCAGAAATGGCCTTAGTTCTCTTATCCTAGTATGACCATGAAACAAAATTGAATTATTTGGTGTCCAAAAAACATAGATATACCCAATATAGGTTTAGATACGAAAAATAATGGAGATCTGAGAAGCAGATCTAAGAATATCTAAGAAACCATGAAAAATCAGGAATGAATGGTGACATACATCAATAATTGGACTCGAAATAACCAAGGTAAGGCTATAAGTTGAATCCAACTCGAATAAGAAGGGTTCTACAGCATTATAGGGATATTAATATCGAAATAGTGGTGTCTTGAAGAAAAAAAGATATATATAGTGCAAAAACGAGTAATCTCCTAGAAAATAGGATCTAGATTTGACCTCTGTGCAATGTTTGATGACACGGTTTGGGCCAACCATGTATAGATCGTGCATCCTCCCTTTTGGTCCCGACACTCCTTGTAAATCCCCAAAACTCCCCCATCCTTCACCTTTACCATTTTTAATTAAACACATTTTTTATGGAAACATCCCACTTTATGGAAACACCCCGCTTTATAGAAACACACCACTTTATAGAAACAACCCACTTTATGGAATCAAGAAGCACTATGAAATAACCTAACTTTATCGAAACTCTCTATATTATATAATCTCTCTATTTTATGGAAACTATCTATTTTATGGATGTTCTCTATTTTATGGAAGCACTCTATTTTATGGAAACAGTCTATTTTATGGAAACTCTATATTTTATTGAGACTCTCTATTTTATGGAAACCTAATCAAATACACACCAATTAAAAAAATGCGAGGAAAGGGGTTATGTACCTGAAATCAGGGGTACTACAATATCCAATACTTCATGGTATTCAAACACTATAACTTCTACTTTCTCCCACATAGCCATAAAAACATACGAACAACTAACAACAATTCTACCATACCAAAAATAAATCAGGCGAGGATATATTCCAACAAATCTTTCTACACAAGGTTTGAATATATATATGTAATGACCCAAAACATTCTGATATAAATATTTTCCTCCACTAATATGTGTACAATTAATTGTATATAAAAAATCAATCAGAGAACTATATTTTTTATTAAATCAATATAGAACATAAAATATTAATAATAAATAGATACAAAAAAATTAAATTTGAATAATAAGAAAATATACAAAAGTAAAGAGTAAAACTATAAAATTATATTCTGCTGCATTATGGTCCCTTTAAATTATCATAGATTCGAAAAACAATATAAAAACACAACAAAATATTTCGATCAATATTTAATTCTTAAAATGTAATATATATATATATAACTCTAATATAAAATTATTGAATAAATAATAAAGTAAATGTGTAGTCTATATTGTAATATAAGTGATTATATGAATGTTACAATAGTATATAATTATAGAGAATAATGACTAACCCCGGAAATGGTAATTGGTCCAATAAGAATAAAAAAATTTAAAAATAGATATTAAAATGACTAGATTTAAGTAAATTTTAATATTATAATTCTCTAAAAATAAATCTTAAATCATATAACATTAATGAAAAATAATTTTAAATTTTTATAATGTTTAATTTATCTTATTCTGAATAATATTAATTCTTAAATTAAAATTTAATCATAAAATTTTCTATGTTATTTTGTTGACATCAAATATAATAAATAACAATAAATTATATAATAATTGTCATTGAAAAAAGAAAATATATCTTTAATCATGTAAAAATAAAAAATATTTTTTAATATAAAATTAGGTTTATTTATTTATTTTTTTATTTTAATTAAAAATTAATTTTCAAATACATACAATTTTAATTTTATATAACTAAATTCATTTTTAAAATCAAGAATTTCAATGGATTTTATCATTATTATTTCTTATTTTTAAGAAAAATGTTTGGTATGAATGACAAGATATTGTTTTTATGAATACAATAACTATAAATAAAATTATGATCTATAGGACTTTTAGAGTGTATATATTTTCATGTTAGGGTAAATCCATTGTGTAATGTATCATCCTTTTATAATGGAATCATTATGATCTATTTATAATCCCTTTATATTGCACACATGTTCTAAAGGAAATGATTCTGAATACTTAATCCACACACTCAAACATTTTTTACAAAATTTATGGTTTTGAATCCCAATATATATATATATATTGGGAATTCTACAATCCCATTTTTCTAACATTTTACCTTTATTCATATATGGAATTAATCTATCCATTAAATTTCTATATTGTAATTGTGATTTCAAAACATTTAGAACACATTCCCTTTCTTGGTCACATTTTTCACAATCTTCTCAAATGAGGTGAAGTTTTGGGATATTATGGGTTTTCAAAATCTAGGATTTATCCAATCAAAGATTCAATACTTAAAACTATAAATATTATGGATATAACCATGGGAAATTATATATAATGATATTTTTTTTTCTTCAAACGTTTGCTTAATTCATCTTGACTTTACCTTAATGTGAATTTTTTTCTTTTCATATTCTGTCATTTCCCTCCATATAATTTTCTTTATATGGATTGTTCAGGGAATGATTTCCATTAAAATATTTATATATCCCATTTATCTGTGTGTTTTGAAATTTTGATATCTATTAATCAGAATCCCCCTTAATCAATATACACACTTTAACTACTTATCCATATCAAATTATCCCATCTCAATGAAAATCATATGATGAGACATAATTCATTATTCAACTGCTAATAGATCATATTCCCTGAATAATGTTGATAGATTTTATCCATAAATATGTTTAAATTAATATATCCTTGTTGAGTTGAAACTCATTAGGCCCTGTGTGACATTCTACTTCTCCTAACCTATGATAATTTCCAAATAATTTAAACAATTTTATTATAAGTAATAATTTATTATTTATATTTTAATTTTATCATTAACTAAACTATACTCGGTTTTAACATGATTTTCATTTATTCAAACATGATAAATTTTATAAAATTAAATTAAAGATAAAAATTTATTATTAAATTTTCACTATGATTTATAAATCACCTTATAAAATTCAATTTTTGACTAGTAACACATACATTTATGATAAATTCAGACACATTTGATAATATATTATATTATATAATATATGTGTTTCTAAATACTTTGTTTTCTTCCTATGTTCTTATAAAACTAATACCAAATAGAATTTCACAACTTCTAAAAATATTAACTATAATTATCCCAACATGATATTGTATGATATTTTTTTACATTTGTTTTAATGGTATTAACTATATTTTATCTTAAAAAGAACCAAATCATAGTATCCACATGAAACTAGATATATACATAAGAATTCAATAAAAATTATAATTTTATAGTACATCATAATTATTTGTTAAAAAATAATACATATTCACAGTTATAAAAATTTCAACATAAATGGTATTCTTTTACATTTCCTGAGGAATTAATAATATAAAATAATTGATCTTGGATACTCAATAATGCATACCATATCAATTGTGTAACATATGTCAAAAGTGATCATGAAATATATGACATGAATGAATAATGAGCTATATAATTATATGAAAAAAGCAAAATTAATCATAATTACATACTGCTGTAATGAAAATCCTTAGTAATTCCAGGTATGTAACATCATGTGAACACCTTCAGAAATTTGGGCCATGAAAATATTCCCAAAGGGTAAGGACAGCCCCATTATCATGTCTTTATTATCTCTAGATACCTACTGTTTCTATAAAAGATTTATCAAGTAGGGGGTAAACCTAAATAATATTAAGTCTAATATATTCGCTCATCGACGAATATATTATAGATAATACATGGAATAATAGTTAATAATTAACCACCAGAAAACACATTGAATAATTATTAATTAAAAATCAAATAAAAAGTATTTGACTATATATAACCAAGGAATATACTATCATTTAAATAGTTTTCCCTGGTGAATCAAATTGAGTGGTTATCAATATGAATGAACATTAATAAATATTACTATAGTGTTATCATATAGTTTGATTCATGATAAAGTAACACTTTGAATAAACATTATATCAAAGTATTTTTTTGATAGGTTATATGTGTATTATCAGATGTATCACTATGGAGTGAAATTCAAACATTGGGGTTTCCTTTATTATATAATTTGGTGGATATAAATAAATAACCATAAAAATTAAAATATGTTACTCTTATATTTGATAAGGAGTGGAATTAAAACCCTATTTAATAAATAAATCCCAATACTAATTGAATAAATGCAAAAGGTTCTTCTATGCTCAATATAAAGAGTAATCCTGATTGAGAACATTAAAGGTTGAATCATAAATATTATAACCTAACATATAATAGTTTCCCCTATTAGAAGTTTAAAATAAATAATACCATATGTAAATGGAATTAAATAGGCTTTATAAAACAATTGGTATAAGAGGAATACTATAATTAACTATGACAGATATTGTATCCTTATATTATTTGAATGGAGTATAAGGAAATGACATGGGATTATCATAAGAATATGATATCAAATAGGGAATATTAAAAAATTTATGAATAATTTCATGAAATGGATATTGAATATGGAATACATTATTATAAAATATCTTGACATGTGAGAGAGAGTGAGATATGAAATAAACTTTTACCTTATTTTTATTCAAATCATAAAAAATAAATCCATTAAAAATCCCCAATATATAGATAGATATCTATAAAAAATGAATATAATATAAAAATAATTATAATAAAAAAACATTATGTGTATAAAAAAATATAAGTGAAAGAATTTATAGGTATTTTTTATTTTAATTTCATGAAAAAAATTATAAATTTTTTTACATAAATTTAATTACCTACGCACTATACCCCATAAATATTTTTTATATACTATGACACTCCACCATAATTGATATTTCATAAATTAGGGAAATAAAATCATGTTTTTTGATTCATTGTCCTGTATACACATTTATTATGATATCTCTAACACGTATCCACTCTGTATATTCCCTAAACTAGATCACCAAAAGGCCCCATGAATGCCTCCCTATACTGTACATGCTACCGACCAGTAGCAAGGGTCAAGTAAAACATGTGGGGATACTATAACATTTTTAATGGAGAGAAACAAATATAGAAATAATAATAATAATCAATATTAAATAAGAATAGTTAAAAATTAATCAAATAATTTTCTTTCATAACCATCAACTATAACAATCCAGTATAAAAATTTGTCATGTCATGAGAGTATAATATTTCAACAAAAAACTGAAATAGATCTCCACCAAAAATACACAAAACATTAACCAAAAGAATGGATTTCCCCTCATCCATGATCTAACCCATTTCAACCATCTATCATATTCCCCTTGGCATTATCCTAATATGAAACCACATATTTTACTCAGTCACCCTATGGTAACCTGAGAAGGGTAAGAGTATAAATATATAGGACATCTCCAAAGGTGTATATAAAATATCCTATCCAAAAATAGTGTCATCATAGATACATAAAACAATATTTTAATAGTAGATAAACCTATTTTCATTATTTAATGACATTTAGATTATCTACATTATTTATATGTTCCATGTTATACCCTAACTCCTTAAATTGGCTTTGTCCAATTCAGGTTGTCTAAATCATATTTCTTATCTTTCATATGCCAACATACAAGGAGAAACAGTCAATGTTTTCAAAGTTAGGTTTATAATTCGATGTATTTCCATCACAATAGGGATATGGAAATCCATTTCTATACCATTACTGTATAAATAATCAGTATATCCTCTGAACCATAAATGCATCATGCTCTAGGAGCATGAGACTGGCCCAGTTAAGTATAAGGAGCCTAAGGGAAACATACCTCCATACCATTAATAATAATTCAAATGTTCATCATTAGTGACCTATTATCATAAAATAAGAACAATAGAAAACAGTTTCACTCTTATCAATATACCCATGGATAATTCATTTCAACACATTAACTAAATTTCACATCATGCCCATTTATCAATTTCTTCATAACCACAACCATTAAGTATATAATTAAATCATTATAAAAACATGTAAATGCCATTTTTAATCATTTATCAACATTTCCCATAATCATCTCTTAGACCATATAAAATTTCAAAGTTAATCTAATCAACTCTGTCTTCTAATACAACATGACAAGTAAAAACACAATTCGTTGGAACTCAATAGCCATGTAATTTTCAATTCTCAATACAATTACAATTCTCAAGGGACTTGAACACACCATGTGTTACCTTAAGATTGATCTACTCATCACTAATGGATTAAATGAGGTTTTTGGAAGTTATAACACCACATTTCATCACCCAACTTCTAATTTTATAATAAAAATAAACACTGAATTATAAAAGAACAAAAATTAAAGCCATATTCACATGAAATAATTCATCAATACTATTGGAGAATCTTGTAAATAGTATACCTGAAGATATTTTGTGAAACCTATCTCAAACATAGCCCATGATTCATGTCTAGGGAACCCTAAATTCCCAATATTATAATTTCATAGTAAATAAGGGTTTAGGTATTTGGATGGAGGGAAAACCTTCAAAATTTATTTTCCACAAAATTAAATAAAGAGGACTATTATACTTACTAAGAAATTCAATTTCCAACCAATGTTTCTTTGAACAAATAAACATTGATGAATAGTATTCCTTGGAGAGTTGTTAGATTTTGACTTGGACCCTAGCTACTGAAGGTGGAATGTGGATGAATATATTTTTGAAACTCATTATGTTTATTGGGAAAAATTGGAAAATAATCAATTTTAAATAGGTACATAGTTTTTATACATGGAAATCAAATACATTTTCAATCATGTGGTTCCCTACTGGTAAGAATAAACCACAAAACAAAATTTTTTTTGTCACCCATATGGTTTGAACAACTATGAGATTGTCATGTGGTTGCCTCTGTCCATGAGGGGCCCAATAAACATGGTCTATTGGTACACTATGCAAGATTTTCAACCCATGTATCACCTTCCTCCATAAAATATTGTTATAGATCAGAGTTTTCATTCACCATATACAAACTGTGCACTATGAAGTAGATGGCCTATGTTACCCAATTTTCCTTTCATGAGCCCCTTGGAAACCCTTAGGACCTTTCCTATTATCATGAAGAATTCCACCATGAAAACAAAGGGAAGTTAAAACAAAATTCAAAAACAAAACATACATTATCATTATTTGGAATCATATGACCTCCCCACATTATTATAGATCATCTTTGAGCTTCTATACCAAATATCCATAGGTATATAAAGTAGTTTGGTTGGGACACTGGACCCAAATATCACTATCCTCCTCAAATTTTTTTAACAGAATAAATATCTGTTTCTAAATCACTCCAACCAATGGGAAAATCTTACCCTATAAGACATTCTCACTACTACCCATAACATAAATCAGATCTCCTAAAGAGATACCTAAACCTAAATCTCAACTTCATAAACACAAATCTCATATTTGGTTAGTGTGATAATGTAAAATCTTTGACAAATAAACAACATCATGCATAGAACTGTACCACTATAGATGTTCTAATTAGTATACCATTGATATGATTCTATCTATAACCATTAATTAATAAACAGACCTAATAATCAAATTAACCTATTTTAAAATCTAATGGTTTCTCAATCTTGTATAAACCCGAAGAAACACATTGAACCCACTATACTACATTCAATTTTCCTATCCATATTTGGGCTAAAATATGTTTTTAGAAACACCTGATTACCTGGATACTTCATAAACCATTTCTAGAAACATGATGTAAAATAAGGGTCCCCATATGAAAAAATTCTCCAAGGCACCCCATAAATTCCCACTACCTTTCAAAAATATTTGTTTCCAATTTATTATTGTGTAAATGTATAATTTTTCAATAATAAAAGGGATACTTTGGTTAACCAATAATGTATTACACAAAAAGTATTCTTCATCTGAGGAATCCTTCGATGTCTCACCATAAAATCCATAGTAATGTTATCCCAATTATATTCTAAAATGGGAAACAACTTTAAATGTATTTTATATCATTGAGGCTCATTCCTCAACTACTAATAGGTGTAGCATTACATCACAATACCTACAACATATTTTTTGATTCTAGGCCTCCAATAATATACATGAAAATCATGTTACATTTTGGTAAAACTAGATTGAATGACCAACTTTGATGAATGAAACCCACACATCATGTCCTCTTTCATACATGTGTGCATAATCACATGACTATGAAAAAATATAATCACATCATCATCTGTTGTCCAATCAGAATGTACATCCCCTCCTTCATTGATTTACATTGAAATAAAATAACTCTAGACCCTCATATTCTTGTAGCATAATATGAATTGAAAGAGATTAATCGATGGATAAAAACTTGAGTTTCATTTGATAATACTCCTTCTGAAAACCCATGTGAATCTTAGTGAACTTGTACATCATCTTCCACTCAATACTAGACTCCTGAACCACTTGAGACATTATCTTTTAACTCATCTAATCAACAACAGAGTTTCCCTTTCCTAGAGTATCATCTGGTTAAAAATCAAAGGATTTCATATAGTCAACCGAACATCATATACATGGATTTAAATAACATTAGTAAAATATTTATTTGAGTCTCTTATGGTTATTATTAGAAACAAACATTCCCCCAAAATATAATGTATCCACCACTATATGTAATAAATGATTTTAGTTAACACAATATTGTCTGTAGTATATTTTCATTCATACAACATCAACTATCGTGATCCTTACACCCCAAATTGTTCTCCATGAATCAACACTACCCCTTGTATGTCCCAAGATTCAACAAAAAATAGAGTATACTCTTCACCTTGATCGAGTAAGATCAAAATAAGTGTTGTAGTCACATTCCACATTAGCTCCTGGGAAGCATACTTTCATTCCTTATTCCACTCTAAATTATAATTATTATATTTTAAGACTGATATCAGCACTTCCATGAGGGAAATTGTTTTATTGAACCTTTAGTAATAACCTTGAAAACCCAAAAATATTCAAACAAAAAAATTGACCATGGGATTATCTTACGAAACAAATTCTTGAACACTCTCAGGGCCCACTATCACCCTTTCCTCTGAGATTATTTCAAATAATAAATGTACCAGGTAAATTTAGATATTAAACATAGATTTCTTGGAATATATATAATTCCATATCATTAATCATAGGATGGTTTAATGTTAGTTATTATGATCATCATGAGTTTGGTAGTACACCATGATGCCATCGCTAAAAAATATCATGAGTAATCCATGCAAGACTGAATGATTCAGTTCATCAAATACATAAGCATAGTATGGGAACTCATTATCAAAAAAGTTATCACATTGAACCCTTACAAATTATAACTACTCCTAAAGTCCATTTGTGGAATATCAGAAGGTGTAACACTAAATTAATGGTACCATGATATCAAATAAATCTTAGACAACTCCAAAGAACATTTATAGTGATAAAAAATTTCATCAATGCATGGATGATGATACCAGTTCTTAATCAACATTCAGTTCATACTTTGATAGTCGACGCACATGGGAAAATATTCATCAGTCATATTGGAAAATAAATCTAATGGTAACCATGATGTCATAGTAGAAAGGATAAACCTCATATACTCCAACTCCTCTATATTTTCATTTATATTTTGTAGCTCTATTTATTTTATTCTATAAGTTATTGTAGAAACTAGATTAGATCCTGAAATCACAAAACATTGGGAACTCAACTTCCCATACATGTAGAATCCCTCATAACTCATAAAGAGAAAAATATTGAACTAATCTAGTATGGGATGAAATACTCCATTCCCCCCAACTCTATCGTCAATATCATGAATTTAAACCTAATATGTGAGCTAACATATCTTCTGAAAAAATTTCCATACATGTCTTGCTGAGATATTCCATTCTCTATGATGAAAATAAACTTCATCCCCAAGATATATGAGACTGTAACTCCTATAATAAAAACAATATAATTCTAGTATGAAACCAACAATTCCAATCCCATTATTAGGTCAAAAACTATCTTCTCCATAATTTAAATTTCCCAAAATAGACAATACCACCCATCTATTAGGGAAAATTCATTAAATCACTGGATAAACACTGATCATACACCTAATAGTGTGTCGATTGACATAACACCATATATAAACTCCTTCACCGTATAGAAAAAATTTAGAAACACATGATATTTCAAATAGTTAGAAACCATGTATAAAAAAACATTTGAAAACATAGAAGCTATAACATTTCACTAGTTGTACTCCAACTACTAGACTGGTATGGGGTAGAATACCCTCATATACTTCTATATATTTACATAGGTCCTCCACACCCCCAATTGTTTTGGGTTATTATCGACCCTATGTACCTTACACATCCACCCGCAAGCTCAGTATTCCACTAGTGGTCGTGGACACTGACTACACATGTGGACCAGTCTATTAAACTAATAATAGTGAATCCAACATGTGCCACATGAGACTAGTAACATCTTGCAACAATTTACAGGTATTCCTAAACCCCTATTTTTACAAATCATTGGTTGGGTATAAATTGGGGCTGTTTTAGGTTGAAATTTTATATTTTTAAAATATTTTGGGCTAGATCATGGTTGGCACATGGTTTCCCCAAACTATACACCCTTCCAAGCCAAAAAATTAAAACCATTATAGTGAGGATTTTCATGTTTGGCACACGGATTTTTAGACCATTCACCCTCTTAGGAGAAACTGTGAAGCCCATTTAAAGTTGTTTATAATCAGGCCACATTGTTTGGTCTAACCATATAGATCTACCAAGTTAATCATGTGTGTATTTTAATTAATCCAAAAATAAAATATAAATTACATAAACCCTCACATTAAGTTATAGATGGACCTATCATGACCACATACAATTTCTTCTTCCACAAGAACACAAAATAAGTGATTTGGGCCCCTCTACACCCTCTTGAATGTGGATTTAAGATTGAAGAATGCCTTTCTATCTTCACCGTTTAGGCTTCCTCTTCTCATTGTCTATCTCCTTCTATATCGATGCTCTTACCTATTGTTCTATAGATCCCCTTATTCCATTGTTGATATAATACCCCATTTTATGTAATCTTAAACCTAGGTTTTATTCTTTGTTTCCATGATCATCATCTTCATTGAAAAATCTATATTATAATTTGGTGTCATATGATCTGTTGATCACAAGGTGGGAATTTCTATCATAATACCTAATTATTTGTAATTAAAAATAACTTTAATAATATGAATTATTTGAATTAGAAAAAATTTTATCATTTCAATTATATATATTTTGGTTGGTTTTGTTGGAAAACCCCAATTCCATTAAATTGGGGATTTGAAATGGTATTTTGGAATGAAATTAGAAAAAAAAACAATTCCATTGAATTGGAGTGTGTTTATTGAAATTCATGAAATTTAAATTTTTTAATTTAAATTGTGGAACGGATTTGATGGAAAAATCATAAGAACCCCCAATTCCATTTAATTTGATGAATTTTTTAAATTTATGGAAGTTATTTTATATTAAATTGTTGAATTTAATTGAGAAATAGAATTATGAAATTTTATTGTAAACTAATTTAAAATTCTTATTTTTGAAAAATGGATTAAATTGGGTTTAATAGAAATCATAGGGTTTATTTTAGAGATAGTCACATTTTTATTAAAACCCATTTTGGTTTTAAAATGGAAATTGAAATTTTTGAAATGGGGGAATGGGACTTCATTTTATTTTAAGGGTTCTTAAAATAAATTTCAAATATTTTAATTAATCTAGAGCATATGCAATCATATGTAGTTAGTGAGTTAATAGGACAAACACCCTTGGTTTTAATTGTCCAATAAATGGATTGACACATTACAAAACTTACAAAATAATGGATAGAACAAGTTAATTTCCATATAGGACATAGATGAGTCATCTATTTCTTGTGCCAAAGGACCTGTGTACACACTACGGTTTATCACATTTTTGTGGGTATCCCATAACCTGTAAATATAAATCCTCTTGGTAGATGATAATTTTTCTCTCTTGTTTGTATATGAGACACAAATTGTTTCCATTGTTGTAAAATATCTTACAGGCATTGTGAGTTATATAAATTATCTTATATAATTTTTTTGATAAGATATTTGTTTAAAATTATTTCCATCATTTTAAATGTGAAGAATTATTTGATAATTTATTTACATCATTTTAAATATAAATCCTGATTTGTTTAAAAATTAGATTGAAATTCCAAAAATATTTATTTGAAAAATGATAGATCCTTGTTTGGTTAATTAGGTTTTGAAATATTTTTTGGAATCATTAGTGAGACCCTACTGAACTTTTACCTCACACCATACATGTGTCTTTGAGTGTTTTTATATTTCCTCTTTCTATGTTCCACCAGGGGTAAAGAAATGCTTGGAGGTGGTTCTAGATATTGATTTATGGATGTGGAGTGTTGTGTCTGTTGGGATAATAGATGTTTATCTATCTTGATTTACAGGTACATTATTGTAGTAATTTATGTTTTCATACCAGTTTGAATTTTGGTACATATCTCTTAGTGGAGTTTTTATTTTGTATGTATATTGATTTTATTTCTTGATTCCATAATATTAGTGGAAAATTCTTTCTCACATTAATATTTATGATGATGGAAGCTTATTGCCAAATGGTCAGGATTGGGAACACCCCTCAGGCCATATTTGTGCTGGCTCAGTTTTTTGGAAAACAGGGTACCTAGGATGGTTTGTGAAAAAATGGTATTAAAACTATAGGTTGAGCTTATTTTCTAGAAATCAGTATCATTTATGTAATCTTTTTCGGAATTAGTAGGTATATATGATTGAGTGTCTTATTGTATCTCACAATAATGAAACATAAGACACTATGAGAAGTTAGGGAAAATCTATCTAGAGGATTAGTTCTATAATTTTCTCTTATTTTGATTTAGATAGTTTGAAATCATAATCTTGTTTTTCAATCTGTTGGCATTAATTTCCCTCGATTCATTGTTTATGTGTTCTTATAATGTAGTCAAAGTTATATTCATGATGTTTTGTAGTATCATGCATCATTGAATACATGTGAATCAAGACCAGAAAGAAAATTTTCAAAATGTCAGTGAGAAAACACTCTGGTGAACCCTAATCTTGTTGAGTGGATTATTCATACTATTCAAACTCTGGGACATGCACCAACACCTGTTCCCATTTAGGATCCATTTATGGAATATCAGAGGGATTCTCTCTTAGAATTCTCTCATGACTTACATCAATAATAGTCAATACCATTCAATGGATAAAATGATCTGAAATAGGATAAAGAATGGATGAGTATGATGGAATGATTGTTTTGGTTATTGGAGAAACATGAAGAAATATTGTTGAATTGTGCCACCTTCTTGCTAGAAGGACCAAATAGAAGATGGTGGGACACTATGTTAACTGTGAAAATTATTCTGTATTAGAGGGTAAATTAATCAAATTATGTTTAATTAACTAGTTTCATCAAGAGTTGATGTTTCCAGCAATGGATTTAGATTATTTCAAACATAAAAAGGCAGACAGAACAATGACAGAGTATAAATACCATTTTTCTATGCTTATGAATATCACACTTGATATGGTATAAAATGAGAATATGAAGGCTTGAATAATTGAGTTTGGAATTCAATATGAAATTAATTATTAGGATTTGATTCTAAATTTTTCTTCTTTTTAAATGGTTTGGGATAGAGTATTGGAGGTAAAATTGGACCTAGCTAGAAATTCATGGTTATCAAGAGTTTCTTTATCTCTCAAAGTTAGTGTGGTTTCCTAAAAATGAAAGTGGAACCATGATGATTCTCATGGTGATTTTCAATAGAAGGATCATTATAGACCTCTTATATTACCTGATAGAGGGCCATTGATTTTCTACAAGAGAGGAATGTTAGAAAATTCTTAGATGGTTTTCATAGAGTCACCCATAGTATGTGGTTATTTTTAATGCTTAAGGAACCAACATAAACTCTTCTATATTTATTTAACTAAGTGTAGTGGCATGTGATACTTGGATTTTCCTAAAACTGTAGGATAATCTGATGCTTCATGGATAATATTCTTCCATCCCAAGGAATTTGGAACGATGATTCATAAAAAAAATGGAAGATTCAATAGAAGAAATGGATACGGGTCTAGAAAATGTTAGAGGTACCATCATTATAGCTTCATCATTAGTGACTAGGTTATTTAATGTCACTTAATCTCATTATTTTATTTCATCCAATATTTTTAATAAACCAAATCGTCTTGTAATGATTTTATATTATATCATGGATATTGCTACACCACATGGTACGAAGATAGAAAATGTTATCTATATTCACACATGTATATTCTCTCTATCAGATGTTGAGCATGCAAGGAGTTTTCTAGTTCGTGACATAAAACAAATTGAAGTCATAATTAGGATATATTGTGTTATTTACAAAAAAACATGGATTGATTGTTATATTCTATTGGTCACTTTTACTACACCCAATGGTGTGTGTCATATCTTTCACTGTGAATAGGAAGCAAGGTTGACCAGGTTTAGATATTCTTATTTGAAGTTGTTGAATGTAATATAGGAGTTTTCTTTTAGTATAGAGCCGGAATCATTGACCAGTGATGTCCCTCTAATTGTCATTCATTATCCCTATGTGTTTCTATATGACTTATATAGCTTTCCACTGGTAATGGGGGAAGTGTTCTATATTGACTTAGTTTTCTGTACCCAACTAGTTTTTTCTCCTTCTTATTGTATGGTGTAAGATGAACAAAATGATATGAAGACTTAGTTGGATGATCTTCTAGAAACAAGCTTTTTAGGTCATATTTCGTCACCTTGGGTGTCGATGGTTCACTTTACTGAGAGATATTATTGTTCACATCACCTCTATGTTTACTATTAAAAATTAAATAAAGTAATGATACATGAAAAGTGTCCATTTCCATAGATTGATGAAATATTTGATCAGTTGAATGAGTAAATGTGGTTCTCAAATATTGACATTCCATATGGATACCATCACATGAGGATAATATATTTGACATTTAGAAAACCACCTTTAGGATTAGGTATGACCATAATCATTACCTTATGATCCCTTTTAGTCTATCCAACTCCCACGTTGTATTTTTTAATTTAATGAATACTATTTTCTATGAGTATCTAGCTAATTTCATAATAGTCTTTTTGGATGACAACTTTGTTTATTAAATGTCTGAGGAGGATCATGTACACTAGCTGATAACAGTTCATGAATTGTTGAGAAATCAAAAACCATATTCCAATATTTTAAAATTTTATTCCTAGATTTGGAACATAATGTACTAAGGACACATGATGTCAAAAACCGGGATGTCAATTCATCCTAAGAAGGTAAAAGCTATTATGAATTGGGAATAACCATGTAATTTCTTTGATATTCAGAGGTTCTTGGGTCTAGATGGTTATTACTGTCTTTCCATTATCAAATAGTAAAATCTAGTTTCTCTGAGGACTTACGTGGCCTAGATGGGATTAAGGTTTCCTTGGGATTATAATTTTCATTCTTATTTTCTTAATATGAATCATCTTTTTACCTCTGTTCTGATGTTGACCCATCCAGAGGTTGGGTAGGGCAATGTTGTATGTTGTGATGTTTGGGGTTCATGATTGGGTTGAGATATTATGAAAGGTGAACATTTGATTTCTTATTAATCTCTTCAAGTTCTTCCACTTGAGAATAATTATCTAACGCAATACATTGAACATGCATTTATTATGAATGTGATAACTATTTGGAAGAATTTCTTTAATAGAGAATGGATAAACATATTTCAGACAATAATATTATGAGTTATATCTTTCATCAAAACTATGTTAATATCATCTAAGTTGTTGGGTGGAATAACTAAATTATTTCAAATTTGGAAATGCCTATACCACGGGGAAATGGATTTTCATTTTGATGCTTTGAAAAAAAACTATTGAACCAAGATACGAAAAAATATTCGAAATTGTAGAATTTAATGTAAATCCTTTAACAATAGAATATTAGTGTCTAAGAGGTACATGTTTTGGTTTCATTGGACATATTTTAGAGAGAAGTGGCCTTGACCATTTTGAATAAATTAATTTGAGTAGGATTTTTGCGAATAAAAAGTTTCTAGGTAGAGGACGTTGTAACAACTTGTTACAATTTTCATCTATTCCTATATATATATTTTTTCAGTGATTTAGTTTCATTTTATTTTGGATTTTTTTGGGCAGAAATTTTAAATGTTTTCAAAATTATGCACTATTTCATGGTTGGCGCATGGTTTTCCTGGAAAGTGTGCCCCCTAAAACCAAATCGGGAAAACCCAAACAATGGAGTTTTACATGGTTGGTGCATTGATTTCCAAACCATGCACTATCTTATGAGAAACCATGCTTCCTAATTAATGGTGTGCACAACCAGGCCATATGGTTTGATCTAATCAGATGTGGCTACCTAGCTAATCATTTGTAGCTTTTAATTAATCTGAAAATAAGTTTTAAAAACCATTAAACCCTCAGTTTAGCTACCAAATAGACCTAGAACAACGCCATATGATTTTTTCTTCATCGGGAACATAAAAGAGGTGATTTTACCCATCTACACTCTCCCAAAAGTAAAATAAAGCATGAAGAATTTATTTTTATATTCACACAATATGTTTCCTCTTCCCATTACCTATTTCCCGCTATCTCTGTTCTCCATGCAAGGATTATATGGATCCCTATGTTTTTCTAGGTTTCTAATACCCTTTGTTTTGGGATCCTAATCATATGTTTGATTATTGATTTCTCTGATCTTCACAATTAGGGTTTGGGATAACATGATCCATTGATCTCGAAGTAGGTGGTTCTATCATGATGCTTAAATTTTTTTACCCCAATTTTTTTTATTTAATCTCAATTATTTGAATTAAATGAAATTTCTTTATTTCAAATATATTTCTTTCAGTTGGTTTACTAGAAAAATCCAATTCTATTGAATTTGGAATTTGGAATGAAATTGTAAAACCCAACATTCCGTTGAATTGGTTTTTCTTTATTGAAATAGGTGAAATTTAAATAGTTTAATATAAATTGTGGAATGGGTTTTATAAAAAAAACATTTAAAACCACCAATTCTATTCAAATGGGGTTTGTTGAATTGGGGGAAACTATTTCAAATTAATTTGTATATTTTAATTGTGAAAGATAATTGTGAAATTGAATTGTAAATTGATTTTGAATTCCAATTTAAGAAAAAATGTATTAAATTTGTTTTGATTGAATCCATAATGATTTATCATGGAAAAGTCATATTTTTATTAAAACCCTATTTTTGGTTCTCAATATAAATTAGAAATTTTGAAATGGGGGAATTGGAATTAATTTTATTTTATGGTTTATTGAAATAAATTTCACATCATTGAATTATATCAGAGCACATGAAAACCTATGTAGTCAGTGGGTTTTTTGGAATACCATTCTAGGTTAGAATTTACCTTAAAAACGATTGACACTTTATAATGCTAACAAAACAATTGTTATCATATATTACTTCCCCAGTGGGACTTGGATGACCCCTCTCATTCCAGTGCCGAAGGACATGTGTACACACTATGGATTATCACATGAGTGTGTGAGGATCCCTAAACCTATAACTATCATGCATCTTAGAAGATGAACAAGTTTCTCAATAGTTTATATATTATATATAAATGTATGCCATTGTTGTAAACCATTTTACATGACTTCTGGTTTATATAAAAAATTTATATAAAATTGCATATAAGGAATTTTTTAAATGTATTTCCATCATTTTGAAATGTGATGCATGATTTGAAAAAATATTTACATCATTAGCATTGTAACGATTTATTTGTTTAAAAATGATTTTGAAATTACAAAACTGATTAATTGAAAACTGAAATATCGTAATATGGTTAATTAAAATTTGGAATCTTTTATGGAATCCTTGGTAAGACATTGTTTAGATTTTATCTCACACACTACCTATACATTCAGGTGATTGTAGATGTTGTTCTTCAAAGTTCAAGTAGGGGTAAAGCACCACATGTAGGTGGTTCTACATATTGTTCCATGGACCTAGAGAGTTGCATCCATTAGGAAATGGGCTATTTATATATCATATTTTACTGGTATATTGTTTTATAAATTGGGGTTTTCATTCTGGTGATTTTATATTTCTTATTTCATATGATTTGTTAGTGAAAAAATTGTTCCCTCATTAGCTCTTTATAGTTCTAGGTGCGTTTCACCAACCCATGGGGATCAGAAATGCCCCTCATTCTATTTTTGTGGTCATTTGGTTTTTAGGTTATTAGGTTTAGTTGGTAACAATATTGATAACCTTCCCTAGCTACTCTGTCCACCATCAACCCTGTGAAATTTCTTGTAATGATTTTATTATTATATGAGGATGTACTGACAGTTTTCCCAAATGGAAGCATTTATCCTCCACTAGAAGCCTCATTTATCTTTCCCTAAAAAATGATAGAATAATATCCTTCCTTTGAAAACGTATTCAAATAAGAGATATTCAATCAGTACATGATCTATCATCTGAGTCCATCCAGAAAATTTAATCTTGTTCTACCTCATGTCCATAAAATTCATAGAAAAACATTGTAATTAAGTGAAAGACATAACATAGTCCATCGCTGACATAGTCCCAAAGTTCCATAACATGATCTCTACATCATTCATTTTCCTCAGGGTATCAAGGTAAAATTATTATATAAACATATCTATAAATTCCTTTCATACCATGCCCTCCAATTTCTTGTCCCAATTAAAAACAACCCTCTATCACTTCATTGTTTGTCACAACTTTTATTATGATAACCTTACCCTCTTCTTTAGAGGAGTCTGTAAGTGGTCCACTTTCATTTTTCGTGGACTCAATCCAATAAAATATTATTATTGGTCCATTATTTATAGAAAATCATACAGGGTTCTGTAGCTAAAACTCTCTTTCTAGATCAAACAATATTGATTCTGTGCACCTAGATCTATATCCATGAACTATATAAAATGAGTGAAATTCTCACAGAACAAAACATTCCCTCTATTAAGAAAAACTAAATGGGGTTATTTTTACATTAATGGAGATATATTTGTGAAACGTTACTCCTTTATTCATACAATTAAATGATTTCATGGTGGTATACCTCTATGATTCCAAAAACACATGTTTGTGGCAACATAATAGTCTATTTCACACTCAACTGAATGAGGGGTTAAAATTATCCATAACAAACTATTTTATATACACTATACCAATTATTACAATTTTATCACTACAATAATCCAAAACCGTACCTAACTTGGGAATTGTCTAATATAGGGTAAACTAATATTTAAAATCAAAAACATCACATTTTACCCCATTATAAATTGATTAAATTTTAAGCTGTTTTATCCATCTCACCAGGAACAATTTGAACCATTTCGATTTAACATCCTTTCAACATAGGTATTTTCACTTTCATTATTAAGAACTAATTATTTTTTAATATATAAATAAATAAACATTTTACTTCACATATACCACATGATCTTCTATGTTTTCCTAAATTGATGAAAGTCACATAAATCCATGAAATTATAAAATGATTCCTGCATAAACTATAGACATTCCATAATGGTCCAACAGGAAAATATCAACAAAAAATAACATCACACAAAATTTGTATCATTAAATAAGAAAAAACATTGACTCATAAAAAGTGAACATCAATAATAATAATACCTCCCTGAGGAAAATCAGTTTTCCCTCATATATGGGTAAGCTACTCCCATACAGAAGATCATATACCAGTCCCAGCACAGCCTAATCGATGATTTTACCTACGAAGATAGTAAATAAATGGAATCTAAAAAATCCTCTCATACCACATTGTAATGGCCCTACATGGGATTCACTATGTCAGTTGCTCGTCTTGGATCACCACATGATGGTACGTGCATGTCCCCATTTGCGAGAGGCTACTCACTCATAGTTAGGGTATTGTGAAACATGTGCAGAGACTAAACCTTCATTACAAGGATAAAACAATAGAAAAAATCACAATTAAAATCATTATTAAATAAAAATCCATAACAAGGAATAGCATAAAGAACTCCCATAATCAGTAAGTACACAAATAAAATATAAAAAAATTTCATGTCATGAAGATCTAATGTGAAAATGGAAAATGAAATAATTGACTAACAAAAATCCATATAGTAGGTTCTAAAATCATATATGGTCCCCTAATCCTAGATCCAACATTTTTTATCTATCTATCATAGGTCCCTTTCCCTTATCCTAACTAGAAACCATACGGTCTTCTTGTGTACCCTACAACAACCTATAAATGGTATGAGCAAAACTTTGTAAGAGAAAACAAATTTTTTCTAAACCATTATATGGTCCAAAAATAATTTATACAGAAGTATATTAAATGATTAAAAAATTATATAAACCAATATGAATTATTTACCAATATTTTGATTAAACGTATTTGTTCTTCATTCCAAGTGATACCCAAACCCATTAAACCATTGTAATTCTAAGTCTATTTTTTGAACCATATGTCATAGGGGTTACTTGTCAATATACATGTATTGTCACTCCTGGTATTCAAACCACCATTCAGAATACCATGTTTAACCATCCCAACAATGATATAAAACACCATGTCTATTCCCATAAAGTCTCAAGCATCATTCCATCCTCCGAAACATGAATTTATTGGGTATTTATACCTTCGGTCTGTCCTACCCATGGATCGAGATTGTTAGTACCACATCCCACAATACCATTAATCATGTTTCCAAGGGTCAACATCAGTGAAATGTTATAAAACAATAATAAAAATTAAGTATCTTTTCACATTAATCAATATTACCACGAATCATTTCATTCTATACATTAATTCGGTTTATCATCATTACCATTTTACTATTTGTTTATAACCCCAATCATAATCCATTATAAAAACATGTATATTTCCTTTTAAACTATTTATTATATTATCCCTTAGTCATATCATAGTTCAATTAATATTATTGTGTTTAACCAGTCAAAAATTTATACCATGACAATATTCCAAGTGAAAATACATGTGGTAGGACCTTATATAACCTCCAATATTCCATTATCTACTATATAACCATTCTCAATGAAGTTTCAATTCCCATGTGTGGCCTTAGAAACTCTATTTTTAATATTAATAGACCCAATGGTTTTGTTGTAAGTGCTAACACCTCAATTCATACCACCCCCACAGATCAGTTTCTATGAAGGAATCAAGTGTCTAGAGTAACCTCAAAATACTGCAACCACATACACATGAAATAAAACAATAATAAAATAGGAAAAACATATATAAAACCTAACTAAATTATGTAGATGAAATCATACTAAACCGCGACCGCTAATTCAAGCCCAAAAAATAGTCAATTAACAATATAATAATTTCCTGGAAAATATGAGTTTAGGGATTCATATATAGAAAAAATATTCAACATTTATTCTTCTAGAAAAGTGATCAATGATCATTATATTACATACCTAGAAACTTTTATTCACAACCAAAAATAGTTCAATTAGACTAATATCAAAAAAGAATAATATGTGGAGATTTTCTGATCACTTTGGTTCATACCCCAATCTATAATTGGATGAATAGGATTGAAAATACGGTGAAATATATTTTTCAATTAGTCGGTAAAATTAAAACATCTCTATTTTTAAAGGAGCACATTTCTTGGTAACATATTCTACCCAACCATTCACCAACAATGAAGTTCCCTCTGTCCTAGAGGAATGATTTTGGAATAGTTTTTTATGGTCTACCCACATCATTTTAAAAACAATATGACCTTTCTACAATTTCATTTTTCTGAAAGGGACTCAAACTACATGGTATATTGGGCCACTATGCCCAGTTTGTTAACCATTCCCCACCATTCTCCATACCAGATGGTTATGAAGAATAGTTATCAATAATTGTGTAACAATCATAAACTATGAACTGGATAACCTTCTTTCCCACATTTTCTTATCCCATACCACCAGGACACCCCTGAGATATTTCATACTCTCAATAATAATTATATGAATGAAATTAAATGCAGTAAAACCAATATTATAATAAAAAACTACCACAAAATGTTAAAAAAACATACAATTATGATTTCATTTTATATCATAAAATTCTATATTTCAACATGTTTATCATGTTTTATAAATAATTATAATTTTAGCCCATACCTAATTTTAAAATAAAATAATTAAATATTTAAAGGATTTTATTAAATTCATATTCATATTATGATAAGTCATGATTTTATCACGTGAGGTTATAGTACATAAATATATATTGTCAGGGTAAGTGGAAATTTATTATTAAATAGGTTTAGAAATAAAAAACATATTATCTCTTATATTCAAAATCATTTCATATACCAAAAAATTCTCTATGTATATGTTTTGAATTGTAATTACATCAAGTGTTGATTTTTGTAATATCAATATTCACTAGAATGTAATTTTTTCATGCCTTTGTGATTAAGGATCTATATCATCACATTACTAGGAAAACTAATGTAATTTTCTATCCTTCTCAAGATTAAATATTTAAATATACCATCAGGTGTATAAAAAATTGATACTATCGTATAGTATTGGAATAGATTAATCATTTGTACCCTTTAAAAAATTCACACTTAAAATGGAATCATTTTAAAAAAATGTCATCATCATTTACACTACTAATAAGATTAGATTATAATTGATTTTTATATATAAAAGCTATATTTATCATTTACGATTCATTGAATTATAATTTATTTTAGTATACCAACTATACAACTATTTATTTATTTTTTCTGTATTATTAATATGATTCAAATTCAAAATTATTTTTCATACTATGAAAATTTGATCATCTATCTCTAGTGTATCTCAAACAAATTAATCCATGGGATTTTTATAGTATAAATAATATAATTATAAATAGTTATTAACTTATTTAATTTTTTATTAAACAAATGAATTTTTTTTCCTAGACTTATAACCTTTTATTATGGTGGGAGAAAATAAAATTTATTTATTGATGAATTTATCATAATATAATTATTTATTTTAATACACCTAGAAATGGTTATAATAGTCATGTTATGATTTTTCTCATATTTCCATTATGTGAAGATGGAAATGTGGGTAGAACATGCTTAAACCTACTAGAAAAGTAGTTTAATAAGCTCTCAACACAGCCAGATGTCCTGGAACTACAAACTAATAATGTATGTGATAAAATTAACAACTAAATACTATAATCATAGTGGTATTGTGATGGTGTTGAAGGGAAGAAACAATTTCCTATTGCTCCTCTCTGGAAAAACATTATTGGGTGACTTTTATAGTAACAAATATCCAATAAATAAAACTATTTGTAATATACTAACATATTATCACCTACTTTTTATTATTCAACTTCAATGTACGAATTGTTCACTAAAAATATAGTCATAATACCCACATTAAATGAATAAATCAATATTTTTTATAAAATAATATATCATGTGGAAAACAATAAGTATAAACATCTAGTATAATATTATCCTACAATATATCTATTATATCATTTGGTAATTATATCCCTCATGTAGTCGACTCTCAAATATTTCTTATGGAATTATACACCAAAAATTTCACAAATCATTATCTATAGATTTTCAAACGTATCTTAATCATGATGTTAAAGAACCCACAACTATATATTTATTCCATACATCAACCTATGTATTATGATACTCTATTATTATATGAATATGTAAATATGAAAAAAGTAACTCCTCCCTAAAATTATTTGATCTTGGTTAATCGAATCATGGTTTGGGAGATAAAGGGGAATTAAGTCATCAGTCATATTGTCTGATCTCCATAGGTTTCTAATAATTGGTGGGAGATAAAATGTTCTCATTAGGGAATTATTTTACCTTGAAAATATATTAAACATAAATTATTTAAAATATTTATATAAATAAAAACCATATTTTTTAAAATAATTGTATATGAAAATAGTCTCTAATAGAAAATGAAGACCTAAAACCTTAATTTATTGTAATAAAACTGATTCTAATCTGTTTTGGATAGTTTCAATCATAATATGACCCCTGAATAAAAGTAACAATTATCGTACAACTTAATATATGATATGAGTTATCAGTAATTAATAAGTATAATTTCCATTATCATATATGAATAAATATGTACGCTATATATACAATGAATCATATAATTATGGTTGGTAATAACACCAAAAAAGATTTTACCAAGCCACTCCAAGGAATTTCTATAACTTATTAGTCCACAAATTCAAAAATAATTATTGTTATCTATAAAAGATATCAAAAATTTTAAGTATTATTTTTTAAAGAGAAATCAAGTTACATATAATGTTATTCTGGGTTTTTGAAACCATAAAAAACATATAAACCAAATGTAGTGAGATCAGGGTTAAATAAAATAATAATAATTTAGGTGAGGAAAATTATATAAATTTTTTTTCCATATAAATTAAATTAATGTTTTGAAAATGTGATGTTTTTTATAAAAATAACTTGATTGGTATTAAATGTTTTAGTTATAGTGTTGCACAAAGGAGGAATATAGAAATTTTAACAAAGGCCCTAGTGATAACTTAATGGGATCCCATAATGGGAAGGTAGCTGCTATGTCACCCTATTCATTCCATTAAGAGGATGATGGTAGGCCACCAAGAGGCTTTTAGTAAGATCATCCACCAATCTAATTTGGGGAAATTATTTTATTTTAATTCCAAATCCACATAAATACTTATAATAATTCTATTTTCATCAACTATCCATAAGTATTAGATAATTTCCCTTCTACTCCTCTCTTTCACCCAAGGTCTCCCCTTCTTCCACACTTCTTGTTCATTATATAATTGATGAATAATCTATAGAAGTTATCTCACAAGAAAAATGATTATATAATCACTTACCTATAACTTTATAAACATTAAATTTATATGTGTTGAATAAAAAACCTTTGATTTTGTATTTTTTTTGAAATTATTCAAAATATATAAATTATGGGTGAATCAATCGATGAATTTTTTTATGTTACGATAATTAAAAAAAGTACGGTTTCTCTCATATATTAGTTAATTTATGTTTTGTTTCATCTATGATGTGGAGTTTGGGTATTTGTATTGATCTTGGGACACTCAAATAGGGATAAGGTGGGGTTAAAATTTTGTGAAAGATTTTGAAGATCCTTTTATGACTAAAATAAATGATCTTCACGTGACTACTTTATTAGCTTCACATTATAACAAAAATTCAATGTGAATATTTGGTTAGTTGAGTGAGATGGACATAAAATATGATTCTATAATGGAGATAAAATATGAGGGACCATGTAAGGTCCCTTATAAGCTTTTTATGTGTGACTTTATTGTGTAGACAGTATGGTAGATGGTATGTTGTCAGGTTTACATTGTTGGTTTCATTATTTATGGAATGGTTTTTGTTTATAGATCATGTTATTCATTTGAAGAAGTATATTATTATTTTATCAGTACATTAATCAAGGAAATACCACTTTTTATATTTCAAGATGGGAATTATTAATTTTAGTTTGAATTAATTGGTCAATTAATAGTTAATGGTTCACGTTAGGATTTTTTGGTAGATATATTTTCAATTAAAACTATATATTATAGAAAATGTAATGGAGGTCGTTGTTAATGACTTTTTAGTGGGTGGTAAGGGGTTGAAATTGATTTTATATGATCATATCAGTGGACCTATTGTAAGAACCCAATTGTTCTTTTAAGGATTGGATTTCCCCCTTTTTTGTTTATAGTTAAGGAAAAGGAATAAATGAGGTCAAATGATTTTTGCAAACATTACATGGATAGACATAGTTGTTACACACCATTTATTTCCATATGCATGTTGTGTAAGAAAGTCATTGGGATTATAATAATGTGTAAAGGATGTCGGTCGAAGAAATAAACAATTTCCATATATATTGTTTATCATTCCACTTACATGATGTGTATTTATATTTTTTTATTAAAATGGGTAGTAGAATCATTTTCATGTTTTTGGATATTGTCTATCTTGGGTTTGACGAACATGCATTGATGAGATCGTTTTTGGATGCAAAATATCCTTTAAAACTTATATTTGATCACATTGAAAGGTGTTTTAACCTAATCAGTATGCTCTAAATTCAATATGAACTATTCTTCACGATTTCTTATCATAACCGTTTTAGTGAAGGTTGGGAATTTATGCTTGTTTTGTAGATCTACCCCATTCTTGGTCGAAATAGAGGACTGATGCTGGATTAGAAGAGTTGTACGACTATGAGGTTAGTGGTATTGTGCCTTTCGTGAATTATCTTGTTGTTTATATGTGCCTATGTACCATGTTCCTATGCCTCGGGTGTCTCCTTGAACAGAATTGACCCATGTTTTTTACTAATGTTTATTGGGTAATTAATTAAGTGAATTAAATCATGTTTGAGGTATCCTAATGTGATTTAGGGCCACCCGTTGGTGTGTTTTCATCAGATAACTAATGTTAACCCATTTAGCCTATAATTCTTGTGGGCATGACCTTGATTCCCATTTTAGGGTTGTTAAATATGAAATTGGTTAATTGAATTTTTTTTCCATGTGAGAAAAATATTTTTTTAATCCTTGTGATAATTTAATTTACTTGTTATGAGTTTGATGTGTATTGACCATGTGAGTTTATAATTTATTAATCTTTTTGACAATTAAATTCAATTTCTAGGCTTGTGATTTGAATTTCCTAGGTGATTATTAAATTTCTAAGCCTAGTAATGGTTAGATTACTTGAAAGGAATTTTAAAGGACTGATACCCATGTGAGTTATTATTTTTGTTAACCATGTAATAGTGTAAATTTCATTTGTTGTTTTTATGCTGAAATGCTTATATACCAGACTTGGCTTGGATTAAATGAAGAAATGCCTACGTGCGAGGATTTTTTATACCTACCAGTGGGGTTTACTGTGACTATGGGTGAGATTCTTTTATGCCTGAGGGAGATGTTTAAACTGATCGGCTGCTGAAATGACTTCTGAAGCATCTTCCAACAATAAGCACATTCTTAGAGTCGGTCTATAATTATACCTGTCTAGACAATCTTTAAAGACAGCGAATATTCCTAATTTACATGGGGTATTGACAGGATGAAGAAAAATATCTAGATATTTATAATTCAAAGAAATTAATTGTATAATGAATATGAACTTATTTAAGTACAAATCAGTACTTGTAGCATTGTATACATTTGATTACTTCTGAGTTTACTAGTTTCATTTTTGTAAAATAAATGTTACAAATACTCAAAGATAAATAAGAACATATATATGGTGGTTACCTAATGGGATTTGTATCTCACACCCTATTTAGGTAATGTTTTTTGGTGTAATCAAATTATATGATTTCAGGGGTAGATAAGGGAAGTTCCCTTTTACAGGTACTTGACATGATGTGTAAGAGCAGGAGAGCAAGGGACCAAGCTGAGGATTGTGATTCTTATGAGATTCCATTTTTATTTATGTACCTTGTTATTATATCTTGTACTTCACTTCAGTGTATCATGTTTTGGCTGCTTTCTTAGAACACAACATTATACATCATCCTTTTTATGGAATGATGATTGGTTATTTACCTTATTAGTCTTCCACAATTAATTTTAGTTGTATGATATTTATGGTTTCTTTTATTGTATTATTATTGATTCCACTGTGTTACACTACCAATGAGGGAATAGTTTCCCCACTATCACACCCCTAGTCCCTCGCTGCTAGTCGGTATCCTCAAACATTGGGTGGAATACACATGAGACCATGTCGACAATCAGGTCTGGGGAACTAGTTTATTAGAATCATGATTTGCGACAATACAAAGTGGTATCACAGGGACTTTATTTTTTTTGTTTCACTTACTATTTAGAAACATTAGGCATGTCTAGAATGGAAATGTAGTTTGGTAATAAACTGGGTCTAGGAGTATCTATCCCGCGATTTGGGAAAATCTAAATTGCCTCGAATTGACTAGTAATTTTTGGATTTTCTGTTGTTAGAGTTGATTTGATTCCACTATTTTGTGATACACTTGGTTTTCAATGTTATTTATTGATATTATTGTGGTTTAATTTAGTTGAAACTAAATAGGATGAGGGTATTCCATCTCATCTATCATATAAATACATATTCAAAAACACATTCCATGAAATGTTGCCATGCCATTTAGGATAATTACTTATTCCATGTTGTTGTTATAGATTTTATTCTAAATATGCTTGATTTTGTGATAGGTACCATGATAGATATACATGATGTTGTGAATGTTGTATTGGTACGTGATACTGTTTATTTAGACGGACACCAATATTTGGTCCCTGAGGTGTATGGGACAACTGGGATAGGAATTTTGTGGATCATGTTCCAACATTTTTTATGTATTTGTATTGTGATATGTTATTCTCTAGTGCAATTATATGATTTTTGGGGAGTATGGGCCATCACAAATCAAAATTTGTCATACCTATGGTTGTTTTCGTCAGTAGAAAAGGGGTTTCTAGGAAATATGGAGTTTCTATCCGAAAACACCTTATTTACGCATCATCTATTTTAGCCTAATACATTATGTATTATTCTTGTTTGGAGAATGAAGATTTATTTTCTTTATTACATGTTTTTTACTCGTAGTACACATCATGTGGTATGTGGTTGTGTGTCTGATCATGTGAGAATATATAGAGGATGGTGGGTTTCACAAGTACACGACTGTGTAATTTTCGATATACACTTTGTATGATTACTCAAGAAGAACCCATGTCAATCTGGCATTGTGGGAGTACATGGCTATGAGGAAATACTTGAGTATATGTGGTGTCCCATTCTATCATTTCATATACCCAGGAAGGTTACATTCCTAGGCTGGTGGGAGTACACACCCAGGTAGAAGCTTGATGGTACACGTTGTGTATGGCTTCTACATGTCGTGCACTCGTCTATTGGTGACCTTTGAGGGTTTTATTGTAATTTTTATTTCTTCCACTCTTGTAATATTAATTTTTATGATCTTTTAATGAGGTGTGTTGTTATACTTGCAGAGGAATGCCTCCATGATGACCTCAAGTTGTGTGGTAGGTGAGTGAAGACGATCATTCTCCAGAGGTGGTAGGACATGAGATACTTGTGGATCCCCAAATGTACCAGTCGTGACACCCGCTATAATACCAGATGCGGGTTTTGATGCATTTGTTTCAGGAAGGATTTTTGAGGATCATGAATGTAGAGACCTAAATCTTGACGTACGTGGACATTACATTACTTTTGCGGAATACTTAGTACATAAAAAAACACACACAGAAGGACCGTAATAGTTTAGTGTATTTGGAAACTCGGAACGTAATCTTCTAACCATGGTGAAATATCATCAACATCTCCCATAGTGACATTCCATTTTTTGTTACCTAAAACCTTTCTATATATCCTGGGGAAGGGATAACATAAAAGGGTGAGCTCAAATGCTCAGTAAGGGTAAACAAAAGAAATGCCAATCACATCAGATTCATAAGAACATAAAATTCTTGAAATCATAACCTGCAAAAGAGATCCTAATATCATAACATGGGATAAATCATAGTAGTGAAATGTAATCCCAATAATAATAACATAAAACATAAAACATTGTGGCATTCACACATAATCATAGAGAATCATTTCTTAGTAGTCAAGACTCATTGCCAAGACTATCTTAGCGGACAAAGTCCATTTCTGAACCGAGTTCACTCCTCGTTTCTATCCTGTTTCATTGAACCAGCTGTTCCATCCATGTATATCTCATGAGATATAAAATCTTTACCCAATGCATTGGTGGTAGATATAGGTCCCACCCATCTCATAATGATACCATTATTTTGTGTGCCACAAAATCATAAATCATACATCATTGCATAACCCATGTAATAAAAATGGGATTCTTAAACAACATGACATCATAAAACAATTCATATAAGATAAAGGATTTCATAAAAATAATTCCATCACAACATAATAAAATCAATTTAATAATAGGTAAAGAAACAGAACCCAATATTATCTTAGATGGAAAATAATTTTGATAAAACACTTGAACACCATTCTTGAGGAAAATATTCATTCTACTTCAAAAACATTTTCCTTTCTTAACATGTCATTCAATTTTAAACTAAAAGAATTTGATTATAAATAAAATTGAAAACTTGTAAAGTATTCTTCTTGGAAATAATTTTTTCAAAAATCCATTCATGCCGTATAAGTTAAATAAACATTCTTCCCATACTTTTGTCGGAAAAGTAAAAAAGTACCTCATACGAAAAACGACAAATGATTCCTTTTATATCTTTTACTAAAAAATCACCGAAGGGTAAAATTGGATTTATAAAAAATTAGGTGGATGAAAACAATATTACATATTGATGAATCATGGATGTGGATGATAAAATACACCCCAGTAAATACCAAAGTATAAATAATCTCGGATAAAAAGAAATTGTGATATTTTCCCTTACCTTAGGTCTGATTTGCTTCATAAGTGTCCAAACCTCCTGTATAATGATTTAAATAATGCCATTGACTTATTCCAGAATCATTCTCATTGTTATGATATCATATATGGTTCACTTATGACTTTATTTTACCCGTTCTTTTCTAAATTCCATGTTAAATAGAGTTTTGGGTAAAATCGTTTCATTTGTCATCTGTGTTTTGAAATGTAAATATTCATATGACTACATAGATCATTATTACTTAATTCCAAAGTATAAAACATGATTTATATATAATATATATTCAGAATATACATATATATAATAGATCAGTAAATGGAAAGAAATACACCATTCATGGAGACGGTAGGTCGTACGTAGGCATGAACGATGTTTTCGTTTCCCTATTGAGTTGAATGGAATTAGGTAGATGACATACATATATATACACATAAATACAGTATCATTATTATGTCATATATTTCATGATTACTTATTATTATATATACTTTATAATCATTCATGAATGGTTAACGTGGAGAATGAATCTCATCGCATCGTGGAGACGGTAGTCCGTATGTACACACGAGTGATGATATCATTATCATGATCGTGGAATTGTATTGGAGTGTATGTATACTATTTCAGAATCAATATCACTTTACAATAATCATATATAGTTATTATTTACACCATTATATCCATCCAAGTAAGGTGGTGGTGGAAAATAGATTACACCACGGCGTGGAGACGGTATTCCGTACGCACGCACGCGCGGTGATTTCATTTTCCGTAGGATGGATAGATGGTGAAGTAGGTTTTTTTCATAATTATAATAAAATATCAGTATATTAGTGATACTGATGTTATTACTTCATAATGAAACAACCTAATAAGAAGAAGCGGAAGAAGAAATAAAGTTGAAAGAATCGATAACGGACATTACCTCTTCTTTGAAGGACCTCTTTGAGTCCTCATCTTAGGGCACTAAAATTGGTCTTTGAAGAAGACCAGGACCTCTAGGGTGTTAATAGGGAAGTGGAGAAGAGAATTTGGTAGGGTTTGGCCGAGCTTGAAGGCTCAATGTGGTGTGAGGAAGAGAGGAAGGAGGTGCCCTTTTATAAGGGAGGAGAGGGGCACCTTTGGAATAACTAAAAATATTATTTTATTATAAAGTCAAATTCGGTTTTAAATAGCTCAAAATTGATTTATTTAGAAGATAAAGTGGGTATGGGTAGAAATCCTCTCATCCAATATAATTTAGACAAGTTTAGGTCATTATTCTAACATTATATTTTAGTTTTAACTCTTAGTTAATTAGATTGACATTTACCATGTCACTTTGAATTTTAATATTATATAGTTAATAAACATACCATATACATCCAAGAGACTCCCAAGTGGTACATTAATGATACACCTATCTTGATATAAGTATCTTGGCCGATCATTATATTTTTAGAAATAAAATAACAATCAATAATATAATATTTGTTTTAAAAACTATTTTATGTCAATTTTGACACTATTCAATAGTTGATTTTTGTGAAACTCATAACAGAATGATTACTTCGACCAAAGTTAATTAAAGCCATACTAACATGCCATATTAACCATGAAAATTAGTGTAATTCATAAAAAGTCTAAAATTATATTTATCTGGGTATTTATAATATCAATTATTCAAATTTTTCACTATTATGGTAATTACTGCATCATTATTGTGTCATAAATTAATTAATTTATTTAATGTCTAAAAATAATAAATAAAATATCAATATGTATTAAATCTTATTATATTTCTAATGAATATTTACAATCGAATTTATCTTATGTATAACCCTATATTAAAAATGTTTTAGTAAATAAACTTTGATTTTAACTCTTTTAACTCTTCTTTGAATTAAATCATAATAAATGTCCTAATCTAATCCAAGTGGGCCTAAATGGTCATATTTTATTCCTAAGGTTGTTTTTGGTCTAATTACACTTATACAATAGAATTATGACATGTGTTAGGGTAATAATAATATCATTTTTTCCCTTAATTACCATATTTACTTTTAACCGTGGTAAAAAAAAGTTAAAAGTGACTATTCACCAAAAATTATTTTCATCTCATTGAACCACATATTAACTTTTGACATAAATCGTGTCTCTCAGATTTTTGAAATTCCACTCACAGAAGTGGTAAAATTACGTTTTATGAAAAATTCATTTTTTTAACTACCACTTAGTGGTTTCACTATTCATCAAAAATTGAATGTTTCCAGAAAAATACCAAAAATTAGGCCTAAGCTATATTTGATATTATGAACTCAAAAATGATGTCTATTTTATCAAATTCAAAACATATCTATTGCATTAATTAATTTAAAAATTAATTCCCATAGTCAAAACAAATAGCGTGTTCTTAAGAGAGAAGAACTATCAAAAGATTGACACTTGTTTATATCTGGTTTAAATGTGAAATTACATCCAATGACGAAAATTGTATTAAATTGTAAAAATATATTCTAAATATACTTTAAGACCACTAAAATTAATAATTTATCACTATTAATTATTTCGATTAAAAAGGTTGTTTTTAATTAAAATGTAGTAATTTTCACTATTCATCAGAAAATGAAAGTTATCTGAAAAATACCAAAATTTCACCCTAAGCTAATTTCAATATTCAGAATCCATAAATGAAGTCCATTTTGAAAAAAAAAATTACAAACTTTTAAAAAGTGGTTATTACTATTCATAACGGCTAGTTTTAATAATATATTAATAGCATATCATTGTTTAGTGAAACTTGGTATTGCGTACTACACACGCTATCGAGGAAGGTCGTGATTGCGTGTAATGCAAGGCAAGTCAAGGAGTCGTGTTCTGCAAGCTCCTTTTGGTGTATCGTACAACACAAGACATTAATGAAATTAAAAAGAATATTTTTTATAAAATCTCGGGGTGTTACATTCTATCCCTCTTAAAATGAATTTCTCCCCCGAAATACGTCGGGGTTATAAATGGTTTACTATTAGAAAGTTTCTTTAATCGAAACCCACATCGTAAAAAGGAATACCAATACCAATCTTTAAAAACAAAAGTATGAAACGTAACAGTTACCCAAATAAACTAATCACTGGATTTCCACAGAGGTGAAAATATGGATATAGAAGAGAAATCTAACCATCATGTTCTGATGGAGAGTGGTAGAGAACATGGCTATGGAAAAGCCAGCAATAAAAAAGCCATAAATTTGTGATGATATAAGGTACCATCTGATTCATCAGATATAAGAGCACTGGGATAACATTTTTGGTTTTCAAGATCATTTCCCTAAAGTTGATGACATTGGAATTAGAAGAAATACTTTTTTGATTTTGGTATAGTCTCACCGTTGGTAGTTCATTGTACAATTTCCACTTCATCTCATAAAGAAATGAAGTTGAATTTGTCATTCGTGATGTGTTAGCAGATCATGTGAAATAATGATGGGTCATTTCATCTGTCTCAAACAAAAGGTTAGAAAAGTTATCAAAAAATACATAAGTCCATCTATAGTGAGATTAATCATATATGGTTCCTCAAAAGGACTTATACTTCATATATCGTACTACTTAATATAATAAAACTAGTTTATAATAAACAAGGACTTCCTGTAGGCCAGTGGTAGGCAATAAAGGCCAGTCGTACTTCGGTTGTGGGTTTGATTCCCACAGCCTTGTCCGACGCGATCGGTTGTCGCCCATCCTGCAGGTTGTCCTTTTTTTAAAACTACATTACTATAACATCGCATAAATAATATTGAAAAAACATCTATCCTTAAACAATACTAACTTATGTCCAACATAATCCATTCCAATCTTTAGGCTTATCCAAAATAATGTTGTATAATCTCATATTATAGTGAAAAAGATTACCAAAGAGTTCATACAACTAGTATGTTAATACCATTGTTGATCCCCATATATCATGAGATATATCATGTTGGTCACATTCCAAACATTCAAAGGCCTTAATCATGTATTCTCTTAAAAAAATGAATACCCATTGAACCTTATTGAAAACATGAATGCTGTTAAAAGTTTACTCTTTCCACATACCAAAATCCTCAAAATTCTATATACTCAAACCATAATATCACTTAGTCCTTATATCAATCATGAGCTCATGAATACTGTCAAACTTTCCATTTTTTCCTTATCCCTTCATTTTGCGCATATCATCTTTTTTCCAATAATATCTCAATCACTTTCCATGGTTACCGGTACCATAAAATTATTAAAAACCACAATATACCAACACATAAATATTCCAATATTCCACGATACTATATACAACATTATTTTGGAATCCCATTACATAAACACTTAATCATTCCACCACATCTTTGTCATATTCAACAACACCAATGGTGATCGCATGTGACTTCCCTTTGTCCTTTGCCTTAAGAGTTTATTGACGTCGTCCATCATCATCAACCCTTGGATTAGGGCATTTATTGGCATAATGCCCCATCTCTTTGCACTTGAAACATTTAAGTGTAGTAGGTTCATTCTGTGTATCCCTTCATTTGTTTTCATCATTAAACATCTTCTTCCCATCATTGCGGCAATCAAGTGCCTGATGACCTTCCTTTCCCCATTTGAAACATTTAGTTGTCCCTTTAAGTCAATATCCACCATGATTCTTTCCACACTTTGAGCATAAGGAAACATTCATATTCTTTTCACCATTATTCTGAGATTTCTTCTTAAACTCCATCTTTCGTTTCTTGTCAAAACTATGATATGGATAAGTAACACCAACTTCCATTTCTACCTTGATATCACAACACACAATTTCTTCATAGCTACTGAAGTCTCTTATAGCTAATTCCCTTCGAAGATTTGGTTTTAAGCCACTGAAGAATCGATCAACTTTACTTTCAGGTTGGATGATAAATCCAGATGCATACCTTGCAAGCCTTGTAAAATTCGCTTATTATATACCAATAGATTCATCATCCTTTTGCTTTAGTTCAAAAGCTCCTTCTCTATCTTTGTTCGAAGAATATGAGGGAAGTACTTGTTGAAAAATAAGTTCTTGAAGTCATCCAATTCCATAGACTCAATTTCATCTCTTGGCCTCGTATTATTTATAAGATTCCACCATTGATCAGCATCACCTTCCAAACAATACACTGCTAAGATGACTTTATCATGTTCAGAACATTGAAGAACTGAAAATATCTTTTCAGTGGTACTTATCCATTGTTCAGCAACAAGTGGATCAGAAGACCCACTGAAAGAAGGTGGACGTTGCCTCATGAATGACTCAATAGAATATTTTTCCCTTCACTGCTCATTTGGAAGTCCAGAATGATTCATAGCTTGTGTAAGTATAGCAATAAGATTTTTCACTCCATCTCCCATAACATTTGTTTGTTCTGGAGGGCAATCATTGCATTGTCCATTGCATTGATCAACACGGTTCCTTCGGGTTCCAGCAATCGTCTAAAACCCAAAAAGAATAGTGTGAGATGCAAAAATCATGCCAGGGAAAACAAAACAATAAAGGGGGAGTACATTCAATATCTAACATCTTGGGTTACCGTAATTTTAGTTCTATAACATATACTTATACTTAACCTTAGGACATCCCTAGACATACCTTAGAAATATCTCTAGGGATCTCACTAAATTTCTCGCATCCGAGTTTCCAAAGGTTGACTAAACCTTTCCTCTGATACCAACTGTAGAGACCCGAAGCTTGAAGTACATGGACATTACATTACTTTTGTGGAATACTTAGTACATAACAGAAACAAACACACAAGGACCGTAATAGTTTAGTGTCTTTGGAAACTCAAAACGTAATCTTCCAATCATGGTGAATGATCTTCAACATCTCCCATAAAAATCTTTCATTTTTTTTCTTACCTAAAACCTTTATTTATATCCTGGGGAAAAGAAAACATAAAAGGGTGAGCTCAAATGCTCAGTAAGGGTAAAAAAAATAAATGTCAATCACATTATATTCATAAGAACATAACATTTTGCAAATCTTAACCTGCAAAAGAGATCATAATATCATAACATGGGATAAATCATAGTATTGAAATTTAATCCCAATAATCATAACATAAAACATGAAACTTTGTGGCATACACACATAATCATATAGAATAATTTCTTAGTAGTCAAGAATCATTGTCAAGACTATCTTAGCGGACAAAGTCCATTTCTGAACTGAGTTCACTCCTCGTTTCAGTCCTGTTTCACTGAACCGGTTTAACCGGCTGTTCCAGCTATGACTATCTCATGAGATATAAAATCTTTACCCAATGCATTGGAGGGAGATATAGGTCCCACCCATCTCATAATGATACCGTTCTTATGTGTTCCCCAAAATCATAAATCGTACATCATTGCAGAACCCATGTAATAAAAATGGGATTCTTAAACAACATGACATCATAAAACAACTCATATAAGATAACCGATTTCATTAAAATAATTCCATCAAAACATAATCAAATCAATGTAATACTAGGGATAGAAACAGAAACCTATATTATCATAGATGGAAAATAATTTTGATAAAACACATGAACTCCATTCTTGAGGAAAATATCCTTTCTACTTCAAAAACATTTTCCTTTCTTAATGTGTCATACAATTTTAAACTAAAAGAAGTTGATTAAAAATAAACTTGAAAACTATTAAAGTAATCTTCTTGGAAATAATTTTTTAAAAAATCCATTCATGCCGTATAAGTTAAAAAACATTCTTCCCGTACTTTTGTCGGAAAAGTCAAAAAGTACCTCGTAGAAAAAACAACAAAAGATTCCTTTTATATATTTTACTAAAAACTCACCGAAGGGTAAAATTTGATTTAAAAAATTTTTAGGTGGATTAAAACAATATTACATATTGAGGAATCATGGATGTGGATGATGAAATACACCCCAGTAAATTCCAATGTATAAACAATCTCAGATAAAATGAGATTGGGATATTTTCCCTTACCATAGGTCCGATTTTCTTCGTAAGTGTCCGAACCTCCGGTATAATGATTTAAATAATGTCATTGACTTATTACAAAATCATACCCATTTTTATGACATCATATATGGTTCACTTATTACTTTATTTTTCCCGTTCTTTTGTAAATTCCATGTTAAAGAGCGTTTTGGGTAAAATCGTTTCATTTGTTGTCCGTGTTTTGACTTGTAATTATTCATATGATTACTTAGGTCATGATTACTTAATTCCAGAATATAAAAAATGATTTATATATAATATATATTCATAATATACATATATATAATAGATCAGTCAATGGAAATAAATACACCGTTCATGGAGATAGTAGGACGTACGTACGCATGAACGTTGTTTTCGTTTCCTTATTGAGTTGAATGAAATTAAGTAGATGACATACATATATATACACATAAATACAGTATCATTATTATGTAATATATTTCATTATTAATTATTATTATATATACTTTATAATCATTCATGAATGGTTAACGTGGAGAATGAATCTCATCGCGTCGTGGAGACGGTAGTCCGTACGTACGCATGAGCGATGATATCGTTCTCATGATCGTGGAATTGTATTGGAGTGTATGTATACTATTTCAGAATAAATATCACTTTACAATAATCATATATAGTTATTATGTACACCATAATATCCATCCAAGTATGGTGGTGGTTGAAAATAGATTACACCACGGCGTGGAGACGGTATTCCGTACGCACGCACGCGCGGTGATTTCATTTTCCATAGGATGGATAGATGGTGAAATAGGGTTGTTTAATATTTATAATAACATATAATTATATGATTGATACTAATGTTATTACTTCATAATGAAACAACCTAAGAAGAAGAAGTGGAAGAAAAAATAAAGTTGAAAGAATCGGTAACGGACATTACATCTTCTTTGAAGCGCCTCGTTGAGTCCTCCTCTTAGGGCTCTAAAATTGGACTTTGAACAATACCAGGACCTCTAGGATGTTACTAGGGAAGTGTAGAAGAAAATTTGGCAGGGTTTGTCTGGGCTTGAAGGCTCAAAGTGGTGTGAGGAAGAGAGGGAGGAGGTGGCCTTTTATAAGGGAAGAGAGGGGCACCTTTGGAATAACCAAAAATATTATTTTATTATAAAGTAAAATTCGGTTTTAAATAGCTCCAAATTGATTTATTTCTAAGATAAGGTGGTTATGGGTCGAAATAATCTCATCCAATATAATTTAGACAAGTTTATGTCATTATACTATCCTTATCTTTTAGTTTTAACTCTTAGTTAATTAGATTGACATTTACCATGTCACCCTGTATTTTTATCTTATATAGTTAATGAACATACCATATAAATCCATGAGACCCCCAAGTGGTCCATTAATGATACACCTATCTTGATATAAGTATCTTGTCTGAACCGTAGATTTTTAGGAATAAAATAACATTCAATAATATAATATTTGTTCTAAAAACTATTTTATGTCAATTTTGACACTATTCAATAGTTGATTTTTGTGAAACTCATAACAGAAAGATTACTTCGACCGAAGATAATTAAATCAATCCTAACATTCCATATTAACCTATAAAATTAGTATAATTCATAAAAAGTATCAAATTATATTTATTTCGGTATTTATAAAATCAATTATTCTAATTTTTCACTATTATTGTAATTACTGCAACATTATTGTGTTCTAAATAAATTAATATATTTAATGTCTAAAATTTATTAATAAAATATCATTATGTAGGAAATATTATTATCTTTCTAATGAATATTTACAATAAAATTTATCTTTTGTATATCCCTATATTAAAAATGTTTTAGTAAATATACATTGATTTTAACTCTTTTAACTCTTCTTTGAGTTAAATAATAATAAATGTCCTAATCTAATCCAAGTGGGCCTAAATGGTCATATTTTATTCCTAAGGTTGTTTTTGGTCGAATTAAACTTATCCAATAGAATTAGGACTTGTGTTAGGGTAATAATAATATCATTTTACCCTAAATTACCCTATTTACTTTTAACCGTTGTAAAAAAAGTAAAAAGTTACTATTCACCAAAAATTATTTTCGTCTCATTGAACCACATTTTACTTACTGACATCAACCGTGTCTCTCGGATTTTTAAAATTCTACTAACAGAAGTGGTAAAATTAAGTTTTATGAAAAATTCATTTTTTTACTTCCACTTAGTGGTTTCACTATTCATCAAAAAATGAAAGTTTCCAGAAAAATACCAAAAACTAGGCCCAAGCTATATTTGATATTATGAACTCAAAAATGATGTCTATTTTACCAAATTCAAAACATATTAGTTGCATTAATTAATTTGAAAATTAATTCCCGTCGTCCAAACAAATAGCGTGTTATTAAGAGATAATAACTATCAAAAGATTGACACTTGTTTATGTCTGGTTTAAATGTGAAATTACATCCAATGACCAACATTGTATTAAATTGTAAAAATATATTCTAAATATACATTAAAACCACTAAAATTATTAATTTATCACTATTAATTATTTCGATTAAAAAGGTTGTTTTTAATTAAAATTTAATATTTTTCACTATTCATCAGAAAATGAAAGTTATCCGAAAAATAAAAAAATTTCACCCTAAGCTAATTTCGATATTTCGAATCCAAAAATGAAGTCCATTTTGAAAAATAAAATTTAAAAAATTTCAAAAAGTGGTTATTACTATTGATAACGGCTAGTTTTAATAATATTTTAATAGCATATCATTGTTTAGTGAAACACGGTATTGCGTACTACACACGCTATCGAGGAAGGTCGCTATTGTGTGTAATGAAAGGCAAGTCAAGGATGCGTGTTGTGCAAGCTCCTTTTGGTGTAACATACAACACAAGACATTAATGAAACTAAAATGAATATTTTTCATAAAATCTCGGGGTGTTACAATGTAGACCATTCAGGGAGCACCACAACCTTCTCTTAAGTCAAAAGTCTTCTTTTGACTTCTATATCATGTTTTGGAAATCACAATTGTATTCTATCATATGTTTGTAAATTACAAATTGTCTTTTATCATGTTTATCGTATCGTACAATGTTGATCATACCGACCATATCGTATCGTACTGACTCTGTCAATCGTACCATACTGACTCTGTCAATCGTATCGTACTGACTCTGTCAATCGAATCATATTGACTCTGTCAATCGTATCGTACTGACTCTGTCAATCATATCGTACTGACTCTACTATTCAGATGTTCATTATTTGTTTTGGTACTTAGTCAAAAACACTCACTACATATGAATCGTACTCATGTTATTCATTTCTTTATATCTCTTGTCCTAACAAAACGATATCGTTGAGTTAGTTACAAACTAATCAAAACGATGTCGTGCTTTCTGTTTCAATATGACCGTTGGAGGTAATATGACCGTTGGAACCCAAGGCCTATAAATAGGAGGTCATTTGAAGCTGAGACAACAACGATGAACAAACAAAACGAATGAAGAGACTCTGTGAACTACCAAGATTCTAGAGAGAGACACTGTGACTTCTCTCATCTGCCTTGTGTGTCCGATCATCGTATCGAGGGCTTTCAAGTAATTGAAAGACAGAGGTGTCGATTACCTACAAAATCGAGGGCTGCCAGGGATAGGCAGACAGACGTGCCGATCATCGTATCGAGGGCTGCCGGGGATAGGCAGACAGACGTGCCGATCATCGTATCGAGGGCTGCTGGGGATAGGCAGACAGACATGCCGATCATCATATCGAGGGCTGCCGGGGATAGGCAGAAAGACGTGCCGATCATCGTATCGAGGTACCACCAAGGTGTTGGTGAGACAGACCTTTTATCCTAGGTGAAAGGATAACCCTTCTCTTTGGGTTAAAATTTTTTTATTACTTTTACATTTCCGCTGTTACTTGTATTAGAAAGGGATTTTTATTGTTTCCTTTCTTCTTTACATATTCAATTGTAATTGTTTCAATTACAATCATTCTATTACTTTTTGTATTGATTGATTCTATACGCTTTAAGGTAGAATCATTCATCTTTGTATTACTCTAATTATTGTGTTCACCTTGAATACAATTGTTTTATTTTACATTAGTATTACAATACATCATACCTTTTATATTCAATACAATTGTGGGTGTTTGTATTTGTATTAGTTTAAGATCATTTAAACAAATCTCTTTGTTGTTAAAACTCAAAGGTTTTTAAACCTACAATTCACCCCCCTCTTGTATTGTTCCATCTAATAGACATATATATCTACTATTCGATCCAACAATTGGTATCAAAGGAGGTTTTCCACTGATTTGTATTACTAGCTTTATTTCTTATTACTATCTTGAATACTTACTACACAAATGTGTGGAGTGGAAAAGTTGTTTTTGTTGTATTAGATGGAAGGAATGAATATTGGATCAATAGATAATCTGAATCCTTCTAGACCACCAATCTTTGATGGGAATGATTATGAGTATTGGAGAGATCGTATGAAGACTTTCGTTATCAATACTGGTGTAGACAATTTTATTATGCTTATTGGGGGTTACAAAATTCCTGACAAAGAAGTTAGTACTTTCACCAACCAAGAGAAGCAAGAATATCAACTGAATTACAAGGTACGCAATACTTTATTATGCTCTATGACCAGGAATATATATAGTCAGATATCTTCATGTGAAGCAGCCAACTGTATTTGGAAGAAATTAGAAGTTACTCATTTTGGTACATCCAAGGTTATAGAAACAAGGAGAGCAATGCTTCGAGCAGAGTATCGTGGATTTGTTTTTCCTTATGGAGAGCCAGTATGTAAAGTGCAACAAAGGTTTATGACAATTGTAAACAGCTTACAATCTATGGGAGAAAAAGGACTTGATGATGAATCTCTTGTTGATAAGATTATAGATATTATACCAAATGAATGGGAGTCAAAAAGGACAGCTATTGATGAAAATAGAAAAGTCTCCCAGATTACTCTTGATGAACTCTTTGGAACTCTTCTACATCATGAGACAAGAATGAAGAGAGATGCTGATTTCAACAAGAAGAAGAATGGGAATGGAAGTGTAGCTTTTTCATCTAAAGCTAAAACACCTGAAAGGCTTACACGGTCTAAATCCAAGAAAATTGTTATATCTGATTCAAGTGACTGTAATCTTCCGGATAATGAGTTAGTCAATATTGCTCGAAGGATGAACAAGATTGTGGGAAAGAAATATTTTCAATATAGATTCAAAAAGTAAGATAGGAAATATTCAAAGGTAACTTGTTATGAATGCAAGAAAGCAGGACATATAAGGCCTGATTGTCCTTTACTGAAGAGGAAAGATAGAAAAGAGAAACACTCTGAAAGAAACAAGAAAAGGTTTTATAAGAAAAAGAAAGTCTTGAAAGCAAATGATATGTGGAGTGCAAGTTCTAGTGATTCCTCAGATGATTCTTCAGAATATGAGACATCAGGACAAAGAAATATTGTACTTCTAGATAGACTACCAATTGAAGATCATTGTCTCATGGCTAAGGTACATAATGTTGAATCTATTACAAATGTCTCTTTAAATGAAAATTATATTGATAATAGATATTATGGATCTTCAAATGATGAATCTTCATCATCAGAAGATGATACATTACCTTCTTTTGAAGAGGTATCTAGATTTACTAAGTTACTTGAAAATGAAAATTCTAAACTCAAAAAGAGATTTGAAAAAGCAAATTCTAGAATTTCAATCTTGACTAAAGAAGTATCAGACCTTTCTAAAGATCTTGATGTGAAAACTTCTGATTTTGAAAGTATTTTAAAAACCCTTGAGAATGTTAAATATGATAAGGATAAACTTTCTAAGGATCTTGAAACTGTAATTTCGAAGAAAAATATTTTAGATTCTAACTCTAGTTCAAATTCAAATGTTTTAGAAAATAAGAATTTGGTTTTAAAACTAAAGTCAAAGATTTTATCTTTGAAAAAGTGATTGTCAAACCTTACTCATGGAAAAGAAAACATTGATAGGATGTATTCTCAAATTAGACCTTTGAGAAATCGTTCTAGTCTTGGTTATACTTATTCCAAACCTGTTTTTAGCAATAACTATTTTGTTCCTCAAAAAACCATTTTCTGTTCTAAGTGTCAATGTGGTGGACATTGGAGAAGAGATTGTTCTCTTAACAAAACTCAATCTTTAGGATTTCATAAAGCTCATTTTTCAAAACAAATGTGGATTCCTAAAATTCTTTTCTCTAACCCTTCTGGATCGAAAAATTTTTGGATTCCGAAAATCTAATTGTTTCTTTTTCAGGAAAACGAGAAGTGTATCAATAAGAACATTTGGTACATCTGGTACACGGATAGTAAGAAACTCCTCGTAGAAAGGGGGAGGACATTCTTTTCTATATCTTTATGTTTCCTTTTATCTTATGATCGTTATCTATTTACTCTCTCAATATGTGTATTTTTTCCTGTTTATCGTATTGACAGTTTTTATCATATCATTCATTTTTTTTCTCTTCTGTTTATCGTATTGACAGTTTTTATCATATCATTCATTTTTTCCCTTTCTGTTTATCGTATTAACAGTTTTATCGTTTCTTTCATTTTTCCTGTTTATCGTATTGACAGTTTTATAGCATCATTTACTATCGACCGATGATGGTAATCAAATTATTTTCCATCGTATCGACCGATGATGGTATTGAATTTCTTTTTCATCGTATCAATCAATCTTGGTATTGAATCGACCGATGATGGTATTAAAGTTCTTTTCCATCGTATCAATTAATCTTGGTATTGAATCGACCGATGATGGTATTGAATTTCTTTTCCATCGTACCAATCAATCAATAGTATTGAATCGACCGATGATGGTATTGAAATTCTTTTCCATCGTATCAATAGTTTTGTATCGACCGATGATGGTATTGAATTTCTTTTCCATCATACCAGTCAATTAATAGTATTGAATCGACCGATGATGGTATTGAAATTCTTTTCCATCGTATCAATAGTTTTGTATCGACCGATGATGGTAATGATTTTCTTTTCTATTGAATCGACCGATGATGGTATTGAGATTGTTTTCCATAGTACGGTCAGTTCATAGTAATGAATTTGTTTTCCATCGTACTGTTAGTTTATGGTAACAATATTGTTTTCCATAGTACGATCAGTTCATAGTAATGACTTTGTTTTCCATCATACTATTAGTTTATGGTAACAAGATTGTTTTCCATAGTATGGTCAGTTCATAGTAATGACTTTGTTTTCCATCGTACTGTTAGTTTATGATAACAAGATTGTTTTCCATAGTACAGTCAGTTCATAGTAATGAATTTGTTTTCCATTGGCATGATGATATTTTTTTTTCTTACGATTGTATTTTTCTTTTGATTTCTATCAAAACCAACAATTACGTTATGTTCTCCGACAAGTTTTTTTTCCATTTTTTTTAAAATTTTTTCTTTGTTTTAATCCTAACCATTGATTTGGTTTTCTCTTATCTTGACCATAGAAGATCAATGGTCACCCTTTTTCGACCGTAGAAGATCAACAGTCACCTCTTTATCGCCTATAAATAGCTCCCCTCCCCTCCCCAAACCCACATTGGTTTTTCAGGATTTCAGGCGAAGCTCTGCTCCACCAGCTATAAATCATCGTACGATCTTCTCATTGGCAGATCCTTTATGTCTCAATCCTCTTCCAATACTCCCGCCGAAATTTCTTCAAAGACTTTTACAGAAAAAGACTTTAACAGAGAAAGGTTAGTATCTCGAGATTTTTTCGATACGTATGATTCTACAATCAGGAGGATCATTTTGTTTCAAGGGTGGGAACATCTGTGTGTTGAAAAGCCTGGTTCTCAAGATCCGGTTCTTTTTGATGAAGTTTGTCAGTTTTACAAAACCGTTTCTTTCGAAAAAGACATGACTATAAACTTTGCAGTGTATGATAGAAAATTGTCTATGTATGTGAAACAAGCGGCACATTTTCTAAATGTTTCTGTAGAAGGGGATTCATTCTGTCCATCGCACAAACTACCAGAGGAAGTTGGTGCGTTTAATAGAGAAAGTGCTGAAAAGACTTTGTTTGTTATTAATGAAGAAAAGAGAAAAGTGTCTCATCTTTCTCCAGACAATCGTTTTGTAACTTTATGGATGCATGGTTTTCTTATCCCAAGGAAAGGGGATAGAGAAACTCTAAAAGTTTCTGATATCTTTATGCTTGACTATCTTGTGAACATGAGAAAAGTAAATCTCATGGGATATGTTTTTGAAACCATTAAGAATGTCCAGACAGGAGGGATTAAGTCCCAGATGATTATGTATCCAGCATTCCTTACGAAGTTCATTCTTGAAAGTATAAAGTTCTGTAACATTCCTTTGAATGGAAACCCCATGGATTTGAAGACCTCATGGATTAGTAAGAGTATGATGAAAAAGCTGAATGTTTGTTTTGATCCGAATTCAAAACTTTTTGTCAGAGATGTAGAAGCTGAATTGGCTCAGAATCAATTGGCACCTTTGCCAGCCAAAGACATTCAATCTACCGGTGTTACTCAAAAGTTTAATCCGCAAACTAGTTCAAAGATGAAGAAGAAGCCAAGGTACAGTAAGGAGGTTGTAGAAAAATGTAGAAAGGATAAGGAACAGAGAAAGGAAGGTGATCCGAAGATTGGTCTTGATCCTGCTGAGGCTTTTGCTGAAAGAGTAAGGGTGGAAGAAACCCTTCAGGCAGAAAAGAAGAAGAAGGTTCTTTTAAAAATAAAGGCTCTAGACATTGATGTATCTAAAGTCTTGAAAGCGGTTGAGGATGCTAGTGCCCAACTAACAGAAGAAGTGCATCAAGATCGCATCGTACAGAGTCTCCATGAGAAAGAAAAACAAAAACAAGTGATGGAAGAGATAGAAGAAGTGGAATTAGAAGAAGGAGACTTTCTTTTAGAATTTCATCAAAGTTCAAAGAAGAGTAGAGAGGAATCAGTTCAAAAGCTGAGTGAAGGTGTTCAACAAACTCCTCATGCCGATCAAGCTCGATCCCCAGACAGAATGTCATCTCAAGAAAATCAAGGTGCTCAATCTTCTCATTCTGATAAAGTTGTTTTCATTAGTGAAAAAGTGGAAGAAGAAAGAAAACAGAAAGAAAAAGCAAAAGGAAAACAGCCAGTTGTTGACTCAAGCAGATTGTCTGAACTAGCATCGTACGATGAAGCTACTGATTCAGGGCATACAATCTCTCTCAAGAAAAGTGATTACATTGTTTATGTTTTAAGAAGAGTTGAGAAGACTATTCCTTATTTCCCAAGGCTAGAAGGGAAGATTGATTTTATTACTGACAATCAAAAGAAGAAGTTTGGCTCAATCAATGATCATGAGATAGAAATTGAAGATATAATGAGGTTATCAAATGAGCTTGCAATTGCTTTCAACAAGCTTTATAGAGAAACGGTTGAAAGGTTGAATCTTTTGTCTTCTCAAAGAGCCGATGTTCCTTCAGTAAAAGATTTGAAAGAGAGAATGAATGTTTTCAATCAGAATTATCGAAGGTTTCATCCTACAAATATGAAATGGTTTTGATGAAGAATCAAAATTCTATGTTATCCAAAGATAACAAGAATTTTCAAAACAGAATTGATACACTTGAAGAAGTAATCAGAGTCCAGGAGGAGACTATCATAAATCAAGATCAGAATTTTGCGGACCAACAAGAGATTCTCAAAACTCAGGGAGAATCAATTTCTGAAGATAAGAAAGAGATCATGAAGATGAAAGATGTTCTTCATGAGCTTATAAATAAAGAGAAGGAAAGAGAAAACAAATGATTGTTGTATTTGTCTTCTTTTGGAACTTGTCTTTGTTCTGTAATGACTCTTATGTTCCTTTTCTTTTATCCATTGTCTTGTATTGCATTACTAACTCTTTCAGACAATTCAAGATTACTCCTTTCTTTTTGTAAATCACAAAGGGGGAGAATGTTTACAAAGGGGAGAATGTTTTACAAAGGGGGAGAATGCTTTACAATGCTATTAAGGAAAATCTACGAATACAATCCTTAGGAAATTCCATACCTAAGGGGGAGTTAGTTGTATTCAATTTCTTATTCAGAAGAGTTTTCAATAACTCAGGGGGAGATAAGTATTTCTTGTTACATTTACTTTGTGTGTTGTGCTTTCCAAAAAGGCGGAGATTGTTAAGTCAAAAGTCTTCTTTTGACTTCTATATCAGGTTTTGGAAATCAAAAATGTATTCTATCATATATTTGTAAATTACAAATTGTATTTTATCATGTTTATCGTATTGTACAATGTTGATCATACCGACCATATCGTATCGTACTGACTCTGTCAATCGTACCATACTGACTCTGTCAATCGTATCTTACTGACTCTGTCAATCGCACCATACTGACTCTGTCAATCATATCATACTGACTCTGTCAATCGTATCGTACTGACTCTGCTATTCAGATGTTCATTATTTGTTTTGGTACTTAGTCAAAAACACTCACTACATATGAATCGTACTCATGTTTTTCATTTCGTTATATCTCTTGTCCTTACAAAACGATGTCATTGAGCTAGTTACAAACTAATCAAAATGATGTCGTGCTTTCTGTTTCAATATGACCGTTGGAGGCAATATGACCGTTGGAACCCAAGGCCTATAAATAGGAGGTCATTTGAAGCTGAGACAACAATGATGAACAAAGAGAACGAATGAAGAGACTCTGTGAACTACCAAGATTCTAGAGAGAGGCACTGTGACTTCTCTCATCTGCCGTGTGCGTCCGATCATCGTATCGAGGGATTTCAAGTAATTGAAAGAAAGAGGTGCCGATTACCTACAAAATCGAGGGCTGCCAGGGATAGGCAGACAGACATGCCGATCATCGTATCGAGGGCTGTCGGGGATAGGCAGACAGACGTGCCGATCATCGTATCGAGGGCTGTCGGGGATAGGCAGAGAGACGTGCCGATCATCGTATCGAGGGCTGTCGGGGATAGGTAGACAGACGTGCCGATCATCGTATCGAGGGATCACCAAGGTGTTGATGAGGCAGACCTTTTATCCTAGGTGAAGGGATAACCCTTCTCTTTGGATTAAACGAATTGTATTACTTTTACATTTCTGCTGTTACTTGTATTAGAAAGGGATGTGTATTGTTTCCTTTCTTCTTTACATATTCAATTGTAATGGTTTCAATTACAATCATTCTATTACTTTTTTTATTGATTGATTCTATAATCATTAAGGTAGAATCATTCATCTTTGTATTACTCTGATTATTGTGTCCACCTTGAATACAATTGTTTTATTTTACATTAGTATTATAATACATCATACCTTTTATATTCAATACAATTGTGGGTGTTTGTATTTGTATTAGTTTAAGATCATTTAAACAAATCTCTTTTTTGCTAAAACTCAAAGGTTTTTAAACCTACAATTCACCCCCCTCTTGTATTGTACCATCTAATAGACATATATATCTACTATTCGATCCAACACCTTCCACGTCTATAGAATAATAAATGCGATTATTCTAGAAGAAGCATTCGCCAATATTTTCAAAGGATGGTGGACCATAGGATACAGATTCATGGATGGATTCAATTCATTCTATCATCAATCATCTTGATATGTCTCTTGAGATTAGGGTCATGTTTGCATCATATATTTGATGTGATATCTCCCAGGGGTCGTGTGATGTTACCACACAGACAGAGTGTCAGCGAGACATGACATGGGAATTCTTTCAAAAGGTCTTCTATGACTATTTATTTTTAAGAGATGTTGATTACTGATCGAGCTTTAGAGTTAATGCATCTAGGGTAGGGTGCTATGTCAGTGATGGACTACTCAGCATATTTCAATAAATATTAATGATTTGGACCAATACATAGGTGTAACAGGATTCAAGGGCTAGGATATTCAACGATGGTCTTGTGTATGAGATCATATATTAGGTAAACATTTTCAGGATACCTTTATTTTATGCTATCCTAAATCACATAGAGCTTATTGACCATAATCTGTGGGAATATGGAGGTGCAATCTAGGGAGGTTCATCACCTAGATCTGGTATTTTCTCTACTGGCAATAATAAGTATCGTATTGTGTATTATCGCAGTGATATTAGCAGTCTGAATGTATCATACTGTAGCTAGGTGAGGTGCTTAGGGAAGAACAGTTGGGAATGTGATACCTTAGGGTCTGATTGACATAGTCAAGTGCAAATATTGTGAAAAATGGACCCCCTAAAACACTTTATCAATGAATTTACACCATAATCTAGTGAGATGGGTTCTTCACTGACTCAATGTTCATGAGTAGGGCCTATAACATCTCATAAGACAGGTAACTTGGGTACATCAAGACATTTAGGACGAGGTGGTGGTCTTGGTTGTGGTATCCAAATCACATGATCTTAGTGATAGTAGGGTGGATCAACTCATAGTATCTAGGTAGGGTCCCACAGACATCGTACAAGTCAGACTAATATATTGAAACAGACATAGCAGGAGTAGGATCCCAGACCCTCAACCATAAGGGGTACTATTCTAGTATCCTATGTTTTAGCTTATTCACCTTTTCATATAAGGGATTCACATAGATTCATATCATTTCCAATTTTAGAGAGACTAGGACTCTATGTTTTAACTTCTAAGGATGGTATGATGCTAGACAATAAATTAGGGATTAGAATGATAAGTGTATGTCAGTGCAAAGGGTTCCCCCTTGAGGTTTATGGGTGTCACTTATTATGGGATCTCTACATATTATAGATGAAATGATTTGATGTCATCCTTAGGTTGTCTCCTTCCAAGCCTTGGTCGATTTCTATTACTATAGGGTGAATTTTATGTCACTGGAAGGCATATCATTTCTACAGAAGGGTAAATAGGATTTCCAGGAAAGCCGAGCTAGACCCGAGAATAATGGTTTGGTCAAGATGACAAAACAGATTGTGATTTTAAATCTGTATAACTAGGGGACACATCAGGATGATTTACCCCAGTTAGTTGGTTATTTCAGGGATGTCTTCTTGTATGTCTTTTCAGTCCTACCTCTAGTGAGAAAGAGAGAGAGAGTTCTCTATCAAGCTAGTTAAAGGAGTTACACTAGTATCCTTTCCTCCATACAGAATGGAAATGTTAGAGTTTCAATAGCTCAAGAGGTAGCTAGAGGATTTGGAAGCTAAGGGTTTCATCCGACATAGAATTTCCACATGGGTTTTTCCGGTCCTTTTGCGAAAAAAAGATGTTTACCATAGGCTATGAATGGATTATCTGAAATTGAACCAGCTCATGGTTACAAACTGATAACCTCTTCAAAAAATTAATGATTTCTTCATTAATCACTAATGCGCTGGTGTATTATCTAATATTGATTTCAAATATGGTTATCATCACATTCTTTTTATACCATCAGAAATAACTTGCAAAACCTTTCTGAGTAGGTATGGTCGGTACGAGTATCTTGTTATTATGTTCGGCTTAACAAACACACCAGTGGTTTCATGGAAATTATGAATCGAGTGTACCATACTTATGTTGATTTTTAGTGGTTTTCATGGATGATTTCTTATATTGTTCATAGAATCGACATGGTCATTCCACACATCTTGATTTCATTTTGAATACACTTACAGAGAACCCGTTGTATTCTATTCTCACAAAGTGCCACTTCTAGATGGATTAGATTCACTTATTGGGTAACATGATCTTTAATAAAAGAGTAATAGTGGACACAAGGTAGGTGGGATTAATAGTTTCTTGGGATAGTCCCAAAAAATCTTTGAAATATGATGTTTCTTGGGTCAAATTGGTTACTAAAGGCACTTTATACAGCACTTATATGGTTTAGAAGCACTGCAGAAAGGAATAATAAAATGGGATAGAAGTATGATTGAATTGAATCCTATGAGATGGCCTTTCATGAGTTGAAATGGATATGGAAGTCAGCAATGATATTGAATTTTCCGGAGTCAGGAAGGAGTTACATGGTGTAATGCGAGGCATCAGGTATCCGTCTAGGACTAGTTCTTATGTAGGGGGATCAATTCATTGTGTACAATTTTCAGAAATTATGGCCACATGAGAGAAATTATCCAAATCATGATCCCATGTTAGCTGTGGTTTTTTATGTTTTATGTTTTTTGAGACATTACATACCAGGAAATCAATTTTTATTGTATATAGACAAAAAAATCATCAAGTACATTTCTAATCAACATGATCTAAAACTGAGGTAGAGAAGGTGGGTGGAATACCTTCAGTCCTTCAACATTAATTTTTTTTTTCATGACTGGTAAAGGAAATGCAATGTCCAATGATTTGAGATGGAGGAATCAGACACAGGAAGTCCTACATTCCCATAGTGAGTGGAAAATTAGGGTGTTGTTCTCTAAGATACACTTGGACATACAGCACCGTCAGGGATAATATTTTCATTAATCCGTATATTTTACCTATACCCTACTAGAAAGAGTGAGGATAAGGAAGCTATTGGATTCCGAAGGACTAGTTCTACAGGAGAGTGTGGCACGTGAGGACCCTCCTCTAGGTTGGACCATAGGCGATGATGAGGTTCTACATTTACATGGTCATGTATGGGTTTCAGCTGGCATGTGTGAGGACATGATGTTAGATTTTCATGCCTCTATATGGGAAGTGCAGCAAGGTGTCACCAATATGTATCAGGATTTACATCGTCAGTATTGGAGGCCAGGTATGAAAAAGGATGTTACTGGTTTTTTCCTAAGACGTTCCATCTATCAGTAGGTGAAGGCAGAACACTAGTGACCAGGTGAACATTTACAACATCTACACATTCCTATGTGGAAATGGAATGATGTCATGATGGATTTCCTAATGGGGTTACTGAGGTCGCCTCAGGTTAATGATGTCATATGGCCTGTGGTTTACATACTCATGAAGGTTTCACATTTCATGCCGATGAAGGAAACCTTAAACGTTTATGATCCTGATAGGTTATACCTCTGAGAGATTGTATGAGTACACATGTTATTGCATTCTCTCATTTAAAATAGGGATACCCATTTTACTTCTCATTTTTTTAAATGGTCTATATAGGGCCTTATGTACATTGGTGCTTCTAAACAGAACATACCACCCACAGACAGATGACCAATTAGATTTCATGATTCAGGTGCTATAGTACGTGCTTCGGGCATGAATCCTAGATTTCATGGGTTCGTACGATAGACACTTACCCTTGATTGAGTTCACCGAGGACAATAGATTTCGGGATACTATTCAGATTTCAAATTATGAGGATTTTTACATTAGACCATACTGATAACCCATGTGTTGGATAGAGGCAGGTGAGGTTGCTATGATGGGACGTCATGTTGTCTAGGATACCACTGATCATGTTTAATTGATTCAGAAGCGGATAGATAATGTGCTGTCACATTAAAAATATTATCTTGAATTCAATAGATGACCAATAGAGTTTGAGGTTGGGGATCGAGTTTCCCTACATGTTTCACTGAGTTGGGGACACAAAGGGATCATGAGATATGGTAATCTTTCACCAAGATACGTTGGGCGTTTGAGATTCTGGAAAGGGATAATCTAGTTGCCTATCGGTTGATGTCACCTCAGAGGTAGCAAGCTATGCATGACATCATCTATGTTTCTCAGTTATGAAATTACTTTTTACACCCATTTCAATAATTTAAATCTAAGGAGGATGAGTTATAGGCAAGTTCAACTTTTTAGGAGCATCCTATTTTAATAGTAGATCATAGAATGAAGGTTCTCTATGGAAGTCTATTCCTTTAGTAGGGGTCTTATGGAAGCACGGCGGAGTTCAGGATGAGACCTGGGAGTGGGGGGATTATTTACGATCATAGCAGCCATTGTATTCGTATATTTTTCTTCACCACCATTGAAAGGGTAATTGAAGGATGAATTTATTTAAGCAGAGAAGTTTATAAGAATCTGGTTCTTCTTTTCAAGTGTGAGTTTTTATCTTTTTGGATTATACTTAATGAAAAGGAATGAAAGAGGTCAAATGATGTTTTCAAACATTACTCAGCTATACATAGTGGTTACATGTAGTGTATTTTCATATGCATGTCATCTATGAAAGTCGGTAGGCTTTTAATGATGTGTACAGAAAGTCGGTAGAAGAAGAAAAAATACCATATACACAGCATATATTTCCTCTTACACACTATGAATTTATATATTCTTGTTAAAATTTGAAGTACCATCATTTTCATATTTTTGGAAAGTGGATCTCCTAGGTTTTATGAACTCACAGGGCCGAGATAATATTTTTCTCCCTAGTTTCCATCTAAACATCGATTCGATCACTGTCGGCTGCATTTGAACCCAATCAGTAAGCTCTAGATTCCTCTTGAGTTGTTCCTCACAATTTCTTCTCTCACCCAATTTATAAATTGTTCATCAGTTATGAATATTATGTAGATATACCCTAGTATATGTAAAATTATAGGTCGATGATGGATGAGGAGAGTTTTATGGCTACAAGGTAGGTGGTCTTGTGTCTTTCATGAGTCTTCTTGTTATTTATATGTGATGGAGTATCGTGGTCCCATGTTTAGGGTTTCACCATGAATACAATTGAGCCATGTTGTTGCCTAATGTTTATTATGTAATTGATTAAATTATTTAATGAAGGTTTTAGGTATCTTGATGTGATTGAAGGACACTCATTGTTGTGCTTCCCTCAGGTAACCAATGTTTAGCCATTTGGCCTAGGATTCCAATGGGAATGCCCCAGTTTCTGTTTTTGGGTATTTAAAATGAAATTGGTTAATAAAATATTTTCCCACATGAGATAAATATTGTTTATCCCTTGTGAAATTTTAATTTACTTGAAATTCATTAGATGTGAATTGCCCATGTGAGTTTATAATTGTTTAAGACTTGTGATAGAGTAATTATCTAGTTAGGATTCTGATGTAAATTTCCAATGTGAGTTTGAAATTGTTAAGCCCTATAGTGGATATATAATTTAATAGGCTTGTGGAATGATTGGTACCCATTGGAGTTATTGTTTTTGTTATCCATGTAATAGTGTAAATTTCATGTGTTGTTTTTTCAAAAATTCTTTAATACCGAGCGTGCCCCTGACTGGTTGATGAAATGCTGGAAGGTGAGGATTTTCTATGCATGTGAGGGGGTTTTTTGTGCCTTTGGGTAAGGATTTGCTATGCCTATGGGTGGAGATTTCTTAATACTATGTGAAAGGTTCTGTCATGCCTGAGGGAAAGGATTAAATTGATTGACTACTTAAATACCTTATAACGCATCTGCCAAGCCAATCACAAGCTTTGAGTCAGTCTATACTTATGTCCATTTAGATGATTTTCAGAAAAATCTATTATTCTTACTTATTATGGGTGATTAACGGGATGCGGTTGGATCTCAATATATTTATAATTCAATGAAAATAAATTGTATAATGAAGATGAACTTATATAAATTAAAATCAATACTTGTATTCTTCTTTACATTTGAGTACTTCTTAGTTTACTGGGTTCATTTTTTTACACTACCTATTGCATATACATAGAGACAGATAGGCATAGATCTTCAGTGGTTTCCTATGGAGTTTTTTCTCACACCCTATTTGGATCATGTTTTTGGGCCCAAATAGTTTTTATGATTACAAGTGTTAATAAGGGGAAATTCCATTCTACAAGTAATTGATATGTGGTTTAGGAGTAATAGAGAATAAGGACAATAGTATGCTTGTGATGCTTCTATGTTTACATTTTTATTTTTTTACCTTGGTAATTTATCTTATACTTGATTAAAAGGTATGTTGTTTTCGCTGGTTTTATAAAACATAAAATAATGTATCATCTTTTGTATGGAATGATGCTTGGTTATTTATCATATTAGTATTCCAATATTTATTTCAATTGAATGAAGTTTACTATTTGTACTATTGTAGTTTTGTTGATTCTGCTATGTTACACCGCCAATGAAGGCTTAGTTTCACCAAAATCACAACCTAGTCCCTCGTCTCTTGTTGGTAACCTCTAGAATTTGAGGAAATGTGCTTGATGCCATGTGTCCAACCAGGTACGAGGCACTTGTTGAGGGGCGTCCAGATCTGGGGCATTACATCTATAAAGGGTAGGATACATCACCTATTTGTCAACATTATTTTGAATTAATTTTTAGAAACTAAGAAAGATGTGAAATTTTAAAATGTCCATGTTCTCATCAATGAATTATTTCTGAGCATATTAATATATTCATGGCATATTCTAGATCCATATAGGTAAATTTTGTTCATGTGATGCATCATATGTAATGGGATATTGTAGAGTAAAACAATATTATTTTGAGACTCCATGTTATTCTTTATTATTATTTTGATATAGTTAAATACCAATATATTTTTATGATGAATATATTAATAATATCATGTTACTCAAATATGTTTGGCCCATCACCTGGCTTGTGAAAACCTATAGTGTGTGTCACACATAATATTATTTAATGGTCTAATTAATTATGATGATTGTATTTAATAGTAATGAATAACCTTACAGTCAATTTTTTTGTGATATAAAAATCTCTAGCTAATAATAATGAATTTTAATGTGTGTTAGATAAATCATGGAATTTATATGGATCATATGTAATGAGGTTATCTATTTTTTATGTGTTAATGGAGATCAATTTATATATTATAAAATATATTTATACGAGATGTTTTTTATTGTTGGTAAAGTGATGTATACATTTGAGTAGCTATTTATTATTATTAATTACATGTTATGAGGGAATTTGAATGATCTATTTACAACATATTTCTTATGATGTTGAGAATATACATATTAAACCTCATAAAAAGATATCATTGAATAATTATAAATTCTAGAGTGAGTTTTATAGAAAACATTATTTGAAACTAAAAAAATTCTAGAGGAAATACTTATACAATGAGATTAATTTGGATCAATGTGATCAATTTAATGGGGATGAGGTGAATCAGTGATGTTTTTCTTTTTTTCATATATTAGAGTCAACATTTTATAATTATTATAATCTTGACAATTTTATAAAAATAATCACACAAGAATAATCAACATTAACACAAGTATTTAACACTAAACAAGTGTATTTATTCCCTTGAATGGTTTGGAAATAATCCAATACCACAAAAAACACCAGAAAACAAATCCTTTTATATGGTCACAAAAAGAAAAGGATTCCCTTACACATGTATTACAACATAATCATACAAAAGTACAAGTGATTTCCACTTAGATAATTTTTAACCAATATTTCATAAAAACTATATGAAACCTTCACCAATAGGATCAATATAATTTCATTATGTTACTTTTACTATTTGACACATACTCTTCAGGTAATTACATCTTCGTCACTTTATTACCTAGTATTAGGAAATAGCTTCCTCCTTTTACTTCTATATAAAACTCCATCTATTCCAGTAGTAATATAATTTATCTATATGGTCATCATTATAGTGAACAAAATTAAGTGTTTTATGAAAAAAAGATAGTAAATTCATATGATCTATTCATATGTTCATTTCAACACATAGTCTGTAAGATTACACCATAAATGAAACTTTGTTTTTTATCATCTTTCTATTGTCTCTAATATAAAATTTTCTATCCAATGGGATCTTCTTCTTCAACCAATAGATTATTTGGTTCTACTAATTCATAATCAAAATTTTACTTTCATATTTTCATTTGGTATATCTACTTAATACTATTTATATAATACTTTATATTTTACATTTTTGAATATTACACTAATACATAGGGTAAATTCAAACTATGTATATATGTTTGAGTAGGATAAATGGTAGGAATCCAATATAAATTTTAACATTCATGATAAGAAAAAATTTCAAACTCTCACTCAAAACACTGATATTGGATGTTTGTCATGGATTTTATAATATTATAGATGCTTCTCACAAATTTGAATGTCCAAAAACATCAACAAATAGTCTTCTACCTCAATGTAGAATACATATCTTCCTTCCATGATATTTGGAGCATTAAAATATAATCTTTGAATCATAAAACTTGATACATTTACATAACATTCATAAACAACTTCAAACCAAAAATTTATCATGCCAAATATTAGTCTGATCATAATTTTTATAAATTCATAAATCCGATGATTCTATGTCTGATGATCCTTCATATCTTTATATAAAAATTTCGAAAAGACCCATTCAAAAATTCTCACCATCTAATGACTTTCATTTGAACTCTCAGTTTTTTGGCTTCATATACCATCCTCTATTTGATGATCTTTATAAAAAACATTCATCCATTTTTTTCAACCAACATCCATTACTCTGATGAAGTATAGGATTGTTTCTGATAATATTTGTAGCATATTCAATATCTTACATTTCCATAATATAGAAATTGCATGAAAGGTTCATTCTATATTCTTCACAAGCCATGATTTATTCTAATTAACACTTCATATATAAGGAATTATCCTAATTAAGACATTATTCAATTAAGGATTCACTAATTGATATTAATCTTCATATCCCATTATACTTCAACAATAAACTTATATCTAGAAATATCCACAACCATCAAACACAATCTTCTACACAACCATACCTCAACCCTATAGTAACAATCTAGTGAACTTCTACAAAACATCATAGTACAAACATTGTACAAACATATTATATTCTCCCCCTTTCACATTCATCTTACATCATGAGATATTTTATAACACATGATGTTTGAAACAAAATAATAGAATATAATCATCATCTTTATGTTCAACAAACACTTTGTCCAATATACCAGATATGTCCGTCAATATAAATATTCATATTAAAGACTATGTCTCAACATCTTTTTCTGAAATCTTCTTGATGATGAAAATGGTATAGAAAAATCAATATATTATTCTCTATTAATTCCACAATAATGAAGTAAAAAATATATTAGGTGTCATATGTTAATAAAAAAAAGTAAAAACATAGGTAAATCCTTCTTCATCAAAATAAAATTCCAATAATTATCCTCTTTACCCTTTGAAAATACATCCAAACCTCCCGATACCAAAAGTATACCCCTTTAAATTTTGATGAAAACTAAGAATCATAAATCAATTCACTTTTAATGTATACTAATAGATTTAATTTCCATCAATTATAATCCTGTGTGTGTGAACACGATGTACTAAACATGACCTATTGAACAACAAGACCATGATGTCTATAAGTAGTGACTTATGAAACATTTTCATCACCTCATAAGAAATTTCTTCTAAAACTAAAAAAGTTAACCTGTAAGAAATATTTTTCAAAAATAGACTTCATAAAACTATTAAAATAGTTCAGATATGTTGAAATAACATTTTACCCCATTTAACCCCCTAATTAAATTCTTTCCCAAGATTGTTAAAACACATACAAATAGATTAATTTATGTGGAAAATTATTACCCACCTTGAAAATAATATTCAAAGATAAAATAGTTGGGGGATTTAATCACAAAACTTATCCTTCATATGGGGGAGGTTGATCAGAAATTTTGAAATTAAGCTTATGAAATATTTTCTTTCAGTAAATTGTTTTATAAAGATATCAACAACATGTTTAATTATATAAAAAACACCAGATATATATCATTCTTCTTCACATTCTCTTTGAGGTAATGATATTTTATATCAATGTACTCGGAATGAGAATATGGAAATTAAATATTATTGATATTTATTTCACTTTTAATATCACTACCCAATATAAGGGGAAACAACATATCAATAACCATGTATTGTAACTATGTCTTTATTCACATAAGTCATGTTACTTCTTGCGTGAAACAAAACATACTCAAATTATACTATAATGAGAGTAACTTAATTTTTTTCTTTTTATTATTGAAAAAACGTCATTCTCAAAATAAGAAAATCCACTAGATTTGGATTTTATGTCAAAAAACATCTTAACCAATCTACTTTTATATACCCAAAAAAATCAATCATTTATGAACAGTTTTCTTTCAACCCAAAATTACTTATTCAATTAATAAATCTATAAATTAAATTTCAATACAAGAGATGAGATTCCTTTATTGAAAATGATAAAAATATATAATTTTAATAGTTTATACATTATCTATTTTTTAGTTCTAGATATAATAAAGTTCCTTACAAATATATAATTCTAGAGGATCTACCTATATTCCTTACACATCTATTGATAACCTTTTCCTATGTAAATTCATGTGGAAACTGGCTTTGAGTCTTCATTACCAAACATTGTGAAAAGTTCCTTATAATAATTGTCTTACGATATGAATGTTTATTTATTCTTGTAGACACGTAGGTTTATCCTTGTGGGACTTTGAAATATTTATATATATATATATATTTAGATAGTATCTATTAGAAAATTAGTGATTTGGATCCCCAATGATCTATAAAATAATATTATAAAAATATTAAATATATCTTGTATAACACACATGTTGTTTCTTAATGATTTTGGGATAAAATATAATTTAAATCTTTCATCATAAATATAAGATCACAGTTTATTCCAGAATACTATCTTTAACATAGTTGCGACAAAACTATATTGGTGCTGGGAGGTCAGCTATAATGTCCATTGGTGATATGGTCAATAGATTGATTAATTGATTAAATAGATTAATTAATTAATCATGCCTAAATGAATTTGAAATTAAATTACTACTAAGTAAATACTCCAAGGATAGCCGCATAAAACCTAGGATAATTAAGAGAATATTATTCATTATTTCATTGGTGAATCATTATTCAGTGATGATAGAACTCTGGATCTAGTTATATCATGTAACAACTAATGCAACTACCTCTCTAAATAGATGGTGAGTGCGTTCTTCAATGAATAATGATCCAATATCAAGGTATGACTCTTAAATTCGTGGTTTACTTTCTTTATTGATTGAATATATTGAGGATGATGAATTTATATCTTGATCTGTGTTGTTTTCTTTCCTTTTAATGCACATATGTTTCAATTTTAAATTGATTATTAAATTAGTCCTTGTTTTAAATGATTTATCACCCATGATTCTCAATTTGTATTAATTGGCCAAGTATACTTGGACAATTATTGATTTCACCCTTTTATTCTTTTTTCCCACCACATGTTCTTCATGTTCTTCATTATTGGACTATGGGGTCACAATTCAACATATTCTAGGAAGGATCGAGTTTACTTATACAGCAGAATTCATTGAGGATTTGTCTTCGATGAATAGATTGAGGAATTGTGGATGAATCATGACCCATGTAGGATAAAGGTGAATAATCCCATGGATTTGAGATAAGGGAATAAATTTATAACAATAGGTGGTGTGTGGGGTGTACAATAATCCTTAATGGATTAATGAGTTTGGCATTTTATACACTGGACAACTGAAAATAGAAAACAAGGACAATTCCCTGATATTTTTTTTGTGATTCTGGGGAAGGATTAAATGTGGATAATCCCTCTCTAGAATCATGAGTAAAAATAGTTTTTATGTTAAATCACACTACACACTATGTTTTCCGAACCACACATGGAATGTAAGATCCTGGTAGTGGTGACTACCATTTCTGGAGAGATAAGTATCACATACCGTGTTGGACCCCCACATTTTGTGTGACACGTGTGTTGAAAACATCGAAATTACTTATGTATTATAGTGGAATGGGAATATCCAGGACCACATTAATTTTTAATTTAAACAAACTTGGAAAAAATACACTGTCCTTGGATAAGTAAATGAACATGGTCGAGGAGCACATACAAGACCGCAGATAGATCACACATGTTGTGTATAATCTATAAACACTATGTATGGTTACATGGGTAGTGAGACATGTACCAAAATAGAAACAGAAAAACAATGGAGTGTGACCAGAAAAAACGTGTTCCCCCTCACATTCCATACACTCCATGTATACTTTTGAGGACACTTCAACTTCTCAAATCTCCTTTTATTTGACTCAGAATTTGGCTCGTGAGTATCCTATCATTTTTCTAGTTCCACATAGAATTTTATGGTGGAATGCATAGTGTATTTTGTGAAATGATGTGATATTTTTTAGTAATTATTCTTATTTACACAATGCTCAATGATAGTAGTGATTAGGTCGAATCACAAAAGGCTTCTAGAGTGGTAACCTCCAATTGGAATATGAAATGATTCATCAACCTATATTTATATTATAACTCTCCATCTATGTTAGTCATGGTTTTTCTATCTACTCATCAAGTGGATCCCTCCTCTTGGGTATGAAATTGGTTCTTAACTGAATTATTCAGTGCCACCCTCCTGTTGGTTAGGGCATAGATCATCCACCTACTCTCTTAGTGGAAACCTATTATTGTATTATGTAATGGGTCATAAACTAATACAGTTGAACCCTCATTCTAGGATTGGAATAATTCCTCTATACACTATCATATTAGAATCCTCCAGTTACGGAATAGGTTATATATGAACTATTGAGTTCCGCCGTACTATGAGGATATGGCATGGGTCTTCGACCATTATAGTGGCACCCTAATGTAGTTAGAGGGCATGGTTTCTCTAGTCATCTTCTGAGTGGAACACTCTTGTTGTACTAGGGAATTGGACAAATATGTTGTGATTTTCCCCTCGATTGTGAAATATAGTGGCGAGATGTGGCTTGACATGGTTGATTTATTCAAGGTAGACGTGCGAGGTGCTGGGAATCAATTATGGACTTCTAGAACTGATGGAAGTCATTTCCTATTCTAGGATATGAGATGTAGATCCCTTAATCTATAATTTTGGTTTCATTGGTTTGAGAAACCACACACACACAAATAGGCAAAGAGATGTATATATATATATATTTTCCCATTTCATTGAATTTGTTTACTCAATTTCATTGGGTAGATTTGTTTACTGTCTATTCCTATCATGTCTCTTATGTCTCTCCTGTGAGAAATCGGGGAATCCTACTATGTATTTATATACTCACCCCTTCATGGTATTTTCATTCAGATATCATTTCTTACGCAGATTGAGTACATAGTTTTGGTGACATTTGATGAGCATAATGATACATCGTGTGTTGAACTTCGTATAGTTTTCAGGTATTATAGATTCTTATCTAATATCTCACAACACTTTTACTTTTATAGTATTGTCAATTTTTGACATCAATCAGGTTTGGCCTATATTTCTTCCCTTTAATTTAATTTTCCACTATCATACTCTTATACACACTAGATGTTTTTCATATACCAGAATACATTCTAAGACCTTCACTATCATCTTTTCAACATGACATACAAAGACCATGGATAGAATGATCAGGTGTATATGCATAATATAAGATGGATTCTTTGATGATTATTCATGAGTCGGATCAGCAATATATATATATGCTCATCTAATTGTGGTACATCTTGATTAATTCTTCAGGATTTATCTTTGATGACAGCCAAGTTGGATACTAGTTCCAAAACATGAAGATGATATGATGAGTGATGAGGCCTCAGTTCAAGGTCTACCCTACAATATCCTTCTAATATGTAGAAAAGTACCAATACCTGCACATGTTTTGTATCTGATCATCATAGAAAAATTGGATGAGGATTTACATAGACTCATTGCACTCCATGAGTTAAAAATACAATGGATGATAAGATTCTATGGTGATCCAGATCCCCAAGAAATGTAGATTTTTCAAGAGTCGATGGTCTGTATGTTTAGTCTGACCTTGAGAAAAAATGATCTTATGGTATCACGAAAAGATATTTATTTCCATGAAGCATCTAGGAGATCATGTAGTCTTTTCACCTAGATTCATAATGAGTAGAAACTCTCATGGAATGACATCGAGAAGATGTTTTTATAGAGTTATACTCATCCTACATTGAGTTGGTCCGGATTCACGATCGTTTAGAGCTATATAATGGAGGGATGATATTGTTAGTGTATTCCATGAGTTTCAAAGACCTTATATGGTACTCACATAATACGATATAGGGTGGTTACTTCCATGCATGGAACATTAGGAAGGAACCCTGATGAAATATGTGTGCCAGTGTTGTACCCCTATGAATTCCCACCTATTTCAGGGTGTTGGAGATGGAACTAAGGGTAGAAATTTTCTTGATATTGGGATGCCAGGTAGATAGATCAAGCACTAGGGATAATGGATCTTAGTATTTGGAAAAAGATATCAAAATCCAATCCACATGATCTCAGTTTAGGATGTCTTCCAAGGACCATGGTCGATCCCATAGTCTGGGACAACATAGAGGACTAGGTAATCCCATAGAGGGGAGATTCTATTCTTTTACTGGGGGAGGTCACATGATGCATGAATACATGACCATATGTGCTATGTAACACGGTAAAATAGTTATATGTCTTCATCGTAGAAGAATCTATAGGATTAGGGATCAAACTAGATAAGGCACGGTGGACCCCAAGGAGGTGGAGATATAAGATGATTCTATGGAGATCCAAGAGGATGAGTGGTTTGTGGTGGATGAAACTATGATATCCTTCCACCACCACCAATAATAATTCCACATCACACATTGGGAGCTGGTGTCTTGGACTACAGATAGCGGTAGGATATGGATGCTTACAACCTAGGGGAACGTTAGATGATTAAATGTAAGAGTTTTTTGTTATAATCATGCCTATATATTAATAGTCATAAGTGTGAGTCAGAACATAATATCTATACTAATGCTGCAAGAGATAGATCTCCTAGTTGAGGCACTATCCCAATAGCTTTTTCTTGAGGTTCTTAATGGGAAATACTCTTCAATATCATTTATATGTCAGCAATACAATCTAATTCTTACTAAATAGAGGTTCACGTGGGAATTTTTTCCATCATGATAGCTCTCCATGACTTTATCTTGGTTATGGACTTGTTTTACATGTATGATCCTAGATCGACTGTCATTATAGTTGAGTCAGTTTTCTTTACACTGAAGGGATGCGATTTTACTTCAAGGGTGAGAGATATCTCATGGAAGGGGAGTGGGCTCTGTGAGATAGATGTTATGTCCCTTAAAACACTAGTTTTTGGGTAAATTTCTATATGAATTATTCTCTTTATGAATGTGTATTTCTTATGTTTTGGAAGATTTTAAGGATGTCTTCCAGGATAATGTTCTAGGACTACCTCTGAGGTGGGAGATGGAGTTTTTTATAGACATTCATCCCAGGACCACTCTGATATCTTCTCTAGAATATTAGATATATCCTACCAATATTTGAGAGATAGAGTTGTAGTTGTAGGTCCTATGAGAAAATGGATTCATAAAGCCTTGTGTGTTCTCTAGGGAAACTCTATTGTTTTTCGTGAAAATGGAGGAATTGAGAATGTGACTTTGTGTGAATTATCATCACCAGAACCATGCCCCGATAAATAACAAAAACCAGTCACTGAATATTGATGAACTATTTCATTAGTTGATAGACATGATATGGATCTCAAAGATTGGTCTATATTCTGACTAACCCATGTTGAGGTTTTGAGAGGCTGATATACTGAAGTGGGTATTCTGATGTCATTGAATATATTATGAGTGGTTGGTGAATCCCTTTGTTATTGACTCCTCTACACCTTCAATGAGTGAGATATGACCCATTCAGATACATCAACTATGAGGCCTTTCATGACTATATATCCACATTATATTATCTAAATGGATATTCTAAAGGAGGGAATCACATCATTCTTTTCCAAATATGGAAGGCAGTCCCAGTCATGATGTGATAGAATGTGAGGTGACAGTTTCAAAAATCTCATTTAGATGTACATCCTGGTGTGGGAATAGTGTCAATACACCTTATATAGTATATTTTGGGGTCTAGACTGAGATATATAGTGACTAAGTTCATCTAATGGTTCCCCGCCTGTCCAAAGATGATGGTAGAGCACTAGGATTTGAAATGTTTGTTATAACCCCTTGAGATTTCAGAGTGGGTGTGTGATGTCATATCCATGGACACTGTGATAAGGCTTCTACCAAAAGAAATGTTCCATGCATCCATTTGTGAGGTTGTTTACTGACACATGAAATCATCTTGCTTTATTTCAATTTGCGAGAAGAGTTAGGTAGAGATTTTTTTAGATGTATGTATGGAATATTATTTACCATTTTGGGTTCCCTTAACTATTGTCTCAGATCGTGATGTGCGGTCCACATCAATGTTGTGGAGAGGTCTACAGGAGGAATTTGACACCCAGATGATGATGAGTATGTCCTTTCACCCCCCCCCCCCCCCCCAACAGAAGAGAATATTAATCTCACTGTCTAGGTGTTGGAGGATATTGTGAGGTATTACGTATTAAACATCAACCAGAGTTGGGAGGATTACTTTCCACTGTTGGAGTTTGTATACAACAATATTTACCATTACACTGTCAGTATGTATATTATTATGGTCATATAGGGGAGAAATTTTAGGTCACCCATGGGTTGTACAGAGATTGGAAAGGAATCTCTTTTTGGTCTAGAGATGTTTTAGTTATCAATTGAGGTTGTCCAGGTCCTCTGTATGTATATGGGGACGGCCTAAAGTAGGAAATAATTTTACAGAGATTGTAATGACCCACTTATTCTATTTGTCTTAAGTATAAAATGAATCATTAATTGGCTCGTACTGACATAACAACCCGAAAAAAGTGGTAAATACATGATGAAGGGTTTCAAATGAAAATGGGGGATGATTTAACCCTTCAGAACTAAAACCATTAGCCCTGCAACCATAACCAAACAACTCACTATATGATGCATGAATAAATTAATGACAACCCGAAAAATTAATTTATATCAAAACCACACTAAATTTTACTACATGAGAATATAATTAACTATCAATGTAAATTGTGGAATATAACTACATGAAACTCTTTGGAAATCACAAGACTCTATGATCCACAATCTATATCCTCCAACATCACCAAACAGCCCAAGTATCATGAGGTGATGCTAAATGTGTGTGATAATTTCTATTTTTCCATCTCACGGATGATATCATCTACAAAAACACCAATGTTCCAATGATGGGGTGAGTATAAATCAAATATAGCTTTCTCTAATGGCTTCCCTACTCACACAAATAGGATTGAAAATTTATCAAAATTGACATAAACCCTTTTATATAAAATAATAATGAAAATAATTTTATAACTACATATAAAAAAGTTCCCAAAACCATTATAACCAAGAGTAAACAAGTGATATATTAATACAATATCCAGAAAGTCACAGTTATAGAAAAAACCAAAATATTATTTAAAACCAATTCTCAATATCAATTTGGTATAACAATCCAATTTCACATTTTCACATAACCAAACACGCATGCTTTGTTTCAATAGTTCAAGACTCATGAGTAGTCTCTCGTCCAATTACCTTGTGGCCCACTAACATATGTCCCAGATCGAGGGTCATGCACCTTCTACCATAATGGTACACTTCCCTTGTTTATGGGAATTTCAAACATTAACTCACATAACCCAAATATTACAAAAGAATTCAGATAAACCAATTCCAAAAAATCATTAAAACTATTCTTTTATTGAAAAAAATTAAAAAATTCAAATAAACCATTTCATTTCAAAAAATAATTTCCATTTATTGAAAACACATTCATAAAATTGAATTAAAAAATTTCTAAATAATACCCTTTTTAAATCTTCATTTTAAAATCATGACTCAAATCACATTATTCAAGGACACTGGCTTTACAAATTTTCAAAATTTTCCCATATGTCACTAAAGAGGGTTTCCATACATATCTAAATAAAAAAATCACAACTTAATAAAAAAAATATAATAAAATTGATAGCATTTCAGTCATTTTTATGTAGAGGAATTGAGGGTGAATCCACGTACCTTGACAGTTTTGGTGAAAATAGAAAATAGACAATGAATGCAAGTGGAACTAGGTACGAATTCCACAATGATGCCATAGATCTATTCTCCTATTTAAAAAAACATCAAATATCACTATATCTAGCCTCAAAAATCATAGATATGACCATATAGAGTATATATGTATGAAACTGATAGGATAGTATAAGTATAACAAATTATATATAATAAAACGTGACATGAACCAAGAAGAATGATGACATACCACAAGAATAGGGCTTCTTAATGCCAAAGAAAGTCTCTAGATCGATTCTAGTTATCATGGGAGAGGTTATCCGACATTAAATGGATAATAATCCAAATATAGGGCTTAAATGGAGAAAACATGATGAAGTTAGAGTCAAAAACATTTGAGATCCACTTTTTTAAGTTCTCACTTAGGCCCATGTTCGGTTTGTTCACATAGTTAGACAAACCATGCAATAACTGTGTGTTAGATACTTTTTGGTAAGATGAAAAAATCATCTCCCTATATAGTATCTTTAACCATGCAAACACTGTGCTAATGCTACTGTCCAAAAACATCAAAAGTGTGTAGTTTCTGATAGGATTTCTACACGGTTTATGAAAACTGTGCACATCTCATGCACTTCCCCTTTATCCCAACAAATTCATTGAAATTTCCCCAAACTCTCTAAAAAAGTTCCCTTATACATTATGTACATAAAAAACAATGTGTTACAAACCATAAACCAAGGGTAATACATTCTCCCCTACTTTGGTCTTTTTGTCCTCAGAAATTCAAAACTGTCCTTTCCCTGAAAAAGATCCATCCTTTTCTCATTCATTTTTTTTATCACATTACCAAGTCTCTTCTTGAATTTGACCATGTTTTCATAAAACTCATACTAGACTGACTATTTTTTCACATAAGACATCATCGTACCTATTAAAAATCTACACAGAGATATGTACCAAGAATCATCTGGCTCCATGTCAACATGATCTCATCTGATCATGGCTAGGATCGTCCGGATAATTTTTCAACTGATATACATGGAAGAAAATATTAAATGAACTGAACCATGGTGCTAATTTCACCTCTCTATCTAATTATCGTATCTCTAAAGGTCCTATTATTCTAGAAAATAACGTTCTATACTTCCCAAAACCATGATTTCCAATGCTTGGAGAAATTTGAAAGAACACATCAACACTCACAGCATACAATAAACTTCTTATAAAATGATACACATACAATTTATGACAACACTATGATATCTCCATCTATTTCCTAATCAACTAAAACATATTCACTGTTTCATGGACAAGGCACAGCCCAACTTGTGATGTTTCACTAGTTTCCAACCAACAAAGTGGATAATGATAAGGAAAATCGTATAAATCTTCAAAAAAAGCCATATGTACTGAGGCCCAAAATCTTTTATTTTATGAGAACTCCTCTAAGGGTATATTATCTTATCATGAGCCACCAAAATACATTACACAAGACCTAAACATTTATTCCAATGTCTTTATATTCTTTTAGGATTTCATACCCATCTAATGATGATATGTCGTACTCAAAATCAACTGAGTTCCAATGGAATTCTATGTGTATTTCTAGAGAAGAGATGTGAACAATGTATCTCTTAATGAGACTATCAAAAATGGAATGCCTTGTCTATTTATCACCTCTTGGATATAGGGTTTTGATAGATACTGTATTATATGAGTTTCATGAATAGGGATTAAATGAGCCAAATTCAGGAGATAATCCACTATCACACATATGTAATCATGTTTTTAAACCATTCATGGGAGACATGTAACAAAATACATGGCTATGTACTCTCATTTTCACAATACAATAGGTAAACAATACAACATACCTGTAGATAATTTATGTTCTTCTTTAACCTCTAGATATGTTAATAACCTTGAAACAAACTCATCCACTTTGTGTTTCATACCAATCCACCAAAATATCACTTTAAACCCCTTATACATCTTCTATATACCTGGATGTACATACCATATAGAATGGTGGTAAGTATGAAAAATAATTTTCTCACATTCCATCGGTATAACCATTCGATCTCGAAGCACAAAAACATACACCAATTAGGTTTTTTACCATAATTGGTCTCCCTAAAATTGTGTTTTGGACTCACAATCAGGCATTTTACATCAGATGATTATGCCTCTTTCATGATCTATACCAAATCAAGAAGCATTGAAACTGAACATATGACACTGAAATCACCTATATCTTCACATTATACATGCAAGTCATCTTTTACTTTCATTAATTTCCATTCATTTATGTCTTCATTCACCAAGAGAGCGTATTACTTTTTAATTAATGCATAAGCCACAAATTTAACATTTCCCACGGTATTTATCAAGTGAATGTCGAACATTTAGAGATAATCCATCCATATTATTTTCCTTAGATTCACATCTCACTATGAAAAATTATGTTTGATGCTCTTATGATCTATGAACATAGTAAATTTCTCACCAAAATGATAGTGGAAGAAGGACATTAAAGCATAGATGACCACAGATAACTCCAAATCATGTGTTGCCTAATTATTTTCATTCACTATCAACTGCCTTGAACCATAAGCAACCATGTGGTCTCGTTGCATGAGAAAAAATCTCAACCAAGATAATGAAGAATCATAGTACCCAACATACCCATAACCAAATTTCAGAAAAATCAAGATATATGTTGATGTAAGTTGAACTTTCAACTTTTGGAACAACTTCTAGCAGTCCTTAGTCCATTATGATGGAGCTTTCTTATTTTTCAATGATATCATTTGTGAGGATAACCATGAGAAGTCTTACACAATGTGTTGATAATAACTAGTTGGATGAAGAAAATTACATATCTCAAAGACATTATTCTACGGTTTCCAATAGATAACAACTTCTATCTTCTCTATATCCCAAAAAACACCTTTTCAGAAATTAAATGGCTGAGAAGTCATACATCTTGTATCAAAAAATCACACTTTGAAAAATTTTCATACAAATGATGATCTCTCAATATTTTCAACACAATTTTCATGTGGTTCTCATGATCTACCCTCATCCTTTAATATACCAATATTACATCCAAAAACACCACAAAAAAATAATGTAGATATCTCTAAAATACTTTATTCATCATTTCCATAATGAGTGCTAGTTCATTCTGAAGATATAAATGTATTAATATATGTTCATAGTGTTCATATCTTCTTCTGAAAGTTGTCTTCTAAATATCATTCTTTCGAACATTCAATTGTTGATATCCTGGTCAGAAGTCAAATTTTATGAACCCTTGGGATCCAGTCAATTGATAAAACATATCATCAATGTGTGGAAGTGGATATAGATTCATTATAATAACTTGGTTAAGCTTACGATAATCCACACACAACTTCATTGTTACCTCTAATTTCTACATGAACAAGACTTGAAATTTCCATTTAGACATTATTGGAAAAATGAAACCATTTCCATCAATTTATTCAAACTTGAAATTAAATTCCCATAACTCAATTGATGTCATCCTATATGATGGAAGGAAAATATGACCGTTCCCTATGAGGAGATCAATCATAAACATCACTTACCTTATAGGTTGTAACCCTGAGAAGTTTATGGGAACAAGTATGGAAATTGATCCATAACTTTTGAAAAACTGATATCTTCAATTTATTTTATTGATTCCAAGGTCAACGCTGCCAACTGGTAAGAGTTTTTTCCCACTACTAGTGCCAACCAGCCCGTTGCACCTATCCTTACAACATGATTTCCTATAAATAGATGTTTGACGCCATCCTCAGTTGTAAAACTAATCATTCTTCTATAACAGTCAATGTGATCCTTGAACATTGTAAAGAAATCCTTACCCATTATTACATCAAATACACCCATCTCTTATACTGAGAATTCCCACTTAATCTCATCTCCATAAATAGTTATTGAACATTCTATGCCCACAAAGGCTCAACATTATCTATTACTATGGGGGATGGATGTTTTAAAATAGAGGGAATCATATCAATTTTTAAACATAGAAAATCAATATCATGAGACGCATTGAAATAATCTGATTCACTGTTATCAAACACTACTTGTGTAAGGGTAGAATTTAATAGAGGCGTACCTCTCACAATAGGTGGTCTGTCCTGATCATCCAAAATCCTATTCTTATCTCCATAAAATTTTTCCATTTCGGCCCCATTCTCTTTAATAATTTTATATGATTTCTCTTGTTGGAGAGTCATGGTGTTCCTAGAATCATCATGTCTAGCCATGTTCTACTGAGGAGTCTGATTGGTTATCCTTCCCCCATCAAATCATATGATTCTTGCAATACCTAAGAAGTTTCTCAAGCACCTGTCCTCGGGGAACTATGATAATTGCGCTGAAGATGCCCCATATTCTTGATGTTATGGAATGATATAGGGCGAGACCTACACTATGGATTTATTTGGTCTTGAAACCCACACTAGAAAAAACCTTTTTTGTTTTGGTTCATGGAGTAAGTTTCACTAATCATGTCGTTTGATTCTGATTCTCGCTCCCACCATGGAAAAAGGTGTCACTCTTCCAATTTCTACTTGCATTAGAGTTCCCACCATTTCACATAGGTATCATTATACACCATCCTCTCATAGTTCTTGATATATAACATTCATCCAATATATCTATGTTCTCCATCTCGGTATAATTTGTAATACATAGCAACACAATCATTGATCGAATCTCTGACTTATCCCAAATTCAATGATGCATGACTTTAAGGATAAAATCACAACAACATTGGGTGCCAAGCACACTAAATTCCTGAATTTACCTGTATAATCTCTGATAGATAGATTTTCCAACTTGAGATGAATGAATTCCATCGTTCTTTGGATCCTGAACATGTGAGGATAGAGTTTTTTATTAAAATAATCCTCAAAATCCTACAAACTAAGACCATGATCAAGTTATTCCTACACTTCTAGATCCCAACACTAGCGTGCAATTTCCTCAACAATATAACCTTCTAGTTTAATTTCGAGCACCGCTGGTGTGCTGATGAAGTCCAAGATAGGATTCATCCTATTCTGCAACACCTCCAAATTTTTGGGTTTAGAGTCACCTCAAAATATGGGTGGATTCTGCTTCATGAACTAGAATGAATGATACACATGTCTAGGCTCATCCCACTAGGTCCCTATGAACACAACATGAAATTATTGGAATATACTCCAAACTATCTCTTTGTTTACCTATAGTTTAGGTGAACCCATATTCCTTATAGCCTCTTTTGGTTGGTGTCTGTGATGTCTACCAGGTTCCATTTTCTAAACACAAAAAAATCTATATAAGTCTCGCTCTCTAGAAACTGAAGGCTTATATTTTCAAATTATATGACATCAACTATCACACATTTTTTAAAGCAATCTTATCCAAGTATAAATGCTTTTGAAAAAATCCATTCACTATTTTTAAAATTAATCCATTTTCAAAATGGATCAACCATGTTCTTTTTAAAATATTTCATTTGAAAACAACAACAAATGTTTTTAAAAAACATCCACCATTACAATAAAAATTAAATCATTACAAAAAATGTAATATCCAATCGTAGTAGGAAGTATTTCCTTTACAATTTATTTCATTCTTTTCTCATTGGATAAACCAATGACAATGGGATTATAATATCCTATAACTATATCAAAAACACTTAGGTACCCAACTCCTTGATAACATGAAGTTCAATATAAAAAGGCTTTCTATGACTTTTTGTTATCTACATTTCATGTACCGATAATACTTCTCATTTGTATGATCAAAACCCAATGAATAGACAATAAATAACTTCAAAATCCAAGGCCAAAAAACCTGATCACTACCTGATCCAAAAATAAAGGAATAAGTTGATACTTCATATCTCAAATAAGACATTGGATCGAACATACTGATACCATTTGTAATGACCAATTTATTCTCATTGGCTTGATAATATAATGAATCATTACATGGCCATAAATGGCATCCCAAATATGCCAAGGCGGAAAATAAATTCCAAAGGGTTTCAAGAGTAAGTGGGGGATGATTTACCCTTTAATAAATCTAATTGGTAACCCATCAACCATAACCAAACATCTCACCATATGATGCATGAATAAATGAAAGAAAAATCAACCACTTCTTTTATATCAAAACAAAACCAAAGTGTACTGTAATATAAGAAAAATAAATATCAATGTAAAATGTGGAATATAAATACATGAATCTCAGAGACATCCATAAGATTCCATGATCCATAATCTCTATTCTCCAACATCACCAAATAGTCTAAATATCATGAGCTGGTGCTAAATACATGTGATACATTACCTTTTACCTTGTCGGGTAAGATAACTTATGTAAAGGAACCAACATTCCCATTAATGAGTGATTATTAAACTCATTAGGATCCCCTCAATGACTTCCCTACTCACACTAATAGGATAAAAAAGTTAGAAACATTTAAATAATACCATTTATATAGACAGTTCAATCAAAATAGTTTTAACTTAATATAAATTCTGAAAATTAATTATAAATATGAGTTAAAAAGTGTTATTTTCAACCAAATTTCTAGAAAGTCTCATTTCAATAAAAACAACCAAAAAGGCTTTAAAACCATTACATAGTATCAATTTGTCAAAACCATTCCATTTCGCTATTTCACACACCCAACCATTCATGGTTCGTTTTGACAGTTCCATACTAATGAGTGGTCTCTCATCCAATTTTTAACGCCCCGACCCCAGTTACCTAGATTCAGTGCATTATTACATAACATTGGCATGATCACAAGAAATATCATATCTCGAAAGACCGATTGGTTTAGTAGCCTTGGAAACACTAGATATATTCATAATGTTTTACATTACATCATAATGTGAAAAAAATACTACAACAACATATTGTCTCCAAATTCCACATTCATATCCCCACATAATATCCCTGCAGGTCCTTCATAATTTACTTCTTCACTTCCTGAGAAAAATAAAACTTAGAAAAGGGGTGAGATCAAATGCCCAGTAATCATAACAATATAACGGAAACATTCATAAATAAGAATAAATATTTAAGGAAATGTATAACTAAAACAAAAGACTTTTAAACTTGATCTTCAACATAGTATGGAAAAAGTGAAATGAAATAATTCCATTTACGTATTGACATGGATATTCTACTAATCGAATAATCACATGAAATATCAATAACCACTTTCATAATGATGGAATGCATAATGCCAGACTATCATAACCACATAGCCAAGGCGTCGTGCCAAGACTACAAATAAGATTTTGTCAAAGACTTGTGCCAAGACACTAGTTTGTCTCATGAGACCTACCGATGCATCGAGGAGCTATAGCGGGCTCCACCCGTCACATATTAAGTCCAATTCATTCCCATATGAAAATGTTTAAACATAACATAAACATTCGTATTAAAACTAGCATACGAAATGTCAATCCTTTCACCATAAACTATGAATGGTATAAAAATAACACATACACAGTCAAACATATCACAAAACCTTCAATACAATATAGAAGTTTTGTATCATAATAAATCAACTTCAAATAAGCGTAAAATCCATCAAAGGATGTTGACATAGATGAAATCAAAACTCTTTTTAGAGAAATATCTCTTTCTATTTTTGAAATCATTTAAGAGTCATATATTTATAAAATAAAACATTTTCTTTGAAAATATTCTTATAAGCTTGTAATGGAAGCTTCGAAGATTTTATAACGGCCGAAAATAACCGCACCCGCCGTATAAGTTAAAAAAACATTCTTACCCGAATTCTGTCGAAAAGGTTAAAAGCACCTTGTTTTGAAAACGACGGAAAGATTCCTTTATAAAACTCTTATAAAAAGTCAAACAGTGGTATAAATGACTTTAACCCATATTATTTTAAATAGTAAAAATGTTTTGAAATACATTTTTAAGAAACATGGATGTGGATGATAAAGAGATCAGAGTAGATTATTACGTATAAACAATCTCGGATAATGAAGAGATTGTGAAATAACCCTTACCTTGTACTTTTCCTTGGATGGGGTAGGTTAACCTCCTGTATAATGGTGAAATAATAGTTACTAAATTATACAAGAATCATATACATTCATATGATATCATATATGATCTTTTAACATTTCTTTGTTAATAATATCTTAGTATTATCATCATTTTTGGTGTTAACTTACTTGTTTTCTTTTATATGTTTTGTTACATAAGCCATGTTTTTCATGGATAGGTTTTATATTATTCATATACATAATGATATCAAGTCCTTAAACATCATTTTTAAATCATCAAATGATAATTATACTTGAATGGATACGATGGAGAATGAATCTCATCGTGTTCATGGAGACGGTAGTACGTACGTACGCACGAGCGACAATATCATTCTTTTGATATTAAAATAATATATAAATGGATGGTATATAATATATAAATAATAATTAACATGTTTTATTTATTATTTAAATGAGTTACACATCATTATTATACCCATCCAAATAATAATATATTGAATAGTAATTACACCACGACGTGGAGACGGTAAGCCGTACGTACGCACGTATAGTGACATGTTATTAAAAGGGTGGATAGAATACTGAATATGGTTGTACCATATTTATAATAACATCACATTATATATATGATACTGGAGTTATTATTTTATAATGGTAACAAAAAAGGAAGAAGAAGTGGAAGAAGAAAGGAACTTGGAAAAGGGTGGTGAAATCATTACATCTTCTTCGGGTTCTTTCTTTTGATTTGATAAAAAGGGCTCTTTATGTTGTATTTCTGATCACAATATGGCCTATAGGTTGTATTGAGGGATGTTGGGAGAGTATTTGGGCAGATTTTGGCCGAACCCAAAGGCTTTGAATGTGTGAAAAAATGAGAAGGAGGAGTGCCCTTTTATAAGAGGGGTGAGGGGCACCTTTGGAAAAACTAGAAATATTAATTTATAATAAATTCATATTCGGTTTATAAAGGATCCAAAGTGTATTATTTAAATGTTAGGGTGGGGATGGGTCTAAAACTAATCAACCAATAGAATTTATACAGGTTTGGGTACTTATATTAACCTTATCTTTATGTATTAACTCTAAGTTAATTAGTTTCACTTTTACAATGTCTCTTTGTATTTTTATATTATATGGTTAATAAACTAACTATATACATCCAAGAGACCCCCAAGTGGTCCATTAATGATATAACGATCATGATATAAGTCGTTTGGCCGAACCTTATATTTTTATGAATTTAATATCATTTAATAATATAATATTTGTTTTAAAAACTCTTTTATGTCAATTTTGACACTATTCAATAGTTGATTTTTGTGAAAATCATATCAGAATTATTACTTCTAAAAAAGTAAATTAAGTCAATCATAATATTTCATATTATCCTATGAAATTATTTTAATTCATTAAAAGTCTAAAATTATATTTATTTGGGTATTTATAAAATCAATTATTTTAAATTTTCACTATTATGGTAATTACTTCATCATCCTTGTGTAATAAATAAATTAAATTACGTAATCTCTAAAAATTACAAATAAAATATAATTATGTAGGAAATAGTTTTATCTTTCTAAAAAATATTTATACTCGAAAATCCAATGTATATAACCCTATATAAAAATTGTTTTTCTAAAAGATATATGCTTATGTCATTTTTGTACTTATTTTAACTTAATTAAACTTAAGTGTCCCTATCACCTACAAGTGGCTCCATGGGGTCCCAAAATTTCCCTAAAGATGCCTAGGGTCGAATATGTTTCAACCAATGATTCTTGGACACGTTTTAGGGTAATTTAGTATTATTATAATATTATTTTTAACCATTATTTTCCGGATTTACCCTTTAACAACGGTAAATAAAATATTTACCGAATTAATTATTCAAAATGTCTAAAAATAAAAGTTACCTATTTACACAGTTTGAACATCCTGATTCCAAATATGGAATCCATTTTTTCAAATTCAACACACAGAAGTGGCCGAAATTAATTTAATATTAATTTCTTTTGTTAAAACAAAAAGCGTGTTTTTAAGAGATAATAACTATCAAAAGATTGACACTTGTTTATGTCCGGTTTAATTGTAAAATTATGTCCAATGACCAACATTGAATTAAATGGTAAAAATATATTCTGAATATACTTTAAAACCACTTAAATTCACAATTTATCAATATTAATTATTTTGATTAAAAATGTTGTTTTTAATTAAAATTTAGTAATTTTCACTATTCATCAAAATATTAAAGTTATCCGAAATGTACCAAAATTTCACCATAGGATAAATTCGATATTCAGAATCCAAAAATGAAGTCCATTTTGAAATATAAAATATATATAATTTCAAAAAGTAGGTATTACTATTCATAACGACTAGTTTGATTGGTTATGGCGTGTTAGAACTCGGTGTTGCGTACAACACACGCTATCACATTATTCAAAGAGAAGTGTACCGTAGAAGCTTGGGGTGTTGCATTCTCCCCTCCTTAAAATAATTTCGTCCTAGAAATTTCTAGAATACTTATCACATGAAAAGACTCAGGTGGTTCTTCATCATAAGTTCCTCGGGTTCCCACATTGCCTCTTCCATCTTATGGTTTCTCCACAAAACTTTTATCAGACGCATCGTCCGGTTTCTCAGTACTTGCTCACTCGTATCAAGAATCCTAACGGGCTCTTCGCAATAAGACAGATCGAGTTCCAATTCAGACTCCTCATAGGTGAGTACATGCGTTGGGCCAGGAATTTATTTCCTCAACAGAGATACGTGGAACACATCGTGATCTTTGGAGAGACTTGGCGGCATTGCCAATCGGTAAGCTACAACCCCAATTCGTTCTAGAATTTCGAAAGGTCCGATGTACCTGGGACTCAATTTACCTTTCTTACCAAAACGTATGACTCTTTTCCATGGAGATACCTTCAGGAAAACATGATCACTGACTTGAAATTCCAAATCATTCCTTCGATAATCGGCATAGCTCTTCTGCCTACTTTGAGCTGCTTTGATGTGATTTTGGATTACCTTCACCTTTTCCATCGTTTCCTCCACCAGTTCTAGACCAACATGTTTTCTTTCACCAACTTCATCCAAACAGGTTGGTGTGCAACATCTTCTTCCATATAACGCTTCATATGGTGCCATCTGAATACTTGAATGGAATCTATTGTTATAGGAAAATTCTATCAGAGGCAAATATTGATCCCACATACCCTAAAAGTCAAGTGAGAAGGATCTCAACATGTCTTCTAAGGTTTGAATAGTTCGTTCTAATTGTCCTTCTGTCTGAGGGTGGTAGGCAGTGCTCAAATTAAGTTCAGTATCCAAGGATTTATGATGACTCTTCCAGAATCTTGACGTAAAATAGGGATCATGATCAGAAACAATCTATAGGGGTACTCAATGAAGTATCACAACTTCATTAATATATAGTCTTGCTTGACGTTCCAGTGGTAGATCTTCTCTTATAGCAAGAAAATGTGCTGACTTGGTACGTCGATCAACAATAACCCATATTGCATCATTCCTTCTAGGAGTCTTTGGTAGCCCCATGACAAAGTACATCATAATATTGTCCCATTTCCACTCCGGTATGGGAAGAGGTTGCATGACTCCTCCAGGGTGTTGCCTTCCAGCTTTCACTTGTTGACAAACCATATATCTTGACACAAAATCAGCAATCTCCCTCTTCATATTGTCCCACCAAAAATGTTCCTTCAAATCTCTATACATTTTGGTGCTCCCAGGGTGTATAGAGAAATTGGAACTATGAGCATCATCCAGCAATTCCCTTTTTAGATCAGGTATATCGGGAACACAAAGTCTCTTCCAAAATTTCAAAATTCCATCTTCATACACAAAGTCTCTCAGTCTCCCATCATTCACAGCATTAATCTTCTTTTTAAATTCTCCACCATTAGTCTGAGAACTCCTAATACTTTCTAGTAAAGACGGTTTGGCAACCATTTGAAAAAGCATTGATGTTTCCCCTTCCCTGGTTATTCCCATGTCCATCTTCACTAGATCCATGAAAATTGGATCCCTTTCAATTCTCATATTCTTCAAAACTCCATGGTCTTTTCTGCTCAAAGCATCTACCACCTTGTTTGCCTTCCCCGGGTTGTAGTGTATCATACAATCATAATCCTTGAGCAATTCAAGCCATCTCCTTTGCCTCATGTTGAGTTCCTTTTGTGAGAAAATATACTTCAAACTCTTGTCATCAGTATAAATCTCACATTTTTCACCATAGAGGTATTGCCTCAATATCTTCAATGAAAAGATCACAGCTGCTAACTCGAGATCATGAGTAGGATAGTTTTTTTCATGAATTTTCAACTGTCGTGATGCATAGGCAATACATCTATCATTCTGCATAAGGACACAAGCAAGTCCTTTCTTCGATGCATCACTATAAATAATGAACCCATCATTCCCCGATGGTAGAGTCAATATAAGAGCATTGACTAATATTCTCTTCAATTCTTCAAAACATTCTTCACACTCTTTTGTCCAAATAAATTTAACCCCTTTACGTGTGAGCTTCGTTTATGGGTTATCCAATCGGGAAAAATTCTGGACGAAACGTCGATAATAATCTTCCAAACCAATAAAACTACATACCTCTGTTATACTCGTAGGTGATGGCCATTCATGGATTGCCTTGGTCTTAGAAGGATGAACAGAGATTCCATCTTTAGAGACAATATGGACAAGAATATAAATCTCATGAAGCCAGAATTCACATTTGCTAAAATTCCCATATAATTAATGTCTTCTCAGAGTTTTCAGGATAATGCGCAACTGATTTTCATGATCATCGTAGCTTATGGAGTATACTAAGATATCATCAATAAATACCACCACAAATTCATCAAGATACTCCTTAAAAACTCTATTCATCAGATCCATGAATACAGAGGGTGCATTAGTCAATCCAAAAGGCATTACAGTAATCTCGTAATGCCCATACCTGGTTCAAAATGCTGTCTTTGGAATGTCTCCCTTATTCACACACAACTGATGGTATCCAGATCGAAGGTAAATCTTTGAAAAGTATTGAGCTCCATGCAGTTGGTCAAATAAATCATCAATGCGTGGTAGAGGATACTTGTTCTCTATTGTTATAGCATTGATCTCCCTGTAGTCGATACATAACCTCATAGATCCGTCTTTCTTTTTAACAAAAAGAACAGGGGCTCCCCATGGAGAAACACTAGGGTTAATAAATCCCTTATTACTCAATTCCTCTAGTTGTTTCTTTAGTTAAACTAATTATATAGTGGCCATTCAATAAGGGGTCTTTGATATAGGCCTAGATCCAGGATGTAAATCCATGGAAAAGTCAACTTCTCGTTCTGGTGGATGTCCAGGTAAATCTTCCAGAAATACATCTAAAAATTCTTTCACAACAGGTTCATCCTCTATTTGAATATTTCTTTTCTCACCCAAAGTTATTTCATTCTCTTCTTCCCCAATAATTGAATTTAGTTGAGCTACTGGGGTGGATCTAAATAAGAATTAGGTGGTGACGATTCTGCTCTAAAGATAAGGTGTTCCTTATCATTATCATCAAGAATTATAACATCTTTCTTCTTACAATAATTCTTCACATCATAGTCCGAAATCCAGTCCATACCGAGGATTATATCGAACTCAATCATAGGTATGACAACGACATCAGCAGATAAAGAACATTTATGTGCTCTAATGGGGAATGATTCCCAAAACATTGTTGCAATGATACTTCCCTTAGAAGTTTTAACTGAAAACTCCCTTGTTAAATCAAATTGGAAATATCTAATTTTCATAGAAAACTGGGATGATATGAAACAATGCGACGATCCAGAATCAAATAATGCATTTGATAAACTTGAGGAAACCATTAAATTACATGCCACCATGTCTTTCGGAGCTTCTACCTCAGCAGTAGTGACAGCATAAGCTTGGCCTTGATCCCTTGGACGTTTCTTAGGTAAATTCTCCAGACGCTTAGGACATTAATTTGTATAATGCCCCATCTCCCTGCAATTATAGCACTGAACATTGGTAGCTTCCTTCTTCCCCTTGCAATCACGAGCTTGGTGTCCTTTTTCACCACACTTATAACAGACTCCCATTCCCTTCAAGAAAGTACCGGGGTGTTTCTTCCCACATTTACCACAGGATGGATATTCAACCTTTCCCTTATTCCCCTTATTTCCGTTTCCAGATTGATCAGCTGGTCTCTTCTTCTCTTTCTTTGTTTTAAAGTCATAAGACTTTGAGAATTCCTTTTCGGTCTTGATAGCACATGAGACAATGTCTTCGTACAATGAAAAGGTTTGTGAGACTAATGATCGATGGAGAAATGGTTTTAACCCATCAAAGAAACGATCAATCTTACTTATTGGGTTATATATATAATCTCCAGCATACCTTTCTATCCTTGTAAAGTTAGCCTCATACTTTGTGACATTCTCATCCTCATTTGTCTCAGACTCAGGAATTGCCTTTCCATATCTGCTCGATGGTCGCGAGAAAAGTATTTTTCTAAAAACAGATCTTTGAACTCCCTCCATTCCATATTTGATACTTCATCTTCTTCCTTTTTGTTTTGAATCAATGGCCACTATTGATCAGCATCTCCAGTGAGTCGGTAAACTGCCACGATAACTTTTTCCTTTTCACTACTCCCCAAAGCCTGAAAGATTTTCTCTAGGGAATTTATCCATTGCTTAGCTACTATGTGATTTGTACTCCCATTGAACGTTGGTGGTTGTTGCCTCATGAATCGATCTAACATTGATCCTCCATGCTGTGGATCAGGGTGCTCCATACGGGTAAGGTTATTATTCATAACCTGAGTGAGTTGTCCCAGTATGGTGATTAGCTGATCGGCACCAGTTGCATCACCAGCTCCACTATAATTATCTTGAGCAGGAGGGAAATCCCTACATGGAGTGCGTGCATTGATACAGTTTCCATTTCTTCCACTAGGCGCCATTTCTAAACAATGCCATAAACTAGATCAGTTTGTGAATCAAAATACATAATCCCATACTTATAAAACACTTAACATAAATTAAAACTATTTAAGGATATAATCCATAATCATAAGAATGTTTTCGTTGAGGAATTATATACTCATAAACCCTTCATAATGATTTGTAATGAAAATGAGAGTTATCCTATGAATACCCCCTGGGAGTGTCGTAAACAAGAGTGCAGCAAGGCTCGTTGTCGTGCACCAGTTCCTGTTCGAGTCTAGCTTAAAGCGGTGTTTTCAGGTTTTACACCTAGGCACATCTGTGCCAGATCCACCTCTACCTACTCGTATCCAGATAGGGATGTATTGCTCAGAAAACTCAAAAAATCTCTACAATACCAATATTCTAGGAAGTTCTTCTATACTAATCCTCAAAGTTAATCTAAGGTCTACATGCTCTAATCAGTGTTTATCTAAATCTAGCTTCCAAGGTTTGTACTAAACTTCCTCTGATACCAACTGTAACGCCCCGACCCCAGTTACCTAGAGTCGGTGAATTATTACATAACATTGGCATGATCACAAGAAAGGTCAAATCTCAAAAGACCGATTGGTTTAGTAGCCTTGGAAACACTAGATATATTCATAATGTTTTACGTTACATCATAAAGTGAAAAACTACAACAACAACATATTGTCTCCATATTCCACATTCATATCCCCACATAATATCCCTATAGGTCATTCTTAATTTAATTCTTCACTTCCTGGGAAAAATAAAACATAGAAAATGGGTGAGATCAAATGCCCAGTAAGGATAACAATATAGCAGAAACATTCATAAATAAGAATTAATATTTAAGGCAATGTATAACTAAAACAAAAGCCTTTTAAACTTGAACTTCAAAATAGTATGCCAAAAGTGAAATGAAATAATTCCATTTACTTATTCAAATGGATATTCTACTAATCGAATAGTCACATGCAATATCAATAACCACTTCCGTAATGATGGAATGCATAATGTCAGACAATCATAACCACATAGCAAAGGCCTCGTACCAAGACTACAAATAAGATGTTGTCAAGGCCTTGTTACAAGACACTAGTTTGTCTCATGAGACCTACCGATGCATCGGGGAGCTATAGCGGGCTCCACCCGTCACATATTTATTCCAATTCATTCCCATATGAAAATGTTTAAACATAACATAAACATTCATATTAAAACTAGCATACAAAATGTCAATACCTTCACAATAAACTATGAATGGTATAAAAATAGCACATACATAGTCAAGAATATCACAAAACCTTCAATATAATATAAAAGTTTTGTATCATAATAAATCAACTTCAAATAAGTGTTAAATCCATCAAAAGATGTTGACATAGATGAAATCAAAACTTTTTTAAGAGAAATACCTCTTTCTATTTTTGAAATCATTTAAGAGTCATATATTTATAAAATAAAACATTTTCTTTGAAAATATTCTTATAACCTTGTATGGGAAGCTTAAAAGATTTTATAACGGCGGAAAATAACCGCACCCGCCGTATAAGTTAAAAAAACATTCTTACCTTAATTCTGTCGAAAAGGTTAAAAGCACCTTGTTTGGAAAACGACGGAAAGATTCCTTTATAAAACTCTTATAAAAATTCAAACAATGGTATAAATGACTTTCACCCATATTATTTTAAATAGTAAAAATGTTTTGAAATACATTTTTAAGAAACATTGATGTGGATGATAATGAGGTCCCAGTAGATTATTACGTATAAACAACCTCCGATAATGAAGAGATTGTGAAATAACACTGACATTGTAATTTTCCTTGGTTGGGGTAGGTTAACCTACTGTATAATGGTTAAATAATTGTTATTAAATTATACAAGAATCATATACATTCATATGATATCATATATGATCTTTTAACATTTCTTTGTAAATAATATCTTAGTATTATCGTCGTTTCGGGTGTTAAATTACTCATTTTCTTTTATATTTTTTGTTACAGAAGCCATGTTTTTCATGGATAGGTTCTATATTATTCATATATAAAATGATATCAAGTCTTTCTACATCATTTTTAAATCATCAGATGATAATTATACTTGAATAGATATGATGGAGAATGAATCTCATCGCGTTCGTGGAGACGGTAGTCTGTACGTACGCACGAGCGACAATATAATTCTTTTGATATTAAAATAATATATAAATGGATGTTATATCATATATACAGTATCATTAAAATGTTATATTTATTATTTACATGAGTTAAACATCATTATTATACCCATCCAAATAATAATATATTTAATAACAATTACACCACGACGTAGAGACGGTAAGCCGTACGTACGCACGTATGGTGACATGTTATTCAAAGGGTGGATAGAATACTGAACATTGTTGTACCATATTTATAATAACATCACTGTATATATATGATTCTGGAGTTATTAATTTATAATGGTAACAAAAAAGGAAGAAGAAGTGGAAGAAGAAAGGACCTTGGAAGAGGGTGGTGAAATCATTACCTCTTCTTCGGGTTCTTCCTTTTGATTTGATTAAAAGTGATCTAAGGATGGCTTTCTGATCAAACTAAGTCCTCTAGGATGTATTGAGGGATATTTGGAGAGTATTTGGGTAGATTTAGGCCGATCCAAAAGGCTTTGAAGGTGTGAATAAATGAGAAGGAGGAGTGCCCATTTATAAGAGGGGTGAGGGGCACCTTTGGAAAAGAAAGAAATATTAATTTATAATAAATTCATATTCGTTTTCTAGAGGATAAAAAGTGTATTATTTAAATTTTAAGGTGGTGATGGGTCTAAAACTACTCAACCAATAGAATTTAGACTGTTTTGGGTACTTATATTAACCTTATCTTTAAGTATTAACTCTAAGTTAATTAGTTTCACTTTTACAATGTCTCTTTGTATTTTTATATTATATGGTTAATAAACTAAATATATTCATCTAAGAGACCCCCAAGTAGTCCATTAATGATATAAATATTATTATACAAGTGTCTTGGCCGAACCTTATATTTTTAAGAATTTAATATCAATTAATAATATAATATTTCTTTGAAAAACTCTTTTATGTCAATTTAAAAACTATTCAATAGTTGATTTTTTTGAAACTCATAACAGAATGATTACTTCTAAAAAAGTTAATTAACTAACTCCTAATATGTCATATTATCCTATAAAATTATTTTAGTTCATTAAAAGTCTAAAATTATATTTATTTGGGTATTTATAATATCAATTATTTTAAATTTTCACTATTATAGTAATTACTGCATCATCCTTGTGTCATAAATAAATTAAATTATGTAATCTATAAAAATTACAAATAAAATATCATTATGTAGGAAATCGTTTTAGCTTTCTAACAAATATTTATAGTCGAAAATCCAATATATATAACCCTATATAAAAATTGTTTTTTCTAAAAGATATAAGCTTAAGTCATTTTTGTACTTATTTTAACTTAATTAAAATTAAGTGTCACTATCACCTACATGTGGATCCATGGGGTCCCAAAATCGACCCAAAGATGCCTATGGTCGAACATGTATCAACCAATGAGGCTAGGACACGTTTTAGGGTAATTTATTATTATTATAATATTATTTTTTAACCCTTATTTACCGGATTTACCCTTTAACAATGGTAAATAAAATATTTACCGAAGTAATTATTCAAAATGTCTGAAAATAATAGTTACCTATTTACAAAATTTGAACATACTGATTCCAAATATCGAATCCATTTTTCCAAATTCAACACACAGAAGTGGCATAAATTAATTTAAAATTAATTCCCGTTGTTAAAACAAAAAGCGTGTCTTTAAGAGATAATAACTATCAAAAGATTGACACTTGTTTATGTCCGGTTTAATTGTAAAATTATGTCCAATGACCAACATTGAATTAAATGGTAAAACTATATTTTGAATATAATTTAAAACCACTCAAATTCATAATTTATCACTATTAATTATTTTAATTAAAAAAAGTTGTTTTTAATTAAAATTTATTAATTTTCACTATTCATCAAAATATTAAAGTTATCCGAAATGTACCAAAATTTCACCTTAGGCTAAATTCGATATTCCGAATCCAAAAATGAAGCCCATTTTGAAATATAAAATATAAATAATTTCAAAAATTAGGTATTACTATTCATAACGGCTAGTTTGATTGGTTATGGTGTGTTAGAACTCGGTGTTGCATACAACACACGCTATCACATTATTCAAAGAGAAGCGTATCGTAGAAGCTTGGGGTGTTACACAATTACCATGTGTCCCACTCACACACACCCCCGATCAAGGGTCACACACCTTATACCCCATGCTTATATTACCCATGTTCATGTTTACATCAAACATGAACTCACAAAACCCATATATTCCAAAACCATTCTAATAAACCATCTCAAACCATTTCAATAAGTCTTATCTTCTATTGAAACCCATAAATCAAACCAATTCCAATAAACCATTCCATTTCAATAAAACAATTCCTTTTATTGAATAATGTTTAAAAAAATCCAATTATAACAATTACAATCAATCCTACTTTAAAATTATCATTTTAAAATAAAGATTCAATGCAATATATTCAAATAAACCAATTTTCCATATTTAAACAAGTTAGAAAACTACCACTAAAGTGGGTTTATAAAAATTGATAAATATAATATTAAAAAAATCCATCACAACATATTTAAATTTAATAAAATCCAATTAATTATACTAATAAGAGTCGTGAGTGAATCCACCTACCATAACTATTTCGGAGAAAATTGATAACAGATAATGAACAGTCATGAAATCGGGTAAGAATTCCACAAAACCACCTTAGATCTCCTCTCCTATAAATATTAAAACAAAATCTCAAAATATTTTGTATAAGAAATCATATATATACCCATTATGAGAGAAAATATGAGAAGAAAAGAGGATCAGAGAAGTAGATCTAAGTAGATTTAAGAAAACATGACAAGAACAATGAAAAATAATCACATACCTCAAGAATTGGGCTTATAAATGACAAGGAAAGGATCCAGAAAAATTTTTATTTTCCTGGGAGAGGTTAAACAACCATTAATGGATATTAATACCTATTTAGGGCCACACAGGTGCAAAAACTACGGAGTTAGTGTCAAAAATTGGTGAGATCTACTTTTTTAGGATCTCACTTTGTCCCTATGCATGATTAGTTTGTGTGGTTAGTAAAGCCATATGATAATCTTGTGTTAGATATTATCATGGTAGACCCTCACATTACCACCTCAAATATTCTCCCTAACCATGAACACCAGTGTCAAAGATACTATCTAACAGCTACAAAAGTAAACGGTTTCTCATAGGATTTCCGCATAGTTTAGACAAATAGTGTGCATCCCGTGTGCTTTGACATTAGCCCCAAAACTCCTTGAAAGTTCCCAAAACTCTCCTAACCATGGACCGTATAATTTAAATACATAAAAACATAAATAAATGGTCACATAATATAAATCAAGGTAATACATAGATCATTCTCAGTGAACCTTGGAGTTTGAGTAATGAGACCATGTTTTTCTGAAATTCTTATCACGATGATAATTACATTGATTTTATTGGGGAGGAAAGATAAACCTATGGTTTATTAGTCCATTAATGATATTTAAGATTGTTGGTGAGGTTACATACCTCCTCTCCTTACACCCATAGTTATAGCGGTTGGATGAAATATTCTATGTGTTGCATTTAATATATATGTTCACGACCCTTCACACATTATTGAATAGGGTGAGAGATACATCGACAATAGAGATTTATTTCCAGAGAACCCCGGGTGGACCAAGGATTGATGGGAGATGAACCTAAGTGGATATACCATCAACTTGGTTTTCATGTTGTGGTATCATGAGGTCTTTTAAGAGAAATCCTAGTACTGGGAGAGCCAGATGCATGTTCAGTATCAAAAACAATTTCAAGTTTTTTCATTTCGGGGAAGAAAATCAGAAGAATGGAATGATTTAGAGACCAATTTTTTAATTTTAATACATTAAATTATTTCTATAGATACATTTAAATAAAAGAACATTTAAGACATGTGATTCCATGTCTCGATGTGACCAAAATTAATTTTATAATAATATTAAATATATTTTATATTTTGTGGGCATAGATTCATAATGAAAATTGGATAAATCTGAAACAAAACATTAGATTAGAAATCCAAGAAAAATTTTGAATCTGGAACACAATTTTTACCCTGCGCTTGACCTAATATATGTCGTCGTGGATAATTTGGACACATTGGCCATTGCTAAAACATTCAGTGGATTAATTAAATGATTAAATTAATTAATTAATTAATATAACATAAAAAAATATTCCATATATAATGCTTTGGAAATTATATAAGATTAGACACATTAACTCTAAGTGAATTGGGAGTGTCTTATTCTTCTTTCTATTGGAGAATCAATTTCCAATGATGATGGAACTCTGTATCCAGAAAGATCATGGTGCGGTGAAGGCAATGACTTCTCTCAATCATTTGGATAAGTGTTCTCCAATGAAAAATGATCCTATATCTAGGTAGGGATTTAAAATACATGTTTTACACCCTTATTGTATAAATTAATTGGATTGGATCATATTCATCCTTGATCTACATTCTTCTCAACCCTTTGAATGTTCTTATGTTGTAGTTTTAAATTGATTATTAAATTAGTTCTTGTTTTCCATGATTTATCAAAATGGATTCCAAAGTTGGATTAGTTTTCTATTATTTATTTGTCAATGATGGGTTTCATCCTTAATCTTGTGCTTTTCACATACCATTCATCGAGTTCATCAATGTGGGTCTATGGGGTCACAATTCAACATTTGTCAGGATGGATAATGTCAATTTGTACCTCCTGATTCATGAAGTATTTTCATGTAATGAATAAAATTGTGTTTTAGTGATAGTTCATGACTCATTTTTGGATATGGGTGGTAAATATCTAATATTTGAGATCCAGTATGGGAATCAAATGGTGAATGGGTGGCATGATGGGAATGTGAAGAACCTATGTGGGTCAACAAGTACTAATTTCCATCCACCAGATTGTTGAAAATGCTGAACAATGAACTTTTCCCATAATATTGGTTGAAGACAATGATTGATTAAATGTGGTGAAGCATGATCTCGGTGTGCATTCTTAGATATGGATTTTTTTTAAAAACCTGAGAACACTCCATATAGACCAAAGAATACATTATGTGTAGGTCTCTGGCTATGATAGATAGGGTTTGAGGAGATATATGATCCCAAACCATGGGGGACACCCTCACTCTCTGTGAAACATGTGCTGAAATCATGGAATCATCTTCAGAAATATATGAGCTTCAGTATATGTAGGAAAAATGTGTGTTCCAATGAACACATGCATGTGCAAAGTACACATACATGGAGTGAGATCATGGGAATGACCTCATGTGGTCTGGAAATGCCATATAGACCATATACATGTCATATATGTTAACATGGTTAGTGATATGTGTACCTAAAGGGACATAAAAAACAATGGAGTGGGACACCGTGCTATGTGGGTACCATCACATGTCATGTGCCCCTTTTTCATATTAAGGAAATGCTAACTAGTTATATCCCATTCTTTTGAAAAAATATTTTTTATCTCAAGTATCTTATCTTTAGTGTTTTCCTATATTATGTGTTTAGTGTAATTCAAAGGGGATTTAATGTAATTTTCATGTTTTTTTGTGTGTGAAACCTACTTAGGTGAAACTAGATGATGGATGTGATCACATCAGATCACCAGAGATTTCAAGAGAGGAACCCTCCTACTGGGATAAGGCATATATCCTCTAACATTCTATAGAGTGGCACCCTTTAGTTAGGCTAGGCATGGGTCATATACCTACTTCTCAAGTCGCACCCTCTTTTTTAGAAAGGAATGAGTCCTTGACTAATGTTTGGAGAGGAACCCTCTTGTTAGGAAGGGAATGGGTACTCTACCTATAATTTTAATGGAACCATCCTTTTTTATTAGGGCATGGGTCCATGATTACTATAGTGTTATCCTCCGGCTAGGATGGGAATCGGTCCTCTATTGACTACTAGAGTGGAACCCTCTTGCTAAGCTGGTCATGAGTCCTTTATCGACTATTGAGTGGCACCATCTTACAATGACATGGAATGGGTCCTCGACCATTAGAGTGGAACCCTCCATCAGGTTATATGAATTTGTGTTATATCTATCTACTACGTGAAATCCTACTATTGTAAAACATTATGGGTCTAATATATATAAATATTTTCTGCACAACTTTTCAGCATTGTGGAAAGATGTGTCTTAACATGGATGTCTTCTACTAGGAATATCAGTGAGATGTTGGTCATTGTTGACAGACATATACCCCTGATGGTACTATTTCCCTTGGATGGGATATGAGATGGAGATCCCCTTCCCTCTCATTTGTATTTATTTGGATTGAGAACACACACACACACACACACACATATATATATATCCATGTTATTGTATTTGTATACTCTCTTTCTTTTGATTAACCTATTTACTACCTATTCCTATCATGTCTCTTAATTCTCCCCCTCTAGCTTATGAGTAATCCAACCGGGTGTGTATATAATCACCCATTCATATGATTTTTGCACATGTGTCATTTATTATGCTGATAAAAGAATGGTTGGTGGTTACTATAGAGTATATTAGAGATACATTGTATACTAGAATACATATGGTGGTAATAGATTTGGTAATTAGAGATCAAATATCTCATCACATTTACTTTTCCAGTTATGTCAAGTTGTGACATCTATCGTGTTTGGCACATATTTTTTCCATTACATTCAGTTTTCACTATCATACTCTTATACACTCTAGAGTTTTTTCATATAAATTGTAACATTATATATATTTCATATTATAATTATTATTCCTTTGGAGTTATGTATTGATATGGTTGTGTGTGTTCTTATAGGTACTTTAGGAAAAGACCTCCAATATTAGATATGAATTTGGGAGATTGTCGTGAGACCCTAGTCTATAGAGGCATGCTTGGTGTAGCTTCGAATCAAGACCCTTTAGGTGATTCTTGAAACTTATTTCCTGAGATTTAAAAAAGAAGAAAATATTTCATTTCTCATATAATGGAAACTTAAAATTACATCATCATTTTCTCATAAAACCATTCACATGTTTAATCATCATTCTATGTGATTATGATCTCATTCATATAAAAAAACACAAAGAGGGAATCCTTCTTCTTTTCTTTTATATAGAGTTTATAATAGACTGTTACATTCATGAATTTTAAATTCCTAAATAAAGTATCCAATTTTTAATGAAAGTATCTCATATCATTCTTCAAACCATGTAAATACTTCTTCAACATTCACATAAATATTTCATCTTACCCAAAAACAATGGTATTTGGTTATTTAATATAAACTTCTTCATCTATATCTCCATTCGAAAAATATGACTTAAAATCCATCTGGATTTTTTTATCATCATTCTATAATAATAATAAAAATTATTCTGTTAGTTTCTGATCATTCCAAAGGAGAAAATGTCTCATCAATTTCAATGCCTTTAATTTTGTAGTAAGCATGTTTTAGAACACCTAATTTATACTAATAACATTCTTATTTTTTGTTTTGGGTAAAGTTACCTAAGTATAATTTTCTCAATCTCATCCATTCTTCATTCATTGAATTAATAAACTCTTGATTATATACAGCTTAACCAATTTTATTTTTATCATGTGTGTATAAGGACATTTTTGAAAGTCGCCTTGATGTTCTTCTGGTCTAAAACCTTTTTCTGTCTATAATGATGATATAAAAATTCACATGATTCCTCAAACAAGGATGATATAAACATAATTTTTCATCAACACCTGAATGAGAAGAGTTAGAATCCTCATCATGGGTATCTACATCATTTATTCTATCATTAAGAACTTTTTAATGTTTTTCAACTAAAAACCATAATCTTCCCTTTATTCTATATTTTCAACTATTTAGGAAAATTTATTATCAAACTATTCAATAATATTTACATCAACTGTGTCACAAACCATTTATTTATCTTTATAACAACACATGTATCCTATACAATCAGAGGGGGTATCCATGAATGATTTTTCAACTCCTCTCTCATCAATCATCCCATGATTCTCACCCATTACATTTATAATGCATGGAATTTCAAAAACCATTTGGTTTTTAAAATTTCTGGTTTCTATTTTATGAATCTTAGAGGGATTCATATCAGAGTTTCACCTATAAAAACATTGATTTTGAACATAAACTTATGATTCAATAGATTTCCTTCAAATATAGTTAGAAGTATCATGTTCGATAAACAATGTTTGAAACATCCCCAAAAAATATTCTTTCTTATTTACAATAAACTGGTCTATTATAGTGTATACTATCCTCAAATATCATTATAGATTCTTTTCATTCCAAGATAACATCTAAACTTTTTACTAGTATTTTCATCAGAATTATCAATTCTATTCGTACTCACCGAATATCCCCATTTGTTCACTACTCTATAAATTCATAAACATTTTTTATATCCTCAAATATTTTTTATAATATAATTCATGTAACAAGACTGAAATAATAAATGAAATAAATAATGTAAATATATCTATTTATTTATTATTTACTCATGGACCCTCAGATATCAAAATATATCAACTCTATGGGGAATGTTGAATGTATATTATCATTCTTATGTGTAGAGTTTTTAAACCTCCCTTTCTAAAAAATGATACAAAACTAATCACTTATTATACTAAGGTTTGGAATATCACAAATACTTTCTCTCTTTATTTATTTTCTTATATTATATTGGAATGTATTCTCTAACCATTTTTACAACATTTTATTTTCATCCCTCATTCTTAGATCGAATGAACATTATAATTCTTTAATATGAAACAAGTTTCCCATTATTTGATGGTACTTACATATAATTTTTCAAAATTATATCCACTTCATGGAATGTATATTACTAAATAAAAAAATTACGAAAATTAAAATTTTATATAACACATAATAAATTCTATTTCAACCCATTAATGAACAAGGATCTTTTGGATTTCAAATTTTCTTCCCCAATGACAGTTGATTTAATGCCTTTTATTCTGAGTGTACCATCACTTCCAAAAATAATTATACCTTATTTATAATAATTCACATTCAAGGAAATCTTGATATATATATTCATATATAAGGAACACCCAATTTCTTATATCTAAGGTCATTATACTTTTGTATCTTATCTAGAAAATTTGACAACTAAGGAGTTTTCATTATCTTTTCCTTTTTTCTCATTTTTATTTTTAGGTTTCAAATATAAATGTTTTTCTTCTAGAATCATATGGAGACAAAAAAAATAGGTTTATCTAGTTGATCACATATTCCATAAAATGATTACAAAGGTTTTAATATATTTTCTACCTTCAAACCTACTTTATTGAGATTACTTTTTTTAGTGGGATGATTCCCCCTAATAAATTTCATTCATCCTCTCCAAAATTATCTGTAACATTTATTATTGAACCAATAAATATATATTTAGTTTCCAAATTCTAGAAATGTTTTGAAATAACAATATAAATCATATCTCCCACTATAACATGCATAATGTTCGGAATTGTGTTTATACATTTCATCAACTCTAATACCTTTTACATTGGACATATGTTGCAACCAAAATTCCAGTTACCTTCTAATACCATATTCTGAATCTTATATTTCAACTCATCCTTAATAGAATGACATTTTGTACAAGATATTGATTTGGATTTTGTAATCATTGAATCCTTAGGTTTTTCAACTCTTATTATATTATATATAATCATTATCTTCTTAATTTATTTTATATTATGAATATCTTCATTCATTTTATCGACCATTGATGATAAATGTTTTTAATCCTTATTTAAAATAATCTTCTTTTATGTGTATCTAAATTTAGTAACTATTTTTCTGGAATATTAATAATCTTTTATCTGCTCAAACATGTTTTTATTGAACAAGTTCTAACTCTTACTACATCACCTTAATCCTTTCCTCATGTGTGATTCTGATGTTCTTTTCATCCATAAAATTCTTAATAGTATCAATATCCTTTAGAAACATGGATTTCTTATTAACAATAGATTATTTATTCATGGATAAAATATTTTGATTTTTTAACATCTGGTTCTCCCTTTCATTTTTACAATTTCGACAATAAGTTATTTTAAATCTATTTTTAGATTAAAATCTATGTATGTCTCTTCTTCTTCTAAGATTCTGACTTCATCACTGGTGAATTTTTTATTATTCACATTTGCAATGATTTTTTTTAACTGTATCATCATTGATGTTGTCACTATCTTATTCACTATCATCATCTTCATTAAATAAGGAAAAATAGTTCCTCCCTTTCTATTTATATGTATTATTATCCATTCACTTAGAATAGGTTTATTATTTTCATTCCTTCTTCATAAGGGTTCTACTTGATATTCTATTACTTCATTACCTTCCTCATTTCAGTAAAATTTCCAACAACTCCACAATAAAATATTTCAGTGGTAACATTACTTTTTTTCCTTTTGTGTTCCTATTTTAAATTTTTTAATAAATAAAGAAATAAAGTCATAAAATAATTTACTAAAATCAACTTTGGTGTAAGATTCAGTGCATTCAACTTTATAGAATTTCATAAACATTAATTTATTGGTGGATTTGGAATTAATTTACCAATAATCCTTCTTTATATTCTCCGTAAAATTTTTAATTCTCAAATCATAAATTGTTAGAGAGATCATTGGATTATTCCTAAATATAATTTCTAGATCTATTTCTTATGATAATGAAACAATTTCATTGAATTTATCAGAAATAATTCTTAATAAATCATCTATAATGATTGAATTTTATGTCTTCTCAACAAGAAATCTTAGGTTACTTATAATGTCATTCACCATTGTAGAGAAATCACAAACAGATTCATAATCACTCATCTTAATATCTTTACACATTTTTATTCATATATATAACTTCATATTAATCACTTTTTTATTAATATTATAGTTTTGGTAGGCATAATCCCAATTCCTTAATCTGTTCCATCTCCTTCAAATATAATAATATCACATTTAGATAATTGGGAAATGATTGTATATTGATCTCACCCATAATTTCCAAAATTCTTATTATTAGTTTTTGTTAGAGGAACTGCCTCAACACTAGAAGAGAAAACATTTTAGTATCCTCAACAACATCATTGAAAATTGAAACAAGATAAGTTTAAATTCTATTTTTCCAAACATGAGAGTTTATTCCATCAAAAATATAATTCTCCATACTATTAAAGAAATTATGAACATCTATGGAACCATATCATTTCATTAAACTTCATAAAATAATCAATGTAGGATACCTTACTTCTGATACCAATTGAGTGGAACAATTGGGATCTTTGTGATCTCTAGTAGGGGTGGAGGTGAATAGTTGATGTTGTAAAGAACCATAAATTTCAAGGAATTTTTTTTCTTAATTTTCTATGGAATTATACAAGAACGCATTTTCTAACGGCACATGATTCTGAGGCCCATTGAGCCGAGAATCATTTTCCGAAGTTTTTCTTGGGTACGTTCAGTGAACGAACGAGTGGGTTTTTCTAACTTTTGAACTGATGCTCGGAATCGAATTCTGAGGGCACCGATGCAATTGCAGCGCCTGTATTTTCTTAGAAACGCCTCTTCAAGAGTTGTGTTTTCTCGGGTGTGGTTTTTAATTTTTGGGGTTAAGTGAAGAAAATAAAATAAAGTGGTGCGACAACTTTATTTTATTTCACATAAAGCCATGTAAATCCACTTAAAGCTACTTATGCTATGTTGAAGCGGATAGGGTGAAACCCAAAATATCCTACACTCTTGGTAGGATATTTGGGGGGTGGGGCCCGCACGAGCCCCACCATTTCTTTTCCTCTAAGTAACGCACCCGCGAAAAATCCTCTTAAATGAAATTCAGGTGGTGCGTTTTCTAAACTCTTAACGCTCCTATTAATTGGACAGTTAAGATGTTACCATTAATTCATCGAATTAATGGTTCGTTTCTTAATTTTTTTTTCAAATTGTTGGCATGTTAATAAAATTAGACCAACGCATGTCTTTCTTGAGGATTGCTCGTTGAGAGGATTTGGAGAAGACTCTAAGGCTTGAGATCTTCATCCTCCTTTGTGGAGAACACGAAGAACATGAAGAACGCGAAGAACACGAAAAATGCCGAACACTCGGAGATCGACGAAGTGACGCCGTGTTCTGCGACGCTGACGATTCTCCTTCTCTGACGCTTCTTCAGCGACGTTTCTTCCCCGCAACAATCTCCGATCATCAATTGCTTGATGTAGGGGATTACAGTTCTCTAATTCTTTGTGGATTTTATCCTCAACATGGGTTTAAACGTGCAATTAAATCTGTGTGTTTTCTTTAGCCCTCAGAGATCGTCAACGCGACGCCGTGTACCGCGACGATGCGACACCCCCTTCTGTGACGCGATGATCCTCTTCGTCCACGGCGGTCAATTCCGCGAAAAACTCACGTTCGACGACAATAATGAGGTAGGGGTTTTGATTCTCTAAATCTCTCTGATTTATACCCACGACGTTGATTAAATAATTGTTGTGAGACTTTTAAAACCACTAACGCGGTGGGTGAGGACTAACAAACAAGTCTGAACCCACCGCTCCTTTCACTCATGGTGTGTGAAACGGCGAACATCGAAAAACCAGGCCGCACGGTCGATGCGAGGTCCTCGCAGTGAAGAACGGACATCGGGAGCACCTTTGGCGAAGACGGCGCGAATTTCCGACCACCAGAACTTGTTCGGTGGTCTGCGTAGCAGCCTGCCGGCGCGGCCGTGCTAGCACGGCCGCGCCGGCAGCGCACGGTGCGCCGCCGGAGGGAGCCGTCGTGTTGGTAGTAGCGCGGTCCCGCGACCGCGCGGGACAGGAGGAGCACAGGACGCGGCCGGCTGCCGCGTCCGCTGGTAAGGGTGGCCCAACGGGGGCAGCGCGCCCCCCGCTCGCGGCTCGACTGTAACAGCCGAGCCGACATTCCTGGCAGCCGGGATGCACCCATGCCGGCCGGTCCGGGTCGCGCTCAGGCCGGGCCTGGCCACCCAGGTCGGGCCGGGCCACGCCTGTCGGGTCGGTTCAGGCCCAGACCCCCCCGTTTTCGGACCTTTTCGGTCTATTGCTGATAACATGAGATAAGGGCCTCCGATCGACGCACCGTCAGCGGCGATGCGATCCTTGGATCAAGGTAGTCGTTTCCGTATATCGCACTCATGGTTTTAGAGGACTTGTATTTGGACGGGTTGGATCGTACACAAAACCAATCGTGACCTCGGAGCGGAAACACTTATATCTTGAGCCCTGGACGTCCGATTGACGTGCTGTCGACTTTGTTGAATTCCACTAAGTGAGAAGGATCTTTTGGCATACTCTGACCAAGGTTGGACACAGGTGGAGTATGGTCGGGTTGGTTTCTCCTTAAAAACCAATCGGGCCCCTAGAACGAAAAATCCAATAACTCTCATACCGGGCGTCCGATTGAAGTGCCATCTGTGACGTTGAGTTCCTGTTGACGATACGGAACTTTTGAATACAACAACTCTGGACTATGTTTCAGTTGATGTATCAACCCCTTGACTCGTGGAGTGAACCCTCTCGAGCGATCTTGCTGTTTGTGGGAACCCTATAGCTGGCTGCGACTGCGACGATGACGACAACTGTGCAGAGATCCTTAGTGGATTCGACGATGACTACAGTACTCAGCGATCCTTTTTGGGTCAGTGCTACCGATCCAGTGTGGGTCTGATCATGTGTGGGTTAGTGCTCAATGGTCCTGTGTGGGCCAACGCCTACAGATCCTGTGTGTGTCTGATCCTGGGTGGGTCTTTGCAGGGGTTAGTTACCTATCGATCCTTTGTGGGTCAGATCTTTTGTGGGTCATTGCGGGGGTTAGTTACCTATCGATCCTTTGTGGGTCAGATCCGTTGTGGGTCATTGCGGGGGTTTGTTACTATCGGTCCTTTGTGGGTCAGATCCTTTTTGGGTCATTGCGGTGGTTAGTACCTATCGATCCTTTGTGGGTCTGACGGCCTAGATGAATCAGTGGCAATATCTGGTCATCTTTATCATCATACAAAGAAGTATATCTATGTGAGATGAATCCTTTTTTTCTTTCCTTTATGGATTGTGTTGTTATATCATGTGTGGGTATACGTTTTTCTTTCCTGTGTGGACTGGGTTGTACATGGGTTCAGATGTTGGAGCCAAACGAGAATTGATGACTTAGGTATATGTATGGGCATATACCTAAGCCGTGTCAGATGTTACTTCGTGATTGTATCTTTCCTTTGTTGTTTTTCTTTTGTGGATTTTGGGAGACCTTCGGGGGTCTCAGGGTCCCTAGTATGTAGCTTATAATCACCCCTGCACAGGCTATGCCCGCACTATGTTGTGTTGGATGCAGACGACGGACATCACTGATCGTGGTTGAGGCTTGCGGAGCAGGACAGTACCTGGAGGTGGACCACTGGGCGGAACGTACTCGGAGTGGTCGGCTGGACTCGAGGTGCAATGGAGGCTATCTGTACCTACCCATAAAGTGGGATTTCCAGTGGACAGCTCGATGTTGCGGCTTTACTTTTCAGATTTTGTTTTCCCTTCCAGTTGTACTTTACTTTTAGTTTGGGTTTGTATACTGGCCCACTTACTTTTCTGCACTTACTGTTGTACTCGGTTTTTACTTAGTGTTTACTACTACTGCTTTCTTGCTCTGTGTGTATGTTTACTTTACAAAGGAAATTCCTTCCCTTTTTAACAGGATTTACCCCTTGGTGCTAGTCGCCAGCCCCTGGCCTATGGAAGGCGGGATTGGGGTAGTCATGGCATGGGCCCCAAGGACGGGTAATTACAAATTGGTATCAGATGAGTTCGGTTCTACCGCAGACTCTGATCTTTTTCTATGTGAAGAAATAGTTTTTAGCGTATTGGGTGTGGTTATCAGTCTAAGGAGTCTAGTGTTGGTGCGGCGGCCGACGTATCCGTACACCAGGATCCGGACTTCTGATTTCTGACTTAATGCACGAAAACATTGATTGTGTGAGTGTTTCAAGTTTCCTTTATGATTAATTTGTGTCGGCTCACCAGGTATATTGTCCTGACCGTGGCGCATATGTTTCCTTTTCAGGATGGCCCCACGACGGCAGCCAGCTAGGGTTCCGAGAGTTGAGCGTGACGACAGCCCACCGAGAGACGAGGCCTCGGTGCAGGGCCCCTTGACAGCTGAGGCACCAGTGGTACCATTACCCGTCGAGCCGCCGATGCTTCCATCACCAGCCACTAACGATGCACGTCGCCTCAGTGCACTGCATGAGTTCAAGCGCCAGCGACCGCCCAGGTTCCGTAGGGAGACGGACCCCCAGGCATCCGAGGACTTGCTGGAGGCAGTGGTGTGAGTTTTCCGGTTAGTGGGGACACCATTAGACCTCATGGTGATCCTCGCAGCGAGCCTACTGCACGCAGCAGCGGGCCGATGGTGGAGCTAGATGCTCCAGGTGCACGATGAGGCATCTCTTCTCTGGACGGACTTTGAGATCCTCTTCCGCTTAGAGTTCGTCCCAGCCACCCTACGTGCAGTATGCATCCAGGAGCTTCTTTAGCTACGGCAGGGCAGCATGACGGTCACCCAGTACCCGACAAGATTTACCGATCTCTCACGCTACTCGACAGACATGGTACGAGACCCGTTCATCCAGGACCGGACCTTTGAGTTGGGATTGATACAAGAGATCAGGGCATCGTTGATCTCCCTCATCATTCCGACCCAAGCAGAGGCAGAGGGTCGACCGTGGTAGTCCGCAGGGAGCAGCCGGACAAGGCAAAGGAGCTGGCCGAGCAGCAGGTGGTGGGCGACACTTTGAGGCTCTACCACCACCACCACCAGGAGGTCCACCCCGTCCACCGGGAGCTGGCGGGCAGAGATAGGCACAACTCCAGGCAGCGGAGGCCTACGACCACGACGCACCTGATATGATTCGAGGTACTATCTATGTTTATTCTACCCTTTCTGCAGTTCTTATAGACATAGGAGCGAGTCATTCTTTCATAGCCGCGGCCCTTGTTCGGAGCTCGGAGATTCCGATAGAGCCATTGGCTCGATCCTTATGGCTAGAGACTTATACAGGAGCAGACTCGACGATTACGCACTGGTGCCGGCAGTGTGAGCTTAATCTAGAGGCGAGAGCTTCAGATAGGATCTTCTTGTAGCGGCATCGAGGCCTTACTACGTCATCTTGGGCATGGATTGGTTATCTACAGTCCATGAACAAATTGACTGTTTTAGGTGCAAGGTGCGATGTGTACCCTCCGACGGGAGCATGTTCACCTTCACCGGTGAGAAGGGAGCCTTTGCAGCACAAGATAGACATCCGAAGAGGAGAGGACAAGCCATCAATCACCAGTTGGCTAGCCTCATCCTAGGAGCAGTTGACGTGCAGAGTCCTAGTTTTCCTGTAGTGGTGGATCAGTATGCGGACGTCTTTCCCGATGACGTTCTAGGACAACCTCCTCGCACAGAGGAAGACTTTTATATTGACATGTACCCCAGGACAGCCCCGATATCGACTCCAGAATATCGGATGTCCCCCGCTAAGGTTCGAGAGCTACGAGTACAGTTGGAGGACTTACAGGGCAAGGGATTCATCCGACCCAGTGTTTCACCCTGGGCTTCCCTGATATTGTTCGCCAAGAAGGCGTATGGGAGCTTGCGACGTTGTGTCGACTATCGTTGCCTGAACCAGGTGACGGTGAGGAACAAGTATCCACTACTGAGGATTGATGACCTCTTCTATCAGCTCAAGGGAGCACAGTGGTTCTCGAAGATAGACCTCAAGTCAGGTTATCATCAGCTCAGAGTTTGGGATGAGTACGTGCAGAAGACGACCTTCAGATGTCGGTATGGCCACTATGAGTTCTTGGTTATGCCATTCAGCGTAACCAATGCTCTAGAGTTGTTCATGGTCCTCATGAACAGGATATTTCATCCATACCTCGATCGATTTGTCGTAGTCTTAATCGACGACATTTTGATTTACTCGATGACTGAGGAGGAGCACGCCTACCACTTACGGGTTGTACTAGACACTCTCGGAGAGCACCAGCTTTATGGAAAGCTCTCGAAGTGTCAGATCTGGATACGTTAGGTCCACTTCTTGGGATACGTCATCTCTGAGGCGGAATTTGTAGTGGATCCTGCGAAGATCAAGGCAGTGATAGCTTGGGAGCCACCCAGGAGCGTGACGGAGGTGCGGAGTTTCTTGGGACTAGCCGGATACTATCGGAGATTTGTTCCAGACTTCTCCAGAGTTGCGGCACCACTCTCAGCTTTGACGAAGAAGGGGAAACCCATTGTGTGGTCAGACAGATGTCACGAGAGCATCCAGGAGCTGAGACATAGATTGACCAGCGCACCTATCTTGAAGTTGTCGGAGGAGGGGATATGGTATGTAGTCTGCTGTGATGCATCAGGAACCGGACTCGGATGTGTCCTGATGCAGGAGAGGGCAGTGATCTCTTATGGATCACATCAGTTGAGGCCGCATGAGCAGAACTACACTACCCATGACTAGGAGTTAGCAGCAGTGGTCTTCGCTCTGAAGACATGGCGACACTATCTGATGGGCGAGCGGTTTATAGTCTTTTCTGACCATCAGAGTCTCAGGTACATCTTCTATCAGAAGGACCTGAACCTAGAGACATCGACAATGGCTCAAGTTCCTCTAGGACTATGACTTTGAGATAGTCTATACTCCTGGGAAGGGGAATCTAGTAGCTGATGTTCTCTACAGGAGGACGGGAATTCAGCTACTTGAGGAGGCGACAGAGCAGCTATCCGCTTTACGGATATCCTTTGTGGATAGAGATAGAGCAGCCTTCCTTCATTCTCTCACAGTCACCCCTCCACTACTACAACGGGTCAGAGAGGCACAACGTGGGGACGCTAACTGTCAGACGCAACGTGCACATATATCCTCAGGACACGAACCTGATGGTTTCTCCTTTGGAGCAGAGTACGACGTACTTTTCAGAGGACGTACCTTAGTACCAGTTGCATTATGGGAGGAGGTGCTGAGAGAGTTTCACACTTCCCCTTTGGTGGTAAATCCTGGAGTGGCGAAGATATACCATGATCTTAGACGACAGCACTGGTGTCTAGGCATGAAAAAGGTTGTGGTAGAGTTCATTTCATGATACCTCACCTGCCAGCAGGTGAAGGTGGAGCATCAGGTACCAGCAGGCTTGGTACAACTTTTAGAGGTCCCGGAGTGGAAGTGGGACAGTATATCTATGGACTTACTGACTGGACTTCCACACACTTCCAGAGGTCACGACTCCATCTGGGTGATTTTCGACCGACTCACCAAGTCGGCTCACTTCTTACCCATCAGAGGGCAGGGATCAGTGGAGAGCTTGGGGCGTCTCTACGTTCAGGATATTTTAAGACTTCACGGTGTTCCATCATCTATTGTCTCCGATCGAGATGCTCACTTTACTTCCTGGCTTCGGAAGAGGTTGGAGGAGGTGTTCGGGACGCAGCTACATCTGAGCACTGCCTTTCACCCTAAGACGGATGGTCAGACGGAGAGGACCATTCAGACTCTTGAGGACATGGTCCACGCATGTGTCTTCGACTTTGGTCACAACTGGGAGGACCACCTACCCTTGGTGGAGTTTGAGTACAACAACAGTTACCACTCCACCATCGGGATGGCACCATACGAGGCGTTGTACAGCATACCTTGCAGATCTCGTTTGTGCTAGACAGACCCTGGGGAGTCAGTACTTGTGGGACCAGAGATGGTCTGGGCCACAACAAAGAAGGTCCAGGTCATCCAGGAGTGGATGAGGAAAGCTCAGAGTCGGCATAAGTCTTATGCAGATAGGAGGTGGAGGCCACTAGAGTTCGAGGATGGCGACCACGCCTTCTTGCGTGTCTCACCTCGACGTGGATTACGGATATTTGGCCGAGGTGGCATGTTGTCTTTACGCTTCATTAGACCATTCCTGGTCCTCATCAAGATTGGTGAGGTGGCTTTTCTCCTGGCTCTACCACCTCAGTTGCATCGGATGCACGACGTCCTCCACGTATCTTAGCTGAGGAGATACGTGCACGACCCGACGCATATCATTGACCATGGGGAGATGGATGTTGATAATGGTGTGACTTTTGTGGTGGTTTCAATGGAGATTGAGGATCAATATTAGCGGGTCCTACATGGATGATCGATTCCTCTAGTGCGCATCAAATGGCAGCACGAGAACCTCTAGGAGAGCACTTGGGAGCGGGAGGCTCAGATGCCTGCTCAGTACCCACATTTGTTTCCCTAGGTTATGATGTATATTTACGGGGACGTAAATCCCTGAGGTGGGAGTGATGTAAAGACTGATAAATTTCAAGGAAATTTTTTTCTTAATTTTCTTTGGAATTTTACAAAAACACAGTTTCTGACGACACGTGATTCTGAGGCCTGGTGTGCCCAGAATCATTTTCCAATGTATGGCTTGGGTACGTTCAGTGAACGAACGAGGGGGTTTTTCTAACATTTTAACCGATGCTTGGAATCGAATTCTGAGGGCACTGATGGAATCGCAACACCAGTATTTTCTTATAAATCCCACTTCCGGAGTTGCGTTTGCTCGGGTGTGGTTTTTAATTTTTGGGGTTAAGTGAAGAAAATAAAATAAAGTGGTGCGACAACATTATTTTATTTCAGTTAAAGCCACATAAAGACACTTAATGGTACTTAATCTATGCTGAAGTGGACAGGGTGGAACCCAAAATGCCCTACCCTCATTGTAGGATATTTATGAGTGGGGCCCGCACGAGCCCCACCGTTTCTTTTCCTCTATGTAACGTACCCGCGAAAACTCCTCTTAAATGAAAGTCAACTGGTGCGTTTTCTAAACTCTTAACGCTCCTATTAATTGGATAGTTAAGACGTTACCATTAATTCACCGAATTAATGGTTCGTTTCTTAATTTATTTTTCAAATTTTTGGCATGTTAATAAAATAAGACCAACGCAAGTATTTATTGGGGATTGCTTGTTGAGAGGATTTGGAGAAGACTCTAAGGCTTGAGATCTTCATCGTCCTTTGCGAAGAACGCAAAGAACGTGAAGAACGTGAAGAACGCGAAGAATGCGAAGAACGAAAAACCCTCAGAGATCGACGACGCGACGCCGTATTCCGCGACGCTGACGATTCTCCTTCCACGAAGCTTCTTCCTTGACATTTCATCCCTGCAACAATCTCTGATCATCAACTGCTTGAGGTAGGGGATTATGGTTCTCTAATTATTTGTGGATTTTATCCTCAACACAGGATTAAATGTGCAATTAAATATGTGTGTTTTCTTTAACCCTTGGAGATCGTCAACGCGACGCTATGTACCGCGACGACGCGATGCCCCCTTCCGTGACGCGACAATCCTCTTCGTCCGCGGTGGTCAATTCCGCGAAAAAGTAACGTTCGACGACAACGACAAGGTAGGGGATTTGATTCATTAAATATTTGTGATTTATACCCGCATCATTTATTAAATAATTGTTGTGAGACTTTTAAAACCGCTAACGCGGTGGGTGTGGACTAACGAACAATTCCGAACCCACCGCTCCTTTCGTTCTTGGTGTGTGAAATGGCGGATGTCGATAAAGTAGGCTGCACGGGTGATGCGAGGTCCTCGCAGTGAAGAACGGACCCCGGGAGGAACTTTGGCAAAGATGGCGTGAATTTCCGAACACCGGAACTTTTCAGGTGGTCCGTGGAGCAGCCCACCGGCATGCCACGCCGGCACGGCGGCGCCGACGGCATATGGCGACGGCGCTCGGCACGCCGCCGGAGGGAGCTGCCGCGGCTAAAGCCGCGGTGGCAGCAGCGTGGTCCCGCGACCGCGCGGGACTGGAGGAGCACGAGACGCGGCCGGCTGCCGCGTCCGCTGGAAAAGGCGGCCCCACATGGGGCCACTGCTTCTTCACGCGGGGGCGGCGCGCCCCCCGCTCGCGGCTCGACCGTAACAGCCAAGCCGACCCGCCTGGCGGTCGGGCCGCACCCGCGCCGGCCTGGCCGGGTCATGCCCAGGCTGGGCTGGGCCACCCAGGCTGGGCCAGGCCATGCTGTCCTGGTCGGACCCGGCCCCGGGTCGGGTCTTCCCGGTTCCGGCCAACCCAGTGGGGTTGGGCCGGGTCGGTCCGTGTAGAGACCCGAAGCTTATCGTACATGGACATTACATTACTTTTGCGGAATACTTAGTACATAACAAAAACACACACACAAGGATCGTAATAGTTTAGTGTCTTTGAAAACTCGGACTATAATCTTCTAATCGTGGTGAAAGATCTTCAAAATCTCCCATAAAGATCTTCCTCCTTTTTTTTACCTAAAACCTTTCTTTATATCCTGGGGAAAAGAAAACATAAAAGGGTGAGCTCAAATGCTCAGTAAGGGTAAACAAAATAAATATCAATCACATCATATTCATAAGAACATAGCATTTTGGAAATCATAACCTGCAAAAGAGAGCATAATTTCATAATCATGGGATAAATCATGGCAGTGAAAAAGTAATCCCAATAATCATAACTTAAAACATGAAACTTTATGGCATACACACATAATCATAGAGAATCATTTCCTGTTAGTCAAGACTAATTGCCAAGACTATCTTAGTGGACAAAGTCCTTTTCTGAATCGAGTAACCCTCGTTTCAGTCCTGTTTCACTGAACCGGTATAACCTACCGTTCCAGCCCTGTCTATCTCATGAGATATAAAATCATTACCCAATGCATTGGAGGGAGATATAGGTCCCACCCATCTTATAATGAATCCTTTCTTATGTGTGCCACATAATCATAAAACATACATAATCGCATAACACATGTAACAAAAATGGGATTCTTGAAACATCATGACATCATAAATCAATTCATATAAGATAAAGGAATTCATAAACATAATTCCATCACAACATAGTCAAATCAATGTAAAAATATGGATAGAAACAGAACCCTTTATTATCTTATATGGAAAATAATTTTGATAAAACACTTGAATTGAATTCTTGAGGAAAATATCCTTTCTTCTTCAAAATCAATTTCTTTTCACAAAACATCATGCAATTTTAAAAGAAAGAGATTTTATTGAAAATAGTCATGAAATCTTTTAGAGGAAGCTTCATGAAAATAAGGCTTTATAAAACAGTAGAAATCCGTTCGTGCCGTATAAGTTAAAAAAAAACATTCTTCGTACTTTTGTCGGAAAAGTCAAAAAGTACCTCGTACGAAAAACGACAAAAGATTCCTTTCATACGTATTACTAAAAACTCACCGAAGGGTAAAAATGGATTTAAACAATTTTAGGTGGATGGAAATAATATTACATATTGAGTAAACATGGTTGTGGATGATAAAATACACCCCAGTAAATACTTACGAATAAACAATCTCCGATAAAAATGAGATTGTGATATTTCCCTTACCTTAGGTCCGACTTGCTTTGTAAGTGTCCGAAACTCCTGTATAATGATTTAAATCATGTTTTTGACTTATTACAGAATCATATTAATTGTTATGATATCATATATGGTTCACTTATGACATTATATTACCCGTTCTTTTGTAAATTCCACGTTAAAGAAGCGTTTTGGGTAAAATCGTTTCATTTATCGTAGGTGTTTTGACTTGTTGTTCTTGACATCATTATTACTTATATCATGATTTACTCACTTCCAGAATATAAAATATGATTTATATATCATATATATTCAGTATATATATATATAATAGGTAGATAAATAAAATGAAAAACACCGTTCATGGAGACGGTAGTCCGTACGTACGCATGAACGCTGTTTTCCTTTCCTTATTGTCTTGAAATGGAAGTAAGTAGATGACATACAAATGTATATATATACATAAATCCAGTAGCTTTATAATGTCATATATTTCATTATTATTTCTTATATATATATATTATAATCATTCTTAAATGGTTAACATGGAGAATGAATCTCATCGCGTCGTGGAAACGGTAGTCCGTACGTACGCACGAGCGATGATATCATTTCTATAAATATTGAATTGAATTGGAGTGGATTATACAATATATCAGAATCAATATGATGTTTTAATAACTATGTATAGTTATTATTTACACCATTATACCCATCCATGTAAGGTGGTGGTGGAAAATAGATTACACCACGGCGTGGAGACGGTATTTCGTACGTACGCACGCGCGGTGATTTCTTTTTCCATAGGATGGATAGATGGTGAAATAGGGTTGTTTCATACTTATAATAACATATCAGTATATGAGTGATACTGATGTTATTACTTCATAATGAAACAACCTAAGAAGAAGAAGTGGGAGAAGAAATAAAGATGAAAGAATTGGTAACGGTAATTACCTCTTCTTTGTAGTGCCTCTTTGAGACCTCCTCTTAGGGTACTAAAATTGGTCTTTGAGGAAGACCATAACCTCTAGGATGTTTCTAGGGAAGTGGAGAAGAGATTTTGTCAGGGTTTGGCCGAGCTTGAGTGCTCAAATTGGTGTGAGGAGGAGGGGGAGGAGGTGTCCTTTTATAAGGGAGGAGAGGGGCACCTTAGGAATATCTCAAAATATTATTTTATACTAAAGTAAAAATCGGTTTATAATGGTTCCAAAAGGTATTATTTAGAAGCTAAAGTGGGGATGGGTCGAAATACTATCAACCAATAGGATTTATACATGTTTAGGTTCTTATTGTAACCTTATCAATTAGATTTAACTCTAAGTTAAATAATTTAACTTTTACCGTGTCTTTTTGTTTTCTTTCACTATATGGTTAATACACTTACTATAACATGCCAAACGAACCCCAAATTGTTTATTATTAATATATATATCCTTATCTAAGTCATTTGGCCGAACCTTAGATTTTTAGGAATAAAATAACAATTAATAATATAATATTTGATTTAAAAACTATTTTGTGTCAATTTTGACACTATTTGATATATGATTTTTGTGAAAGTTATAACAGAATTATATGTTCGAACCAAGTTGATTAAAACAATATTAATATATCATAGTAACCTAGAAAATTAGTGTAATTCATAAAAAGTCTTAAATTACATTTAGTTTGGTATTTATATTATCAATTTTTTCAATATTTCATTAATAAGATAATTACTGCATCATCTTTGTGTCATAAATAAATTAAATTATTTGATGTCTAAAAATTACAAATAAAATATCATCATGTAGGAAATCTTTTTATCTTTCTAATTAATATTTATAGTCGAATTTATCTTATGTATAACCCCATATTAAGAATGTTTTAGTGAATAAACTTTGATTTTAACTCTTTTAACTCTTCTTTGAATTAAATAATAATAAATGTCCTAATCTAATCCAAGTGGGCCTAAATGATAATATGTTACACTTAAAGTTGTTTTTGGTCGAGATACACTTGTCCAATAGAATTAGGACATGTGTTAGGGTAATATTAATATCATTCTTACCCTTAATTACCCTATTTACTTTTAACCGTGGTAAATAAAAGTAAAAAGTTACTATTCACCAAAAATTATTTCCATCTCATTGAACCACATTTTACATACTGACATCAACCGTGTCTCTCGGATTTTTGAAATTCCATTCACAGAAGCGGTAAAATTAAGTTTTATGAAAAATTCAGTTTTTTAACTACAACTTAGTAGTTTCACTATTCATCAAAAAATGAAGGTTTTTAGAAAAATGCCAAAATTTCATCCTAAGCTATATTTCATATTCTGAATTCAAAAATGAAGTCTATTTTACTAAATTCATAACATAGAAGTTTCATTAATTAATTTTATAATTAAATCCCGCTGTTAAAACAAATAGCGTGTTTTTAAGAAACAATATCTATCAAAAGATTGACATTTGTTTATGTCTGGTTTAAATGTGCAATTACATCCAATGACCAACATTGTATTAAATCGTAAAAATATATTCTAAATATACTTTAAAACTACTCCAATTAATAATTTATCACTATTAATTATTTCGATTAAAAAAGTTGTTTTTTAATTATAATTTACTAATTTTCACTATTCATCAGAATATGAAAGTTATCCGAAATGTACCAAAATTTCACCTTAGGCTAAATTCGATACTCTGAATCCAAAAATGAAGTTCATTTTGAAAAATAAGATTTACAGAATTTCAAAAAGTGGTTATTACTATTCATAACGACTATTTTTAACAATATTTTAATAGAATATCGTTGTTTAGTGAAACTCGGTATTGCGTATTACACACGCTATCGAGGAAGGTCACGATTGCGTGTAATGCAAGGCAAGTCAAGGATGCGTGTTGTGCAAGCTCCTTTTGGTGTAGCGTACAACACAAGACATTAATTAAAAAGAATATTTTTTATAAAATCTTGGGCTGTTACATTCTACCCCCCTTAAAATGAATTTCGCCCTCGAAATTCGTCGGGGTTATAAATGGTTTACTATTCGAAAGTTTCTTTAATAGAAACCCACATCGTAAAAAGGAATATCAAAACCAATCTTTAAAAAAAAAAGTATGAAACGTAATGGTTACCCAAATAAACTAGTCATTGCGTTTCCACATAGGTGAAAATATTGATATGGAAGAGAAATCTAACCATCATGTTCTGATGGAGAGTGGTAGAGAACATGGCTATGGAAAAGCCAATAATCACAAATCCATAAATTTGTGACGATCTAAGGTACCATCCGATTCATCAGGTATAAGATCACTAGGACAACATTTTTGGTTTTCAAGATCATTTCCCTAAAGTTGAAAATTTGAATTAGAATAAATACTTACTTTATTTTGGTACAATCTCACTGTTGTTCGTGCCTTGAACAATTTCCACTTCATCTCTTAAATAAATAAAGTTGAATTTGTTATTCATGAAGTGTTAGCAGATCATGTGATAGAATGACGGGTCATTCCATCTGTCTCAAACAAAAGGTTAGCAAAAATTATATGCATAAGTCGATCTATAGTGAGATTAATCATATATGGTTCCTAAAATGGGTGTATACATCATATATCATACTTCTTAATATAATAACACTAGTTTCTACTAAACAGGGACTTCCTGTAGGTCAGTGGTAGGCGATAAAAGCCAGTCGCACTTCTGTTGTGGGTTCGATTCCTACAGCCTTGTCCGAAGCGATGGGTTGTCGCCCGTCCTGCATGTTGTCCTTTTTCTAAAACTACGTTACTATAACATCCCATCAATAATATCGAAAATCTTCTATCCTTAAACAATACCAACTTATGTCCAACATAATCCAGTCTAATCTTTAGGCTTATACATAATACTGCAGTCCACTCTCATAATATAGTGACAACGATTACCAGAGATTTAATACTGTCGTTGATCCCCACATATCATAAGATATGTCTTGTTGGTCACATTCCAAACATTCAAAGTCCTTAATCGTGTATTCTCTTGAATACCTTAGTGAAAACATGAATGCAGTTTAAAGTTAACACTTTCCACATACCAAAATCCTCAAAATTCTATATACTCAAACCATGATATCACTTAGTCCTTATATCAATCATGAGCTCATGAATACTATTAAACATTTCATTTTCTCGTCTTCATTATGTGCATATCATCTTATTTCCAAAAAATATCTCAATCACTTTGAATACCACATTAATAAATATTGCAATACTCAATGATACAACATTATTTTGGAATCCCATTTCATAAACACTTAATCATTCCACCACATCGTTGTCATATTCTATATTGCCAATAGTGATCGCATGTGATTTCCCTTTGTCCTTTGCCTTCAGTGGTTGCTCATGTTGATCATCACTAACCCTTGGATTAGGGCAATTATTAGCATAATGCCCCATTTCCTTGCACTTGAAGCATTGAAGTGTTGGTTGTGCGTTCTCTGCAGTGTTTGCTTTATTCACATCATTAGAAACCCTTTTTCCATTACTTCGACACTCAGCTGCTCGATGACCTTCTTTTCCACACTTAAAACATTTTCTAGTCCCTTTAAGACAATCTCCACCATGCTTCTTTCCACACTTTGTGCATAAGGAAACATTCATCTTCTTTTCACCATTATTCTGAGATTTCTCCTTGAACTCCATCTTTCGTTTCTTGTCAAAACCATGAGATGGATATGTAACACCAACTTCCATTTCTACCTTGATAGCACAACGCACAATTTCTTCATAGCTACTGAAGTCTCTTATAGCTAATGCCCTTCGAAGACTTGGTTTTAAGCCACTGAAAAATCGATCAACTTTACTTTCAGGTTGGATGATAATAACAGAAGCATACCTTGCAAGTCTTGTAAAATTTGCTTCATAGGTACCAACAGATTCATCGTCCCTTTGCTTCAGTTCAAGAAACTCTTTCTCCATCTTTGTTCGAAGAATACGAGGGAAGTACTTACTGAAAAACAAGTTCTTGAACTCGTCCCATTCCATGGACTCAATTTCATCTCTTGGCCTCGTATTCTAGATAAGATTCCACCATTGATCAGCTTCACCTTCCAAACGATATACTGCTAAGATGACTTTATCATGTTCAGAACATTGAAGAACTGAAAATATCTTTTCAGTAGTACTGATCCATTGTTCAGCCACAAGTGGATCAGAAGACCCACTGAAAGAAGGTGGACGTTGCCTCATGAAGGACTCAATAGAATATTGTTCCCTTCTCTGCTCATTTGGAAGTCCAGAATGATACATAGCTTGTGTAAGTATAGCAATAAGATTTTGCACTCCATCTCCCATAACATTTGTTTGTTCAGGAGGGCAATCATTGCATTGTCTATTTCATTGGTCAACACGGTTCCTTCGGGTTCCAGCCATCGTCTATAACCGAAAAAGAATAGTGTGAGAGGCAAAAATCATGCTAGGGAAAACAACATAATAAAGGGGGAGTACCTTCAATATCCAACATCTTAGGTTTAATTCTATGATCGTTAGCGTAATTCTATTACTATAACCTATACGTATACTTATCCCTAGGGACATCCCTAGACATACCTTAGAAATATCTCTAGGGATCACACTAACGTTTTCGCATCCTAGTTTCCAAAGGTTGACTAAACCTTTCCTCTGATACCAACTGTAGAGACCCGAAGCTTATCGTACATGGACATTACATTACTTTTGCGGAATACTTAGTACATAACAAAAACACACACACAAGGATCGTAATAGTTTAGTGTCTTTGGAAACTCGGACTAAAATCTTCTAATCGTGGTGAAAGATCTTCAAAATCTCCCATAAAGATCTTCCTCCTTTTTTTTACCTAAAACCTTTATTTATATCCTGCGGAAAAGAAAACATAAAAGGGTGAGCTCAAATTCTCAGTAAGGGTAAACAAAATAAATATCAATCACATCATATTCATAAGAACATAGCATTTTGGAAATCATAACCTGCAAAAGAGAGCATAATTTCATAATCCTGGGATAAATCATGGCAGTGAAAAAGTAATCCCAATAATCATAACTTAAAACATGAAACTTTGTGGCATACACACATAATCATAGAGAATCATTTCTTGTTAGTCAAGACTAATTGCCAAGACTATCTTAGTGGACAAAGTCCCTTTCTGAATCGAGTAACCCTCGTTTCAGTCCTGTTTCACTGAACCGGTATAACCTACCGTTCCAGCCCTGTCTATCTCATGAGATATAAAATCATTACCCAATGCATTGGAGGGAGATATAGGTCCCACCCATCTTATAATGAATCCTTTCTTATGTGTGCCACATAATCATAAAACATACATCATCACATAACACATGTAACAAAAATGGGATTCTTGAAACATCATGACATCATAAATCAATTCATATAAGATAAAGGAATTCATAAACATAATTCCATCACAACATAGTCAAATCAATGTAAAAATATGGATAGAAACAGAACCCTTTATTATCTTAGATGGAAAATAATTTTGATAAAACACTTGAATTGAATTCTTGAGGAAAATATCCTTTCTTCTTCAAAATCAATTTCTTTTCACAAAACATCATGCAATTTTAAAAGAAAGAGATTTTATTGAAAATAGTCATGAAATCATTTAGAGGAAGCTTCATGAAAATAAGGCTTTATAAAACAGTAGAAATCCGTTCGTGCCGTATAAGTTAAAAAAAACATTCTTCGTACTTTTGTCGGAAAAGTCAAAAAGTACCTCGTACGAAAAACGACAAAAGATTCCTTTCATACGTATTACTAAAAACTCACCGAAGGGTAAAAATGGATTTAAACAATTTTAGGTGGATGGAAATAATATTACATATTGATTAAACATGGATGTGGATGATAAAATACACCCAGTAAATACTTACGAATAAACAATCTCGGATAAAAATGAGATTGTGATATTTCCCTTACCTTAGGTCCGACTTGCTTTGTAAGTGTCCGAACCTCCGGTATAATGATTTAAATCATGTTATTGACTTATTACAGAATCATATTAATTGTTATGATATCATATATGGTTCACTTATGACATTATATTACCCGTTCTTTTGTAAATTCCATGTTAAAGAAGCGTTTTGGGTAAAATCGTTTCATTTATCGTAGGTGTTTTGACTTGTTGTTCTTGACATCATTATTACTTATATCATGATTTACTCACTTCCAGAATATAAAATATGATTTATATATCATATATATTCAATATATATATATATATATAATAGGTAGATAAATAAAATGAAAAACACCGTTCATGGAGACGGTAGTCCGTACGTACGCATGAACGCTGTTTTCCTTTCCTTATTGTCTTGAAATGGAAGTAAGTAGATGACATACATATGTATATATATACATAAATCCAGTAGCTTTATAATGTCATATATTTCATTATTATTTCTTATATATATATTATAATCATTCTTAAATGGTTAACATGGAGAATGAATCTCATCGCGTCGTGGAGACGGTAGTCCGTACGTACGCACGAGCGATGATATCATTTATATAAATATTGAATTGAATTGGAGTGGATTATAAAATATATCAGAATCAATATGATGTTTTAATAACTATGTATAGTTATTCTTTACACCATTATACCCATCCATGTAAGGTGGTGGTGGAAAATAGATTACACCACGGCGTGGAGACGGTATTCCGTACGTACGCACGCGCGGTGATTTCTTTTTCCATAGGATGGATAGATGGTGAAATAGGGTTGTTTCATACTTATAATAACATATCAGTATATGAGTGATACTGATGTTATTACTTCATAATGAAACAACCTAAGAAGAAGAAGTGGGAGAAGAAATAAAGATGAAAGAATTGGTAACGGTAATTACCTCTTCTTTGAAGTGCCTCTTTGAGACCTCCTCTTAGGGCACTAAAATTGGTCTTTGAGGAAGACCAGAACCTCTAGGATGTTTCTAGGGAAGTGGAGAAGAGAGTTTGTCAGGGGTCGGCCGAGCTTGAGTGCTCAAATTGGTGTGAGGAGGAGGGGGAGGAGGTGTCCTTTTATAAGGGAGGAGAGGGGCACCTTAGGAATATCTCAAAATATTATTTTATATTAAAGTAAAAATCGGTTTATAATGGTTCCAAAGGGTCTTATTTCGAAGCTAAAGTGGGGATGGGTCGAACTTCTATCAACCAATAGGATTTAGACAAGTTTAGGTTCTTATTTTAACCTTATCAATTAGATTTAACTCTAAGTTAAATAATTTAACTTTTACCGTGTCTTTTTGTTTTCTTTCACTATATGGTTAATAAACTTACTATAACTTGCCAAACGAACCCAAAATTGTTTATTATTAATATATATATCCTTATCTAAGTCATTTGTCCGAACCTTAGATTTTTAGGAATAACATAACAATTAATAATATAATATTTGATTTAAAAACTATTTTGTGTCAATTTTGACACTATTTGATATATGATTTTTGTGAAAGTCATAACCGAATTATATGTTCGAACCAAGTTGATTAAATCAACAGTAATATATCATAGTAACCTATAAAATTAGTGGAATTCATAAAAAGTCTTAAATTACATTTATTTTGGTATTTATATTATCAATTTCGTCAATATTTAATTAATAAGATAATTACTGCATCATCTTTGTATCATTAATAAATTAAATTAATTGATGTCTAAAAATTACAAATAAAATAGCATCATGTAGGAAATCGTTTTAGCTTTCTAATGAATATTTATAGTTGAATTTATCTTCTGTATAACCCCATATTAAAAATGTTTTAGTGAATAAACTTTGATTTTAACTCTTTTAACTCTTCTTTTAATTAAATAATAATAAATGTCCTAATCTAATCCAAGTGGGCCTAAATGATAATATGTTACACTTAAGGTTGTTTTTGGTCGAGATACCCTTGTCCAATAGAATTAGGACATGTGTTAGGGTAATATTAATATCATTTTTACCCTTAATTACCCTATTTACTTTTAACCGTGGTAAATAAAAGTAAAAAGTTACTATTCACCAAAAATTATTTTCATCTCATTGAACCACATTTTACTTACTGACATCAACCGTGTCTCTCGGATTTTTGAAATTCCATTCACAGAAGCGGTAAAATTAAGTTTTATGAAAAATTCAGTTTTTTAACTACCACTTAGTAGTTTCACTATTCATCAAAAAATGAAGGTTTTTAGAAAAATGCCAAAATTTCATCCTAAGCTATATTTCATGTTCCGAATTCAAAAATGAAGTCTATTTTACCAAATTCATAACATAGAAGTTGCATTAATTAATTTTATAATTAAATCCCGCTGTTAAAACAAATAGCGTGTTTTTAAGAAACAATATCTATCAAAAGATTGACATTTGTTTATGTCTGGTTTAAATGTGCAATTACATCCAATGACCAACATTGTATTAAATCGTAAAAATATATTCTAAATATACTTTAAAACTACTCCAATTAATAATTTATCACTATTAATTATTTCGATTAAAAAAGTTGTTTTTTAATTATAATTTAGTAATTTTCACTATTCATCAGAATATGAAAGTTATCCGAAATGTACCAAAATTTCACCTTAGGCTAAATTCGATACTCTGAATCCAAAAATGAAGTTCATTTTGAAAAATAAGATTTACAGAATTTCAAAAAGTGGTTATTACTATTCATAACGACTATTTTTAATAATATTTTAATAGAATATCGTTGTTTAGTGAAACTCGGTATTGCGTATTACACACGCTATCGAGGAAGGTCGCGATTGCGTGTAATGCAAGGCAAGTCAAGGATGCGTGTTGTGCAAGATCCTTTTGGTGTAGCGTACAACACAAGACATTAATTAAAAGGAATATTTTTTATAAAATCTTGGGCTGTTACAGTTCGGGCCCAGACCCCCTGTTTTCGGACCATGTCGATCTATTGCTCATAACATAAGCTATGGGCCTCCTATCGATGCACCGTCAGTGGAAATGCGATCCTTGGATAGAGACGTTCGTTTCGGTATATCACACTCATGGTTTCGGAGGACTTTGGATTTCGCCGGGTTGGTTCGTACACGAAACCAACCGGGTCCTCGGAGTGGAAACACTTATATCTTGAGCCCCGGACGTCTGATTGACGTGTCGTCGACTTTTTTGAATTCCTCTAAGTGATAAGGATCTTTTTCCTTACTCCTCACAAGGTTTGGACACAGGTGGAGTAAGGCTCGGTTGGTTTTTCCTTAAAAACCAACTGGGCCCCTGGAACGAAAAAGCCAATAACTCTCAGACCGGGTGTCCGATTGACGTGCCGTCTGCGACGTTGAGTTCCTGTTGACGATACGGAACTTTTGGATACATCAACTCTAGACAATGTGTCAGTTTATGTATCAACCCCTCGGCTCGTGGAGCAAACCCTCCCGAGCGAGCTTGTTGTGTGCGAGAACCCTAGAGCTGGCTGCGACTGCGACGACGACAACGATTGTGCAGAGATCCTCAGTGGATTCGATGACAACTACATCACTCAATGATCCTTTGTGGGTCAGTGCTACCGATCCTATGTGGGTATGATCCTATGTGGGTCAGCGCCTAGCGGTCCTATGTGGGCCAGCGCCTACAGATCCTGTGTGGGTCTGATCCTGTGTGGGTCTTTGCGGGAGTTAGTTACCTATCGATCCTTTGTGGGTCAGATCCTTTGTGGGTCATTACGGGGGTTAGTTACCTATAGATCCTTTGTGGGTCATTACGAGGGTTATTTACCTATTGATACATTGTGGGTCAGATCCTTTGTGGGTCATTGCGGGGGTTAGTACCTATTGATCCTTTGTGGGTCTGATGGCTTAGATGAATCAGTGGAAATATCTGGTCATCTTTATCGTCATACAAAGAAGTATACCTGTGTGAGCTGAATCCTTTTTTTCTTTTCATTGTGGATTGTGTTGTGCTATCTTGTGTGGGTATACGTTTTTCTTTCTTGTGTGGACTGGGTTGTACTTGGGTTCGGATGTTGGAGCCCAATGAGAATTGATGACTTAGGTATATGTATGGGCATATACCTAAGCCGTGTTGGATGTTACTTCATGATTGAATCTTTACTTTGTGGTTTATCCTTTGTGGATTATGCGAGACCTTCATGGGTCATGGGGTCCTTACTGAGTAGCTAATACTCACCCCTGCATGAGCTATGCCCGCACTACGTTGTGTTGGTTGTAGATGACAGACAGAGCTGATCGTGGTTGAGGCTTGCGGAGCAGGACGGTACCTGGAGGTGGACCACTGGGCGGAACGTACTCAGAGCGGTCGGCTAGACTCGAGGTGCAGTGGAGGCTATCTGTACCCACCCTTCAGGTGGGATTTCCAGTGGACATCTTGACGTTGCGGCTTTACTTTTCAGTTAATGTTTTCCCTTCTAGTTGTACTTTACTTTCAGTTTGGGTTTGTATACTGGCCCACTTACTTTTCCGCACATACTATTGTACTCAGTTTTTACTTAGTGTTTACTACTACTGCTTGCTTTCTCCATGTGTTTGTTTACTTTACAAAGGAAATTCCTTCCCTTTTTACTGGGATTTACACCTTGGTGCTAGTCTCCAGCCCCTGGCCTATGGAAGTCGGGCTTGGGGTAGTCACGGCACGGGCCCTGAGGATGGGTCGTGACAGATGTTGTGTTTTTATATCATAATACTTAAGAAAAACACAGAACACATTTTTAATGATTTTTGACTATGTTGAAAATGGAAACATAAGAAAAATCCATAATAACATAAGTATCAACTAGGCTCAAAAATATAAACGAGTTCATATTCCTTAGGATGGTTTGGAAATAATCCAATACCATAAAATACACTACAAAACAATCCTATTATGCAGTCATAATAACAAGGGAGTATCATAACAATTATAATTCACTATAATCAAACAATAGTCCATGTGTTCTCCACATTAATAAAAGATATAATAAAGGGTTTTGGACAACTATTATAAACCTTTAATAATTATCTTGGTATTTTATCATCGTGATACTTTTTATTTTTAAAAATTACTTTTCTTGAAAAGACATATTATTTTCATTATTACCTATAATCAAGAATGAACATCCCCTTTGTAGATTTGTATAAACTTTTATTTGTTATATTTTTCATCATGATTTTCCATATAATAATCTATTTGGTAAAATCCATCTTCTACCCTCTTAAATATGATACATGCTTATTATTCTATGTCTTTACATTCACCTCTTCATAATATTTGTATGATTCAAACTGATATGAATCATTTTCTAGTTTCCTATGTCTCATTTCTCTAATCATAACTCCCATGTTAGATAGGAACTTATTATCCAACAACGATATTTCATTATTTGACCATTAAGTAATGAAATATTTTTTATTGGTTTTCATTAGGTATAACTATATTAAAAATGTTTTAAAAAAATTCTCCTTTACACATGTGAACAATACACTACTTCATATTGTACACTCACCCAATTTATTGAAGCATGTGTAGAATAAATGGATGGATACCAATTTAATTTTTCTTCCCAACAAAAACATAAAATAAAAATATTCCACACGCAAAAATTTATTTACAAATTTCTCGATCCTTCAAGAGTATTATTGATTCATCTCATAAATTAGAACATCCACAACCATCAACAAATGTTCTTTAACATCAGAAAGAATCATAGATCTTTTTCCAGTGTTATTTGGAACATTGAAATATAATTCTTCCATCATCATATTTAATATTTTTGTAAATGTTTTTTTAAAACATTGAACCAGAAAAATATAGTACCAATTATTCATGAGGTTATAATTTTTAGTAATTATTTCAATTTTGAGTCTATTTTGGATTATCCTTTGCATCTTTTTCATACTACATCAAAAAAATACTTCCTAAATATTCTATATTTGTGACTTTAATAAAAAAAATATTTAATATTCCATACTATATTTGATGGAAATTCTACCAAAACATATTTATGATTTTTTTAACCAACAACCATTCATTCAATGACATAAATAATTCAATCTGATTACAATTATAGCAGCTTCAACTTCATAAATTTCCATCAAATAAATTTTTTAAAAATGGCTGTTCAAAAATTATTCATCTGATTAGGCATCATATGATGAAGACATCAATTGATGAAATTCCTCAGTATCTCCCAATAGAATCCAATAAAAAAATCAATTCAGAAAACATCACAAACAACTAACACAAACTTCTATAAATCCAAACATATGTATGATGTCAATGTCCAAATAACTTCCTCATAACATCATTATATGGAAGTTGTACATACAAAATATTATCTATACCTTTAGTTTCATGCTTTTATCATGAGATATTTAATATCAAATGATTTTAGAAACATGAGAATATTATATCATCGCCAGATTTATTTCCATCAAACACTTTTTTTGCTAATACTTTTAAGCAAGTAAAGATAATCATTACACATATAGACATTTTTTGAACATATAAGTTTGAAATCATCTACCCAGTGGACTTTTTATAGAATACTCTATCAATTATTCTTTATTTTATTACCAATATTACAATGATTAACAAAGGTATATGTTTATATAAATGAAAAAAATTAAAAAAACATGAATTTTACCATCTTTATGAAAACAATAAGTCTCCAAACATCTTCCGAATCAATAAAAAACACATCCAAAATTCATAAACCCAAAAATAATTACACGTGTTAAGAAAATATTTTGATTACTTGAATTGAGAATCACTAAATGAATTTTTGAATCCCTATATCCTGAAGAGGAACACATTGAATATAGATGATAATTCTCTATGGAATATACTATATGAAATTCACATGATGTGTTGTGAATACAATCATATTTATATATATTAGTTGAATATATATGTGTTATGACGATAATGTTTTTTAAGATAATAAATTCTCTAATAAAAAAAATAATAATATGATTAAAATGGAGACTAAGGAAGTTATGATGATTGGAAACATAGATTTTGGAAGTACTATTATTTGAATCTTCTCTTTTTTGTATTATGAAATATATAAAAAAAAAAATCATACATGGAATTTAGGATATTTTAATTTATAAAAATATATTTTCCAAATAAATTATTTATAAATCTAAAAATAGAAAAACCTTAAGTAATGGTCTACTACAAAATAAATCAAAAAAATTTATTTGCTCGATATGATAATGCATCAAAATAAAAGATACTATTTTTGTATGTAATATATTTTTTATGAAGGTCATGTGATGTGAAAATATGAAAAATAAAATAATCATTACAAAACTGTAATTATATAAACATGTTCACTCATAGAATAATATTTTTTGATTCTCTTGTACATTAAATAAAAAATTTGTAATTTTAAAACCATACATTGATTTATATGATATTTCAAAGTGGGTACTGAAATGAAGAAAAGGGAAAAGATTCATTGTGATACATAATATGTGATAAAACATATTAATATAATTTAAAAGGTATATATTGAAATCAAGTTAATTAAAAAACCATACTATGATATATAAGATTATGTTTTTGATACATAAATTTCTTCATGAAAATATGTAATAGAAATAATGTCTTACGAAAGAGTTTCTCACAAATAATTTGCAATGTCCAAAATCCTCACCAAAATTAGTATGTGAAATACATTCTGATTTAATGGATAATATGATGATATTTAATGTTTATCAGTGAGGAAATTAAAATCATTGGATATGATATCTTCATATTATATTAAAAAAATATGCCCATGTGAGGTTATTTGATTGTGGTATTGATGATAATTTGGAAGGTAGATTTTGAGGGTAATTCATTTGATGTAGAAGATATTATTTATTGAATTAAATTTCATAATGATTCAAATGGATAGATTTATTCGTGATGGGTGTTTAGATGATAATATTTTCATAGTAGAGATTAATAACATGTCACGAAGTCTATGTTTTGGAAAAAGTTAGTATTAATACACCATGGGTAAATGAATAATTCCCTAAATCAATTAATGGATGAGATACCAATCAAATATAGCTATTTTAATTTTAGTAAAGTCATGCCATGGGGAGGAGTCCATGCCCTAAAATGTGATGAAAATGGTTTTAATATAAATATTTACACTATAATGGTATTCATAAATGTTATCTGGCATATAGGAATTGATTAAATAATTTTTATTCCATATAGGAAATGATTACACAATGATTGTGATAATCAAAATGAGTAATTGAGTCCATGAAATACGGAAAGTCAGAGATAAAAATATTGTATTATTTATTATTATAATATATTTTGTCATAGGGTCAGACTGCGGTCATGCTAGATCATGATCCATTATTGTGTGACATGACCCCCTAACGTGTCTAGCTAAGACCAATATCAGGCCGCCTACCGAAGGCCCCTGTCCACCGCCCGTGGAAGTTTCTATGGGTTCATCCCACTGGGAGATCTCAGCAATGTCGTCACCCTTTCCATGGGCCATCACTGTAACTATAGTGGACCGTAAAACATAGAAACCATCAAAATCCTTGGGTCGTCATCTTAACTAACGTGGGCTCAATATCATCTTTCCCTAACTCTAGGGGTCTATTCACCTTTAGAACCTCCCAGAAAATCCTAAAGAGACCACGGGGATCCATCAATGAAGAACACAAGAATTGGGCTATGAAAGGCTCCATGAAAACAATTTTAAATGGATCGAAGACTTTTTACATTTTCATCCTTTTTTTAGGCATTATCATGACTATAAAATTAAAGATCTCAAGATCTAAATCCAACATTAATCCCGAAATATTTTAAACATCCCACATAAATGATTGAACAACGGATCAACCTATTGGTTAGTTGGTATGAATTCATCATTGTCAACATGAACAGGGAAATAAATTCACAATGAAATAAACCCCTAACTTGAGTTTGGATAACATATATATTTATTTTGAAGTCATGTTTTCATGTCGATCCTTGTTTCTCCAGTGTTTGTCAATTCATCGGCACGTGATCAAATTCTGAACTCTCATCGGTCGTTGCCAGTGAGATAACCTCCTCCTCCTTTCCTAAGGGAAACTCTATTTTAATAATGATAACCTTATATTTCTAATGACCCTTACTAATGGAATGAAAATTCCACTACATCAAAACATAACATCAAAATAAATTATTTTTATTAATTATTTTAATGATGTTCACATCTAAAAACTAATATTCACCCTCGACCCATGCTAATCAAGATTAGGACCTACCTATAGAATACCCCCTATTACGAAATCAAATTTTTTCTCAGATTTTCAATCTGAGTCACCTTCATGAGTTATAAGGATTTGAAAAATAAAATATTTTATATTATTATTTTATTTATGGTTATTCCATTTTTGAGTTTTCTCACTGAAGACCCACAGTGACAAAAGATAAGTCATGCCTAGGGTAAACTCACCATCCAAAAGACACAAACACCCTCATATTTCTGATCAAGGAACCCAGTTATAATTTATTACAATTATTTAGGAAAACCTCTAATGACACCTATTTAAAAATATAACATTTTTAGACGAATCATTACAGGCACTCCGGGCCTAAAAATTGCATCTCGTCTCAACTCCTGGTCTCGTAAATTTCAAATGAATTTTCTGAAAGTAGTATATGGAAAATACATTTCATTACACCATTTCATCATATAAATATTCTGGATTCACTCCCAAGACAATCGTAGTGGATAGAGTCCCTTACTAAACTACATTCACTACCCATATATTCCCCATTATCAAATGAGATATCCATAATTACCCAAAACATTGGATTGTTATATAATTCTAATCCCACCCATCACATAATCATAATCAATTCATATGTGTTCCATAAGATCACAAATAATTCATCCTTTATAATAACCCACTATAAAGAAATGAGTTTCATTAACATCTTATGATCATATTATTAAACCTTCCAAAGAAATAATAACTATATTATCCTTGTATCATAAACCAAGTAAATAATAAGTAACATCAAATAATGTTTTAATAGATTAAAAAATACATTTAAATATCACTAGATCATTTCTTGAGTAAAATAATATTTCTATATTGAAATTACTATTTTAGATTTAAAAAATCAAAATTATTATAGAAAACATTTTCTTTAATACGAAATATTAAAAATAGTAATGTGAAATTTAAATAATTGATTAGTCTATGTGGTAGATAATTATATTCTATAAGAGTTCTTAACAATAAAATCCATGTAACATTTTCAGAAAAATGTCTAAACTACCTCATTCAGAAATAGACATGAAGATTCATTTAAAAAACTTTGTAGAAAATAAATCAATGTTAAAAATAACTATGGTCTATAATAGGATAATATTAAAAACATTGTTCAAAATATTTTTTATCATACATGGATATGTAAGAAAAAGTTTTTAGACTTGAGTGATAAAAAATTCATTGTATCATTATGGATATACATTTAGTATATTGATTTGTTAAAGATTGTAAAATAAATGGAAAACATGTAATCTCTTTAAATAACATGATGGGAAAAAAATCAGTATATTATTTATACGTATTTCATAAAATTTCATCATTGGAATCTTAATCATAAAAATTATAGAGAAATATTGAGTTGTAACATAAATCCCTTACTGATTTGGTAAAATTTGAACTATATATCTTATTAAATAAATAACATTATATTGACATATATATATCCATAAATATATTTATAATAATCAGAACAAACATTTTTGATTAATATATAAACCACATAATATAAAAAATGTTGGAAGAGGTATGTGTCTCAAAGAATTGAATGTTGTTTAGACATTTCTTACCTAACATTTGACTTGATATAAAGGCACTCTAACCTCCTATATAATACATATAAAATTATTTAAATTTTAAAAATAACGATTTACATACTTATAAAATCCTATTATATACACTTATAACATTTCAACAAATATTTATAAATAATTCCATAATAAAATCGTTGTTTTTTGGGTGATAATTGTTTCATTTTCATGAAAATTTATGTTTGGTAGTTTGATCCTTATAGATTGATAATGATTTAATCATCTGAATAATGTTATTAATGATATAAATATCATATATATTCATTATATATATAAATATATAAATTTATATTCCTCCATAAATAGTAGATATGATGAAATTAAGAAGATTGTTCATTAAGAAGGTAGGTCGTATGTACGCATGAACACTCTTATCATTTTTCAAAGGATTGAACAAAAGAATAATAAATAAAATTAAACTATATATAATCTTTATTATATAATATATATCAAATATATTCAATATATTTTCCATTAATACCTTCAATGGAAATTAAAAATTAATCAAATCACTTCAGAGAGGTGGTAGTCCACTCATATGCACGAGTGACGTTATTGTTTTCCACCAGATTGGAATGTAAGAAGTTATATTTTATATTATAATTAAATAATTATAATTAGTTAAAAAATATAATATATAACTATTATATCTGTTATATTCGCTATCCATTAATGATAGTGATGGAAAATGGATTGTATCATTATGTTGTGAGGATAGTCCATATGCATGAACGAGTGATACTTTGACTTCCCATTTGATTAAAACTAAGGTAGACAATAGTGGTTAAATAATGATAATTATATTTAATTATATTAAAAATAATTATATTATTTTTTATGACAAATACAACATATTTTTAGCTGGTATAATATAAAATAAATAAAAATATGTTGGGTAAGGCAATTACCTATTCTTCTGTAACTCTCCACTGGATTCTTTCTTGAGTACCCTTGGAATGGTATTTTAATAATGCAATAAACTATAAATCATGTATATGGTAATTGATAATATAATGGTGAATGTTTCAGTTTATAGAGATGGCCCAAAGTGTTTTAAAGATGAGAATGAATGGGTAACCTTTTATAAGTGGCAGAGAGGACACACATAGAATTTCTGAAATGATTAGAATATAATTAATCCATACCCATGAAAAAATTCCAAATGGAATAATATTTAAAATATAGAAATTATTAAATCCTAATATTTCTATATAATAGGATTAATATAGGTTCAAATAGTAAACGTTCCATTATCTCTTGGATTAACCCACTTCCCACCCCCTTAGTACACCCATTTTAACATTAACTGCAGTGTCAAAATATTACTAATTATATTATTAATTGTGACAATAAAATAAACTAGACTCCTTAGAAAATGAAAATTCTAATTACAAATTTTTAATTCATTTCAGAAAATTCAATTCACAGAAGTGTGAAAATTCAATTTAAAATTAAATCTGAAAAAGGTGATGAATAACTGTTTTCCAAAAAATTGTTCTCTTAAGTATAATTTTTGTATACCATATTCCAAGATAAAATTACTTATAATTATTTTAATTTAATTATTATTATTATAAATGATCTAATTTATCTTATAAGAAATTTTAATAAAATAGAACTTTGTAAATTATTTAGACAAAAAGATAGTTTTTATTTAAAAAAATTATTTTCCATTATTAATCAAGAAAACAAGCATTTCATAAAACTATCAAAAACTCACTCTAAGACAATTTTTAAATGATGATTTCTTATTTTTTGTTTAATTTTTTAAATAAAAATTATAAATTATTACCAAACTATTTATATTATTTTCTCACAAGATAAAATCAAACATATTTTTATGGAAAATATATTTTCGAAACATATAAGGATTTTAATATAAACAGAGTACATATTAATCAATATATTTTGATTATTTTATACCATTACACATATTTTTAAAATTTGGATATTTATATTAACTCTTCCTATTATATGGATAGTTTATTATGATATACATTATTAATATTCATTTATACTTAAGATCACATGTATCGTAAGCTATCAATAAAAATAACATTATTTGAAGAAAAATATACCATAAGATTTAATAGTGATATAAAAACCATTATCCAATAACATTAGTATGATGATGTTTAAAATAAGTCACCTCATGAAATTTTTACACAAAAACCTAGAAATAACCTTTTTTTCACAAAATTAGGTAATGATATCTTTCAGAACTCATGATGCTTGTAACATTAGCATTAAAAAAACAATCATTAGATAAATATTTCAGTGAATGTTCTATCTGATGTAACATATAAGCATTCAATGATAATCATTTTTTCATTACCATATAAGTAATTCCTTCAGAATGATGAACTCCATCCAATATATTTGATTCATTATACATCACCCAATTACATTTTTTAACTAAAAAAATTAACTGATTTATGTTCCTAAAAATTATAAGTTTTTTATGTTAAACACAAAAGGGAACACTATAATAAATATTTCTTCAATCAAAAAATACATTCTTTTGACACCTCCAACTTCTTCAAAAAACCTAAAAAACGTATTGGGATCAAAAATCTAACCCATTTTATGCTTTTTTCAACCAATGAATATAAATAAATGGAAGTTTTAAATCATTAAATTTAATAAATATTAACCATTTATTTACCTACATAGTCAAACTCATTATGGTAAAAAAAGAATCATTGAATAATAATATCATGTTATCCTTAAGTTGTGCTTTAGGAAGATTTTCATAAAAATATTCCATTTCCCCATATTCAAAAGAAACATCTAAAACAATTTTCTTCCACTTATAACTTTTATGTTAATAATACTTATTGTATCATTTTAAAAAAATATTTAACAAATTTCCACATTGAAATCATAGTATATCCATTTAAAACAAAACCACCTAAAACTATTCTCTCCCCTAAAACGGTTAATGACATACCAATGTATTATTTTATGTTATAGAGTTTACCATACATTAAAAACACTATCTAAATAAAATATGAGATTGAAGAGGGATATCAAATAACTTATCATTAAATATATTGAGCTTGTACACACATGATAAATTATAGCTTATGAAATGTTTCTTTCTAAAATAGTTTACACAAGATATCAAAAAAATTCTATGTTATAAGAAAAACACTAAATTTAGTACATTTCCTTCCACAAACTATTTGTTGATGTGATATTTAATATCAATGTTCTTAGAGGGATAATGTTGCACTATATTCTTAGTGACATTAATAAAATTTTTATTAACACAACTCAATATAAGAGGAAGCTTTGAAACAACTAACAAATCTTTTAGTTTTATCTACATAAATATCATATTTTCTGTATCTTGAGTGGTCTCTATATAATCAAATTCTATAGTACTGATATTTAGATAATTTTACGTCATTTTATTCCAAGTCACAAGCCATTTTCCCAAGAAAAAACCCCCTCCTATTGTAGACCTTCCGTCATAAACCCAACATTTCTATTATTTACTCTTATAATAAAACAGATTGATATTACCTAATATTTAATATTTTATTCTAAAATAATTTATACCATTTATATATAATATAATTCATTTCCCTATAATAATGTGAGATTATTTTGGAATACATTGATGCTTGGAAAATAATTTAACATAATAGGTAATATCTATCCTTTTAGAAATTAATTATTAGGGACCTCTAATAAAATATCTAATTTTTTTTGAATTATACTCAACTTCATGCCCATATTATTTAAATATAATTATTTTAAAAATTTGTGTAGAAAATATATTTTAATCTTCCATTTATACCGTCTTCATAAATTCTTTAGAAAATATATTTTACGATATAAAAATCGTATACTTATTTTGAGAGATTTGTAAGATAAGAAATTATTTCATTTATACTATCATAGAAAATTCAAAAAAAATATTTATATACTTACCAAACATTTAAAATGTTTTTTATCATACCTACAAATATAATTTCATCAATATATACAATACAAATTAAATAAACATATTTATTTTATTTTATATGGATTTTAATATCAACATATTCTTTCATGAAATTATACTATATTATTCAATTATCCATCTTAGAAGACCAATCTATTAGATCATTCATTAAACCATGAAAAAACTTCTTTAACATCTACATATAGATGTCATATCATTCCATAATAAAGACATATGTTTGTTCAAAATCAACATATTCATTGCACTTTCTGTTAGGAAAATATGATTTGAAATATATTCAAAATATATTGTTACCTCATTGAGAAAAAATAAAAATAATGATTCTGATAATTTGGAGAGTTACTACTAGGGGAATGGTCACATTAAAATAAATACCTTCAATTTATGAGTAAAATTTAGACACTATTCACGCCTTGTTTCTTATCACTTCAACATCCTTATTCAACATATTCTAAAAAACAACTATTCAATTATATCCTAATTTACTAATTTATTTATAAGTTCTCATGTATAATTCTTCTCAATGTGATTTTTTCTTTATTAATGGATTAATTAATAATTTATAAATTAAAACCTCTTGAACATATATTATCCCATCCTACAAATCAAAGGAATTATGCAAAAATAACTTCAATTTTTATCTAGTTTAAACCCGTTTACTTTGGACTCCAAATATATTTTATACCTCCAATAATTTTCTTATTATAGGATAAGATGAATGAGACTTGTCCTACTCACTTGAAAAAGTTTTAATAATATATTCAACTTATTTAGTTTAAATATTATTGAACCTATCAAAAACATCGTTATAGTTTTTAATTAAAAACCCTTATCTTCACCATTTTTGTTACTTTTAAATGCATGTGACCATATTCTCTCAAAATGTTTTATCCCATTAACATCCACAGAATCAACAATATTTCATTTTCCCTTATTATAACATGCGTATCTTGTATTGTCAGAATTACATCGAAGAAATATTCCATCAACACCTCTTTGATCAAACTTTTAACGATTTTCACCATTTATTTAAATACTCAGGAACTTCCAAACACCATTCGGTATTTCAAATAAAGGATATTGTTATAATATATCTCATAAGAATTATTACTAGAGCATGTTCTTTAGAGATATAAATTCTGAATATAAACTATTTTTCCATTATCCTTCATCAAAATGAATCAATAAGGATCATCATTAATCGATATAGCCTATTTCATCTCTAATAAAAGTCTTTTTCTTCAATTATAAAGACATTAATATATTTTTTGTATATTGTGTACTAAATTCATGATGAATTGTGTGTTTTAAGTTAACATCAAAACATGCCATTTTTGTAATAAACACCATTATTAGTTTAAATCTTATTCATAGTATAACCAAAATATGTTTTTGAAATTCTCTTAAAATTAATTATCATTTTTTGAGACATTGACTTATTTTTCAATAACATAATTCATCTATTGTGATAAAAAAAGAAATAATAGAAGTAAATTAATTATCTATATTTAATGATTTATTTCTCATGGGACCACATATATCATCGTGAATGAGCTCTAAAAGATGAGTTAAATGTATCTTAACTTTCTTATATGTTTAGTTGGTAATCATTCTATTTTGGCATATTGAACAACATTAGTCTCTTATTCTTTTCTTTTCTAGAATATCATGAATACTATGCCTCTTTATCATCTTGTTCATATTTCTCTAGAATATATGACCCAAAAATCTTATGTCATGGATGATTTTCATCCACTATACTCAAATATCAAGTAATCTAAAAATCACTAACTTGAAACAAGATTCCCTTTCTATATTTACCTCTTGTAAAAAAACTCACATAGTAATGTTTTTTGAAAAAATATATAACTTCTGAAGACACCATTTTCTTAATGAAAATTTTATAAATAACACAGTATATTGTGTATCCATACATCAATAATTAAGGCTCTTTTTAAGTTTTATTTTCGTTTCCAGTGATAAAAAATGCAATGACATCAATTATAATTGACTCTTCAATTCCCAATGTAAATTCCCCTATGTTGTAGTAATACAAATTTTTCACATAATAGAAATATCTATTCATCTATGATGAACACCAATTATCTAACATTCATGATCATGTTAATTTGGTATAACTGAGTGTTGATTCAAAAAATAAGGATTTATTGATGCCTTTTCTTTCCATCACAAGAGTCTTTTGATATTTTCTATGTAATTATTATTTTTCTGGAAACATAACAATACATACTTTTAAAATATTATTAGGTAGTTTACATATTTCAAAAAATAGTTTTATATGTTGGAATCTATTTTTAAAATACAAACTGACTTTCTTAGGTTCTCCACATTGAGTTTCATAAATCCCCATAATACTCGGTTTCATGTTTCTATTGGATTCATTTTAGTTTTTTTAATTGAACCTTAACATCATCACGTTGGGCCCATATACTACACAGTTCAATTAATATATATAGAAATAATATTTTCCACTATATAATGCATTCAATTAAGAACTTTAAAATTATTTTTCATCATATTTATTCACATCAACCTTAAAAAATTATTTTTTTACCAATGTTTTGGTACTCTCTTGAAATATTTTTATTCTACATAAATATATTCAATTTCAAAACAATATATCTATTAGTATTAATTTTTGTTTTATATATCAAAACCCTATAAATTTAGGATTTTCAAATCTATTTGTTTTTTTTTGATATATATCCTCTTTAAAATTTCATTTGTTTAAACATCATAAATATTATTTTTAATCTTGGAGGATTAATTTTTTATACTTAAAAGGCATAAAATTCATAGAACATTCACCAAATTCTAAAACATATATTTTTAATTATTTTATTAGTCAATCATTTTTATCATGTATTTTTTGAAATAGATAAAATTATTTCTCATTATACATTAACCTTTCATTAAGATTGATGTCGATGTTTTTATCTTCATCATGATACTTCATTATATCCCCAATATAAATTACAAAATTGTATTTTTATTTAATAAATGATTATTTATTTTTTATGAAATATGTTATTTTTTTAGTTTCGTATTAACATTATCAAGTCTAATGATCTTTTAAACACAAAATTTAAACTTTTTATCAAGCATAAACATCATATGAGTATCTTCATCTTATTTATGAAATCTTCTAGTTTCTTTACTGGTGAATTTTATATCATCAACATTAAGTATAAATAATTTTTTAGTAGTATCATCACAAGTATTTTCTTCTTACACCTCACGAGTAACATATTATTTGAAAATTTTAAGAATATTTATTAATTTATATTTAATGAAATTAATTTTTTTTAAATTAAATATAACATTGATATTTCTATGTTTTCCTTAAGATTCTTGTTGACTTGTCATCTCGTTCATCAATTTTGTCTTCTTCCTTTCAACATAGAATTTTATTTGAAATTTATAATGTATTTTAAACTAATAATATATACATGTATCATTCCTTTTTTAATTAACTATGCCTCATTTCTCCCTTTTAAAAATAAAAACAAAAATTCTTATTTTTTACATACCTCATGTTTGGGAAAAAATTCACTTTCTTCTTCTTCTAGGTCATTGTTTGATTTTTATTTCATAGACGAATTGAAATAAATTTTTCAAATATAATTTTCTTTGATATTTATAAAATATTTTATATTCATTTAATAAGTTATTATAATGTTACAAAAATCATTTATCAAAATATTTTCAAAATACCTATCTTATGAACATGATACCATGGTATCATATTTATCTTGAAAATTCTAAAAATCACATTAATACAAATTTAATCATCCATATTTCTCTCAAAAATATATATGGTGGAAAGAATTAAATTGGGTCTTCCAAATAATTTAGTGATAGATTCATCTTCACCAACTTCATATCATCATACTATAATCTCTATATCTCTAACTTGTATTTATTTTCCTTCATATTTATATAATAAATGTTCTTCATCATATCCTAGTTTTTATTGGCTATTCCAAACCCTTTAATTCATAGAATCTCAATTTCAAAGAGGGAGGAAAGTGTACGACTTTATGCTTTTCCATAATTTACCATGTTCTTTTTATCCCTGGAAGTGAAGAGAACACCCTCTTCTAGTGGAATGAAACCATATTTATTAACTTCAAAAACATCACACCCAATGGATATATTATATAGAAAGGTTCTCTCTATCCTAATATGATATTTATTACCATAAAAATAGGATTCCCCTTAGTTTTTTTATAATTTGAACAATTATAGATGCTTTTTGTTTCTAAATAAATCATCCTATAGTCAATTAAGGAATCATTTAATGTGATACCATGTGAAGGAAAAATCCCAGATCTATGTAATCACCCTGATAAAAAGGGTAACATTATTTGTTCATCTCTATTTATTTTTTTATTACTTATTTATCAACATTCACCTGTGATTAGTGAGAAATTACTCTTCTAAAAAACAACCAAGCATAATCAAATTAACTCATGTATTTATAAGTTTCATTATTAAATAAGTGTATTTAGTACTTGGAATGGTTTTTAATTAAACTAAAACTACACAGAAAATTAATTAATAATACTTTTATGGATAAAATAATGTAAGGAAAATACATTCAGTTTTATAGAACTATTATTAGTCAACATTACTTGTTCTCCTCATATAGATAAGAGATATAACAATATATGGTGACAACTATAATATCCTTCAACAAGAGGATTTGATCTGTTTCTACTATCAATCTTGAATTTTCTTCACACATTACCTTCTTGAAAGTATGGTTCCTTCCCCTATACTTTCTTGAGCATTATTCACAAAAACCCTTCTTTTATATAGTTGCAGTGTTTTTGGTATGTTCATTTGGTGTGAATTTTTGGAAGACTCTAAATAGTCACATCATTAGACTATGACCTTTTTAAGATCATTTCATTAGAAAACTATTTGTATGATAATTCCTCAACTAGATTGAATGGTCCCCTGATCACACCATTCATCTAATACCTAAAAATTGGAAAATATATCAAGTATCCTTCTGATTGATGCATGTTCACCATGTTTTTTTGGTCATCTCTTCACTTATGTTGTGATTCTTCCAACTATAAAAAATTCAACAAAACTTCTTAGCACACCATATATAAATGATATAAGAATAAAATCATAGAAATCATAGGAATAAATGATTATGATAAACTAGAAATTCTAACTCAATACATTTAACATCCCAATAAAAAACATCCTTTATTTGACAATATTCAATCTTAAAAAATAAGATATTTCAAAAATACTATGGGTCACCAAAATTGATCAAAATTCCTATAAACCAAGTGGGAATCCTCGTCCTCTTGATATTTCTATTAGAGCATTTATCAACCAACTCAAATTTTTTACATTTAATAACATTTCAAGAACATTATAAATCGCTTATGAACATTCACCAAGTACACATTCATAACATTATTCTAAGAGATGAATATCCAACCAGTATTCAAGAACAACATCTTAGGAACAACTTATAAATGTTATTCAAAATCTTGTATCATATTATAACGTGAACTATAGACCATCAACCATTTCGTTATTTCGAAACCTTAGTCTAATGAACCCCTTTTTGTAATATATAATATAAGACTTCATAGCGCACCATCATACTCCCTTTCAACTTAATCATATATTAAAATTATTTTGTCTTGTGATAATGTAAAAGGTACATATGGTGAAGTAAATATTAGGAATTTGAAATTATCAATATGATGAACACATGCATATCCTTATATATCTTGAAATTATACATGTTTTATTATTCTACTTCATACACATTAACATCATCAATAAATTTCATGATCATTGTGCATGTCTATATCATTAACTTCATATGAATTTCATTCTGATATTACTTTATTTTAATTAGCTTCATAACTTTCTAAATATTGAACATTAAACAATTTTCATCTAAACCATTGGCCGATAAAAATGTTTGAGAATCTTAAATAAAAACATCATATTGTGAACATTGTACAAACATATCTCAAAATCATATTTTATAAACTATCATGGATCATGAGATACTTCATCACTTATTATGATTGGAAAATTAAGATTATAAAATCATTTTTTAATTTAAACATTTCTAAACATCATATCTGATATTACTTATGAGATTTCATGGATAAACATTAAATGTCTCACTCTGACTAATGTATTCAGAACAATAGAATATTTTTGATATAATTAATTTGATGGAATCCTTATAATTAATTTTATATCTCAATAGTTGTAATTAAATTATGTACTAAACAATTATAAGTGCTTAAAATTATAAAAAAAGTAATACACATTAATAAAAATTTCTTCAATCCTAAACAACATCCTTTTAACACATCCATCTTCTTCAAAACACCTTGAAAGCCTCCTTCCCTCAATAATAATGTTTCGATTATATTAGTTTTAGCATGTGAAGAATGCTTCATAATAACATAACATGTGCATATTTATCTTAAAATTGAAATCATGTTAAATTAATTTAACGGAAAAGTAAGATGATTTTTTCTAATTATAGTTTAATTAAATTTGGTTGTTATTCATAATTTTTTATATGTTAATCATTTCTATAATGTGTTGCTATGTATTTTTAGTATCTTGTTTACTACATCATAATTTTAAAATATAAACATTAATCCTATATATGGAATTCTAATAATAATATTTATGTTTGGTGGTTTTATGGAAGTACTTAAAAATCATGGTAGGGTAATCATTATCTGTGAGAATTCATTATATTGTGATTAATTGTTATTTCTATTATTGAATTGATAGATCCACCTTCCATAAAAATGTATTCATTTAATTTCCCACCCCTACCAGGTTTGATTTGTGACTTTCACATGACTTATAAAACTGTGTGACAACACGCTATTTGACTTTGGGGGTGGTTAATGCCTGGTGGCATGGTTCAAGTGTAGCCTACTCGACCGCACACATGACATTATGTGAGTCATGTGTTTTCCAAACATTCAAAATAAGTAAATAAATTAATTAATGGACAAGAGAAATTAAATGATATAAAATAAAGACATAATAAAATTGAGTTCATAAAAGAATGTTTAATCACAAAATAATAATAATAATGTAGTTTTAATAATAATAATATCATTATTTTGGTAGTTATTATTATTATTATTATTAACAATATTATTATTATTATTATTATTATTATTACTAATAATATTATTATTATTATGATTTTTTTGTTTTATTTTTATTATTTTATTATGTTTTTTACCCTAATTCTACCCTACCCCTTCACCACACACCTGCATTTCCAAATTATCCCCCACACACAGACCTCCCTGTACATGAGATGAGGTTTAAATTACCTTTCTTGGTTTTTCACAATCTTAATTATGTTCATAAATTTTTTTGTGGTGCATATTAATTATATAATGGTGTGTTGGAGTTTTTTTTATAGTAGAATTTTCAAAAAATAATTTTTGAAGTTTTTTTATTTATGTTTATGCTTGTTTTTTCCAATTATGTTTGGTTTAATGACATATGAATTTTAATAGTGAAATTAGATGTTTTATGTGGTGCAAAATATACTTTAGAAGTTTTTTTTACCTGAGTATATGATGAAATTTGATTTTCAAATGCATATGGTTATGTTTTCATTTGTTCCTTACTAAGGTAATCATTAGAAGTGTTTTTGTGATTATAAAAAAGTTGGGAATTGTGTTTTCAAAGTCACTTGAGATGTAAATGCATTGATAGTGGGTTTTTACAAAGGTAATGGATAATTTCATCTTGTTGACTTCTGTTTTTCATCTTTAAATGTGATTTTGAAATTTATAAAATGATATGGAATGTCTTTTTGAGTGAACTTGGATTTTTGTGTGGATATTAAAAGGTTAATTTCCCCATAAAAATGATTTAATTGAATATGTTTCATTGTGATAATTTCATAGGGGTTTCATAAATTGATTAATGAATGGTACATGAATTTGAAAAATGATTTTGGTCTTTGTTAAATAGAACTCGGTTTGTTTATAGAAAATGGTGTTTTCGTAAAATCTTGATTTCTTGAATGGTTTGTTGGTTTTAAAATAATATTGGTTCCATTAGGCTAATTAATGAATGTTTAGTGGATCATTGGGGATGCGCACACACACATACATAGGTTGCGATGTGTATATGTGTATATATATATACCTTCATTGCACATATTCCCTCATGGTGCAGGGAATAAGATCAATGGATTAAGGGTATGTATGTATATGTATGAGAATGTATGTGTGTGCTAGTTTGAGCATTTTTGGCCGAATGCTTCATGATCTAAAGCATCTCGGATTTGTCCACTTTATTTTCTGAGGTAGGATCTCTATGAATTAACCTTTAAATTTAAGAATGATTAATTATTTGCATTTTAGACCCAGTTTTATATTAATTATTAATATAGAACTATTCGTAAAATTTTCTGCATTGAATTGGAGTGGTTTATTTCTTGTAATGTGTTCCAATAAGTTTTTTTATTGTTTTATGACAAAAATTTCCTAATTAAATTCCCCTTTGGCATTAGTTAATGTTTTTTAGATTTAAAATGCTGGTTTGGGTTTCTTAAATGGGTTTCAAAGTGCATTTATGGTTTTCAAAGTGGTGTGTGTGTGATTCCAAAAGAAATGGGTTGGCATGAAAAAAATATGTGTAGCCTAGTTGGCACTTTTGTAAAACTAGTTATCTTAAGAAAACTCTCCATGGATATGTACCCCTTTCTTTTGATGAGTTATATGTTATGGAAGGTCCATCGAGTAAGACTTTCCTGTGGAAAAAATGGTTCAATTTTTAGGGACGTATTCCTTAGGGTGACTGAGGGGTGACTTTTTTTTGTGTGTTGAATATGTGTGAGGAATGTACTTGTGAATTGTTACATGATTGACATTGTTGGATCACACCCTTTTATTTTGAACATGGGAACCTATCACAGAGATCAAATTTTCAGTGAATGATTATTGCACTAGTCTAGACTACGCACTGGCTACTGTCCCTTATTACGGACTTTACACTCCTTGGGGATTGGGCCCCTCAGTTAGGCCAGGTAAGGAAACACCGGGCATTTGGGAATTATGACATCATCGAGAGTAGGCATGCCTTTGGGATGAGTCACATGTATAGTACGTTCTAAACTATTCACAGCCTCCTAGGTTTTCCCATGTATATCGGCTCTTTGTTTTCTGCGGAGGGTGATTGAGGTGCCATGTTTGGTTGATTACTGATGCTTGTTATTTTCCATTTCCCTTGTGTGATTATTGATTTTTCCTTCGTGTATGATGAATCTCTTTGTTAATGTGGATTAAAGTGATCTTCAAATGTTTTTGGAAAAATGTTTTTAAAATGCTTTACACATCATTATCCCTCTTTCTTTTAATAGGATAAAGCTTCCTCTTTGGAAAAGAACATTGTTTAAAATATGAAGGGCAATGTATCATGATTTTCTTCTGAGAATAAAATGTGTAAAAACCTAGTTCTATGCATTGTATTTCGAACTTGAAATTGGTGGATATTTTATTCAGAGGAAATGCATATGAGAATAGATATTTTGGGAATGCTTACTAATTTTTATTACTCACGCCTATAGTTTTACCTTTTTTTAGATTCAGTTATTGCACCTTGCTTGGATTCAGTTGCCATATCACAATGTTGGATTGTGGTTGTTGGTGACCCATAAGGTCACATGGAGGTATGCACGACTTTTTTTTATCGATGCTTCTAGTTTTTGTTTTCATTGTACTGTTTTTGTTTATTTGTCTGTCTTTTATTTATGTGCCAAATCATTCCCACTTGTTTAGTTTTCATGCCCGAGACTAGTTATTAGCCCGTGGGGATCAATAACGCCTCTCGAGCCATGTTGTGAGATGGCTCGAGTGATCGGTTCAGGGTCGACCTGAGTTGGTTCGTGAAAAAATGGTATCAAATGAGGCCCTTGTTATTTGGGTTGTTTGGTAGATTTAGATTAGGACTTTCGAGGCTTAGGAGGTAGGTTTTGGGTCGGTGTCTGATCACCAACATTCGTGATGAAACCTTACCTAAAAGGGGTAGTCCGGGTTTTGAGTCTTTTGTCATTTTTTTGGATTGATGTATGACAATAGAGGTGACTCGTTGTTATGCTATGACCCCATGTGGAGCCCAGGTGCCCTATTCAAGGTCCTCTGGTGTTATGTCTTACATGGGGCGTGGCTAACTACCATGTCACCGGGTTCGGAATAAGCACTTGTCATCATTCCAGTTGTCCATTTTTTGTTTTTATTTTTATTTATTTCGGTTGGTTTTAGAGTGTTTTTGAAAATGAAGATGGTTTTGAACTTAAAGGGATCTTTCTCTAATGGTTTTAAAACTATTAAAAAAGTTTTTTTCAAGTAGTATTGAAATTGGTGAAGTGGAATTTTTGAAGAGTAAGTGTTTTGATTTGGAAAGTTTTGGCTTATGTTTCAATTTGGTTGTGGAATTGAAAGTGAAACCCTTGTTATTCCCTAGGATCGTCTTTATATGTGTGGGTAGATACGTGAGGTGCACATTGACACATATTTATTGGTGATTTGAGTTGAAAAAGGATAAGTATTATGTGGCAGTTCATTGGATTCTATGGTTGGGGTTTTGGAAATTTAGGTTGGATTGATTTTTCTAAAATGGACTTGAATGAAAAAAAACAATTTTGGGACATGGTTTTTCTTGAAATGTGGTTTTTGGTATTTTGAATAGATGATTTTTCTTGTGTTTTTGTATGTTTGATTTATGAGTCCATTACCCTTGGATTGTGGTGTTTCTTTTGGTTGTGTTTAAGTGTGTTCAGAATTATGGGCCGGTTGTCTCAGCTCAAGGTATTTCTTTTGACTGAGATTTGGCTTGATGCTAGTAAAGATTTTGTTTTTTATCATGTTGTTCCTAATACGCCACCCAAAAATTTCCTCATGATATGTTAATGAGTCATGCCCAATTCTAGTTTCTATCAAGAGATTCTTGTCTTTTGAGGCATTCAGGGTTATTTAGGGGTAGTGAAGCGGTTTGAGGGGTGAAAAGAATCTCTTCAGGTGGGATGGGACACCCGAGTATTTTAGAGTTTATGTTGTCTTGGGTTTAGTGGAGGGTCCAAACATCGACCAGTGGAGATGGATATTTTATTATAGTTAGATTTGGGATGATGTGGTTCTTCATCCAATTGATCATACCTTAGGAGGTGAAGGCGATAAGAGGTGAGTGCCTATCCATAGTTATAAAGGATATTGGTAGGAGAAGGCCAATGTCAGCCGCTTTAAGGAGTTGGAATTTGGAGTGCATGTTCATGGAAAATCTGGCGCCTGTTGTCATTCATAATGGTTCCCCATTTTGCAAGAGAGGTGTACGAGAGGAATCTGCCTCTAAAAAAATACGTTTTTGTCGATGTTTACATCTAGTTAATTATACTATATTCTAATGTTCAATCGGTGTTTCCAGTTCGAGCATTCTAATCCATCATGTCTCAACCCTCTAAAGTCATGTTATTCTATGACTCTTCAGGTCACTGGAAATGGATCTGAATGAAGTGTTTCTTGAGGAATGAGTTCTGGTCGGGGGATGCTCATGTCTGACTCTGATTCTTATGATGGTTTAGCCATAAGATCCCCAACCTCAGGTCTCAAGGTGAAGCTCACGCATAGTCAGGGTGTCAGAGGCATGTGAGACCTTCAATTGTTTCTTTATATTTTGTCTTGGAACAGAGACATTGATGGATTCCTTGTCCTTGTTTTCCCACTATTGTATGTTCATATTTTTCCATAATTGTTAGATGAACATATTCTTTCATCATAATAGTAGTTTAATTCTTCTGAGTGTGGCCTCTTGAATCATTTTTTTTTCTTAAAAGTGTATTTGGAACTTGTGTGGTTTAGTCTTTGTTATATTAGTGATCGTTTGAAGATGAGAGTGTTGGGGGGTTTTTGGTTGTGTCGAGAGTTCCATGATTTAGTGGAGGCATTGTCTCGCTCAGACTAAGGGAGTTTGATGTGTTGGGAGGTTTAGATAAGTATGCAGAATTCTTCGTTACAGCAGTGTTGTTAAAGGGAGTTCCTTGTTCTAGTGCCACGATATGTCGGGTGACCTTGTAGTGGTTTTAAATTTAAATTCCAATGGTCATGTTCAAATAATGTGGAGAAGTCGGTATTTTGGGTTTGGAGTTCCTCGGTAACCCCACCTCGGGTTGGTGTCTGTGGGTTTTAATGTTTCCTTGTTTGTTGAGTTCTTGTGGTGGGGAGAACACTCTCATGTTTTCCCCTCTTCATATGTCATGGATTCTTCATGACCAGTCAGGTGTGACTTGTGGACTTAATCATCATCCTCAGGTTCTTGATATTCTTTTTTGGCTCTGTTCGACCTCAGACTCAAGCTTTGACAATATTTTGACTGGGTGACATTCTGGGGCAGAACATGTCTATGGTGGGGGGAATTGTCACACCCCGACCGGGTTTGACATGTGACATGTGTGTGACATATAAAACAATTCGAAAACAGGTTTTTTTACTTTGTTGGTGGTTAGTGCTTCATGGTATGGTTTGAGTGCAGCCTGCTCGACTGCACACTTGACATCACGTGAGACAAGCATTTTCCCAACATCCAAAATAAGTAAAAAAAATTATTTAATTGAAAAGTGAAATGAAATGAAGTAAAATAAAAATTTAATAAAATACAGTTTGATAAAAGAATCTTTATGAATAAAATAATAAATATATTCTAGTTTTAATAATAATAATATAATTATTTTGGTTTATTTAATTATTATTATTATTAAGAATATTATTATCATTATTATTATGATAGTTACTAATATTATTATTATTATTATGATTTTTATTTGGAGTTATTAATATACTAATTATTATTATTGTTTTGTTTTGTTTTTTAACCTAATTCTACCCTACCCCTTAACCATGCACCATACCTCCCCAATTAGCCCTCAAACATACACCTCCCTGTAACGATTCACCCTTTTCCCTTGTTCCCTCCTTCCTCACATTGCCTTCCCCTACTCTATCTCTGGCCGGTGCTCCAGTCAGGCTCCCTTCTGGCCACATCTTCCTCTTATGACGGTGACACACTCCCCCTTCTCCTTCAGCTTGAACAACTCCCCCTCACTGGTTCCTCTCGTTCACTTGAGCACCTCCATGACCCTCCTTCGATCTGGGGTTTTTGGGGCCGGATTTCTTCACGTTCATCATCCAAATCACCAAGGTATACTCTCTCTTCACATTTCCTTTCATTTTCTAGCTTCAGTTAAGCCTACCTAAACCCTAGGTCTTTGGGTAATCCGATTTACCAGTTTTCTTTTGATCTAGGGTTGCGTGAATGGTTACTTGTGACCCCTGGGTCCATGTTCCAACAACTGTCACCGAAAGCAGAGCGGTTCGACTTGTCTTGGTTGGTCACCGTTATTCGAGGTGAGGTTCAAATCACCTTTCTTGGTTTCACACAGTCCAAATTAGGTTCATAAATTGTTTTGAGGTGCATATTAATTATCTGGTCGTGTGTTGGTGTTTTTGCGATTGTAGAATTTGCTAAAAATAACTTTTGAAGTTTTTTTATGTCTATGATTTTTTTCCAATTTTGTTTTGTTGAATAAAATCTTTTTTTTAAAATTGAAATTATATTTTTTAGATGGTGTGAAATATATTTCCGATGTGTTTTTGACCTTAGTATATGATGAATGTTGATTTTATAATGCATACGGTTATGTTTTAAAGTGTTCCTTTCTAAGGTACACATTAAAAGTGTTTTTATGATTATAAAAAAGGTGAAATTGTGTTTTCAAAGAAACTTGAGATGCAAATGCACCGATGGTGGGTTTTTACAAAGTGACTGGATGATTTCAGAATTTTGAATTTTTTTTTGCATCTTTAAATGTGATTTGGAAATTAGAAAAATGATATGGAATGTGTTTTAAGTCATCATGGATTTGTGTGTGGGTTTGAAAAGGGGGATTTCCCCATAAAATGGCTGAATTGAATATGTTTCATTGTGATAATTTCAAAGGGGTTTTATATATTGATTATGCAATGGTACATGAATTTGAAAATTGGTTTTGGTGTTTGTGAAATTGAAAGTGCTTTTTTATGGAAAATGTTGTATTCTTAAAATCTTTATTTTATGAACGGTCTATTGGTTTCTAAATAATGTTGGTTCCTTTAGGTTAATTAATTAATTATGGGTGGTTCCTTGGTGGTGCGCACACAAACATACACAGGTACATGTGTGTGTGTGTGTGTGTGTGTGTGTGTGTGTGTATCTCTCCACATTACACGTATTACTTCTTGGTATGTAGAGTATTTTCAATGGATTTAGGGTATATATGTATATGTATGAGAATGTGTGTGTGTGCTAGTGTGAGCATTATTTGTCGAATGATTCAAGGGATGAAGTGTCTCGGCTTGGTCTGCTTCCTTATCTGAGGTAGGATCTCTATGCATTAACCTTTAAATTTAAGAATCATTTATTTCATGCATTTAAAATCTAGTACTAATATTAATTATTGATATAGAACTGTTAGTAAAATTTTCTATTTTTAATTGGAGTGGTTTATTTCTTATAATGTGTTCCAGTAAGTGGTTTGATTGTGTTTTCAAATAATTTGCATGATAAAATGACCATTTTTCCTAAGTGAATGTGTTTTAGATTTAAAATTATGTTTTGGGTTTCTTAAATGGGTTTTGAAGTGTACTTCTGGTTTTCAAAGTGGCATGCGTATGATTACTTAAGAAATGGTTTGTCATGTGAATATTATTTGAGGCCTGTTTGGCAATTTTGTAAAACTACTTATCTTAAGAAAACATTACTTGGATGTGGTCCCCTTATTTAGGAAGAGATATATGTTATTGAAGGTTTTCCATATTGGAAATTTTTGTGATCAAATGGGTGAAAGGCAAGGGACGTATTCCTTGGGATGACTCTAGGGTGACATCGTTGTGTGTGTTTAATGTGTGTGAGAAATGTACTTATGACTACTTACTAGTTTGAAATTGTTGGATAACCCCCTTTTATTCTTAACATGGTAAGCTAGCATAGTGAGCTAATTTTCAGTGAACGATTGCTACACTTGTTGAAACTACATACTGGCCAGTGGCCCTTAGTACAGACATTGCTCTGCTAGGGGATTGGGCCCCTCGGTTAGGCTAGGCAGGGCAACAAATGGGGTTTGGGAGTTATGATGTCATTGAGAGCAGGAATTCCTTCGGGATTAGTCACATGTATAGTAAGTTCTAGACTATTCATGATCTCCTTGGTTTTTTAATGAATATCGGAATTTAGTGGTCTGCGGTGGATGATTTGTGTGCCTTGTTTTTTTGATTACTCTTGCTTGTTATTTTCCACTGCCTTTGTGTGATTTATTCTTTTGACTTCGTGTATGATGCACCTATTTGTAAATGTGGATAAAAGTGAACATAAAAAATTTTGGAAAAAGGTTTTTAAAATGATTTACAGTTCGCTATCCCTCTTTTTTTAAGGATAAAGCTTCTTCCATGGAAAACAACTTAGTTTAAAATATAAAGGTTAATTGATCATGATTTGTTTTTAAGAATAAAATGTGTAAAAACCTATTTATATACATTGTATTTCATACTTAAAATTTGTGGATCTTTTATTTTAAGGAAATGAATATGAGAATAGATTATTTGGGCATGACTACAGGGTTTTAAAACTCATGACTATAGTTTTAACTCTATTTTAGCTTTGGTTGTTATGCCTTGCTTGGATTCAGTCTCCATAGTGTGACTTTAGATTGAGGTTGGTGGTGACACATGGGGTCACATGATGGTATGTACGGCTTTGTTTTCTCACCATTCCTAATTTTCATTTTCATAGTTCATATTTTGTTTATTTATTTGTCTTTCATTTATGGGCCAAATTATTCCCACTTGTATAGTTTTGATGCTCGAAACTAGTTGATAGCCCTTGGAGATCGGGAACGCCTTTTGGGCCATGTTGCGGGACGACTCGGGTGATCGGTTCAGGGTCGACCCGAGTTGGTTCATAACATTTAAATATTTTTATGACTCTTTTGTGTGAAAACAAGTATTATGGTGATGCAACTCATTAAAAAGGTAATTATTGAATATAAATTAATCTATTAAAAGGATTCTACATAAGTGTATCATTATTGAAATTATTCCATATATTCTATTTTTATTATTGGATTGTAAAAATGTGATTAGTATCTTTGATTGGGTTATTTGTGTGGATTTTTCTGTGGTTTTTTCATTGATGGTCTATTGTTTGGGAAGGGAATTATTTTGTGGCTGTTTTGGGTGGCATGAGTGAGAATTTGTTCTAAATATTTTGTATTGTATTTCCATTGTTGGAATGGGGTTATTTGGATTACGTGTGACGTTCGATTTCTTTTCTTTACGAATATAGATTGGGATTGTAATATAAATTTATTCATGTGGTCATATGGTGGATCATTATGTGGGAAATGGATACATGGTTGTGTGATGAATTCTATTTATGATACGGTTGAGAAGTGTAGTATATAGGTTATTGTTTTTAAATGATATAATTTTATTCATTATGATTTTTTTCTATGTTGGTTTTTTTATTACTTTATTTCTTCATAATTTAATAATATTCCATTGAAACATCGTCAAGATGTTATGCATGGAATAATGAAATAGAAATTTCAAGATGAAGAAATGTTGAAATTTTTACAGCAATATGTACAAATGTCCTATGGTGGGGAATCAGTCTTATAGGGTAATGATTTCTTATAATAGGTTGAAGTTACCTTTTATTTATTTAGGGCTCTGGATGTATTAATGATTTATTTTTCCCTTGACTTGTTTTATAATGTGGATTGATGTTGGTAGGTTATAATACATGGCATCCCAAAAGAGATTTCATAGGAGGAGTTCCTTTAATTTTTCTAGAATTAATTCCTTTCATATGTGCATATGTATTGAAATTGTAATGAAATTTAAAAGATTCAACATATCTACTTGGTATTCTTAGCTTTGGAAGTCATTTAATAGATTTAATTACTTAATTATCATGTTTTATGACCAATGTGGTAGAATGGGTTTAGAATTTTGATTTTTCATTGAGTTAAAAGATTCATTGATATATTATATATTTTCAATTAATTTCATTGATAGGGTCCAGTGATTTAGAAGAGATAATTGAGGAAGGATTCACCCTGAATGGATAGTTGTTTAATGGCCCATACCATGATGTTGGATAGGTTGAGATTAATGTTTTATGTAGTGAATCATGATGTTTAAAAAATTGGAAGGTGAAAACATATTCAATATATAGAACTCATCTTTGAGAAAAATGGTATTGTTGATCAATATGTCTTAGGTTTTGAGAGTTGATTTTACATTTACATAATGATGTGGGAAATGATCAGTATTATTACAATGAAATTCATTGTGCTTCTCAATATTCAGTTCACAGTTGGTTATAGAATTTTATTTGGATGATCTTGTCTTATTCACTAAAACCCTGGTGATTTATTTTGAATCCATTATAATGGGATAGTAGATTTAGATATAGCATCTAATTATTTTTTCCCCAAGTAAATTATTTTTTCCTTTTTTAAAAATTTTGTAGATTGGTAGAGCAGTTTTTTTAGGGTATCTATTTTGAATGATACTTATATTAAATGGGGTAACTATTAAGGGGTCAGTTGTGAGCATGGGTGGTTGATTCCATGTTTGGTTTTAATCTATAGTTATTTTCTATTTTATAGGTATCTTCTATTTTTTGATTTTTCATGGCTATTGATCTTTTTAGAGATGAGATAGAGTTGAAACTAAGATATCACTTTTCTGGTGTTAGTTATATATTAGTATTTAATGAGTGTTATCTTCCCATAGTCAACAGGATTTCATTTTATCTTAATAGCTTTAGATTTTGATTCTATAGGATGAGAATCATTTGATAGGTATCAAATGTAAATAACCCAATTTTCATAATCCATTACATGAAATCATTAGGCATAATACGTGTTTAGATAATTTTAATGGAATTTTGTTGTATTTAACATAGATTCACGATTGGAGAGGCCATTTATGGTGTGGAAGTATATATCCCACCTCGAGAGGTCTGATGGGATGTTGTTTTGCTTTATTTAATGATATCATAGCTTTCGTATGAAAATTCATCATAGTAAGAGATTATATTACCATAGGTTGGATATATGGTAACAACATGATAATATCAGCCATGGAATTAATGATTTTTAAGGGGAAGTTTTTAAATTTTAAAAAATATGTTTTATAAAGAAACTCTTTCCTGTGGATCTTTTTACTCTTAGGATTTGATCTCTAAAAGGATTGAGGGTGTTTAGTCTTAGAGTGAAGGGGATTGTGGGTTTGTTAAATATTCCATTAGTTTCTATCATGGCATGGAAATATATTTCATTATTTTGTGACTTGTTTAGTTTACTTTTTTCATTCCTATAAATCTTCATCTAGTAGTGATATAGTTTTCTCTAGGCATGGTACCATGGAATAATTTATATGATGTGATTGTATTTTTCATTGAATAAACATCCTCAATAATATCAAAACAATATAGGATGACCCAATTGTAAATGGATTTACATAAGGTAGAATATGGAATGATTTTTTTGAATTCATTCTATTTATCTCCCATCATGACATAAACATAATGAGTCATGAAATGTTCAAGTAGTTTCTAAAGTAATTCGAAATTAAAAATACATATCTAAATTACTCTTAATTTTTTCATTTCACATTAACCCAATTCATTAAATGGTGTTCCCTAAGAGGTATTTGGGTGCATTATATTTGTTATATGTCATCACTTCGATTGGGCAACCATTTGTGATCTTAGTTGATTTTCACCCTTTTTCATGAGATTGCATACAAATCATCATTATTTCAAGAGGTCGTGATAGAGGACCAACTCTATTTTTTTTAGAAATGAGATGTCTATTTGATTTGAATTACTGTGATATAGGTTTTTTAGGATTTCCCTTTCATGATATTTTCTTTTTCATCATCTTATCCCGTATTCTGGTGCAATGGTTGTTGAGGACTAAGTTGTGGTTGGGGATTTCTATACATATTCACAATCTTTTTTAATAATATGATTGGTTAGTTTTTTACCCCTTTGATGGATTTTATCTTGTTCTAATATTTCATTTTTTATTACATACTGTTAAGTGTATTTGGTTGTGGGAAAGGGGATGCTTTTAAGGATATTCCATGTATAGAATTAATTAAATATATATAATAAAAAAACTGAAATAAATTTCTAAGGATAAGGAGATTCACAAGTTCTTTCTATATTTTCATTTTATTTTTTTATATTATCCTTTCTAATACACATTTTTATAATTAATAATTAGCCATAATACCTCCTCAATAGGATAGATACATAAATATAGTTAAAAACGGGGATCTTTAAAACATTAAATTTAACTTACTACAATCTTTTTTATTATTATCTATTCTTGATGATTTATTGTTTTTTCTAATTATTTAGTGATATCGTGTGTACCTAGTTTTATTGGTTTGTTGTGGTCCATAAGGTTATGTTTGTGTGTTTTAAAAAAATATCTTCTATTAAATATTGATTAATTATTCATGATATTAATTTTATAAAGGGGTTGAGGATGATAGGGAATGTCCATATTTTCAATAGTAAAAATGATATGTCAAAAATATCTTGAAACATGTTGGATGTAAGGTTTGTGGAAGTAGGTGTATTGTTATTATCGTTACACTAGAAGACTGAGTTTGATATTTTTATTTTTGTTGGGAATAGAATGGTGTTATATTATATGTTAGGGGTTAAAATTAAGTTATTGAACACTGAATATATTATAATTAAATTTATTTATGGTTGTGAAAAATAAAGGTGAAATGAATTAATAGTGATAATGTAAAGGTAATATGGTTTTGAAAAATGTGATAAATAATAAATGAATACCAATAAACATAAATTAGGTTAATGAATAGTTTAACATTAGATATGGGTAATTTAATGTCATAATGAATATAATGAAGTTGGTAAAAAAGGTAATTTTAGAAATGGTCATTATATACAAATGTGATATGGTGTGTTTAGGGTAGTGAGGAGGGAATGACATTGGCGAGATATCTTGTGATGAATGACTTAAATAAAGATAATAAACCAATTGAGATGATTTAATAAAATGATTGAGAGTCACAAGAAATTTTTTGGGTTTTCAGACAATTTGATATGAGTTGATTTTAATTGACTAGTATTCATCACTATAGAACACTTATTATTTACATTGTTGATTAAACTTAGTGGATATATAATTAGATTGTTTTATAAAGATAATAATAGAAATGAGACCCTTGAAACCCATGATCTGAGGAGACACCATAATTATTTTTATTTATTCATCATGTTTTTTTATTTTTTACTCAACTTAATATAATTTTGGGTTGATATTTGTTGGTTTCATTGATCATGGTTGTGAATGGTATCTTTACTAATTATTTATTTCTATATACTCTCTTAAATATTGATTAATTTCTCATGAGTTGATTTAAAAAATTTGAATACTGAAGAATGTTAATGTCTTTGTGGGTATTAGTAAAGATTATAAGTAAAATATATTTTGAAAATTCATGATTTGTAGGTTTTGAGAGTTTATTTCCTTAAATAATGGTTTCATTAAAAGGTTTAGTTGGATGAGTTTACATTTGTTCTGAATATAATGTTTTTTAATTCATAGTGATTGGTTAAAAGTGAGATGGGAATGAATGAATTAATTAGTAATATATTGACTAATGAATCATTTATTTGAATGGTTATTGCTTTGAAATAAACATGTTTGGGATAAATCTGATTAATAATGGGAAAAAAACCTAAAAATAACGTAAGAAGTCAATGGTTTCACATTAGATATGGGTAGAAAGATGGAATAATTAACACAATGAGGTTAATAAATGGTAAATGTTGGAATTTGGAATGATATAACATAAGTGATATTCTTTATTTTATATATTACATTTTATAAAGGTTTCGATAATATTGTAGATTTTATTTTACATCAGGAAGTGGTGTTTTGTTATGTGTTCATTGAGTTATTGAATAGATATTATGAATATGGTTTTGGGGATGTGATGAGGTAAAGTAGTATAATTGGTGGAAATTTTCATGGTTTGTGATGGCTCAAAATAAGTACATGTGTTCAAGATGTAATGGATAAATGTTTTATATGGAATATTCAAGTTAACTTGACTATGTCATTGTGTTGTTCATGCACAGTGGGGGTTATGCATTGTAGTCTGATGGAACAATGTTAATGTTATTTATGTTCACAATAAAATTATATTTTGGTAATGATGTCATAATGATGATGAATTGAAACACCTCTATATTTTGGAATACATTTTTTAATTCTCACTTTTTCTGATATTTTATTTAAGCCATAACACTAAAATAAAACGATCCAAAACATATAACATTGATATTATTAATAAAATTTAATAATATTAATACATCTAGAAAATAAAAATATTGAAAATTATAATAAATTCATTCTAAATAGTACTACAAACACCTGAAAATGGATTTTTTGAAAAAAATAATTTCTTATTTGTATGTTTTATTTTCATTTATAAAATAAATTTTAGAAATTTATTTTTTAAAATGAACATTATTTAATAATTTATAATTTTTATATTATCATAAGTTGATTATTCATGTTTTTTTCTACAATTATTTATTTTTATGTAAATAGTGAATAAAAATAGATTTGTTTAATACTTAAAAATTTATGACATTATTAGAATACAAGAATGAGTTAAAAAATGTTATGACATTATTCCTATAAAATATATGTTTATAAATTAAAATTATTCATTCTAAAATACTATTTTGAATTAATAAATCCAATTTTTATAATTTGGGATACTTATGAAATATATTTATCGAAAAACAAATTCAATTTACTAATATTTTAAAAAAATATAAACTTATTGAAACTAAACCCAAAAAATTGAATTAACATTTTATATATGAATTTTTTAATTATTTAATAAATTAATTTTTATATTTATCCATGAATCTTTGATTGATGTGATTAATGTTAAAGACCATGATAATGGTAAAAGAGTTGTTTTTGTAGAATTACTTTTTAATTTTTTTTAAGTTTTTATCTATTAAATTAGATTTACCTAATTTATATAAATATTTTAATATTATATAAATCCCTTATTTTTATAAAAATATATTACATCTTAATTGATGAATATTCATTACCATGAATGTTGATCCATACTAAAATTTTTTAGGTCTAGTATCATTGGAAACAGTCAAATATAAATAAATGGTTCATAATATATCTATATTTCCCCCCACTTATTTCCTAATAAATATCTCCCTTTTTAGATATATTATACTAAATAACATTATTCATATAATGGAGAGAGAAAACATAATAAAATATTGGTTTCAGAATCACAGTAAGGGTACTAAATAGACATTCCAATGATCATATAATCATAACATGGGAATAAGGGTATAAGAACATGATAGTAACATTTTTAAAACATACCCTACATATCAATGATCATAATCATGCATAAGGGAATAAATATTTTTTGATCATAAGACATGAATAATTATGAAATCAAATAACATGATCCATGAGAGTATAAAATTGACACAAGACATTGAATTTTTTTTAATACACATAAGCATAGAAAATTATTTTCATAGTTTTCATTGATGATTTTCAAGGAAATCATGGTGGAATGGGTTCACTCTCCAACCCATATTAGTAGTCAAGGATCACTCCCAAGACTATAAAAGTTGACAAATTTACTTAATAAATTGGGTTTATTCCCTATTTGAGTCCTATTTACCCCATGATATATCATACTTTACCCATTGAATAGGAGGGATACATAAGTCCGACCCACAAAGTCATGATAATCATTAGTATGTAGAATAGAATATTATAATACATTAAACGAATCAGAACACATGAAAAAATGGGTTTCATAAACATTTTTGCATTATATAACTAATGAAAAATAAATCATTTTTATAAACATATTGTCATCAAAAACATAAACCATCCAGAGAAAGAATGTGGATAATTTCCATAGATCAAATCCATATTATTTATTATTTAATATGAAGGGTTTTAGACTCTAATTATAGAAATATATTAAAAATACCATTAAAACATTCATAAAGGAAAGTATTCATTCCATTTTGAAATCACTTATTAAAAAAATTTCATAATTATAAATGAAAAAAAATCATCTGAAAATTAATATATGAAATTTGAAGGGAATAATAATAGTAAATTAGTAATCATGATGGTGGGGATATTAATTCATCACATATAATTTAGAAATTAGTCATTGAATGCATTTTTTTGAAAAAGTCATAAACTATCACATTTGGAAAATAAAAAAAATGTTCATTTTACACCGTTTAGTAAAAATTCAAATATTGATGAAAAATATAATAAAAATAATAGGATAACAGTTTAAAACTTCTTCATGTTTTTTTATAAAACATTTGATATGGAAAAAAATTATTCTTGACCTGTGAGATAAATTATGTTTATTTTCCATGAAATATATATTCAGTATATTAAGTATATAAGGTGATTTAAATGAATGGAAAACATGTATTTTAATGAAATAATAAGAGTATAATAATCTAAATTATTATATTGAGAGTTTTATCATAATATTTCAACATCTCAACATAATTATAAATAAAATTAATAAACAATGAGATTATAAAATAAAAACTATCTCATGAGTTCGCCTTATTTTGAATAAAATATAAACTCCTACATAATAAATATAAATTTATTATAATTATAGAGAATGTTAATTTTCATAAATATAATATTATATATGATCCCTTTATAAAATTTCAACCACCCATTTTATTAACATTTTTGTATTAAAATCCTTATTTCTATGTGTTAATTATTTCATTTGTTATGAGTATTTCCTTTCACAAGTTTCTATCCCCATACATTTATCTTCATTCTATAGTCTAAAAAATTTATCATGATATAAATATAATATATATTTCTTTTATATATATATATATATATATTAATCAATTAATTTAATATATATATAAATTAATTAAAACATTCATCGATATGGTAGGTCATACATACGCATGAACAATATTTTCATTTTTTTTGACATATGGAATGAAAGAAAGGTAAATATTAAATGAAAAATAAAATATAATTATTATATCATATATATTAATAAATTTCATACTAATTTCCATATATGAAAAATATAATTGAAAAATGAATCACATCAAATATGGGAGGTGGTAGTCCAATCGCACGCACAAGCGATGTTTTTATTTCTCAAAATATTGGAAGGTAAGAGGGTATACATTTTATTAAAATTCAATAAGTATTATTATTTAATAAATAGAATATATAGACATTTAAAATCATCATAATATCCATCAAATATATATTTCGATGAAAAATGAATTATATCTCTACATGGAGAAGGGAAGCCCCACATATGAACAAGCCATACATTCACTAATCTTTTGATGGAAAAAATGGTGTTTCCATAATGATAATTAAATTTTAGAATTTTTAGTATACTAATGTAGTAATTTTATGATATATACTATATATTTATATGCAGTAAAGCAGAGTACTAAAGAAATTGATTGGTTAAGGTGTTTACTTCTCTTTGAGATGAATCCTTTAGAACTCCTCTAAAGGGATCTAGGGTTGGACATTTAGGAAGACCAAATCCACTAGAAGGTGTCTTGTATTGTTTATAATAGAAATTAACAATGTAATTTTAAACTATAATGATCAATGGTTTGTAAATAAGAATTGTAGAAGGTTATATTGTTTAATTTAGCTATGGGGAACTTTTAAATTTTTTCAAAGCATTAAATTATAATAAAATCACTCTCAAGAGAAAATGCTTCGAAATATATAAGATTATGAAGATAAGGACGTATAGTGTTTTAATCTAATAATCCAAAAGAATTTTTCATGTTATTTTGATATTTTTAACCATGTCATTTTGATTAACCCTTAATTAAACAATTTTTTTACCATGGTATCAAATTTTTCTATATTAAAGGGTTGTAATTTTTACATATAGGGTAAAAAATGGCCCATAAATAGAATATTTATGATATTTTAGACCATATAATATATTCCTGGTCTTATTTAATTATATTTAGGATTTTTTAACAATTTTTTAAATGTTATTTTGATAAGATAACATTATTTTAATCTTTTGACATTATTCCATTAATTTGACTTAAAATTCATAAATAAAAAGATGGAATTACTGAATAATCATTTAAAGAAACAATAATATTTCTTTGTTGCCTCTAAAATCCATGTACCTCTATAAATTACACAAATTATATTACTGTTAATATTTCCAATGTCATTCATTTTATTTTTCCATTAATTGAATTAATATTTTTTTTTCATTGTGAAAGAATTTAAGGTTATTACATAAAACCTAAAAATTATAAAAAAATTTCCAGAAAGAATATAATTTAATTATGAAAAAATATTTCTAATATTATTTAATAACTAATATTTTACCCATTTGTTAATAAAAAACTATTTTTTTAAACAAAGAGTATAACCTTTTTTAAAATTTATTTATTTAAAAAAAAATATAAGTCACATTCTTAGAACATTTTCCATTAAACAACTCAATTTTTACTCTATGATGATAAGGGATGAATTTATTTTATCCACTAAAAATTTGGCTGAAAAAATAATGGCCATATCAATTATTTTTATCTTGAATTAACCTAGTTTTCCCTATACCAATCTGATAAATCTTACCAATGTTACTATTCAAATTCACTATAAGTAAAGGGTTTATATTTAAAAAATTCTAAAATAAAATACTAAATATTTAAAAAAAGTTTTTAATTAAATAATAATAAATGAAATATAATAATTTTATGTTAGCATAATAAAATGTAAAAAAATCAATTTTTTAGAAGAAGAAAAAATTTAATCGATAATGTGGATTTATTCTTATCCTATGCCTAGTAAAAAATGTTTATTGACTGTTTAATGTTATTTGGTCAACTAAATAATAAATAAATTTCATTTACATCATTTAAAAATAGTGATTATATTATTTATTCATATTAAAATGCATTGCGTACATAAAAATGGTATTTAAAAAACATCAGAGTTATTTTCAACTAATTTTTTTTAAAATAATCATTTAGTAAATAATTAATTCATTTTATAAATTATTTAGACTATATAATTTTTATAATTTCATTATTACAATTGATTCCCCCGATTAAAATGTTATTTGATAACTAACATTTAATATTTTAATAATGATAAATGGTTCGTCTAAACTCATTGTTGTTAGTAAAGAAAGCTATCTAACAAATAAAATTATTTAGGGAGAAATGTTTCATAAAAATATAAGGTTGTTACATTCTACACCCATAAAATTAATTAATCTCTAAAAATTCAATATTATGATACAAATAGATGATGATATTTTAGCCTCATCAAATACTCAGGTTCCCATATAGCTTAATCAAATTGGTGGTTTCACCAAAAAAAACATTACCATATGAGTGGTATCATTACATAGCACTTCAACAATATGATTTAGAACATCTGAAAATTTATTTCATAAAAAATATATTTTTCCATTGTTATGAAATATATTTTAAACATAAGTTATGGATCATTTGTGTAATTATTTGGGGTGGATACATGGAACAAATAAAGTACTTGATAGAGATTCAGTGGAATAACTAATATAAAAGAAACCATCCCGAAATGCTCTATAATTTCATATGGAATTGTATACATAGGGATTTCAATTAACCTTATTTGAAAATATCATCAAAATATTCTAGGGTGATATTCATAATATTATAGTGTCCCCAAATTCAATCCTTGTATCTTTCTAATGATTATAAGCCTGATTTTTTTCTCGACTCTCGGTTGCTTGTATATGATGTTGAATGGAAATACAATTATCTACAGTTTCCTCAATTATATTAGATCCCAATATCATTCTTTCTCTAAATTCATTCCAGAATGTTGGATATATTTAAATTCTATCATAGAGGGATTTTAAATGATCTATCTAAATTCTAGAGTAAAACTAATCGTTGTAAGATAATTCCATAAAATGTATGTGTTCATCCCAACCACCTGTGATATCCACATATCAATATTTGAACATAAATTCTATAGTTTTAATGGCCTTCTCCGACAGACCATACATATGAGGATGATAATAAATGCTAAAACATAACTCTATATCCCGATGCTTATAAAGACATCTCCTAAACATCTAGGTAAACCATGGATCCTGACCAGATAAACTGATGGTGGTACCCAAAGAGATCTAACCACTTCTTTAATGTATAACTAAGTAAGTTGATCGAGAGAAACATATAATCTAATGTTTGTAAAATGTTATGAATTTGAAATTTGATTGAATATTACCCAAATAACATTATTACATATTGATGTTTTATTGTGTATGATGAAAAAATCCATAGTGATGTTTTCACATTTCAATTACGGTATAAATAATGGAAGTAACACCCCCTTAGACATCTGTCTCTCAACCATGACTTGGTGACATACTAAACATTGAGAAACAAACTATAAAATATCACTCTTTATGTCATCCTAATAGAGTTACTCTTGCAAATATATATACATCCTCATACTCCTAGTATAAATAGATAATGAAGAACTATGATCATCATCAATCACCTCCTTCCTCAAATCTAATACAAATGGGATACATACACTATTCGTGGAAAACATATTATTTCATCAAAATCAAGGTTGAACATAGAATATTTTATCACCTTTTTTTATCCATAAATCATCCTTATGTACCTATTTAACCATTTATTGGATATATGGTTAAACACTAATTTGAGAATGATAATATTTATACCCTTCCATCATCATTTGAAGATCCATACATTGCATGTCCAAAAATATTGGATCTTTTCTTGTCCTCATCATAGATAATCTTGATTTTTTCCTTTGGAATCAGATAATCTACCACCTTGTCCACATTCCCCAACAAGTAATGTATTTATAAGTAATAATTTTTAATAATCTCTAAACATCTTCTTCAGTGTATATTTAGTTCATTTTTAAGGAAAATACACTTACAATTCTTTGATCAGTGTATATGTCACATCTTTCTTCATTGGGAAAACTCCTCTCTATCCATAATACAAACAATACTATAGGAAAATAAAATTAATAAATTGGGTAAATTTTCTCATAGAACATCAATTACTATGAGGCACATAAAATAAACTTATCATTATTTTAGATTATTTATCCTAGTACCTTTTTTAATTCATCACTATATATTAAAAATACTTATATAATGTAGGGTGTTATAGGAAAAGGTGGATCGACTAGCCTCCCCTTGAGTTCATTAAAAAATTATTCACATTCATCCATTGATACGAATATGGTCCCTTTATGAGTTAATATGTTGAGTGGATTTTATAGCCATTTATATTCCACTAAAAATAATCAACAAAATCCATTCAAACAAAGAAAACTATGGATCTCGGTAATAGTTATTAGTCTGGTCTAATGATCAATAACTTCTATCTTTTAAGGTTCTAATTATATACCCTATCATGAGATTATAAAACCAAATAATGAAACACTACCATGCCAAAATTTAAACTATTTAATTTTTTCATAAATCTTATCTTTGATTAGGGTCTTCAGCACAATTCTCAAATGATTATAATGCACTTTATTTCTCTTTTAATAAATTATAATATCATACATAAATACAATCAAACCAAAATCAAGGTCACATATGAATATAATATTCACTAAATCCCTAAAAATAGTTGGTTAATTAGTATGACCAAATTGAATTAATATAAATTCATAGTGTACTTACCCTATAAGAAATGATTTATTGGGTATATCCCTCATATTTACCCAAAAATGATGATATCCAGAATGAAGATCATTTTGAAAAAATTGCTGACTACATGAATTTGATCAAACAACTCATCAAAATAAGGTAAAAGATACTTGTTATTGATAGTGATCCTTATATGTTCTCAATAAAAAACGAATTGTAAAATTGGTCCATATTTATCTATAAGAAATAGAATAGTTTCACTGCAAGGTCACACACATTGATAAATAAATACCTTATCAAGATTATATTATATCTTAATTTGTAATCCTCGCAACACAATCATAGAAATCCTATAAAAAGTAGAAAATTTGGCTATTTCCAAAGACATATAGTCATGGTTTTAAAATTGTGGCTACATGTTGGCTATAACCACAGTAATGTGGAATATAACCATGGTTTTGAAAAATATGTCTATAGACTGTTTTTACAAGGTATATAGCCATTGTTTAAAAGAAACCATGGCTATAGCCCACAAATATAACCATAGTTTTCATAACGGTGGCTATAAGTCTGCTGCACTTGCATGGGATAAAATTTTATTATGTAAAATAGAGTGTGAAGCCCCATTTCAATAGTTTTTATTGTACCTTTAAAGTTTTTAATAATATATAAAACATATTATATATATATATACGTGACACTCTATGTTTTTTAGTGGTTATGTGGCAGAATACTGTGGTTGAGGTATAAAGATCAAATCTAGCTTTTAACATGTATTTTTGGGCTATAGCCACAGCTTTCCAAGGATATAGCCACTATTTTCAATAGTGGATACAAAAAATATGCCTCACGGTTTAAACCTTGGAAATAGTTCAGACCAATTCCTATAGAGATAGCTGCTAGGATGTAAGAAAAAAATGGTTATAGGCTATGTCCTTATTTTTGGTCCTTCATTCCATAGTTTTCAATCCTGGTAATAGGCTAATTTTATAGCTGTGTATAAGGAGTCTTGAAAATTAGATTATAACCATGTATGAGTTTTATTGAAAACTTGACATCATGATTATTTTTAAGACCATGAAATTATTCAAGAAACACATCAATAAAATCCCTCACAATAGGCATATCTTCAATCTTGATTTTCTCCCTAGACATATGAGATTAACACCCCTTTTAATATAAATAATGACAAATATGATGGTTGAAATTTATATGACAAGTTAATTTTATGATTATAATGATAAAATATCATAGGATGAATTAATATATGAGTCATATCATACCTTCCCCTTAAATTGTTGTGGGATTTATTCAATGAAATCAAATCCATTACAAAAATAACATCAAATTAATATAATTGAATAATGAAAAAAATTACAATAAATACAATCGATCTAACTTCAACTACATAATAATAATAATATACATAGGATGTAATCATCATACTACTAGGGTTTTTTACAACTAACACAAAATCACATTTTTGAAATTGTATTGGGATATCCATAAAAAATTGTTTAGATAAAAGAGATGGTAGATCCAAAATTAAATATGGAATTAGTAGTACGATAGTGGATGATATGTTTACATTTCAATATGTTATTATTATAAACCTCTACTAAAATAGTTATCGGATATGATTTCTATTTTTCTATAGGTTTAAGTGGTTGTAGAAATCAATCATCATCAGTAACATTCAGATTTAGGAACTAGTTACTATAATTCACATAATAATTTCATTGAAAACTCTTGAGTGTGTTTTTTCTATTCAATAAGGGTTTCAACCTATATAAATAATTATCTAACTTCTTATGGTTACTTCTATTTTCAATTTCCTAATGAACATCCATTTAACACAAGAATCATTTGCTAGTTCTATGAAGGAAATTTCATTAATATTTCCTCCCACACATTGAACATAAAAAAAGACACATAATATTTCATATGTTGTTTTTAGAATCTCCTTTTAATTCCATTATTTTATTGTATAATCCATGATATTTATGTGAAAATATAATCTTTATCTCCACCATGATATCACTTTAAATAATTAATTTACATATACTAAAGTCCCTTATGGAAAACTCCCTTCAGAGAAATTTTTTTAAGACATTGATTATTTTATCAACAATACATTCATGTTATATTATAATAACAAAATAGTACCATGAAATTCATGTGAAATTTGAATCATAATTACCCAAATATTCATCATAATTATATTTTAACTCAAGTAATTAAATCTTCATTTATGTATGAAGAATACTAGGAATTTATATAATGAAAAATAATCTTTTAAAAACATCACACAACCTAGATACAATTTATTATTTATTTTTCATGTTCATGAATGAGTCTACCATGAATATTCTTCGTAATCTATATAATAAACAAAAAAAAATAACTTTATCATACCCCAAAAAATGGAGAATAAAAAAATTACTTTTTAGTTGTGATAATCAATTTCATAGAGACTAGTGGGTCAGTGGGACAACAAAAATAATGTGAATGTTTCTATATGAAGGACTCTAAAGAATTTTGTTCCCACCCTTTCTCATTTGGATACTAATTATGATTCATATCTTCCTAAAAATGTGTGAGAATAAAAACAAATGTTTTGATTTTATCTCCCATAAAATTTAGTTCGTAAAGAGGAAAATCATTTCATTTTCCATTAAATTAAGTATTAACATAATTCATTTGGGTTCCCACCTTTTAAACAACAAAAAATAATAGTTTGAGAAAAAATAATCCTGGCAGGAAAAGACATGATCTTTTAAAAACATTATAAGATGTTTAAATTATGACACATTATACCTAACCTAGTTCATTCATGATCATTACTAGAACATCAGGATTTCAACCTATATATATACTTATCCCAAGTTTTCTTAAGTTTTTATCTCATCATACGATTAAATGGTTAACTAATTCTTTCTCTTATAACAACTATAGAAACCTGCACTTTTTGTATATAAATATTCATTATTAATATCTGAATATTCATTACATAATATGTCAACCCACACCTAAATAATTTTTGTATAGAATCTTTGGAAAATTTATAACATATACTAGTGTTTCATAAAATATTTTTATAATATCCTAGATATATCTTCATTGTAATCACCCCTCTTAGACATATCATACTTACTACAATTCTTCATTACATGGGGAAAGGAAACATATGAAAAGGGTGAACATAAATGATCTTTAAGGGTAAAAAAATATCAATGATCATATAATCATATCATGAGAAGGAGAGTATAAGACCGTGATCGTAATGTTTGGAAACCATACCTTATATATCAAATATCATAATCTTAAGTCATGAATTAAATCTTGAAAGTTCCTAAGACATTAATCATAAAGGAGTCAAGGAACATGACCCATTAAGGAATGACATCAAAATAAGACTTTGAATTTTAGAGTGCACATAAACATTGATAAAAAGTTCCTTTGACGTTAGGGATCATCTCAAAGGCTACCATTATGTAATAGGTTCACTCCCCAATCCATCGTTGTAGACAATGAACACTGGAATTATTATCATAGTTGAAAAAGACACATAATTAACTAGGTTTAGTCCCTATTACAGTTCAGTTTATCTAATGAGATATGAATCCTTAAACAAATAATTAGAGGAAAATATAGGTCCCTCCCTTTACATAATGAATACCATATATATTTCTACCATAATAACAGAAATAATTCTTCATGTTAACACCAAAAGAAAATAATTGGTTTTTATAAACATTTTATAATATCATAATCCAATGAAGAGAAAAGGGTTTCATAAATATATAATAACAATGAGAATTAATAATTAATTGAAAGAATAAGTATGGTTTCATTAGATCTTATCCTCAGTAAAGCATAATATATATCATTGATTTTTCCCTTTCATGGAAAAGAATACCACTTAGAGATCATTAATTTTTTTCTGAAAATATTCATTCTATTTAAAAATAAAATATTTCAAAAAAAAATTAAACAATTACATAGGAAGATATTTTATTTTAAAATAACCTTGTAAAATTTTAAAGGAAACTAAAAGGAAAAAATTCCAGGACAGTGGAAACATTCAGTCACATTGTATAAGTTAAAAATATATTCATGCAATACATTTTTCCAAAAAATCCAAAGTACCTCATTTGGAAAAATAAAAAATAATTCTATTATAGATTGTTTGAAAAAACAAAAACATGGGAACAAATTAACTCAAAAAATATTTGTGGAATATTAATAAAATTATTTAGAAATATTATAATACATGAATTATGAGGAAAAACATTTGACCAAAGAGGGAAATAAGTTCAATTTTCTTTAAGAATAAATTTTCGCTCACCAGGGTATGTGTGGTGAGGTAAAACAAATTAAGAAATTTATTTTGGTCAAATAAATAGGTGATAATAAAATATATGGGTATCTGTATTGGTTTATTGTAATATTTCATCATCATAACTTAATCATAATTAATCCTGAAAAATAATGGGACTGTAACATAAAACCCATTACATCGAGTTCTCCTTACATTAAAAACACTCTAAACTCTTGTATAATAAAATTAAATTTATTATAATTCTATAATAGTGTCATGTTCATAGATATAATATTATATATCAACTTATTATTAAATTTTAATACCCCTTTTATCAATAATTCTATATTAAAATAATTATTTATGAGTGTAAACTATATTATTTATCCTAAGTATTTTAGATCAACATTCTTGATCCATATATATTTATCATGGTTCCATTATCTCCATAATATTATTACTGATAAAAATATTTATATATCGTCATTATAAACATATTTATATTCTTTAATAAATTTTATATATAGAAAAATTAATTACCCTTTTTTTGAGATGATATGTCGTATGTACGCAAGATTGTTATTTTTTGTATTCGATAGTTGGGAAAAAGAGAAAGGTAAAAAATAATTATCCTTTAAAAGGCCAAAATTATTTTATATATATTCATAAAATAATTCCTAATTACCATCCAAATAAATTATAAATGTAAAAATAATCACATATCTTCATGGAGGTCATAGTTCACGTGTGCACAAAAATGATGTTATCATTTCTCAAAGGATTGAATTTGAAAAAATTTGGCACGATATTATCAGTAAATAAGTATAATTATTTCACAAATACCATATATTAATATTTTAGCCCATAATAATACACATCTATAATATATGGTGATGAAATATGAATTGTAACATTGTCTAGTGGTGGTAAGTTGTACGTTTGCATGACTGACACATTCACTTATAATTAGATAAGAAAGAGGCTGTCTAATTGAGTTTTAAAAATTATAATAAAATTTAATCATATTTAATAAATAATTATTATTATTTCATGATAAACTAAATAGACTTAGATAAGATAAATATGAGTATAAAATAATGTGATCGGTTAAGGTGATTACCACTTCTTTGAAATCACTCCTTCATATCTCCCATTAATGACTCAAGGATAGGTCTTTTGGGAAATTAAAGGGAAATTATAATGTGGATAGGTATGTAGAGAAGAGAAATATTCTATGTTAGGATGATTTAGAGGTCTCAAAGTTTTGTAAATAATTGATGGAGGGGGATACCTTTAATAATTTGGTTGAGGATCACTTTTGATATTTCACAGAAGGTTAAATTATATTAAATTAATTCTCACAAAAAATGGGAAAAATGGTGAGTTATTGAAATAAATTTTTTGATAGGTATGTAATACCATATGAAATATAATTTATTCATTTTTTGTTTCACTGTAAACATTATCATTTTGATTAACCCTTTTTTAACCAGTTTTAATTTTAATTATTATTACAATCTTTTTAATATTAAAGAGTTCTAATTCTTACATATAATGTTACAATTTGATCATAAATGATAATTTTGTGACATTTTTACCATATCATATACACCTTCACTTATTTTAACATTTTTTTAATTAATTTATTAATCTAATATTTTAATAAAATATCATTATGTTAAATATGGACACTATTATTTTAATATGACTTAATAGTAATAAATAAATTGTTTTAATTAGAATATATTATTTTAACGCAACTCTATTATTAAATATTTATATATATAATTCATGTGTCAGTGTAAATTACTCATATTATATCACATTAATTATTTTCCAAATCATTTATATCATTTTTATATTAATTGAATTAATATTATTTTGGCGTTGTGTATGCATTTCTGTTAATTATACAATACTTAAAATTATAAATAACTCACTATAATGACATCAATTTCACTATTAAAAAAATTACAATTAATATTCATTAAAAACAATTTTTTCCTATGTGCACACATAATGGATATTTTAAACGAAGAGAGAGGAATTTTTCAAATTTTTTATGTAAATTCTATATAAGTCATTTTCAGGGACAAGTTTATATTAAAATGGTCAAGTTTATCCTTATATGATAATGGTTTAATTATCTTAATCCAATATGAATTATGATGAAAACATTATTTCTTTATTACTTAGATATAAACTTGATTAAGCTAATTTATCTTCTACTATGGTAATATATTTTACCATGGATACTGTTCATATTAACTAATTATAAAAGGGTCATATTTACCAGATTTGAAATTAAAAATTTGAAATAACTAATTGATTTTACATAATTAAAAATCTATAAATATCATTATTTTTTTAATGTCTAAAAATTCTTACAAAAACGTGTTTTTAGAAACATTAAAATTTTAAGCAAAAAAGGATTAATTCTTATCTTATTCAAAGATAAAAAAATTGACTATTTAAAATTTTCTATCAGTTGAATTATTTGTAATATTAATTTAAATAATTCAACAATTATATTTATTTTAATTCTTTAATATAAAAATATATTATGGAGGTAAGACATTTTTTCAGAAGAAAAAGCATCACTTTTATTTTAAAATATTTTTTATTTTTTTTAGTCATTTAAAACTAATGAATTAATTTTACTAATCTATAGATTGTATATATTCTATAATTTAGTTATACTATTCATAATAAAAATATAATGGGTAGGAAACAATGGTCCAATAATATTTTAATAATGTTATGTGGTTCATCTAAACATACTGTTGTTTATAACACAAGCTATCAAAGAAATCAAGTTATTTATAAAAAAAAATTCGAAACCAATATTATGGTGTCAAATATATTATATATATATATATATATATTAAAGCATTTTATTGGTAATTAATGTTACATAATATTAGTAATACGTAATGGTGAAAACAAAATTTGGTTTTTACTAAAAAGTTTTTCAATACATTAGATATATTCATTTTGAAGTTAAAAATCAAATATATTGAAATCTAATTAGATTATATGAAGACAAAATTTAGGTTTATGTCATCCATTTATGTTAATAATTTTAAAATTTTATTTTTTTAATATAAATTACTAGGGTAAAAAATAGTTTCCAAGGTAAAAAAATGGTAAAAATATATAAATCATGTGGAAAAAGTATTAAGTTTATTTAAATGCGTATGAATCAGTGGCGGTGGCCTTATCATTTATATCTCATACCAAAATTCTTATATCTCACTATTTTATCAATTAACAGATGAAAAGTTACATTAAATCATTGAAACTATAATGTGTATTTACAAAAGGGATATATTCTTCACTTCTAAACAAAGATCAATTATAACACCATTTTACAACCATTACAAAGACTTATCTATTTCGTCACTCTACAATAGCATCCTTTTAAACCTCTCCCTGTGTCATAAAATCCATGGTATTTCTAAAAGACAAAGAAAATGCAATAAGGTGTTATCTAAAGGAGAACATCCACAGGGTGATGAAATGTTATCAACCAACATATCTTAAGTATTTTCTTATTCTTACCCTTAAATTTATTTTATCCCTAAAATTATGATATAATCATTATTGTTGATATACTAAAATAATATTATACTATTTAAACATTACATTCTTACACTTCTCTAAATCCTTTCAAAAATGGCATACATCAGTATGCAAACTATCTCTTCAACGGACATTGAGTTCAATTTTTAATTAACTCTAAACATGGATGACATTAAATCAAAATTATTTTATAAAAAATATTTTTTAAAAGATTTAATATGTTTTATAGACAATATTGGACATTATATAGGACATATTAACAATAATCATTCATAGTAAACGTTCTTAAAAAATTAACATGACTAGGAATCATTCTTAATTTTAAATTTTTTTGAAAAAACAATGAAAAGAAAAAAATATTGTCTTAATAGAATAATATAAAAACACTAAATTCATTGAGAAAATTAATCAATCTTAGAACACATTTTTCAAGGGTCAATATACTATAATGTTTCAAGAAATCAACCAAGCCACCTCAAGAAACATCCATTAGTGAAAACAATTTAATAAATAAATATTATATGATAATTAATAGACTATATGAAATTAAATATAGCTGTAAATTTTTATTAATAATGTTTTTAATAAATAAATTATTATTCAAGATGATAATTTTACACATAGAATGAATCAAGACCGGATGTGATGGTTTTTGTAACTTAATTTTGCTTCATTGAGATACGATTCATATTCCCCACTTGTTTGAATTTTTTTGTGTATTCATTGGACATGGATTTCATTTATCAATTATTTTTGGAAATATATTTTTTTGGAAAATAAATATAATTTTTTCACCTTTCTTGGGTTTTTTAATATTATAGAAAATGATGTTGTTTGGGTATTACTAACTCAGTTCTCATTCATTAGGTTATGATTATTATTCTTTATCATTTATTATATATGTTTTCTATGTTATTCAATTATATTTTATTATGTGGTAATTTATCTTTACTTTCGATCGATTTATATTTTTCTATATAAATCCTATTTTAAATTTCTCATGCTTCATGAATTTTGGTATCGAAAAGGGTATAGGTTCACTAAAATTTCCTTTCATTCAATAAAAATGTTTTTCCTTAAGTACACATATTATATGTTTAATTAATTATTCAATTTAATATTTTATAATATATGTTATCTATTCACTATGTATATCACTACGCATTCTGATAATATTATTTCTCGATGAATTTATTTATCATAAAAGTGTATCCTTTTAAAGAAAAAAATATTATCACCTTTAAAGAACTTTTTTCTTCATTTCAATGTTTAAATTTCCAAAAAATGTTATTAATTTGATATTTTTAAATTAAAAAACATTATTATTCATGTGAAAATAAAATTTTCAACTGCTATTTTTCAAAATAAAATATACTACCTCATTTTATGATTTTTCATTTCTACAAAGATGATTCAAAATATTTAGATGGTTGTCCATCCATTCAAAATTGACCATTTTTTTCTAGTCAACAATATATTTTTCAATCAATTATGTATTTTGAAAACAATATTTTTGAATATTATTTTCATAATAAATGTTTAAAAAACGTTTTTAACTTTACAATTTTTTAGACCATTATGTTTTTTTCATCGATCAATTATTGATGATTATCTCAAAAAAAAATGTCGTTTTTAGGTTTTTTTCAGTTCTAATTTTGGAAATATATCCATATTTTAAAGTATCAACAATTCAACATATTTTTTTGAAGTAAAAGATATCGAATATTTTTTTTTACCTTTTCAAATCTGAATTTTTAATGTGACCAAAACCTCACCATTTATAGAAAATATAGAAGAATTTTCTTAAAACTATTAAATCATTTCAAATATATATTGTATTTATATTTAAATTATATATTTACATATAGATTATTTTCTAGACTCAACCTCACACTGTTCTTATAAACTACTCTTTAGGTGGGATTTAATTTTGGGAATCATCTATATGCATTCTTAAAATAAATTTTTGTGATACCATCCAGATATGTTGTAAACACAATTTTATTTTGAGGGTTCACTATAATGTTATGAATTTTTATGTTCTAGTGGCACAAATATGTAAAAATCATTTATTTTTTAGGTCTTATATCACACTCCAATGTATTATTTAAGGATTTTTCCCAAAATAATCTTTGAGATGAGTTGGTTTCCCAACTTATTCCCCTCAAAAAATTGTTAAAGTAAAAGTAAGGTAGAGTGAAAACATGAGGTATAATTAGCTCAAACGATATAAGTATTGAATTATATTACTAATGGAAAATACCACAAAAATACATTAAATATAAATAAGTAATAATATTTGTGTGAAAATACCCCCCCCCCCCACAACACCACAAAAAATCCACTGATAGATATACGAGCATTTAAGTAGAATTAAAAAAGTTGACAGTCTAAAATTCTGGACAACATTGGGATATTTTAGGATTTATTTCACATAATATAATAAAGGGGATCAAGAATTGATACTTTCTTCATTGATGTAATTAGATATTTTTTTCATCTAAAATATGTTATGGGAATCAGGTGGTGATTCATTCTTCACCATGTTTATGAAAATTTAGTATCAACACTTACTCTTATATGAAAATTAGGAAGTGATGCCTGATCTATCATGTTATGGGAAATGTGTATTTTCCCACAATCCACTATTTTATGAATAAAATACCAATTTTAGTATAATGGATTACTGTTATGATTTATTTCCATGACATTTAATATCATTATTCTTATTATTTTTTCACTATATATCATATTTATTGTATGTTGTTTGCATGATATTTTTCCAAGGAAAATGTTTTTTATTTTTATATTACATGTCTTATCATCATGGATTATAAAAAAATCTTGTTATTTCATGTTATATTTAAAATTTTCATTCTATCGTAATCATTTGTTCTAATATTCTTTTGATATAAAGCTTGATAAAATGTTGATATTATTTCATTTTCTAAGCATTTGAGGACACCCCATTCATATGTTTCCCTTCCATGGGTTATGAAGATTACTATAACTTATCAAAAATCTATAAGGGAGTTTACTGTGGTTTTATTATGGAGAAATATTAACAAGTTTTTTAAAATTAGATACTTTTGTATCTCATACGAAAATTTATTGTACCATTGTCTCTAAGGAGTACGATTTGATTTGGTAGTTGAAATGTTTATCTATAGAAACATTTTCAAATTAAGTATAGGTTTGTCTCATTTTTTATCATGTACAATGTTAAAAGAAAGTGTTTTTATAACCAGATCAGTGAGTGTAGGTATGGGGTGATACAGTTTGTATCAAATAAATGGGTAATTTTTTTATATTAGTGTAATTATTTTTGGAATTAGGATGATCCAAAAATTTTGAAAACCAAGACAACGATCCTGAGTAAAGAAAAACATTATAAAATTTGGTATAGTATAGAGTTTTTAATTTTCCTATAAATTACCTATATGTATAGATACTAGAAAGTAGATGACGTTGGGGACTAGATGTTACTGGGTGTAATTAAACTGAAAAACAATGATTGAGTATCACCTATATAATCACCTAGTGCATAAAGAGTGGGCCTAATGATGAACACTTGGATAGACCCTCATAAGGGATAGGATTTAGTTAATCAGAATTCTCTATATGAAGCACTATGATGGATTTAGATGTAATTTTAGAATTTTACATGTAAGTAGATTATCTAACACAAAAATTACCATGAACAACATAGGTTAAACTAAAGGGGTGATAGGTTTATATAATTATATCCCAAGGGAACTAAAAGAATCATATTTTCAAATGAAGGTGTTATTGAATAAAACATATATTGATTTTGTTTTCATATTAATATGATTATTCAATATGATTTTATTTTATATTTTAATAATCATTTTGTTTATTGTAATTATTTGGAAAAATGATCATGAAAATGAATTTTTGAAAGGTATGTCATGTAGAACTCATTAAGAGGAATATTTTGGATAAATGATTTCCCAAATATACCAAGGATAGTGAGGTGGATATCTTATTAGAAATTATATCTTGACTCTTAAATTTATTAAGTATAAATTATATATTTTAATTAGTGAAAGATAATTTAAATATTATGGAGAAAATTTATTTAAGGGGATATAATGTAACACCTTGGGATTTTGTAATATATTTTCATCCAAACTAACACAGTGTTTGATATCTTGTTTCAAAGGAAACAATTAAATATAATGAGAAGCAATTTATTTGATGAATATTAAAAATAGTATTTCAGAATAATATAACCAAAATTAATTAAAAATATTATAACCAATTAGAAACACATACAAAAGTGGATTATGAAAAGTTACAGTTTTAATAAGATAATTTTAAATTAATGTAATTTATTTATATATTTTAATTTCATTTAAAATTAAAAAATAGAATTCCAATATTTTAAAATAAAATTCATTTTATATATTTCCATGAAAATGTAATCATATAGATAATTTTTTATATTTTTATGAAATAATTGATATTTAGTTTAATAGTGAAAAATTCCAATTTTACCAATATCATCGATTTTTTGAAATTATTATACTATTATAATGACTTAAACCAATTTAAAAATATATTTTTCTTTAAAGTATATATTTTAAAATTAAAATTATTCATTTAAAAATATTATTTTCAATTTATAAAATCCATTTTTTATGCTTTTGAATCATAGGTGATATTTTTCTCTAAAATAAATTTTTATTCCAATATATTAAATATATATTTTAATCACCTATAAAAATTGAACCTAAATATATATTTCATATTTTCTATAATAATTTTCATATTATTTAATAATTTTAATTTCATTTTTAGGCCTAAAATTATCATTAATAAGATTAAAGTCAATAATAATGAATATTGTAAAATGGTTATTTTTTAGAGAATTATATTATTAATTTTTTTAATTATAATAAAATAAATTATTTTTAATATATTATAAAATGAATTTTCAAATATGACTATATAAATATTTAAATATATTATCACTCATTTAATTGGTAATTAATTTTAAATAGGACATAGAACACTTAATGAAGAAAAAAAAATTTAATACAAAATATTTTTTTTATATATTTAATGTTTTATATAAAAGATAAAATTATATTTTTTTTATAATGGAATTATATTATCTAAGTATTAAATTTGGTTCATGATGTATGAATTGGTTTATAAGGGTACCTTTTTACTTTTTAATAAAATATAAATTACTAGGATAAAAACTAGTTACCATGGAAAAAACTAAAATGGTCATATATGAAATTCTATTTGTAAAAGACAAGTTTTTTTAAAAATGATGGATAATTAGTGTTGAAGTGTTTATCAACCATATCAAATCCTAAAAATGATTATTTTACACTTTTTGAGACATTGACTATTGAATAGTGTAATAAAAACATTGAAAAATAATGAGTCCTTACAAAAGTGACATGTCTCTCACTTATAAAAGTAGGCAAGTGGCACCAACTTTATCTACCCACTAAAAAGCCTTATATCTAATAAATATATATATATATATTAGTCTCTCTTTAACCATATCAACATGTCATGTAATCTATGTTCCTTCCAAAATAACTTGTAATGGAGCCTTAAGGGGTAACGTCTAAAGGGAGAGGTAAGGTTCTCAACGAATCTCCATTAATTATATCTTATTCTACCTCTTAAATATATTTTATACATGAGTGTATTATAGCATAGTTATTATCGATATAATTAAATTTAATTATTCTAATCAAATAATAATTTTCTGTATTCCATGAAATATATTTGAAAAAGGAATACCTGGTCAACTATGTGTTCAGAGTACCGTCTCAAGAAACAGAGTGTTCTAATTTCTCATTACCATGTATATTAGTTATATTAAATTTTAATTTAAGGTATTAAGTATAAATTTATGAAACATTTAGTATTATTTTAACATTATATAAAACATTACATAATTGATTTTGATAAAAAATGTTTATAGTAAACTTATGTTCCAAAAATGAATATATCATGACACCTTTCTTAATTTGAATTCATTTTTAGAAAACCTATAAAAAATATAAAAAATATGTACTGATAAAATAAAATAAGTAATAAAACAGTAAAATTATTGAAAATATGAGTCTATTTTAAAGTACTTTTGAGCATAGGCAATATACCAAATACATTTCAGAGGAATGGACTGGACCACCTCATGAAACCACATTAAATGAAAACAATATACAAAATAAATAAAATATTATTATAAATAAAAATATTAAAATTAATTATAGATGTAAAATTTAATTCATAATTTTTTACTAAACATATTTTCCTTATTCTGGATGTTATGAATGCATGTAGAATGATGTAGTGCACCATGTGAGGGTTTTTTCATCATAATTTTTATTTATTGTGATATGATGCATATTCACCAATTGTTTTATTTTGGTTTTGAATACATTATCTATGGGATTATTCATTCCTAATTTTTCATTAAATATATGTTATTTTATGATAAATTTCAAAATTTACCTTTCATAATTTTTATGATTAAAAAGATCATAATGTTTTAGGGGATTTGTTAACTCAATTCTCATTTATGGAGTTATGATTGTAATTCTGGTACTTATTTCATAAATTTTAGGCATGTTCTGCTCTTTGATTTTATTTTGTGATACTCTATCCTTTTCGGGATTTACATTTTTTCCACATAAACTACTTATTAAATGTATATTTCTTCATGATTTATTATATATTTTGGAATTTTTGAATCTAATTTTGTTTATATTTGTTAAAAGGTTATTCCTTGAACATCCTTCCCCTATAATTGATAAATTCTTATATTTTCAATTTTATATTATATTTCCACTTTTATATTGGCAAAATTGATTTTTTTCAACTCAAATATTATTTTTTGAATAATTTGTTTATCAAAAAAGTGAAACAGTTTTATGAAAAAAAAAATTATCTCATATAAAGATATTTTCCCCACCTTTTCCATGTTTATTATTCTCCAAAATATTTTCTATAATTATTTTTGAAATCCAGATATTTTTTACTAATGTGACATTACAATATTCGATTACCACCCCTGATAGAAAAAAATTATTATCTCTTTTTAGAATGTGTGTTACCTACAATATTATTGAAAAATATTAAAAAGGCCTTCTATCATTTCAAAATAAATCATTTAATATTCCACTCCAATTTATTATGAGAAATATTTTATGCATTTTCAAATCTCAATTATTTCAATTCAATTTAAAAGTAATTATTTTAAAAAATAAATTACATCCCATTTTAAAACCATTAAGTCTTTTTTAATGGTCTATTATTGAATATTATTTTTAAATGTTAAAATTTTGATGACAATTTGATTACACTTTTTTCCAACAATTACTTTTTTTTTAAGTATCCACTATTTAATGTTATATTTTTAATCATTTTTTCTTAATATTTTCTACTTCCCTTTTGAAAATGAAATTTTAAGGTAACAGTAAATTCATCTTTTAGAACAAAGATAAAATAATTTTCTAAAAACACATTTAAAATTTCACATTAATTTTCCTTTAATCTATAATAGATTTATTTCCTTGTAAATTATATTTCTAGTATATCCATATAAATTATCATATATTAAAATCCCAACCCAAGAGACACTAAATGGTGCCCCAAATTTTGGGGTGATAATTCCTTAAGGGAACCTCTCCATTTGACTGAGGCTACTGAGTAGCATCAATGGTCTATATCATTTTTGTGGGGAGACTATACCCTCATAATTAGAGTGGCACAATGGTATTATAGAGGAATATAAAACAAAACCATAATATTACCTAGAAATAAGAAATAAATTTTACATACAATACTAACAATATTTAGTGAATATGGTAACATCATATAAAAAATGATGTTTATGTTATGGAGCTATAAAAAAGATATGAAATATAGGGAAACATGATTCTAATATAGTACATGCTCAAAAAGTACCAATATACCAAAAAGAAAAAATCTCTCGATTTAATATTGATCCCTATACTAGTATGGTACTCTCCTACTCCAATGGAATGATCAATCATACATCACTAAGGGGTGTCATTCCCATAACCCTACCTATATCAATGGATTCTGTATGGGTACCAATCGGTGGCCTGAACTAGGTTTGAGATAACAATCTGTAGGGAACCAACAATGGTTTCCCTAACAAGTATAGTTTTTCCAATACGCCGAATTAGTTTGAAAATATAATCAGAGTAATATTAACAATTGTAAAAGATATAATTTTCAGTCTACTATAACTCACTGTGACTAGGAAACCACAAACAATGGCTAATTATAATGCCTGAATAAGCATCATCATCAGCATACACCATGAAATCATGTTTTCAATTTACATAGGCCAAGATCAAGGAAGTATAAAGGTCCATGGAATCCTAGTAGGTTAGATATATAAAATATAAATTTCTAGCTAAACCTTGCAGGTTTTCTGGTTGAAGGAGTAATAATTTATGATGCATCATAGCCGGTAGTTAAATCAAAGGAGTGGAAATTTCCAAGTCATCCGAGAATTTCATCAGATCCAAGGATTATAAATATAAAAAACATCCTAGTAGGTCATAAGATACTTGGAGTATAAATGTACATATAATCCTTGTAGGTCTTCAATTCCAAGGAGTAGAAAGGTCCATAGAATCCTAGTTGGTCATCGGTGCCAGATAAAGAACCCTCAATTGTCATCATAAACAATTTATTCATCATTTCATAGACCATTTCATCAATAATATCATCAATACAATAATACTCTTATAAAATCCAACAGAATATCCATTTCATACCACACATTTACAAATAAATATGTTTTTAAAGGTTCTTACAGTCAATAACCATGTTGATTATTTCAATATTCAATTCCCTATAAATAATAGCAACATCAATTCTCCCTAATGGTGAGATTTATGTGGACAAGGAAAGAACCCACCCCATAGGTGGTTTGGGTTGATGTCAACAACCACCAAGTAATCATAAGTTTTTCAAAGAATGTAATATACAATAATTTAACATTTTATTCAATTGATTATTAATTTAGAAAGCAATTCATGGAATGTTTGTAATAAGAAACAATAAAAATAGGGTATAAAAATTGATACTTGAGGGAAAAGGTATAGACCTCTTACCTTATGCATGTAGTCAATTCCTCATTCAGTAATTACCCTTATTTTAGCAAGAATGGGAAGAAAATATAAGAATATATGAACTCCATGAATAAAGGTCACATGAGTTCGCACCAAAATACCAGCTTCGATATGATGAAGAACAATGAATGGACCCTGGGTAATGAAGAACATTCTAGTAGCTACCAAAAATATGGAAAAAACTGAAATCATATGATGAATGAAATAACATGATCAAAGCATATGCTATGCCTTGAATTAATCTTCAATGATGGAGGGAGGGGATCTCTACTAGATCAAAAAATTATACTAGATGCGATTTATGTTTTTAATGAACCAACGTAAAATTTTCCATACACCTTTAAAACATGGTCTGAGGGTTGATCCATACGACTATCCAAACCATTCTCCAATCATGAAACCATTGTTTCAAAAATCCCCCACCTAAAAATTCATGGAATAGGGTTAGACAAACCATGCACTGACCATTCAATTTCCCTATCCTAAAATGTTTTTAGAAAATGTATAATAGTGCGGCTTGGGTAATATGGATTCTTCCAGTCTAATAGCCCTATAAAGTACACTAGAACACCATTCATGGTTTGATATAACTATGCGGACTACATGGCATGGTTTCTACTAACCATGCATCCCATATTCCCCTCCTAAATCACTGGCTTTGAGCTCTTTTCATACCACATAAACTGATGTTTTCCTTTGTATCCTTAATGATCATTTTTTATTTTTCTTAATGGTTGGGGACGAAGCTTCAATTTATTATTTAAAGCAAAGACCTCTTTAGATTGGGTAGAGGGACACCCATTACATAGCCCAAAGGCCCAAGGCCAAGTGGCCTGAATAAAAGGCTTGAAAGCCCATTTTTTTCCTAAAGGACCCCTCGGTGAACAGTAATGCTACAGTCCCCGCGCTGCTACAATACCTATTATTGTGCAGCCGCCGCTACCCTTCCTGCTACAATCCCTCCGCCTCTACAGTGTCACCGCTGCTACAGTACTGCTATAGTTCCACTGCTACAGTACCCCTGAAATTTTCCCCTGCCCGGATTCAATCTTGCTTAATGTAACTCATCCCATAGGTGACTTTCTGAGGGATTATGGAGTCATTTGAAAAAATCTCTAGCCACTAAGCACGTACATCATCTTCCAACACCTAGGTCTCATCTTGTACATGTAGATGATGCTCTAACACTCATTCTACTGGTATTGACCAATCAATTAGAGCCTGCATACCCCAATTCCTAATAAAAACTAGGTACTCCTAAAAAAGCTTCCCAAATAACTCCACCTCTCCCAATTTTAAAGCATGCATCCGTTATAGATAGTAATAGAGAAGCTACGAAACAAGAAAAACATTGTTCATATAATGGTATCACTAATGAAATTATATCTAGTAAGTCACTAATCTGATTATATCGTCAACATCAAAGGGTAGGATTAATCCAGGTGATAGTCTACCTTATCATTGAATCTATCATTACCCTGTCCTATAAAAAATATGAATGAAAAATCAATCCCCAACCTCAAACTCAAGAGGTCATCAATTGAATATAGAATGTGATTGCTTCCTAGACTGATCAATCGTCATTAATTTCCTAATTAGTTTCACAATAAAAATACATTAATTACATGTAGATAATAATTCAACATTTAATAACATTTATTATATAACATAACAAAGACCACACCAGGACCATATAGGTTTAGAGTCTTTTGAGTCTGGGAAACATAATCAATTGGTTTATAAAACATCTACATTATCCCTTAATTTCATCAAAACTAGAATAATTTTTGACATATCATACTTAATACCTTTTTTCATGACCTAGGGGAATGAAACTTATGAAAGGGTGAGATAAAATTCATAGTAAGGGTAAACAAGGGAAATTTCAGTCATACCATAATCATAATAACATAACATTTGAAAATATTATCTTACATATAATAGATCAAAATATCATGTCAGGGGATAAATCATAAAAGTGAAATGTAATCCCAATAGTCATAACATAAGACATGAAACTTCATGTCATAAACACATAATAATAGAAAGTAATTTCATATTTTTCAACGTTTATCGCTAAGCCCATCATAGTAGGCAAAGTTCATTACTAAACTGAGTTCACTCCTCGTTCAAGCCTTGTATTACTAATCCGGATTTACTTACTATCTCAGTCATTTAAATATCATGAGATATAAATCATTACTCAATTCATTTTAGGTAGACATATGTCCCACCCATCTCATAATTAAACCATTCTTCCATCTTCCATAGAGACAGAAATCATTTATCATAGCATAAGCCATGAAATAAAATGGGTTTCATTAACATCATTCAATCACAATCCTTTTAAAATAAATGGGTTTCATCAAAATAATTCCATCATAAACACAATAATATATAAATAATAATAGGTATGGAAATATAAACCTATGTCATTTTTTACGGAATGTAATTTTGATAAAACACTTGAAATTAATTCCTGAGAAAAATAACATTTCTATTTCAAAAACATATTTTTTTTCTCAAAATGCCTTGTAATTTCAAAAGAAACCAATTTATTTGAAAATAATTATTATATAGTGCAGATTATGATTCATGGAATGGTAAAATTCCATTCATTCCGTATAATTTTGAAAACATTCTCCTCATACTTTTGCTGGAAAAGTAAAAAAGATCCTGAAATCGAATAGCGGAAAAAGATTCATTTCATACTATTTAATACTATTTCACTAAAAGGTAACATTAACTTTAAAAAATCTAGATGAATAGAAATAATATTACCTAAATAGAAAACATGGATATGGATGATAGATATACCCTAGTAAATACATATGTATAAACAATCTTAGATAAAAATGAGATTGTAAAATAATCTCTTACCATAGGTACGATGTCCATCATTGGTATTTTAAGATCCTGTATAATGATTTAAATAATATTATTTACTTATTATAGAATCATAATAATTTTAATTATATCATATATTTTTATATTATCATCTATTTGTTAGTAACATTTCATTGACACTTGTTATTCGAATATTAAATTCTTTTTCTTCTTTTGTAATATTTGTCGTATAAGATCATGTTATACATCATAGGTTATAGTTAAAATATTTAAATAATGATATAATTATAATATATATTATATTAATTCTTTAAATTCATGTATATAATCTTCTTTTAATGAATATCATGTAGAATGAACAGCCTCACATCGTGGTGAGTGTAGGTTGTATGTATGCACAAGTGATGATATAATTCCCCAAATTGTTGAATGGTATTGAAGTGGATGAGGTATAATATTTTAAAATTAGTTATATTTTATAATAATAATATATAGTTATTATTTCCATCATTATACCCATTTACGTAAGTTGTTGGGGAAAAACAGATTACACCACAGTGCGGAGACGGTAAGTCGTACGTACGCACACGCGGTGATTTCATTTTCCATAGGATGGATAGAAGGTTAAATATGGTTGATTCATATTTATAATAACATATCCCTATATGAGTGATACTTGTGTTATTAATTTTTAATTAAACAAAAAATTAAGAGGATGTAGAAGATGAAAGAAGTTTGGAAGAACAAGTAGAATAGCCTACCTCTTCCTCGACGGGCTTCCTCTGAATCTCTACATAGAGCACTAGAGATGGTCTTTGAAGATGAAAAAAAAGCCTCTAGAATGAAAATAGGTAAGTTGATATGGGAAACTCTCATGGTAGGGACGATATTGAAGGCTCAAAATGAAGTAAAGCGGCGAGGGAGGAGGTTCTCTTTCATAATTGAAGGGAGTGGAACTTTTGGAAACTCCATAAAAAATAATTTATAATAAAATCAAAACAATCCCAAAACATTCAAAATGTGACGATTTTTAAGATAAGATGATATAGGGTTGTAATCTCAAAAACCAATAAATTTTTGATGAGTTATTTTTTCCATTTAAACAATATTTTTTAAATGAAACATAGTCATCCTGTTTAATTTTAATTGTGGTAATGACATTCTAAATATTTAATGGTTATAAATATTTAAATATACAGTGTTAATTGACCATAACTGGATATTTAATGATGTTTTAGACCTTATAATTATCAGTTTTAAATTTGTAAATAAACTTATGATTTTTAAATAATTTAATAAATTTTTATTTTTAAAAAAATGTTAATAGTGTCAATTTTGACACTATTCAATTATTTGACATTAAATAAAATAAAAACTTAAAGAAAATTTGGAAAATATATTTAATACACTCCTTACATGTCATAGTCACCTATAAAAATCATGGAGAATATTAATTTGTAAAAGGATATTTCTTTTAATATTTGTAAATCCATTTTTTTGATTTTTCTATTAACAAATTAATTTCTACATCCCAATTGTGTCATCATTTATGGTAATAATTTTATCACTAAAATTAATTAATAATTTTATATTATGTTGAAAATTGTATTACATTTAGAGATATTATATATAATCGATATTATCTTCTATCTGTCTATATATTAAAATTAATAGACTTATATAAAATGAGATTGTGACACTTGGACACATTAATTAGTTTTTATTATATTCATATCAATCCCTAGGTAATTAGCCATTAAGTTATTCCATTTTGAAATAGTAATTAAAATGGTTTAATTTAATCAACCAATGGTATTTTGATAGTTGTTAAGGTAATTTCATAATATTAATTTTTACCTTTAATTACCAAATTTACCATAAAACATGGTAATAAAAGTAATTAACAAATTTACTATTCATAATGACCAAAAATAAAATTAGCCTATTAACATAATTTGGAACTACTAACTACAAATATGGAATCCATTTTACATATAACTAAACACGTTAGATGCATTAATTAATTTAAAATTCGTCCCATTGTTGAAATGAGAAAATAAATTATATGATAAAATATTGCAAAAGAATAAAATGTTTTTACATCTGAATTTAATGTAAAATTAATTCCAATGACCTATATTATATTAAATGGTAAAAATATGTTATATTTATAGTTGAAAACCATTAAATAATATAATTTAACCATATAAATTATTTCAATGAAAAAAAGTTTTTTTAATTAAATTTTAGAATTTTCTTACTATCATTGAAAATATTAATGTTATCAGTAATATATCATAAATTCGTCAAAAGTAAATTTTTATATCACACTTCAATATAAAATGTTTATATTATTATATTTAAATTTATAATATGTCAAAATGTTTATTCAAAAGGGGTTCTCCATTCAATGGTGTAATATTAATCTTTTCAAAATAATAGGTTTCTATATATCAACTAGGGTTTTATTCATTCCATATGAATAAAATATCCATTGGATGAAGATAAAAATATTTAATTTAGTATATAACATATATATATCAAATTAATTTCATTACCAAAACTAATTAACTCTAAAATAAAAATATCTAATTGATTTATATTTTTCATAAATAATTGATGGCCAAAAAATTCAAAATTTGTTTTCATCAGTTAGTTATAATTATTAATTCTATAGTAAAAGCTATTATAAAATGGTATTTATATAATAAGTGTGTCTTGAAGTATGTTTGAACTCACAATAATGTGAAAATCAAGCTACTAACGAATAAAAATTATATAAAGAAAATATTTCATAAATATTCCTAGGTGTTACATTCTACCTCCCATAATCTAAATATCTCCCTTGAAATTCATCACATGGAAACAAACTGTTGAGGATACCTCTCCTGGATAATATCCTCTTGTTTCCATGTATCTTATTCAAATTGGTGGTTCTTCTATAATTATTTAACAAAGTTATTTTTCTCCTTTCTTAGAACATTATGAATCTGATCTATAATATCTACTAGTTGTTCTTCATAAGAAAAAACATTCCCCATCAGTATGAATTATGTTCTTAGTTCATGAGAAGTGTCAGGTTTTTACTTCCCCAAGACAGCTACATGGAACACATCATGAACCTGAGAGAGATTCAGTGGAAGCACCAATAGGCAAGCTACATTCCTAATAAGATCCAGAATTTCAAAAGGACCGATATACCAAGGGCTCAGCTTTCCCTTCATTCCAAATCTCATTACTCTCTTCCAAGAGTATATTCATAAGAAAACGATATCTTCCACTTCAAAATCTAGGTCTTTTCATTAGTTTTCAACCAATTTTTTTTTGACTCCAAGATTTTCTTATATGTTGTTAATAGATCTGACCTTTTCTTCAATTTCATCAATAATATCAATCTATAATATCTTTTTCCCCCCACTTCATCAAATCATGTTAGAGTTCTACTGTTTTTTCTATAGAGGAATTCATATTGATCTATCTAAATAATGTATTGAAATCTATTATTATAAGAAAATTCCCCCAATTGTTGGTGTTGATCCCAACCACCTTTTAAATCCAAGAGCAAACTCTCAACATGTCTTCTAGAGTTTGAATTGTCTTCTCAGAGTGACCATCTTTCTGATGATGATAAGCAGTGCTGAGACATAGCACTATATCTAGAGAATGTTGAGGAATTCTCCAAAACATCGAGGTAATCCTTGGATCCTGATTGGATATAATGTAAAGTTCTACTCCATGAAATCTTACCAATTCATTTATATATACCCCGGAATGTTGATCAAGATATAAATCCTCTCTAATATCTATGAAGTGTTCCTACATTTTATGGTGATAAACTATAACCCAGATAGAATTATTGCCTTTGAATATTTTGGGAAGTCCAATGACAAAGTCCATAGTTATGTTTCTTCTTTTACATTATAGTATGAGTAATGGTTGTATCACCCCCTTAGAATATTTTATTTTCCCCTTAACATGCTGATAAACCAAGCATCAAGAGACATATTCCATGAAATCTCATTTCATAACATCCCACTCGATGTAAACTTTTACGTCCCTGCACATATTTTTCATTCTAAGGTGAATAGAGAATGACGAACTATGAGCCTTATCAAATTTCTCCATCATTAATTATTGTATGAGAGGAATACAAACCCCGTTCTTGAACCTATTAATTTCATTACAACCAGGGTTGAATTCAGGAATATTTCTCTCCTTCTTTTTTATCTCTTCACATTTCCTTTATGCCTTCTTAATCTCTATCTATATTGATGGTTCAACATTCATTTGAGAAAGATAACATTTCCCCCTTTCTATAATGTTTTTAGATCCATGCTTTCCAAATAAATAAGGAATGCATCTTTTGTGATCCTCATCATTGATATGCTATCCTGGTCTTGTAGACATAATGAATCTTCCACCATGTTTGTGTTTATATGGCGGTAATTTATTGAGATTTCATAATATTTGATCAACATAACCTATATTCATTGGTGTATATTAATATCCTTTTGTGTGAAAATATAATTTAAAATTTTATGATCTGTATAAATATCACAGCTTTCACCATAAATATAATGCCTCCATATCTTTAATGAAAATATTACTGCAACAAAGTCCAAGTCATGAGTTGGGTAATTTTTCTCATGGATTTTCAAATTTAATGAGGCATAAGAATTCACCATATAATATTTCATGAGAATACATCTCATTACCTTCGTAGATGTATCACTGTATATCATAAACCTTACCCCACTATAGGTCATTGTGAGGATCGATGCACTAGATGACCATCTTTTTTGTTCTTTGAAATTCACCTCACATTACTCTGTCCAAACAAATTTAACACCATTCTGAGTCAACATGGTCAGTGGATTAGATAATTGTGAGAAATTATTCACAAAATGTTGATAACATCCAGTAAAACAAAGAAAACATCATATCTCAGTTATCATTGTTGGTCTCGACCATCTTTCAATAACCCCTATATTTGATGGATCCATAGATATACCACAATCTTGATATTATATGACCCACAAATGAATCATTCTGAAGCGAAAATTAACACTTGGTAAATTTGGCATAATGATTATCCTTTCTTAGGCTCCTCAGTGCAATGACCAAGTGATATTATTATGTTCTTTTCCCTTTGAATAGAAAATAATATCTTCTATAAAGATGACCACAAACTAATCAAAATACTCTCTAAAGAATCTATTCATTAGATCCAGGAAGATAGTGTGAAAATTAGTAATACCCAAATGCATCACTATAAATTCATAGTGTTCATACCTTATATAGAATACCATATTTTTAATATCCCCATTTTTCCCATAATTTATGATATCCTGAATGAATATAAATCTTAGAAAAGTATTGAGCTCCACATAGTTTTTTAAATAAGTCATCAATGCGGGGAAGAGGATATTTTTTCTTGATAGTGATCATGTTAAATTTTTGATCATCAATGCAGAGTTTCATTGATACTTCATTATTCTTCACAGATAGAATGGGTGCTCCCTAAGGTAATTCACTAGGGTGTATGAATACCTTATCAATATTCTTTTGGAGTTATTTCTTTAATTCCTGAAACTCAATTGGGTCCATTCTATAAGGCATCTTTGAAGTAGGAATAACACTTGGTATGAGTTATACTGAAAACCCAACTTCATGATTTGGGGGAAGACATGGAAATTCTTCTGGAATGATATCATCAAACACCAGTACAATGGGTGTATTCTTGAAAGTGATTTTATCCCAAACCATTTTAGATGAATAACTTTAATTTATAAGAATCAAGACGCAAAAAGTGGAACAAATTTCTACTAGAAGGTTATATTTATATTATCATTGATAGATGACCATAGATTGATTTGGAATACGAAATGTGACTGCCCTTAATTGGAAATTGATATGTGGTCAATATAATGAAATTCAATCCATGCCAAGAATCACATCAAATTCCACATTTGGAAGGATAATAAGATTTATAGGAAGCACTTTCTGACCAACTTCAACCAGAGATGAATTATAAACCTTTTATGCGACTGTTGATTGATTAGATGTTATCACAACTAACAAAACGTTTAATATTTGAGGTAATATGGTGATACCCTTAGAATATTATTCAGAAATAAAATTGTGGGTGGATTAAAAATAAATTTAAACATATACTAATTTAGAGTGGATGGTAAGTGTACCTTTCCCTACCTCATTATCAAACTTCATGTCACTGATATTGATTTCATGTGACGTTAATTTTTCTATGTACTTATGAGTTTTCTATATCAATCATCATCAATAAACCTTGGATTAGGGTGTTGATTAGCATAACACCTCATTTCCCTACACATATATCACCTAAGGGTAAGAGGTTCATTCTATATATTCTTTTCTTTTTTCGCATCATTAGTCATATTTTTTCCATCACATATTCATTAAACCTCCCAATGACCTTCTTTTACACACATAAAACATTTACTAGTCCCTTTAAGACAATTCCCAATATGTTTCATTCCATATATTGAGCATAATGAAAAAATCATCTTCATTTCAGTATGGTCTTTAGATTTTCATATGAATTCAATTTTTTTCTTCTTATCAAACCCATATGACTGAGGGGTTACTCAAATATCCATCTCAACCTTGATATCACATTGATCAATTTCCTCAAAGATATTTAAGCCGTTTCTTTCTAATGCCCTTTAGATACTTGTTTTTATGACACTAAATAATCATTAAATATTACTCTCAGTTTAGATTATAATTTCAAAAGCATACATTTCAAGTCTTGTAAATTTTTATTCATAGGTACCAACATATTAATCATCCTTTGATATAAGTTAATGGAACTCAATCTCTTTCTTTTTTTGAGAAATATGAGTAAATTACTTATATAAAAATAAGTTCTTAAACTCATCCCACTCAATGGAATAAAAGTCATATCTTTTAAATATATTCTTGATGATATTACACCATTTATTAGGTTCAACTTCCAATCGATATATTGCTAAGATTACTCTAGGATGTTCAGAACATTACATAACTGAAATTATATTTTCAAGGGTACTGATCCATTATTCATCCACTAAATGATCAGAAGACCCAATTAATGAAGGTGGATGCTAACTCATGGAGGATTCGATAGAATGTTGGTCCATCCTTTACTTGTTTGTAAGTCTTGCATGATTAATAGCTTCAAAAAGTTGTGTGAGCATTGATAAAACATTTTTTATTCCATCTCCCATAACATTTGGTTGCTCTGTGGGAGTATCATTGCATTTCCAAATGCATTAATCATTAATGTGATTCGTTTTGGTTCCATCCATTTCCTAAGGCAAAGAAACATAGTATGAGAAACACTAATAAAAATGGATAAATCACACAATTCAAGAATAAAATTTAAATTTAGGACACATTAGGTTTTATCCTAGGTTTTTCATGAAAATATTTAAAACACTATGACAGGATTGTAACCTATACATAGACATATCCTTAGGGTTCTTACTAAGGTTCTCTCATCCTAGTTTCCAAAGGTTATCTATACCTTCGATGTGATACCAACAAAAATGGCCAATAAGTTACATGTAGATATTACTTCAACATTAAAGAATATTTGTTACATAACATAACAATGGACATGATAGGACCATGTAGGTTTAGTGTCCTTAGAAAAAAGGAAACATAAACAACTATTTAAAAAAACATCTACATTGTATCCCACTTGTATCTTCAAAACTAGACTCATTTTTGACTTATCTTACTTAATATCCTTATTCATGACCTGGGGAAATAATATTAAAGGGTGAGCTCAAATGGTCATATGGTTAAACAAGGGAAACATAAATCATATCATAATCATAAGAACATAACTTTTGAAAATATTATCCCACATATAAAAGAACAGAATATCATGTCGTGGGATAAATAATAAAAGTGTAATTTATTACCACTAGTAATAATACAAGACATGAAATTTCATGGAATAAACACATAATTATAGAAATAATTTTATATTATTCTTGTCTCATCTCCAAGATCATCGTAGTAGACAATGATCATTATAGAATCGAGTGCACTCCACATTCCTACCCTGTATTTCTGAACTAGATTTACTTTATGTTCCCTTTATTTCTATCTCATGATATATAAATCTTTTCCCAATGCATTGTAGGGTGATATAGGTCCCACCCATATCATAATAAAACTAAACTTATGTGTTCCACAAACACATAAATCATTTATCACAGCATAACGCATGTAATAAAATGGGTTTCTTAAACAGCATTCCACCAACTTTCATTTAAATAAATGGATTTCATAAATATTATTATATCATTATCATAATAAAATAAATTTAATAATAGTTATGTAAACATAACCAGATTTCATCTTATATGGAATTTTGTTTTGAAAAATACTTGAACATAATTCTTCAAGAAAATACCCATTCTTTTTCAAAAACATTTTATTTGGAAATGCCACGTAATATTAAAATAAAATAATTTTGCTGAAAAGAAAATTGAAATCAGGTAGATGAACATTCATGGAAATAAGGTATCATGAAATTTTAAATTTCCATTCGTGTCCTATAAGTTAAAAAACATTCTCCCCATACATATTCCAAAATAGTCAAAAAAAAATACCACAAATTGAATAATGAAAAATTATTTCATTCATACCATTTAGTAAAAATTAGCCCAAGGGTAAAAATAACATTAAAAATTTGTATAAGAAAAGAAATAATATTTCATAATTCGAAAAAATTTATTTGGATGATAAATATACCATAATAAATACATATGTCTAAACAAAGTCAGATAAAAATGAGATTGTGAAATTATCCATTACATTAGGTATGATATCATTCATATGTATCTGAAACTCTTGTATAATTATTTAAATAAGGTTGTTGTATGATTCTAGAATCATAATAATTTTTATGATATCATATATGATTATATTATCCAATGTTTGTTAGTAACTTTTCATTGTCACTCATTATTAAGATATTAACAACTTCATGTTCTTATGTATGATTTGTCGGATAAGTTCACTGTACACTTCATACGATATTGTAAAACAATTTACAGAATGATATTAGTATAATATATATCATATTAATTCATTAAATTAATTTATATAATCATGGTTTAATTAGGAACATGTATAATGAATCACATCTCATCATGGAGATTGTAGGCCGTACATACGTACACGTGAGGATATCATTCCCAAAATTGTTGAATGGCACTGAAGTGGATGGTATAATTTTTTAGAATTAGTAACATATTATAAGATTCATATATAGTAATTATTTACATCATTATACACATCAACATATGGTGGTAGTGAAAAACATATTACACCACATTTTGGACACCGTAAGTCGTTCGTACGGACGCATTGTGATTTCAATTTTCATAGGAAGGATAGAAAGTTAAATATGGTTTTTTCATATTCATAATAACATATATTTATATTATTGATAATTAGGTTATTAAATTATAATGAAACAAAAAATTTATAGTAATTAGAAGAAGAAATATGTTTGAAGTAACCAGTATAATAGAACACATCCTTTTTAATGGGATTTCTCTAAATGTCTTATTAGCACACTAGAGTCGGTATTTTAAGAGGACCTGAAACTCTATAATGAAAATATGAATGTTGGGAATGAAATACTTCAAGGGATGTTTGATCTTTAAGAATCAATATATTTTTTACATGTTGTTGTGTTAATTTAAACCATAAAGTTTTAATTGATTCTTAGTTATTATATTTATTTTTTGTTGTGGTAATAACATTCTAAATATTTAATGGTTTTAAATATTTACTTATATGTGGTTAATTGAACATAAATGGATATTTTTTGACATTGTATTCCTTATAATTATCACATATAATTTTTAAATTTGTTTTTGAATTTTAAATAATTTATTAAAATATTATTTTGATAAAATATAAAGTGTCAATTTGGACACTATTCATTTATTTGACATTACATAAAATCTACACCGAATATAAATTCAAAAAAATATTTCATACACTCTTAAAAAGTTATATTCACATATAAAATTTATGGATCACATAAATTAGTTTATATGATATTTTTTAAACCATTTTTAATATAATTATATTAATAAAACAATTTCTACAACACAAATGTGTCATCATTAATGGTATTTATTTAATATAAAAAAAATTAAATAAATTTCTACAATGTTGGTAATTATTTTATATTTCCATATAATATCCATAGTTGATATTTTATCCTAATATCAATATATATTAAAATTAATATATTTATATAAAATGAGATTGTGATATTTTGTCACATTCATTTGTTTTTTTAATATTAATGTCATATTCATAGGTAATTTTCCATTAAGTAATTAAATTTTGCAAAAAAATGATAAGGGTCTATATTATTCAATGAAGATGATTTTTACACGTGTTAAGGTAATTTTATAACATTATGTTTACCTTTAATTACCAGATTTACCTTTAACCATGATAATAAAAATAATTATCAAAAATTCCCAAAAATAAAAGTTTCCTTTTAGCATAATAAAGACCTACTGATTCCAAATATAAAATTAATTTTTCAAATTAAAAGTATATAATTTTCAGTAAATAATTTAAAATTAATCTCATTGTTGAGTTGAGAAAACAAGTAAAATGTTATCATATTACAAAAGATTGAAATGTTTTTACATCTGAATTTAATGTAAAATTAATTACAATGACCGACATTATATTAAATGGTAAAAATATATTCTATTTATACTTTTAATCCTTTATATAATATAATTTGACCATATATATTATTACAATGAAAAACATTTCTACTCAATTCAAATTTATCATATTTTTACTATTCATACAAACATGAAAATTATCAGAAAAATATCAAACATTCATCCAAAGTAATTTTTTATATCCCTCTTAAAAATAACATGTTTATGTTTCCATATGAAATTATTAATGTTTCTAAATCTTAATTTAAAATGGGTTCTCTATTCAAAGGAGTAAATTTAAACATTAAAAAAATAGGTTTTATACATCAAATAGGGTTTATTCATACCCTATGACTAAAATATCCATTGGATTAACAGAACCAATATATTTTTATGTATATAAAACATATATATCACTTTAATATCATTAAAATAATTAATTCACTCAAAAATAAAAATATTTATTTGAATTATATTTTTTATAAATAATTGACATCCAATTAATCCACAATGCATTTTTATATGTTAGTTATAATTATTACCACTATACTAACAACAAGGATATAATTGTAATTTTGTAATAAGGGCGTCTTGTGGTTTTTTTGAACTCATTGTTACATGCAAATAAAGATACTGAATAAAAAAATTTGTTTATAGAAAATGTTTCACAAAAACATACGGGTGTTACATACACCTTTTTAGTGTCCTAAATGATATTGGGTCTAAGTAGTGATACATCCATTTACTCTATATATAAAAATGTTTATTGGAATTGACTACCATATAAGGCCTCATATGGATCGATTTTGATGGTATCCTAAAAATTGTTACATTATGTGAAATCAACTAGGTCTATATATCTATCTTGAGAATATCCAAATTCATGGACACATTCATTGGTAATTTCCCCTAATACATGAATCATACAGTCTATCTATCGGTTTGTTTGAGGGTGATTGTTTGTTCTTAGATGCACCTATGTACCAGAGGCCATCTACATCCCTGTCCAGAACCACACGTTTAAATGAAAATCATTATTATACATGATAGAACATGGTTCTATGTGAATGAGTACTATCTCCTTGAAGTGAAGCCTCTATAGATTGTTTACATAGATGGCCTATTGAATATGTAAGAAGTGGGATACCTTGGTTAAACGGACAACAAAAACCCAAACTTTATAATTTTATAATAGATATCTTGGAAAAACGTTCCCGAAATTTATGGTTACAACATCAAATTTCCACTAGATAATTAAAAATGTCCAAAACAGTCTTGTTGATCACTGATGTTACACCTACACAACATAACATATTTAACACCATGTAATAAATCATTTAAAAGATTGTTTCATAAATGGACACCAAAACAATATAAGTATGTTTTGATACATCTTACTATATCCAAGATGTTCCGACCAAGCTGTGGAATCATGTTTTCAAGTAAAATATTCTCATATTACTACCAGAACCCATACAATCCCATATATACTTAATTTCCTCTCATCATCCTCTTTACCATAAGACAATGAATCATTATCTATAATTGTCTCTCTTAGGACTAGGAACATGTAATCAAAAATATTCTCCATTATTACTAATTCAAAAAGGGTAGAGGTCAATGCTAATAAGATGGGTAATATCTACCAACTATTCTAGAAAATCACAAAATATATATATTAAAATTGGACCAGAAGCTTTTTCCAGCTACTATCCACCCAAACCAACTGTGTTTGGGTCCTCCTTATTAGATAATAGATATGTCAAATTCAATTTCTAGACATATAAGTGTAGTTTTTGTTAAATGACTGTTGGTACTCAACCAATCATCATTTCCTAATATTCAAATCAGACTGTGTAAATATAAACTTTAGGATTTTTGGTTTGTGTACAGACACAAAAAATCCCTTAGTATGTAGTTCCTCTAATAGTGAATGGAATTAAAAATAATAGTATGATGTGTTCCCTTATAATCTAGGTATATGCTTTTAATCTTTGTTGTCACACGACATAGCCGAGGATTCATGGGTCCATCTCTAGTCACTCGGACAAACCATTCACTCTTATGAATAAAAAACCTTCCAAATATTGATGTGAAAGTTACCCTTCAGTGGTATAAGTCGACATAAACATGATAAAGAACCAACCCATCCATCCCAAGAAGGATATCAAACCCTATCTTCTCAAGGCAAAAAGGGTCCCATACAAAGATACACTAACCTATTTGAAGGGGGAACTCCCTTAAAAAGCATACACACTCCGATAGAAACTCCAACTGAGTATAAAGTGTCGTTTCACCATATAAAAACTAAAAATCGAGACCATGACTCTTCCAAATAAGTAAAGATATGAAAAAATGATTAGGAATTTGTTATAAAAGTAAATATAGTAGTGTAGAGGCTTCCAGTATAGTATCTATCACTATGGATGGCTCGATGCTTTCCTCCTAAGTTATTATTTTCACAACATACATATGGCCTAATACATGACCCTAAGAAACATCCTAACTACATTGAGCAATCCCACCCAGTAACAACATGAAATCTAGTGTATGGAAACCTAGGCCACAACCACCACCTAGGCCAGATCAACCAGCTATAACCCAACTCCCTTCCTAATGAGAATTTTTTGAACCCACTCCTGAACATGGAGTTGGTGAAGACCCTGTCATTGGATACTATGGGGAAGGTTCGGAAAACCCACTGTAGATGGACCATCCTTCTAAACGAAAAAATATCATTTGGGTTTCTATCACACTGAATCCTCATGTCTCCCTACCTCCAACTCAAGTGATATAAAACATAAATACCAGAAATCTTGTTCTTTCATTTATTCCATTCATGGTAGGTGTCAATGAATCACTTCCTACCGTCTTAAACTGCATGACTATGGGGATAAGTAGAACTACCGTAATCTATACCACAAACTTATCTCATGTTATATACATTAAGAAGTTCCTTATTCACAGTTTCTTTTTCAATTTAAAGTCGAATGAAATTGAACTAATATTGAATGTAATAGAATATACCATACTAAAATCACATAGACATATATAAACATTCAACTAATATAAAGGTTCTAAATTCTAGAGATCTATAAAATAGGAATAATAAACTGTGATTGATAATTTTCCTTATACCTGGTGTAGAAACTTTCTGGTTTGTCAGCTCTCAAATTATAAGGATTAAAATAATCATATAAGTCCATACAAGAATCCCTCTATACTATATCATGATGATATTATTTCGGATTAATAATGTTCCACCATCTCTTAGAGAAATTTGATAACACACACACATAGATATATATATATATATATAAATATCAAACATCACTATCCTCTCGGGAGGTGTCTAAAGCCGCTTAAAAAGCGATAAAAAGGCTTTTATCCCCAAAATTTCAGCATGTGGTCATCCGTAACGTGAAATTTTTTTAAGATATTACAACTGATACTCACATGTACTCTATTCCATTGTCATTCCAAGTCATGGGGCTCCCTAAAAATTCTACATAAAGAAAAATAAACCCTATGAGAACTAGGATCCAACTACCATATCAATTATAATATGCATTATCGCATGTGCAACTACTAAAGGTTATATTATTCACCTAGGGCCCACCAACTCCAAAGCATGGTCCTTGCCACACTACTGGTGAAAATATGGAGGCCATCATGTTGTCATGTCTTTAAAAATTCTGATAACATAAATAAAACAAGATTTAGTATGGACAAGATCACACATATGAAAACAGGATAGTAATGAGACTTCCTTTATAAGAGTCATACCCCTTTAACTAATTCTTATTCTAGGTATGGGAAACATTGATATCATTATAATTCAAGATATACTACTTAATTCTTACTACTAAGGTCATTTTAGGGAAACTTTTCCTTATATAAGCCTAGTTTTCTAGTATATTGAGTTTTAATTGCATGTTATAGAGGAAATGGAACTTTATGTTACAATTAGAATATCCATTTAATGAAAACCCATTTATTTAAAAATATTATGTTTTCTAAATTTTTAATTATTTATATTCCAAAAATTATTAAATAGTATAATTATTTTGATTTCAATTTTCAATTTATAAATGCCTATATACTTTATCAATTGATCTATAACATCCATTTAAACACAACCATAACATGTTCTAGCCCATTTAACATAATGGTATATGATTGAACATTCCATAATTGACTTCTTAAAATATTCATTAATCTATGAAAAAAAACTATTAGGCTTATGTGGCCACTTTGAGTAAAGAATTTTTTTCTTATTATCCTGCAAAAATGTTTTTCAACTAATAGATATATCACTCAAGGAAAATAAAAAAAAGTATCATAATCAAAGGAACTGAAACCAACATAGAATGGCATAATACATGACAGATTATTCTTATACGGTTCCTAAAATGATACAAGATCAGTGCTTCCCTATCATATCTTTCCAATGAAAAAATTAAATACAACATCAAAATAATGATAATATCACATAATGTGTGCCTCACCAAATAGTAAAATCAAATCATTTGTAACAAGAATAATCCAAAAAAAACATACCCCATCCAAGGTAATTTTTGTATCCTCTATATGTGGGTTAGCTACTCCCATAAACAAGATCATTACATAACTATGACACATTTATAATCTCACATATAATATTCCAAAATAATAATACAAAAAAATAAAACCACATGTGATACCACATTGAAACATCCTAAACTGGGAGCTAATAAATGTTTTCCTAAGATAGCGAGTCACAAGGCCTTAATCATTACTCCCTATATGCTATAGTATGCTAATAAGAAGTGTTGGTTTATAATGGTATGGTTAGAAGAATACACCCTCACGATCATAGTAACATAGCAGTTTCATAGTTGAATATAAGGTGGAGGAAAATATCAACCAAGAATTGAAGATAAATAATCCAAACAACAAAAATAATAATCAAAGAAAAGGGAAACAAGTATTAAAAATGATTTTTAATTCATGAAGCTTTAAAAAAATACAATAAATACCTGGAAGCATTAATCCAATATAATACATGTATGAAAATTATAAAAAAACAAACTATCTCCAGATAGTATCATGAGCTATAATATGGTCATATACTCCCCTACCCTAAAAGACAAACATTAAATCATTACCAAGTTGGTGATTTACCATTCCCCTTCCTCCATCCCTAATGTATGATTGGGTACCAATCAAAATCCCCGATAGGGTCTTAGGTAACACTAAGTAGGCGATCATTGATGAGGTCTAAACAATTCCAGTCTTTCTATATATATTGAGGTAGCTTGTATATATAAAAATACTAGCAATGATAAAATTATATGGGACACTTTTCAATATACCATAACTCACTGTGATCGAGAAACCACAAACATGCGATAAGTGTAAAGCATGAATAAGAATCATCATGAGAATACACCATGCAATCAAGTTTTAGACTTACATATACTAGTATCCGATGAATAGAAATGTTTAAGGAATCCTAGTATGTCTGATCCAAGGAGCAGAATTTTCTATGGAATTCTAGTGGGTCGTTATATCCAAGGACTATTAATTTCTAGGGCATTCTGGTCAATCATCGGATCCAAGGAGTAGAAATGTCCATTGGATCTTCATAGGTCATCATATCCAAGTATTATAAATGCTCAAGGAATCCTATTATGTTATCAAATATAATGAGTAAAAATATCTAAGGCATCCTAGTAGGTCTTCAGTTCCATACCAAAAATTCTCAATTATCATTATAACTAACTCACTCACCTATCATAAACCATTTTTTCAATTGTTTCATTAATCCCTTCATAATCTTAGAAAAAAATGTATTATCCATTTCATACCATCCATGTACAAATAATACGTTTTTCGGTTCTTATAGCCATTAATAATCTACTTTATTACCACATTCAATTTCCCATAAATAATAGGAAGGCTAATTCACCCCAAGGGTGAAATGTCCATGAATAAGGGAAGAACCCACCCCATGGGTGGTTTGGATTGACTTAAATAACAAAAAACCTATTATAATGGTGTAATGTAATTTAATAAAACATAATTTATCATTTGATTCAATGGTTTATTATTTATGTAACCAACGCCACAGATGGTCTGGTGTGTGACCCCATGTCGATATGGCATAAACAAAAATACATGATGGAAAAGGTATAGGCTGACCACCTTATTCGTGTAGTAAATGAATCATCCATTACTTGCCCTTAGGTTTTCCTATATTATAAGAAAAAAGAGGAATAATAGGAAACCGTAAAAATAGGGCATCTTATCTCGCACCGAAATAGAATCGTCGGTTACCAGAAAAATGACTAAAAGAGCCTATGGAACGAATGCATCAAAAGAGTCTATCCAATGAGATGAGTGAAACTAGGATTGGATGTTAGATGAATGAATGGGATAAAATAATAATCTATTAATGGAAGAGAGCTTCAATAAGAGGGATAGGGGCTAGCAATTGGAGGAAATATGAAAATTAAGAGGAAGGTTATGTATTTGAAAAACAGAGGGAAATATAGTCCTTTCACCCCATTAAATATGCATCACCGGGGTTGGAAAAATATTGTGCCAAAACTTCTTCCAAACATACAACCACCCCTACCTAAATACCCCTCACATATTAATGGAACAATGTTAGACAAACCGTTCTCCATCCTTTTTCCCCTTGGTTTAAAAAATCTACAAAAAATGCATATTTGTGTGGTCTACATTGAATGGTTTTATCAAACTTTGTGGCCATTGAAATTACACTATAAAACCCCACATGTTTTGATTTATCTATGAAGAATCGGTTACATGGATTCTACCAACCATATATAATAGTCTCCCCTCTAAATTCTCTATATCCAAGCTTCATACAAGCTATAGAAAACACAGTTTTCCTCCATAAACATACTAGGAATTATCTTAACTGTTAAAAATAGGAATTTGACTAGAAATAATTGTATATCTACTTTCATAGAAATTTGTTTCATTACACGTATAATGTTCTCTTTTATGTTGTGTGATTTTTTGTTATCTATCAATCATATTCTTGAGGTCAATTTTGTTGATAGACTCTAGATATATTACCAATTCAATTTATTCCCATGGGTTCTTTGTAATGTGATGTCTGATTATTTTTATGTGTAACCCATATATATGGATAATTTATTGGTGGGGACTTATATAATCCTCAAATGCATTGTTTAATGAATAATATATTGTCAGATAATTTGAGGAATCGAGTATTGATTTCTCCTCCACTATAGGAACTAGGTAGTGAAGTGTATTCTCATTTGTTATGGGAATCATATAAGGATGATCATTCCACATTGTATATTGGAATTGGTTAGTTATTCAAATATAAATATGGAATTTTAGAAGTGATTCCCAATCCACCATGTTGTAGGAAATGGTTAGAAACTCACAATAAACTATTTTATTATTTTGACACCTATAAAGTTCCATGTATTACTGTTATAATTAATTTCCATTTCATTAAATGTATTTATGATTATTATTATCATACATAAATCATGTTTATTGTCTCGTGTATCTATAATTTCATGCCATGGAATATTTCTCCACATTTTAGATTACCTTCCCGCGTATCACGGCATGTAGAAAACTCTTATTTCATTATGATCTTTTTCATAGGATATTTCTCCCATAATCATGTTTTCACAAATCCTTATGAAATAGCCCTTTGTGAAATGATAATAATAATTACCTTACAAAGTGTTTTATCCCACCCCTTACTAATTTTTCCTTTCCATATTTTGTGAAGATGTTTATAACTTTTGATAAGTATAGAATGAAGTTTAGTGTGGTTATAATATTGAGAAATGATCACAAGTTTTGTAACATAATTTTCAAAAATAGAAGGTAATAAATGACACTAATCTATCCATTTTTTGGACTATGAGATGATTTTTGAGTATTAATGATTAAATTATGGAAATGTTATAGATATGTTCATCTGTATTTTTATCAAACCATTGTTCAAATCATATATATAAAGGATTGTAGTTCTAGGGAACTATAGAAATTGATGGGGATAGAGATTGAAGGGTATGGAATGATGTTAATGAACTTAAGGTTTATGTTACCTTTCTTATTGATGACTGTTAATAGTGCTTATTTGTTGTAAAATATGTTTAGCTGAAATTTTGGATCGGGATTGTAACGACCCGAATCCAGAGCCACCCAACTGGTGCCCCGTACCCTATTCACCACATGACCTCAAACACATTTCACCAAACGCTAGAGGCTGCCGACTAGCAACGACGACCTTGGTGAGTCATTGGGGAAACTATTACCTCATTTGGTAAATTATACAAGGGAAATGAAATAACAGTCAATAGTAGAAGCAGTAAACAACATAAAATAAATTAACTAAACAGTGGAAGAAATGAATATGTAATAATGATGACAATGATGCAGCAGGTACAAGTATCTAAGGAAAGTATCAAAAAACAACAACATGCTGAAATACAATTGAGAAACAAATTTCTAAAAGTAAACATCAATTACAGCAGCATCGCAAGCCTATGCTGGGTCCTTTGCTCTCTAACTCCAACCAGCTATCATGTACCTTAAGTAAAAGGGCCACAATACCTATCCACACCTACAACCATATAACCTGTTGGGGTAGAAAATTAGGACCCAAACAGGGTGTGACACTAATCCCAATAGGTAACCACCACAAGATCTATTCCCTATTGTTAGTGAGAAATATAGAAAAATTAAAGGAAATAAATGCAGTGGGGAAACAAGAGCACACTAATGTAAAAAATCCTACCAATGTCCATTTATTTTTATTTATTAATTTATTTAAATAATTTAGTTATCACCAAGGAGCCTAGAAAACAATTCTAAATTCCCAAAGAATAGCAAGTAACACAACAGGAATCTTAAGAGACTAGCTGAACAAAAAGCAGTAAAAAACCCATGCTTGTTCTTTGGCATGGTGGACTCGTCACAACCAACCAAACAATATTCACATAGAATCCCTGGGTGGCTCATACTGGCAGACCACTCTAGTCAAATAATCATAAAAAGGCGTCGACACTCTGTGAAGCTCTCACCGTTAATTCCCCTGCGCTCTTACAACGATATCTAAAGACTCTCTAAGGATGCACTTACGTCTAATTCCCCCTATAGTCTCGATACGTAACTAAGGAAACCCTGAGGAAGAACAAATCCAACTCTCGTAGGTCCTGTGAATGATACTAATTTATAACTGACTCTCTAGGTAAGCCGTTAATATTTAATTCCCTCTTTAGTCTACCACACCATGTTCACACAGCCCTGAGCAGTCTAGTCGTGCATAAACGACTATTATCAGCCCTATGTAAGTTCAAAAAACTACTTGTCTAATAGCTACAATTCATCAAAAGCATATAAATAGTAGACAATACATGCAATCAATTATATCAAGGTAGTCAATCAATGAAACAAGGTCTGCCTCATAGGAAACCTAAGCCAAACGGCGATAAACAGTCAAAATGAGGGGAACACCCATGGGGTGATCCTCACACATTATAACCAGCAATCATTATTCATCGAATAACCTCAAGAATACAAGCAGTATAAGGTAGATAATAAAGTAGGATCAAAACCCTAACCTGAGATACCTGATACAAGGGTATTAGGTAGATTTTCACAAAAACTCAAATACATTAAATGTAAGGAAACAAACCACCTACCTCGATCCTGGGAGATCGATATACTTGAACCTTGGCCCGTGAATCATCCAAGAATGAAGTAGATCTTAAAAAAATGCCTAAAACGTTCAACCTTAGATTACTCACATAATAGGAGGAATCAGGAAACGTGACCAAAGAAGAACCAATAACTCACCACTGTGATTCTCTTATGACCTACAACGTTCGATTCTGATAACTGGTGATGGATCAGTGGCTCGGAGAAGATCTACGGTCATACCCTTACTCTCGGTCGAAGAAGTTGGAGAAGAAGACGTTTTGGGGATAAGACACGACCCCTGTCTGTTTAATGAAAAACAATTAGGTAGACGACTTGTACTTTTAGAGTACACAACGTGTACTTGGCTTTTCCGTACTCCAAATTAAGCAGCCTCTACATCACCCCTACATGGCTGTGTGTGTGGCCAAGACATGGCCAGCACATGGCCTCGAGCAGCATCATTGTACAGGGCGTGTACATATAATGTACATAGTGTGTACTTAGAAAGTTTTCAGATTCTCCTCTTTTCCCCAAAAACGACCAGAAAATGCAAAAACATACGTTAAAAGAAGGTCTGGGTTCTTTTTAACTTCCCCCCTTAAAGAAATTTGTCCTCAAATTTCCCGAACAAGGTGGCAATGAAGAAACCACGAACAACTCTGGCAACTGTGATCGCACATCGGCCTCCCTCTCCCATGATTCGTCATGTACACGGTCGTTCTGCCATAGCACCCATACCAGAGGAACATACCAACCATGGACTACCTTTGCACTACGATCAACAATACTGATAGGATGCTCTTCAAATGATGCATCATGCTCTAGCTCAACCTCCTCGGGTTGAAAAACATGAGACAGTTCTGAGAAATAGTGTTGATGCTGAGAAATATAGAAGAAATTGTGCATAGCCTGGTACCTCTGAGGTAACCGCAACCTATAGGAAACCTGCCCGACCCTCTTCATAACCTCAAACAACCTGAAGTATCTTGGTGAACGTTTTCCTTGTCTCTTGATCCTCTTGTTCCCCAACCTCGGGGTAACACATAAGAAAACCTGATCTCCGACCTTGAACTCTAACGGTCATATCTGCTAATCAGCATAAGATTTCTGTTATGATTGTGCAGTAGCCATACTTTTCCGAATCAACTCCACCTATTCTATGGTTTCCTGAACAAGACGAGCTCCCAGCAGAGCTACCACTCCTACCTCCATCCAACACAAGGGTGATCGGCATGGCCTACCATACAAAGCCTCATATGGTGGAATCTGAATAGTTTCTTGAAAAATATTATTATAGGAAAACACCACCATAAGTATATGTCTCTCCCAAGAACCTCTAAAATCAAGGATGCATGCTCGTAGCATATCCCCTAGCACCTGAATCGTGCGCTCTGACTGGCCAACTATCTGGGGATGAAAGGTTGTACTCAGAACTCCCCATGTACCCAAAGCCTTCTGTATCCCTTACCAGAAATTTGATGTAAAGCGGGTGTCCCTATCTGAAATGATATTACTCAGAACCCCATGCAAGAGTACAATCACACATATGTACAACCATCCAATCTCATCAACACCAAAGGTCTCCATAATCAGAAGGAAGTGACAAACCTTCACGAGCCTGTCAATTACAACCCATACCGCATCATTCCCTCGAGGAAATCTCGGTAACCCTTTCATGAAGTCCATCACGACATCATTCCACTTCCACTCAGGAATGGGTAGCTACTGTAAAAGTCCTTCTGGTTGCTGGTGCTCCGCCTTCACCTGCAGACAGGTGGAACACCTCATGAGAAAACCAGCAACATCTCTCTTAATACCTGGCCACCAATACTAGTAGTGGAGATCACGATACATCATGGTGATTCTAGGATGAACATCCCAAACCGAGTAATGAAAGTATCACATTAGATACTTGCGTATATCTTCTGGAACCCATACACATCCCTGGAAACGCAAGATCTCACTCTCACCTACGCTCTATCCGGGAAGAGGGTCTTCTCCTGACACGCTCTCCCGTAGGGCTAGGCCTTCAGAATCAGACAGCTCTGTCATTAGAACTCGGTCAAGAAGGGTAGAGGTAACAACTACTGAAGAAATAAAGTCTAAACTTCTATATCACGCACCTCCAAATGCATTTTGGAGAACAGATCCATAAGCTGCAACTCGCTGCTGGCCTCCTGAACTGCCTATATCTGTGTCCTCCTACTCAGTGTGTCTGCCACAACACTTACTTTTCTAGACATATAAGCAAGCTCTAAATCGAAGGACTGTAGGTACTCAACCCACCTCCACTATCTCAAATTAATGTCACTCTGCGTTGTGATATACTTGATTCTCTTATGGTATGTATATTCACACAAAATTCTCTCCCATAAGATAATGTCTCTAACAACACAAAGCATGTACAACTGCAGCCAACTCCATGTCATGCGTAGGATAGTTCATCTCATGTGGCCTCAACTGCCGATATCTAAATGAAATGACATGATCCTCTTGCATAAGCACTGCTCCAAGCCCAATTCTAGATGCATCACAAAAAAATTGTATAACACTTTCCCAGCTCTAGAAAAACTAGAATTGGGGCTGAAGTCAATCTCCCCTTCATCTTTTGAAAGGTTGAATTGCAGGATTCTGACCAAAAATACTTCACCCCCTTCTTAGTCAAGCCCATCAACAACACTGCTATGCATGAGAAGTCCTGTATAAACCTCTTGTAGTAACCAGCCTGCCCTAAGAATCTTCATAACTCGAAGGCATTCTTCGACTGCACTGAGGTAACTACTGCACTCAACTTCTCTGGGTCTACAGATACTCCTATCTCTAAGATGAAATGATCCAAGAAATGAATCTAGTTCATCCAAATGTTGCACCTTGAGATATTAGCATATAACAGATGCTCCCTCAGTGTAATAAAAATGATCTCATGATGGGTAGCAAGGTCATGTCGGGTGTGAGATTACACTAAGTTATCATCCACGAAAATCACCAACAAAAGAATCCATGTAAGGATGGAAAACTCTGTTCATCAGCACCATGAAAACTACTAGTGCATTCGTGAGACCGAACGACATAACCAAATTCTCATACAGACCATACCTACTCCGAAATGTTGTAAGAGGTATATTAGATGCTCTGACACACAAATGATGATAGCCGGATCTCAAGTTGATCTTTGAGAACACTCTAGATCCTCGATGCTGATCAAAGAGATCATCTATTTGAGACAATGGATATCAGTTCTTTACCATCAACTAGTTCATCTTCTGATAATCCACACAAAGCCTACGGGTGATGTCCGCCTTTTTCACTAATAGGACAGGCGAACCCTAAGGAGAAGTACTGGTTGGATGAAACTCTTTGCCTGCAACTCATCCAACTACTTCTAGATCACCTGAAACTCAGCTGTATCCATCCTATAAAGAGTAATGGACACCGATGCTGCTCCTGGAACAAGATAAATAAAAAATACTACCTCACGCTCTAGAGGCAAACCTGAAAAGTGCTCTGGAAAAACATCCCTGAAATGATCCACCACAGGAGGAAAGTATATCTGTGAAGTCCCCCGGTCATCCAGATACAATCTAAAATCTGGGCCTTAACACCACCCAACCCATGATGCTCTAGTCCAGCTCTGCTCGCCTGTACATCCCATTCTCCCTTATAATGAAAAGATCTGCACTCTGGTGATGTGAATATCACCATACGGCAATAAAAATCGACATATGCTTGGAAGGGAAATAACTAGTCCATCCCGAGAATGATATCATAGCATGTCATCTCCAAAACATAGAGACTCCATGAAAAAAAACATCCACCGACCTCAAGGGGGAATTCTAAGCACTGATGCACGCTAGCAGTTCTAATTCCCAAGGGAGTGTCTAGCGTCATCATCTCCTCAGAAGAATAAATAGTAAGTCTAAGGATTTCCACAGTGTGCACAGAAATAAATCTATGAGAAGCTATTGTATCAAAAATTTCAGAGGATAAAACTGAGGCTACTAAAATCGTACCTCAAACTATAGAAAGTCCAGGATCTTTCTCCTGATGAATCTCCTCTACCACAAAAGTATGGCCTAAAATGCAGCCCTATGTAGTAGCCTGAGATCCTTGAGTCGAACCTCTTTGAGGCTGACCACTGCATCCATGACCTCTACCCTGGCCTAAAAAACCTGAAGAACTCCATCCCGCAGTCTGCTGCGGAACTGGTAATCCTTCTCCTATACACGGAGTCGAAACTGATCCTCCTTCACTAGCCGCTGGTAGGAGAACCCTACAGAAATGCTGCAGATGACCCATCTTGCCACAAGATTGGCACTCCACTGGGTGTTTCGGTCATTGAGGCTTCTTATTCCTGCTTCTTCCAATATGATAACACACCTCTTGGTTTCCAGAAGGAAGATCCCATCTACCAAAAGGAATACCTCACTTCCTCGGGTCACCTCGTGTAGACTCACGGTGGCACTTCCTACTGTCTATCTAAAATGAATCAGCCCTGGGTGCTTAACTGCTATGGTCTACAGCTCCAGTCTCCCTCAGTTTTCTCTCCATGAGAAGCACCTGGTTGACTATCAGAGTAATAGAATTCAACTTAAAGAGGTTCACCTACGATCTAATGTCCGGTCAGAGGACTTCCTCAAACTTCCTCTCTAAAAATAGCTCTTCATTCCCCAGAATAGGATTGAAACACTGTGACTCTGTGAAGCAATAGGAATACTCCATAACTGTGAGAGTACCCTGATGTTGGTTCATGAACTCTCTAGATCTGTTAGCCCTCAATGTCGCCGGGTAGAATTAGTCGTAGAACGTACGGTGAAACTCATCCCAAGCCATAACTTGTTGGTGCCCTGCTTGGGAAACCATATCCCACCATCTCTTGGCAGAGTCTCACAGCATATTAGTTGAAAGCTTTACTCTTCTCTCCGAATGTGTCTCCAGATGCTCGAAGATGGAACACATGGATTCTAGCCATGACTCCACAGCCTGCAGTCCTCCATCCCCTGTGAACATGGGAGGATGCTGCTGTTGATAACCCGCTTCAGCTTTTCCATAGATGGGGCAGGATGCGGAGCTCCCTAGAAGGTCTGCATGAATCACGTGAAACCTTCTTTGAACTGAGTGTCGGCACCAGAGTCATGAATCATTGTAGGTGCCACATCCGGAACGATATGCGGAACTACTGGTAGTCCCTGATCTGCTGTATTAGGCATACGGTAACTGCCTGGTTCCTGACGTGCAAGGGGAGGACGTCTTGGTGCCATGACTCTACAACGTCAAAATAAAAATTTAGATCACATTACCAGGAACTGAAAACTAGGATCGCAAGAAGTGAACAGGATAAAGAATCATTCAGAAGAAAACAAAACATGACAACACGACATGTATAAAAACTACATGGCGTGTTCCTTTTAAGTCATTTACATGGGCGTGTACTCCTACCTAACTGGTCATGTAACACCCCAATTACACGGCATGTTGTCCCAACACACGGCATGTACTTGAATTCCCTTCCCTGCCCAAGTCCTTATTCACAGTTAAACCAAACGACTCTCCTAGGACAACACAACATGATGTGTTCAAGGATGAAACAACGTATTTTAAACAATCCTTACCTAGCCAGTGTTGTTAGCAACACGTCCTGAGTACCCAGGTCACACTTCATGGCATGTTCCAGAAAGACATGACATGTACGAAGAAGTCATAACCGACTGTGTTGGTTAGCCAAATGGCATGATACATGACTGAAACTACACGACTTGTTTTGGAAGTACACAACATGTAAGAGAAATGATAACACCGACCTGTGTTGTTCATGAAACGGCTGGGCACCTAAGTCAAACGACACGGCGTGTACAATTCTGACATGGCGTGTAAGTTAAAATACAACACAACCCGTGTTATTCATGACACGGTCGGGGTACCTATTTCATATTACAAGTTGTACTAAACTAGTATAAGGCATGTTCCTACATGAACTTTCACAACCTCGTGTCCCTGCCCACCCAGTCAGCGACATGGCTAAAACTACATGGCGTTTATTCATAAAGTGCACACCGTGTATTCTGGGTTTTTCCGGACATTAGCCTAATAACTGCACTAGAGCATAGAAAACACAGAACAACTCACATTAAGGTGCCAAAATCCAATCCGTGGGGGGCCCATACACCCCTCAAATCAAATCTTGGCATCATAACAATGCATATAACAAGTAAACAGTACAAAAAACTCATGATCCACTAAATTCTAATCCTTGAGGGCCCATAACACCTCTAAGACAATGTTTGGAATCCATGATATAGAATCTCTAATCCAGCGATACCCTATAAACATAGAAGGTATTCTATCATAGAAGCTATCACAACAGCATGAATAGTCTATCACAATTTCTATCACAACAGCATGAAACTTTTAATGCAACTTAGATGGCATGGAAAAATACATGACATGTGATTTTTCTAACATGTTCATAAATGATGCATGAGATGGAATACCCTCATCTCATCAGGGTGCAACAAAATAGAACCACAATCATATAAACAGTAACAACACAAAGCAAGTGTTCCACCCAATGGTGAAATCAATTAAACTGTAACATTTGAAAAACTGAAAAATTGAAATATTCGAGGTAACATAGATTTTTCCCTGTACACGGGTTCTAGAACTCACAAGCACAGATATTTAACATTTACATATTCCATCCTATCCCTGTCTAATGTTGCTAAATAGTAATTCAATAGAATGAAAAGAACCTCCTTTGATACCACTTTGTAACGACATGAATCCGGAGCCACCCAACTAGTGCCCCGTACCCAGTTTAACACATTACCTCAAGCGCATTTCAGTAAATGTCAGAGGCTGTCGACTAGCAGTTAGGGCCTTGGTGAGTCATTGGGGAAACTATGCCCTCATTTGGTTAAGTATACAAGGGAAAGGAAATAGCACTCAATAGCATAAGCAGTTAATATCATACAATAACTGGACTAAACAGCGGAAGCAATGAATAGATAATAATGATGATAAAGATGCATCACGTACAAGTATCTAAGGAAGTTGGAAAAACACAACAATGTGCTGAAATAAAACTGAGAAACAAAGTACTAAAATTAATCAACACCTCAAATAGCATCACAAGCCTAAGCTCGGTCCTATGATCTCCAGCTCCAACCAGCAATCATGTACCTGAAGTAGAAGGGCCATAATCAATATCCACACCTGCAACCATATAACCTGTTTGGGCTGAAAAGCAGGACCAAAACAGGGTGTGAGACTAATCCCAGTAGGCAATCACCACAACATCAATGCCCTATTGTCAGTGAGAAATATAGAAAAAGTAAAGGAAATAAATGGAGTAGAGAAACATGAGAACACTAAAGTAAACAATCCAACCAATATCCATTTACATTTATTTATTAATTTAATTCAATCATTTAGTTATAAACCAAGGATCCTAGAAAACAACACTAAAATTACAAAGAATATCAAGTAACACAATAGGTACCTCAACAGACTACCTAAAAAACAAGCTAACAAAACCTAAGCTTGTTATTTTTTTTTGGTGGACTCTTCACAACAAAGAAAACAATATTCACATTAACTCTTTGTGTGGCTCATACTAGCAGACCCCTCTAGTCAAATAATCATACAATGGCACAAACACTCTGGGAAGCTCTAACTATAAATTCCCCTACGGTCTTGCAACGATAGCTAAAGACTCTCTAAAGAAGCACTTATGTCTAATTCCCCATGTAGTCTCAATACATAACTAAGGAAACCCGGAGGAAGCACAATGTCCAATTATCGTTGGTCCTGCAAACAATACTAATTTATAACTGACTCTCTAGGGAAGCCCTTAATCATCAAATCCCTCTTTAGTCTACCGCACCAGGTTCACACAGCCCTGAGCTGTCAAGTCGGGCGTAAACGACTGTTAGCAACCCTAAGTAAGTTCAACAAACTACTTGCATAATAGTTATATTTCATCAAGAGCATATAAACAGTAGGAAATACATGCAACCAATTTTATCAAGGTAGACAATCAATGCAATAATGTCTGCCTCATAGGCAACCTAAGCCAAACTATGATAAATAGGCCAAATAAGGGGAGCACCCAGTGGGGGATCCTCAAACATGCTAACAAGCAATAATTTTTCATCTAACAACCTCAAGCATACATGAAGTCTAAGAAATATAATAAAGTAGGATCAAAACCCTAACCCGAGATACCCAATACATGGGAATCATTTATTTTTCACAAAAACACAAAGACATTCAACGTAATGAAAGAAACCACATACCTCAATCCTAGGAGATCGATATACTTGAACCTCGGCCTGTGAATCGGCCAAGAACGGAGTAGATCTTCAAAAATGCATAAAAATTTCAACCTTAGATAACACACATAAGAGGAGGAATCATGAAATATGGCCAAAGAAGAACCAAGAACTCACCGATGTGATTCTATTGCAATCAACGACGTTTGATTAGGATAACCGGTGATGGATCGGTGTCTTGGAGAAGATTTGTGGTTTTACCCTCACTCTCTATCGAAGAAGCTGGAGAAGATGATGTTTTTGGGGTTAAGACGTGACCCTAGCCCATTTAATGAAAAATGAAAGCACAATGTGGGTACTTTTGGAGTATATGGAATGAACTAGGATTTTCCTTACTCTGAATTAAGTGGCCTTCACATCACCACAACATTGTCCTGTGTGTGGCCAAGACACGGCCAACACACGGCCTCGAGCGACATCAAAGTACACGACATGTACTTATAAAGTACACGACATGTACATAGAAAATTTTCATATTCTCTTCTTTTCCCCAAAAACGACCAGAAAAGGAAAAACATACCTGAAATGAAGGTATGGGTTCTTACAGGGATAATAATTATTGGTATGTGAATAAAAATTATAGTATTTGTTTTTTTTTTCATAGCCTGTCCCCCAGGGCCCATGCCATAACTACCCAAAGCCCTCCTTCCATAGGCTAGAGGTTGGCGACAAACACTGGAATGGCATATCCCTAAAACAGGAAGGAATTTCCTTGAAACCTATACAAACAGACAGACAAGAACACAATAAGATATAACCACCATGTAAAATTGATGTAGTAAAAGTGTGTACTGAAAGTAAGGGTTCTGAATACAAGCCCAAATAGAAAGATAAAAATACAACTGAAAATAGAAAACATCTCATGAGATCATCCACCGGGGATCCTACCTGAAGGGTAGCTAAAACTCATCTGAATAGCTATCCACGTCAACCCACACCATCATCCAACATTAAGTACTAGCTCCTAAGTCTCATTCAAGGTTCCCCATCGTCTGCACAAGACACGACAAGATGTGGGTGATGCCCCTGTAGGGGTGAGTATAGAAATACCCAATTGGGACCAAAGACCCCTGATGGTCTCTCCAGATTCAACAAATTAAAACCACAAGAATGATCTCAATCAAAAATCACAAAAAAACACAACTAAAACTAGGTATAAAAAGTATAATAGTACAAATGATTAGTCATAAGGCAAGATATTCTTACACTATCAAGAGGCATTACTGTTGACCCACAGAGGATCGATAGGTACCATCCCTGCAAGACCCACATAGGATCGATAGGTGTTGATTCACACAGAATAGTTGGGTGCTGATTCACACAGAATATATAAGTACTGATTAACTGAGAATCGATAGGTGCTGATTCACATAGAATCGTTGGGGTTGATTCACACAAAATCTTTAGGTGTTGATTCACACAGAATGTTTTGGTGATGATTCATAGAGAACTGATGGGTGGTGTATCACATAGAATCTTTGGGTGATGATTCACAAAGAATCACTCCGCTTTCTTCATGACTCAACCAATAATAGGATTCCATCTCATAGTACGCTTGTATCTGGGAGAAAACGCTCCTCAATCCATTGGTTGTATTTCTAACCAAGACAAAGTGCCATGACGAAGTAACCCAATGAACCGCCACATCATACGGGATTCAACACCATAGACGGAACCTCAACTAGATGTATGATCTGTAATTTATTGGTATTTTAGTGTTAAAGTCCCAGTTGGATTCGTGGTCAATCCAACCCGGCCTTACACTAACATTCTCCAAAACACTCGTGGAGTACCTCAAATGGTTTGTCTCGCTCCAAGGATCCTAGAGTCATAGATGCCTCCTCAAACGGATGTTTGGTTAGCAAGATACAACCTTTTAAGTGTTTCTTGGCCCGAGAGGGGTCTGGGTCTGGTCACCCAGCCCATCCCGATTTTGGACAACCCGGCCCGGCCCAGCACGAACCGGCCTAGGCCGGCCTAATTGGGCTGGGCCATGGCGGGCTTGACCCGTTGGGTCGTGGACAGGCCCGGCCCGCCGGGCGGTCCAGCCAGTTTGCTGTCACAACCCCTGTGGGGGTTGCACAGTCTACCTCTTGAACGTATGAAAGATACCTTAGGTTTATTAAAGGGAATTCCCATGTGGCATCACCTCATCACCCATACGACTCGTAGGGAGAAGATCCCGACCTTCGCTGAGGCTTAGTAGCTACGGCCCATTCACTATGGTGTGTGAAGGTGCACCTCCTCCGACATCTATGGTCGATCGTTGCTGGCTACCTCCCCGACCACTGCTGCGCCACCCTCCTCCACAACCTGCAAGCGCCGACCACTCCCTTCACCTTCGAGTGCTGGTTGCCAGCACCACCGCACCAGGGAATCTTCTACAGGCCACCAAGTGAGTTCTATTAGTCTTTTTTCCTTTCCACTTGCACCTTCTGGACTCTCAGGACATCGTTGTCATTGAGAACCACCTAGTTTCAAGTTTTCATCAATTTGTAAAAACCCGCCTCCAATGAATGTAATGAAAATCAAGAGGTGTAGGGTCTGGTCTTTTTTCGTTTGGCCCTCTACCTCTATGTAAGCATTATATGAAGTGAGAGTAATTTATACATCACATTTAAATAATGATAAACCTCTTTCAAATCCACCACAATGACCACCCGAAAATTCAAGAGTGAGGAGTTGAATTGCGGGTATTTCATGAATAAATTGAAAACCCCTACATCTAGATTATTTGGAGATGTCGCGGTGGTGGAAGAAGATTACACATTTGATGAAGCTGAAGACACTTGTCGATCCGGTTTCTTTGCCGACTGAGATTCTGTCTCCGTCGGTGGAATGTGTCACTTCACGTTGCCAGAGGTTCCTCTCTTGATTAAATCATGCCAAAAACTCTACCTCAAGCCCCATTTAAATAGAGGGGGGAAAGGGAGAGTAGTGCACTGAGGAATTAATGAGGTCCATTAATTGACATAATTAATGTGCCACATTAATTACATGGGGGGAGGTTATGAAATCAAAGTGTAATCAAGAATTTAATATCACATATTAAATGTCTGACTACCTCCGTGGTCCCCGCCACCGCTGCACAATAGGTGGTATGGAAAAAAGAAATAAAATTTTAATCTCTATATTATTTTATTATTTATTTAAAATCACAAAAACTAAATTTTTCACCTGACCTACTATGGTCAAAGTGTAGCTTCCCTTAAGCGAATCATGCCACTACGGATTGAATAGTGTCCTCAGATTTCAATTTCGAGCACTAGTTTAAAATTTATAAAACTCTTCCCATACGTTTACTAAACGTATTTTTAAAAAAGTTAAAAATTATTTTCCGATCACAATGAGCCTCGGAATCACACATTGTCAACTTTCACAGACTCATAAAAATCCCAAATAATTTAAAAAAATAAAAGTAATTTTAGGGTATTTACATTCTCCCAACCTTAGGGATGTTTTCCCCAAATTTATAACAAAACTAGTGAAACAAATGGGGGTATTGAGCATGTATTTGATCCTCATGTTCCAATTTTCACTCCTAGAGATTCATGTACTACCAAAAAAAATACACTAGAGGAATATACCATTTATAATGGACCTACTCCTATCAATCCTATATCCCCAATACGAACTCTGAAAACCTCTCCCCATCATCGATGTCTACATCACCCTTGTCGATAACGTGCGATGGATCATGCACTACTCTCCTCAACTGTGACACGTGGAAGATATTATGCACCTGGTGCATCTGTGGGGGAAAGGTTAGATGGTACGCCACCTCGTATTCTCAGCTGAGGATCTGAAAGGTTCTGATGATCCTCATAGATAGATTGTCTCCCCATCCAAACCTCATTATTCGTCATCGAGGTGAGACCCATAGGAAGACATGGCCTCACTCCTCAATATTCAAGGGTATCCAACCACTGTCGCCATAAGACTTTTGCTAGATCCTTGTAGTCTTCATTCACTCATGGATGATATGTACCTTCTCTATGGTAGCCTGTACCAACTCTGGTCCAATGAGTGCTAACTCCCCTAGGTCTGTCCGGAAAAGGGATGATCTGCAAGGTCACCAATACATGGCCTCAAACTGATCCATGCTGATGGTGGAGTGATAGTTGTTGCTGTATTTGAACATCACCAAGGGAATGTGGTCATCCCAAATATGGCCAAAATCAAGGGCACAAGAATGAAGCATGCCCTGGAGTTTTTTTATGGACTGCTCTGTCTGACCAATTGTGTAGGGATGGAAGGGTGTTCTCAAGCATAGCTGAGTCCTAAATGCCTCCTATAATCCCTGTTGAAATAGTGGGTGCCCTACACCAAAAAATGTAGTACATATGATTATTATATCATGTGTACAATTAGTTATACATGATTTCATATTACCATTATAGTGTATACTTTTCTTCATACAATATTATAATATTAATGTCCAAAGATTAAATTGTTATGTTGATAGTTTATAACATATCCCAGGCTATAATGAGAACCTCAAGATACTATGTCATTAATCTTAAATATATGTTCTATAGTCTAGATTCATCTTACTAACTGGAAATAGTAGATGTTTGAATATCATGTGTTGGGGGGCTCATAATCATTGATACTTATTCTCATTAAGTTCGAACTTGGTGATCACTGGTAGTGAGATCATGAGGAAAAACCCCCTAATAGGAACACCACATGTTTTGGGTGTCATTGGTCGTTCCTATTTATGGACATGTGTATTAGTCTCTAGACATAAGAAAATTACCATTTTATATCATTTAATTACATACTTTTATGCAAGGAGAAAACCATGGTATTGAAATCGTGGTGAGGTAGTTTGTGTTGGGTGTTTTGTTGGTGGTATGACATTGGTTGAAAGGTCAAGAAATGATTTTTCACTTCCATGTTTAGAATGTAGTATATCTCCGGCCTGGTTGTTCAGGATGGTGCTACCTTCATCCGTCTTTGGCCAAAGTAGTACAAAGTTAAATCCAACAGGTTAGATAAACAAATAATAAAGCAAGAAAAGGGCGATGACACAAGTGTGCATCATGCTTTATGAGATATCTAATGACATAGAGATTATAGTTCATAGTCAGTGTTTGCAGGATGTTAGTCATTATTATAACTATCCTTATCACTTTAGGGTCCATGATGGGATGATAAACTCTACTCTTGGTTTATGGATTTATTTACTACTATCGAGATAAGGGCATAGAGGGTCACACACAATAGCATATTCAATAATCTTCCCTATTCAGTTGAATAGGTTTATGGACATAGTGGGCCTCGCCAAGGGGTTCGAGCATTTTCCAAGTTATCGATCACCAAAATAGTTAAATTAATTAATTAATATTCAAGTTATGAATATTTGGGAATGGATTTATTGAATTCATTTACAATATTAGTAAATACGAGAAATATATTAATTGCACAAATATTATTTCAGTATTCATGGTTTGTTCAGTATTAACCGGGATAGAGAGAAGAGTAAAATGACTCATTTCATCATGTAATATATTTTATATATATTATAAGTATGTGATAAAATAATAAATAATATTGGAGTAGTTTATTTCAACATAATTATTTATTTAGTGGTTGTTGAAATAAACGGGGGCTGGGGAATCCAATTGGGTATTCCTTCACTCCTAAGTAAATATAGGAGGAGGATCTATATTATGTTGTGAAATTCACTATTCATTCGTTCATGGAATGAAAAACTGAGATACTCTCTCTAATCATTCATCCTAGAGAGAGAATATATTGATCTAATAGTTCGGATTGTGATCTTCATCAAGCATCGAAGGCATCTCGATGTAGTGATTTTTGGGACATCAAAAGCTCCATCGGATCTCCGCACTAGAACCTAGAATTCGATAATGAATGCTCCTGTGGGTTTGTGAATTGTGTGTGGATGATCTAGAGGGTTCCTGATTTGGATCCTTTATGTGACGATCGACATCGACTTTTTGATGTCGACCACAGCTTCGAATTAGAAAAGGTTATGTTTTTCAATTTAATTTTGTGCTCATTACAATTTAAATGAGATCCACGGACCTCTCCAGGGCATAGATCATTGGCGTAGACAAGTCTCGTCGATCTATTGATGAAAAATTTTAAAATATCTATCCCCCTTACTTCTCTTACGGGCCACAAAATCTAAATGTTGTATCAGAGGTATCACATAAATTTTCTAAACCTAGAAAATTAAATTTTCATTATTATTATATAAAGGGTTCAAAGACGGTCCCAATGGTTCATACTACGCATCGATCTGATGTCGAATGACTGAGTTATAATCAGTTTAATTTTTCGGATTGGATCGAACATGTGTTTTGATCTTGGGTATTACATTTTTCCATCCCAAAGAACTAATCAATTTTCATTGGAATTGATTTAGTTCATCCTAGAAAAAGTAAAATTATGTGAAAATTATAATTTAATATTATCATTTTCATAATAACATTATTATTATTATTTTATTATTAATATAGTGTAATAATAATAAAATATTATTTTATTATAATAAGTTTATTATTATTAAATTTAAAGGCAAAATATATTTTTGAAATTCTGAGTGTGGAAAAATATAAGAGGAGGAGACCTCGACTCTTTTTTAAAAAGAAGATAGGTAGAGGAGGAGGACTTCCAAAGTTGTCCTAAAGAGAAAAAAAATTATAACCTAAAAGGGGTGGTGGGATGGCACATAGAGAAAGAAAATTAAAAATGGGGGGTCTGAAGGACCACCTCCGTGACCTTCCGCCTCCCGCTCAACCTAGTACCGGACTGCTGACATCCTCTTACCCCGCTTCGCATACAACACCCCAGTCGGCGGACCCTGCCTCCTCACAACCTGCAGGCCTCCCGTGTCTTCCTCATGGGCGAAATGTACCAGTTCACATGCCTCCATGTAGTAGGCCCCGCCAGCATCCTCTTGGGCTTCCTCTATATGTCGAAGCTCTGACAGCCACCAACCTCCTCTAGCTCACCTCATCCTAGCCCCCTAGCTTCACCCTACAATGTCCAGCCCTGCATATCCACGAGCCACCTCCACACTAGGCCTCCCTTTTGAAACCAGCAGGAGGCCCGACTGCCGGCACCCCCTGCTCCAGCTTCCTCCCCAGAACCATATCCTTCAAACCAAGATGCCTCCCGCGGTAGCGCCGCATGCCACACATGGGGGCTCCCTACAATAGCCGGCTTATACCAGGCACTAGACATGGTAGGTCGTAGTTCCCCCTTCTAGCTTCTTTCTTCTCCCACCAAAGGCCCACCATCTGACGGAGCCCCACGGTCACCCTGCTACCCTTCCAGCCTCTTCAGCTCACAGTTTCAATCCATCGCTCTGTCTTAGAGCTGGAGCCCTCCCCAGCCTTGCCTCACTAGCGGGATACCCCAGGATGTCTCACCCCACCACGGCTGGTTCTGCCACCCTGCTCCATGTCATTACACCCTCTAGAGCAGCACCCCAAGCTGGAAACCCCTAGTCCGCCCCCTTCCCAGCCCTGCATAGGTGACCCTCCGCTGTTCCACCATCCATGTTGCCCGATTGACCTCCCTGGCACACAGTATGTGCGGTCAAGGTCCCGGAGGTACCTTCTTTCGTCTGCAAGTATTTCCTCTGAACAAAGATGGCACTAAAACGGTACGGGTATACCTTCCCAACCCAAAATGGGTTTGGGGGGATTGGTCCTGCCTAGTTTGGCACTTTCATGACCTGCTAGGGTCCTGTGCGGGTTTGGCCCGACCCACACAAGCAAAGAAATAACGTTTCCAAGATCAATCACTTAAATTAATCAAAATAAATTAATTTAATTTTAATATCTAAATAAAATTATTTAAAATTAATTTTGGTTAATTATTTTAATACCCAAGAAATTAATTTAATTTAATTTTTCAATTAAATTAATTTAATTATTTAATTTAATTTTGGCATAAAATTTAAAATAATTAGAGGACCGATGATTTATTTAATTATATGAATTATTAAATTCATTTAATTTAATTTAAATAAACTTTTTTACTTATTCAACGCATTTTATTTTTTCCGCGCTTTATTATACCCACATTCTGGTCATTAGCATCGACCCATGTGTGTTGCCTTTTATTTAATTATTTATTTAACTACGTGTTATTCTTGTAATTAGTTACTTGATGGAATGAGAATCATCATAATTTTTTAGTTAAAAGGTATAATGGCTTGCATGATCCATATTTACATGATGTACATTTATACCCGAGTCCCCCTCACCTACGCGTGAGTATTATTGTACTATGGATGAAGATGATGAATGACGCAGACCCCTCCAAGATGAGGTGGTGCATGTTGATCCAAACGGTTCAAGAAGACATATCGATCCTTCCAAAACAAAGTGGTACTCTAAAATGTGATGTGGAACCCGCCAACACGACAACATAATTCTCTTTTAGCAGAGGTCTTTTACTGGCAGTTTTTTAACCACCACAAAACCTTTTTGAAAAAGGGTTTAGCGACGGTTTATTAAAAACTGCCACTAAACCCCCTTTTTTAGAGGCGAAACTTACCCTCAACCCTGACCCACCTACTCTATCCGACCCCCAAGACCCAACCTTCTTCCCCTGATCCCTGTGGTCCCCAAACCCCAACTCGCCTCCCTGTTGTCGGTAACAGTTCTTACCGACGATCAGTACCACTTCCCCTCAACCCCTGACCCCGAACCACCTTCTCCCCCTGACCCCTGAGAACCCACCTTCTTCCCTCAACCCTCCTAAGACTTAAACCCTAACTCACCTCCCTACTTCCGGTGATGGTTCTCACCACCCATCAACGTTCCTTGCTACCCATCACCGACATTGACTACCATTTCCACCACTCCTGGCAGGTTTGTTATACCATTATAGTACAGTTGTGGTATGATTTTGGTTGTTTTATTTGATGTTTGTTTAATCGTACTTCATTATGCATTTAATGGACACCTCTTAAAATTAAATCATTTCATACCAAATCATAGGGTATCAAACACTAATCAAATTTGAAGGGGTGGTTATGCTATAATTTAATTCCATATTTAAATACACTATAGAATTTAACTCCATCCACAAAGACATGAGAGTTATTTCATAGTTTTAATCCATATAAGATGGAATGAGGGCTATTACCTTGTTTAAATACATATGGGAAGGCATAAAGGGTATACTAGAATTTAGTGATATTCAAAAATATTAAAAGGGTTTATACTTGATTTTATTTTCTGCCAAGATATTGAATGTTTATGCTAGATTTTAATGTTATCTATGAAGACTTGAAGGATTAGTTGGAGATATTGTCATTCAAAAAGTCTTTAATATTACACTGGTGTTAATTTTTCCCTATACATTATTAATGTTTTAGGATAGAGTTTACTAAAATAACATAATATTGAAGTTTACAATGAAGTTTAATGTCATCCTTGTAGACTTAATAGAGACAAACCAATTTTTAGTGTCTTATAGAAATTTGGAAGTGTTAGACTTGAATTTAATACCATCCAGGAAGGCTTAAAGGGTTATTATAGAGTTTAATTCCAACTATTAAGGCTTAATTGGATATGTTTGTGTTTATAGTCATCTATAATGACATAGTGTTACATTGTAGATTAATGTTATCTTGGAAGACTTAAAGCCATTTCCTAGATGGGGAATGCATGGTAGGCTCTGGACCTGGCGGGAGCCCCTAGTGGGGGGCGATTTTTACCGTTACACACCTTTTTCCACTTCAGTGGTGGAACAGTGGTGAAAGTGAGGATCATAACCATGTTGTTTTTTGGGAGGTGCCAGGTTTGATCCCTGGAGTCCATTTTTAGGTGCATTTCTCTTTCCATCATGATCCACCCTTCTTGCCAGGTCACCTAGTTCAAAACTCAGTGGGTGAAATGAGATTGAAACCACCTGAGTTGATGAATTTATATGTTGAACCATCACCGATCAGGTTGTCACCCTCATAGATTTTGTACCATCTCTGTTGGAAATAGATCCTTTCCGACTATGGTTCTCTTTGGAGTGACCCCTTCATGGGGAGGGGGTTCCCTTGTGTAGAGAGTTAAAAAAGTCCACATTTATGGATTCCCATTAAAAAAAATGTTTCATTAGAGTTTTTTATCATCTAGATAGGAAAAAAGGGTATGTTGGATTTTAATTTTATTATGGAAGATGGATGGTTATGATAATGTTTAGTGTCATGCAAGAATATGGAAGGTTTTTCTAGTGTTTAATGTCATCCTAGAATATAAAAAGGTTACATAGAAGATTATGATGGGTTTATAAGGATAGATTAACACTTAATTAATGTAAATGAAGAAATAATAAGACTCATTTCCCAATATATACCATGATTGAAACCTACAATCATGTATAAACATAAATTAAAGAACATTTTTTTAACCTTACATCGATGAGCTCTACTTCCACTTTCTGCAAAAAAAATTCTCGATGAAGATCTTTAAGAGAAATATGAAATACCCCCTCTTCCCTGATGTATCAAGAAACGGAAAGAAACACCTGACTTTCAAGATATATGTTCCCTATCACTTAGGGAATTCTAGTTCCTCACACAATAAAGGAAGAAGAAGAAGAAAGCTCACTAGATTGCAGAGTTATAAGTAGGAAATTCAATCTTGAACACTGCCCCATATCATGGTGATAACTTCCTTATAAGGTCCCTCACAGAAAATCCTTGAGTTCCATGAATTTACTCATGTGTTACATAACACATGAGTAAATGGAATGTGGTTTCAATGGTTTGTAACCCTATATTCATGCACATAACTCATATGTTCATTCATTTCCAAATTGTTAATGATATATTACAAGGAATAATGATTCAGATGTTAACATATTAAAGTTTAGATTTCCTTGAATAATATAAAGATAAATGATTTGTACATTATTATTATATTCTTTTGGATATTCCTATGTAATAGAATACATTAGGCCAAAGTAGTGAATTATGATATCATTATATTGTAAGAAACTATATACCCAAAAATCATATAGCATGCACTTCTTTTTTCAATGTTATACCAAAAAAAATATTTATATCATACCTTATGATATAGTCATTGATATTTCATGTGGATCATCTAGGTACACTAAGAGGGGGTGAATTACTGTACACAAGTTTTTCCCAATTTTCATTTCTTTTATATAACCACCTATCTAAATTAAACCATTTAACTTATTAGAGTTAATGTATCTTTCTTTTTAACAACCAAAATTATACCACATGAAATACAACAAGAAAATGAATCACAACACAAAATATTTTTACAAGGTTCTCCCCCAATGTGGGTGACTACATACTTGTTGTGTTTGGGATGATCTGAGAGATAAATTATCCACTATCAATCAATCACAAATTACAAGTCGGATGGTCAGGTATCACCTTGGAACCTTGGTAAGTAGTTATGAACCTTTTCCAAAATTATACTGGAATCCCAGTAGTGTTATTTATACTGATTCCCTATAGTGTTTCAAAATTACAACACAAACACAATGAGTAAGATCATAAGATATTCATGCTTCCACTTCAACACAAAAAATGATCTTCCTCTTCAATACACCAAGAATAAATTTATTCAAAACATTCTAACTTTAAATAAAAGTCAATGACTTACACTGAATAGAGTTATTAACTTTGCAGGAAAGTTTTTTCAATATACTCTTAGGAATAGTATAAGATAATACATCCAATTCAACTAACTGCTATATCAGAATGATCAACTTGAAAATATCCCAATACTCTAGAAGTTGACATCACATATAATGCTTTAGATTAACCCTTAAACTTTTTACTAATGCTGAAATTGCACAAATATATTTGAAATTACTCACTATCTTCTTAATATATATATTTCCTAAGAAAACACTCACTATCTTATGGTTTCTACATGTGATTTTGTAATCACATGTGTATAAGCATGCACATGCATGCACATATGTACTTTGGTTTTCCAATGGGTGATTTACTATAGGTATTTATATTGGAAAACCTTATCTAACATATTAATTTATTTTTTTCAACTAGTATATATGAATCTATTTCCCAATTTAGTAGTAACTATGTGTTTTAATGTCTTCTAATAATGTGTAGGCACATTGTGATATACATGGATAAAAGCTATATCACATTACTGAGGAACACACCTCAGTATGTTAAGGGTTTGAAGGAGTTTTTAGATATTGCAATTTCCAATCGATCTGTTGAAGGGATATTATGATTTTCATGTCCTAAATGCAAATTTATAAGATGGTTGAAGTGATATTGAGTTTCATAACATTTAATAGTAAATAAATTCTCATGTCAATATTTGTGTTGGATTTTTCATGTATAATCGAACATTACAGATAGGTTTAGCACTGATGTAAATCCATAGAAGAATCTCCCAAAATCGTCGAAAACGGAGAATGAAATGAAAAACCTCATAAATGATGCATTCGGAACTGCAAGACACCACTATCAACATCAAAACATAACAGAACAACCAGATGAGGGTGCTACAAATTGTAACATGACAAGTGATGTTTTTGAGATTATAACACAACCCGATACAGATTGGAATATATCGTTGGATCCCCCTCTTGATTCTGTGGAGAAAAATGTAAGATAAATCTTTACTAATGAAATTATGTTTCATGATTTAGTTGATGATGGAAATCAAGAGTTGTATAGTGGATATTTAAAATATTCAAAGCTTTATTTTCTGAGGACGTTGTACCATATCCAATGTCTATGTGAAATTGAAAATAAGGAAATGTCTATGATATTGAAGTTGTTTCATGATTCATTTCCAGAAGCAAAAGTCCTCTAGTATTTTTATGATAAGAAAAACTTTTTTAACAGGTGTAAGAACCTCGATCTTCTATTTCATTTATGTTTTCCTTTTCTAGTCATTTTTTAGAAAAAGATGAATTTCAGGAAATTTTCAATGTACACACCATGTACATTATGAGTTGTACTTGTTTCATTTTTATGTATTTAATGTGAATGGATTGAGTTGGGAATAGGATGGGAGATTTTGGAATGGTTTTGAATAAGTTTGGAGGCTTTTCTTAGGTAGTACGGTTTAAGCACGATTAGGGGAAACCATGGAGGTTATCTAGGATACCGTGCTGGAGGAGATAGTAGGATTCACATGGACTATGCATGGTTTGAGAAATCATGTGAGGAAACTGTGCGGAACCCTCCTCTCGAGGTTGTGGCATGTGGATGGTTGGTGCATGGTTTTCTAAACCGTGTATACTAACCGTGCGACCACATAAAAATCGGGTTTTTAAATTTGGGCTCCCCTGAGGGTGCCTCATTTCACTCCAAACTCTCTCCCACTCAAGCCTCACTCAGGATTTTGGGTTCTCAAAGGTTAAAGGTTCTTTCCCACTTGTTTTTAAAGAAAATATAAGGGGTTTTTTTTGAATGAATTCGGTTCTTCTCGTGTAAGTCTCTCCACATGGTCTCTCTTTGGTATTCTCTAGGTCTTCTCTTCCCACTCACTCAGTTTTCTAGATCTACATCTGTTTCATGTAGATATAGTGTTGGGATTTCCTTGGGTATTGATTTTAAAGCATGTGTATGATATGGAAGGAGATATAGTGTGGTTCTCATGAAGAGTTTGTCCGGATTTTAGGTGCGGTTGTTTGTGGGTCGATTTCACCAACAGCGTAAATGTAGGTGGTTTGTGCCTTTTCTTTGAAATTATTTGACTGTTATGTGCAATTTTTCCCAATACCCGGAATGGGGTGTTGTTCGTTTTCCATTTTACCCAGGATAATTGCTGGCCATGCTTGTATGCTTGAGTAGAGGTTGTTAGGAAATGAATAGGGTTGATTGCTATGTATTGGATGTGGTTTCCCATGCATGTTCTGTTTGTGAATATTTGGTCATGCTTATCCTTTTTGGCCACCTTTCATGTTTTCCCATGCCTAGTGTTGTAGGGTGGTGTGTTGTTTTCTGACATACTTGATATGTTGTAGACTGATTAGCCAAGTAGTTCATGAGGTTTACTTGGGCTGTAATGCATTGCTATTCTCGTTGTCTTACACAGGGTCATGAGAACCTGGTGTAGAATACTATAAGGGGAATTGACCGAGTGAGCTTCCTCAGAGAGACTTTAAACCATTTTAGACTATAAGGGGAATTGATCGAGTGAGCTTCCTCTTAGATTTTTTGAACAATTTAGACTGTAAAGGGAATTGATCGATTGAGATTCCTCAGAGAGTCTTTGATCCATTTTAGACTATAAGGGAAATTGAACTAGTGATCTTCCTCGGAGAGTCTATGACCACTTGGGGATATTAGGGGAATTGACCATGATAGCTTACTCAGATATTCCTTGACTACCATAGACTATAATGGGAATTTACTGTGTGAGCTTCTTCATAGAGTCTTTAAACGCTTCGGACTATAAGGGGAATTGACTGAGAGAGCTTCCTCAAAGAGTCTATATAGTATCCTTGTTTGATTAAACCAGAGGGGTTAGGATGAGAGTACTTCCAAGAGGGTTCCCTGCTTATTTTCCGCCGTTGATGTATAAAACTGATTTCATTGAAATTTTAGGACTGGTTGCTACATTATTTTGGTTGTTACCTTCCACATATTCACTGACTATTAGTCATAGATCTTGTGGTGATTGTCTGCTAGGATTTAGTCTCACATCCTATTTGGGCAACTCATTTCGGCCAAAATATATTATATTGTTGTAGTTATAGATACTAGAAAGTGCCCTTCTACTTTAGGTACTTGATATGTTGTGGAGCTAGAGAGCATGGGACCAAGCTGAGGCTTGCGATGCTGAGTAGCTATTTATCGGTTTTCTTATATACATTGGCTTAGTAAAATTCTGTATTCTAGAATTATGATGTGTTTTGATATTTTCCTAAAAATATGTACCATGGTAATTTTTATATATATACACTATAGCTGTTTATTTCCTCAGACTTCTGTTGTTTACTTTTGTATGGATTATTGATGCTTCTGTTATTGTTTTATTTTTTTTCTCTTCCACTGTGTTACTCTGCCAATAAGGGCAAAGTTTCCCCATGAGCACACCCAAGGCCCTCTCTACTAGTCTGTAGCCTCTCATGTTAGGGGAAATGTGCTTGATACCATGTAACCAAACGAGTATAGGGAGCCTCTAGGTGGCTTCCAGAACCAAGACGTTTCAAAGTGGTATCAGATGAATTATTTTCTTGTTGACTTATTGTTTGGATCCTATATCCAGGGATAAGATAGAATTGGTACATGATAATAAGTTGCGCCCAGGAGTATCTTTCCCATGTATATATAAAAGCCAATCTACCTAGTTTAATTACAAATTTTCAGGTTTTTCAATTATTACAGTTGATTTTATTTCAACTTGAGTGATACACATGATTTTTTCTATTATTGTTGATGTTATTGAGGTTCTATTTCTATTTCAACCCAATGATATGAGGGTATTCCATCTCATTGATCATATAGGCATTTTGTAGGGATCAAATGTTAGGAATTGTTTCCATGCCATATAGGTTTCATTAGCAATTTCATGTTGTTTTGATAGGTGTTGTGTTAGATATGCCTACTATTGTGATAGTTTCCATGATAAAAATACCTAATTTATTATAGGGTATTATTTGTGTAATTTTTTGTTGGAATGAACACCAAACTTTGGTTCTTGAGGTGTTATAGGCCCTCATAGACCGGAATTTAGTGGATCATTGCCCTATTTTTCTTGTTATAACAAGTATAATATTCCAAAATTTTATTCGCTGAGTGTATGGGCCCTCACAGATCGAAATTTGGCACATTGATGTACATTTTAGTGTCTTCTAGTCTCCATAGTAGTTTTTGAGTATTACTATCTGGAGAAACCCAGAATACATGTCGTGTAGTTTTGACTAAACACCACGTGTTCTTCAATTCAGGAAGAAACTATTTTTCTTAAGTACATGCCGTGTAACTTATGTACATGTCATGTAGTCTCTAACCATGCCATAGTCCAGGTGGGTAGAGACACAATATAGGGAAATTCTTGTAGGAAAATTCCATGTACCGGTTTTACACACTGTGTATGGTTGAACCTGTGTCAACTGATGTGATTAACAACATGAATGGAGAAACATTAGGTGATACACATTGTTTCTGTCATTAACACACTACGTAGTGTCAGCCGAGTACCCAGCCATGTCACAAACAACACGGGATGGTGAAGATCGTCTTGTACATGCAGTGTATAGAAGAAACACGTAGTGTAACCTTGTTCTAAGGGGAGCCACGTGGCTTAGCCATGTAGAAGGACTCAGGAAGGGGACAAAAATTCAAGTACAAACTGTCTGTCAAGAAAATAAGCCGTGTGTTTGGGGTGTTACACAACCACTTTTGGCAGACGTACGAGCCCATTTGAAAGACTTAAGGGAACACACCATGTAGTTATTATACCAATCGTGTAGTCTTGTTTTGTAAAACATGAATGTTTTCTTTCTATTATTTTCTTATTATGTATCCAATTATTAGTCCTTGATGATCATAATAAGTTGTGTGTGCTTGACCTTGCAGATTCATGCCACCGAGACTTCCTCTAGTTGTATTCCAGTTGTAGGGCGATGATCAGACACCGGATATGGCTGATCAGGGACATCCGGCAGATCCTCCAGTTGTACCAGTCTTGGCTCCAGTAGCTATACTTAATATTGGAGTTGATGCACAATTTACGGAGGGATTTATGAGGATGATGATGACCTTCGAGGGAGCAACACCTCATGCCCTTTCAATGGAATACTTGGTGAGGATCTTTCAGTAGCAACATCCTCTCACATTCTCAGGGGATGGAGGACCCGAGGCTGTAGAGTGATGGCTGGAATCCATGCTGATGATCTTCAAGAATCAAGGGATACCTCCAGAGATTAGGATGAAGCTCACTACCCACATGCTTCTAGACTCCTCCATGAGTTGGTGGGATGTGATCCCACAGTAAGGACTCCAGCAGAACATGACTTGGGATATTTTTCATCCCATCATCTATGCTTAAAACTATCCGGAGACATTAAAGGACGATTGATCATGACAGTTCATGAGCTAGGACAGTTCGACATCCAGAGTTAGTGCTCCTCCAGTAGATAGCAGGAAGCATCATAAGGAGATTGCACTAGGATATTAGAATAGGTGGAATGCATCTTCTAGTAACCATGTTGTATGCTACCAGTGCGGAAGGAGCGAGAATATGAGGCCACATTCCCCAAGAGACCCAGTGGAGTGCTGATCTTGTGGAATGATGGTTCATCTTCAGCGCTTTTGTAAGATCTTCTCACCAGAAGCTGGTAATAGGGTTTCTTTTATAACTCCTCATTTAGGAGCATCACCACCAGTATCTCACCAGTCTAGGAACTAGATTTCTTTTGGCCATTCAAGCCAAGGTGGAGGTCATGGCCATGGTAGCCAGTCACTAGGTTTTGAGTGACATCAGGGTGGATCAGCTCAGAGTGGCCAGGCATGCTCACAGCATAGTGGTATAGGCCAGAATTTTTCAGTGGAGCAGACCCACCAGGATCAATATCCCATACCTTCTATAGTTCAATGTAATATCATAGTTTCCTTAAAATTATCTTCTCCACTTTTTGATGCAGGGGATTCCTGTAATGTTATATCTGTTGCGGTTGTGGAGAGCATTTGGATATACATCTTTTCTTTTGCTGATATCATTCCACTAGATACTCTGTTGGGGACTAGAATGGCGAGGATACGTTAGTGAATGGAGTTCCCTATAGAGATTGGTGGGTGTCACTTGTTATGGAACCTCTATATCCTATAGACGACGAGCTATGAGTTCATACTTGGAATGGACTAGTTAGTTCCCATCTAGGCATTCAATTATTTCTATAGACGTAGCGTGGGATTCACATCCCTAGAGGGTGGATATTTTCTTCATAAGGGTGAAAGTGATGTCCAGGGGAGCAGAGCGGGCCCCGAGAGACATGGGTTAGGAAGAGTTACATACTAGATTTCTAGTCAATATCACGATGAATAGGGGACTTCACAGTTATACTTTCCTCCTGTGGTGGATATTTTCCAAGATGTATCCCTAGAAGACTTTTCATGTTTGCCTCTAGTGCGTTAGGTAGAATTTTCTATTGAGCTTGTTCCAGGAGAAGCAATGATGTCCATTCCTCCTTACAGGATTGATACACCAGAGTTACAAGAGTTCAAGATGTAGTTGGAGGAGTTGTAGGAAAAGGGATTCATCCAACCCAGTACTTCTCCTCGGGGTTCACTTGTATAGTTTTCAAAGAAGGCGGGTGGTACCCTTAGGCATTGTGTGGATTATCGGAAGATGGACCAGTTGACAATCAAGAACTGATATCCCTTACTGAGGATTAATGATCTCCTTGATCAGATTCGAGGAGCCTAGGTGTCCATGATGATTGAAATTAGATCCAGTTATCATCAGTTTCATGTTAGACCATCAGATATACCTCTCACATCCTTTCAGAGAAGGCATAGTCTATACGAGTATATGGTTATTCCGTTCGTTCCCATGAACATGCCTTTAGTTTTAATGGCATTGATGCACCGAGTGTTCCATCCATACTTGTATTCCTTCGTGGTGGTCTTTTTGGACGATATCTTGGTGTACTCTCACATTCTACATGACCATGCCATGCATATTGAGATCATTTTGAGTACACTAATAGATCATCAGTTATATGCTAAGCTCCCAAAATTCCACTTTTGGATAGACCAAATTCACTTTTTGGGTCATTTTATCTCAGATAAAGAAGTATTATTTGACCTAGATAAAGTGAGAGCAGTAGTTTCCTAGTAGCATCCGATGGATTTCTTTGAGGTAAAATGTTTCCTAAGGCTGGCTAGATACTACTGACATTTCGTACCAGACTTTTCATTCTTCACAGCACCACTAACAAGTCTGACTAAGAAGGGTGTAAAGTTATGATGGTTAGATTCTTGCGAGTCAGCCTTTTAAAAGCTGAGAGAGAGGTGGACATCAGCACCGACACTAGTTTTTTCAGAGCCAGGAATGATCTATACTGTGTACTTTGATGCTTCTGGAATCTAGTTGGGAGTTGTGCTTGTGTAGGGAGAAGGATTTGTTGAGTATGGGTCTCATCAGTTGAGGCCACAAGAGAAGAATTAACCAACGTACGATCTCGAGTTGGCGGCAGTTGTCCATGCATTGCGCTGTTGGATACATTTTATTTTGGGAGAACATTTTATGGTTTTCACCAACCACATGAGTCCCAAGTACATATTCACTCAGCATGATCTGAATTTGACATAGTGATGGTGGGTTGAGCACCTTCAGTCCATTTACATTGATCGTACCTATATTCCTGGGAAAGGAAACGCAGTGCTTGATGCATTGAGCAGGAGGACTCAGATACAAGAATTTTCGAAGGCCAGTTGTGAGTGGCAGCATATGGCTCTATTCTATGAAATATATTTGGAGGTGCACGATAGACAGGGGCGGACTTTTCTTTCTTAGTTGGTTGTTACCTCTACTTTTGTTGATCTATTGTGAATGAGGCAGCTATCAGATTCAGAAGGCCTAGTCCTATAGGAGAGCATGTTAAGAGAGGACCCTATTCCAGGAAGGACCATAGGCGAGGATGAGATCTTGGGTTTCCAGGGGAGCATATGGGTGCCAAAAGACATACATAAGGAGATGATGGGGGACTTTCATTCCTCAATTTGTGATGTTCATCCTGGTGTCACCATGATATATCGTGATCTACACTATCAGTATTGGTGGACAAGTATGCAGATAGATGTTGTTGTTTTTGTCATGAAGTGTTCCACCTATCAGCTGGTGAAGGTAGAGCATCAAAGACTAGAAGATCATTTTTAGTAGTCGCCTATTCCTGAGTGGAAGTGGAATGATGTTTTGATGGATTTCGTGACAGGTTTACCGAGGTCACCTTGACAGAATGATGTCATTTGGGTTGTTAATGACAGACTCAAGAAGGTTTCTCACTTATTTTCGATTAAAGGGACCTTTAGTTTTGACGATCTGGGATAGTTGTACATCCGTGAGATTGTGCACTTACATGGAGTTCCAACCTCCATTGTTTCAGATATATATGCACGTTTTACTTCTCGGGTCTGGAAGAGGCTTCAGTAGGTTTTTGGTACACAAGTACTTTTGAGTACAACTTAACATCCCTAGATAGATGGCTAGTTCAAGCATATGATTCAGGTGCTTGAGGACATGCTCCGTGCACGCATCCTGGATTTTGGAGGTTCTTGGGAGAAGCACGTGCCTATTTTAGAATTTTCCTACAACAATATTTTTCAAGAAACTATTTAGATGACACCTTATGAGGCTTTGAATGGTAGGCCATTCCGATCACCCTTATGTTGGCTGGAGGCAAGAGAGGCAGCTATACTGGGATCTCGTCTTGTTAAGGAGACCACAGAGCTGATAGAGTTGATTTGGAAGAGGATGGCTACTGCACTATCTCAACAAAAGTATTATACTAATCTACAGAGATGACCTCCAGAGTTCAAGGTCAGCAATCATGTTTTTCTACATGTCAAAATGAGTTTGTGACATAGGAGGATTAGGATATAGGGTAGAATTTCTCCGAGGTACATCGGACCATTTGAGGTTTTGTAGAGAGTTAGGCTGGTTGCCTATCGGTTGCAGTTGCATCAGAGGCACCGGCATATGCATGACATCTTAAATGTTTCTTAGCATCAATGTAACCTCTCAGACCCATCTCATGTATTTTAACCTGGGGATGATGAATTTTAAGTGGATGCATCATTTGAGGAGCATCCTATCCATATTGTTGATCAAAGTATGATGGTTTTCCATTGTCTGTTTGTTCATATAGTACGGTTGCTATGGAAGCACGTGCGTGTACAAGACGAGACATGGGAGAGGGAGACGGATGTAAGATCGTAGTGGATTAAGCTTTTCATGTTTTCTTCATCTACGCCTCCTTTCTATGAAACGTTTCGTATTAATTTCTTTTAGGGGTGATGTTTGTAAGAACCCAGATTTTCATTTTTAGGTATGTTTTCATTTTCTGGTCATTTTTTAGAAAAATTGGAATTCCTGGAAATTTTTTACGTACATGACATGTACATTATGATTTGGCTAGGTTACCGTTTTATGTGTTTGAAGATCATGGATTGATTTGGGAAGAGGTTGGGAGAGTTTTGAATGGTTTTGAATAAGATTGGAGGATTTTCTAGGAGAGCACGGTTTGAGCATGTTTAGGGGAAACCGTGCGGATTCTCTAGGAAACCGTGCAAGAGGAGACAATAGGCTTCACAGTGCCTAGGCATAGTTTTCCAAACCATGCGATGAAACCATGTGGACCCTCCCCTAAAGGCAGTGACATGTGCATAGTTAGCGCACGGTTTTCCAAACTGTGCATACTAAATGTGCAACCACATAAAAGTAGGGTTTTTAAATCCGGTCTCCCTCGAGGGTGCTTCATTTTACTCCAAACACTCTCCCACTCGAACCTCACTCAGGATTTTGGGTTCTCAAAGGTTGAAGGTGCTCTCCCACTTGTTTTGGATGTAAATGGAAGGAGATTCTTGTTGGATTGAAGTCCATTCTTCTCTGTTAAGTCTCTCCTCTTGGTTTGTCATTTGTTTTCTCTAGGTCTTCTCTTCCCTCTCTCTCGGTTTTCTAGATCTATATCCATTGCATGTAGATATAGTGTTGGGGTTTCCTTGGGTGTTGATTCTATGCCTTGTGTATGATAGGCAAGTAGTTATAGAGCGGTTTTCATGAAGTGTTTTCCTGGATTTTTGATGCGGTTTTTTGTGGGTCAATTTCGCCAGAACACTAAAGGTAGGTTGTTTGTGCCTTTCTGTTGAATGTCTTTGAGTATAATGTGAACTTTTTCCCAATACCCTTGAATGGGGTATTTTGCATTTTCATTTTTACCCCTATTAATTATATTTTATGCTTTTATGCTTGATTAAAGGTTATATGGATATGAATAGGGTAGATTGCTATGTTTTGGAGGTGGTTGCCAATGCATGTTCTATTTTCCACCATTTGGTCAAACATAGCCGTTTTGGATGCCTTGCCACTTTTCCTATGCCTAGTGTTGTTGGGTTTATTGTTATTTTATGACATGCTTGATATGTTGTAGACCGATTAGCCCAGAAATTCTTGAGGTTTACTTAGGTTGTATTGCATTGCTATACGCATTGACTTACACAGGGCCTTAAGAACATGGTGTAGAAGACTATAAATGGAATTGACCAAGTAAACTTTCTCAGAGTGTCTTTGAACTATTTTAGAGTATAAGGGGAATCGACCGAGTGAGCTTCCTGTGAGATTCTTTAAACCATTTTAGACTATAAGGGGAATTGACCGCATGAGCTTACTCAGAGAGTCTGTGATTCATTTTAGACTATAAGGGGAATTGAACGAGTGAGCATACTCAGAGAGTCTATAACCACTTGGGGCTATAAGGGGAATTGACCATGTGAGGTTCCATAGAGAGTGCATGACTACCTTAGACTATAAGGGGAATATACCATGTGAGCTTCCTCAGAGAGTATTTAAATGCTTTGAACTATAAGAGGAATTAACTGAGAGTGAATCGTTAGTGATTATTATATAGTATCCTTGTATTTATTAAACCAGAGGGTTTAGACTGAGTGTACTACCCAGAGGGTTCCCCACTTTTTGTGGTCGTTGATGTATAAAACTAATTGCATCGAGACTGTAGGAATGGTTACTGCGTTCTTTTGTTTATTACCTATCATATATTCACTGACTATTAGGCATAGATATTATGGTGTTTTCCTACTTGGATTTAGTCTCACACCCTGTTTGGGCTATGAATTTGAGCCCAAACAGATTATATTGCTGCTGGTATAGATAAGAGAAAGCACCCTTCTACATCAAGTACATGATATGTTGTAGAGATGGAGAGAATGGGACCATGCTGAGGCTTGTGATGCTGAGGAGATTTTTATCTGTTTGCTTTTGTACTTTGGCATAGTACTGTTCTGTATTCCATCATTGTTTTGTGTTTGGATGTTTTCCTAGACATACGTACCATGCATCATTTTTATATATATACACTCCAGCTTTTTATTTCATTAGACATCCATTGTTTACTTTTTCATTGATTATTACTGCTTCTGCTATTGTTATCTATTTTTTTGTATTCCACTGTGATACTCTGCCAATGAGGGAATAGTTTCCCCAATAACACACCCATGGCCCTTGCTGCTATTCGGCATCCTCTGGCGTTAAGGGAAATGTGCTTGATGCGATGTGACCAACCGGGTATGGGGTGCCTCAAGGTGGCTTTCTGAACCGGGTCGTTACAATAGGCTTGGTCTGAATTATACAAAAATACATGTGTGTCCCAATGATTGTATGCTCTATTTGAGAGAGGATTCATGTAGACAAAATTGAAAAAATGTTCTTCTAGCTGGCAGTCAATGGGTGATGTTGGAAGTCTGAATCATTACACATTCATGAATAATAAGAAAGGGAACACACCTACAATGGTTTTTCATTACATTTCTTTAAATCCTCGATTATAAAGATTATTCATGTCATCAAAAACCACTAAACACATAAAGTGGAATTATATAGATAATAAAAATGATGGGATAATGAAACATCTATGAGATTCACAATTATGGAAGAAATTTGATTCATTACATAAATATTTCTCAGCTGATCCAAGGAATGTTCGATTGGGATTGGCTGCTAATGGATTCAACCCATTTGGGACTTTGAGTACCAGTTATAGTATTTGGCCAGTTGTTTTGATCCCATACAATCTTCCTCCATGAATGTGTATGCAAAAAACATATTTTATCATTTCGATGATTATTCCTGGAAAAAAAATTAATGGAAATGATATTGATGTATACTTGTAGCCTTTTATTGAAGAATAACTAGAGTTATGGAGCAAAAATGTTGATAAATTTGATGCTTCTTCTAAAACAATGGTCAAAATGCTTGTTGCTTTAATGTGGACCATTAGTAAATTCCTTGGGCTTGGGAATTTATCTGGTTGAAAAATTTACATGGGTTTGGCTTATCTTATTTTCAACATTGATTTTGATCACAAATGGATACAACATAATAAAAAATGGATCTTCTTATGCCATTGAATATTTCTCAATAAATCTCATAGATTTTAGCTAAATAGATCAAAATTTAATGATTTCATAGATTTTAGACCACCTCCAATGTTGTTAACTGGTTCTGAAATATTGACACAACTTGAAAATATTGAAACAGAATTTGGGAAGGTTCATCATTTGAATGATAGTGGGAAACGGGTTTGATGTGAATCATCAAATGAAATCAGAACGCAACAATGGAAGAAAAAATGTATATTATTCAAACATTTTCATTGGGAATATAATTTGTTGCGGCATATTCTTGATGTGATGTAAATTGGGAAATATGTCTATGAAAATTTGATTTTCAAATTTATTAATGATCATGGAAAGTCAAAAGATCATCTCAATGCTCGCAAAGACTAACAAGTAATGAACATGAAATGGTATCCTTGGCCAGATGATAATGACATGTATGCTCCAACAATTTTTGCATTGAAAAATACGTATAAAGATACATTCCATGAATTATTAAACAATGTGAAGGTATATGATTGGTATTCAAGTAAAACATCGTTGTGTTTTGACTTGAAAAATCATATGTTACATGGATTGAAAAGTCATGATTCACATATGTTGTTACAATAGTTACTACTATTGTCATTGCGTACAAAATTACCAAAAAAAGTTATTGTTGTTATACTCCAATTCTGCAAATTTATTAAAAAAACTATGTGAGAAATCTCTACATATATTTCATCTTGACAACCTGTAGAAGAAGTTTTCATTGACCCTTTGTGTAATGGAGATGATCTTTCCTCTGTTGTTTTTTACATTCATGATGAATTTAACTGTGCATTTGGTTGAGGGGGCTAAATTTGGGGGCCCTGTTCATTATCAATGGATGTATCAAAATGAGATGTACTTTATTTATATGTTTTTCAGTTATATAAAAAAAATTTGGCACATAATTAAGTGAATAATTATGTATATTTTATTTCAAATATATCTTGGGAATTTAAAATCATATTTGATAAATAAAGTTCAACCAGAATGCTTTATTACTAAAGGATAATTGGATGAGGAGTGTCTTTCCTTTTGTTCTAGATACATGGTTGATATTGAGACAAGATTTAATCGAGTTGGAAATGTTGATGAAAAATTGACCTAATCACAAATAGATCATAAATCAAAAATATTTCCTACTATTGGCCTATCAGTTGGGAGGACCTGAAATGTGACATTGACAGAATTAGAATTATTACAGGCACATAGATATGTGCTGGTGAATAGTGAAATTGCAGATCCATTTCTTTAAGAGTTGAGGATACAAACAAAGAGATGAATGAGAGGCCAAAAATGAAATGAGAAAGATATAATGAAAGCTGTTAATAAAGAGCTTGTAAAATGGTTCTCATGACGTGTGAGTTCATAAATATTTCAATAAATAAGAATATTATTTTGACACATATGTTTTGTAAATATAATAAATTATATTTATTTTATTAGATCATGAATACTAATACTCGAGCAGAGTTTTCAGAAGAGTTGATATTTATTCTTCAATGTCCTCTAAAACAAGTTAGAAAGTTCAAATCTTACAACGTGAATGGATTTAGATTTAATATAGTCGATCGAGAAAGGAATTTGAAAACATAGAATAGTGATATATTAAAATTTTCTGAAGAGTGATACTATAGAACGATGGCTGATATTTTTGAATTAAACTAACACAAGAAATTTTTAGTTGTTTTATTCAAATTCAATTGGTTTGATAGTATTAGAGGTGTTAAAAGAGATTCCTTGCAATTTACTTCTATGAACTTATCTCGCTTGATAGATGTTGGTGATTGTGAACTGTATGATCCATATATCTTATAATCAGTAGAAAAAATGGTACATTATGTGAATTATGTTGTGGATGATGGGTGGAGTATAGTTCCTCACATAATACAATGATATTTGTATGATATGGGTGATGAAGTGGAAGACTTGAACTCTGAAATTCAATCTCATCAACAGCAAGAAGCAGAATTATTTTTCCATAATGATATTCAAAATATTAGTCTATCAAGAGTGAATGAAGTGGATGACGTAATGGAGTAGTAAACTGACTTGATTGAAGTGGAAAATGATTGTATGTACAGTTATTTATTCATTCAACAACCTCTTATTTCATTGGGGGAGTCATTCATTATCATTGTTATTTATATTTTGTTTGTTAGTATTGGGAATCTATTATCATTGTAAAATTTTTTAATCATATTTTTTTAAATTATATGTTTGGAACTTAATTTTATTTGATTAAATGACAGTAATTCCAATGAAGAGGTGATACACTGTTTCATCCACTACTACGACAGATGACGATTCATCTGTCTCCCTCCCTACGACATCTGAGCCACTAGCTACCTTCTCCCCTACACCATCTCCCCATGAACCCTCTCTCAAACCCCCTGTGAGTGTCCCTTTAGTATCTGAGTCATTGGCTCCCCCGGCAGCATCCTCAAAAGTGAGGTGGCAGCACACCCCTTCTATTTCATCACATGCATACTAGATGGTCACTGTTATAGGTACAAATTTTAATGTAAATAAATTTATTTCACTTTTTTATAGTAATTTTTTGTTCATTAAATATGAAAAAAATGCAGCTATGGAGAAAAATATTAAAAGTTAAGATATGTGTAATATGAATAAGGAGAAGATAGTTGTCTCATTTGATTCATATGGGGTCCTTACGGATGACGTCGCGGGATTACTTGGCCAAATTCTTGGCCAGATGGCAGTAGAGCCCATTTCCCTACCTATTTCTTATTTAGATTGGAGATATATTCCTCCAAGTTCTAAAATTAAGTTTTTTATTCCCAAATAAAGATAATTTTAATAAATTATGTTGTAATTGAATGTCATGTTATTAATATGTTCAAAATTAATTTCTGTATATAGTTGTTTTTTCACTTTACAATTTCTATTGTGATAGCACGAAATTGGATGTTGAAATATCTTAGTATGAAATGGAATGACTTCAAATGAAGATTGTGGAGAAATTACAATGATACTTCGTTGACCATCCAACAAATGATTGAGAAGCTACCCAATGGGGTACACAATGAACAGTTGAATGTTTTTGTTGAAAGACATAGTGATGAGAAACAGATGGTATTTCAATATATATTAAATATTATATTAACCTAATTTTACATATATAAATTTATATAAATAGGATACTACACTGAATACATTATTATTATATTTTTTTTATTTCAGGATTTCTCAAGATAGAATGCATCAAGTCGGGCTAAGCAAGTCATCCCTCACACTGCGGGGTCAAAAAGCTTTTCTAGAAGTAGATCGACTCTGGTAATCTTTTCATTAGATTAAATATTAATATAAAAATATTATCTATTTAATATGTGAAATTGTTTATTTATCTGTATTTAAGGCAGTCACAGAGTTTACGGCATGAAGCATCTCAAACTGACATGTGGTTGGATGCTCACAAAAAAACAGATGGAAGTTTTGTTAATGAGCCTGCCAAAGAAGTTGGGGTATGAAATCATTTTTTCATTATAATAACTTTTTATCAGTTTTTACTATGTTAATATATATTGATATTTTATTTATAGGTAAAAATTAAAGAAATATTGGATTCCAATCCTGTGCGGTCCTACTCAGTCTCCCAGGATGACCCGGTTGCTAAAGTTGTCGAGAAGGAGGATCCTGATAGAGTGCACAGGATGGGTTTGGGACCTATACTATCTGAGGTCTTTGGTAGGCCATCAAGGATTTCAACTATATATACTTCTATTTGTAGTCTGTCTATACCCAAAGATGCTTAGAGAGAGATTGTTTCTCTATGAAACACAATTAAAGACCAGGGGATCAGATATAATCATTATAGAATGCGTTGACAGATATAGGTTAGTAGATGAGAATATATCCCCTGGTGGTATTGCATCGACTGTTGGTGAGTAGGTAAATAAAAAAATTAAAAAATCATTAGGTTTGAAAAATTTAATTGGTTTTAAGTTTAAATATAAATATGAAACACTATTTAATTTTCAATATAATGTTCTTATAGGTGGTAGCAGTAAGTGGAGATGGAGGTAGAGAGGGTGATGATATCTATTCATCATAGGAAAATGATCAGTAGTATTGATGATATGTTGGACAAATATTATAACAGTCGGTTTGTATATGTATAATGTGAGGCACATAGTTTCCTCCAAAGATTTTCATGGCATAACATTTACTTGATTTCTCATGTTTTCTTTTATGTATTTTATTGATTTATAATGTCTTCATTTATGTCTTTATTTCTTGATTGATTTATGCACTATATATGTCAACTATTTATTGTGATGATTCATTTTCTATGATTCATTTTTCATAAATTCATTTTTTCATTATAATAACTTATCCTAAATATTCTAGCCCAATGCATTTACCACTACATTTCCATTTCCAATATTTAAAAATATTGAAACTCAAAATTTTTTACTTTCCCTGGTATTCATGATAATCTTGGTATTTTTTAATTTCCCTAAGACTCATTTCTCTACATTTTTCCTTATTTGAATATTAGATTCTAGAACATCATTAGTGAATGAATATTCTCATTTGCCAAATTGTATGCTAACAATTATTTTTTCTACATTCTGAGACACATATATTTCAAGGTAAATGATTCATGATCATCTCTAACTATGTTCTCACCATGCCCCACCTAGTATCCTTCTTCAACCAAGCCACAAGGTTTTCTGAGAAGAACCACATGATTTCCCATGACCATGTTCCTATCACGCAACCATTTAGAGGCCTCTATAATGCTTAAAACCCAAAAACAAACAACCTAAGAATTCACACAAATAAATAATATCTCAAAAACAATTAAAGAAGGGTAGAATAGATGTATTTTTATTTTAAAGACTAGATTCAATTTTGATTCTATTTGATGTTTTTTGTATTTTTATTTCACTATATCTAGGCATTTATATATAATTTTTTGTGATCTTGGGATGGATATTGGTTGATGAGGTATGTATAGGGAGGCCTACATTTTGGAATATCTAGAAACAATGATAGTGGGATGTATGTTGACATGAATGGTTATGTCTGGGTTTGAACTGGTATATATAGAATAGGTTGAACCTAGGCCTGGCACTGTTTTCATGAAATATGACAAACATAGTTATTTATAATTTTGTTTAAAGGTCTAATGGCCATGTGATATGTTTATCTACATTCCATTACTCACTGAATTATGCATTTTGTTGTGCTAAGTTAGGAATATTTTTTTCATATTGTTTTTAGTATGTATTCTGTTGGTGTTTTGGTATTCTTGGAATTGTTTTTTAGGGCACTCGTACAGGGGCTCCAGAAACTGGTTCTTTTTTTGTAAATCATATTTTTTGCAGCAGTTTTAACCGCCACTAACTGTAACAGGTACATTTAGTGGTGGTTTTAAACTCCACTAAATGTTAGTATTTTTCTATTAGTGATGGTTTTAACCACCTCTATGATCATAAATTTAGATGTGGTTCTAACCTCCTCTACATTGGCCCATCTTCAACACTTTTTTCATAGTGGTTATATTTTTATCACTGCGGTTTGTCTAGGAAGGCCATTACTTTTTTTAGCGACGGTTGTAACTGCTAAAAAATGTAATTCCCTCCTTGAAAAAACGGTCACAAAAAACAATATAACCGCCGAGAAAATACACCCACTATGACGGCTCCCATAAACCGCCGCTAAAATGCTTTAACCACCGACAATATTTTCCTGACATGAAATTTCGTAGTGGTTTTCAGAAACCTCCATAGAAGCATATAGTGGCGTTTTCAACCGTCTCCACATCCAAAAATATGCATTGTAAAATTGAAATTTTCCTATAGTGTAATACAAGGTAATGCTTTAGAAGCGAAGCAAACATATGAGATGATGGAAAGAAGCATTTTGAGTTAAACTTCAACTCATGTATAATGACCTTAGGTCATTTATATGATCAAGTCTAGTCAGGTAGTATTTTACCTTTGTGCATTTAATTATTATTTTTTTCATTTTAGAACAGTGGAAAAAATACTTAAAATAATAGGTAATAAAATTCATAAAGAAGCGGAATATGATTTACTATTAAAGTTCAGTTGTGAGCACAACAACATAGATGAACAATTTTACTAGAAATTCATCACATTCATCTATAGAAACCAATAAAACCCTCAAATAATGTATTATGTCACAATATCCTTCCATCATTAATGTTTGAACAAAACCGGGTGTTTGTGGTGCCGATCATGCAATAGCTAAGGGTGTCTCTTACTATCAAGGTTTTATTTTATGGTGATTGGTTGAATTAACTATAATTGTAACAAAGAGATAGCCATAGCTCAGTTTTTTTTAAATTTTAGAGTCCAGTGTTGATTAAATCAAACTATGATTTCAGATGATGGGACTTCACTCAACAGATCATGAAACCATGAGTTCATGAAATTTGTCAACAAAAAGCCTACCTTGGACCCTACGAGTAGTTGTGTAGCCATAGCTTATATACTATGAAAGAGGTTCAGGTATCCATTCCACTAGAATACTCAAGAGTATTCTGATTCTAGTATAGAGTGTTCTTAGACATCAAAAAAATAGTGGGGGACCTTTAATGGTTAAATTAATCACTAATGCCACATTTCGTAATCAACATAAAAGTAAATAATATGATATATTTTAATTTTTACAAATGGACTGAAATACCACAATAATACTTCAATAAACATTGGAAAAAGATAATTTACAAACATGCATGAAATTCCATGTGTAGTATAGGTGCTTGTGCACATTACTAACATAATGGAAATTCAAGGTTCTTGTGTGCCAAAATGTTAAGCCACCTCAGCAAGCGAGGGTGTAAATGATTACAGGTGACTCATGAATTAAGAATATGATGGTTCTATCCAAATGATATCATCAAAGTTTTATGTTAGTTGTGGTCACTACATCATGACACAGATGATGTTACATGTAGTCTCATCTCTAAGAAGTTTCAAAGGAGAAAGTGGTTTAAGATTTGAATGTGATGATTGCACTCGATTTGTGTAAAGTGAATAAAAGTTCACAATCTTTCATGTTATCCCATTCTTTTACCTTTTACACCCAATTACTCTAGTTTTTTTTAAAGATACAAAATAATGGTATAGAGTAAGCACTTTATTACCATTAAGGTAATATTCACCAAGTAATAAGAATATTATAGATAACACCATCTTCTGTACTTATAATGAATATATTGAAATACAAGGTGAAAATGAAAATGGAAAGTTAGGTCAAAGGCACATTTTTTATGTCCTTATAAGAAAATATTTTTGGTTATTTAACAGGAGGTTATTTTCATCACATATTAGAAATAAATTTAAGGACATTTAAAAATGAAATAGACATAAATACTAGAAGCAAGTACCCGCTTCTCATTCACTTTATATCCATTAATAAAAAGGTATTGTTTTCTTACATACTTATTGGGTATTAAAATATAATATGATTATCACATATTTGTATTGAAATATAGTAACCAAGTATGTAGATAATCATTACTAGGAGTAAGGTGTCTTCTCTAAATAGTTGAGAAAGGGTGATTCCTACGTCAGCGATGAGAAACACATAACATCAAATTACCATGTAATTGAATCAAACTAAACAAGTTGTTGAGTATAACCAAAAACATTTATCTCATGTTCCCATTTAGACAAGATGAAATATTATTCTAGTTTTTGGAATAAATTCTTTTTATTTTAACATACTAAACATATAGTTTACTACTACTTTAATTATAGGAAATACATGATGAATATAAAATGTAAGACCTACCCAGTTGTGGAAATATGGTTCTTTTTCACGTAAAATAAAAAGTGGATGTCAAGAATATACCCAGTATGGTATTTAGGCTTGACACAACTAAACACCTTGGAAATTATTGACATTATTAGTTTAGAAAAATAAACCTTTAGAAATAAATGTACGACACAAAGCATCCGAGGTTAGTTCATCAAGAGAGTGTGAACTATACAAATGAAAGCTATAGGTAAATATACTTTATAATATTATTTTATGTTATTAATGAATGTAATAGTGAGGTATTTGTTTGTTCAGAATATATGAGTTTCTTTGGACTGGCATTCCAAAGAATAAATTGACCAAGAAATTGTCGATCAGGATAATGTAGTGTGGAGTAATTTCTAAACGCATGTTACCTTGCCTATATCACCGTATTGATGTTCATAGGGAGCATCGATGATAAATCCATACATGTTTACATTTATCAACAAAATTTAGTGTGTTGCAATACTCAAATGAACATTCTATACATAAAAGTTATGATGTAAGTTGTATCCATTTTACAACCTACAAAAACTTCCATTATATTTCTAGATGTGCATTGTAAATAGTAGTGAAATCCCATAACCTATATGCCAACTAATATGAAAAAATGATATCATAAGAGTCTTGTATGATGAAAACCCATTATATCATAGATCATGTTTTAGGATGCAAAGAGTTTGTTATGATATAAACAAACATACATCAAGATAAACACATGGTGCATTAATGTAAATATCCTAATAGTTTCTTATGATATTATGTAAATTTCTAAAATAGAAAAGATGTAGTCATGTATTGGATTATATTTCTATATAAGAGTGCACATCTCTATTAGAGATAATGGGAGTTAAATTAACTTGTACTTAGTCAATTATCTAGATGCACAAATGGTTGACATATGAAAAAGATCCCCAAGTACATGTGGAATAGGCATGTTCTAGTGACACATACTACATAGGTAGAATGAAACCATGGTGATGATTTTATATTCACTGTGGTCGGTGATATAATATTCAATAAGAATAATGAGTAATACAAGTAAGAAGTATGTGGAAATAATCTATGATTGGAAAGTTCAACTAAAATTCAATTAATGGTTGTTATGTATCAATTTTCAAAGGGGATTCTAAATTGAATATTATTGTGGGTATTCAAATAAGGTGATACATGGATGGTACATGCATGGTACCAATAACACTCGATTGGTTATACCATGTTGACATGCCTAAATCCATTAGAATTTTACATATCACAGATAACCTTTAAATTGTTTATTGGATTTCATGATCATATTTCATGAAAGGTGGTTATATGACTCAACCAGAAAGGGAAGATGACACCATCAAATGCCAATGACAGTTGCAAGTTACTGAAAATTCAGTTCTGGATGAAATTATGCAAAATGATTTTAGAGTATTCATTTCGAATGAATCTTGTACTTGTGTCTACCAAAGGATAGTTGGAGTTCCAAAGTATTCCTAGTTAAATATGTCTGAAAACATATGGAAAACAAATATTTGTCTTACAATTAGATAATACCAGGTTTAAAGAAATTCTCCAGTGATTTAATTAAAGTAGCAACCTAAAATCTATGGAATTGGATCTATCAAAATATATCTAATGATTTCATGGACATAGTCAATCGTATATAATGTGACATTGTATTGAATAATACAATTTGGAACAATTTAAGTTCAGAATTGTTTTCAATTTCACAGGGCTTAATCTTTCCATGTTTACATGTTCGGAACATGGGAAGTGATTAAAGATGTGGGATGAGTACTATATGCTTCAGTGATGGATCAATCACATATTCCATGTTATGTAAAATAATTGATATTTCTAGTATATACTTTATAGTAATAAATTTTCAATTACTTCTAGGAGAACTACAAGTTATGCAGTCAGAGCTATCATCTTGTACTTCGATGAGTATAAATGAGATGTACCTGGTGGGAGGAGAAGAAGTTATACTTGTTTTGGTGGGATACAAACTAGCGATCCTTAGATCCATTTTATCTAGTATAATATTTAGGATAAGATGATGAGTGAGTCAAGCTCATAAAAGTCAATGATATCCATACCTTCATGCATCAAGTACATTTCAGCTTCTAAGGTAGCTAAAAAGCGGTTATTAATTGCAATAATTTGTTCCAGTTCTTAGATTCGTACCTAGTGCGAAAAGTATTATCAAAATATAAATTATGATATTATTACTAGCCAAGCAATCAAGTTATGGAAATGGAAAAAAGTTTTTTACTCACGGATACCTTATCTTGAGAAGTTTTACTCAAGGAGATGAGGTCTCATACAACAGATATGCCCCATGGAAAAAACGTGGCAGGCCCAGCTATTAATGCCATTACTCAGTAGAAGCATGATATTTTTCTTGTGAGTAGCTAACAAGTTTAGTTAGAAAGTTGTATCTAGTGCATGTGGGAGTGTATAAATAGTGGCCACCATAGATCCAATTATATATTACTTTTTTTTACATTTAATTTGTACAATTAGTTATACATGATGTCATATTACTATTATATTGTAGATGTTTCTGTGTCAACTATTGTAATGGTAATGTCCAAAGATTAAATTGATGTGTTGAGAGGTTATAGCAGATACCAGTAGATAATGAGATCCTCAAGATACTATGACATTAATCTCACATATATGTTCTATAGTTAAGATACATCTTACTAACTAGACATAGTAGATGATTGACTATGAGGTGCTGGGGGCTCAAACGATTTGAGACTTCTTCTGATTAAGTTTGCACTTGGTGATCTCTATTAGTGAGATAATGAGGACATACCCACCAATAAGAACAACACATGTTTTGGGTGTCATTGATCATTCCAATTTATGGACATGTGTATTGGTCTCTTGATTTGAGACTATTACCAATGTATATCACCTGATTGCATACTTTGATGCAAGGTGAAAACCATGGTATTGAAATTGTGGCAAGGTAGCATATTTTGGGTGCATAGTTGGTGGTATGACATTGGTTGAATGGTCAAGAAAGGATTTGTCGCTTCCAAGTTTAAGAAGTTATAAATCTCAGGCCTGGTTGATCAGGATGGTTCTGCCTTCATAATTTTTTGGCCAAAGTAGTACAAAGGTAAATCCATCTAGTTAGATCAACAAATAATAAAGAAATAAAATGGTGATTACACCTGTGTGCATCCTACTTTATAAGATATTTAATGACAAATATATTATAGTACACAATCAATGTTCGTAGGATGGTAGTTGTTGCTATGACTATCCTTATCTATTTAGGGGGCATGATGGGCTTCGAGAATCTGCTCTTGGTATGTGGATTTATTCACTCCTATCAAGATAAGGGACGAGTGGTTCAATCCCAACAACTTATTCAAGAATCTGACCTATTCAGTTTAATAGCTATATGGACATAGTGGGCCCTTGCCCAGGGTTCAGGCGTTGTCTAAGTTATCCATTAACATAAGAATTAAATAAATTCATTAATATTCATCTTATGAATATTTGGGATTGAATTTATTATATGTATTTAATGTTTAGTAAATATGTGAAAAATATTAATCAAAAAAATATTATTATTATATTCAATGATTGTTTTATATTAACTGGGATATCGAGTCGAGTTAAATGGCTCCTTTTATCACATAATATATTTTATATATATTACAAGTATATGATAAAATAATAAATAATATTGGCACAGTTAAGTTCATCAAAGTTATTTTTTTAGTGGATGTTGAAATAAACAGGGGTCAGGGAACCCAACCTAGTCTTTCTCAACTCCACTATAAATATAGTAGGTGGTTCTCTCTGATGTTTTGAAATTCACTATTCATTCATTCATGGAATGAAAAATTTAGAATCTCTCTCTCCTACCCCTTCCTATAAAGAGAAGTTGTTGATCCAAGAGTTTGGATCGTGATCTTCATCAATAATTGAAGGAATCTCGATGTAGTGACCATTGAGATGTCAGAACCACCGTCATGTCTTCACGCTAGAACCCGGAATTCGATTATCAATGCTCCTGTGGGTTTTTGAAGAATGTGTGGATGATCTAGATGGTTATGGATTTGGATCCTTCAAGCGATGATCACCATCGACTAGTTGCAGTCGACTATGGATTTGAATATGAAATGGGTACATTTTTTAATTTAATTTTGTGCTATTTAAAATTTATGCGAGATCCTCTGACCTCTCCAGGGCTAGATCATCAGCATCGACAAGTCTCATCGATCTGCTGACAAAAATTTTTAAAATCCCCAACCCACTGGATTCCTCCATGGGCACCAGAACCAAAAAATCCCTTCCCAAAGAGGTGAGAAAAATGAGCGTCTCGATCTGAGATGATCGTCGATGGCACCCCATGAAGTCATAAAATATAATCTACATAGAGACGTCTGATACTTTCTACTGATCCCTTTTCTTGGATGGGTAGGAAGTGAGCCGACTTGGTGAGTCAGTCAATGATCACCAAATGGAATCATGGACCCTGGACGTATGTGGTAGCCCTGTCACAATTTCCATCGATATACCTTCCCACTTCCACTCTGGTACATCAATTGGTAGAAAAATGCCTACTGGTACCTAATTCTTGACCTTCACTTTCTAACAAGTGAGGCATTGTGATACAAACATGGTCACTTATTTCTTCATCCCTAGCAACCTGTACTGATATCGGAGGTACTGGTACATCTTTTCCACACTGGGATGTACCTCTAAAGGGGATGTATGGAACTCCCTCCACACCTCATCCCATAGTGTCACTGGTACCATGGTGTTCCCTCTAAAGTGTATGACATGCTCCCCACCTTTAGAAAATCATTCAGGAGCCTGTCTTGAGGATATCTGAACACATCGGGCCTCACAGTCTATGTCCCCATGCTGATCCTCACGAACTCGATGAAGAAGTGGGGGATTGACAGTCATAGATAGAAGGTAAGAATCCCCATCTCTACCTACAGAGGATATCTTCAATGCAGCTAGTTTCTATGTTTCCTCACTCTGCTGTTGTAGACCAGACCACCTGTTGAGGGTGTCTGCTACTACGTTCACCTTCCTAGGAGTGTAGACTATCTCAATGTCAGAGTCCTAGAGTAACTCTAGCCATCGTCACTGTCTCTTTCTCTGGTCCACCCTACGATAAGATATACCTGAGAATATTGTGATTAGAGTAGGGTGTAAATAAATAACCCATCAAGTATTTTCTCTATATCTTTACCACAAAGACCAATGCTTCTAACTACTGCTCATAGGTAGCATAATTATTATCATGCTGTCTCAACTACTGTGAGCTGTAGGAGATCATTGTTCACTCCTGTAATAGGACACAACCTATTCAGGTCCTTGATGTGGCATAGTAGACTACAAAACCAATGCCCTCTTATGGTAGCCTCAAGATGGGGTCACTCATCAGTGTCTGCCTCACCACTTGGAAGCCCTAATGGCACTTTTATGTCCATAAGAAAGGCTACCTCTTATTCTTCAAAGTTGACAAGGGTGTCTCTACCCCATAAAATTCAGGTACAAAACTCTGGTAGTACACATCCAATACCAAGAAACTCCGCACCTCAGTCACACTCCTATGTTTCTCCCATGAAAGTACAACCTCTATCTTAGCTGGATCTACTACAACTGCAGCCTCTATAATAATGTACCCCAGGAAGTGGACTTCTCGTATCATGAACTCGAACTTCGAGATCTTTCACTAATACTATTGCTCTTTGAGTGTATCCAGGACTATCTGTAGGTGCTTGGTCTGCTCCTCCTCCGACACCACGTATATATAGATGTCTTCAATGAAGACCACCCTGAAGGGATCATGGTATGGCTGGAAGATCCTATTCAGGAACACAATGAACACTGCAAGATTGTTGGTCAGACCGAAAGGCATCACCAAGAATTTGTAATGGTCATACCAATATATGAAGATATTCTTTGGTACGTCCTCGTCTCGTACCCTAAGATGGTGATAGCATGATATGATATCTATCTTCATAAACCAATGATCTCACTTCAGCTGGTTGAAGAGATTATCGATCCATGGTAAAGGATACCTGTTCTTCATGGTCACTTGGTACGGCTGCCGAGAATCCACAAAAATCCTCAAGCTCCCATCTGCCTTCTTAGAGAACAAGATTGAGGATTCCCATGGAGAAACACTGGGCCTTACAAACCCATTTCTCTGCAAGTCCTCAAACTGTACCCTCAACTCATGAAGCTCTACGAGATCAATCCTATAAGATGGTGTAGATATTGGTTCCATCCTAGGGTACATGTCGATGTGAAATTCTACCTCTCTGAAAGGAGGTAGTCCCGAAACATCATCAAGAAAGACGTCATCATACAGGTCCACTACTACAGGATACATCAGACTCCTCACATCAATAACTTCGAGGGTGAGGCTAGAAAACTGATGAGTAATTAACTGCACCATCTTCTGAGATAGTCCATCCATTGATTCAAAGGTTTCCTCCTCACAAGTGATGTTCAAATGGATTACATCCTTGCCAATAGACCACACTTTGTGCCTAAAACAGTCAATCGTAGCATGGAAATGTAGATAGCCAATCCAAACCCAATATGATGTTGTAAGGCCTCGACGCTCCTATTAGAAGATCCCAACTGAAGGATCGCCTCCAAGATTGAGCTCACACTATCTAAAACAGTGTGTGATCAACTAATATTCTCCCTTATGAGTCTCTAATTGAAAGGATTGATCCAACAGCTCCATCAGAATCTCTAATCTATGAACGTGTTTCGTTGAAAAGAAAGAGTGAAAGGAACCTATGTTCTTGAGTTCTATAGATAGGGTGTTATTGACATAGATCGTACCTCTAAAATTCTCGGTATCACCGTAGTTGTAGGCCTCTACTAACTGTAGTTGGGCTCACCACTATCCACTTGCTCCCTATGGTCGGTGTGGACCACCTGGTGGTGGGGGTGGTAGAACCTCAAATCGCCCCCACCGCTTGCTGCACGACCTGCTCCCCTGCCACATCTTCCACCCTACAGGCCTCTTCACATGATCCTCAGCTACTGCCTAAGTGGTTCCTTGATCGTCCGCTAATCATTGGTACGACGAGTTGGGCAGTCGCAAGCCATGATGCCCTGCCCGTAGCTTGATAAGCACAGTCTTCTTACCTATTAACCTCCTCTACCTCACGATCTCTACACCTATGACCATACATCCTGGGGTTCCCCTATGGAAGGTTTGGTCCTCTTGGACCTCTACATCATTTGCCTACTACCTGCTGTAGATGACTCGGCTACCTGTCGTCTGGTGGTGTCTATCGCCATTGGTTCTTATTCAGTTAATAAGATCTCCAAAAATTATGTTTGCTCGATCACTCTAGCCAACATCAGAATATTAATAAATGTCATCGATTCTCTGATCTCTCGCTAAAGACCCTGCTCAAACATATGGGCCCTAAATAATGGGTCTCGTACCATGTATATAGAGTAGCGCAAGAGGTCAATGAATCTCACTGAGTACTGGGCCACTGATAAGCTTCCCTACTGTAAGTGCAACAACTCCTATATATGCACAGAGCATAGTGTTGCTGGGATGAACTCCACCCAAAAGGGGTTGTCAAAGTCTATCCAGGTGAGGGTCACCCCTTCATGTAACTAGAGCATCAGGCTTTACTATGTTACTATCATTCCTAGAAAAAGACTAATATCTAGGATCACTACATGCTCTTTCAGTGTCCCAACTAGGCAGAAATTTAATTCAACGGCCTCTAGCCATTACTTAGATGCCTGGGGATCTTTCTCACCACAAACCCTCAGAGGTCTCTGCCACTAGAACTCGTGCAATGTGCTTAGTTGGAAGCCACTATCTTCTAGTGGGGTTTGTGGTAACTGCTTCCCTCCTAGTGGTGGTGATGCGTGTACACCACATGAAGGTTCCAACAGAGTCTGAGGACCCTGAACCAAAGCTTCATTGCTTGGTGTGCTGTCATTGTGTGCCCTCTTAGAAATCATGGATAGCTATCTCTGTGGACACAACCTGAAAATAAATAGGTGCAGCATGGTTAATAAGATATACTTGGTGAGATGACCCAAAATAGATCAAAATTAAAACATTTCCAAAACACACGCAATCTGTGTTTTCTTGCGCTAAGTCAGAAATCAGAATTCATGGTCCTAGTGCATGATACGCTGACCGCCGCACCAACTATGATCTCCTCGAATTGGAAACCACACTCAAAAAATTAACACTATTTCTCCATTAGAAAGATCAGAGTCCTTGTTCTTCAATAGAACTGATTCCTCTGATATAACGTTGTCATGACCTGTCCCCCGGGATCCGTGTCGTGACAACCCCAGGACCGCCTTCTATAGGATAGGATTTGGTGACTAGAACCAGAAAGTTGTATCCCAAAGACAAGAAGGCATTTCCTTTAAACCTGTAAAAACAAATAGACTAGAACATAACAAGATTGAACCACTAAGTAAAACTGGTGTAGTAAAAGTGCGTACTAAAAGTAAGTGGGAGGAATACAAGCCAAATTGTAAAGATACAACTTCAACTGAAAAACAATATCTCATGAGATTGTCAATTTGAGATCCTACCTGAAGGGTATGTAGGATGCATCTCCATAGCTATCCACGTCAACAGTCACCATCGTCCACTGTTAGGTCCTAGCTCCTGAGTATCTGTCAACGTTGCCTGTTGTTTTCCTAAGAAAGAACAAGGTGACGGGGAAGCCCATGAATGGGTGAGTATAACAACACCTAGTAGGGACCCCAAGACCCACAATGGTCTCTCAGGATTCAACAAAGGAAAACCACAAGCATCATCTCAATAACTAAGCACCAAGAAAAAGAAATACCTCAAACAATGTATAACAAAAGTACAACAGTACAGATGATTAGTCATAAAGATAAATCATCTTACTCTATCAAGAGGCACTACCGCTAACCCACACAGTGTCGATAGGTACTAACCCCCACAAGACTCACATAGGATCGATAGGTTCTAATTCACACAAATAACTAGGTTCAAATTCACCTAGAATCATTAGGTGCTGATCCATACAGAATCATTGGGGGTTGATTCACACAGAATCTCTAGGTGCTGGTTAACACAAAATCACTGGGTGCTGATTCACATATAATCGCTCTCCATTCTTCACATCTGAGCTTGTCATATGAGTCCTGCTCATAGTACGCTTTTCTTTGGGATAAAATCTTTCTCAATACATCAGAAATATTTCTTACCGGTACAAAGTCCCATGAAGAAATAAATCGATGAACCTCTATGTTATAAGGGTTTTAATGCCACAGACAACACATCAACTGGACATCTGGTCTTTATGTTATTGGGATTTTAGTGTTGAGGGCCTGGTTGGATTCGAGGTTGATCCCACTTGACCTTACTCTAATATTCTCCAAAACTCTCATGGGGTATCTTAAAAGGTCTTTCTCACTCCAAAGATCCTAGTGCCACATTCGGTTCGTCAAATGGATGTCTGGTTCGGAGGATACAACCTTTTCAGCATTTCTGGGATCGAGAGGGGTCCAGGTCCGGTCCGGCTAGGTCCAAGCCAACCTGACCTGGTTTGGGTTGAACCGGACCGGTCTGGGTCTGACTGGGCCCTATTGGGTGGGGCCTCATTGGGCTCATACCTCTAGGTCACGGACCAGCCTAGCCCCCCGGGCGGTCCAGCCTGCTCGCTGGCGCATCCTACGTGGGGGTCGTCTGGTCCGCCTCCTGAAAGACTCAAAAATCCATTTGGTTTAATAAAGGTTGGTGCCAGGTGGCGTCGCCTTGTCACCCACATGACCCATATGGAGCTGGTCCTAGCCTTCATCACAGCTTTGTTAGTGGCATCATTTTCACCACAACATGTGACTACTCGCCACCTCCAACCTCCATATTAGGTCGTTGTCAGCCTCCTATCAAACCATTGTTGTGCCGGCGGCTGCCTTCGCCGGCCGACACCATTTTTTTGTGCCTCCACGCTGGTGCCGCCTCAACGAATATTCTGCAGGCCACAAGTTGAGCTTCAGTGTTCAGTTTCCATTTCTACTCATGCCTTTGGGCCTCTCTAGATGTTGTCGACGTTGTGCACCTCCAAGTTTCATGGTTCTGTCATGTTTGAAAAACTTTCCTCTGAAAAACGTAATGAAAATAAAGCGGAAGAGGGTCTAGGCCTTGTTCTTTGGGAATGTGCCCTCTGCATTAGAAATATAAAAAGTGGGAGAAAATTATAAATAAAATTTAAATAATGATAAACTCCCATCAAATCCCACGTAATGACCACCCGAAAATTCCAGAATGAGGAGAAGAATTGCAGGAATTTATTGAATTAATTTTGAACCCCTACCTCGAGATTCATTAGAGATGTCACAGGGTTGGAATAAGATTTCACGCTCGATGAAGCCGCTGAAACTCATCGATCCTAGTTCGTTGATGCCTAAGCATTCTTCTCCATTAGTAGAAGGTGTCTCGTCACTTTTCTAGAGGTTCCTCGCTTGATAAATCCATGCCAAAAACTCTTTGTCGAGCCCCATTTAAATAGAGGGTGGAGGGTGGGTAATGCACTAAGGAATTAATGAGGTTCTTTAATTGACGTAATTAATGTGCCAAATTAATTACACAAGGGGTGGTTATGCAACCAAAGTGTAATTGATCATTTAATAACACATATTAAATTCCTGACTACCTTTGTGGTCCCATAAACCACCACTCAACTGGTGGTAGGAGAAAAATAAATAAAACAAAAATATCTATGTTATTTTATTATTTCATTAAAAACCCAAAAACCCTAGATTTTCTACCTGACCTACTGTGGTCTAAGTGAAGCTTCCCTTAAGAAAATTCTAGTGCTGTAGATTCAATGGTGTCCTTAGATTTCAATTCCTGAAATTGGTTTAAAAGTAACAAAACACCTCCCACATGATTACTGAACGTACCTTAAAAAAAGTTCAAAATATCATTCTGGGCACACCGGGCTTCAGAATCATACACCGTCAATTTTCTTGTACCTGTAAAAATACCAAATAATAAAAAATTTAAAAGGAATTTCCGGCTCTTTACATCTTGTGGGGATAAATTTGAGTATATCATATGGTCTTTACATTTCATTTACATGTTCCAGATAATATTTTGAGGTATTATACTTTCACATGGTAACCTATTACAGATTTAAAAAATTTATTTATTGGTTATAGTAATAGTAACAATTTGTGATATTTTATTTGGTACATTATAATTATGGAAATGGATTTAATGATGTTTCAAATTTACATGTTGTGGTTTTGGTATTTGAGTCCTTTTTTGGATATATAATTTTTTCAGAATCTTTTTTAGGGATTTTACTGAGAATGTAATACATTTTGGAAAAATGAGGTGGAAGAAAAAACTAAAATAATATATTCTTATGATTATTATGTTTATATATGTTGTTTTTTTTGTGGATATAATAACTATCTAATCATATATACTTATAGTGAATAGATACTATTTTTATTAAATGGATAATCCTACAAATTACTTACATGTTCTCACCAATCAATAATTTTTTATGTTTAAAAAAAATAGTTTGATGGTGATTTAAGGATATTTTCAGGTATTCAATATTATTTTTGGTGGATGTTATGGTCTTGAGTGCTTATATTTTAATTTCTCTGAAAATATTAATATATTTTGACATAATAGTGACATTCCTGTTATATAAATTTTATTTGTGTATTGAAATTCATTAGAGTTGATTATTGGTTTTGTTTATTTATTATTCATTTTATTTTATAAGGTCAGTGACTCTAATTCATGTGTTTCATATCCTCAATTTTACCTAAAAACTCAGGGTCTATTAGAGGTGGTATCCGAGTTTCACTCTCACCTAATATCTATTGAGTGGTTCCTCATAGTGGAGGGTTATAATATAGTGGAATCAAATATTTCACTAAATTTAGAGATGATTTTTTATTTAAGAACATGCCAAAATCTCATGGTATTTGTAGGTTAGTAGTGATACTCCATCCTAACAAGTTATATAGACCAAGGAGATAAAGTAGTATGTGGATATAAATCCCCATATGATCTCACTCGAGGACTTTGAAATCTAAATATAAATATATTTTATAATGTGAAATCGTTGTAGGGATGAAATCAATGGGAGGTTTATGCATCATTGTCATAAACTAGTTTGTAATTTTCCTTATAGAACATATCTAAGAACGTGTTTATTTTATAGTTATTGATAATTTATCTTTTCATAGAAGAAGTAGATAAATTATATTCAAGTAAAGTATAATGGTGATTCACTATTATATATCTTTTAAATAAATATTTTTTCACTCTCAAATGTATTTATTTCTATTCATTTGAAACATGTTTTCCCACTTTAATTTAATTCTAAAAATTAGATCTTAAACATATTTCTGTAAAATGTTTAGAATTGTTAGTAATGAAATTATAAAAAAATTGTACGTAATGTAAAATTTTTATGATCTCTTTCATTCCATGTTTCCATTACTATGTTTCATATTTTTATGCATAATTTTTTTAGAACTATTTTTTAGAGATATTGAATTTTCTTATAAACATGTGTGCAATTCATTACCCTCAAATCACAACATATTTTATGGATATGTTTTTAATATAGTGTGAGATTTTATTTAGTCATATATTTTTATAATTTTTGAAATATAGTTTGTATTGTTAGTTATTAGCCATTTAATTTAGTTAAAATTTTCATAAATGATCTTTTTCATTTTCTTTTTCATGTCAGCGTAATGCTTTCCAAAAATGAATTATTTTCTATTTCATGTTGAATTATAAATTCCTCTTAATGAGTTTTATTATTAAATAAATTTTATCATTTGTAAAAGTAAATATAAACTATAAAATAACATGTGGTTAACAAAATGGTGAAATAAAAATGAAAGGATTGGAGTGGGATGTGACCAAAAATGATATGAGGGTACATTCGTGTTGCTATACTTTTTAAACAACATAAAAGGTTTACCCAGTGAAACCTCTTCACTTATTCATAGAATGGATTCATTTTTCACTTTTTCTCTATATCTTTATCTTGACATTAGTCGATATTTATACAGATAAAAATGAATGAAATAGAAAAAGAACATCAGTTTTTTAATAATGCTCACCTATGTTATGATGACTATGACTTTGGCATACGATGGATATTATCCCTCTCACACACCACCTCCATCTTAGTATCTAAAAAGGAAAAGGAAGGGTTTTGTAATTAAACCCATTATATTGTAATATACTAGATATAAAATAAGCAACAACCTATTGTTATTTATATAAGAAAATATGGTTTTAATTCTCTAAGACAATATCACTAGTGTTATATTGATTTCCTGATTAAAAATATGAAATCAATCTTTTTTCTCACCTGAATAAATTAACAGTTCTCCATTAATTATTAGATTTGGTAATATAGAAATTATAAGTGGGTTATAATTTTCACCATGTTTAGACATCCGCTAGATATATTTCACCAACATTCACTTCTTCTTATTTAGATAAAAAAATTATGTTTTTTTCAATGAATCATGGGGACACTCAATTTGTGAACTCCTAGAATAGGAAAATGAATTCTCATTCCTGATTTCTTCTATTTTATATGATAACCAAATTATATTACTAAAAAATGTATTATAAATCAATATTTCTTTACCTCCATAAAAAATATATTTCTGGAACCATGTTTTTATCATGATATTCAGTACACTTGAATCTTCTCAAATAATTAATTTTAGTTCTCCTTATTCATCAATATTCATATATAAATTTCCTCATTTAACTATTCCTTAACATTTATTAATAATATACATAAAAAATCCATCCACAGATTCATGAAAATAATGGATTAAACTACTCATGGTTTCACATTACTTTATAACACATAATATTGGATGATCTTCATTCTCCCACAATATCCTTACATACATAGTAAGGTTAAATAAACTGTACAACCTTCATGTGGATAAAATATAAATTATGAGCATATTAAATATATAATGGATATAACCTATGATTCATATATATACTATAATGGTTCTTATTGGAACCTATGAAATAATATATATTATGATTTTATTAGTACCATATGATCTCCCACACATGAACTCTACAAATTCATCCTCCATAATTCTTCTTATTTATATTATTCTTCACAATCAACCTCATTTCATCTAAAATCATGTGTAATAGAATCATGTTATTTCACCTTTGAATTCAGAAAATTTTCGTTATAATATTTTGTTTCTAGAAAAATTCATATTCTATTTACCATATGTAAAATCTAGTAACTTTCTAAATTATCTTCATTAGTTAATCTTCTCTACCGATTCACAGTTCCAACTACTTATTTTGATGGATATTTTCATAATAAATTTAGAATTTTATAAACTTCTTATTCTAATATAATTATAGTGTTCCCATTATAAAATGATTATTTTAGTTTTATTCCAATTATTCAAAAAAACCATACATGAAAGAACACTAGTGAATTTATTCTCCTCTCAAGAAGAACGAAGATATTATCTTTTAACATTATTAAAAGCATATGATACTAACAATGTTTTCTTTTATAACTACTGTCTTTATAAAATTAAATTATTACCCTAAAATATTCCTTGTAATTTTTTTTGAAAATTATATTTTATTTTTTAGAGACCAGGTGCTGAGATGACAAGTAATTCTGAGACCTGAGGTTCTCGAAATAAATGTTAAATTTTCTTATAATAATATAATAAAAATATAACTTGTGTGATGTTTTATTAACTTTTAAAATTATTCTAAAATTTGAAATATGAGGGAAACACTGGCTTCATAGCAGCACGTTTTTTTAGGCATGACATAACTTTGACCGGTGTGGGTGGACTGTAGAAAATCATTTTTACACATTTTAAATAAGACTAAAAATAATCCTTAATGGTTCATTTTATTTTTCTTTTAATGTTTCAAGGAAATGTATAAATGTTGTGATGGAGAGACAAAGAATCTATTTCATTTCATAAATGAAAATGTGTGGTGAGGTTGTAACTTAGTTGAACAGTGATGCTAAAATGCATTTTTTCAATTAATATCTTGGTAGGATGTGAGATCAAATTCACACTTCGTGGAGGCTCTAGAAAAGGGAATGAAAACATGTTCACAAATATTCTCATTGGAGAATGATGAATTATGGTTGATCAGTGATCATATTCGGAATAGGAATTGGTGGATTGATGAAATGATAACATTGGACTCAGGTATCACTAGTGGTCGATCCAATCCTAAAGGTAGGGATTTTTTCCTTATGATTCATTTCCTTTTTCTTATTTCTAACGATGAACACTAACTAACCCACAAATAGGTTGATCCCTAGTTCTATTGTTTATGAGGGATGGAAAAAATATGGGACAAATGTGGGATTAGATCTTTGTGATTTTTAATAATTTCTTAAGGATCCTTATGACAAGAATTAATTTGGGAAGAGAAAAACAACGACTTGAATCTATTCTTCGACTGCTCTTGGGTTCCCCTTTTCTGCTTCCTTCTTTGTGAGGATATGAGCGAATTTATTGTTTCACCTTTGATCTGTTGTGCAACAATCCAAAGTCCAGGAATTTGACACCATATAGACTCCAATGTCGTCAAACGGTAGGTGTGACATGAGATGTGGCCGCCAAAAGAGCAGACCGATGGAGGAAGTGGCACTGGATCAACAGAGTGGCTTGGCCAGTCGAACAGTCCCTACCCACAGTGACATGAAGTTCGACTGGACAGCGATTATGGGGTGACCCATGGTAGGGGGCCATGGGTGGGGGTGGAGGCATGTGACCGTGGTGGTGTGGTCGTGGGTGGCCATGAGAGCCACGACCTAAACAGGGTCTGTCATGCTGGCAGGACGTGGTAGCCACTGCGTCCAGGAGACACCAACCAATTTTCTTTACCAGATGAGTCGGAAGTCGGTGGACTAGATCGGTAATGGGAGAGACCTAGCTAGGGTGGTATGGACCTGGTGATTTGGGTTAGGTGAGACCCTGGTTTGGGTTGAGTTGGGTCGGTCTGACTAGGTCGGACCAGACTTGCACCCTACTGTCCCCTTTTTACATGAATGCCCATAAATCTCAAATTGGGTGTTTGTTTGATGAGCTATTTGTGGAATTGAGAACCATGCGATAATGTGATCTATTTGACATACTCTAATTGAGTTTCTGTGGAATTTGGAATATGGCCTTTTGGATCTAGGAGTGGGTTCTCCTGGAACCATCATGCTATGGACGAAATCCTACAGCTGGCTACGACCAAGAAGCTGTGTGATTACCTTGACGGTATGTGTTACATAGCCTATATGTCTTATCTAGACATTGTTTCTTACCAAGACTAAGTTGGTACTTCCCTATCCTACCAGGGTGAGATAATTCTAGTATTTATTGACACATCATGTGTTACATACACTCTCTTTGTTATGAACACTCTGTGTATTACCTGTATACTCTCTATTACGAACACTCCTTGTGTTATCTACACTCCTTTTTTACTGAAACTCCATGTGTTACTAGTTTTGTGTTCTATGGATTCTTATAAAAATATTTTTTACATACCATACACTTATACTTGGTGTGAGTGGAATCTAGTGGCTCTCTTGATTATACATCTTAGAGGCTACACTTTCTATACCTCGTTGGTGGTCTACATGGTTTAATACGTAGTGATCTTTTTTGTGGTTTACATTTTGCGATTCCTTGTGGTTTACTTTGTGTTTTGGGTCCCTAATGAGTATCGTTTTTCTTACCCCTGTATAGGCTTTTCCCACATGTGATATGCCTTATGTAGTTGATTGGCCACTCTGACAGAGTGCGTAGTGGTCTGGAGAAAGGGGTGCTTCCAGGTTACCAGACGGATGTGGTGCGCTTTAGTGACATTCAAACATCTTACTAATGGTACCCTTGAAGTATGGTTTTTATTAGATGAGATCCATAAACATGTACAGTTCCCTTTAATTTGGTCTTTTATTCTAGCCCCTTTTCATTGAGTTTCGTACATTACTCTGAGTGGTTGTCTTAGTGTCATGCATACCTGTTTATTCAGTGTTGTCAATTCAACATGTTTCTTAGAGATGTGTGCGTGTGTACATGTACATTGGAAAATGCCTCCCCTTTTTCTGATATTCATATTCAGTGCTAGTATCTAGCCCTTAGAATATGGAAGGCGAGCTTAGGATAGTTAAAAAACGGGACCTAGAAAATGGGTCAAGATAGAGTGGTATCCAAGGGATGTTGGTTTTACTCTTGTTTTGGGGAAAAAGTGTTAATTGTTTCATGTTCGGATATCAGGACAGGGATCCCAGTATTGGTGCTACAGTAAATAATTCCATACACCAGGACCTTGAATTCAGATTTTCATCTCAATAAATTAATATGCTAGTTGCATGTGGAATAAATGGTTCTTGAATCATATATGAATTGAGTGTGTTCTAATATCCTATTTGAGTCAGATTTAACTCACCAAGTATACTATATTTACATTGGTACATCTTGTTCAGTTTCATGATTCTTTCACACTTGTAGCCATGTAGGATTCTATGGAATGCCAATAAGGATGGTTTTCTGAGTGATGAGGCATCAGTGTAGGTAATGTTTCCAAATATAGCACCTCCCAGTGGTGCACCAGTGATACCACCACCTGGAGAGAAGCAGTTCTTATCAGCATTTCCGATAGAGGTTTCACATAGACTTAGTGCATTGCATGAGTTCTAGAGACTATAACCTCTCATGTTCATAGTTGAGATGTGTAACACCCTAATTCCAGAATCCCAGATTTGGTTCAATATTACATATCATTGGCATGATCACAAAAGATCAAGACTTGAAAGACCTATTAGTTTAGTTTCCTTGGAAGTACTAGATACATTCATAATGTTTACATTACATCATAAAATGGAAAACATCAACAACATCGTTTCCATAGACAACACTGAGATCCCATATACTATCCTTGCAGGTCAGTCATAATATACTTCTTCAATTCTTGGGAAATATAAAACATAGAAAGGAGTGAGCTCAAATGTCCAGTAAGTATAAAAATATAGCAGAAACTTTTATAAATAATCATAAACATTTAAGGCAATGTATAAAACTAAAACAAAATCATTTTCAACATAAACATCATCATAATATAGAAAATATAAATCAATATAATTCCATTTAATTACTCACATGGATATACTACTAGTTGAAAAATCACATGCAGTATAAATAGCCACTTTCATAATGATGGAATGCATAATTGCAGACTTCATAACCACATAGTCAAGGACTTGTGCCAAGACTAAAAATAATATTTTTTGATGGCCTTATGCCAAGACCCTATTCTATCTCATAAGACCTACCAATGCATCGAGGAGCTATAGCAGGCCCCACCCGTCACTTACTAAGTCCAATGCATTTTTCATATGAAAAGGTTTAAACAAAACATAAGCATTCATATTAAAACCGGAATACGACGTGTCAATACATTATCTATAAACCATGAATGGTATGAAAATAAAACATCCACAATCAAACATATCAAAAAACTTTCAATAAAAGATGGATGTTTTGTATCATAATAAATCAACTTCAAATAATCTTAAAATCCATCAAAGGGTGTTGACATAGATGAAATCAAAAAAAAAATTAGAGAAATATCTCTTTCTATTTTTAAATCAATTAAGGAAACATTTATTTTGAAAATACTCTTATAAGCTTGTAAGGGAATCTTCGACGATGTTATAATGAAAAAAAATAATCGCACCCACCATATAAGTTGAAATAACTTTCTTACCGCAATTTTGTCGAAAAGGACATAAGGTACCATGTTTGGAAAATGACAGAAAGATTCCTTTCAAACCATTTTATTAAAAGTCATACAGCTGTATATTTTTCTTTAAACCATAGTCTAGTAAATAGTTAAAAATGTTTTGGAATACATTTTTATGAAAATTGGATGTTAATGATGAAGAGGTCCCCGAAGATACATACATAAAAACAACCTTGGATAATAAAGTGATTGTGAAATTAAACCTTACCTTGTACTTTTCCTAGGTAAAGGATAGGTTAACCTCCTGTATAATAGTGAAATAATAGTTATTAAATTATACAAGAATCATATATATTAATATGATATCATATATGATATTTTAGCATTTTTTTTGTTAATAATATCTTAGTATTATCAGAGTTTTGGGTGTTAACAACTTCATTTTATTTTATATGATTTGTTACGTATGTAATGTTTGTTATGGATAGGGTGTATCTTATTCATATTCAGAATGATATTAAGTCTTTAAACTTTTATTTTAATCATCTAATGAAAATTATTCTTGAATGGATATTATGGGGAAATAATTTCATCACGTTCATGGAGACGGTAATCCGTACGTACGCACGAGCAACAATATCATTATTTTGATATCTAAATAATATATAATTAGATGCTATATCATGTATACAGAATAATTATAATGTTAAATTTATTATTTACATCATGTACACATCATTATTATACCTATCCAAATAATAATGTATTGAATAACAATTACACCACGACGTGGAAATGGTAAGCCTTACGTACACACGTATGGTAACATGTCATTCAAAGGATGGATAGAATAATGAATATGGTTTTACCATATTTATAATAACATCATAGTATATATAATATACTGGATTAATTATTTAAGAATGTAAACAAAAAATAAATAGGGAGTGGAAGAAGAAAGGAACTAGAATGTGGTGATGAAATATTTACCTCTTCTTCGGGTTCTTCCTTTTGATATGATCAAAAGGGATCTATAGGTTGGCTTTATGACTAAAGTAATTCCTCTAGGATTATGGGAGGAAAAGTGAGAGGGTTTTTGGGCAGGTTTTGGCCAATCCAAAAGGCTTTTAAGGTGTGAATTTTGGGAAAGGGGGATTTCACTTTTATAAGAGGGGTGAGGGCCACCTTTGGAAAATCACGAAATATTGTTTTATATTAAAACAATTTTCAGTTTCTAATGTCTTAAAATTGAATTATTTAAAGGGTAAGGTGGGTATGGGTCAAAAACCACTCAACCAATCGGTTGTATATATATTTGTGTCACAATATTATCCTTATCTTCTAGATTCAACTCTTAGTTAATTAGTTTGACATTTACCATGTCTCTATGTATTTTTATATTATATGGTTAATAAAATTATTATAAACTCTCAAAAAAACCTCAAGTGGTTGATTAATGACATATATAATATTATTTAAGACCTGTGGCTAAACCTTAGATTTTTAAAAATATTATAACAATTAATAATATAATATTTGTTTTAAAGACTCTTTTATGTCAATTTTGACACTATTTAGTATTTTGTTTTTTCTAAATTCATAACAACATTATTAAATCAAAAAAACTCATCTAACCAACCCTAACATATTATATTAACCTATAAAATCAGTTTAATAAATTAAAAGTCTCAAATTACATTTATTTGGATATTTATAATATCAATTATTTTAATGTTTCATTAATTAGGAAATTAATCCATTATGAGCATGTCATAAATAAATAAACATATATAATGTATAAAAAAAATAAACAAAATACCATTTTCATGGAAATATTTTTAACTTTATAATGAATATTATAGTCAAATTTATCTTATAGGTAACCCTATATTAAAAATGGATTAGTTATTAAACATTGAATTTAGCACTTTTAAATGTTCTTTGAATTAAATAATAATAAATGTTCTTATCCAATCCATATGGACCAAATAGGTTCATATTTTATTTATAAGGTTGTTTTTGGTCGAATTATACTTATCCAATAGAATTAGGGCATGCGTTAGGGTAATAATAATATCATTTTTATCCTTAATTACCCTATATACTTTTATTTGTGGTAAATAAAAGTAAAAAGTTATTATTCACCAAAAATTATTTTCATCTTATTGAACCACATTTAACTTACTTATTTCAACCGTGTTTCTTGGATTTTTTAAATTCAACTAACATAAGAGGTAAAATTATGTTTTATGTAAATTTTCAAATGCTTCTCAGTGGTGGGTATAAGACGGTAAAAAGTTTCATTAAATTTTTATATATCTAAAATTATTATAAACTGACTCCAATGAATTACATTGAACTTATATAGGTATTATGTATCTATTTAGACCTAAAATAAATTAATTTAAATACTTATTTAAATAAAAATCATGTTTTTAACTATAACTCAGTGTTTTCAATATTCATAAAAAGTTGAATGTTTTTAGAAAAATACCAAAAATAAACCCTAAGGTAATTTCAATATTCCAAATCCAAAAATGAAGTCCATTTTGAAAGATAAAATTTATAAAATTCGAAAAAGTAGGTATTAATATTCATAAAGTCTAGTTTGATTGGTTGTGTTGTGTTAGAACTTGAAGTTGCATACAACACCCAATACTGTATTATTCAAAGAGAAGAATACCGTAGAAGATTGGGGTGTTACATTCTCCCCCCCTTCAAATAATTTAATCATCAAAATTTCTTGAGTATTACAACATAAAATGACTCAGATGGTTCTTCATCATAAGTTCCTCAGGTTCCCATGTTGCCTCTTCCAACTTATGGTTTGTCCATAGTACTTTTACAAGACGATACGTCTGGTTTGTCAGCACTTGTTCTCATGAATCAAAAACCTTGACAGACTCTTCACAATAATACAAATAGGGTTCCAGTTCTAATTCCTCATAGGTGAGTACATTCATTGGTTTGGGCATGTATTTTCTCAATAGTGATACGTGGAAGACATCGTGATATTTGGAGAGACTTGGTGGAATTGCCAAACGGTATGCTACAGCCCCAATTTGTTCTAGAATTACGAATGATCTGATGTACCTGGGACTTAATTTTCCCATCTTAATGAAAAGTATCACACCCTTCCATGGATATACCATTAAGAAAACATGATCTCCTACCTGAAACTCCAAATCCTTCCTTTAGTTATCTGCATAGCTCTTCTTCCTACTTTGAACTGCTTTTATGTGGTTTTTTATTACCTTCACCTTTTCCATCGTTTCCTCCACAAGTTCTATGCCTACAAGTTTTCTTTCACCAAAATCATCCCAACAGGTTGGTGTGTGAAATATCATTCCATATAATGCTTCATATGGTGCAATCTGAATTATTAAATAGAAGCTATTGTTATAGGAAAATTCAACTAGAGGAAAATATTGATCCCACATACCTTGAAAGTCAAGTGAGAATGATCTCAACAAATCTTCTAATGTTTAAATAGTCTGTTCTGATTGTCCATTAGTTTGGGGGTGGTAGGTAGTGCTCCAACGAATTTTAGTATCCACGACTTTCTGAACAGTTTTCTAGAATCTTGATGTAAAACGAGGATCACGATCAGAAACAATTAATATGGGTACTCCACGAAGTCTCACAACTTCAATAATATATAGTATTGCTAGACGTTTAAGTGGTAAATCTTCACTTATAGTAAGAAAATGTGATGACATGGTAAGATGATCAACAATGACCCATATTGCACCATTTCTTCTTAGAGTCTTTGGTATTCCCATGAAAAATTCCATAGTAATATTTTCCCATTTCCACTCTGGTATGGGAAGAGGTTTCATGACTCCCCCAGGTTGTCGCCTTACAGCTTTCACTTGTTGACAAACCATACTTCTTGACACAAAATCAGAAATCTCCCCATTCATGTTGTCCCGCCAAAAATGTTCCTTCAAATCTCTATATATCTTAATGCTACCTGGGTGTATAGAGAAATTTGAACTATGAGCATCATCCAACAATTTTCTTTTCAGATCAGGTATATCAAGAACAAAATGTATCTTCCCAAATTTCAAAATTCCATCTTCATTCATAAAGTCACTCAATCTCCCATCATTCACAGCATTAATCTTCTTTTGAAACTCTTCATCATCAGTCAGAGAACTCTTTATCCTTTCTAATAAAGATGGTTTGGTATCCATTTAAACATTTATTGATGTTTCACCTTCCATGGTGACTCCCATATCCATCATTACTAGATCCATCTATATAGGATCCATTTCAATTATCATCTTGTTCAAAACTCCATGATCCTTTCTACTCAAACCATCTTCCACCTTATTGGCCTTCCCTGGGTGGTAGTTTATAGTGCAATCATAATCCTTGAGTAGTTAAAGCCATCACCTTTGCCTTATATTGAGTTCTTTATGTGAGAAAATATACATCAAACTCTTGTGATCAGTATATATCTCACATTTCTTACCATAGAGATAGTGTCTCTTAATCTTCAAATCAATGATTACAGCCACTAACTCAAGATCATCAGCATGCTAGTTTTTCTCATGAATTTTTTGCTGTCGTGATGCATATGAAATCACCCTACATTCTACATATGGACACAACCAAGTATTTTCTTTGAAGCATAACTATAAAAAACATACCCATTATTCCATGATGGTCGAGTCAATAAAAGAGCATTGACTAATATTCTCTTCAGTTCTTCAAAAAATTCTTCCAAATCATTTTTTCACACAAATTTAACCCCTTTCATGTGAGTTTTGTTAATGGGTTATCCATCAAAGAAACATTCTAGAAGAAACACCGATAATAACCTGATAAACAAATAAAACGGTGTACCTCGGTTATACTCATTGGTGATGGCCATTCATGGATTGCCTTGGTCATAGAAGGATCAACATAGATTACATCCTTAGAGACAATATGACCAAGAAAATAAATCTCCTGATGCTAGAATTCACACTTTCTAAACTTCCCATATAATTCTTGTATTCTATGATTCTTCATGATAATGCACAAGTGATTTTCATGATCTTTATATATTTTGAAGTATTCCATGATATAATCAACAAATACCAAAAAATTGTCATCAAGATATTCCTTGAAAATTATAATCGTTAGATCCATGAAGACAGAGGGTGAATTAGTCAATCCAAAAGGAATTACTGTAAACTCGTAATTCCCGTACCTGGTTTGAAATGATATTTTTTGGAATTCCTTCCTTCTTCACACACAACTTATGACATTCAGATAGAAGATCAATATTTGAAAATTATTGAGATCTATGAAGTTGGACAAATAAATCATCAATGCGAGGTAGGGGATAATTATTCTTTATTGTTATAGCATTGATCTCCATGTAGTAAATGCACAACCTCATAAACCCATATTTATTCATAACAAAAAGGATAGGGGCTCACAATGGAGAAACACTAGGGTGAATAAATCCTTTATTACTCTGGAAACCCATGAACATATTCTTTCACAATAGGTACATCCACTATTAGAACTTTCCCATCATCACCCACAATTATTTCATTATCTTCCTCCCTAATAATTGAATTTATTTGAGCTACTGGGGGTAGATCTAGATAAGAATTAGGTGTTGAAGTTTCTGCTCTAAATATATGGCACTCTTTATCATCATCAAAAAATTGTGACCTCCTTCTTAAAATAAATTTTCACATCATGGTCCGAAAGCCAATCCATACTGAGGATTATATAAAATTCAATCATGGGTATCACAATGATATCAGCAGATAAAGAACTTGTTTATGCCCTAATGGGTGCTGATTCACAAAACATTTTTCCAATGATACTTCCCTTAGGATTTTTTATTGTAAACTCCCTTGTTAAATCAAATTTTAAATATATAATGTTCATAGAAAACTGGTAAGATATGAAACAATGCGATGATCCAAAATCAAATAATTTATTTTCTAAACTTGAGGAAACCAATAAATTACATACCACCACATCTATCGGAGCTTCAACCTCAGCCTTAGTGATAACATAAGTGTGAAATTGGTCCCTTTGCCTTTTTTGAGTTATGTTCTTCTAACGCTTAGTAAATTCATTCACATAATACCCCCTTTCTCTACAATTTTAGCATTCAACATCAACAACCTCTTTCATCCCGTTGCAATCACGAGATTGGTGACCTTATTCACAATAGTTGTAATAGACTCCCATTTCCATCAGACAAGTACTTGGGTATTTCATTCCACATTTACTGCAGGATGGATATTCAAATTTTGCATTCTTCCACTTATTTCCATTTACAGAGTGTTTAGTAGATCTCTTATTCTCTTTGTTTTCATTCAAGTCATAAGACAGAGAGAATTATTTTAATGTCCTGATAATACATGAGACAATATCTTCATACGACGAGAATGATTATGAGACTAATTTTTGATGGTGAAATGGTTTTAAACCATCAAAGAAATGATTAATCTTACTTCTTGGGTTACGTATATAATATGCATCATGCATTTCTATCCTTGTAAAGTAAGATTCATACTTTGCTAAATTCTCATCCTCCTTTTTCCTCAGACTCATAAATTGTCATTCCATATCCACTCTTTGATCATTAGGAAATTAATTTCCATTGAAAATTTCTTTAATACCATTGCATTTCATATTTGATACTTCATCGTATTCATTTGTGTTTTGAATCAATGACCACCATTGATCAGCATCTCTAGTGAGGTCGTAAACACCCATGAAAACTTTTTCCCTTTCGCTACTCCCTAAGGCATGGAATATTTTCTCTTAGAAATTTATCCATTTCTCGGCTACTATTGAATTTGTACCCCCATTTAATGTTGGTGGTTGTTTCCTCATGAAGCAATCTAGCATTGATCCTCCACACTATGGATCAGGATGCTCCATATGGGTGAGGTTATTATTCGTAACTTGAGTGAGTTGTCTTAATACGGTGATAAGATGATCCACACCAGTTGCTTCACCAACTCTAGTATAATTATATTGAGTATGAGGGAAATCATTATATGGAGTGTGTGCATTGATATGGTTTCAATTCTTTCAACTAGGCACCATTTCTAAACAATGGCATAAAATGGATTATTTTATGAATTGCAATACATAAATCCAAACTTGTAAAACACATAACATAAATTGAGCAGTTTAAATATATAATCCATAAACATAATAATTTTTTCTTTGATGAATTATATACTCATAAACCCTTCATAATGGATTGTAAAAAAATTTGAATTATCCTATGAATATCCTCCGGGAGTGTCGTAACCGAGAGTGGAGTAAGGCACGTTGTCGTGCACTAGTTCCTATTCGACTATAGATCAATGAAGTGTTTTCGGGTTTTACCCCTAGGTACATATGTGCCAGAGCAGCCTCTACCTTCCAATATCTATATAGGGATTCATTTCATGGAAAACTCACAAAATCTCTATAATCCCAAAATTATAGAGATTTCTTCGATACTAATCCTCATGTCTATGTTAGGGCTATGTTCTCTAATCAGAGTTTATCTAAATCTAGTTTCCGAGGTTTGCACTAAACTTCCTATGACATCAACTCTAACACACTAGCCCCAAAAGCCTAGAGTTGGTGCATTATTATGTATCATTGTCATGCTCACAAAATATCATGTCTCGAAAGATTGATTAGTTTAGTAGCCTTGGAAGTACTAGATACATTCATAAGGATTACATTACATCATAAAATGGAAAACTACAACATCATTTTTTAAATAGAAGACAATTCGATCCCATAGACCATGCTGTAGGTGAGTCATAATATACTTCTTCACATCCTATGAAAAATAAAACATAGAAATGGGTGAGATCAAATGCTCAGTAAGGATAATAATATAGCTGAAACGTTCATAAATAAGCATAAAAATTTAATACAATGTATAAAACTAGAACCAAAGCCTTTTAAACATAAATATCATCATAATATTGAAAATATAAATCAAAATAATTCCATTTACTTATTCCCATGGATATTCTACTATCGAATAATCAAATGTAATATCAATAACCACTTTCATAATGATTGAATTCATAATGCCAAACTTCTTAACAACATAGTCAAGGCCGTGTTCCAAGACTACAAATAAGATTTTGTCAAGTCCTTGTGCCAAGACACTATTTTGTCTCATGAGACCTACTGATGCATCTAGGAGCTATAACGGGCTCCACCCGTCACTTACTACATCCAATGCATTCCTCATATGAAAAGGGTTAAACATAACACAAACATTCTTATTAAAACTGGCATATTAAATGTCAATACATTATCCATAAACCATGAATGGTATGAAAATAACACAACCACAGTCAAACATATCTCAAAAACTTCAATAGAATATGGAAGTATTGTATCATAATAAATCAACTTCAAATATGCCTAAAATCAATCAAATGATGTTGACGTAGATGAAATAAAAATATTTTTAGAGAAATATCTATTTATATTTTGAAATAACTTATGAAATTTTTTTTAAACATTATTATATGTTTGTAAGGTAAGATTCAACAATGTTATAACGCAGGAAAATAGTCACACCCACCATATAAGATAAAAAACCTTCTTACTTTAATTTTGTCGAAAAGGTCATAAGGTACCTTGTTTGGAAAATGATAGAATGATTCCTTTCAAATGATTTTATAAAAATTCAAACAAGGGTATAAATGACTTTAAACCATAGTCTAGTAAGTAGTAAAAATGTTTTGGAATACATTTTTAAGAAACATGGAATTAAATGATAAAGAAGTCCTAGTAGATACTTACGTAAAAACAACCTCAGATAATAAAGAGATTGTGAAATTAACCCTTACCTTGTACTTTTTCTTGGTCGACGGTAGGTTAATATCCTCTATAATGGTGAAATAATTTTTATTAAATTATACAATAATCATATACATTAATATGATGTCATATATGATCTTTTAACATTTCTTTGTTAATAATATCATCATATTATGGTCGTTTCGGGTGTTAACTGATTAACTTTCCATTATAAGCATTGTAAAAAAAGTAATTTTTGTTATGGATAGGATGTATCTTATTCATATTCAGTATTATATAATGTATTTAAATATTATTTTTAATCATATAATTAAAATTAGTCTTGAATGGATATGATGGGGAATGAATCCCACCACGTTCGTCTAGACAGTAATCCGTAGGTACGCACGAGCGACAATATCATTCTCTTGATATGAAAATAATATATAATCGGATGGTATATCATATATAAAGAATAATTATAATGTTATATTTATTATTTAAATCAATTACACATCATTGTTATACCTATCCAAATAATAATGTATTGAATAACAATTACACCACGACGTAGAGACGGTAAGTCGTACGTACACACGTATGGTGACAAGTCGTTCAAAGGATGGATATAATAATGTATATGGTTGTACCATATTTATAATAAAATCATAGTATATATACGATACTGGAGTTATTATTTTAGAATAGAAACACCAAAGAAAGAGGAAGTGGAAGAAGAAAGGAACTTGAATGAGGTGATTAAATATATACCTCTTCTTCGGGTTCTTCCTTTTGATTTGATCAAAAGGGCTCTATAGGTTGGAATTATAACGAAATAAATTCTTCTAAGATGAAATGAGGATAGTTTAGAGTGTATTTGGTCCGTGGATGGCCGAGCCATAAGGCTTTGAAGGTGTGAATTTAGGGGAAGGGGGAGGGCCCTTTTATAAGAGGGGTGAGAGGCACCTTAGGAAAAGCTAGAAATATTATTTTATAATAAAAGCATTTTCAGTTTATAATGACTCAAAGATGAATTATTTAAAGTATAAGGTGTTTATGGGTAGAACACCACTCAATAAATAGGTTTTAGATAGCTTTGGGTCACAATATTAACCTTATCTTCTAGATTTATCTCTTTGTTAATTAGTTTGACATTTACCATGTCTCTTTGTATTTGTATATTATATGGATAATGAAATTACTATACACATCCAAGAGAACATCAAGTGGTACATTAATTACATATATAATATTATTTATGACCGTTGGAAGAACCATAGATTTTTAGGAATATAATATTTGTTTTAAAAACTCTTTTATGTCAATTTTTACACTATTTTGTATTTTGTTTTTTCTAAATTTATAACAGCATTATTAATTCTAATAAAATTCATATAACCAACCCTAACATGTCATATTAACCTATAAAATTAGTGTAATTCCTAAAAAGTCTCAAATTTCATTTATTTGGATATTTATAATATCAATTATTTTAATATTTCATTAATTAGCTAATTACTACATCATTATTGTGTCATAAATAAATTAAATTATTTATTGTCTAAATATTATAAATAAAATAACATTATATAGGAAATATTTTTATATTTCTAATGACTATTTATAGCTGAATTTATCTTATGTGTAACCCTATATTAAAAATGGATTAGTTATTAAACATTGAATTTAACACTTTTAACTCTTATTTTAATTAAATAATAATTAATGTCCTAATCTAATCCTAGTGGACCAAATAGGAAAATATTTTATTCATAAGGTTATTTTTGGTCTTATTATACTTATCCAATATAATTAGGACATGTGATATGGTAATAATAATATCGTTTTTACCCTAAATTACCCTATTTTACTTTTAATCGTGTTAAATAAAAGAAAAAAGTTACTATTCACCAAAAATTATATTCATTTTATTGAACCATATTTTACATACTGATATCAACCGTGTCTCTCTGATTTTTGAAATTCAACTTAGAGAAGTGGTAAAATTATGTTTTATGAAATTTACAAATACTCCTAGGAGGTGGGTAAAAGATGGTAAAAAGTTCAATAAAATATTTATATATATATAATTATTATAAACTAACTTCATTAAATTAAATAGAACTTATATGGGTATTATGTATCTATTTTTACCTAAAATAAATTTAAATAAATAATTATTTAAATAAAAATTCAGTTTTAAACTATAACTTTGCGTTTTTCACTATTCATCAAAAATTGAAGCTTTTTAGAAAAATACCAAAAAATCACCCTAAGATAATTTTGATATTCTGAATCAAAAAAGGAATTCCATTTTGAATGATAAAATTTATAAAATTTCAATAGGAGGTTATTACTATTCATAAGGGCTATTTTTATTTGTTTTGGTGTGTTAGAACTCGATGTTGCGTACAACACACTCTTCTATATTACATAAAGAGAAACGTACCATGAAAGCATGGGGTATTACAAGATGGATCCTTATGTAGATGATCATTGGATGGAGTCAATTATAGGAGTCATCCTTTTAATAATGATGCCTCCCGACCACATGGTAGTCCTATCCAGGTGCCTTCTTTAGGGATCGGCAGAGAGATGTTGGAGCTTAATGACTCAAATGCCTGAGGAGGTGGTGCTATCCTGGAGATACATTGAGAAAATATTCAGGGGAAGTTATTTCTTGAAACATTATGCTCTGTGCATATACTACAGCAACTACACCTACAACATGGCAGCTAGTCAGTGGCCGAGTACTACGTGAGATTCACAGATCCTTATCACTACTCTACATACATGTTGCAGAACCCATTATTCAGTGCCCATACCTTTGACCAGGGGATACCCCAATAAATCAGGGTGTCGATGATATCCCTTAGCATCCGTATGCATGATGGGGTGTCAGAGCGAGATCTACTAGTAGAGAGATTTCTTGTGGAGCAAGCACTGATAGTGAGTTCTACCAACAGGTGCCAGGAAGCCGATTCATTGGAACTAGGTACTAAATTCTCAATCAGGGACTGAAATGAGTCAATTAATCTAAGGGAATACCCCAAGATATGGGATCAGTAGTGCGAGCCTCCCATGGAAGAGGGAGTAATCTAATGGATAGATTGTTCTACTCCTATGGTGGTTGTGGGTATCTAGAAAGGGTTTTTTTGACCAACCATAGGACTGACAAATAAATGTTTTAGGGACCAAAAAGGAAACAGTGGAGGTGGATCAGGGTGGTCTAGTAGGCAAAGGATGTGGAAGAGAAGCGGGATCAGTGGTAGGAGGTGGATGGAGGTTTGAGGAACTACACCCATCACCCAGGTTGTCCATCCTGAGCATAGAAAGCTATTGGATAGGGGCAAGGCCATCTCCATGTGGTGGAGGATTACAATCCTGAGACTCCCAAGATGATTATAGGTATGATATATTTATATTACACCCTAGATTCTGTTATGATAGATAAGGGTGGAAGTCACTCTTATCTTGTAACAACCCTTGTTTGAGACATATAGATTATAGTGGGATAGTTGATTTGATCCATCTTCTTAGAGACTCCTACAGTAGTGATTCAATGACCAGACACCGATGCCAAAAGTGTTCCCCAACTCTTGGGGGGAAAGATTTTTGGTTGGTTTATCTTGGTCGTAGCATCAAGGGCTTATGGTATTATTCTGGGTATGGAGTGGTCATCCACAGTCACTACTCTGATCGACTATTTTAGGTGCAGAGTGTGGTGTTCCCTAGGCTATGGGACCATTTTTTCCTTTATTGGTGAAAAGGAGACACAAGCAGCATATGATGGAATCACACGTAGAAAGGTGCAACCTATCTCACATCATTTCTCTTGCATGACCCTCAATGTAGTCGATGTGACGCGTCCTCAGTTTCCTGCACTGGTGGACGAGTGCGAGGACATATTTCTAGAAGATGTTCCATGACTACCTCCTTGTAGTGAGTTAGACTTATGCATTGACTTGTAACTCTATATGGAACCAATATCTACACTAAGATACCATATTACTCCTTCAGAGCATCATGAATTGAGGGTACTCTTGGAGGACTTATAGAGAATGGTCTTTGTGAGGCCTAAGGTACCACCATGGGAAGCCCCAGTTTAGTTTTCCATGAAGGAAGAGTGGAGATTTAGGTTATATGTGGTCTTATAGAACCTAATGTGGGTGACCATGAAGAAAAAGTATCATGTACCAGAATTTATTGATCTCTTCGACCAGCTTAAGGGAGTGAGATGGTTCTCAATGATAGACCTCATATCAAGCTAGCACCAGCTTCATGTATGAGATGAGGACATCCCAAAGACAGCTTTCAGATGTTGGTATGGTCACTATAAGATCATAGTGATTTAATTTGGAGTTCTGAACTCCCCAGTGGTGCTCATGGGACACATGAATATGATATTCTATTCACAGTTGGAGGAGTTTGTAGTTGTCTTCCTTGATGACATCCTAATGTACTCAACGTCTGAGGTGGAACATGTGATACACTTAAGGATGGTCATGGGATTAATTCGAGAGGAACTAATTTATGGGAAGCTCTCAAAGTTTCTTTTCTAGATAAGATAGGTCCACATTCTAGGACATTCATGTTTATAGGTTGGAGTTGCAGTAGATCTAGTAATGATAGAGGCAGTTCTTGCTTAGGGGCCAAGACTATTACTGAATTGAAGAGTTTCCTTGGGTTGGATTTGTTCTGTTGGAGCTTCATACCTGATATTTATAGAGTAGAAACATCCATGAAATACTTGACATGAATGGGGAAACGTTTTGTATGTATCAATATGTTCCAGGAGATATTTCAGCAGATGAGATAGTGTTTGATGATCACTCCCATCCTGATATTTCGAGATGAGGGTGTCATGTATGTGGTGTTCTACAACGCATCAAGGGACAAGGTTACTTGTGTCCAAATGTAGGGGAAATAAGTGATTGCCTATAGTTTATTGTAGTTGATAACATGTGAGAATTACTACATAACCCACAGTTTGGAGTTAACGGCAGTAGTCTTCGCATTGATGATGTGGTGTCACTATCTTCTGGGTGAGCGATTTATCATCTACTCAGACCAAAAAACTATCAGGTATACATTTTAATTAAAGGATCTGAACCTGGGACAATGGTTTGGGCTAGTTTTCCTCTACTAGTATATATTTTATATAATCTATACTCATAGGAAGGGGAACATGGTGGTAGATGTTCTCAATTGGAGATCAAGTTCATAGCTATTGAATGAGGCCTCAAAGCAGTTTTCCAAACAACAAATATCCTTCGTGGATAAAGATAAAGATGTTTATCTCTAGTCATTGGTGGTTACCCTTCCACTCTTATAGTGCATGTGGTAGTCATATCTCCTAGATTTCATCTATAAGACTACACATTCTTAGATGTCCATAGGGAATGCCCCTGATGGATATTCAAAAGGTGCGGAGTACATCATCCCTTTTAGAGGGCACATTGTCGTACCAGTGAAGTTCTGGGTGGAGGTGTAGAGGGAGTTCCATACATCCCCTTTGTCGGTACATCTTGGTGTGGAAATTTTGTACCGGGAATTTGGACGTCAGTTTTGGTGGTTGCTGATGAAGAATCCACTGGAAGATTTTGTCTCTAGAGCCCTCACTTGTCAGCAAGCGAAGGAAGAACACTAGGTTCCAATGGGTTTGAATCAACCCTATAAGGTGATAGAGTGGAAGTGGGCTGGAATACCGATGGACTTCGTAACAATATTACCACATAAATCCCGGGGGAACAATACTACCTTGTTGATCTTTGACCGACTCAAAAAGTCATGGCACTTCCTAGCAATTCGAGAGTAGGGTATTGTAGAGGTCTTGGGATTCAACTATGTATAGGATATAGTTTGACTACATGGAGTCCCAATAATGATAGTCTCATCATGTGATGCTCGTTCCACATACTAGCTGTGGAAGGGATTGCCAGAGGCTTTGGGACTCAACTACGCTTGAGAGCAGCATTCCAACAAAATATAGAAGGTCAGATGGAGTGAACCATTCATATCCTAGAGAACATGCCACGTTATTGCAACCTCGATTTTGGATGCAGTTAGGAGGATCACCTACCCCTGGTGGATTTTTCATACAATAACAGCTACCACTCCACTATCAGTGTAGCACTCTTTGAGGCCTTGTATGAGAGATTATGCTGGTCAGCACATTGCTGGCCTAACCCCGTAGAGTCATCACTCATGGGCTCATAGTTGGTACATGCCACTATGAAGAAGGTGAAGGTTATCTAGGAGTTGATGAACACTGCACAGAGCTGTTAGAAGTCCCATGCTGATAGGATATGGAGACCCTTGGAGTTCATAGAGGTAGACCATGGGATCCTTTAGGTCTCACCACTAAGTGGTATACAAATATCTTGTCAGGGGGTAAGTAATCTCCAAGGTTCATCGAATCATTTCTTATACTATTTAGAGTGTGTGAGGTTTTATACCACTGGTCTCTACTCCATAGTTAGAGTGGGTTCATGACATCATTCACATATCCCAGCTAAGGAGATATGTACATGACCAATCACACATCATTGACTAGGGTGATATGGATGTTGATGATGGGGCAACTTTTGTGGAGTACCAGGTAGTGATCAAGAATCGACAAGAGAGTATCCTTCAAGAATGGCTGATTTCTCTAGTGTGTGTTTGATAGAAGCACGAGAATCTATAGGAGGGCACATTAGAGTGGGGGCTCATATTCTTGGTCAGTTTCCCCTCTCATTTTTTAGCTCTTGTTTTGGCTTTTGGGGACATAAATCCCTATGGTGGAGAGAATGTGATATATCAGGATATTCCATGTATAGTTTTTGGAAAATTATAAGGGATTATTTAATGAATAGATGTAAAGACAACACATGATTTTGAGGCCTTGGGTGCCCGAAATATTTGATCAAACTATTTTTAAATTTTTAAAAATATATATTATTTTAATTTTTAGTAATATTTAAAGGAGTTCTTGGATTTGAAATTTTTGGGCACTATTGTGTTCAGACAACATTATTTTCTTAGGAATTACCTAACTTCGACTGGTGCGGGTTGACTACAAAAATATTTTTAGAAATATTAAAGAAGAATATAAATATAAATTAAAATAGTTTTATTTTTCTTTTATCATTTCGTGGAAACAGATCAATCTTGCGACACATCGATAAATAAGTTTTTTCCATTCATAAATGAAGTAGTGTGGCGATGCCACAACTGAGAGAAACTATATTGATGAAACATGTTTCTTCAATTAATAGCTTGGCAGGGATGTGAGATTAGATTTTAGATTCCAAGAGGCTTTGGAAAAAGGAAATGAAACGTGTTGGAAAATCCTCTTATCGATAAAAAATGACTGGTGAAAGATCGAAAATATGATTCAGAACTTGCATCGCTAGATTGATGAACGACGAATGTTGAACTCATGCATCGTCAGCAATTGATCAAATCCTCAAGGTAGGGGGTTTATTTTCTTCTCCATGATTCCTTACCCAATTCGTGTTTCAAACAAAGAACTTGGACCAACCCATGAATAGGTTTATCTATTGTTTTATCATTTATGTGGGATGGTTATAAATGTGGGATTAATGTTATAATTATATTTTTATGATTTTAAATTCATTCTTCATGATCATGATAATAAGAATGAATTCAGGCTAACCTAAACAAAGACCTAGATCTGTTCTTCATGTGTTGTTGTGTTCCAATTTTCCCTTTCTATCATTGTGAGGATATGAGAGGATTTATTATTGCATCTTTAATCCATGTCACAATAATCTTGAGGCCGAGAATTCGACACCACAGTGACCCTGCAGACGTGAAATGAAAGGTGAGGTGTGAGATGAGGCTGGTGATGGTGAGGAATAGTAACGGAAGCGAAACTGGCCCGAAGAATCCACTGGGCTTGGCGGAAAGCCGCCAACATTGTATCCAGTGGCAGTAGAGACTTACATTATGATGGGACCATGGCGGTGGGGCGACGCACAATAGGGGTCCACATGTGGCGACGACTGTAAGGGCCCGTGAAGAAATGGCTGCAGGCACTGAAAATAGCCACAGTCATGGTGGGACATGGTTGTGTGGACCAAAACCATGGTGTGATGTTGTTTCATCCAATGGTAATTCTATCTCATAGAAAACATGCGGGAGGAGCGACCATCCGACAACCGGCTGTGCTGGTGGGACGCTGCAGCTACCACATCCGGGTGAGACAAATTTGCCCGCTTCAACAGAATTGGCTAGAGCCGGTGGACCAGACTAATAGTGGGCTGGGCTGGACACAGTGGGCTGGGTCGACCTAAAGGTTTGGTTTAGAACAAGTGGGTCGAGTTAACCCCGATGGTCGATTTGGACCCGCTGAGTCAGGTTAGGTTGGTCCCCGGGTCGGGTCAGACCAGACCCGAACCCAACCATCTCCTTTTTAATTAAACAACCATAAATCTAAAACTATGTGTTTGTTTGACGATCCATTTGCTATGTTGGAACCCTAGGGACAAGGCATTCATTTTGATATAATGTAAGTGAGTTTCTATGGAATTTTTCATGTATCCTTGGGGCTTTAGGTGTAGGTTCCCCCCAAACGAGGGTTCTGAGGACGAAATCCTATGGATAATAGTGACCTAGAAGTTATGTGATTACCTATAATACGTGTCTTACCGAGATTATGTGTCTTATCGAGACTTTGTGTCCTACAAAGACTGATTCGGTACTCCCATTTCCCACTAGGGTATGGTTATTCTAATCATTGATGACCCTCTGTGTGTTACCTGGACTCTGTGTGTTATGAACACTCCGTGTGTTATCAACACCCTATGTGTTTCCAATACACTGTTTGTTACTACTTGAGGGTAATGTGGTTTCTTACGACAATACTATTTATATACCATAGACTAATAATTGGTGTGATCTGACTCTATTTTCTCTCTTGATTATACTTCTTAGAGTCTACACATTTTGTATCACTTTGGTAGTCTACATAGTTTATTTCAGAGTGATCTTATTTGTGGTATATTTCATTTGATTCCTTGTAGTTTACCTTGTGTAAATACTTTATGGTTCGGGGTCCCTACCAAGTATTATATTAATCACCCCTACACAAGATTCTCCCACATGTTTCATGTCTTGTGAATATGATCAAAATCTTCGATGGAGTCCTTGGTGGGCCGGGTATAGGGGTGCTTCAAAGTGACCCAACAAACATGGTATGCTTCAATTAATTTCAATAAAATTACTATACCAACCCTTCAAGTATGGTTTTTTTAAGAGGAGATCCATGAGCTTTCACTTTTCCATTCCATATGTGATTTTATTCTGACCCTTTTTTCTTTTGGTTTTTGACTTTATTATGAGCGATCTTCATAGTGGCATGCATACCTATTTACTCAGTGTTTTAGGTTCAACACTTTATGTGGAGATGTGTGTGTTTATGTGTGTGTGTGTGTGTGAGTGTGTGTGTGTGTGTAGATACATAGTAAAATTACTCCCGTTTTTGGGATATTCCTACTTAGTTCTAGTTACCAGCCTGCGGCATATGGGAGGTAGGTTTGGGGTAGTCACAACATGGGCCCCATGGGACGGTTTGTGGTAATTAACATTTTTCATTTTTGTTGAAAAAACTCATGAAGAGTGATCTCTATGTTTAGAAATTATCACATTGAATGATAACCTAGATATTTACGTTCTATATTATTTTCCCATTATCCACTTTAAAAATCCTGTGGGGACTAAACCACAATAAATTTCACTATATCACCATATATGGTTTAAAATATCCTTGAGTATGTGTCAACAGACTCTAGCCCCTACTTCCTACACCATACTACTATTTCTTGGATGTTATCTTTGAGACTATTTTTTTTCTTGATGATTTCTTAGATGCTAGAGTAATTGATCTTCCTTAAAGTTGACAACTATTTTCTCCTCTTCATTATATAAATTATTTACAAAAAACATTAATGTTTGTAACCTATTGTAACAGTGGGTTCCCTAGAAAAAAAATGAACAATACTTTTGATTACCATTACATGTTTATAAGTAGATATATAAATGTGTTTCTTATTACCATATTTGTTTCAATATTTATTTATTGACAACTTATATTTTAATGTCCTTAGATTATGTTCCTTATCAAAAGGTTATAGCAGTTCCCATCCATAATAAGAACCTTGAGATACTATGATAGAAATCAAAAACATATGTTATATTTTCTAGATACATCACACTATCTAGATACATCACACTGACCTTCACAAATTCTTTTTGAATAACATGTGATAGGGGATCATAAGAATTGAGTATTCATCTCATCAAGTTCTCACTTAGTGATCTATAATAGTGAGATCATGAAGACATACCCACAAATAGAAACATGAAAAGTTTCAAGTGACATTGTTTGTTCCCATCTATAGACATGTGAATTGGTCTCCTGACATTATATTATTATTATATTGTTCTATTTGATCACATAGTTTGATACATGGTGACAGCCATATTAATGAGATCATATAGAGGTAGTTTGTGTTGGGTGTGTCATTTTTGGTATGACATTGGATAAATGATCAAGATAGAATTTGTCTCTTCTGAGTTGATTAAATGATATATCAACATCCCATATTAACCATGATGGTAGTACCATCATAAATCCATGGCCACGGAAAAATAAGTTAAGTCCATACAGTGAAGTCAATAAATATATAAAGCAAAAAAATGACGATGACACATGTGTGAATACTACTTTATAAGATATTGCATGACAAGAAGATTATATTACATAGTGATTATTCAATAGAGGAAGTCTTTACTATGAAATTTATTATATCCTTAGGATTCATTAAGGTTTTATTGACTCTTCACTTTGTTTGAGGGTTGGACTCACTTCTATTGAGATAAGAACCTATAGAATCAAACAATAAGTGTATCCACAAGTTAAATGAATTAAAATGAATAGGAATTTAGAATGAAGTGGGCCCCATGAGTGGGGGTTGGTTAACATATGGGTATGAATGACCATAAAGAAAACTAATTCAATTATATTTTTCATGTTTAGAATAAAGTTGATTGAAATTATTTGTCATGGTATTCCAAAATTGTTTCAAAATAAATGTGACTATGAGAAAAATATAATTTTTCGAAGGGACATTGGATGTTCAAGGTTACTTAAATTATTTGGAGTGACTATAGGATGATTTAATTGTTCATGTTTTATAATATAACATTTTATAGTGTTATTTGTATGTTATAAAATATTTTGGATATTTACGATGGGTTTCCTAAGTTATAAATGTGTGAGATGGTTGAAAATGAAGGTTATTACGTTCTAGGGAACAAAGTAAAATTTTGGAAGGTATAACCAAAGTATAAAAGCTCATTTAATCCTTCATAATTTTAAGCACCAACGTTTTCATCAATTCTGATAGATAATACCTCTTCTCTTATAGAATCAATTACGTAGAGATATATTTATAAGGAAGAACATGTTTGGATCGATTATTCTTTTTCGATCGAGTTTGAATTTTTCAAGTGATGGAATGGACATCATAAATCTCTTAGATTTACCATTCTATCACCCAAGAAAAATAGATCCATGATTCTGAATGTAAAGAACCAATGATTTTTTAGTGAAAATTATTCTTGGTCTATTTTAATATCTTTTTATGGTTATGTAAAATGTATGAACTTATTTGGTTATATGTTTTGGATTTTAAAATGCCATTAAGAATTGTGACCGTTTCTAATATAGTCATTGAATAGTGATCACATGATTAGTATATATATATGGCTTTAACAAATCCAATTTACTCAAAAAATGAATGAAATGGCCTCATCCAGTAGACTTGCCCCATAAAAATTCCATTTGTTGGTGCTCAGAAAAGAGGTGGCTTCACTGGGCTTCACCCTTGACAAAGTCCAAGCTGATATTGAATACATTAAGATCGAGCAGAAATTATTACGAGTGAAGTAGAAGCCGATAGTGATTACCACTCAAGCAATGTTATCTTAGCCACCCCAAGAGTCTATCACCATCGCAGACTTTACCCTAAGGTCTTATGCGGATTTTTTAAGGGTTTATGTAACAAGAACCTAGTACTACGATTATGCACTTTATTCTTGTCTAGATAATATACATTCTTTTTATTATTGTTACTTTGTAAATAGTTTTTAAAGAACAAGTAATATTTTTAGTTAATATTCAACTAAGAAATATATTTTGATGAATTAATAAATTATTGAATGAAAAAATATTTTAATAAATAATAATTATTATTATTATTAAATTAAATATAATTAAATATTAATTATCATATAATTTTATGAATAGAATTGTAATTTTTATTAAGGTTTGAAAGTTGTTTTTATCAAATCCCATGAATTTTGATAAAAGTTTGTTTTTATTTTAAAATTAATCATTCAGATAATTAGAAAATTATTTAGATAAAATGAATATTATTTTTGGAATCAGGATATTGAAATTATCCAATGGTGAATTTTTCATAATTTTCTGAGACAATCGAATATTAGGATAAAAATTAAATACTGTTTAAATATATAATGTGTTTTATGACATAATAATGACCCAATAGTGATGTAATAAAATACTATAAAAATTATTTTCGGCCAATATATGTCTTAAAATCAAAATAATGTGATTTTGGGTCTGTTTGAAATATTTTACAAAGCTTTCGTGGACCCGTCAAGGCTTATAAAACATTTTTTATTTTTAAATTTTTTTCCTTGAGAGTGTGACTCACCTCCACATAAGAGCGCCTATTATTTAAATAATTTAGGATATTTTCCATATAAAATACCGTTTTAAACTACCCATTGGAAAATACCATGGGCAAAAACCATGGTTTGGATTGTGGTTTTGACTAGTTTAATGTGAGGTGTCCCAAACCTAAATAATAAAGAATCTCATCTCCTTTCCTATATAAACGCACCCAAGCTCCCACTTCCTCTTCACTCAATGACTTTGGAGTATGACCAACCCACGAACCCCTCTATCTAGAATCATCCCAAGGTGCCCCAAGCTCCCAAAAAGCCTCTCTCAAGCCTCTCTCTAGCCTCTCCCAAGATTTTTGGATCAGACATCCATGTAAGAGATTTCCTCTTTTCCCATTTTTGTCCAATTTTATTTAAGATGTTATGTAATTTTTGTCAATTCAAAATGTTGGGGTATGATTTATCACCTCCCCCATACTTCCCTATTTATTTTTGGAAGATGTGATTCCCATTTATCACTCAATAATTCCTCCCATGTGCACTTGTTACCATGCCGAAATCCCATGAGGGGTTTCTCTCTCCACTTTTACATTCAAGTGATTCTTCTGTATTATGCATCTAAATTCCATAAACATTGTTGGTACATGTTTAAATATGACCCCATTATTGTACATTTAATATAAATATGATGAAACGCTATTTTAAATTTTAGAAATTTTAGCTCTCAAAATGGAATTCATTTTTCGATTCGGAGTATCGAATTTAGCCTAAGGTGAAATTTTGGTACTTTTCGGATAACTTTCATATTCTGATGAATAGTGAAAATTACTAAATTATAATTAAAAACAACTTTTTTAATTGAAATAATTAATAGAGATAAATTATAAATTTGAGTGGTTTTAAAGTATATTTAGAATATATTTTTTCAATTTAATACAATGTTGGTCATTGAATGTAATTTCACATTTAAACCAGACATAATCAAGTGTCAATCTTTTGATAGATATTGTTTCTTAAAAACACGCTATTTGTTTTAACAGCGGGATTTAATTATAAAATTAATTAATGCAACATATATGTTATGAATTTGGTAAAATAGATTTCATTTTTGAATTCGGAATATGAAATATATCTTAGGATGAAATTTTGGCATTGTTCTGAAAAACATCAATTTTTGATGAATAGTGAAACTACTAAGTGGTAGTTAAAAAACTGAATTTTTCATAAAACATAATTTTACCGCTTCTGTGAATGGAATTTCAAAAATTCGAGAGACACGGTTGATTTCAGTAAGTAAAATGTGGTTCAATGAGATGAAAATAATTTTTGGTGAATAGTAACTTTTTACTTTTATTTACCACGGTTAAAAATAAATAGGGTAATTAAGGGTAAAAATGATATTAATATTACCCTAACACATGTCCTAATCCTATTGGACAAGTGTATCTCGACCAAAAACAACCTTAAGTGTAACATATTATCATTTAGGCCCACTTGGATTAGATTAGAACATTTATTATTATTTAATTCAAAGAAGAGTTAAAAGAGTTAAAATCTAAGTATATTTACTAAAACATTTTTATTATAGGGTTGTACATAAGATAAATTCGATTGTAAATATTCATTAGAAAGATAAAGGGATTTCCTACATGATGGTATTTTATTTTTAATTTTTAGACATCAAATAATTTAATTTATTTATGACACAAAGATGATGCAGTAATTATCGTATTAATGAAATATTGACATAATTGATATTATAAATACGAAAATAAATGTAATTTAAGACTTTTTATGAATTAGAATAATTTTCTAGGTTACTATGATATATTAGTGTTTATTTAATAAACTTGGTTCGAACATATAATTCTGTTATGACTTTCAAAAAAATCATATATCAAATAGTGTCAAAATTGACACAAAATAATTTTTAAATCAAATATTATATTATTAATTGTTATTTTATTCCTAAAAATCTATTTTTCTTCCAAATGACTTATATAAGGATATATTTATTAATAATATACAATTTGGGGTTCGTTTGGCATGTTATAGTAAGTGTATTAACCATATAGTGAAAGAAAACAAAAAGACACGGTAAAAGTTAAATTATTTAACTTAGAGTTAAATCTAATTGAGAAGGTTAATATAATACCCTAAACTTGCCTAAATCCTATTGGATGATAGTATTTCGACCCATACCCACTTTAGATTCGAAATAAGACCCTTTTTAACCATTACAAACCGATTTTGACTTTAATATAAAATAATATTTTGAGATATTCCTAAGGTGCCCCTCTCCTCCCTTATAAAAGGGAACCTCCTCCCCCTCCCCCTCACACCAATTTGAGAACTCAAGCTCGGCCAACCACTGAAATATTCTCCTATCCACTTCCCTAGAATAATCCTAGAGGTCCTGGTCTTCTTCAAAGACCAAGCTTAGTTCCCTAAGTGGAGGATTCAAAGAGGCGTTCCAAAGAAGAGGTAATATCCATTACCGATCTTTTCAATTTCTTTCTTCTTAAACTTCTTCTTCTTTATTTGTTTCATGATAAAGTAATAACATAAGTATAACTTACATACTTATATGTTATTATAAATATGAAACAACCCTAATTCACCTTCTATCCATCCTACGGAAAAATGAAATCACTGCGCGTGCGTACGTACGGAATACCGTCTCCACGCCGTGGTGTAATCTATTTTACACCATCACCTTATAAGGATGGGTATAATGGTGTAATGAGTAACTATTTATGATTATTATAATTTAATATTGATACTTAAATAATATATATATACTCAAATACAATTCCACGATCATAAGAACGATATCATCACTCGTGCGTACGTACGGAATACCGTCTCCACGATGTGATGCGACTCGTTCTACATGATCATCATTACATAGTAATTATATAAATGAATTTAATGAATAGATATGATATATGTTACACTAATACCATTGTGGATATAAGGTATCTGTAACCTTAAAAGAAGAATAAGAATTTATTCGGCAAAACACGCATAAGAACAAAAGGCAATAAGGACCCGAGTAACAAGTAACAATGAAATATTACTAACAAGAAGCTAAGAATATAACCATATATGATATCATATCAATATGTATGATTATGGAATAAGTAAATAACATTATTTAAACCATTATACAGGAGATTCGGACACAAACAAATCAAATTGGACCTAAGGTAAGGGAAATATCACAATCTCATTTTTATCCGAGATTGTTATACTTTGGTATTTACTGGGGTGTATTTTATCATCCACATCCATGTTTCATCAATATGTAATATTATTTCCATCCACCTACAATTTTATAAATCCATTTTTACCCTTCGGTGAGTTTTAGTAAAAGATATGAAAGGAATCTTTTGACGTTTTTTGTACGAGGTACTTTTTGACTTTTCCGACAAAAGTACGAATAATGTTTTTTTAACTTATACGGCATGAATGGATTTTTAGAACATTATTTCCAAGAAGCATCCTTTATAAGTTTTCAAGTTTATTTTTAATCAACTTCTCTTAGTTTAAAATTGTATGACATGTTAAGAAAGGAAAAGTGTTTTTTAAGTAAAAAGGATATTTTCCTGAAGAATGAAGTTCAAATGTTTTATCAAAATTATTTTCCATCTAAGATAATATAGGTATCTGTTTTTATCTCTATTATTACATTGATTTGATTATGTTTTGAGGGAATTATTTTTATGAAGTCATTTACCTTATATGATTTGTTTTATGATATCATGATGTTTCAAGAATCCCATTTTTGTTACATGTGTTATGCGATGATGTATGATTTATGATTATGTGGCACACTTAAGAAAGGATTCATTATAAGATGGGTGGGACCTATATCTCCCTCCAATGAATTGGGTAAAGATTTTATATCTCATGAGATAGACAGGGCTGGAACGGTAGGTTATACCGGTTTAGTGAAACAGGACCGGAACGAGGGTGACTCGGTTCAGAAAGGGACTTTGTCCACTAAGATAGTCTTGGCAATGAGTCATGACTAACAAGAAATGATTTTCCATGATTATGTGTGGATGACACAATGTTTCAAGTTTTATGTTATGATTATGGGGATCTCATTTTCACTTCTATGATTTGTTCCATGTTAAGATATTATGATCTCTTTTGCAGGTTATGATTTTCAAAAAGATATGATATGATTTTTATTTCCTTTATTTGCCCTTGCTGAGCATTTGAGCTCACCCTTTTATGTTTTCTTTTCCCTCGGATATAAAGAAAGGTTTTATGTAAAAAAGGGAAGATCTTTATGGGAGATATTTAAGATCTTTCACCACGATTAGAAAATTACGTTCCGAGTTTCCATAGACACTAAACTATTACGATCCCTGTGTGTGTGTGTTTTGTTATATACCAAGTATTCCGCAAAAGTAATGTAATGTCCATGTACGTCAAGCTTCGGGTCTCTATAGTTGGTATCAGAGGAAAGGTTTAGTCATCCTTTGGAAACTAGGATGCGAGAACTTTAGTGAGATCCCTAGAGATATTTCTAAGGTATGTCTAGGGATGTCCCTAAGGTTAAGTATACGTAGAGGTTATAGTACTAGAATTACGCTAACGATCATAGAATTAAACCTAAGATGTTAGATATTGAAGGTACTCCCCCATTATTATGTTGTTTTCCCTAGCATGATTTTTCCCTCTCACACTATTCTTTTTGGGTTTTAGACGATGGATGGAACCCGAAGGAACCGTGTTGATCAATGCAATGGACAATGCAATGATTTCCCTCCTGAACAAACAAATGTTATGGGAGATGGAGTGCAAAATATTATTGCTATACTTACACAAGCTATGAATCATTCTGGACTTCCAAATGAGAAAAGAAGGGAACAATATTCTATTGGGTCCTTCATGAGGCAACGTCCGCCTTCTTTCAGTGGGTCTTCTGATCCACTTGTTGCGGAACAATGGATCAGTACCACTGAAAAGATATTTTCAGTTCTTCAATGTTCTGAGCATGATAAAGTCATCTTAGCAGTATATCGTTTGGAAGTTGAAGCTGATCAATAGTGGAATCTTATCAAGAATACGAGGGAAAGAGATGAAATTGAGTCCATGGAATGGGACGAGTTCAAGAACTTGTTTTTCAGTAAGTACTTCCCTCGTATTTTTCGAACAAAGATGGAAAAGGAGTTTCTTGAGCTGAAGCAGAATGATGATGAATTTGTTGGTATATACGAAGCAAATTTTACAAGACTTGCAAGGTATGCATCTGGCATTATCATCCAACCTGAAAGTAAAGTTGATCGATTTTTCAGTGGCTTAAAACCAAGTCTTCGAAGGGAATTAGCTATAAGATACTTTAGTAGCTATGAAAAAATTGTGCGTTGTGCTATCAAGGTAGAAATGGAAGTTGGTGTTACATATCCATCTCATGGTTTTGACAAGAAACGAAAGATGGAGTTCAAGGAGAAATCTCAGAATAATGGTGAAAAGAAGATGAATGTTTCTTTATGCACAAAGTGTGGAAAGAAGCATGGTGGAGATTGTCTTAAAGGGACTAGAAAATGTTTTAAGTGTGGAAAAGAAGGTCATCGAGCAGCTGAGTGTCAAAGTAATGGAAAAAAGGGATTCTAATGATGTGAATAAATCAAACACTACAGAGAACGCACCACCAACACTTCAATGCTTCAAGTGCAAGGAAATGGGGCATTATGCTAATAAATGCCCTAATCCAAGGGTTAATGATGATCGACATGGGCAACCACTTAAGGTAAAGGACAAAGGGAAGTCACATGCGATCACCATTGGAGATGTTGAATATGATAACGATGTGGTTGAATGATTAAGTGTTTATGTAATGGGATTCCAAAATAATGTTGTATCATAAAGTATTGGAATAGTTTTGTATTGGTCTAATGTGGTATTCAAAGTGATTGAGATATTTTTGGAAATAAGATGATATGAGCATAATGAAGGGAAAATGAGAAAATGAAATGTTTAACAGTATTCATGAGATCATGATTGATATATGGACTAAGTGATATCATTGTTTGAGTATATAGAATTTTGAGGATTTTGGTATGTGGAAAGTGTTAAATTTTAACTGCATTCATGTTTTCACTAAGGTTCAATAGAATACATGATTAAGGCCTTCGAATGATTGGAATGTGACCAACAAGATAGGAATTCAGTATTACGATATATGGGGATCAACGATGATATTAAATCTCTGGTAATCATTTTCACTATGTTATGAGAGTGGACCGAAGTATTTTAGATAACCCTAATGATTGGAATGGATTATGTTGGACATAAGTTAGTATTGTTTAAGGATAAAAGTTTTTGTCGATATTATTGATGGGATGTTATAGTAACATAGTTTTAGAAAAAGGACAACCTGCCGGACGGGCGACAGCCCATCGCGTCGGACAAGGCTATGGAAATCGAACCCACAACCGAAATGCGACTGGCCTTTATCGCCTACCACTGGCCTACAGGAAGTCCATGTTTAGTAGATACTAGTTTTATTATATTAAGTTGTATGACATATGATGTATAAGTCCATTTTTGGAACCATATATGATTAATCTCACTATAGATCGACTTATGTATATAATTTTTTTTGCTAACCTTTTGTTTGAGACAGATGGAATGACCCGTCATTCTATCAAATGATCTGCTAACACTTCACGAATAACAAATTCAACATCATTTATTTAAGAGATGAAGTGGAAATTGTTAAAGGCACGAACAACAGTGAGATTGTACCAAAATAACGTAAGTATTTATTCTAATTCAAATTCTTTAACTTTAGGGAAATGATCTTGAAAACCAAAAATGTTGTCCTAGTGATCTTATATCTGATGAATCAGATGGTACCTTAGATCGTCACAAATTTATGGCTTTGTGTTTTCTGGCTATTCCATAGCCATGTTCTCTACCACTCTCCATCAGAACATGATGGTTAGATTTCTCTTCCATATCCATATTTTCACCTATGTGGAAACCCAATGATTAGTTTATTTGGGTAACCGTTGCGTTTCATACTTTTGTTTTTAAATATTGGTTTTGATATTCCTTTTTTACGATGTGGGTTTCTATTAAAGAAACTTTTGAATAGTAAACTATTTATAACCCCGATGAATTTTGAGGGTGAAATTCATTTTAAAGGGGGTAGAATGTAACAGCCCGAGATTTTATGAAAAATATTCTTTTTAATTTTATTAATGTCTTGTGTTGTACGCTACACAAAAAGGTGCTTTCACAACACGCATCTTTGACTTGCCTTTCATTACACGCAATCGCAACCTTCGTCGATAGGGTGTGTAGTACGCAATACTGAGTTTCACGAAACAACGATATGCTATTAAAATATTATTAAAACTAGCCGTTATGAATAGTAATAACCACTTTTTAAATTTTAGAAATTTTATCTCTCAAAATGGACTTCATTTTTGGATTCGGAGTAACGAATTTAGCCTAAGGTGAAATTTTGGAACTTTTTGGATAACTTTCATATTCTGATGAATAGTTAAAATTACTAAATTATAATTAAAAACAACTTTTTAATCGAAATAATTAATAGTGATAAATTATTAATTTGAGTGGTTTTAAAGTATATTTAGAATATATTTTTACAATTTAATACAATGTTGGTCATTGAATGTAATTTCACATTTAAACCAGACATAATCAAGTGTCAATCTTTTGATAGATATTGTTTCTTAAAAACACGCTATTTGTTTTAAAAGCGGGATTTAATTATAAAATTAATTAATGCAACTTCTATGTTATGAATTTGGTAAAATAGATTTCATTTTTGAATTCGGAATATGAAATATAGCTTAGGATGAAATTTTGGCATTGTTTCGAAAAACATCAATTTTTTATGAATAGTAAAACTACTAAGTGGTAGTTAAAAAACTGAATTTTTCATAAAACTTAATTTTACCAATTCAGTGAATGGAATTTCAAAAATCTGAGAGACACGGTTGATGTCAGTAAGTAAAATGTGGTTCAATGAGATGAAAATAATTTTTGGTGAATAGTAACTTTTTTCTTTTATTTACCACGGTTAAAAGTAAATAGGGTAATTAAGGGTAAAAATGATATTCATATTACCCTAACACATGTCCGAATCCTATTGGACAAGTGTATCTCGACCAAAAACAACCTTAAGTGTAAAATATTATCATTTAGTCCCACTTGGATTAGATTAGGACATTTATTATTATTTAATTCAAAGAAGAGTTAAAAGAGTTAAAATCAAAGTATATTTACTAAAACGTATTTAATATAGGGTTCTACATAAGATAAATTCGATTGTAAATATTCATTAGAAATCTAAAAAAATTTCCTACATGATGGTAGTTTATTTGTAATTTTTAGACATCAAATAATTTAATTTATTTTTGACACAAAGATGATGCAGTAATTATCTTATTAATGAAATATTTACATAATTGATATTATAAATACCAAAATAAATGTAATTTAAGACTTTTTATGAATTACACTAATTTTATAGGTTACTATGATATATTAGTGTTTATTTAATCAACTTTTTTAGAACATATAATTCTTTTATGACTTTCACAAAAATCATATATCAAATAGTGTCAAAATTGACACAAAATAGTTTTTAAATCAAATATTATATTATTAATTTTTATTTTATTCCTAAAAATCTAAGGTTCGGCCAAATGACTTATATAAGGATATATGTATTAATAATATAAAATTTGGGGTTAGTTTGGCATGTTATAGTAAGTGTATTAACCATATAGTGAAAGAAAACAAAAAGACACGGTAAAAGTTAAATTATTTAACTTAGAGTTAAATCTAATTGATAAGGTTAATATAATAACCTAAACTTGTCTAAATCCTATTTGATGATATTATTTCAACCCATACCCACTTTAGATTCTAAATAAGACCCTTTGGAACCATTATAAACCGATTTTGACTTTAATATAAAATAATATTTTGAGATATTCCTAAGGTGCCCCTCTCCTCCCTTATAAAAGGGAACCTCCTCCCCCTCCTCCTCACACCAATTTGAGCAGTCAAGCTCGGCCAACCCCTGCCAGTTTCTCCTCTCCACTTACCTAGAATAATCCTAGAGGTCCTGGTCTTCTTCAAAGACCAATCTTAGTTCCCTAAGTGGAGGATTCAAAGAGGCGTTCCAAAGAAGAGGTAATATCCATTACCGATCTTTTCAATTTCTTTTTTCTTCAACTTCTTATTATTTAGTTGTTTCATGATAAAGTAATAGCATAAGTATTACTTACATACTGATATGTTATTATAAATATGAAACAACCCTAATTCACCTTCTATCCATCCTATGGAAAAATGAAATCACCGTGCGTGCGTACGTACGGAATACCGTCTCCACGCCGTGGTGTAATCTATTTTCCACCATCACCTTACAAGGATGGGTATAATGGTGTAATGAGTAACTATTTATGATTATTATAATGTAATATTGATACTGAAATAATATATATATACTCAAATACAATTCCATGATCATAGGAACGATATCATCACTCGTGCGTACGTACGGAATACCGTCTCCACGATGTGATGCGACTCGTTCTACATGATCATCATTACATAGTAATTATATAAATGAATTGAATGAATAAATATGATATATGTTACACTAATACCATTCTGGATATAAGGTATCTATAACCTTAAAAGAAGAATAAGAATTTATTCGGCAAAACATGCATAAGAACAAAAGGCAATAAGGACCCGAGTAACAAGTAACAATGAAATATTACTAACAAGAAGCTAAGAATATAACCATATATGATATCATATCAAAATGTATGATTCTTTAATATGTCAATAACATTATTTAAACTATTATACAGGAGCTTCGGACACGTACAAAGCAAATCGGACCTAAGGTACGGGAAATATCACAATCTCATTTTTATCCGAGATTGTTATACTTTGGTATTTACTGGGGTGTATTTTATCATCCACATCCATGTTTCATCAATATGTAATATTATTTCCATCCACCTACAATTTTTTAAATCCATTTTTACCCTTCGGTGAGTTTTTGTAAAAGATATGAAAGGAATCTTTTGACGTTTTTCGTATGAGGTACTTTTTGACTTTTCCGACAAAAGTATGAAGAATGTTTTTTTTAACTTATACGGCATGAATGGATTTTTAGAACATAATTTCCAAGAAGCTTCCTTTACAAGTTTTCAAGTTTATTTTTAATCAACTTCTTTTAGTTTAAAATTGTATGACATGTTAAGAAAGGAAAAGTGTTTTTGAAGTAAAAAGGATATTTTCCTCTAGAATGAAGTTCAAATGTTTTATCAAAATTATTTTCCATCTAAGATAATATAGGGTTATGTTTTTATCCCTATTATTACATTAATTTGATTATGTTTTTAGGGAATTATTTTTATGAAGTCATTTACCTTATATGATTTGTTTTATGATATCATGATGTTTTAAGAATCCCATTTTTGTTACATGTGTTATGCAATGATGTATGATTTATGATTATGTGGCACACATAAGAAAGGATTAATTATAAGATGGGTGGGACATATATCTCCCTCCAATGCATTGGGTGAAGATTTTATATCTCATGAGATAGACAGGGCTAGAACAGTAGGTTATACCGGTTCAGTGAAACAGGACTGGAACGAGGGTGACTCGGTTCAGAAAGGGACTTTGTCCACTAAGATAGTCTTGGAAATGAGTCATGACTAACAAGAAATGATTTTCCATGATTATGTGTGCATGCCACAAAGTTTCAAGTTTTATGTTATGATTATGGGGATCTCATTTTCACTTCTATGATTTCTTCCATGTTAAGATATTATGATCTCTTTTGCAGGTTATGATTTTCAAAAAGATATGATATGATTTTTATTTCCTTTATTTGCCCTTGCTGAGCATTTGAGCTCATCCTTTTATGTTTTCATTTCCCCAGGATATAAAGAAAGGTTTTAGGTCAAAAAAAGGGAAGATCTTTATGGGAGATATTGAAGATCTTTCACCACGATTAGAAGATTACATTCCGAGTTTCCAAAGAAACTAAACTATTACAATCCTTTTGTGTGTGTTTTTTTTATATACCAAGTATTCTGCAAAAGTAATGTAATGTCCATGTACGTCAAGCTTCGGGTCTCTACAGAAAACCCCAACAAGGAGTTTTGGGCTTGACCCGGGGTATCCTAATACAGACAATGATCCTTTCAACACTCTTTGTTATTAAACTCTCGAGGGATATTCATTGGTAAATTTACAAGATTAGTATGAAACATTATTAGGAGAATTTATAAAATCCCCTAAGAAAATATGTTGGATAACTTAGATTGACGCCTATAGATTCATAATTTAAGGAAATAAAAGCTATTTATATGTCATATATTATGTCCTTGTATTACCCTTTATGTTCTACCCCTAACATTCATTTTATTCCAACCAATGGCCGGTAATAGGAGGAATCGGGCTAACAACCGATATGAAGATCAATGTGATGAATCTGCTAATGCGATGTTCAATCTGATGAGAGAAGGAATCGTGAACATTCTCATGATTCTTTCAATATTATCTCATGATTTTAATAGAAACATGGGTCAAGAAGAACATTCAACCCCCCCCCTCACGAATGAAGAAGTTTCTATCTAGAGCATCATGAGAGAAAGTCCTCCTACTTTTAAAGGATCATCTGATCCCTCAATAGACGAACAATGAATCAACTCCATAGAAAAGATATTCTCCATCCTGCAATGATATGAACAAGAGAATGTTCTTCTGTTTGCTTATCTTATGAAATATGAAGCCAATAAATAGTGGACATTGATCAAATATATGAAGCCAGAGGAGGAGATCAAGGCATTGAAATGGAAGGATTTCCTGAAAATGTATTTGGATAAATATTTTCCCCAAACCCACCAGATTAAGATGGAAAGGGACTTCTCTGAACTCAAGAAAATAAGGTGATGAATTTGTCAGATCATATGACGAAAACATCACAAGGATTGCAATATATTCTTTCAACATTGTCGTTACCCGCAAATACAAGGTTGAATCTTTTTTGGTGGGCAGAATCCAAGCCTAGGGAAATCCCTGGAGATCCGTGACTTCAAAAACCACGATGAAATCGTATAATGTGGCCCCATGGTTGAAAAGAAGATTAGATAATCTCACAGGTATCATGGGCATAAGAATTTTAAGGTGGACATCAATTCTGGTTGTCTAATGGATAAATCCAACAGTGCTAAGAAATCCATGACCCCACTTCCCAATGGTGTGGAAAGAAGCACCATGGAAATTTTTTCTAAATGGGATGAAGAAATTCTTTAGGTGTGGAAGAGAAGGGAACCTAGATGTTAAATACCGACAAGAAAAACCCATGGCTATGACATAGGAGATGAACACTCAGTTCGACACTCAATGTTTTTTTCATTGCTTCAACTGTATAGAACCAGGTCATCTTGAAAATTAATTCCCTAAGCCAAGGGTTTTCGGAGGCAACCAATAACCTCCAAGGCAGCAAGGGAAATCTTTTTCCATCATTACTGCCGATGTGAACCCAGACAACAATGTGGTTATATTTTCTATAGTTTTCTATTCAAGAATAGTTAATATACTTTTTGATTCAGGATATATGCATTCTTTTATATCTCGAATGTTTAGTAGAACAATTCTAACACCACCACAAATCATGGAAGTAAATATGTCGATGAGTACGACAAATGGGGAAATCATTTCCTCCCTTGAATATAACTCCTACCCTATCTTAATTAGTGTATTTAACTTCTCGGCGAACCTCATCATACTCCCTCTAGTGGAATTTGATACAATATTTTTCATGGATTGGATTTACCTATATAGATCCAAAATAAATTTCCATGAGAGGGAAATCACTCTCCATGTAGAGAATCGACCCCCGATTCTATACAAGTGCAAGGAGAAAGACAGATCTTCTTTAAATATATCATCTCAAGAGTGCATATTACTACCATATGAGCACAGGTATCTGACTCAGATGATTGAGTCTAAGGAGGAATCCATCTGTGAAGTCATGCCTATTGGGAGGGAATTTGTTGAAGTGTTCCCCAAGAAATTTCCTACTCTTCCTCCTATAAGATATGTTGAATTTTTAACTGACCTTATACATGGCGAGTTTCAAATATCAAAGACTCCATATATAATGGATGTTTTGGAGCTTGAGGAGATGAAGAAAAAACTATAGGAGAATCTAGATAAATGGTTTATACGCCCTAGTACTTCACCATGGGGTGCACCAGTCCTCTTCATCAAGAAGAAGGATGGGTCAAATCGCCTTTGCATCAATTGTCGTGATCTTAAAAAAATCACAATAATGAACAAGTATCCTCTCCCACGAATTATTGATTTTTTATATAATTTATGTGGAGCACAATACTTTTCCAAGGTATATTTGTGGTTGGTATATTTTCATGTAACGGTGAAGAAGGAAGATATTCCCAAGTATGTTTTTCATACAAGGTACGGGCCCAATGAATTCGTAGTAATTCCTTTCAGACTCACTAATTTTCCAGCAATCTCCATTGACTTGATGAATATAGCCTTTCGAGATTACCTCGACAAATTTTTGGTAGACTTTATAGATGATATTATAATATACTACAACACCGAGGAGGATCATGAGGATTATCTAAGAACTGTACTTGGGACCTTGTGAAAGGAGAGGCTCTATGCAATGTACATCAATTTTGAGTTCTGGTTGAAGGAGGTCTCATTCAAGGGCCACATCATCAAAAGTAATGGGATATCTATGGGTCCCTCTAAGACAACTTCAATTGAGGGATGGCCGAGGCCAACATTGGTAATGGATATTCGTAGCTTCTTATGGTTACCTAGATATTATCGACAATTTTTGAGAAATTTATCACGATTATCCAACCCTCTTACTAACCTAATTTGTAATGGAGTAATGTTTTCATGGAGTGATTAATTTGAAGAAAGATTCAATGATTTGAAAAAAAATGTTTATCACTGCGCTCCTGCTCACTTTACTCGCAAGTGGAAAACATTTTGCGGTATTCAGTGATTTGTTGAAGAAGGTATTAGGCTGAGTATTGATACAGAATGACAATGTCATTGCCTATGATTTAAGGCAATTGAAATTTCATAAGCATAACCATCCAACACATGATATGGAGTTGGCTACGGTGATCTTAACTTTAAAAAAATGGTGACATTATCTCTTTGGGGAGATGTCTGAAATATATATGGACCATAAAACCCTCAAGTATATATTCACATAAAAGGAGTTTTACATGCACCAACGAAGATGGTTAGATCTGATCAAATACTATGACTTCTCAATCAATTACCATCATGGGAAAGAAAAAAAGGTGGAAGATGCTCTATGAAGAAAGGACCCATTGATTCTATAAATGTTGAGAATTGAAAAGGATTCTATCTTCTTAGATTTGATGAAGTTGGACATTGGAGTCATAAAGAAGGGAACATCATGAATACCTTCACAAATGATTTCTCAATTGTATCTTTTGGAAAGTTTAAAGGATGCTTAAAAGGATAATGTGGGAATTAAGATGAAAGTGGAAGCTATCAGAAATACAATCCTTGGAGTTCAATGTTAACGAAGATGGAATTGTGAGATTTCAGAAAATACTATGTGTCACATCATGTCCGCAGCTGAGAAGGGACTTTTGGATGATTATCATAGTTCAAATTTATCTATTCACCTAGGAAACAGAAAGATGTATTGCGATCTCTGAGAGAATTATCAGTTGGATAATATGAACAAGGATATCACTATGTATACATCAAAGTGCATGGTGTGTCAGTAAGTGAAGGCATAGGGGTAGATTTATAAGGGGATGATGCAACCATGGCCCACACCATCATGAAAATGGGAGAACATCACCATGGACTTTATCACCGGACATTCGAAGAAATGCAAATTCATAAATGCAATCTCTGTTGTTGTGGATCGTCTTAGAAAGTCTGCACAGTTCATTGAAATTCGGTATGATTTCTGATTGGATCAGCTAGAACCGATATAAATTAGCGAAGTGGAAAGGCTGCATGGAGTACCACTATCTATGGTATCCAATCGAGATCCAAGATTTACCTCTACGTTTTGGAAGAGTCTTCAACATGCTCTGGATACTGAACTGAACTTTAGTACAGCCTATCATCCTCATAATTATGGCTTATTTGAGAGGACAATTCAGACACTAAAAGATATGTTAATATCATGTTCAATGGAATTAAAAGGACGTTGGGATCAACATCTTCCTCTGGTTTAATTCTCTTATAATAAAAATTTCCACCCGAGCATCTGAATGGAACCTTATGAAGCCTTATATGTGAAGAGGTTTATAACACCAGCATGTTGGGGTGAAGTCAGTGATCGTAAGCTAAAAGGACAAAAAATGGTCAAAAAAATGGTGGATAAGGTGAAAACTATTAAACTACATATCAAGGTCGCCTAGAGTTGACAAAATAGTTATGCAGATAACCATTGATGAGACCTTGAGTTTAAAGTTGGATGCATGGTATTTCTATGAATATATCCATCGAATGAGGTCATGATGTTTAGAAATAAATAGATGTTATGTACTAGGTACATCTGCCTCTTCGATATTCTTGACTATGTTGGTGTTGTGGCCTATCGATTAGTAGTTCTCCCAACCATGAAAAAAGTACATGATTTCTTTCCTATATCCCTCTTACGGACGTACATACCAGAACCTTCACAGGTAATACCTTTATAGGTAGTACATCTAAAGGATGATCTTTCTTATGAGAAGCACCCAATGATGATCTTAGATCGTTGAGAAACAGCACAATGAAATAATACAATGCCCCTCATCAAGGTTTTCTGAAAAAACTCACATGTTTGAAAAAGCGACATGGGAGAAAGAGGAAGTGATGAAGAAAGTTACTCATATTTTATTTAGAGTGGGGAATGAAAATTTTCGAGGGTCAAATTTTTTAAAGGGGGAAGATTGTAACAACAAAAATATTTATTAATGAAAATTCATCTGGGTCTATTTAAATATCTTCTTATGGTTATGTAAAACTTATGCACTTATTTTGTTATATGTTTTGGATTTTAAAATACCATTAAGAATTGTGACAGTTGCTAATACAGTTGTTTATCATTGTTCACATGATTAGTATAAATATAGGGCTTTAACAAATCTATTTTACTCAGAAAAAGGAAGTGATGACCTCGTCCAATAGACTTTCCCCATACGAAGCCCATTTGTCGGATCTCAGAAAGGTGGTGGCATCATTTTTCTTCTCTCTTGACCAATCCCAATGTGAGGTTGAATAAGTTTTTCTCGAGTGGAACCACCTGCTAGAGAATTGGAAGTTGATAGAGATTACCACTCGAGCAATGTTATCTGAGCCACCCCAAGAGTCTTTCACAATCGTGCACCTTACCCTAAGGACTTATGAGGGTGTTTTAAGGGGTTAGGTAACAAGACACTAGTACTATGATTATGTACATTATTCTTGAATAGAGAATATACATTCTTTTTATTATTATCACATTGTAAATAGTTTTTAAAACCCAAATATTAATTGAAGTTAATATTTAACTAAGAAATATATTTTAATGAATTAATGTATTTTTGAATTAAATAATTTTTTAATAAATTATTATAATTAATATTAAATTACTTTTTATTAAATATAAATTATCATATAATTTTATGAATGCAATTGTATTTTTTATTATGGTTTGAAAGCTGTTTTTGTCAAAACCCATGAATTTTGGATAAATGTAGGTTTGTATTTTAAAAGTAACAATTCATATATTTATAAAATTATTTATATAAAATGAATATTATTTTTGGAATCATGAATTAGAAAGTATCTAATGGGGAATTTTTCATAATTTTCTTAGTCAAATTTTTGGGTAAAAATTAAATACCATTAAAATATATAAAGTTTTTTATGACATCATAATGACCAAATAGTTTTGTAATAAAATAATATAAACATTATGTTCGTCAAATATATGTTTTACAATTAAAATAATGTGTTTTTGGGTTTGTTTTATTTGTTTTACAAAGAATTAGTGGACCCTTCAAGACTTATCAAACATTTTTTCTTTTTAAATTGTTTTCCTTGAGAGTCTGACTCCCCACTACATAAGCAACCCTATTATTTTAAGAATTTCGGCCATTTTACTTATAAAATATTTTTTTCCACTCATACTTGAAAAAATAAATTGTAAAAACTATGGGTTGGTTTGTGTTTTTTATTAGTTTAATGTGAGGTGTCCCAAACCTAAATAATAAACAATTCCCTCTCCTTTCCTATATTAACCCACCCAAGATCCCACTTCTTCTTCCCTAATAGCCTTTGGAGTTAGACCAACCCCTTACCTCCTCCCCCTTTAATCCTCCCAAGGTGCCCCAATCTCCAAATAATCCTCTCTCAAGCCTCTCTCATGCTTTTGGGATCACACGTATATGTAAGGGATTTCTTCCTTTCAAATTTTTGTAAATTTTATTTAAGTTGGAATTTCCATTTGTTTTCAATTAAAAATGTTTGGGTATAATTTCTCACCTCCCCCATACATTACTATTTATTCTTTGATGATGAGAGACCCCTTTCTCTCTCATTAATTCCTCCCATGTACACCTGTTACCATGCCAAAATTCAGTGAAGGATTTCTCTCTCCTCTTTTACATCCAAGTAATTATTTTGTATCATGCATATAAATTTCATTAAATTTGTTGGGAAAAGTATCTATATAACCCCCTTAATTTCCATTTAATTTACATATGATTATACAACCATTTCTCTTCCATCAACCATTTTCATGAATCCTTATGTCACGCTGTTATGCTGCGGAAATTACACCATATATTTCCAAGCCAAGATCATTGTGTAGTTAATACCATACCCATGTCTCTATCAATGGTATTCACATTTATGAACATATAAATATTTAATGGTACATGAATGTATTTATTCAACATTAATTAATCATGTAATATCATATGATGTTGATTGATTCCATGTTATATGATCCTTGGGGAACACTTATACATGAAATAAAATGTATAAGAATGGTGTGCCCTGATAGCGCTCCAATGCAATGGGGAAAGTATAGTATCATGATATGTCATGTTCAATGAGTGTTTACTCATTCTAATTCAATTTCAAGGAGGTTTTAATCATGCGTCATATTCAATGAGGGTTTACTAATTCCCTATTAGAAATGATCCTTGGCTCATGCTAATTCCATGTTAAGTGTTGTTGCCACTTTTACATGTAATGATTATCATAATTTATCATGCCTTTATGTTAATGTTCCTATTGGGATCTATTGATATTCCTAGTGTCAAAAATGTATTTTATTCCTCATTTTATTCCATGTTTATTCCCTTAATGGGATTTATAGCTCACCCTTTTCTTATGCATGTCCTCGGGTTATCCCATGCATGGCTAGGTATAAGGGAATTTAATGGTCATGTAAAGGATATTTTTAATAAAGATGTTTTATTTCATGTTTTATTTAGTTATGTAATGATCACAATCCCCAAATACACTAGACCCCTCGATCTTCTAGGTTTTATCAAGTGATGTTAATGTAATGAATCATGTTTTAGTGTGTAATAAAGAACATGGTTTCCAAATATTTTTTTTGGATATTGTGTGGATGATATAGAGGATGTATATCTTGGAATCTTAAAACCATGAAACCTCAATGATGGGTGAATCAAAACAATGACTTCAAACGAACAATATGCCATTTAAGCTTTCATTTGATTTTATTTTTCATTATCAAATTGATTTATAGGTGATCCTTTTAGAAATCCGAGAAAGGGTTTATGTTTATTTTATAACAAACCAAACATTCATGAATAAAAATGCATTTCATTTATTTAATTAAATGTATAATGGATATAGAAAACACTTTCACTTTTTATTTTATCCAATTAGATTTAAAGACCCATTAATTTTGATTATCGTTGATAATATATTCTTTTAACAATGATCACATATATGAATAGGGTTTTCATAAATCCTTTTGGCATAGACAAAGTAAGTGATGGCCTTGACCAGTAAGATAATTCCCTTTGAAGCTCATTTATTGGATCTTTTGAGGGAGAGAGAATTTTTGGAATTTTCTATAGACTAATCTGATGCTGAGATCAAACAACTTAATCTCGATGGACACTGTTTATGGGAGAAGTTCAAGCTCATTGAAATCATGTCCCAAACCATATTCACTAAACGTAGCCAAGAAATCCCCACCATCGCACACCATACTCCTGGGGAATATGATGGTGTAGTAAATGGATATGTAACAATACCATATCACTATGATTATTTAAATTATTTTGGTTTAGAATAAATAATATACATTCATTTTTATTATTGTTACATTGTAATTGGTTTCTAAAGAGCAAATAGTTTTTTAGTTAATATTTAAATTCAATTAAGAAATTTATTTTAAGGAAATAGTGGATTTTTGAATTAAATAATATTTTTATAAAATATTATTTCTCCGTTACTTTTTATTAAATATAAATGATCGTATAATATTTAGGAATAAAATTGTAATTATTATTATGGTTTTAAAACTATTTTTGTCGAAACTCATGAATTTTCAATAAATGTCGGTTTTTATTTTAAAATAGAAAATTCACATATTTAGAAAATTAGTTAGATAAAATAAATATTAATTTTGGAATCATGATGTCAAAATTATCCAATGGTGAATTTTTTATAAAATCCTAACACAGTCAAATTTTTGGGTAAAAAGTAAATACCTTATTAATATATAATATTTTTTATGACAACATAATGACCCAGTTGTGATATAATAAAATACAAAAAAGGTATATTCTGAAAATATAGGTTTTAAAATTAATATTTTTTATTCTATATTTTTTTGATAAATTTTATAATGCCTTAGGGGGACCTCCAAGACTTATAAAATATTTTAACATTGTAAAATTTTTTCCTTGAGAGTGTGACTCATCTTCACATAATCAAGCCTGATATTTTTATATTTTCAGACCATTTACTTATAAAATATTTTATTCCACTCCACTTCTTAAGAAAACATGGGAAAAACAATTGAATTTTTTGTAATTGTTTTTAGTTTTATGTGTAGTGTCCAAAACCTAAATATTAATGAATTCCCTCTCCTTTCCAATATAAACCCACTAAATATCCAATTACTCTTTATTAAAACCATTTTTAGATTGAAAAATCTCTAGAATACTCTCTATATAATCCTCCCAAGGTGTCTCAAGCTCCCAAGAAGCCCCTCTGAAGCCTCTATCAGGATTTTTGGATCGCACTTTCATGTAAGGGATCCTCAACTTCCAAGCCTCCTTTCAAATTGAAGAATTTTATTTGAAAGAAATTCATGAAATTTCGAATGGTTATACTTTCATTATTTTATAATCATTACATTAATGTCCTTTTGATTTTATTTGGATGAGGGATCATTCATACTCCCTCATTTTAACCCTTACCTAAGATGTTACTATACCGACATTTCGTAAGGGATCTTCCACCCTCATCTCTTATCAAGAATTATTTTCAGGTTACCAATTATCTTCCATACATCCCTATTAATGTATAAATTATAATATCTAATTTTAATTTTATTTATACTTTTTATGAACCCTTATTTACACCAGTTACCATGTCGAATTTTCGTAGGGGATTTCTTCATTTCTCATTTTTTTCCATGTATTATGATGTTGGTATACCATTTTATCTTAAATTCAAAATGTTGGGGTATGATTTCACACCTACCCCAGATTTCCATCCTTATGTTTTAATGATGATGTACTTATTTCTTTATCATTAAACCCTCACATGTACACCCATTACCATGACCAAATTTTGTTATAGTTTTTCCATTTCTCATATTTCATCACGTTTCTTCATTATGTTATACCTTCTATTTGTGAATTCCATGTGTTGGGACTTGTATATATATGACCCCATGATAATCAATTTAATGTAAATATGATGATATACACATTTCTATTTCAACAAATATTTTTATTCATATTTATTTCACATCATTATTCTATCGAATTGATGCCACTATTATCCAAGCCAAATCATTATGTAGTAAATACTAGTCCCATTTCTCTATCAAGTGTATTCACCTTTATGAACATATACATGTAGAATTGTACGTACATGTATGTCTTCCAAATTACCTAATTGTGGAATAACTTATGATGTTGAATGATTCTATGTTATATGATCCATGTGGCACACTTATGCATGAAATGAAAATTTTCTAAAGGGTGAATCCTGATAGCGCTCTAATGCATTAGGTAATGCTTAGTATCATTATATTCCATGTGAAATGAGGGTTTACTAATGCTAATTCAAGTTCATTGAGGGTTTAATCATTCTAATTAAAGTTCAATGAGGGTTTACTCATGATAATTAACATGCAATAAGGGTTTACTCATTCTAATTCATGTACAATGAGGGTTTACTCATGACAATTAATGTCAAATGAGGGTATACTCATGATTAACCATGTGGAATGATCCTTTTATCATGATAATATCATCTTGTATGTTGTTTCTTCATTTCCATTTTATTATAATCATGCTATATCATGCCTTTATCCTTGTGTTTCTCTTTTTCTCCATTGATATGCGTATTGCCTAATATGAATTGTATTATTCATGTTATGGCCTATTTAATACCTTATTGGGCTTTATAACTCACCCTTTTCTTATGTATGTTCTCAGGATATCCCAATCAATGCTAAGTACAAAGAAATTTTATGGTCATGTAAAAGAATTTTTTTAATAAAGATTTTTTCTTTTATGTCATAAGTTGTCATGTAATGTTCTTAATTTCCCAAGACACTAGACCTCTCGATCCTCTGATTTGTATTAAGTTGTTGTTCACGTAAAAAATCATGTTTAAATGTGAAATAAACATTAGGATCATTCTATATTTTTTCTTTGACTTGAATCCAAACCCAAATTTGAAATTTCATATATTTTACCCATTTATTTTGTTTGGGATCCCTTCAATTGGTATCATAGAAAACATGTAATTCTTTATGTCGAAAACCTTGAATCTTTTTTAAAAAAATCGAAAATTAAAAAATAGTTTTTTGATATGGTATCACTTAAATAAAGTTGTGTCGATCTATGTTTGTATCAGTGTGATATAGCCTATAATATATTGGTGGTTTTTTCATAAAAGGTGTTAAGAAAAATTATGATTTATTTTATTCATCAATTTAATGGGAATCAACTTAAATGTTTTTAGTTAAAAGGCAATGTAAATAGGTTGCACGGTAGCTGGATATACCATAATCCATTTTTGGTATTCCATTGACATTATGAAATTTTCATATAACCTAGTCTAATTAAAATGATAATGATTATAATGGGATCTTGATTAATTAAAATAATAACGATTCCCAGTGACGCTAGTTTAAAGATTCCCATGGAATATTTTTTAATTAAAACAATTAAATCATCCAATGAAATTTATTCTAAATATTCTCTTGGAATCATGTTTAATTAAATGAAAAAAAATCTATTGGAAGCTTGTTTAAAGCTTATTGTGGATCCTTGTTTAATTAAAAGGATAAATCATCCCATGGATGCTAGTTTAATGCATCTCATTGGAGCTTCTTTAATTAAAATGATAAGGAATCCCATGGAATCTAGTTTAATTCTTCTTAAGTAATCTTTTTTCAATTAAATGGAAAAAGCTTCCCCTAGATGCTTATTCAAAGCTTCCCATGAAAGCTTATTTAAAATATATAAAAAAATGGACAAATAATTTTTGTATCCTTGAAATAATTTTTTTTAATATATATGTATATATATATATATCCATTATATGGATACCACATCTCGGACCAGACCAATTTGTAACAGATCCGACCAAAATAACCTATTTAACCCTTCAATAGTTTAAAATTAATATTAGGTATCCCCTTTATATCTAATTATAGTAAAAAAACTTATTACAAATTCATAAATATAATTTAATTTTCAAGGGTTTAATTATGTAATTTTGAGTTTTGTTGGGAGAATTAATAATTAATTAAAATTATTTTTATGTAAGTTAAATCAATTAAAAACACCCACAAGTTGAATTTTAGAAAATTTAATTTTTCTTCTGTAATATACTTGAATATTAATCGATCATGAGATGATACTGACCAATTCATGTTTAGTTTATTATTTATTTCATTTTATTATTGAATTTTTATTTTATAAAATATAATAATTATTTTATTGTGACAATTAAGACATCGTTACTCCATATTTAATTTGTATAATGTACTTTGTGTCCACATATAAGTTATTAAAATGTAATTTCACACCCCGAGATCCCCACACCTGCATGTGAGTATACATTTTAATTATATGAGGTGTTTTTGGAGATGTGGTTCTATTTGAGAGCCGATATAGACCAAACAAGTGATGTGCATGGGAGTTGCAGGTGCTACAATTTAATTCATGTATTGATTTAAGGATTTCCACTCTGGGTCTTAGTTAATCCATTAGTAGCTTGATGAATTAAAAAACATTTAATGGCTAATGATCATGTCATTATATATTTATTTTATCATTTGCATCATTTATTGTTCTGTGAATGATTATTTGTTACACACGAACCCATAGTATAATAAAAGAACAAGCATGCAAAGATAAAACGATCATGTAAAGTGACTGTTTTCTTTTTAAAAGCATGTGTATGTGTTATCACGAGCACATAGAACAGTCATTTTAAATAGAAAACGATTACATTCGAGGATATTAAATTTCCAAAATCGTTTAATGAAAACAATATTTCATTAAGTTCCTTCCATCAATAAAATTTGAGCAAAACTTGGTGTTCAGGTTGCTAGTCAGCCATAGTTGAGGGTGACTCTTACTACCAGAATGTTCTTATGGGAGTGGTGGGTTGATTTGTCTAATGTTGGTAGAAAATAATTATCCATAAAATGTTTTTTTGAAACTTAATTTGAAATGTATTTATAAATTAAATGTGATTCTTTGCAGGATATGAGACTTCACTCAACATATCAAGTAGTTGTGAGTTAATACAGTTGGATAGTAATACACCTTCCTTGGATTCTCCGATTAGTGGAGTATCCAAATATTGAATACTATGAGGATATTTTCAAGGATCATTTTCACTATAATACTCAATAAACATAGTATTATGATTCTAATATGTAGGGTTCCTGGAATTTGAAAAAATAGCCCGAGACATTTAAAATTTATAATTTTAAAATGTCAAATAGTAATCAAGATAAAAGTAGAATATTCTCATTTTTATTTTTGTATAAAATTGAATATAATACCGCAATTACAGTATGATAATATTGGACAAGAAAATATTTCAAACTAGCATTAGTTTACAAGGATTTGTACATGCACTTATACATAGTACTAAAACATCAGAAAATCAAGGTGTTGGTGTCCCAAATTCCTTTTAAGCAACCATATGAAGTGACGGTGTAAAAATGATTATAGGATAATCATGTGTGATGAATATTATTTTTATTTCACAATTCTATCTTCTACATATGATTTGATTTGAAGAAAAAATATTTGGACATGGATGATTTTACATGTTGTCTAATCTCCAAGAATCATGCAAGGAGAAAGAAATGTGAAGATATAAATAGGTTTTTTTCATACTGGAGATTTGAAAATTTGAATATGGATCACAATCATTCAATGAATCCATTTCTCATGTACTTTTTACCCAAATAATTTTTCGTCATTTGAAATTAAAAAATTAAAATTATAGAGAAGACACTTCATTACTTTTGTAAGGTAAGGTTCTTTAAGTAAATAAGATCTTAATGAATGATTAATACATAATTTTTATAGTGAACAAGATGAAAAATATTTGCAAGAGGAAAATAGAATGTTTCATGCCAATATATCATTCAAAATTTCATTCAATGAAAATAGTTATTAAAAAGTATGTTATTTTCCTCTCATATTAGGTAATAATTCAATAGATGTTTTACTATAATGAACTGAACTAAAGAAGAAAGTATAATCTTCATGTTTTGTAATATTCATCAAATATAAGTAATGATTCAGTTTAAATTCTTGGGATTTAAATAAAATATGATTTTCATATATTTATATTTATATAAAATAACAATGTAAGTAAAGAAATGTTACTAGATTTAATTTTTGTTCTCCAAGTAGTTCAGAAAACGTGGTTCCTAAATTAGCGGTCAGAAGTACAATGCTTCTATATTTCCATGTTTATTGATTCTAATTGAACATTTGGATTATGACAAAAATATTAATGTCATGTTTCTATTGGAATTAGGGAGACATTTTTTTAGTTTCATAATGAATATTTTAGGTCTTGTAGAGTACTGAATTCATAGTATAGTGATACATGAATAATTGGAAATACATGATGAATATAAACTGGAAGACTAAAAAAACCTATTATTGGAAAGAAAAAAAATTATTAAGAAAAAATAAATAGTATTCATGTAAATACCCAGTATGGTTTTAGACTCTCCAGAGGTAAGGACCATAGATACTATCGAAATAATTATGTACATAGTTTTGGAAAAATAAACATCTAGAAATAAACATTGGTCACAAAGATTTCAGAACTAGTTCAGATAGAGAGCATGAACTATTCCAAGGGCAAGTTATTGGTAAGTATACATTATAATATACCATTAAGTATTTAATTAATGTTAAAGTGAAGTATGAAAAATCCCTAGTCAAATGATATGAGAGGATTTAGGCTAGTCTGTCGTAGAATATATTGACCAAGTATATATCGATCAAAATAGTGTTGTCTTGAGTTTTTTTGAAACTATCGTTAAAAAACACACATTAAAGTTATGATCCTATTAAGGAGGACTGATGATGATTCTCACATGTTAAAATTTGTAAATAAATATCATTCTAGATTAATTCTTAAATTCACATTTATTTATACACATCCTAGTCTTGATGTTTGTAAAAGGATAATCAATGTTAAAACATATGCACAATATATACATCCATTTTTAAAGACATACTTCATAAATAATGACATTAACCCACAAACATATTTCAACTATCATGAAAAATGTATATCAGATATGTTATAGTATGATGGAAATCCAATATTTCATAAGAACACGTGTTTAGATGAAAACAGTTTTTCAATATATAAACATACGAGCATCATGGAAAACATAATGTGTATATAAATTAATGATCCCAAATGTTTCTTAGGATATTACAAAAATATATATGTTAAAAACATATATTCAAGTTATATAATGTATTTCTATAAAATATTTCACATATATATTTTATAAGGACCCGCACTTATTTTAAACATAATCTTGAATTTAATAAAGGAAACACTTCATTTTACATTGAGGATCTTTTAAAGTTTAGATCTTTAGAGAATTAAGACAAAATATTCATAACATTACACATTGTTACATAGTGGATACCATAAAATCAGTTTCCATTTTCCTCAGAATATAAAACATTAAAACACAAAACAAGACTCCTTGACAATTCTTCAACATTTAACATGTCTTCCTTCCTTTTATTACTCATCATTAACCTGTGAAAAATCATTTGAAAACTTGGGATGAGCACAAAAGCTCATTAAGGTATGAAAAAGAAGGAAAAATCACATTAGTCCATGAATACACATGACGTATGAAAACATTTTCAAAAGACATGCTTTCCACTCATAAAATCTAACTTAGCGTAACATGAGATTTACACAAGATCCACACAAACATAATTATAAACATAGAGGTATATTGGGGCATTACTTACATAATCTTGCAACCATCTTGGCTACCTTAAAATTTGTAACCCTCACGGCTACCTTACCTTGTGTAACCATCACAGTTACACTTGGAGTAACCATACGGCCGACCTCCAACTTACTCATACCCAATGCATTGGAGGGAAATATAGGTCCCACCCTTCATCATAAACAATTCCCAATAACAAAAACATAATCATACAACATAAACAATAGCATAAAAACATTGCCTTTGTATCTTATAAAACAGAATTTTAAAAGAGGATTTTAGAAGAAAAGTCCCTTATAAACATCATCTACTTTAAGTGAGACTTAATTGAGTGGATGGAATCTGTATATACACTGTAAATACACATAATTAAACATAATATAAACATAACCCATCACACAAACAATTTAAATAACACATAAATTATAAAGTAGAAGGTTAACCCAAAGAATGGAAATCGGGTTAAGAATTCCCTTACCTTGGGCTTGCCTTACTTCAAAATTGTTTAAACCTCCTGTATAATGGTTAAAAGAGTGTTATTAGTATTTTATAGAAAAATGTTCATGTTTATAAAATCTTATATGGTCATTTCATAACCTCATTTCACCCCTTAATTGTTAGTATTTTGTTCCTTGCATTATTTTGGGTGAGTTCTTTTGTGATTTTCACAATCAGTTCATGATGAATCGTTCTTGTTGATTGGAAGTGAAACTCCTTAATTGGAATGGAGTAGTATTAACATAATTACAGTACCATAAATTATACCATTTATCACTTTGGTGCTTTATATGATGATGATTTATAAGTTAAAACATTAATTATGTTCGTTTAGATAATTTAAGTGGTTCTTTGATAATTACAACTTCATTTAGTCTTATAAATTTGAATCATGAGTAAAAAGAATTCCAGAACCTTATATGATTCATTAAACATATATTATAACCTGGTTCAACCATATAAATGGTTTCATTACCAGACTTGAAAGAATTAATGGAGATTGAAAATACATCGTCCATGATATCGGTAATTCGACACAAATGGACAATTTTTTTTATTCTTTAAATAAGTGAGAGAGGAGAGGAATAATGATTTGTAATTTTCCATAAACATGAAAACATCCAGAATATACATGATTCTGGAGATTTCATGCCTCTTGGATAAGAGGGGGTGAAGAACGAAGAGAAGGGAATCTTGAAATGAAGAAAACATGAGAAATTTCATACAAAAATTCGGCAGCCTAACGGCGTCTCTTAAAATTTCATAAAAATAAGATTGATGTGAGGAATGGAATATCTCATCATTCATACAAAATTTGGACCGTAAGGGGAAATATTTAATGAAATATCCCAACAATAGACAAAGGGAAAGGAAGAGAATAACATAAAATGGAAGGAAAGAATGAAAATGAAAGAGGATGTTTACCTCTTGATCTCTTCTCCTTGAGATCCTTCTTAAGGGCTTTGATTTTGGTCTTTTGGTGAGACCAGAAGCTCTAGGACGTGGGGAAGAAGATTGGGGAGGGGATTTGGTAGAAATTAGACAATGCTCAAGGCTTGAGAGGTGTGAGAGGAAGAGGGGAGTGAGGGTGATATTTATAGTGGAGGAGGGGAGGTTTTTTTAGATTATTTTATTCATTATTATAATATTTTTATCAAGACAATGAATAAACTCAAATCAAGTGGCCCTAAATAGTGATAATATCATGTTATTTCGAAGAAAGTGGCCTTTAATCACTTATGATGTCATAAATAGTGCATTTTTACTGATAAATTGATTATACGGTATTTTACCGTATTTCACTATTCACCAAAAATTCAAGAGTTTCAGAAAAATACCAAAAATTTACCCCAACCATTTTTAGATGTTTAGAATTCAAAAATGAACTCCATTTTTCAAAAATAATTTTCTAAATGTTATTAATTTAATTTTTAAATAAGGTCACAGTTAATTCGAAAAATAACAATATTGAAGTGCAATTAGTTTTATGTGACTTTGGAAAATTAATTATGATCCCATTATCCTATTTCCATGGAAAAATAAAATAATAATATTATTTACTATTCATGAGGTCATATTACTATTCATATCACTATTCATATTACTATTCATAAGGGCATGTTACTATTCACCAAAAAAACAAGTTTGTTTCATCAGACTCTAAATAACATACTGAACCCAATTGTAGATGACAGTTTCATGAAATTCAAATCATAGAAGAAATAAATTATGTTTAAAGGATACTTATAAATATATACCTTAAACAAAATTTCAAGCATTTTCAATTTATTTTTAGAAAACCTTGGGATGTTACATTATCCCCACCTTCTTGAAATTGCGTCCTCGCAATTTTATTTACATATTAAACAACTGAGGGTATTTTCCCCTCATAGTATTTTCAGACTCCCATGTTGCTTCTTCAACCATTTGGTTTCTCCACAAAACCTTTACCTGGTGGATTACCTTATTCCGCAATACCTGTTCTCTTCGATCAAGAATCTGAACTGGTTTTTCATCATAAGAAAGGTTCTCTGCCAGCTGAACTTCTTCTGGCCTCAAGACATGTGATGAATCTGGAACATACTTTCTCAACATCGAAACATGAAAAACAATGTGTACCTGAAATAAGCTCGGAGGCAAAGCTACGCGGTATGCAACTATTCCAACTTTATCCAAGATTTCAAAAGGACCAATGAACCGTGGACTTAGTTTCCCTTTATTACCGAAACACATCACACATTTCCAAGGAGATATTTTAAGGAAAACATGGTCACCTACCATGAAAGAGAAGTCTTTCCTTCTGTTATCTGCATAACTTTTCTGCCTGCTCTGAGCTGTCCCCATGTGTTGCTGGATCATCCTCACTTTCTCAGCCATTTCTTCTACTAATTCTGGCCCTGTCAACTTTATTTCACCGACTTCATCCCAAAACGCAGGAGTCCGACACCGCTTTCCATACAAGGCCTCAAAAGGTGTCTTCTGAATACTGGAATGGAAACTGTTATTATAAGAAAACTCAACTAGTGAAAGATGCTGATCCCAAATTCCCTGATAGTCCATTGAACAAGCTCGAATCATATCCTCCAAAGTTTGAATCGTTCGTTCTGACTGTCCATCTGATTGAGGATGAAAAACTGTAATGAAATTCAACTCTGTGCCCAAAGACTTCTGAAGTCCCTTCCAAAATTTAGAAGTGAACCTGGGATCTCGGTCAGACACAATGGAAAGAGGAACTCCATGTAAACTGACAATCTCTTTGAGGTACAATCGAGAAAGCTGATCTAATGTCATTGTATCTCGAATAGAAAGAAAATGAGCAGACTTTGTTAGCCGATAAAAAATAACCCATATCGCATTGTTACCTCGAGAAGTCTTTGGTAGTCCCACCACAAAATCCATGGATATATTCTCCCATTTCCATTCTGGCACTGGAAAAGGCTGAAGCATCCCCTTCGGTAACTGTCGTTCTGCTTTAACCTGCTAACATGTCAAACATTTCATTGTAAAATCAGAAATATCTCTTTTCATCCCATTCCACCAGTAATACTCCCGAAGGTCTCTGTACATCTTAGTACTTCCAGGATGAACAGAAAATGGAGAACTATGAGATTCACACAACAATTCTTTCTTCAGCTGGGAATCACAAGGCACACACAACCTTTTTCCAAACCTTAAAACACAATCTTTATCAAGATTAAATTCTGGAAACATACCCATTTTAACCAATTATACCTTTTTCTGTAGCTCACGGTCTTCCCTCTGCACTTTCATAATTCTGTCTGACAACGAAGACTGGACTGAAACCTGAAACAAAACAGATATATTCCCTGCACTAACAACTTCTAAGCCAAAATTTATCAAATCATTAATCAAGGGATCACGTTCCAAACGTATCATGGTTAATGATGCATGATATTTCCGACTTAAGGCATCCGCTACTTTGTTTTCTTTTCCAGGATGGTAATTAATCGTGCAGTCATAATCCTTTATCAGTTCTAGCCATCTTCTCTGCCTCATGTTTAATTCCTTCTGAGTGAATATATACTTAAGACTTTTATGGTCAGTATATATTTGGCATTTGGTTCCATATAGATGATGCATCCATATTTTCAATGAAAAAACCACAGCTGCCAATTCCAAATCATGTGTGGGATAATTATGCTCATGAGGGTTAAGTTGTCTCGAAGTATAGGAAATTACCTGATCATTCTGCATCAAAACACAACCAAGTCCCTTCAAAGAAGCATCACTGTAGATGACAAACTCACCATTCCGGGAAGGTAAGGCCAAAACTGGAGCATTCACAAATCTCTTCTTTAGTTCCTGAAAACAAACATCACATTCCTCTGTCCAAACAAATTTAACCCCTTTTCGTGTTAACTTAGTTATTGGGCAAGATAACTGTGCAAAGTTCTTATCAAAGCATCGGTAATAACTTGCTAAGCCCAGAAAACTACGAATCTCTGTAACATTTGTGGGTCTTGGCCATTCATCAACTACTTTTGTTTTGGCAGGATCAACTGTTATTCCATCCTTATTTACAATGTGCCCAAGAAAAGAAATCTGTTGCAACCAAAAATCACACTTTCTGAATTTTCCATATAGTTTCTTTTCTTTTAATGTTTGTAAAACAACCCTTAGATGTTTTTCATGCTCCTCTTTATTTTTAGAAAAAACCAGAATGTCATCAATAAATACAACCACAAACTTATCCAAGAACTCATGAAATACTCTATTCATAAGATTCATGAATACAGAAGGTGCATTAGTTAACCCAAATGGCATAACAACAAATTCATAATGCCCATATCTAGTACGAAAGGCTGTTTTCGGGATGTCATCCTCCTTCACCTTCAGCTGATGGTATCCGGATCTCAAGTCATTCTTGGAAAAGTACTGAGATCCCTAGAGATGATCAAAGAAGTCATCAATATGAGGCAAAGGATACTTGTTTTTAACAGTGATGTTATTCAAAGCTCTATAATCAATGCAAAGTCTCATGGAACCATCTTTCTTTTTGACAAACAAAACAGGGGCTCCCCATGGTGAAGTACTGGGATGAATGAAGCCTTTGACAAGAAAATCCTGCAACTGATTTTTCAATTCAAGAAATTCTATTGGAGCCATACGATATGGGGGTTTTTAAATTGGCTTTGCATCAGGAACTAAGTCAATTGTGAATTCGACTTCTCGTTTAGGTATGACACTGGGTAACTCCTCAGGAAAAACATCAAGGTATTCATTTACCACTGGCACATCATTAATTTGAATAGTTCCCTTGTTTTCAACAATATGAGCCAGATAACTTTCAGTTCCATCTTTCAGTAGTTTCTCAGCTTCTTGATATGTTATCAATTGTATGGGTTCATTCTTGTATAGAAACTGAAACTCTTTCTGAAAAACAACTTCTTTAGCTCTACAGTCAATCTTAGAATGATAATCAGAAAGCCAGTCCATCCCCAGAATAACTTCAAACTCGACTAAGGGTAAAACAACAAAGTTTGCAGGTAATGTCTTTCCACATACAACAATAGAAATATTCCTATAATTCCTCTTTGCTATAACATTTCCCCCTGGTGTTTTAACAACAAGTTCAGGTATCATTTGTTGAGGTGATATTTCCAATTCACTAGAAAATTTCTCAGAGATGAAGGAATGTGTAGACCCTGTATCAAACAAAACATTAGAAAAATATGAGTGAACAAACAAAATACCTGATACAACTTCATTGGATGGCCCAACATCTGCTGACGTAGTCGCAAAGGATCTCACTACACCTTTCTGCTTGTGGTCTGGCTTATTTGCATCATTTGGATCCCTCTTTGGACAGGCATTTGCATAGTGACATATCTCACCACATTTAAAACACATTATAGTTTTCTTATCAGGATTAGTCTTTGGATCATTTTCATTGTAATCTCGGGCCATATGTCCAAACTTACCACATTTAAAACACTTCCCAGTTTTGATAAGACATTCCCCAGGGTGCTTCTTGCCGCACTTTTCACAAACTGTAAACTGTATTTTCTTAACACCAGATTTTATTGGTTGATTCTTACCCATTGCTTTCCAATTGGACCTCTTCCACTCTTTATTTCCAAATTTCATGTGATCGTCAGAAAACTCCATCTCTACCCTCTTAGCACATCAGACAAATTTCTCGTAACTTTTGAATTCACGGGAGGCCAACGCCCTTCGATACCTTGACTTCAATCCTGAGTAAAAGCGGTTGATTTTTCTATCGAGATCCAGAATAAGATTTGGAGCATACCTCGCCAGTCGGGTGAAGTTCGCCTCATACATAGCCACTAAATCCTCCTCCTTTTGTTTCAGTTCAAGGAATTGTTTCTCCATTCTAAGTCGCACCACCTTAGGAAAATATTTTTCAAGAAAAAGACTTTTAAATTCATCCCACACTAAGGCATCAAAATCCTCTCTACCCCTGATATACCTTACCATTGACCACCACTGATTAGCTTCCCCTTATAAATGATAAATGGAAAGACATACCTTTTGATTGTCCGAACATCCCATAACATCAAATATCTTTTCAAGGGCTTTAATCCATCCTTCTGATGCCACTGGGTCAGAAGATCCATTGAATGTAGGAGGATGTTGTCTCATAAAATGTTCCACCACTGTCATGTTCCATTGGGGTACTTCTATTTTTCCTCTTGCATGGATGCCACCACCATTTATTGCCTGTGTTAGCTGAGCCATTACTGTCACAAACTGCTCGGTTCCAATCCCTACCATTCCAGGATGTTGATCAGGAAGGATGTCATTCTGTCGGTGCCTATCCTCTTCAGCATCCATGTTCCTTCTGCGGACAACCATTCTAAACAAACATTTCTTAGATGAAGCAACATGGTAATCTTTAAATGCTATAACAAAATAAACATAGGGTGAGAATTATTTATGGTATTCTATTAGCATCACCTTAACCCCTAAAGTTATCTAAACCATCCTCTGATACCAACTATAAGGACCCGCACTTATTTCATACATAATCTTGAATTTAATCAAGGAAACACTTCATTTTACATTTAGGATCTTTTAATGTTTAGAGCTTTAGAAAATTAAGAAAAAATATTCATAACATTACACATTGTTACTTAGTGGATACCATAAAATCAGTATCCATTTTCCTCAGAATATAAAACATTAAAACACAAAACAAGACTCCTTGACAATTCTTCAACATTTAACATGTCTTCCTTCCTTGTATTACTCATTATTAACCTGTGAAAAATCATTTGAAAACTTGGGATGAGCACAAAAGATCAGTAAGGTATGAAAAAGAAGGAAAAATCACATTAGTCCATGAATACGCATGACGTATGAAAACATTTTCAAAAGACATGCTTTCCACCCATAAAATCTTACTTAGCGTAACATGAGATTTACACAAGATCCACACAAACATAATTATAAACATAGAGGTATATTGGGGAATTACTTACATAATCTTGTAACCATCTTGGCTACCTTAAAATTTGTAACCCTCACGGCTACCTTACTTTGTGTAACCATCACAGTTACACTTGGAGTAACCATACGGCCGACCTTCAACTTACTCATACCCAATGCATTGGAGGGAAATATAGGTCCCACCCATCATCATAAACAATGCCCAATAACAAAAACATAATGATACAACATAAACAATAGCATAAAAACATTTCCTTTGAATCTTATAAAATAGAATTTTAAAAGAGGATTTTAGATGAAAAGTCCCTTATAAACATCATATACTTGAAGTGATACTTAATTGAGTGGATGGAATATGTATATAATCTGTAAATACACATAAATAAACATAATATAAACATAACCCATCACACAAACAATTTAAATAACACATAAATTATAAAGTAGAAGGTTAACCCAAAGAATGGAAATTGGGTTAAGAATTCCCTTACCTTGGGCTTGCCTTACTTCAAAATTGTTGAAACCTCCTGTATAATGGTTAAAAGAGTGTTATTATTATTTTATAGAAAAATTTTCATGTTTATAACATCTTATATGGTCATTTAATAACCTCATTTCACCCCTTAATTGATAGTATTTTGTTCCTTGCATTATTTTGGGTGAGTTCTTTTGTGATTTTCACAATCGGTTCATGATGAATCGTTCTTGTTGATTGGAAGTGAAACTCCAGAATTGGAATGGAGTAGTATTTACATAATTACAGTACCATAAATTATACCATTTATCACTTTAGTGCTTTATATGATGATGATTTATAAGCTAAAACATTAATTATGTTCGTTTAGATAATTTAAGTGGTTCTTTGATAATTACAACTTCATTTAGTCTTATAAATTTGAATCATGAGTACAAAAGAATTCCAGAACCTTATATTATTCATAAAACATATATTATAACCTGGTTCAACCATATAAATGGTTTCATGACCATACTTGAAAGAATTAATGGAGATTGAAAATACATCGTCCACGATATCGGTAATTCGACACAAATGGACAATGTTTTTTGATTCTTTAAATAAGTGAGAGATGAGAGGAATAATGATTTTTAATTTTCCATAAACATGAAAACATCCATAATATACATGATTCTGGAGATTTCATGCCTCGTGGATAAGAGGGGGTGAAGAACGAAGAGAAGGGAATCTTGAAATGAAGAAAACATGAGAAATTTCTTACAAAAATTCGGCAGCCTAACAGCATCTCTTAAAATTTCATAAAAATAAGATTGATGAGAGGAATGGAATATCTCATCATTCATACAAAATTTGTACAGTAAGGGGAAATATTTAATGAAATATCCCAACAGAAGACAACGGGAAAGGAAGAGAATAACATAAAATGGAAGGAAAGAATGAAAATGAAAGAGGATGTTTACCTCTTGATCTCTTCTCCTTGAGATCCTTCTTAAGGGCTTTGATTTTGGTCTTTTGGTGAGACAATCAGCTCTAGGACGTGGGGAAGAAGATTGGGGAGGGAATTTGGCAGAAATTAGACATTTCTCAAGGCTTGAGAGGTGTGAGAGGAAGAGGGGAGTGAGGGTGATATTTATAGTGGAGGAGGGGAGGTTTTTTTAGATTATTTTAATCATTATTATAATATTTTTATCAAGACTATGAATAAACTCAAATCAAGTGGCCCTAAATAGTGTTAATATCATGTGATTCCGAAGAAAGTGTCCTTTCATCACTTATGATGTCATAAATAGTGCGTTTTTACTGATAAATTGATTATACGGTATTTTACCGTATTTCACTATTCACCGAAAATTCAAGAGTTTCATAAAAATACCAAAAATTTACCCCAACCATTTTTCGATGTGTAGAATTAAAAAATGAACTCCATTTTTCAAAAATAATTTTCTAAATATTATTAATTTAATTTTTAAATAAGGTCACAGTTAATTCGAAAAATAACAATATTGAAGTGCAATTAGTTTTATGTGACTTTGGAAAATTAATTATGATCCCATTATCCTATTGCCATGGAAAAATAAAATAATAATATTATTTACTATTCATGAGGTCATATTACTATTCATATCACTATTCATATTACTATTCATAAGGGCATGTTACTATTCACCAAAAAAACAACTTTGTTTCATCAGACTCTAAATAACATACTGAACCCATTTATAGATGATAGTTTCTTGAAATTCAAATCATTGAAGAAATAAAATTATGTTTAAAGGATACTTATAAATATATACCTTAAACAAAATTTCAGGCATTTTCAATTTATTTTTAGAAAACCTTGGGATGTTACATATTTGATATATATTTGGTGAATGATTGACATGGGTATAGTCAATTCTAGAGAAGCACTAATAGTTTAAATAAGAAAAAGTTCCAAAAAACCTTATGGAAAATTAATTATGCAGAGACACATATAGAATAAGAAGGATAAATCCATGGTGATGGAGTTATTTTTACCATGTTCAGTGATATATTATTCATTGATAATACTGATTCTTACAAGTATTTTGTATTTGTAAATTAGCTATGATTGATAAAATTAATTAAAATTCTATAATGGATTCCATGCATCATAGTACAAGAGGATTTGATTAACACGTTGGTAGGTATCAAAATGGGATTGAACGTGTATGGTACATATTTGGTACCAATAATTCTCAATTTGTTATACTAATTCTTTATTCCAAAATATATTAGAATTTTACTTTTCAATGCTAATTTCTATGGTAATTTTATCGAACATTGGATATCAAGTCCACCAATTTGGAATATGTTTATACGATGAAACCATTAAGAGATAGTGACATCATAGAATGCCAATAAGGATGTATGTTACAGAAATCCATTATATTATTAATGTACGCAACTAGATCATAGAATATTAATTTGGAATGAGCCATTTCCAATTGCCTTGTTGAGGTTACTGGGTTTTCCAATGTCTTCCATGTAAAATATGTCGATAAACATACACAAAGTAGTTATTGTACTTATAGTTGGTCAGGACCATCATATAAACATATATATATATATATATATATATATACAGATTGACCTAAAATATAAAACAGAGCTATTAGAAATGATATTTAATATGGTGGATATAATGTTTGATTTTTTTACAATCAATCATAGGTATACCAACGTAGTATTGAAAAATACAAGTTGGAATAATTTTATAGACAATTGTTCCTAGTTTCATATGGAATATATATTACAAGTATGACATGTCCCGAATGTTGGAGGAAATTAATATGGTGATCTGAATTCCATGTTCTTTACTAATGGATCAATCACATATTCCATTATATTTACCAGAATTGATGTTCAATCATATACTTGATATTGAGAAAATATAGTTTTAATAAGGATAAATGCAAGGGAGGCAATAAAAAATATCTAATTGCACCGGAAAAAATATAGAAGATGTGTAGCTGGTGTGTGAAGAGGGAAGGATGCTAGTTTTTATGTGAAAAAAGATAGAATTATTTGGATACATGAGATAAAATATTATAGTTAATCTATGTAAACAAGAAAGAAAATCTCATTCAAGCTAGTCATATCCATATATAAAAACATTTAGTACATTAGGGATTATAAGTCAACTAAGTTTTATTGTAAAATACCCAACATTTTGTTCTAATTATTTTGATCACATGTAGTAATTAAAGTATTATAATAATGTAAATTATGATACTATTTCTAGGAAAGATGTCATGTTTAAATACTGTAAAAAAAGGATATACTTGATGATTACATCTCTTGTGTATTTTTACTAATGAGATGAGGTCAGACATAAAAAAAGCAAGCTATTGGAATAATTTTTAGACCATAGAAAAACTCAAAACATTGTAGAAACATTATATTAATCATGTGAGAGACAACAAGGATAGGGATCAAGTTTGAGAGAGTGCTAGTGGGAGTGTTGTAATAGTTATTTCCTAGAACCATCTTGAACAATACTATTTATTACCATTACATGTATACTATTTGATATATGCAACGGATTATTACTATCATAATAGTGTTGATATTTCATAATCCAATATTTACATGGTAACGACCATAGATTATGTGTAATATCAAAAGGTTATAGAATTTCTCATCTATAATGAGAACCTTGATACACTATTATAGTATTATATAACAAATGTCAAATGGTCATGATACATCATACTGATAGGAAACATATGATGGCAGACTATCAGGAAATGGGGGATCATAAGAATGTAGGATTCTTCTCATGAAGTTCACACTTGGTTATATCTACAAGTGATTTCTTGAGTAAAAACTCTACAATATAAATATCACATGTTTTTGGTGTCATTGGTTATTCTTATCTATGGACTTATGTATTGGTCTCCTGACATGAGATCGTTATTTGTGTTTACAATTTGATCACATAATTTTATGCAATGAGAAAAACATGGAAATTAAAACGTGGAGGGGTAGTTTTTGTTGGGTGTTTCATCAATTGTATGACATTAGTTGAATGATCAAGATATAATTTGTCACTTATGAGTTAAGGAAGATATATCTCGTGGAACTAAGTTGTCTATAATGGCTGTACCATCATAAATTCTTAGCAACAAAAAAAATATGGTGTATCTATCTTGTAAGGTCAATAAATATATAAAGCAATAAATGGATTATTAAACTTTTGTGCATCCTTCTTTATGAGATATCATGTGATTATGAAATTATATTACATGGTAAAACATCATAGGGGAAATTCATAGAAATGAAATAACTTATCACCTTAGGGATCATTATGGTTTATAAGACTCCACTCTTGGTATGTGGGTTAGACTCACTACTTCAGAGATAATGACCTAGAGGGTTATACACAGACTATATAAATAAGTTCTGCATGTTTAAATGTATTGGAATTCATGAATAAGTGGGCCCCATGCTTATGGTTCAGTGAAAGTATATTTCTGAAAAATCATAAATAAAACTAATTAAATTGTTTTCTTAAAGTATAGAACAATGAATATTGAATTTATTTCTAAAATTATTCATATTTTTTTTATTAAAAATATGAATATGATAAAAATATAATTTTTTGAACAAAAATTTTATGTTCAAGGTTCATTAAATTAGGTAGAGAGCTTATAGGCTAGGTAAATGGATCATAATTTATCATGTAAAATTTCACTATGTCACAACTGAGTGAAAAAATATTTTTGACATTTATGGAAAAAAATTTGGCTATAAAATTGCGTAAATGTCTAAAATGGTGGATTTTTACTTTTAGGGGACCAAAGTGAAACTTTGGAAATTATAACATATGAATAAAAATAATTTTATCCAATTTCGTTTTACTCTACACCATTTTCACGAATATAGAGAGATAATTACTCTTATCCTCTTCTATGAAGTTATTTGAGAGATATTCCAATGGAATAACAGGTTTCGATCGATCATGCATTCTCGATTGAGTCTGCATTATTCAAGTCATTGAAGGGGGATCTTAATGATCTTCGATATCCCACTATACCTCCTGAGAAATGTAGATAAACAATCCTAGAATTTTGGATCACAATTTGACAATATAGAAGACATAGATGTTGGTATCTTATTACAATGACATATTGATGGTGAGTTAATAAAACCAACAACTACAAACAAATTAGGTACTAAATAAGCTTTGAGTTGATTTCTTTATTCATATGTTGAACCACACATGATCCATTAGGAAATCCCAAAAAGGTTTTAAGTGGGTTCTATGTTGTTTATGTTAATCGAAATCCAAAATACTAAATTTTCTATTTTTCAAACTTCTAATATGCTGTGGATTTCCTCATAACCATCTATAATTCTCCTCAAAAAAAGTATATATCCTTCTATAAATTTCTTCATCCATGTATGTTATATAAAAGAGTTCAAGAATGTGTACAAAATTATAGAACTTATCAAGAAGAAACATTATATATTATCTTCCAAATTAATAAATTCCATGTAATAGAAGGATTTATTGTAAAACATATAATTCAAACATTTGTGTCTTCATGTGAATGTATATTTAATACTTCCATGAACATGATATTAAAAGTTCATATTCTTCCAAAATTCTTCAAAACCCCAAATCAACTTCTAAGACACTATTTATTAATATATTTATCAAAGAAAAGTGTAAATTTAATGAAATAAATACAATAAAACACAATGCGTATTCAGTACAAGATATATTATTATAGGGTGCATGTCTAATGATGACGAATATTTGAATGACTTTTTATCTAATAAATAATTCACATTTCCTCAATCTTTTTTATATGATGATAATGTGTCATATAAAATATGAATATAAAATTATGTCACACTCTAGTAATATGGAAATAAATTTAATTGGTTTTAAAATGTTAAAATATGTTTTATTATAATTTCAATCCTGATTTATGGGAACATGGGACATTTAATTTTTCATTAAGAAATATGAATCACATAAAAATAAAAAGAGTGGACAAAAAATGATTTAAATTAGATTTAGCATAAAGAAATGTCAGAGTTGTTCACAATTTTATATAAATGATCATTACCAAAATGTGATGTTATATTGTTTTGGTGAACATATTTTTAAAATGGAATATGAAAATCCAAAAAGATAACTAAAATTAGTTATTTCTTTAATAAAATTAATGTTTGGGGGTTCATTTACATTTTTTTGAATAAGTGTGAAGTGATCACATTCAATGATTTTTTATATTGTGGTGATTATGTGTTATTTTTAGAACATCCCATGATTTTATGAAATATTGTTTTAAAAGTAAAATTCATTTAGACAGCTTTTTTATATGCATCACCTAGTTAGACATTCCTTACACACAACAACTAGTTTATTAGAAATCATGTATAACATGTGAAACCAATAATCAGTGAATTGTGAAATAATATTATTTCAAACATTTCCATTATAACAATGGCGATTAATTTAAAGGTATGAAAAATATTGATTACATTATAAAATATAAATATAAATTCCCTACAAAAAATTAATTTATTTATAAAATCTTAGTAAACTATCAATCAATTTTTAGTAATGTAATTATATTCATCAAAATATGTTTTCAAAAAAAATGAATTTCCTCTATTTTTATGAGAAAATATTATAATTTTGGCATTTTTTTTAAATTTTAGAACTTTTATTTCAAAAACTGACTTTAATTTTTAAATATTTATTTAAAAATTATATTTGGGGGGTTTTATAATAATATTCTAAAATTATATTTTTTATGAATAATGAATTTTACTTACTTTTAATAGATAATTCCATTGTCATTTAAATTATTTATAAAGATAAATTATATTTTAATTTGGTTTTAAATTAAAACTAGTTAAATTTTATATTTATATATATTAATCAATTATATTTAATAGTAATAAATTTCATATTTAAATATTATATAAAAACATTGTACACTTTTGAACATTTTCTCATTAAAAACATGATTTCTCTTCGTGTCAATAGGATTATTTTTAAATCAATTTTAACTAAATATATGAAGCAAATTTGGAAAATTAGATTAAATATTTTTAGTAGGAATAATTTATATTTTATAGTAATAAAAAATTAATTATATATTAAAATTAATAGTAATAACAACAAAGAGTATTTACCATGGTCAACGTAGAAATGAGTTTTCCAAAGAGAGTTTCTCTGAAAAGATAAGAGTTGAAAAAATGCCGAAACATGAAAAAACCATTGGATAGTAGTATTTCAACCTTATATAATAAAATATTTAAAAAGATAATTTTTTATCTTTTTTAATTATAATAACATTTTTACACATTTTATTTCTAAAACATACAACTCTACTACTTACCTCGCTTATAAAAGGCCACCCCATAACCTATCTTACTAACACAAAATGCACTTTTGGTTCATCCAATTGATACTCAAATTCATTCCCAAGATCACTAATTCTATACTAAAATATTAATTATGGGAATAATGGCAATCAATGAATTATTTTGGTGAAAGCATAATGAGGTTTACCAAAGAATAGGTAACAATCTTCAATGACCACTTTTATTTTATGTCTTCCACCAACTCAATAAATTATTATTTCACTAAGATTATATAATAAAATATGTATATTACATATTCATAGAGGTTTTTATGTTAATATAATGACTTAAAACCTTCCCCACTTCAATAAAATGGGTTTCTAAATCATCGTTCACGTGTTTGGATCTCTACAGCCTTACAAACCGATGTCATTCATTTTTTCCATTACCACCTTTAATGGTTGGTAATGATGAAGGATATAATGTATATATATAAATATGATATTTATAAAATTTTATGGGTATGTTGTCGTTATATCATATATAATTTTTTACTTTGATTTTTTTTGGGTATACAATAATGTCACCCATTTGTACAACTGACTACAAGCTCAAGAAGGTACGTGAATCCTATTTCACTAAAACCTAACATGGAAATTATAAGTATGAATATATATGATTTACATTAAAAAATTATTATATTAATTACATATTTATAATTTTTTAAAATATAATATATCCTTTTTTTTTGTTTTATCTTTTCACTCACTAAATGAGGCTCATATCATTCATGTACTAGTGGACTAATTGTTTCACGAAGAGATATAACTCTCTCTTTTCATCACCACAACACGTGGATGATGTGTATAAAATAAATAAAATTTTAGTTATCATATTATTAGAATTAAATAAATAAATTTTATAACTTATAACCTTTTTATGATGATCATTGAAAAATGTAAATGTTACTTATATGTACATACGACAAGCTATATCCATGATCATAACATACTTTCACTATTGAAAAAATAGCTTAAGACAACTATTTGGAAACATTAGTATAGGTATCGAATCAATTGTAATATACTATTCCAATGTTTTAGAATTAATTTGGTTGATTTTAGTCTCTATAGACCTATACTAATGGTTTTCTTAAAAATGTTGGTACAGGTCTATACCAACAGTTAAGAAAACCCTTGGGATAATTAATGTAAAATAAAAGATGTAACTAATATTTGAACCCACGACCTCCCAATTATATATCAAAGGACTAACCACTACTCCATAATTATGCTTGTGAAAATAATTTGATATATATATATAATTTAAATTTTGATTTATTTTATGATATTTTAGAAATGATTTTTTAAAAAAATATGAGTAACTCTACCAATGGTTTTTTGAACATTCATTATAGGTACCCAAATGTTTTGGAAATATACCTAATTTTTTTAAAAACCATTATTATATGGGCATACCTATAACAATAGTTTTGAAAAAATTGTTGGCTATCATTGGGTTTTCAAACTGTTGGTATAGGTCCAAATTTTATTAGTGTTTAATTCTCAAAACCATAATTCATGAATGGTATTAAAAATATAATTTATTTATAAGTGTTATAAAAATTTTATTTATTCCATTATGGATACTATAGAATATTTATCATAATAATAGGGCAGAAAAAAAAAATAAATAGATAAATTTAATAAAAAAATGAGACTATCACCTGAAATGTGATCTTAACAAGGAATTGTTAATAAAAAGGTTATAAATGGAAATATTTAAATCATATATGGTATGATATATATAATTATGGTTATTTAATATATTTTTAATAAAAATGTTTTTATTATCATGGATTTTCAAACAAGTATGATAGAAGTTGAGACTTATCATAATGGATTTACATCTCACTTTTTTACTTCTATGATACACTGGACATATTCACCACCTATTTCATTTATTTGGTGTATGTACAACCAATGAATGAATTTTTTTATTATTATACATAAAATATTTTTATTTATATATCTATTTGATTATCTCCCTTTTGGGAGGTATATGGTTAAAAATTTACCAAATCGGTAATGGATTTTTGTCTCAATTTTCCTTCTTTGTGACATATGTGATGTTATGAACCAATATTATTATTAGAGGAGTATATACATCCCATTTTAAATGTAATATAAAAAATTTATTTATCCTCATAATTTTTTATGTTTCATTTTATGTTATTCCATCTTGAGGTTTACAATTCTTTGTCTCTAAGTTGGAAAATATTACAGGTAACAATATCAATGTTTATTAAGGTTTTTTAGGATTACATTTCCGATTATAAACTATTATGATAAATCTCTAAATAAACACAATAAATTTTTTATAATATGGTTATTAATGATATTTTCAATCATTAATACTAAATTATGAAACTTTGGTACATAAAATAACTAATAAAATGTTTTTAATAAAATCTATCATTATTTTTCACTTCTATTAAATTTTTTTTTCTTTAAAAACCTTGTTTTCTAAAATGTTTTTCCAAAATGTTTTCAAAAAATTTCCAATGGTTTATTAATGAATATTTTACCATGTTTAATTTTTTAAAAAAATTGAATGAAATGTTCTTTAAATTTTCTAAAATATTCCCTTTATTCTTTTAAATAAATGTGAAAAGAATAATTGTAGTTAACATGCATGACATAAAAAATATTTCTCAGTATTGTGACCATGAAGAAATTTCAATATTCCTATACATATTTCAAAATTTATTTTATAATAAAATATTTTTTTTATTTTTTAAATTATAATACAAATTATTGGAATGTATAGAATGTGTTTCAAAAATAAATTAAAAAGTGTTTTTCAATGTGGAATGGAAATAATCATCAATAAAAGTTTTCTTTTATTTTCAAAGACTGATTTATTAGTTTCAATGTAAATTTTCAAATAATTTTTTTAATAAAAATTTATGAATATTTTGTTTGAAAAACTATTTTTCAATAAAAATTTATCTTCCTTATGAAATAGTCCATGTGATTTATCATTAAAAATTATTATCTATCCTTGATGATATCAATTGATGTAACTTATTCTATGTTGGGGATATGATCCAAGGATAATATTATTATTATTAATCTGAATGGTTTTTTATGGTGATATGTTTTTTATGAAAACCATTTATATTCCATGGGTTATACCATGATAAAATTTTCATGAAACACACTTCCATCCATTGGTTATACTATTATGAAATGTTGGAATATTTTTGAAACATTTCTCTTGTACAGAATTTATGTTTTGATGAATGTTCTATGAAATCCATTTCATCTTAGGGGTTATGATATAGTGAATGTTTTATGATATTATGAAACAATTATATATGATTCCAATTTTGTGAAAGTGGTCACATTATAACCAATGATGGGAGTTATTTTAAAATCATAGGTTGTTAGGACCAATATATCCCTCCAATGTATTGATTAATGATTTATTGCTTATGAGATAAATATAAATGGAATAGGTAATAAACCTTTTTCAGTAAGGAAATTTTTTTGATATGTTGTTATTCAGTGTGAACCTTGATAGCTATTATGATTTCGGGAGTGAACCCATTCCACTATGAGGAATGTACATCCACTAGCGATGGTGGTGTGACCCACCCAAAAAGGTTTATATGTCCATGGAGTTCCCTGATATATCTTTCTAATGATACTTGAGTACTATGGATGGTATTCTCTATGATTATCTGTATTCCACATTTATATGTCGTATGCCAATGTTATGCCCTCATTACCCTTTTTCTTCGATTTTCTTACGATTCATGTCTTATGAACTTATAATCAGTATATCATGACTCTAGATTTTTATTCTTGATATGTGCGTTGTGGTTTTCATATTTAATTATTGTGTTCTCAATTCCTTATATTCATGTTATGCATATATATTTCCATTGTATACTCTTGTTGACCAATTTATCCCACTTATTATTATGTTTCCATTCCCTTGGTTATGAAGAATGGTTTTATGAAGGTTATGTATATGAAAAATACTAGTTGGGAATATTTATTTTAAACACTAAAAATATTTCACTAGATTAAAAGATTGTGTTCTAATATTATAATGAACAAAAATATTATAATTCATAGGCATGTGATTTTGTAATGTAATGAATATTCTAATAAAGAGATGTCATAACATTTTATAAGATACCTAGTTCACTATAGTTGATATCAGATGTTTGATTTAGTTAACAATTGGAAACTAGAATGAAAAAATTTAGAGGGATCCCTAGGGATCTTTAAAAGAATCTATTTAGGGATGTCTCAAAGAATAATTTAAAGGATGAGTCAAGGAATAGTTAAATTTCTGAGAATTTTGTTAAAAAAATTGAGTGAGTGGATTCCATGAAATTACATCCTAGTTGTAACACCGTGACCCTAGTAAACCATAGTCGGTGTAATCTTACATAACATTGGAATGATCACAAAGGATCAAATTCTAAAAGGCCAATCACTTTAGTATGCTTGGAAGTACTAGATACATGCATAAGTTTTACATTTCATTGTGAAATGAAATAAAACAACATTTTGTCTCCTTTGAACACATTCATCTCCCTTAGACTATCCCTATAGGTTAGTCATAATATACTTATTCACATCATTGAAAAAATAAAACAAAGAAAGGGGTGAGCTGAGAAGCTCAATAAGGGTAAAAATATAGCGTAAACTATCACAAATATGCATAAACATTTAAGGCAATGTATAAGGCTAAAACAAAAGACTTTTAAACATAAACTTCTGCATCATATGGAAAAGAAATATCAATGAATCTGATTTACTTGTTTTCATGGATACTCTACTAGTCGAATAATCCAATGCAATATCAATAGACAATTTCATAATTCTGGAATGCATAATTTTGGACATCATAACCACATAGTGAAGGCCTCCGGCCAAGACTATGAATAAGATTTTGTCATGGCATTATTCCAAAACACTAGTTTTTCTCATGAGACCTACCGATTCTTCGAAGAGCTATAGTATCCTCCACTCATCGCTTACTAAGCCCAATGCATTCCTCGTATTTTTAAAAGGTGTTTCCTCAGTCAAAGACCAAAGTAAAATTTATTGAAAAAAGAGAATACATGTTTCAAAATTCTAAAATATGGAAATTTCATATAATCTATATCATAAAAAGGGAGCAAGTCACCAGGAAAATTATCCTTCCATGTAATGTCTGGGTTGACCCCCTTGTTTTCAAGACCATCAGCAACCATGTTTTCTTCACGAAATTAATGTGTGGCAATGTAGTTGATATCCGAGAGCAAAGCAAGGGAATTCAATGAGCTGGAAGTTAGAGGCCAGGAAAGATGTGTCACCCACATCCAAATAGCTTGGACTATAATACTTGAATTACTTTAAATCCAAAGGTTATTCTAAACTTTTTGTTTGGCCAAGCCAATGGCATGTATAACCCCTATAAATTCTGCTTCTAGTGATGAGGTCGTACCATAACCTGCAAAGAAGAAACCATGAAACCTACCAAGATATTCTCTGAAAATTGTTCCACGTCCAAAAGTTCTGGGATTTCCTTTCAAAGCACCGTCAATATTCAAATTGATCCATTTTGGAAGCCAAGCTTTCCAGAATAATTCAAAAGAGCGTCATGGTTTCTTGTATGAACTAGCAATCTGAAGATGGCGAAGAATCTCAAAGTCACCAATAGTGTTGTCACGGTAAGAATTCTCAATTGAGGCAACATATCGTATGAGAGTGGTGATCCATGCCTTACCTGCATTAAGCATGGATGAGCAGCTATTAAAACAAATATTATTTCTATCATACCAAATCAAACGTAGGAGTTTAGCCACCATAGTTAGGAATATTTTCTTGATTTGATGAGAAGAATTATAATCAACACAATGCGGCAATTGAGAACTGATAGAATCAAGAAATATCCATCTGCAACCAAAAATTTCAATGATGTAATTCCAAAGCGTTGTAGCTGAAGACTAAAAAAATGTTAATACCTTAACCATAAACCATTATTGGTATAAAAATAACACATCCATTTTCAAACAGATCACAAAACCATCAATACAATATAAAAGATTGTATCATAATAAGTCTACTTCAAACAAGTGTAAAATCCATCAAAGGATGTTGACATAGATGAAATCCAAACTATTTGAGAGAAATATATATTTCTATTTTGAAATCATTTAAAAGTCACATAATTATAAAATAAAACATTTATTTTGAAAATACTCCTATAAGTTCTTAAGTTAAGCTTCAAAGATGTTATAACAATTGAAAATAACTGCACCAGCCGTATAAGTTAAAAAAACATACTTACCTCAATTTTTCGAAAAGGTCATAAAGTACCTTGTTTGGAATGTGACAGAAATATTCCTTTCAAAAAATTTAATAAAAATTAAAGAAAGAGTATGACTGAATTTAACAAATAATCTATGAAATATTAAAAATGTTTTCAAATACATTTTAAGAAACATGGATGTGGATGATAAAAAGGTCCTAGTAGATACTCACGTATAAACAACCTCAAATAATAAATTGACTGTAAAATTAAATATTACCTTGTACATTTCCTTGATAGAGGGTACATTTGTAGGACCCCGGGACACCCTAAGAGGGGAGGGGTGAATCAGGGTGTCAACTTTTTCTTTTAATGTTATGGATCTTGTTCCCACGTTGGTAGTAACTAGTTAATCCTCTATGATGGATATGATCAGTAATGAAACATTCGCATGCAAAGAGATGACATAGCAATTTTTACATGGTTCACCACTAAGGGATACATCTAAGCAGCATACACCGATAGGTTTTCGGTCATACCAAATTCCACTATACATCACTAGTTATGTATTACAATGGTTTGGGAAAAGTCACTATGTCCCAGGCTCACTTCCTTTATAAAGGTTCAGGGATAGCTCACTTCTTCCCTCGGGTCTCTCCCATTGACTCTCCCAGTCTCACTGTTATTGGTGAAGTCCCACCCAGTTTATAGATGTGAAGGTCTCTTCAATAGATTTGCATTGAAGTCTTCATCTCCTATTCAACATGATACAATTCTTGCTTCAGAGTACTAAGTTGGTTCTCTTTTGTATTCAAGATTCTTCTTTAGTGCAATAACTGAACACATTGTATCTTCTTCTTCTCTTCCTCTGATTCCCAATACCGACACCTGAGTGTTTTGAAATAATCCCCTCTTTTTGTGCAGATATGGGTTTTGTTGCACAAACTGTTCTCCTTCTCTTCGCAAAGCACAATGAGGGTGTTAAAAAACCGTCATGTGTGTGTGGAACCATTTCTCTTCAAAGAACCAAATTGTTCATTGTTCTTACATCTTTTTAAATGAATACATCATATTTTTCATCGAAGGTATCGGGAAATATTTCTGCTTTCGTGCAGCTCCACAAAGACGGGAAAGATCCAACAACACCTCGTGCTCTTCTCCTAGCCTGGCACGCAAGTCCCAATATGGTGCACAAGTCGGTGCGTAGGTCAAAACTGGCATGTTGGTGTCACCAATCCACCAGTGCGACACTGCGTTCCTCAACTTCTAACCTGCATAACTCACTTCCTTTTTAGACCAAACCTCCTTGGGCACGCAACCAACAACCGGCGCGCAAGTCCAAACACTGGTGCGCAAGTCCACCTGCGTGACCACACACTACATGCATGACTTCAAAACCTAGATATGGGAGCTCTGTTTTTTATAAGTGTTGAACTCCATAAGAAAAGAGGAGGGATGTTCCTCTCTTTATAGGCAAACTGGATACCCTGTGCGGCGGTGTGCAAGTCTTCTCTCGGAGCGCAAGTTTCAGTGCGCAAGTCTCTGATCTTGTCTCTGTGACGCTTCTCACCTGTGCGACCACACCAATAGTTGCAAAAACCTCTTTCCATTGCCATATTTTGATGTTCTGTTAATGAAAAACTACTGGTGCACATGTTTCAATCTTTCTAGGCACCGGCGCGTATGTCCTCTCGCGTTGCGCAAGTCACTTGTGTGACCAACCAAATACTTGTGCGATCCTTATCCCTTTTCAATAAATTGATTTTCTGATCTTGAAAAACATATGACGTGAAAGTTTCACCTCCTTCAAATACACGATGTGCAAGTCCCTTTTCCAAAAACCACTTTTCTTCATTTGTCGATTTTTAGGAACAAAAATTTGGAAAACACAGGAAAACGGTGCCACCTTGTGTCAATTCTTTTTGTACCACCTCCAGATAATCCATTCCTTTGTCAAGGTTCTTGAATCAAACATGGATCATTAACCATAGCCCTCGAACACAACATGCCACCATGAAATCCCCTTTTTTAACAAAGTTATATGTCATTGTTTCTGTTGTCAATAATCACAACACTTCAAAAATGCTTCTTTTCTATAATTTGGCTTCTTCAACAACTCTTCTTCTTTCATCACAAACTCCACTATTGTGATATATATCCTTTGAAAGAGCATCTTTAACATCATCATATTTTGATACAATGTGAAGTGCATGGCCATCTTGGAATTCCAATCCCTCTCACATTGTCTTCTTCTTCAACCGTCGTTCTCTACTTCATGCAAAACATATGATTCAATTTTTCAAGAAGTCTCTTGAATGGTTCTAATGCAATCATGAAGAGTTGCATGGTCTTCATCAACCATCATGTATTCTTCTTCATCCTTAGATGGATTATACCTCACCATTCATCACTATTTTAAACAATGTGTCACCTTTGACACACGGTCTCTAAATTTATGATCAGTACAACCATCATCTGAATTTACATTCCTCCATTTCATTGGAGTACTTCTTGATCTCATTCATTTTGATCTTCATTGAAAACTATTGACAACAAATAAAACCTTATACACAAAGTGGTTCCAACAACGTTAACCTCCTGTGTACTAGTTAAATCATTGTCATTAAATTATACATGAACCATATACATAAATATGATATCATATATGATCTTCTATGATTGCATTGTTAATAATATTTTAGTAGTATCATTGTGTCGGTTGTTAACTAATTTGTTTTCTTTTATATGGTTTTTTACGTAAAGATTGTTTGTTATGAATAGAATGTATTTTATTCATATCCAGAATGAAGTTAAGTTCTTAAACATTTTTTTGAATCATAAAATGAAAATTATTCTTGAATGGTTATTATGGGGAATGAATATCATCGCCTTCATGGAGACGGTAATCTGTACGTATGCACGAGCGACAATATCATTCTATTGATGGTGAAATCGTATGTAATTGGATGGTGTATCATATATACAAAATAATTACCTAGTCATATTTATTATTTATATCATTTATACTCATTATTATATCCATCTAAATAATGAAGTAGTGAATAACAAACTACACCATGACGTTGAGATTGTAAGTTGTACGTACGCATGTATGGTGACTTGTCATTCATAGGATGGATAGACTAATTAATAGTGTTGTTACATATTTATAATAACATCAAAATATGAATAAGGTACTAGATTTTTTATTTTGGTATGAAAACAACAGAGAAATAGGAAGTGTAATGAGAAAAGAACTTTGAAAGAGGTGGTGAAATTATTACCTCTTCTTTGGGTGTTTCCTTTTGATTTGATCAAAAAGGCTCATTAGCTTCGATTTCTGATCATAGTAATGCCTCTAGGTCAAAGTGAGTATATTAGGGAGGATATTTGAGTTGGGAATGGCCATGTAAAATTTCTTTAGAGGTGTGATTTTGAGAGAAGGGTAAGTACCCTTTTATAAGAGAGGTGAGGGTAACTTTAGGAAAAGCATTAAATATTATTTAATTATACCATCATATTCAGTTTATAATGGATTAAAAAGGATTTATTTCGAGGCTATGGTGGGGAGGGGTCAAAAACCTCTAAACTAATAGGTTTTAGATAGATTTACGTCCCCACATTAACCTTATCTTTTAGATTTAACTCTTAGTTAAATAGTTTAACTTTTACAATTTCTTCTTGTATTTTTTTATTACATGGTTAATAGACATACTATAAAATTTCAAGAGAACCCCAAGTGGTTAATTAATGACATATATATTATTATATAAGTTCTTTGGACTAGCCTTATATTTTTAGGTATACTATATCAATTAATAATATAGTATTTGTTTTAAAAACACATTTATGCCAATTTTGACACTATTTAGTATTTGGTTTTTGTGAATTTCATAATAACTTTATCACTTAGAAAAAAATTATTTAATATACCATAAAATTTCATAATAACTGATAAAATTTAGGGAATACATCAAAAGTCTCAATTTACAATAATATTAATATTTATAATATCAATTATTTTAATCATTCAATAATAAGGTAATTACTACATCATCATTGTGTCAGAAATAAACTTAATTATATAATTTATAAATATTATAAATAAAATAAAATTATTTAGTAAATATTTTAAATTGATAATGAATATTTATAGTCGAATTTATATTATGTATAACCAAATATGAAAAATTCTTTATTTATTAAACATTGAATTTAATACTTTTAACGCTTCCTTAAATAAAATAATAATAAATGTTCAGATCATATCCAAGTGAACCAGAAAATCATATTTAATTCTTAAGGGTGATGTTTTTTGAAATACACTTATCCAGTAAAATTTTTACATGTGTTAGGGTAATTATAATATCATATTTTGCTTTAATTTCCCTATTTACTTTTAATCGTGGTAAATAAAATTCAAAAGATACTATTTTCCTAAAATATTGTCATCCTATTGAACCATATTTTACTTAATGATGTTAATCGTGTCTCTCGGATTTTTGAAATTCAGTTCACAGAAGAGGTAACATTTCGTTTTATTCAAATTTTTATTGGTGGGTAAAAGGTGTCAAAAAGTTCAGTAAAATTTTATATAGCTAATCCTATTATAAAATGAATCCAATGAATTACATTGATCTAACAAAGGTATTATGTATTTTTTTGAAATTAAATTATTTTTAAAAAAATAAATATTCATTTAAATAAAAAGTATGTTTTAAACTATAATGCTGTGTCTTTCACGATTCATCAAAAATTGAAATTTTTTAGGAAAAATCCAAAAATTCACCCTAAGATAATTTTGATATTCTGAATCCAAAAATGATGTCCATTTTGATAAAATAAAATTTATAAAAATTTAAAATGTGGGTATTAGTATTTATAATGGCTAGTTTCATTGGTCATGGTGTGTTAGAACTCGAAGTTTCGTACAACGCAAGTTATTATATTATATAAAGAGAAGTGTACTATGGAAACATAGGGTGTTACATTCTTCACTCAAAATTATTTCCTCCTTGAAATTTCTAGAATACAACACTATAAAAATATTCTAGTGGTTCTTCATCATAAGTTCCAGGGGTTCTCACATTGCGTCTTCCATATTATGGTTTCTCCCTAGAACTTTTACCAGAAAATTCATCCGATATCTCAATAATTGTTCTTCGGTATCAAGAATCCTGACCTTCTCTTTAGAATAGGATATATCGGGTTCTAGTTCTAGTTCTTCATAGATGAGTACATGCATTGGGTCAGGCATTTATTTTCTCAATAGTGATACATGGAACACATCATTAACTTTGGAGAGATTTGGCAGCATTACCAAATGGTAATCTACAACTCCAATTTGTTCTAGAATTTTAAAAGGCCTGATGTACCTGGGAATAAATTTACCCTTCTTTCCAAATAGTACTACACCCTTCCACGGAGATACCTTCAAGAAAACATGATCTCCTACTTAAAATTTCAAATCCTTCCTTCAGTTATCGACATAGCTCCTTTTCCTACTTTGGGAATCTTTGGTGTGGGTTTGGATATTTATCATGTTTTCCATTTTTTCCTCAACAAGTTTTGGGCCTATAAGTTTTCTTTCACCAACATCATCCCAAAATAATGGTGTGTGAAATATCTTTCCATATAGCTCTTTATATGGTGCCATCTGAATACTTGAATAAAAGCTATTGTTATAGAAAAATTGTATCAAAGGTAAATATTGATCCCACATATCATGAAAGTCACGTGATAAAAACACCATCATGTCCTCTATGTTTCTAATAGTCTATTATGATAATCCATCAATTTGAGGGTGGTAGGCAGTGCTCAAATGAAGTTCAAAATTCAGGGCCTCCTAAAGACTTTTCTAGAATCTTGATGTCAAATGGGGATCATGATTAAAACCAATTGACATCAGTACTTCATGATGTCTTAAAAATTTATTAATATATAGTCTTGTTAAACGTTCAAGTGGTAAATCATCTATTATAGAAATAAAATATGCTGACTTGGTAAGAAGATCAACAATGACCCATATTGCATCATTCATTCTAGGAGTCTTTGGTTGCCTCATGAAAAAGTCCATCATAATATCATCCCATTTCCACTCAGGTATAGGAAGAGGATGCATGAATTTATAGGATGTTGTCTTCCAGCCTTCACCTATTGAAAAACTATAAATATTGACACATAATCCGAAATCTACCTCTTCATGTAGTCCAACCAAAAATATTTTTCCAAATATCTATAAATCATTGTGCTACCAGAGTGTATAGAAAAATTGAAGCTATGAACACTATCCAAAAATTAACTTTTTATATTGGGTATGTCAGGATCAGTAATTATCTTCCCAAATTTCAAAATTCCTTTTTCATATAAAAATTCAATCAATCTCACATCCTTCATAGCATTAATTTTCATTTGAAACTCCTCCTCATCAGTCTGAGAACATTTTACCCTTTCTAGTAAAGATGGTTTGGACACCATTTGAAAATTTATTGCTATTTCACCTTCCAGGATTATTCCCATATCCATCCTTAATATATCCATGAACATAGGATCCCTTTAAACTCTCATGTAGGTCAAAAATCCATGATCTTTTCTACTCAAGTCATCCACCACCTTATTTTACTTCCTCGGGAGGAAGTGTATAGTGAAATCATAATACTTGAGTAGTTCAAGCCATTTCTTTTACCTCATGTTATGTTCTTTTTGTGAGAAAATTTACTTCGAACCCTTCTGATTGGTATATATCTCACATTTTTTCACCGTAGAGATAGTGTCTCCATATCATCAAAAAAAATATTACAGCTGCTAACTCAAAATCATGAGTGGGGTAGTTTTGTTCATGTATTTTTATCCATCGTGTTGTATAGGCAATAACTCTATCATTCTGTATAAGAACACAACCTAGTCCTTTTATTTAAGCATCACTATAAATAACAATCCCATCATTCCCTGATGGTTGAGTCAAGATAGGTTCATTGACGAATGTTTTATTCAATTCTTCGAAAAATTATTCACACTCTTTTTTCCAAAAAAATTTAACCCATTTACATGTGAGAATGGTTATTAGGTTAGCCAATCCAGAAAAATTCTGGACAAAGAATCGATAATAACCTCCTAAACTAGTAAAATTGTGTACCACAGTTATACTCGTCGGTGCGGGACATTCTCGGATTGCCTTAGTCTTTGAATGATCGACAAAGATTACATCCATAGGGAAAATGTTTCCAATAAAAGTACTAGTCTAATGCAAGAATTCACACTTTATAAACATCCCATATAATTCATTTCATTTGAGGTGTTTTAGAATAGTTTGCAAGTGATTTTCAGGATATTTTTATAATTTGGAGTAAACAAAGATATCATCAATAAATACAACTAAAAAAGACATCAAGATATTCCTTGGAAGCTATATTGATTATATCCATGAAGATAGAGGGTGCATAAGTCAGTCCAAAAAGCATTACTGTAAACTCTTAATGCTTGTACCTGGTTTAAAATACTGTTTTTAGAATGTCTTCCTTCTTCAAAAACAACAGATGATATCTGGATAGATGGTCAATCTTTGAAAAATATTGAGCTCCATGAAGTTGAACAAATAAATCATCAATGCAAGGGAGGGGATAATTGTTTATTATTATAGAATTTATCTCCATGTAGTCAATTCACAACTTCATTGATCCATATTTGTTCTTAACAAAAAGAACAGGGGCTCCCCATGGAGAAACACTGGGGTGAATAAATCATTTATTACTCAATTCCTCTAGTTTTTTCATTAGTTCCACTAATTCCAAATTGGAAATTATATAATGGGGTTTTGATATGGGCCTTGAACTAGGAATTGGATCAATGGAAAACTAAATTTCTTGTTCTGGAGGATGTCCAAGTAAATCCTCTGGAAACACATCAACATATTCTTAGAGAATATGTATATCCTCTATTTGACCATTCCTTTACTCACACAAAGGTATTTACTCTCTTCCTTCCCAGTAATTGAAATTAGCAGAGATACCAGGGGTGGATATAAGTAAGAATCAAATGGTGATGTTTCTTTTCTAAAGATAAGGTACTCCTTATCATCATCGAAAATTATAACCTCCTTCTTCTTACAAAATTTTTTTGCATCATCGTCTGAAAGACAATCTATACCCAGGATTATATGAAATTCAATCATGATTATTATAATGAGATCAGAAGATAAAGAAAATTTATATACCCAAATGGGAACTAATTCAAAAAAAAATTGCGATGATACTTCCCTTAGGATTTTGGACTGAAAACTCCCTTGTTAAATAAAATTAGAAATATATAATTTTCTTAGCAAACTGGGAAGATATGAAATAATGCGATGATACAGAATCAGATAAAGCATTGGCTAAATTTTAAGAAACCATTAAATTACATGTCACCACATCATTCGTAACTTCAACCTTAGTAGTATTGATCACATACGCTAGGCCTTCCTCCCTTTTCCTTTTCTGAGGTAAGTTTCCTTGGATGTTAGGAAATTCATTTCAAAAATGCCCCATTTATCTACAATTGAATCATTAAACATCGACAACCTCTTTCTTTCCCTTGAAATCACGAGTTTGGTGGGTTTCTTCACCACACTTGTAATATACTCTCATTACCTTCAAGAATGTACCGTGGTGTTTCTTACCACATTTACTACAGGATAGAAATTTAACTTTTCCCTTCTTCCCCTTATTTCCACTTCTAGAGTGTTTAGTAGATCTCTTCTTCTCTTTATTGTCTTTAAAGTTATAAGCTTAGAGAATTCCTTTTCTTTCTGGATTTCACATGAGACAATATCTTTGTATGATGAGATGAATTGTGAGACTAATTATCATCGAAGAAAAGGTTTTAACCCATCAACTAATCGAAAAGTCTTACTCCTTGGGTTATGTATATAATCCATTGTATTCCTTGATAAACTTGTAAATTTACCCTTATACATTGCTACATTCTCATCCTCCTTTTTCCGCATACTCTGAAATTGTCATTCCATATCTGCTCGATGGTCACAATGAATGTATTTTTCTAAAAAAGTTCTTTAAACTCCCTCTATTTCATATTTGATACATTTTCATCCAACTTTCTGTTTGGAATTAATGACCACCGTTGATTTGCATCTCCCATGAGGCAATAAACTACCATGAATTTTTTTCTTTTAACTACTTCCAAATGCATGAAATATTTTCTCTAAGGAACTTATCCATTGTTCAGCAACAAATGGATTGGTGGTCCCATTAAATATTATTGGTTGTTTCCTCATTAATCTTTCTAACATTGATCCTCTATGTTGTGGATTAGGGTGCCCCATATGGGTAAGGTTATTATTCATAACCTGAGTGTGTTTTCCAAGTATGGTAATAATAAGTTTATAATCGATTGCATCACCATCTCCAATATAATTATTTTGAGTAGATGGTAAATCCCTACATGGATTATGTGAGTTGATACAGTTTCCATTCCTTCCACTGGGCGCCATGTCTAAATAATGGCATACAATATATTAGTTTATGAATCGCAATACGCAATTCAAAACTAGTAAAATACATAACATAAATTGAACAGTTTATGCATATAATCCATAATCATATAAAAATGTTTTCTTTGAGGAACTATTTGCTCATAATTAATTCATAATTGTTTTTAAAGAAAATGTAAATTATCCTAAGCATATCCTCCAGGAGTTTTTTGACCAAGAGTGTAGCAAGGCTCGTTGTCATGTACTAGGATACCCTAGGTCAAGCCAAAAACTCATTTCCAGAATTTTCACTCCTATGTACATCTGTGCTAGAGCCGCCTCTACCTGCTCGTATCTAGACAAGGATGTATTTCTTGGAAAATACACAAAATTTCTATATTACAAAAATTATATAATGTTCTTCTATACTAATCCACAAATCCTATATTAGGGTAATTTTATATAATAGGAGATTTTTTTAAATCTAGCTTCCAAGGATTAAACTAAACATCCTTTGATACCAAATGTAACTCCTTGAACCTAGTTACTAAGAGTCTGTGCAATATTACATAACATTGCCATGATCAAAAGTGGTCAAATCCTGAACGACTGATCAATTTAGTAGCCTTGGATGTTCTAGATACATACATATGTTTTAAATTATATTAGGAAATGAAAAAAATCATAGTTTCTCCTTTAAACACATTCATATCCCTTAGAATATCCCTGGAGGTCAGTCATAATATAATTCATCACATACTGGGAAAAAGAAAACATAGAAAGGGGTTATCTCATATACTCAGTAAGGATGGAAATATTATAGAAACAATGACAAATAAGCATAAAAATTTAAGGAAATGTATAAGGTGAAAATACAAGACTTTTAAAAATAAACTTCATCATAATATATAAAAGATAAATCGTATAATTCCATTTTTTTATTCACATGGATATTCTTCTAATTTAATAATCACATGTAATATGAATATCCAATTTCATAATGCTGGAATGCATAATGTCAGATATCATAACCACATAGTCAAGGCCTCGTGCCAAGACTACAAATAATATTTTTCCAGGGCCTTGTGCCAAGACACGTGTTTGTCTCATGAGACCTACCGATGCATCGAGAAGCTATAGAGGTATCCACCCGTCACTTACTACGTCCAATGCATTCCTCATATGAAATTGTTGAAACATAACATAAACATTCTTATTAAAATTAGCTTGTGAAATATTAATACATTACTCAAAAACAATTAATGGTATAAAAATAACACTGCTATAGTAAAAAATTTCAGAAAAACCTTCTATAAAATATGGAATATTGTATAATAATAAATAAACTTAAAACAAGTGTAAAATCCATCAAAGGATGTTGACATAGATAAAATCAAAACTATTTTACAGATATATCTATTTCTATTTTGAAATCATTTAAAAGTAGCATAATCCTAAAAGAAAACATTTATTTTGAAAATACTATTATATTCTTGTAAGGTAATATTTGAAGGTGTTATAGTAGTGGAAAATAGCTGCACCCGCTGTATAAGCTAAAAAAGCATTCGTACCTTAATTTTTTTGAGAATGTCATAAAGTACCTTATTTCGAAAGCGAAAGAAATATTCCTTTCAGAACATTTTATAAAAATACAAAAAAAATTATAAATAACATTGACCCATAATCTAGTAAATTTTAAAAAAAAATCTGAAATACATTTTTAAGAAACATGGATGTGGAGGAGAAAGAGGTCTTAAGAGATACTCTACAATAAACAACCTCAGATAACAAAGAGATTGTAAAATTACCCCTTACCTTGTAATTTTTCTTTGACCAGGGGATATATTAACCTCTTGTATAATAGTTAAATCTTTTTTATTAAATTATACAAGAATCAAATACAAAATATTACATCATATATTATCTTCTAATATTTCGTTGTTAATAATAATTCTATAGTATCATTGTCTTCAGTGTGAAATAATTTGTTTTCCTTTATATTCTTTGTTACGTAATCCATACTTTTATGGATAGGATGTATTTGATTCATATCTAGAATGATATTAAGTTCTTAAAAAAATTTAATCATAAATGAAAATTATTCTTAGATGTTCACTACTGGAAAACTAATATATACCAACGGTTTGGAACCGTTGGTATAGGCCTCCAAACCTTTGGTATAGCCTATACCAAGGGTTTGGAGAACCGTAGGCAAGTAAGTCGTTGGGATAGATCTATACCAATGGTTTTTGGAAAACCAATGGTATATACATATACCAATGGTTTTGAAAACCGTTGGTATAAGTAATAAGAAAATATATATCAACGGTTCCATAAAACCGTTGGTATATGTGTTTCCCAAAAAAACATTCACTGGGATTTGATCCCAAGACCTCCAGTTTATCATTGAATAACCTAACCACTATCCTAACATGACTTTTGTGACCATAATTTCATAAATATATATATATATATATATATTATCATAATTATTTTAAATTTGGATTTATAGAATGTTCTGGTTAAGCGGATCCGATAAAAAATCAAAGGACCTATACCAACGGTTTTGACAACCGTTGTTATATGTCCCTAGAATCTGGGAAGTGATGTTGATATATTGGGGACCTTTCCCAATGGTTTGGCCAAACCATTGGAAAAAGTGGCCACAAATTGGACCTTTCCCAACGGTTTGGCCAAACCGTTGGGAAAACCATCCCTTTCCCAACGGTTTTGGAAAACCGTTGGGAAAAGTGGCCACAAAGTGGGATTTCCCAAAAGTTTGGCCAAACCATTGGGAAAGGGGATATATAAGTGTTGGGAAAGGTCACATTTCTAGTAGTGTTTTATTATGTGCACTGAATCTCATCAAGTTTGTGGAGACGGTAATCCATACGTACGCACGAGCAACAATATCATTCTATTATTGGTCAAATATTATGTAATTGGATGGTATATAATATATAAATAATCATTAACATGTTATATTTATTATTTACATCATTTATACCCGATATTATTCCCATCTATATAATGAAGTGTTGAATAACAAATTACCCCACGACATGGAGACAGTAATATGTACGTATGCATGTATGGTGACTTTTCATTCATAAGATGCATTGACTAATGAATTGGGTTGCTCCATATTTATAATAACATCACAGTATGTATAAGGTACTGGATTTATTATTTTTTATGGAAACAATAGAGAAATAGGATGGGGAAGAAGAAAATAACTTTGAAAGAGGTGGTGAAATTAGTACCTCTTCTTCGAGCGTTTCCTTTTGATTGGATAAAAAGGGCTCTACGGGTTGGATTTCTGATCCACGTAATCCATCTAGGTTGAATCTAGTGTAGTTGGGAGTATATTTGAGTAGGGTTTGGCCGACACAAATGGAGTTGGAGGTGTGATTTTGAGAGAAGGTAAAGTTCCCTTTTATAAGTGAGGTGAGGGTCACTTTAGGAAAAGCGTGAAAATTATTTTATAATACAATCATATTGGGTTTATAATGGCCCCAAAATATATTATTTCTAAGCTAAGGTGTGTAGGGGTCGCAAAAAGCTCAAACAAATGGTTTTGTATAGGATTGGGTCACCATATTATCCTTATCTTTTAGATTTAACTCTTTGTTAAATATTTTTACTTTTACAATGTATTCTTTTATTTTTATATTACATGGTTAAAAAACATCCTATAAAATACCAAATGAACCCCAAGTGTTTATTTACTAAAATATATTTTATTATATAAGTCCTTTGTCCAATCCTTAGATTTCTAGGAATTGTATAACAATTAATAATATAGTATTTGTTTTAAAAACTTTTTTATGTAAATTTTAAAACTATTTAGTATTTGGTTTTCTTGAAAGTCATGAAGACTATATCACTTAGAAAAAAATTAATTTAATCAAACCTAAACATTAATATTAATGTATAAATTTATTAGAATAAATCAAAAGTCTAAATTTACAATTATATTAATATTGATTTTATCAATTAATTTAATCTTTCAATAATATGGTAATTATTGCATCATCATTGTGTCATAAATAAATATAAGTCCTAAAATTATAAATAAAATACCACTATATGTGAAATATTTTTATATTTATAATGAATATTTATAGAATAATTTATCTAATGTATAACCCTATATTAAATATGGTTTAGTTATTAAACTTTGAATTTAACACTTTTAACACATCTTTAAATAAAATAATAACAAATGTACTAATCTAATCCTAGTGGACCAAAATGATCATATGTTACTCCTAAGGTTGATTTTGGTTGAAATAAACTTATTCAATAGAAGTAGGACATGTGTTAGGGTGATTATAATATCATTTTTACCTTTAATTACCCACTTTACACTTAATTGTGGTAAATAATATTAAAATGTTATTATTTACCAAAAATTATTTTCATCCTATTGAACCACATTTTAGATACTGTTGTCAACCGTGTCTCTCGGATTTATAAAACTCAATTCACAGAAGTGGTACAATTACCTTTTATACGAATTTTCTAATGTGCCTCAAAGGTGGGTAAAAGACGTTAAATAATTCAATAAAATTTTATACTTCTATTTTAATTATAAAATGAATTCAATGAATTAAATTGAACTAATATAGGTATTATATATCCATTTTTAATTAAAATTAATTTAAATAAAATAAATAATTATTTAAATAAAAATATGGTTATAAAAAATAATGTAGTGTTTTTCACTATTCATCAAAAAATTAAAGTTTTCCGAAAAATACCAAAAACTCACCCTAATATAATTTTGATATTCTGAATCCAAAACTGAAGACCATTTTGAAAAATAAAATTTATTATATTTTTAAAAGTGTGTATTACTATTCATAACGACTAGTTTGGTCGGTCGTGGTGTGTTAGAACTCAACGTTACATACAACACTAGCCAATGTATTATTCAAAGCGATGTTTACCATGGCAGCTAGGGGTGGTACACTAGTATGAATATTATTAGTGGATATGGATATATCATATAGGATCTTAGGGGAAATATCTCCAAAAAATGTCTCATCGAGCTATACTCAGTCATCACATGGTCTATGAAAACATGAATTGTGTCACCCCGGGTTTGACACTCCATGGGGATATAGTTTAGAAATTCATAAACTCTTCATGAACTACCATGGAGGATTTAAAAATATGATTACTATGAATGACCTTGGATAAATCTAAGTTATTATATATTTAGTATGTTTTCATGATTTAGAATTTCAATAGGTTATTTTCCATTATTATGTGGTTTTCACATATTATTAGTGTTTCTCACACTATGATTTTTTGATTTATTCAATATGGGGAACCTGAAGGAACTAGGTTAGCATTGAATGATATTGATAGTTCTATGATGAATGGAAAAAATTTAGGATTACAATCGTAAATGATATTGTGATTATTCCTAATCTGTTATCATAATATATGATTAACAACATGCACCTTAACCAACTCTTGGACTCATGAAAGAAAAAAAGGAAGGGGTTCAGTGAGAGTTCCGTAAGTGGAGACCATATAAAAAATAAGATTCAATTTCCAATATGTTGAGAATATGAGAAGACGATGGTAACTTAATTTCCTAGAGGGAAGGTAAGATGTTTTGAGTTTGTAAATGAAAGACACAACACATATAATTACAAGGGGGGAGTAGAAATAATTGCTCATTAAAATGGTTTAAAATAATGTTATCCCTAAGATAACCTTGAGAGTTTTAGGTTTAAACATTTTATATTAGGGGAATTATGGGAATCAATGTCTTGAGGGTAACTCATTTTAAAAATAATCATCGAGGATGAATGATTAATGGTTTTGATATCAGATATTAATATATTATGAATGACATATGAAAGTAAATAGCTTTAAGGAATATGATGATAAATCTCAGTCAATGGTTTGAAAAGGATGTTTGTTGATTGAATTATTTTCTATTTAAAGTCAATAATTAAGAAAAATATAAGGATTTTTTAGTGAATGTTTTTCATTATGAATTTAAAAGGATATGTTAAATGATTTTGATGACCTAGAAATTTTATTTTATGGGATGTTTATATATTATGTGAACACATGATTAAGGGAATTATAACCCGTAATATCTTACTTATATTGAGTTAATGATGTTGGGATAAAGTGATGATTGATATAGATAAATAAAATTAGGAATTAATAATTAAATTGTAACTAATTAATGTTTTGTTAACAAAGTATTTTATGATATCATTGACGGTCATTAAAACATTATTGTATTTAAGGAATAATTCAAATAATTTTAAAATAGGATTGTGTCCTTTTAACATGGTTTTATGGAAATTTTTGTTATTACCATGTTTTAAGATAATATATGATAAAGGTATTCACATGATCAGTATGTGATAATTATGATCTAATTTATGTTTTTTGTGGGATTAATGATATGTTTATTTAGGAAATTGAGTGACCTTATTTCTAATGTTTTAAATTTAAATATTTTGTAAGGGTCATAAGGTTATCAATTTATAGAATGGTTTAAGTTTATTTTTTGACAAGTATTTAATAAATAATGTATTAATTTACCATATCATTATTTAGAAATATTATAAAATATGTGATAATCGTTTAATTTTGATGATAACTAATGTAATGAATTATTATTCTATATGTAGATCCTATGATCCGTTAGTGATCAAGGAATAACAAATTATCTATGTCTGTGGGTTTTTTAATTAATTTATTGACACATTTAGAAAATTTATTTGAAAAAAACAAACATTATTTTTTAAATAATAATTTTAAAATTAAATTAGATCGAAGTTATGAAAATTTTATAAAAAGTTTATTTTTTTGATTATTAGTGTATAATAATTTATTTTAATTGAAACTTCTTTTTTAAAATTATTTATTAATAAAAAATATATTTTAGATTGGTTTGAAATTATAACTACATAAGTTATATATAAATATATATCAAATGTAGATCATTTTATTCAATTTCATAAAGAAATTGGATAGAAAAACTGTGTAAATTTTGGAACATTCTCCCTTTAAAAACTTACTCTCTTGTCATGTCTGGGGGATTAATTTTACATTTAATTTTTTCAATTATGTTAATTCAATTTGAAAAAATAAATTACATATTTTGAATAAAAATTATTTATATTATAAAATAAGGTCAAATTATTGTTTTACCAAAATTAATATTAAAATTATTTAGAAATATTTACCATGTTGAAGGTAAATATTAGTTTGTTTGGGAAAAAAATAAGATGATAAAGTTTAAAAATGGTCCAAAACTTGTCCAACACCAATTGTTTTGAAATATTTAATCCTTTTAACTTATTTTATATATATATATTCCCATTTTAACATTTTTTCAAGATAAAAATGTGGGTAAACCATTCTTTTTTCAAATAATTAGTCGTGTGCCACTCACCTCATTTATAAAAGGTCACCCCTATCCTCTATAACTTACATAATGATAATATTTTTCGTCCAATAAAAACCAAAATCCATTATAAAAAAACATACCCTCTTCCTAGAATCTTTATTATGGTAAAAAATCAAACTCATGATGTATTTTAGTGCATAATTAAAGAGATTACACGGAGAATAGGTAACATTCATCAACAAAATTTTTATTTTATTTATTTCTACTCCTAATTAAATTATTATTTATCCATGGTAATATAAAGAATATAATATGATAAAAATCTTTACATTTATGTAGGTAAATATGATTTCCCACAAATATTCAAACTTCCAAAAAATTGATTTGGAAATCATCATTTGTGTGTACGTCAGACTATCACCTTGCAAACCGAAGTCAATCATTTTTTCCATTACCACATTTCATGGTTGGTTATGATGATGTATATAATTTTTATATAAATATATAATATATTTATAAAATTATTATACTAAATTAGTGATTATATCATATATAATTTTTTTTATTTTTATTCCTTAGGGGATGTGACAACATCCTCCATGATTATGGAAGACTACCACCTCCCGAAGTGATGTGAATATTTTTTTACTAAAAATTTACATGGAATAAAATGTGGATAAATATATAAAATTTCATGAAATACTTAAGATATTAATAAAAAAATTCATTATTAAAAGATTATATATCATTTTATAGGTTAAATTTTCCCTCATTGGAAGATGATAACATCGTCCATGTACTTGGGAACTACTGTCTTTTTGATGCAACGTGACTCTCTCTTTTCATCAACACACCAAATAGATGATATTTACAAAATAAATAATATTTCATTTATGTTATTATGTTAATTATTAATTATTAATTATATCTTACCACCTTTCTATAATGTTTATTAAAAAATGAAAATGATACTCATGTGTACGTACGTCTTTCCATCTCCATGATTATAACATAATTAATTTATCAAAACCATATATTATTAATTTTATTACTAGAATATCTAATTTATAAATATTATAATTATTCCATCATTACTATTATGGAGATGATGTAAATCTTATCATATTATGAGTGCCGACAAAGAAAAATTTAAACATATAAGTAAAACAATGCGGTTTTCACCCAAAACATGATTTTATCAAAGAATTTTTAATAAATGGATAATAAATAGACATAAATAACTCATATATGGTTCTTTAAAATATGTATAATAAACTTATATTTATTATAAAATAGGTTCAAACAAGTAAAAATTAAGTCGACACCTATGATAAAATATTTTCATCTCATTTTTTTACTTCGGTTGGACACATATCATATTCACCACCTATTTCTTCTACAGGGTGTGTATACCAGATATTAATATATTTAATTATTATAATATATAAATTTTATGGTATTAAAATATAAATATTAGGATCTATCTTTCATGGGTTTTACAATTCAAAAGTTACCAAATCGGTAAGTGTTTTTATCTCAATATGAATTCTTTGAGACATATTTTATGATATCAACCTATATTATTTTGATAGGTACATGTATACCCCATTTGATAGGTAATATATGGTATTTATTTATCCTTAAGATATTTTTTGTTTCATTTTATGTTATTCCTTCGTGGTATTAATGTTTAGAAGTTACCAAGGTGGGAAATATTTTATGTTACAATCACATTGTTTATAGGGATTCATTATGATTATATTTCTAGTGATAAAATATTATAATCAACATTTCAAGAAAAAAATTAATTTTATACTCATCTATTATAAACTGATATTTTAATATAAGCATATTATTTTTATACTGTATGGTACATTAAATATTTGAGAAAATGTTTTCAAGAAAATCCACCTTTATTTAACTCCTCAATCGAAAATATATTTTATTTCAATTTCTTGTTTAATATATATGTTTTAAATATTTTTTATGTTTTAAAAAAGGTTTATTAAATTAATTCCAAACTAGGTTATTATTTGAAAAAAAATTAATGGAATATTCATGGTTTCTTCCAAACAATTTCCATTTAACTTTTACCGAAAATGTAAAAAATACCTTTTTTTTAAATGGCTTTCATGAAAAATATTTCTCACTGTAATGGTCAAAAAATGATTTCAAGCATAAATTACATGTTTTAATTTTTCTTTTAAATTAATTTTTTTTATTTAATATTTGGAAAATATTTATATATATTATTTTATTGTAAAAAATGGCTTCTGGACGTGTTTTAAAAAGTGTTTCTAAATGTAGAATTTAAATTTTCCACATGAAATGTTTTAAAAAATTTAAAAAATAACTCATAAGTTTAAAATTATATTTTCAAAGAATACTATTTTCAATAATTATTCTAAATTTTTAGTTCTAAATTTTAATTTTTTTTGAACATTATTCTCCTAAATGAATGTTCCATCTGTTTTATCTTTCAAAATCAGTATCCATTTAAGATGGCCTATTTTTATGTAACTTTTGCTTTTATGTGGATATGAATAATGGATAAAATTATAATTCTAAAAGTAATGTCTTATTTCTATCATGAAAATACATCTATTAAATCTGTTTCTCTTCCGTGAGATATACCATGATAAAATTGACATCAACCCTCTTAGTTTCATGGGTTCTAGTATGATGAAATTTTAATATGATTATTAAACATATCTCTTTACCATAGGTTATTATATGATTAAATTTTTATTAAACCCATTTCATATAATTGTTTATGATATGGTGAATGGTTTATGATCTTACAGAACACATTTTTATGATTCCCTTTTTGTAATGGTGGTTACGTTATAACTAAGGATAGTGGTTAAATTATAGTAAAAAATGGTGGTACCTATATATACCTCTAATAAATTTTATAAATATATATATATATATATATCATAATATTCATAGGACTAGAATGGAGAGTGGACTCAGTTCATTATGGAACTTTTTCCTCTTTGATGGACTTGTGAGTGAACCTTGACTACTATGATGGTTTAGGGAGTTAACCCAATCCACTATGATGATAGAAATTCCACTAGTGATGGTGGTGTGTCCCTCTAAAAATGGGTATTCACCCATGGAGTAACCTAAAAAGTATTTTAAATAATCCTTGAGTGCTCAGGAATGTATTTTCTATGGTTATCATTTTTCCACAACTCTATGTCTTATTTCAATATTATGCTCTCATGACTCATGTAATTTAATTTTTTTTATGATTGTTGTTTAATGAACATTTAATATTTATCCTCTTACTCATTATTATAATATTTCATATACAGACTATATTTTTCCTATAATATAATCAAATTATCAAACACTTATGATCATTTTTTGACAATGCATTTCCCCTAATTTCCCTTACTGAACATCTGAGCTCACCCTTTCATATGTATCATTTCCATGGGTTATGAATAATAGTTTTATGTATGGTATTTCTATGATAATTACTAAATGGTAAGTTCTTTCTAGCAAACAATGAAGTTATATCACCAGATTAGATAATTATGTTAATATATACTAGATTAACTAAACCATTATGAACCTTATGGATGTGTTTGAGTAATGTAAAGAATATTTATCTAAAAATATCTAATATCTGTGTACAAGAAACATAGTTCTCTATAGTTGTTGTTATTGAAGTTCTGGAATAACCATAAATAAATTGTTAATCATATAAAGATCAAAATTAAATAATTATCTAAAATCTTAATTTAAGGTGACTGTACTCAAAAAAAATATATATTTAATTAATATGAAGGTATCATTTCAAATGGAGTTATTTAGGTATTTCATTATATAAATTTAATGCACTTTTTATACTAAAATTATATGCCTAAAATGATATGATTAGTATCCTTTATTGGGGGTTGTTTTTGGGGGGTTTTAGGATTGTTCGTATGGATGGGATTTTTTTAGGATAGGATTGTGGTGTTATGGATTTTAGTGTGTCAAGTTAACCATTTTATAGTAATTAATGGGTCCTTTCAATTATGACGTGTATTGGATATTGTGGTTGGGTTTCCATTATTAGATCATAAGACATTTCATATATTTCATGTCATCAAATTATAGGTAATCATTATAATTTTTTAGTACATATTATTTTGTTTTTAAATTGGGGATATTTCAGATAAAATTGTATATTTTTTTGAGGGATTTTTGGTAGTGCATAGTTGGTGAATGATTTTCCCAAATTGTGTTCACAACAACATAAAACCCTGAATCCTAAAGCAGATAGTGATTTCATAGATGCTTTTTGTTTTGTAAAATGATGTTCCTTCTTAGTTTTAACTGTGATAACCAAACAAGGAGGCTTACTTTTTGGAACTTTGTTTGAAAAAATTGTGTGCCATGTACAAGAAACCATGTATGTAGAAAATTAAACCACCGAAAACTATTAAACAATTCATTAAACGCTATAATATATCCCAAAACACCTGGGATCAACCCTAAATCATTTTATTTAGATTTTGGGTGATACAATATGTATTCTATGGGTTTATATCATTTGTTCTTCATGAATCAATGATCTGATTAACAGATTCTCACCTCTCTCAGAAACTGATTTATTCCTAATTAGTTTTTTCTCTCTCCTATCTCTCCTTATTGATGAAGGGGGAATATTATTACTCTATTGGAATTGGTTTGGATCTCGGTTTTAATATATGTAACCCCATTTTATATTCCATCTAGGTTTTGGATCCAGATCTCATTATTCATTGGGAAATTTAATATTCCACTTCAATTTGTGGATTTTTCTTAGCATGCACTTGTCAATGATCATATGTATGGTTGTATATTATTAAATTCCCATTTTTTAATCATGTGTATGTCAATGTGAAATATCTATTACATTTTTACAATTCCATATTGAATTGAATTAATTTTTTTGGTTTTTTAATTTTTGAATTAATTATAGAATTTATTGATGAATAGGGTTATGAAATAAGTTAATTTATATTGTATTGGCATTATGAAATTGGTCGACTAAATTTTATGGTCTAATTGATTAATTTTTGACCCATGATGTTATTTATTATGGGAATATGTTTTTATTTATTTACCTTGAAGAGTAGTTGGGTTCTGTGAATAAATGTTTATGGATAGTATAATAGTGTATTGTTTATATTTTTTACTTGTGATTAATATAATGAACTATGTTTTTTGTAGTTTAATTGGTATATTAGTATGTTAAATGTTTTCTAGAGGGTAAATGTTGCTTACCCATTTTAAATTTGATATGTGTGATTAATTGGGGGATAGGGTGTGGGACACAAACTGATCCCCCAAATACCTGCAGGTCCTAGACATGACTATCATGTCCCAAATGCAAGCTTGTGAATTTTACTGTATGGTATAGGTACTTCTTCTTTAAACACCTGGGAGGTGTGGGATAAGGACAGGTGCTCCAAATATGCATGGGGTTCTAGACATGGCATTCTACTCCCATGTGATTTTCATTAGAATATGTTCCAAATGGTCGTGATTTAAATTAAAAAGAAATTATAAATACAAACCCATGAGTTATGTGAATTGGGAACCACTGTGGGATATGGTTCAGACACCATCATTGGATAAAGAATGTATTGATGGTTCAAGTGTCATCAAAAACAAAATAAATTTATGTGGTTAATTAATGAGTAATGAAATGCAATAAGGATTTAATTTATTTATTTTATTTTATTCCTTATACAAATACATACACTGTTATTGAGAGGATAATGTTTTAGACATTTTTTGTGGTGTCCTACTAGGTTTTACTCACACCATACCCGGGCTTCCTGATTTGTTCCAAAATAAACCTCATGTTTGTAGGATAGGATAATGCAAGATCCATATGTTATATGGATAACATAGGATAGAGCATGGATAAGGGAATATGACATGGTATCCCGAACAACTTGGGGAGTTGTATACAGTCCCATATTATTTTGGGTTTCTTTGGACACATGACACACACATGGAATGAAATATATTGTGTTTTGTTTAGATATTGTAAAACTATTTGGTTTATCGTGTTATAGTTTTATTATATGTGTTTTGTTTTCTATTATTTTTATATTTTTTCCTTATTTATTCTATTGTGATTATTTGATAAAGTGTTTTCTATCTCAAAATGTTATAAATTTTAGCCTCACGGATATTTGAAAGTCTCTGGTGTACGGGGGTGGAATAGTTGATGCCAAGTAACTGAATGGATCAGGGAATCGATGTGTGGCCCCTAGGTCGAGATGTTACAAAGTGGTCTTATAGGAATTTTTTTTTCTATTATCTCAATATTTTGGAAATGATTATAGAATAATATTCATATAATGGCCTTTGAAATGAGCTAGTTCATTGGATTATTTGACCCATCTATGGGAAAAACCCAACCACCCATGAATGGATTGTTGTGATTGATGTGTGTTATTACAGTTTAATGTTATTTCACCTCGAGTGATTCAATTTTTGTGTGATTTTATTACCTCCCATGATTTTATGATATTTGATTCATGTATTAGTATGTAATGAGGGTTAAGTATATAAGAAACATTATAAGAACTCTATATTTGTTGTGACATGCATTGTTTTAAGAACTCACAGGAAAAGAATATTTTGTATGAGATGTTTTTATGAAATTTATTTAATTAATTGTTTAAAATTTAATTAAAAAATTTCATAATGTGAAATTTTAAAATGAAAAGTGATGAAAAATGTGGAAAATGGGGGAGTAATGAGAAACGTGAAGATGAGATGATTTTACCATTTGTTAATTGTGACCTGGTAGTAGTATGGTTAAGGGTGGTGATAAGACCTTAGTTTTGACAATGTTGTACTATATGTGGGATAAAATTTTATAGATTTATGTTAATAATCATATTTTTTTAAATGATTTGTTATTTTTCTTATTTTTTTGAATTGTAGTGATATGCCTCCCTGATGATTCTTGTTTATAGGACAATAGGAGGACATGGATAGAAATGTTCCTCCACAAGTTTAACCTGAGACACTGATAATACTAGATGAGGGGGACAGAGGGAATGTCCTTGAAAAGATTTTTATCTTAAAAAATCTGTTAAAAAGAGGCCTTGGGTGGGTTTTGAAGAGTATGTCAACACTAAAATAAGAGTTTCAATTGCAGAACCCTCTAACCAATATTAGGGAATATGGACTAGAGGCATTTTAGTTTTTTTAATTCTATCCAAATAATTCATGACCACATAGAAAATCATTATAAGAATAGAGTTAAACTGGGTTCTTATATGTTATGTGTTAATTTTCTGAATAGGGGGACATATAGACCAAATATTAAAAGATAAACAATATCATGACGAATGACTTTCAATAGTTGTTCTTGGGAAACTTTTACCAAGAGTTGCACGTTTAGGTGGGGGTAGAAGAGTTAATGAGTGAGACCATGTGTAGTATGTCTGTGATGGACTATTTTCGTCACTTCATAGATCTATAGTGCATTATTCTATGGTTGGAATTAGATGATTCTAATATAATGAAAATTTTCAGGATGAGATTAAATGTGAAATTTTGAAATAGGTAAATATATTCCAGTTGAATTTTTTTTTCAGAAGTGGTGAATTCTGATTTCATGTCGTAAGGAAACATTAATGAATAATATAGTGGACCATAGTTGGATACTTCTAGACTAAAACAGGTACATATTCGATGAATAGGAATCATCACTATGAGAATTCCATCTATGTTGACAGCACAACGAGTGGATAAGGGATGTTTAAGTTTAACATGACCTTACTCAAGCACTCTTTCACTAGTTCAGTAAGTTGAGTCACATTTGTAGATAGCTCCCATACCCACTTGTATAGTGTCAAACATATGTCAATATGAAACATCTATAGTGATTCTATATTAACCCATGACAGATGGGTAACGAAAGGTGAGCTATGGAGAATGAGAGTGTTGGAAGGGAGTAATCTATCCCATTTCACTCTAAAAGTTGGTAATCTACTATCCATGGTGATATAGACATTGTATTTTGTACTTCTAGTCAAGAGTGATCATATTAGTATATTAGTGTAGATCTGGGGATATATACTGTATCACAAAGAATAAGGGAATGGTAGATGCAAGCAGTTCAGCCTACACTTTTTGATAGAGATGATGGACTGTCAAAAGTTAGAGGTACACTTTTGATAGATTCTATACGTACTAGTTATTTATTGGATATTGGTGCCTCTCATACTTTCATATCATCACCACTTGTGAATGGTTCAAGCCTAGAGTAGGAATTTGTGTGTAGGGTTATGATGATAGATACACATTAGGGAGTTCGGTCAAGAGACATCTTCTTATACAAGGGGTGTTCTCTCTGTGTTCGGGAGTATCATTTTTCATGGATTCCTCACATACTTGATATGACAAGCATCGACGAGATTATGGGTATGGATAGGTTAGTAGCATATGGATCATAGATTTATTGTTTCCACATGAGGGTGACATTTATTTCTTCAAAGTGTAAAAATTATATTCATCATAGAGAGTGTGATATTAGGTGCCTCATGAAGGGTCAATTCATTAGTAATTAGGGTAAATCACTGTCAAGGATACATGTATTTTTATATATGAAGGGCAATAAAGCAGGACACTTTTCCACCAATAGTAGACCAATTCCAGGAAGTTTTTCCTGAGGACTTATTAGGTCTTTTAGTAGAGAGTGTTGTGGAGTATGTGATAGATCTCATGATTCGAGTAGATCCAGTTTCTCTTCCGCCTTGTATAATGGCACCAATAGAGTTTCATGAGATTAAGACTAAACTGGAAGAGTTGATGTATAAGGGCTTTATCGATGTGAGTATTCCATTTTGGGGTTCTCCAATTTTTTTTGCAAATAAGGACGATGGTACATTATGCTTATGTGTTGATTAATGGAATTTTAACTAGATGATAGTGAATAATCTGTATCCACTTCCACAAATTGATGATCTATTTTACTAGTTTAGAGGATCATTCTTTTTATCCAAGGATGAATTGAGATTAGGTTATAATCACTTGATATATTGGCCATTAGATAACCCAAATATAGAGTTATGCAGTGGGTATGGATTATATGAGTTTGTTGTGATGTTGTTTGAGATGAAAAATGCTCTATCAATTTTTATTGTCTTCACGACCAAAATATTCCACCCATAACATGCTTTTTTCATCTTATTGTTTGTTGATGACATATTTGTGTACACCAATACACTTGATGATCATTTCAAACAACTTAACACTATCAAGAGTAAACTGAGAGAGAATTGTATATACACCAATCTATATAAGTGTCAATTCTAGATTGACTATGAACATATCATAGGTCACATAATCTTAGGGGATGTTGTTTCAATAGATGTAGAAAAGGTGTAGGATGTTTTTTAATTAGGGAATCCAAAGAATTTATTTTTTATCCATATCATTCTAGACTTAGTATGCTGCTATTGATGGTTCATCAAGTACATTTCCCACACGAAATCACTACTTTGGGGATTTAATAAGAATGGATTAGAGTATGAATGTATGGGGTAATGCAGACATTATTTCTAGTATTTGAAGTAGCAATTGAATACCACTCTGATCATGATCCTACTTGACCTAATGAATGAATATACAAATTTTTTTTATTGATATGGGATAGTTCTTGGAGTCGTATTCATTCATAGATATTGAGTTGTGGAATATTTGGCATGGTATTTGAGCCCACATTAAACAAAACATACCTACACATGAGCTAGAGTTAACAACTATGGTTTATGCATTGATGTTTTCACAGCATTATCTTGTATGGGAAAACATTATTCTATATATGAATAAGAATAGATTTAATTATATCTTTTTGTAGTGACATTTGAATCTTATAGAGTGGAGATGGTTTGATTATATGTGATCATTTTATTTTGAGCAAGAATTTACACCTTGGAAGGGAAACAATGTTACCAACTCTTTAAGAATAAAAATGTATACTCAAATAGTTCATAAGTCTAGGTCAGAGTGGAAGATGATGACATTTCTGGTTGAAATGCTTGTTTTAATTCAAGACTCCCATGACCATATAGACCTCATATTGTTTTCTATGGATTCTACACTCTTGAGAATGATAAAGGATTGATAATATGAAGCTTAAAAAATGTTTTTCCATCATTTAAATCCATGGATGTGGGGATTGACCTTCAAATTATACCATATATAATGATGGTATCATCTATTTTGAGAATCAGTATTTTGTTCCTTTGAGCATGCGAGATGATATGATATATAAATTTCATGCCCGAAAGGGGGACATGCAACCGGGTTTGACAAAAAATGTATTATCACCTATGTCAAAAGTACTGTTGGTAAATAATGAAAAAGGAGATTTCATGGTTCATGACAAGATTCTATAGCTTTCCATAGGAGAAGCTCGAGCACCATCGACATGGTGGTTCACTAAAACCATTTCTCATTCTATAATGGAAGTTGGATGACATTACAATATATTATTTTGTTGGGTATCCTTGGAAGCCCTAGAATAATGATTCAATTAGAATTTTTTTGGATTTATTGCTAAAAATAGAATTTTTTTTGCATATTCATGAGATGTTTAGAGTTGATTAGTTGGGAGATATGTACATTCATGAGATTGTATGTCTCAATGTGGTTCCATAGTGTATAGTTTTAGAGAGTGACTCACATATCACATCACATTTCTAGAAATTCATTCATAAATATCATGTTACACATGTTTTATATATTGTAGCTTTATATCCAAATAATGGTAGGTAGTTAGAACATAATATTCTTGTACATGAGGATATAGTACAAGTGTGTGTCCTACACTTTGTTAGGTCATGGGAGAATCACATATTACTTGTGTATTTTTTTTTAAACAAATAGTTATTAGGAGAATATTCACGTGTCTTATTATTATTCTCATTATGTAAGGCATTGCTAATCACCTCTATATAGAATGGAGACTGGGGATCTAGATTTATTGGTACTAAGTCTCATGCAGGAGACACCAGATCAGGTTTAGCTGATTCAAAAACATATAGATATGGCATAGAGTATACATAAGACTTTTGTTGATATAATTTTATTACCCCAAGAGTCTATAGAGGGTGATAATTTGTTTTTTAGGGTGTCACTTGGATTGGGTCACCATAAATTATAGGGGAATCTTGGTTCCCAAGCTTCCTGAACCTTTTGAGGTGGTGGGAAGGATCGGGTGGGTGGTGTACCGATTAGATCATCCACTAAGGTATAGTAATATTCATGACATTTTCATGTATCAAATTTTTTGAGGTATCACCATAAACCTTCTCATGTGATCGAAGGGTCTGATGTGGATCTTGATACCGATGCATCATTTGAGGAGTATCTATTATGTGTTTTGGATCCCAATGTGAATTTATTCTCGGGAAATATCATGCTAATTTTTCATGTATTGTATCAATATCATATTTTTGATGATGAATCATGGGAGAGATAAGAGTATATGTGGTCTCAAAGTGCTAAACATTTTACCTCAGAATAATATAGATTCTTGGGAGTACAACTTGTAACATCCAAGGTAAATAAAGAATATGTCATTTTCATATTTATTAACATTTATGAATTAAATATTAATTCTACTTTAAACAAGATTCTATGTTTCATAGTGTACCTAACAAACAACAATGTGATTCTTCCAAATCTCATTTTGCACACAATGCTGAGTCATACTGAAAAATATTATTATAATATTATTTTAAATGGTTATTAACGCCTATCCATTGTATTGGAATAAATGAGAAAATCTAACTAAAATATTATTATACATGTTTTTTAAATGTCTTTAAATTTATCCAATAAATTTTAAGAGTCTTAAAATAAGAATGGATCCAATTTTAAGCATAAAATGCTCTAATATTCTTTAAAATGTCAATTTACCACCATTTGATGGTGAACCTTTTTAAAATCTAGTTTTTTTCACATTCATATGTTCAATTTGAAAAAATAAACTTTTTATTATGAAAAATGGATATACAAATTTACTTTTGGTAAATTGTTTGTATTTTTCTGTTAAAGTTCATTTTTAATGAATTTTGAAAAATACTATATTTTATTTCAAAACATCCTTTTAATATAATTTATTTATATAGTTAGATTGCTTCTTATTGGTTTTAAATTATAATTTGATTGTATTTTTACAATTTAGTCTAATTTTGGTCCTTGGAAGTAATTTATCATTGAAACTAGACATAAAGAAGTGTCAATCTTTTGATAGTTATTCTTTCTTAAAAACACACTTTTTGTTTTTGACAACGAGAATTAATTTTAAATTATTTTTTGAAACTTATGTGTTTTTAATTTGGAAAAATTGATTTTATATTTCGAATCAAGTTATCGAAATTGTGAAAATAGGTAACATTAATTATTAGACATTATGAATAGTAAATTCAGTAAATATTTTATTTACCATGGTTAAAGGGTGAATCTGGTAAATAATGGTAAAAATTAATATTATAATAATATTAAATTACACTAACATGTGTCATAATACTATTGGATGATACATGTCCGACAGTGGTCATCCTTGGGTTGATTTTTGGACCCGATGGAGCCACTTGTAAGTAAAAAATGACATTTTATAAAAATCGATTTAATGTTAATGAAAATGTAACATAAACATAAATCTTTTAGTAAAACAATTTATATATACGGTTATTGATGTGGCCTTAAAAACACTTGTTTTTACACATCTTTTTAATTAATTTTTTTCTATTTAATTATTTATTTTAACACTTTTTAATAAATAATGACCCTTATGTAATTTTATCACTAAATTTACTAATTTATCAATTTTTATAATTAATAGTGTATTTTAAGCTTTAAAATAATTAAATTAATTCTTACATTAATTTTATAGACTAATAACTATTTATTTAGATTGTTGTTTTTGTTTGTATAGATAATAATTTAACAGTAATTAGCATGTAAATTAATTAATTCTTTTTCACTTTGACAATAATGTTTTTATTTAACATTTCATGTATTAATTATTAATTAATTTTAAGTAACATAATGTTTTAGTTATCTTTTAATAATTCTTTAATCTTAATATAAGTTTATAAACATGTTTTATTTTTTATTAAGATATATTTAAATTATATTTTATTAATTTACATAATGGTTTAATAAGGTAATTAATATCTGTCTACTTTAAATTAATTGAATTTGTTAAGGTAACTAATTTAAATAATTTTACTTTGTTATATAATTGTTTAATTTTACTTTAATATTTAATAAATCTGTTGTTTTCTTAATTTTTTTTTAATTTGGTAACAATTTTAGTTTTATATTTTAAAGTTATTAATTTAACCTTATCTAATTTAGTTTTAAAAGTTTATTTAAATTTATGATTAAATTTATTTTCTTATGTTTCAATTAATTTTTAGTTATTTTTAATTATTTCATTTAGTTTAATTAATGTTTCAAATTATTTAATTTTGTTTGTTTATTTTTCAGATTCCCAGTGTCTCTATGCACCGTGTCTCTTACAGTTGCTCCGTGACTGCCTAAACTATCTCAACATATTCCTCTCCTCACGGTCTCATCGCTTTGACCTTGCACTGTGACAATTTTCACAAACACGCCATAAACCTGCTTCTGTTTCCTTTCCTTTCCTCCGCCAACGTAACCCTTTTTCACGGTGCCACCATCTATCCCTTTTCGCAATCTTACAGCTGTTGTCTCCTCTTCTTCACGGTCTCACCGTTACCCTTGTCACCTTTTCCTCACACTGCTTCTAAACCATGTCTAACTGTTTTCCTTTTAAGGTATCTTCTACTACCCGTTCATGAATTGGTGCCACCGTGAAACCTCTTTCTCTGTCATGGCATCATTTTATCCTTTGCCTCACTTCCACTCTCACATTACAGTTTCCTCCACTTTATAAACCAAATATTCAATAAAGAACCTAGGAAATATTCAACAGTTCTTAAACCATGATGAGGAGGTGTTGTTGTTCTATTGCCGCACTAGTGCGCTGAGGCCAATCCCCTGCCGTTCTTGCTTTCCTTAGTAAATCATCCTTCTCACCGCGAGCTGGAGCCGAAACCTAGTTCTGCTTGAAGAATGCCATGCCTCACTGGGGAGTTCTATGCACCACCATGTCCTCTACCTTCGCAGAACTATTGATGTTTTTGTTAATTAGCAGAGGATCCGAGACTGATCCATTGCATCGCTGGACTGTAACACCATCAAGGGAGGAGTTGTGCGCAGCCTTTATATAGAGCCTTCACTGAATGAGATTGTTGCTGGTGAGGACTGTTGGGTCTGAGCAGTGTTGTTCCATCAAGTCATTGCATATCTGAAGCTACCATGGGAAGTGTTGTGTGGGGAGGAGCTCGACTCGCTCTACATCAGATCTGCATCACTGGAGTCATGTGTCGTTGCAGGTTTCATTCGACTCTGTGACAAGAAGGTCGTCGTCGCGGAGAAGGATGCAGAGAAGAAGACTCCATGTTTGCACAGATCCTGGGGGATAAATATGTTAAAAAATAATTTAAAAAAAATATATTTAAAGAAAATAATAATAATAGGAAGAATAATAAATTATTAAATTATTAACCTAAATATGATATAATACATAATATTTTTTGTATATATAACTATATTTATATTAATAAGTAGATAAGTTATAAAATAGGTTATTAGAAAAAAAACTAATAAGAATTTAAAGAATTAAAATATAAACTATAATAATTTATAAATTAAGTTAAATAGTAATTAATATAAATATATTAATACTTTAATTTTATTTCTAACAGAATAAATATATTAATAAGTTAATTTATATTATTATAATATAAGTAATCTAATTATGTTTTACTTTCTAACTACTTAATTATTATCAATAACTTAATAACTTTATTAAATATTTTATAATAAATTAATAATAATAATATTTAATAATAATTATCATTTAATATTTTTATTAATTAAATTTAATTACTTTTTAATAAGTAACTTTAAAACTAATTATGAAATACTTTCTAACATTATTTGTGTTATAATTGTTTCATTTTGCCTTTAACATGTGTAGGTTTATTAAGGAGAATAGAAAACGTACAGATACATCTAACCAAATCACGAGGAGATAGTTATGGGGGTTAAATTAGTGCGACATGCAAGTCGTGAAAAAACACACGTTTGTGGTGCACACGTGAATGACTATTTGGAGTTGGTTGGAGTGAGTGGTGATGTGAAGCATGTAAAGACCCGTAAAATTCAAGTGAAATTTGTTTTCTTAATTTTCTTTGGAATTTTACAAGAACGCGGTTTCTGACGGCACCTGATTCTGAGGCCCGGAGTGCCCGGAATCAATTTCCAATGTTCGGCTCGGGTACGTTCAGTGAACGAACGAGCGGGAAATTCTAACTTTTGACCTGGTGCTCGGAATTGAAATCCGAGGACACCGATGAACTCGCAGCGCCGATATTCGCTTAAGGAGACCTTTTCCGAGGTTGCGTTTTAGGCGGGACGAAAGTTAGTTTATGGAGAATTATAAGAAGTTAAATAAAAATGTGGAAACACTTTTTTTAACTTGTTGGTTAACTCCTCTCAAAGGAAGTTTGGGGTAGGACCCACACCCACTTAACCTCCCTTGAGAGGATTAAGTGTGGTGGGGCCCACACGAACCCTAACTTTTCATCTTCTCTCAAAACTCCCTTTAACCCCTCTTTAAAAGACATGACAACTTGTTAATTAATTTGGAGTTATTTTATTTGAATTTCAAACCTTTGAAATTCAATTTGTTAAGTGTGTGAATAAAATAAGACTATATCTGATTTTATTTGGTTAGATTTCTCAAGCCTTCCTGAGAGAATTTGGGTTCTCCTTCTTCTTCTTCAACTCTGAAGAAGAACGCGAAGAACCTTAGAGCTCCGACGAAGAACGCCACTCCTCTCTTCTTCGTAGCCGGTTGTTTCCGAAGATCGACGACGCCTTCCGTGTCAACGAAAGGGAACGCCGCATCCTCCTCGGACTTCCTTCGTCGGCTTACGAAGATTCTCCAACGACGTACCTCTTCGGACGTACCTCTTCGTCAACGGAATTGACGAACGATTACCGCGACGCCGACCTCCGCGACGCTTGTCTTCCCCGGGTCGTTGACGATCATCGTTCTTGAACCGAGTTATGGGTTGTTGTTGATTATTTATTTACTCTCGTTCTTGGTTCTAGCATGATAATCTTGTGGATAAATTTTTATGTGATATCGTCTAACGAGAGGGAAGGGGTAGGACTGCACAAACACGGCCGAATTCCCCCTCCCTTGTCCTTGATTATTATGATTTTCTTGTGGATGAATGAGATGGCGTGGTGCCGTCACACCACGTGGAAATTCGCACGGTTGTATTGTGCGACGCCGTCGCGCCGCGCCGTGGAAGGATTATCATGAACGTGACGCCATTGCGCCGCGTCGAAGGGAACCGAAGGCGCCGTGGCCAGAGCGGGGCCACGGCGGAGGGGCGCGGTGCCGTCGCACCGTGCTGGACGACAAACACCGTGGCCGGTTCCAGGCCGCTGCGAAACGGGATGACCGGCGGCTAGCCAGGCCGCCTGCGTCGGAAGCCGGAAAGGGGACCGGCTTTTCCGGTCCCGTTGAAGAAAAACCGGCCGGCCAGGTGGGCTGGCCGGAAGGGGAAAAACCGGGGGAATTTATTTCCCCCAGCCAGCTTTAATTCCCCCCTTTAAGAGGGGGGCCGGTTTCATTAAGGGGGGAAGGCGCCCCCCCCCCATTTTTTCAAACGGCTGGCCCCCACGAAGGGGGGCCGTTGATTGACAAAGGCGCGGCTTAAGCTGCGCCACCAGCTGAAGAAGCGGGGGCCTTGCCCCCCGTGCGTGGCACCGAGTGGCGCCAGGCCGCGCCGCCGTTCCGGACCGCCGCCGACCGGGCCGGGTCGGGTGGACCCGGTTCGGGCCGACCCAGGGGGTCGGGCCGGGTCGGCCCGGACCCGGACCTCCTGTTTTCGAGACGACTTCGGTCTTTTGGTCATATCTTGAGCCACGGACCTCCGATTGACGAATCGTCAGCGGAAATGCGATCCTTGGATCGAGACGACCGATTCGTTATATCGAACTCAAAGTTTCGGAATACTTTGAGTTCGGCCGGGTTGGTTCGTTCACGAAACTAACCGGGCCTTCGGAGCGGAAACACTCATATCTTGAGTTACAGACGTCCGATTGACGTGTCGTCAGCTTTGTTGTGTTCCTCTTAGTGAGACATATCTTTTGGCATAATCTGCCCGAGGTTTGGATGTAGGTGGAGTACGGTCAGGTTGGTTTTGCCTTAAAAACCAATCGGGCCCCTAGGACGAAAAAAGCCAATAACTCTCAGACCGGGTGTCCGATCGGCGCGCCGTCTGTTGAGTTGAGTTCCTGTTGACGATACGGAAATTTTGGATACATCAACTCTTGACTTTGTGACAGTTGATGTATCAGCCTCTCGGCTCGTGGAGCGGACCCTCCTGAACGAGCTTGCTGTGTGCGGGAACCCTAGTGCTAGCTGCGACTGTTACTGAGACAGCTACTACTACTGCTACTGCTACTATGACTGTGACGACGAAAGTACAGAGATCTTGTGTGGATTCGACGATGACTACAGCATTCAGCGATCCTACGTGGATCAGTGCTACAGGTCCTGTGTGGGCCCGATCCTGTGTGGGTCTTTGCGCTCAGCGGTCCTGTGTGAACTAGCGCCTACAGGTCCTGTGTTGGCCCAATCCTGTGTGGGCCTTTTACGGGGGTTAGTTACCTATCGATCCTTCGTGGTTCCGACGACTTAGATGGATCAGAGATCATCTTTATTGTCCTTTGAAGAAGTATACCTGTGTGAGCTGAATCCTGTTGCTTTCCTGTGTGGATTGAGTTGTGCTATCCTGTGTGGATTTCGTTTTGCTTTCCTATGTGGAATACATTTACTTTCTTGTGTGGACTGAGTTGTACTTGGGATCGGAGGATGGAGTGTATTGGAATTGATGACTTAGGTATATGTATGGGCATATACCTAAGCAGTGTCGGTTATTACTTCGTGATTGTATCTTCCTTTGTGGATTTTAGGAGACCTTCGGGGGTCTCGGGGTCCCTACTGAGTAGTTTATACTCACCCCTGCACGGGCTATGCCCGCACTACGTTGTGTTGGTTGCAGATGACGGACATCGTTGATCTTGGATGAGGCTTGCAGAGCAGGACGGTACCTGGAGGTGGACCACTGGGCGGGACGTACTCGGAGCGGACGGTGGGACCCGTGGAGCAGTGGAGCTATCTGTACCCACCCTTCTGGTGGGAGCTCCAGTGGACAGCTCGGTGTAGCGGCATTTACTTACAGTTGATGTTTTCCCTTTCGAGTTGTACTTTACTTTCAGTTTGTGTTTGTATACTGGCCCATTTACTTTTCCGCACTTTCAGTTGTACTCTATTTTTACTTAGTGTTTACTTTCCACTTGCTTACTCTGTGGTGTTTGTTTAATTTACAAAGGAAATGCCTTCCCTTTTTACCGGGATTGACGCCTTGGTTCTTGTCTCCAGCCCCTGGCCTATGGAAGGTGGGCTCAGGGTAGTCACGTCACGGATCCCGAGGGCGGGTCGTGACAAATTTGTATCAAAGGAGTTCGGTTCTACCGCGAACTCTGATCTTTTTTCTATGTGAAGCAATAATGTTTAGCGTATTGAGTGTGGTTATCAGTCCAGGGAGTCCAGTGTTGGTGCGGCGGCCGACGTATCAGTACACAAGGACCCTGACTTCTGATTTATGACTTAATGCACGAAAACATTGATTGCGGATGTGTTTCAACGTTTTCTTTGTGATTTCTTTGTGTCAGCTCACCAGGTATACCGTTTGACCGTGGTGCACCTGTTTTCTATTTAGGATGGCCCCACGACGGCAGCCAGCTAGGGTTCCGAGAGTCGAGCGTGATGACAGCCCACCGAGCGATGAGGCCTTGGTACAGGGCCCTTGTTTAGCTGTGGCACCAGCCGTAGCTCTACCCGTCGAACCACCGATGCTTCCAGCACCAGCCGCTGACAATGCACGTCGCCTCAGCACACTGCATGAGTTTCAGCGCCAGTGACCACCCAGGTTTCGTGGGGAGACGGACCCCCAGGTAGTAGAGGACTGGCTGGAGGCAGTGGTACGAGTTTTTAGGCTAGTGAGGACACCTACAGAACTCATGGTGATCCTCGCTGCGAGCCTACTTTACACAGCAGCGGGCCGATGGTGGAGCTTGATGCTCCAGGTGCACGATGAGGAATCTCTACTTTGGACGGACTTTGAGAGCCTCTTCCGCTTGGAGTTCGTCCCAGCCACCCTTCGTGCGGTGCGTATCCAGTAGCTTCTTCAGCTGCGGTAGGGTGGCATGACGGTCACTCAGTACTCGGCGAGATTTACTGATCTCTCGCACTACTCGACTGACATGGTACGGGACCCATTCTTCTGGGCCCGGACCTTGAGCAGGGTTTGAGACACGAGATCATGGCATCCCTGATCTCCCTCAGCATACCGACTCATAGAGGAGTACTGGAGCGGGCCCTTCTGATCGAGAGCTTCCTTGCTGAGTCTACAATAGCACCGCGACCCACCGCAGGGCGGCACGTGGCAGAGTCATCTGTAGAAGACAATCGACGGATGACTCAGGGGTCCAGGCAGAAGAGACCTTCAGGAAGACGACCTCAGGACACTGGCTCAGCAGTGAGGGGCACACAGTGCGAAGCTAGTCTTTCGAGAGGCAGACAGTGCTACTCATGCGGCGGGCAGGGCCACATTGCTCGTGACTGCCCGACCCGCCATGCAGAGGAGCATCAGACGGTTGAGGAACCACCTAGGCAGAGGTAGAGGTTCGACCGTGGCGGTCCGCAAGGAGGAGGCGGACGAGGCAGAGGAGCTGGCCGAGCAGCAGGTGGTGGGCGACGCTTTGAGGCTCCACCACCACCACCAGGAGTTCCACCCCGACCTCAGGGGAGAGCACAGCTTCAGGCAGCTGAAGCTTATGATCATGGAGCTCCGGAAGCGGGTGGACTAGTGCGGGACTAGCTCCGAGCATAGAGGCCTTTGCCCATAATGCCTCTAGCTTCGTAGTTTGTGTTGACTTGTGTCCTTGTACTTTAAGTTGAAGTAATAAAAGATACTTGCCTTGGTGACTTTTTGTTTTGTTGTCTTTTGTTTCTTTTTACTAAGAGGTTCCAGTTAAAAACTGTTGACTTGACCCTCACTTACGAGATTCTTACTGGAGGAAACCCAGTGACCACACACTGATGCCGACAGTGTGACTCAACCCTTGGAGGTGAGAGTAAGGGTTGGATCTCTTGGTAGCAGCGTCGATGCCTTACGACGTCATCCATGCCAGGAATTAACTAATCATGATGGGATTGACTGTATTAGGCAAGGAACGTGGTTCATCCAGGGGATGAGACCGGATTTCACTTTTCGGCAAAGGAGAAATCTTTGCAGCTTCGCCGTACATTATGGAGGAAGGGGAAACCCTTTGTGTGGTCAGACAGATGTCAGCAGAGCTTCCAGGAGCTGAGACAGAGATTTACCAGCGCACCTATCTTGAGGTTGCCTGAGGAGGGAGTTGGATATGTAGTTTACTGCGATGCATCAGGGGCTGGACTCGGTTGCGTCCTGATTCAAGAGCGGGCAGTGATCGCCTATGGATCACGATAGTTGGGGCCGCATGAGCAGAACTACGCTACCAATGACCTGGAGTTAGCAGCAGTGGTCTTCGCCCTAAAAACATGGCGACACTACCTGATGGGAGAATGCTTTACAGTCTTTTCTGATCATCAGAGTCTCAGGTGTATCTTCTCGCAGAAGGACCTGAACCTGCGACAGTGGCGATGGCTCGAGTTCCTCCAGGACTATGACTTTGAGATAGTCTATACTCCTGGGAAGGAGAACGTGGTAGTTGATTCCCTCAGCAGGAGGATGGGAATTCAGCTACTTGAGGAGGCAACAGAGCAGCTAGCCTCTTTGCAGATATCCTTCGTGGATAGAGATGGAGCATCCTTCCTTCAGTCTCTCACAGTCACCCCTCCACTACTGCAGCGGGTCAGAGGGGCACAGCGTGAGGACGCTGACTGTGAGACACGGCGTGCACAGATATCCTCGAGACAGGCACCTGATGGTTTCTACCTTGGAGCAGAGCATGACATCCTTTTCAGAGGACGTACCATGGTACCAGTCGCTTTGCGAGAGGAAGTGCTGAGAGAGTTTCACACTTCTCCTTTGGCGGTACATCCTGGAGTGGCGAAGATGTACCAGGACCTCAGACGATTGCACTGGTGGCCGGGCATGAAGAAGGCAGTAGCATAGTTCGTTTCTCGATGCCTCACCTGCCAGCAGGTGAAGGCAGAGCATCAGGTACCAGCAGGCTTGGTACAACCCTTGGAGGTTCCGGAGTGGAAGTGGGACGAGATATCTATGGACATCGTGAATGGACTTCCACGCACTTCCAGAGGTCACGGCTCCATCTAGGTGATTGTTGACCGACTCACCAAGTCGGCACACTTCTAACCCATTAGAGAGCAGGGCACAGTGGAGAGCTTGGGACGTCTCTACGTTCGGGAAATTGTGCGGCTCCACGGCGTGCCATCATCTATCGTCTCCGATCGAGATGCTCGCTTTACTTCCCGGATTTGTAAGGGGTTACAGGAGGCGTTCGGGATGCAGCTACGTTTGAGCACAGCCTTTCACCCTCAGACGGATGGTCAGACGGAGAGGACCATTCAGACTCTCGAGGACATGCTCCGCACATGTGTCCTCGACTTTGGTCGTAGCTGGGAGGACCACCTACCCTTGGTGGAGTTTTCGTACAACAACAGCTACCACTCCACCATCGAGAAGGCACCATACGAGGCGTTGTACGACCGACCTTGTAGATCTCCTTTGTGCTGGACAGACCCTGGGGAGTCAGCACTTGTGGTACCAGAGATGGTCCAGGCCACGACAGAGAAGGTCCAGGTCATCCAGGAGCGGATGAGGACATCATAGAGCCGGCAGAATTCATACGCTGACAGGAGGCGGAGGCCACTAGAGTTCGAGGATGGCGGCCACGTCTTCTTGCGGGTCTCACCTCGACGTGGTATTCAGAGATTTGGCCGAGGCAGCAAGTTATCTCCGCGCTTCATCGGACCCTTTCAGGTCCTCAGCAGGGTTGGTGAGGTGGCTTATTGCCTGGCTCTACCACCTCAGTTGCACCAGGTGCACGACGTCTTCCACGTATCTCAGCTGAGGAGAAACGTGCACGACCCGACGCACATCATTGACCATGGGGAGCTTGACGTTGACGATGGGGTGACTTTTACGGTGGTCCCGATGGAGATAGAGGATCGAAAGGAGCAGGTCCTATGTGGGCGATCGATTCCTCTTTTGCGCATCAGATGGAAGCACGGAAACCTCCAGGAGAGCACATGGGAGCGGGAGGCTCAGATGCGTTCTCAGTACCCTCATTTGTTTCCCTAGTTTTTGATGTATCTTTACGATGACGTAAATCCCTGAGGTGGGAGTAATGTAAAGACCCGTAAAATTCAAGGGAAATTTTTTTTCCTAATTTTCTTTGGAATTTTACAAGAACGCCGTTTCTGACGGCACCTGATTCCGAGGCCCGGAGTGCCTAGAATCAATTTCTGAAGTTCGGCTCGGGTACATTTAGTGAACGAACGAGCGAGAAATTCTAACTTTTGACCCGGTTCTCGGAATTGAAATCCGAGGACACTGATGAACTCGCAGCGCCAATATTCGCTTAAGGAGACCTTTTCCGAGGTTGTGTTTTTGGCGGGACGAAAGTTAGTTTTGGGAGAATTATTAGAGGTTAAATAAAAATGTGGAAACACTTTTTTTTAACTTGTTGGTTAACTCATCTCAAAGGAAGTTAGGGGTGGGACCCACACCAACTTAACCTCCCTTGAGAGGATTAAGTGTGGTGGGGCCCACACGAACCCTAACTTTTCATCTTCTATCAAAACTCCCTTTAACCCCTCTTTAAAAGACATGACAACTTGTTAATTAATTTTGAGTTATTTTATTTGAATTTCAAACCTTTGAAATTCAATTTGTTATGTGTGTGAATAAAATAAGACTCTACCTTATTTTATTTGGTTAGATTTCTCTAGCCTTCTTGAGAGAATTTGGGTTCTCCTTCTTCTTCTTCAACTTTGACGAAGAACGTGAAGAACCTTCATGCTCTGACGAAGAACGCCGCACCTCTCCTCTTCGTAGCCGGTTGTTTCCAAAGATCGACGATGCCTTCCATGTCAACGAAAGGGAACGCCGCTTCCTCCTCGGACTTCCTATGTCGGCTTACGAAGATTCTCCAACGACGTACCTCTTCGAACATACCTCTTCGTCAACGGAATTGACGAACAATTACCGCGACGCCGACCTCCGCGACGCTTGTCTTCCGCGGGTTGTTGACGATCATCATTCTTTAACCGAGGTAGGGGTTGTTGTTGATTATTTATTTACTCTCGTTCTAGGTTCTAGCATGAGAATATTGTGGATAAATTTTTATGTGATATCGTCTAACGAGAGGGAAGGGGTCGGACCACACAAACACGGCCAAATTCCACCACCCTTGTCCTTGATTATTATGATTTCCTTGTGGATGAACGAGATGGCGTGGTGCCGTCGCACAAAGCGGAAATTCGCAGGGTTGTATTGCACGACACCGTCGCGCCGCACCGTGGAAGGATTATCATGAAAGCCATGTCGTTGGGCCGCGTCGAAGGGAACCGAAGGCGCCACGGCTGGAGCGGGGCCGCGGCGGAGGGGCGCGGTGCCGTCGCACCATGCCGGACGACCAACACCGCAGCCGGTTCTGGGCCGCTGCGAAACGGGAGGACTGGCGGCTAGCCGGGCCGCCGGCGTCGGAAGGCGGAAAGGGGACCAGCTATGCCGGTCCCGTTGAAGAAAAACCGGCCAGCCAGGTGGGCCGCCCTGAAGGGGAAAAACCGGCGGAATTTATTTCCCCGGCCAGCTTGAATGCCCCCCTTTAAGAGGGGGGCCGGTTTCATTATGGGGGCAGGCGCCCCCCCCCCCCCCCCCGTTTTTCCAAACGGCAGGCCCCCACGAAGGGGGGCCGTTAATTGACAAAGGTGCGGCTTAAGCCGCGCCGCTAGCTGAATAAGTGGGGGCCTTGCCCCCCACGCGTGGCACCGAGCGGCGCCCGGCCACGTCACCGCCGGCCGGGCCGTGCCGCCGGCCGGGCCGGGTGGGACCCGGTTCGGGCCGACCCAAGGGGGGTCGGGCCGGGGCGGCTCGGACCCGGACCCCCCGTTTTCGAGATGACTTCGGTCTTTTGAACATATCTTGAGCCACAGACCTTCGATTGACGAACCGTCAGTGGAAATGCGATCCTTGGATCGAGACGGTCGATTCGGTATATCTCACTCAAAGTTTCGAAATACTTTGCGTTCGGCCGGGTTGGTTTGTTCACGAGACCAACCTGTCCTTCGGAGCGGAAACGCTAATATCTTGAGCTACGGACGTCCGATTGACGTGACGTCAGCTTTGTTTTGTTCCTCTTAGTGAGACGGATCTTTTGGAATACTCCTCCTGAGGTTTGGACGCAGGTGGAGTACGATCGGGTTGGTTTATCCTTAAAAACCAACCAGGCCCCTGGGACGAAAAAAGCCAATAACTCTCAGACCGGGCGTCCGATCGATGCGCCGTCTATTGCGTTGAGTTCCTGTTGACGATACGGAAATTTTGGATACATCAACTCTGGACTTTGTGACAGTTGATGTATTAGCCTCTCGGCTCGTGGAGCGGACCCTCCTGAACGAGCTTGCTGTGTGCGGGAACCCTAGTGCTGGCTGAGACTGTTACTGAGACTGCTACTACTACTGCTACTGCTACTATGACTACGACGATGACAGTACAGAGATCCTGTGTGGATTCGACGACGACTACAGCACTCAGCGATCCTACGTGGATCAGTGCTACAGGTCCTGTGTGGGCCCGATCCTGTGTGAGTCTTTGCGCTCAGCGGTCCTGTGTGAACCAGCGCCTACAGGTCCTGTGTGGGCCCGATCCTGTGTGGGTCTTTTGCGGGGGTTAGTTACATATCGATCCTTCATGGGTCCAATGACTTAGATGGATCAGAGATCATCTTTATCATCCTTTGAAGAAATATACCTGTGTGAGGTGAATCCTGTTGCTTTCCTATGTGGATTGAGTTGTGTTATCCTGTGTGGATTTCGTTTTTCTTTCCTGTGTGGAATACGTTTACTTTCCTGTGTGGACTGTGTTGTACTTGGGCTCGGAGGTTGGAGTGTTTTGGAATTGATGAATTAGGTATATGTATGGGCATATACCTAAGCAGTTTCGGTTGTTACTTCGTGATTGTATCTTCCTTTGTGGTTTATCCATTGTGGATTTTGGGAGACCTTCGGGGGTCTCGGGGTCCCTACTGAGTAGTTTATACTCACCCCTGCACGGGCTATGCCCGCACTACGTTGTGTTGGTTTCAGACGACGGACAACGTTGATCTTGGCTGAGGCTTGCAGAGCAGGACGGTACCTGGAGGTGGACCACTGGGCGGGACATACTCGGAGCGGACGGTGGGACCCGTGGAGCAGTGGAGCTATCTGTACCCACCCTTTAGGTGGGATCTCCAGTGGACAGCTCGGTGTAGCGGCTTTTACTTACAGTTTCTGTTTTCCCTTTCGAGTTGTACTTTACTTTTAGTTTGGGTTTGTATACTGGCCCATTTACTTTTCCGCACTTTCAGTTGTACTCTGTTTTTACATAGTGTTTACTTTCCGCTTTCTTACTCTGTGGTGTTTGTTTACTTTACAAAGGCAATGACTTCCCTTTTTACAGGGATTTACGCCTTGGTGCTAGTCGCCAGCCCCTGGCCTATGGAAGGCGGGCTTGGGGTAGTCACGGCACGGACCCCAAGGGTGGGTCGTGACACATAAGATGATGGAAGGTATAAAATCAGAGCAACAAAATAGAGACTAGCATTCTCTGAGGGGGGAGGCGATGGATGGATTCACTCAAAAAACACATCGAAGAAAAATAAGGAACCAGGAGCATTTTTTGGAGAACCATTCCTTGGAGACCTGAGGACCATAAACAGTAGCAGTCGATGCAGGCAGAGGGAGTTTTCTTCCCCTGTTCCCTTTTAATTCTCTTTTTCTGTAATTGAATTCTTTCAAAATATGTAATGGAAGTGATGTTTCAAAAATACTTGCAGTTTGGGGTAAAAATCGAGTCTACTGGTTATCATTCTTTTCTTTTCTCACTTTCATTTTAATGTGATCAAAAATTGGGATCAAATTTATAACTCATTCATTATGAAATTTTGTCCTTAAAGACTGAAAGGTTAGCTTAGAACTAAAATCACTAATTTTTATCAAGAGTATGTAGAAGCTTTTCATGAAGCTTGGTATAGATTCAGGGATCTACTAAGGCAGTGTCCTCATCATCAACTCCCATATCATCAACTTATGGATACATTCTATGAAGGGTTGTCCTCCTCTGGTCAGAATTTTGTGGATCAATCTACTGGGGTAATTACAATGATAAAACTGATGAAGAACGTAGACAGATATTTAATAATCTTTCACTGAATTCACAACACAAAAATTCAAGAAGAAAGTGAGTGAATAGGAGTGCTATCACTGGTTCAATGAATGAAAATCAATCTCAACTGGCACAAATAACCAACAAACATCAATATTTAAAGAACCAAAATTTTAAACAAATATTTAATCATCTTGGATGTCAAAATACCATCCAATATTTAAGAAAATAGTGCACTCAGTGTATTATGTTCGGCAACTCGGAATTGTTTTTCCTAATGTCAATTTAACTACCCAACAACCTGAAACTTCAATCATTGTCAATTATGGTCCTAGGATTCCTCAAAAAGAAGATCCATTCTCAATAAATTACATCCAAGGCTATTGGAACCATAAAAAAATTTCATGGAAGGTTCAAGGAATTATTAAGCAACCAACTGCCCCTAATTATTAAAACCAACCAAGACCGAACATTCAAAATCATCAAAGGGGTGAGTCTTCAAACACTCAAGGAAATAATGATAATAAAATGTCTTCAAAATTGGATCAAATTTTAAATAAAATTAATTCACAAGAGTAAAATTACATGGCTCAAATTAATAAACATAAAAATCAATATGAGTCTGACAAAATGAAAAATGATGTGAGAATGAAAAATATAGAAACACAATTAGGCCAACTTGCTAGAGATTTTTCATCTCGGGTAAAAGGTAGACTTCCAAGTTCCACTGAACTTAACCCTAGGGAGAATTTCATGGTTGTTGTCACTAGAAGAGGCCTTAATACTCAAACTATTGCAGAAACGACCATGAAAATGCTGGAAATAAAAATATGCTTTGGACACATGCTAGAAATTCACATAAAAGTAATGAAAATGGTCTAAATCTGAATTTTTCTCATGAAACTCAAGTTGAAACTTCTTATAAAAATAAAAACAATAAAGGGAAAGAAAAATTAGTTGAAGTGGTGAGGGATATATCTACTTTATTGAAAAAAAATTCCCCATCCATCCCTTTCCAAGAGAAGATGAAACCCCAAAGTAACACCAGAGCTCAACATCTTCAGTTCCTAGGCCTTCTTTCCAAGCTACAAGTGAATATCCATTTTATCCAAGCCTTAATTAAAATTCCATCTTATATGAAATATTTAATGAAAATTGTTTCAAATAAAAATAACCATAAAGAATTTGCTACTTATAGCCTCACTGAAAAGTGCAGAGCTGTACTTCAAAATAAAATCCCACCAAAACTGAAAGACCCATGTAGCTTTGTCATCCCTTGAACTCTAGGAAATTTTGGTCAGCTTAACTGTCTGTGCGATATAGGTGCTAGTATTAATCTACTCACATACTCCCTGTTTCGACAGCGAAGGCTGGGTGACCATCAACCAACTACGGTAATACTACAATTCACTGATAGATCTTTCACTCATCCTGTGGGTAGGGTAGATGACTTGCTAATTGGAGTTGGGAAGCAGTTTTTACCTACTGACATTCTTGTTTTAGATATAGAATGTGATGAAGAGGTACCTATCATCTTGGGTAGACCCTTTATGGCCACAGGTGGTGCTATTATAGATGTGTCAAAGGGACAACTGATATTAATAATTGCAATTGAATGTAATCAGAACTAACCTCGTCGATCAATTTCGATCACATTAAAATGATACTATGAAATGAAAACAACGATAACTAGTAGACTCGATTTTTACCCCGAACTGTACTTATTTAGCCAAACATCACTTCCATTATGTAATTTGAAAACATTCAATTACAGAAGAAGATAATTAAAAGAGAACAGAGGATAAAAACTCCATCTGCCTGCATTAAATGCTGCTGCTCCTGGCCCTTGGGTATCTAAGGAATGGTTCTCTAAAAACTGCTCCAGGTTCTCTGTTGCTACTCCTGGACCTCAGGTCTCCATGTTTTTGGCGCCGTTTCCGGGGAAGGTATGAGCCATTACAAAAAAACTAAAAAAAATACTCATAATTAAAAATCATTAAAAAAATTGAAAAATTGAAAACTGTAAAAAAATGTGTCTTATCTGTTAAGTACTGTTTACCGCTATTTTTATGAGCACAATAACTTATAGTGCTAGATTAGAGCCCCTAATACCTGAATTAGATAAACACTTAACTTCTCTTTGAATGAAAAATAAAATTGTATCAGAGAACATAGATAATAGAGTTCCTGAGCAAAATAACATTCAAAATAACCATCCAGAACTCTTAGATGAACATGAAATGCTTAGGATGAGGGAGTTTCAACTTCCTCAAGATTCAAGAAACCCATCATCCATTAGATTATGTCCTAGGTCTAGAAATTATGAGCTAAAACAATCACAAATCTCTCTGCTGCCGAATTTTAATGGGCTCTCTAATGAGGAATCTCTGGCCTTCATTTGAGATTTCTACAACACTGTGCAACAACATCCTTTACTAGGACTCACTTAAAATGATCTATGTATTATATTTTTCCCTTTTACCTTTAAGGGAATCATAGGAATTCATTTTTAAGTTTAGATGAAAACATTTTTGAAAATTGGGATCAAATTTATAACTCATTCATTATGAAAGTTTATCCTCAAAGACATAAAGGAGAGTATATAACTAAAATCACTATTTTATATCAAGAGGTTGGAGAATATTTTCATGAATCTTGGGATAGATTCAGGGATCTACTTAGGAAGTTTCCTTATCATAAACTCCAATATTATCTGCTTATGGATACATTCTATGAAGGGTTGTCCTATTCTAGTCAGAAATTAGTGGATCAAGCTGTTGGGGGTAATTACAATGATAAAACTAATGAAGAACTTAGATAGATATTTAATATTCCTGCACTGAATTCAAAACACAATAATTCAAGAAGAAAGAGAGAGAATATGAGTGCTAACACCGGTTCAATGAATGAAACTCAAGCTCAACTGGTTGAAATCAATGACCAACATAAATAAATAATGAACCAGAATTATAAACAAACTGTTAATCAACTTGGATGTCCAAATACCAACCAATCTTTAAGGCAACAGTCCACTCAGTGTGGTATGTTTGGTCACTCTAATTTTTTTCCTAATGTCTATTTAGCTACCCAACAACATGAAACTTCAATGTTTTTCAACTATGGTCCTAATATGCCTCAAAAAGAATATCCATTCCCAAACAATTAGAACAAAGTCTATAAGAACCATCCAAATTTTTCATGGAAGGATCAAGAAATTATTATGCAACCAACTGCTCATAATTATCAGAACCAACCAAGATAGAAATTTCAAAATCGACAAAGGGGTGAGTCTTCAAACACTCAAAAAAATAACGATAATCAAATTTCATCTAAACCAGATCAAATTTTGAATAAAATTAATTAATTAGAGGAAAATTACATGGCTCAATTTAATATACAAAAAATCAATTTGAGTATGACATGATTCAAAATGATGTGAGAATGCCAAATATGGAAACATAATTAGGCCAACTTGCTAGAGATTTTTCATCTAGGGAAAAAGGTAGACTTCCAAGTACCACTAAACATAACCTTAGGGAGAATTCCATTGCTGTTGTCACTATAAGTGGCCTTAATACTCAAACTATTGCCAAAAAATACCATGAAAATGTAGGAAATTAAAATATGATTTTCACACATGCTGTAAATTGACAAAAAAGTAATGAAAATGGTATAAATATGAATTTTCACCTGAAACTCAAGCTGAAACTTCTTCTAAAAATAAAAAGAATAAAGGGAAAGAAAAAGTAGTGGAAGAGGTTAGGGATATACCTACTGTATTGAGAAAAAATTCCCCACCCATCCCTTTCCCAAATAATCTGTAACCTCAATGTAACACCAGAGCTGAACTACTTCAGTTCCATGGTCTTCTTTCCAAGCTACAAGTGAACATCCCTTTTATCAAAGCCTTAATTCAAATTCCATCTTATCTGAAATTTTTAAAGAAAATTGTTTCAAATAAAAATACACTTGAAGAATTTTCTACATACAGCCTCACTGAAGAGTGAAGTGCTATACTTCAAAATAAAATTCCACCAAAACTGAAAGTCCCAGGTATATTTTTCATCCCTTGTACTCTAGGAAATTTTGGTCAGCTTAACTATCTGTGCGATCTAGGTGCTAGTATTAATCTGCTCCCATACTCACTATTTTGACAGCTGAGGCTGGGTGACCTTCAACCCACTACAGTCATACTACATTTGGCTGATAGATCATTCACTTATCCTGTGGGTAGGGTAGATGACTTGTTAGTTAGAGTTGGGAAGCTGTTTTTACCTACTGATTTTCTTTTTATAGATATGGAATGTGATCAAGAGGTACCTATCATCTTGGGTAGGCCCTTTTTGGCCACAGGTGGTGCTATTATAGATGTGTCAAAGGGTCAACTGATATTAAAAATTGGTGAACAAGAAGAAGAGTTTATTGTTTTTAAAAATATTAAAGAACCCACATATTCTAAAAACTGTTCAAAAATAGAGTTCGTCGATGCTGAATGTTCTTATAAAAATCATTTTGAACACATTGAAGTATCTAGAAATCAATCCTATGTTGAATACATTAATTGTGATGTGGAAATCCTTTGTGAATCTTTTCTAGAAGTTGAAAATTCTCCTGTAACAACCAGTATAGAAAATCTTCTTGAACTGGACAACTGTATATTTTCTGATGTAGAAGGGTCTTCTATTTTCGAAATATGGAGCTTTTTGAGTGAATGTGAGGGTGTCTCTGTTCACAACAACACTTCTAAGAACTTTCATATTGATGAGGAAGAATTGTTAATACAACTTGATGATTGTACTTTCATTGACCTATTGAATTCTGATATGGAATGTTTGGACAGCATACTACCCACCTTGGAGAGTAAGACGATTATCTCTGAATATGAGCATGAAATAGAAAATAATTCATCTTTCAATACTCTTTACAAGAAATATATTGAACATCTTGGACCTCCCTTGCCTAAGAGTCTTCCTTCTAGTGTAGAACCACCTGATCGTGAACTGAATCCCATTCCTTCTCTTCTTAAATTTTCATTTCTGGGTGAGAACTCCACTCTGCCTATAATAATTTCATCTGAACATAATGAAAATCAAGTAAAAATATTGTTGAATGTGTTGAAAAAATTTAAATCTTTCATAGGTTGGACAATAGCTGATATCAATGGTATTTGTCCCTCATTCTGTATGCATAAGATTCCAATGGAGCCTGATCATAAGCCTAGGGTAGAGTGTCATTGAAGATTAAATCCTAATATGAAAGAAGTTGTGAGAGATGAAGTGATCAAATTGCTGGACACTTGAATGATATTTCCCATTTCTGATAGTTCTTGGGCCAGCCCTATCTAGGTTGTCCCCAAGAAGGAAGGTTTAACGGTAGTTAAAAACGAAAAGGATGAAGAAATCCTTGTTAATAAAGCCCCAAAAAAGGAGAGTCTGTATTGATTATAGGTAGCTTAATACAGCCACTCAGAAGGACCATCTTCCAATGCCATTCTTGGATCAAATTATTGAGAGGCTTGGTGGAAATGATTTTTTCTGTTTTTTGGATGGGTATTCTGGTTACAACCATATTCCTGTTGATCGAGAGGATCAGGAGAAGACCACATTCACATGACCCTTTGGAACATTTTTCTACTGGAAGATGCCCTTTGGGTTGTGTGGAGCTCCTACCACCTTTCAAAGTTGTATGATGGCTATCTTTTCTGATATTATTGAGAGAATCAATTAGGTTTTTATAGATGACTTTTCAATTGTGGGTAGTACTTTTGATACTTGTCTTGACAATCTTGAATTAGTCTTGGAGAGATGCATTGAAACCAACATTGTTTTTAATTGGAAGAAATGTTAATTCTTGTTTATAGAAGGAATTGTGCATCGTCATAAAGTGTCTAAGAGAGGTCTACAAGTTGATACTACTATGATTGATGTTATTCAAAAACATCCACCTCCTGTTAATGTCAAGGACGTTAGAAGTTTTCTAGGGCATGCCGGTTTCTACCAGAGATTCATTAAATATTTTTCTAAAACAACTAAGCCCTTGGGTTCTTTACTGGTCAAGGATGCACCTTTCAATTTTGATGAAAACTGTGTGATATCATTTAATTTTCTTAAGGAGAAACACACTATATCACCTATCATTAATGCACCTGACTGGAAACTACCTTTTGAGCTTATGTGTAATGCTAGTGATTTGGTTGTAGGTTCTTCCCTTAGATAGAGGAGGGATAGAAAGTTACATGTGGTGTATTATGCTAGTAGACTACTAGATGAAGCCCATAAGAATTATACCACCACTGAAAAAGAATTGTTAGCTGTTGTTTTTGCTTTGGAGAAGTTTAGGCAGTACTTGTTAGGTTCTAAAGTTATCATTTTCACTGATCATTCTGCCTTAAAGTACTTCCTGTCAAAAAAAGAAACTAAACCCAGGCTGATTAGATGGATTTTTTTGTTACAAGAATTTTATTTAGATATTAAGGATAAGAAGGGATCTGAAATTTAGTTTCTGATCACCTGCCTAGGAATCCTCTTACCCATTCTGAAAATCCTAGGGAGATTAACCCTTCCTTTCCTGGTGAAAAGCTACTCACCGTCTCAATCAGGAAATATTCTTGGTTTGTAGATCTTTCCAACTTCCTTGAAGTAGGTGTCATTCCCAAAAATATGTCCAATAATCAAATAAATATATTCATTTATGAACTTAAATATTACCTTTGGTATGATCCCCTACTGTGTAGGAGGTCTGCTAATGGTATTCTTAGAAGGTGTGTGTCTGAAGAAGAGATGATTCCTATTTTAGAATTTTGTGACTCTTCACCTTGGAGAGGTCACCATGGCGATGAATGGACAACCCAAAAAGTCTTACAATCTATTTTTTATTTTCCAATTCTTTTTCAGGATTCTAGGAGCTCTGTGGTTGGGTGTGACAGGTGTTAGATGCTGGGTAATGTGGGTAGGATACAAGAGTTACCCCAAAAGGGGTATTTTAGAGGTATAGATCATTGATGTTTTGGGTATAGATTTTATGGTTCAATTTCTATCATCTCATGGGAATTAGTACATTCTTTTTGTTGTTGACTATGTTTTAGATTTGGTTGAGGCAGTGTCACATCCCAACAATCAAGCAAATAGTGTAATAAAATTTGTTAAAAATAATATCTTTACAAGATTTGGAGTCCCTATAACTTTTATTCGAGAGTATAGAACACATTTTAAGAACTATAAATTTAAAGTGTTGATGGAGATATATGGATGTGTTCATAAAACTGGAACTCCTTATCATCCACAGTCCAATGGATAGGTGGAAATTTCAAACAGGGAACTCAAACAAATACATGAAAAAATGGTTTCAAATTCTTGGAAAGACTTTTCACTCAAACTGGATGAAGATTTATTGGAATATAGAACTGCCTTTAAGACTTCGATAGGTATGTCTCCTAACTGGTTGAATTTTTGGAAATGCTAACATTTACCTGTGGAGCTACAACATATGTATTATTGGGAAGTTAAGGATCTTAATTTTGATTTCAATAGTGCTGGTGAGAGGAGGTTAATTGAGCTGAGTGAGCTTGTTGATATTAGGAGAGAGAGTTATGATAATTCAACAATTTATAAAGAGAGGTATAAAATCTTTCATAATTCTATCATTCAAAACCAAGAGTTCAGATCTGGACAGAAGGTCCTTGTTTTTAATTCTTGAAATAAACTCTTTCCTAGAAAGGTGAAGTCTAAGTGGTCTAGACCTTTTACTGTAGTGAGAGTGCTGAAGAATGGAGCAGTTGAAATTTTAGTTGAAGAGAACAACCCAATATTAGTTAATGGGCTGAGAATGAAACTTTATTTTGAGGGACAACCAAAGGGCTTGGATACCTTCATTGTGCTACAAAACATTTATTGAATAATGTTTGGATGGATACTTTAAACCTAGTGGTGCATGGGAGGCAACCCATGGTTATTATTTTGTTTTCAAAAAAAATTGTAAATAAATAGTCTAACTGAAAATATTAAATTCTGTGCTTCTTGAGTGGCAACCCTTGTTCTTTTATTTGTGTTTACTTTTGATTTGTTCTAATGAAGGCCGGAGAGTCCTCATTAGAGAGTCGTCATTAGAGAGACCATTAAAAGCAAGCAGTAGAGAGATGTGTGATTGTTTCAGCTCATAATTTCTAGCCCTAGGACTTAATGTAATGGATTATGGGTTTCTGGAAACTTCATGAAGTTGAAACTCTATCATCCTAGGCCTTTCATGTTCATCTAAGAGTTCTGGATGGTTATTTTCAAAGTGATTTTTCTGAGGAACTCTATTTTATATGTTATCCATTTCAATTTTGTTTTTCATTCTTATAATAGTTATTTTTTTATCTAATTAAGAGTTTAGGGGCTCTAATATAGCACCAGATGTTCTTGTGCTCAAAAAATAGCGGTACATAGTACTTAATAGATAAGACACAGTTTGTTTTTACAGTTTTTAATTTTTCAATATTTTTTAATTTTTTTTATTTATTAGTTTTTTTTTGTTTTTTTAGTAATGGCTCATACCTTCCCTAGAAACGGCACAAAAAACATGGTGACCTGAGGGCTAGGAGCAGCATCAGAGAACCTGGAGCATTTTTTGGATAACCATTCCATGGAGACCTGAGGGCCAGGAGCAGCAGTAGTCGATGCAGGCCGAGGGAGTTTTTGTATTTTGTTCTCTTTTACTTATCTTCTTCTGTAATTGAATGTTTTTAAAATACTTAATGGAAGCGATTTTTGGATAAATACAAATAGTTTGTGTTAAAAATCAAGTCTACTGGTTATCGTTCTTTTCTTTTCTAACTATCATTTTAATGTGATCGGAATTGATCGACGAGGATATTTCTGATTACATTCAATTGCAACGTATCACCTTCACATAATCTTGTAAATCTATATTCATACGGTGAGTTTGAATGTGGATTAATTTTCTTGAACATTTTAATGGAAATAAAAGACTACATAACAAACGGCGAGTTAGTTCTGTAATATTTTCAAACTGTAACTTCGATGTTGGTTAATCTAAGGGTGGTGAACACTGAAATTGGTCATCTTGAGTGATTTATCTCTTAGAGAGGGAAATAAATCATTCCTTCCTGGTGGTATTAGTTGTAAATACTTTTGTGAGAAGGAATACATTCAATACCAGTAGATTTGATGTTCTCTGCGGACGTTTTTCTCCAGATTGTATACTTTTCAGTGCACTATTTCTATGTTACTTGCTGTTTTGAGCCTATTTCTTTCTTTGATACAGTTTTGAACAAAAACATTAAAAAAATTGTTGTTTAATTTGTGCCTTATAAAAAAATTAAGAAATTATAGAACGATTAGAAATTCAACCTCACTACAGACAACAGTGGAGGTCTTAGTTATATTTTTAGAGATTAGTGGCCAAATTATCCTTCCCTGTGGATTCGACCCTACTTCCCACATATACTGTAGTTAGTAGGAATAAAAATATTAAACTTTGACTGACTTCAACAATGGATTAGGTAAGTTATATATGTTATCATTTCGACTATTTATATTTACTATTAAGATAAAATGATTTCGAAAATCTTGGAATTTTATTTATAATTTTAACACATTAAATAAATAAATATAATTATGGTAGAATGATGATGCAGTGATTGCTTCATTAATAAAGAATTCAAATTAATGATATTATAAAATGTTAAAATAATTGTAATTGGTTATTTTAATGTCATCCATGAATTTTATGTATGATAGTTACATTTTATCTTTTTATTAATGGTGTTTTTTCAAATCAATCATGTTGTAATGGATTATAAAATAATCATGATATGAATATTGTCAACATTGACATAATTCAAATTTTAAAATATAAAATATTTAATTCAAAAAAATAAATTATTAATCCAAATGGTTAAAATAAGTCATAAATTTTATTATTGACTCTTTTATTGTATATCTTTTATGTTTTGGTAACTATTTTGATTCTCCAAATGTTAAATTCTTGAAAAACGGTAAGAGTAAAAAAGGGTTAAGTAAAAAATAGAAGGATTAAAAAATATCAAAAACCTGCCCAATTCTTATTAGATTATTTTATTTCGACTTATAGTCATCTTATATTCTATTTTAATTTGTTTTTGACCTTTTTAAACTGAATATAATTTTATAATTAAATAATACATTCAATATTTCTATTGACGCCTCCACCCTCTTATAAAACGCCACAAACTCTGTCCCATTACTCAGAACTATCAAGTCCCTTGGCTTATCCAAACTCTTCTCCAATAAGCTCCCAACATCCCTCTATTCCACCTAGAAGTATTTATTTTGGTATACGGAAATATTATAATTCATTTTGTTTCAAACCAAAGGGAGTTACCCGATTTAAAGGTAACATCTTCTCTCCAGTTCTTTTCTATTATTTTCCTTCTCGAACCCCCTAAACTCTTTTTCTTCCATTATTTTATAACAAAACAAGTATCTTAAATATAATAGGATTTTTTAGAGATGGATTCAAACTACACATCTAGAATCTTCCTTCTAATGGATATGAACATATTTTTCTATAGACGGCAAACTATTGTCTCATTAAATGTTGACTATTCAATTATCTTCTACCGCCTCTCATGGTGGTCATTATTATGGAACTATATTCATATGTGATATATATTATATTTATATTGTCACTATGCTTTGTCATTTTCCATTTATAACATGCCTTTATGGTTTCCATAATGGATAAATACAATCATTTCATTTGAGGATGTGTGGACTACCGCCCCCTCAAAATGATATGACTCGTTCATGGAATACATGGAACATATAAAGGATGGAGTTAATGAAATTATATATGATATTATATTGGAATTGTAATATACATTTTTATCATTATGTTTTCATTCCATTAAAAATTAAATAGAAATGAAAGTAGCATTCATGTGTAAGTACATCTTACCATCTCCATGAATGGTGAATTTCATTTCTTATCATCAAATTTTATGTACTATTATAAAAATATATATATACTAGATATATATTATATATATGATGTGTAAATCATGAATATAATTTTATATATAATGAAATGTTTTCCACATTGACAACTTGTAATTATTAGAAGTTCATTTTTGACTCAAGTACCAAATATCGACAAAACAACCATTATTAACTTAAATGATTATGTAATGGTTACAACATGGTAATAAGTTATATAAAAGGAATAGTAAACTTGAAAAAAGTTGTGATGTAATTATAAATTGACTTTATATTATTATTCAGATAAATAAAGAATGATCGATTCAATTCATACATGAGGTTAGGTACTTCCTATCAATGTTTTTTCATTGAGGAATACATTGATTTATAAAAGACTTTATTTTATATGATGTGTAATAAACCCATTTGACATTCTCTTTTATTCAAAATTAATCTATTTTTTACAAACCGTTTTAATAAATGAAAAAATGAATATTTCTTTTTAACATATGCAGTGACAATTACCATTACACCACCACAAGTATTATTTGATATTTTTATTCCTTTTCAATCCGTAATGTTTTTAAATGGGAATTAATACCATATACTCTTTTTACATATTTTTCTATTAAAAATGGTTTTGAGAATTGATTGATAATGTCAATATATTTAAATGTTATATTGTGATTATAATGTTGAAATTGTATCTTTCCTTTTTTTTCTTTTTCATGTGTTATGATTATTTTATGGTTCTTGGACATTGATTACATATACGAGTGGTTTCATGATAAATATAGGGTGGGTGAGCCCAAGATAGATCTCCAATGCATTGGGTAACATGACAAAGGTAAATGTTTATGTTTCTCAAAAGAGATTTAAGGAATATACCTTGATGGGTATTCCAAATGTAACTCCCTATATATTTGTGAATGCTAAAATGTAATTATGTTATAGATGCCACAAGTTACCTTTATGATTTGTGATTACTACGTGTTATTAATAAATCGTTTGATATCACGAGGTATGTTAAAGAGATTATTTTTTTTATGAATTGATGGACTAATGTGTACTTTCTTTATTATATAAACCTTACTAAAATTTTTATTCTCATACTATGTATTTGAAAGTTTTTTAATAGGGTATCAGGAAGGGTAGACGAAAGGAAGAATTCAATAAGATTTATATCAGGAAAAGAACTCTTGTTTTCTTTTAAGTGTTTTTACTTAATGAAAAAATTGACAATGAGTATATGTGTCTACATGTGATATTAATTTTTTAATGTTTATGTTATGACCTAATTCACTACTTTTCTAAACCATAAAAGATCCTCAATGTGAATTATTAAATTAATTCAACATTATGTAATGTTTATGGTTTGGGCCTTATAGTTGGTATCTTGGCTCAGTTTAGAAAACTTTAGACGTTAGGATATTGTTAAATTAATATACATAAATTATTTTATTTTAAGATTTAAATGATATGGAATTTTAAGATTATAATGATGCTTCAACTTTTATATTTCTATGTTCAAAATCATTTACCTCAAAACAAACATGTTAGATATGATGAGACAACATAAAGTGGAAAAAAATCACCAAATCAGCAACCTGAGATGGTTCAAATTAGAACTGAATAGTTTATTGCAGTGATAGAATAGTTTACATAGGCTATAAATGGTTGTTTTATCTATGCACAAGATCAGATAGATCAACGACATAGGAACATTTTAATAGTAGAGCATTTCATGAGGCAACATCTCCCACTATTCATGGGGGCATCTGACCTCGTTCTTGCTGAATGGTAGATTAAAGAACTCTAGAAGAATTTTGATATCATGGGTTGTTAATAAAATAAAAAGTTAGTCTTTATATTTACCATTTGGAAGGTGATGCCGATTAGTGGTGGTCGATGGTGAAAAATATCAGGGATAGGGAGGAGACTGATTCTCTGTATTTGGATGAAGTCAATGGTATGTTTTTTAAGAAATGCATTCCAAATTTGGTTTATCTTAGGATTGAAAAAAAATCCTAGAATTGAAGTCGGAGGAAGACTCAGTGGGTTATTATGAATGAAAAATCACTCCACTGGCATGTTATGCTTTAAATTTCACACAAGATCTTTATAGTAAAATCAATAATTTTTACTTAGGATTAAATCCAATTAATCTAGGGCCTTATATTATCACGAGTTCAAAAGTTATGAAAAACATGTTCGATGTGCAGATAAGGTGGAAATAGAGTTTTCTTATGATCATGTGTTCTTTGAAAAAGAATAGAATAAGTGGTAGTGGTGGAAGGTGAAAGGAAAGAACTCTTCAAAAAAGTTTGACGGTAAGAAATTTATGTTATAGTTTGTGAGAATTATGGTAAAAAGAACACTAGTGAATGATTATTGAATTCTGTTAAGTGATACTGATGTGGTAGAATGGGATATAAGTCTCCTAATTTCACTGAAAATGATCAGGTTAATGGTATGGAAAAATCTGAATTACAATTAGTAACAAATATTAAGTGCAATGAAATGGATCATTAGGCAAATGAGTGTCCAACAGAGAACTAAAATGTGGGAAATAAGTTGGAATACAAGAATAAAGGGGTGGTTAAGGCCTTTGAAAATACATTAGCATATATTGGTTCATCGAATGTATTAGTATTAGGAACAATGTTTGTTAATTCGGATTATGCCAATGTGTTGTTTGATTCAGGGTCTACATATTCATTCTTTTCTAAGGAATTGTTTAGTAAACTGATAATTTTATCTCAAGATATGAATCCTGAACATATAGTAAAAACACTGGGAGGAAATGTAGAGACAAAAATAAATTATAAAAACCTTCATTTCCTTGTGTGTGGAAAGAATATACCTGAAAACTATATTTTTTTTACTCTAGTAGAGTTTGATGTTAATTTTCGTATAGATTAGATTTCTATTTATTATGATAATATTGACAACAGAGCTAAAAATATTTCATTTAAAAGATAATTCCAATTTGTGTACAAGAATAAATCCATAATTTTGATAACATATCAGGAAGATGAGAAACTAGTAAAAGATGGAAATGAATGATACCTTGCATATACTGTTGAAAAAAAGTAACTGTTCATATTAATGATGTTTCATTGGTAAATGAGTATAATTTTGTTTCTCTTGATGAGTTGCCTAGTATAATACCTGATCAAGAAGTTGAATTTATTGTTGACATAGATCCTGTTGCTAATCCAATTTCAAAACCCCCATATTAAATAGCTCAAATTGAAAGTTTAGCCTTAAAGAGTAAATTACATGAGTTATTAAATAATGGTTTTATTCGACCTCGCACATCACCATGTGGTGATCTTATCTTGATTGTTAAAAAGAAAAATGGTTCAATGAGTCTTTTCATTGATTATAGAGCATTGAATATCATCATTGTTAAGAACAAGTATCCTTTCCCTCATATTGATAATTTGTATGATCATCTCTAGGGAGCTCAGTATTTTTTGTAGATTGACATGAGGTTGGGTTACCATCAGTTGAAAGTAAAATAAGAAATAATTCTGAAGACCACATTTCATACTAGTTAAGTCCATTAGGAATTATTATTTATGCTTTTTTAGTTAACCAATGCACCTATTGTATTCTTGGATATTATGAATAAAAATTTCTATGAGTTCATGGAGATGTTTTTGGTTGTGTTTATTGATGATATATTGGTTTATTATAAAAGTAAAGAAGATCATGCACTTCATTTTAGGGGTGTCTCACAATCATTAAAAGAAAAGAAATTATATGTTAAATTCATCGAGATTGAGTTTTTTTACAAAAAAATCACTCATTGGTCACATTTTTTAAAAAAATTGCATAGCTGTTCATCCTGCTAAAAAAAGGTTGTTGGAGAAAGGACATAACCCCCAAATATAACCGAGATTGTATGTTTTCTTGGATTAGAAGATTATTATATAAGGTTTGTTATGAATTTTTCACGGTTACCTATCCCAATGAATATGTTAGCTTGAAATGTTTTTTATGTTTATCTGGACAAAATAATGTGGAGATTGTTTTCAGGAATTGAAAAAAAGATGGGTGAATGCTCTATTATTATATTTACCATCCAGAAATGGTCAGTTTGTTATCTATAGTGATTATTTGTTGAAATGAATTGGTTGTGTCCAAATGTATAAGGATAAGGTAATTTCTTGGGCATTACTTTAGTTGAAACCCCTTGAGTTAAATTACCCTACACACGATTCGCAATTAGCTGCTATTGTTTTTGCTACAAAAATTTGGATGCATTATTTTTATGGAGTAAAATGTAAAATATATACTACCCAAAAAAGTTTGAAGTATATATTCACATAGAATTAATTGAACATGAGATAGAGAATATGGGAGGAATTAATCAAATATTATGATTGCACGATTCCTTAATATCCTGGAAAGTCAAATAAAGTGGGTGATGCTTTGAGTCAAAAAAATAGTGCTACATTAACCATTATACATTTGTAACAAGATCCTTTGATTAACGATTTTATGAACTTTGGAATATAATTTTTTTTTGTAATAAATTCCTCTATTTTGTTTTATGTGTTAGTGAAATCATCTCTATCATACAGATTTAAGCAAGTGCATAAGGAAGACTATGAGTTGCAGAAAAAGGTATAGTTGGTTTATAAGGGTAAGTTCCGGGAATTTAATATTGAAAATGATTTTATTTTTATATTTTGGAAGATATTATGTGTGTCTTGTGATACAAAATTGATGAATGAGTTTTATATATGAAACTTATAGTTCTTCATTTTCAGTTCATCATGCCAGTATAATGATTCACAATGATCTTTGAGAGTATTAAAAGTGGGATGGAATGAAAAAAGATATTGCAAAATTTAAATTGAATTTTTTGACATGTCAACAGGTTAAAGAAGAGTAGATGTTACCAAACGTGATGCTTCAACATTTACCGGTGCCAAAGTAGAAATGGAAAAATATATCCATGTACTTCGTTGTGTGATTACTGGAGACATCTCAACGAAATAATGATATTTAGGTTATCGTCGATCGATTGACTAAATCTGATAATTTCCTTCCAATTCAAGATACTTTGTATCTAGATCAACATTCTTTGTAGTATATTAAATAGATAGTCAGGTTTCATGGAGTTCCCCTCTCCGTTGTATCTGATCAAGATTCTAGGTTTGCTTCTAACTTTTGGAAAGCCCTTCAGAAGTCATTGGGTACTAAATTGAATTTTAATACAACTTTTCATCCTCAATCAGATGGGTAGTCATAAATAACAATTTATACATTTCAATATATTCTACTTGCTTTCCCAATGGATTACCAGGGATGTTAGTACAAACATCTTTCATTGGATGAATTTAATTATAATAATTGTTTTCATTCCTGTATACAAATGGCTCCATTTGAAGTATTATATGGAAAGCAGGGTCGAACTCTTTTTTGGGATAATGTAGGTGAACATAAGTTAATGGGACCCGAATTGGTAGAAGATATGGCAGAGAAAGTGCAGTTGATTCAGAAGAACATGATATTATCATAGAGTAGGCAGAAATGTTATGCAGATTACTGGAGAAAGGATATTTTTTGTGTGGAAGGTGATCATGTCTTTCTCAATGTTTCTCTACGGAAAAGTGTTGTATGTTTTGGTATGATGAGAACGTTGATTCTTTGTTTGGTTAGATCCTATTACATCCTTGGGAAAGTTGTATTAGTTACATACAGAGTGTATTTTCTTGCATGTTTATCCCATGTACACAATTTTTTTTCATGTTTCAATATTTAGAAAGTATATGTCGGATTCATCTCATCTTTTGAGTTCAAAATTAGTTCAGTTAGAAGACAATATATCTTACGAGGAATAACCAGCCTAGGTTCTTGAATGAACAGAGAAAGTGTTGTGGAATTAGTTAATTAATAAGGTAAAGATTTTATTGAAAAAATAAATGTTTGAAGAAGGAAACGTGAAAATCTGAGAATGATTAGAGGGATAAATAACATTATTTATTTGATAAGGGAATAAAATTGTGAGGAAACAATTTCCAAAATGAGAGAAGGATGTAACATCCTAGGTAAATAAAGAATACGACATTATCATAATTACTAATATTTTTTATTTAAATATTAATTTTACTTTAAAGGGGATTATATGATTGATAGCATACCCAACACACAACAATGGATTTCTCTAGAATCTCATGTTCACACAAGGCTGAGTCACGCTGAAAAATAATAATATAATGTTATTTTAACTTTTAGTTAACACCTAGACATTGTATTGGTGGGAATGAATAAAACTAACTAAAATATGATTATACATATTTGATAAATGTCTTTACCTTTATCTAATAAATTTTAGTGTCTTAAAATAAGAATGGATACAATTTTAAGCTTGATATACTCAAATATTGTTTAAAAAGCTGATTTATTGCCTTTTGATGATGAACCCTTTTTAAGTCTATTTTTTCAATTTTATATTTTCCAATTTAAAAAATAATATTTTCATTAGAATTAGGACATCAAGTTATACTTTGTTTATATTTTTTGTATTTTTATGATAAATTTCATTTTTATTGAATAGTGAAAACATTGCATTTTAATAAAAAAACATCCTTTTAATGTAATTTATTTGTATATTTAGATTATTATTTTTACTTGTTTTAATGTGTAATTATATTATATTTTTACCATGTAATACAATTTTTTTCATTATAAATAATTTCACTTTGAAACTGGATATAAACAATTGTTAATATTTTAATAGTGATTATTTCATAAAAACATGCTTTTTGGTTTTGACAACATGAATTAATTTTAAATTAATTTATGAAACTTCTGTGTTTTGAATTCGAAAAAATGGATTCTATATTTTAAATCAAGAGTTCTAAATTTTGTATGTAGGTGACTTTTATTTTTATACATTATGAATAGTAACTTGAGAAAATATTTTATTTACCATCGTTAAAGGGTAAATCTGGTAAATAAGGGTACAAAATAATATTATAATAATATTATATTAACATATCATAGGTACTTAAACTATTTAATGATACATTTCTTACCATTACATCATTGTGTCGATATTGGGACCCCATGGAGCAACTTGAAAGTGCAAATGACATTTTATAAAAATTAATTTAATGTTAAGGAAAATGTTACATAAAGACGCATCTTTTAGAAAAAATATTATATGGGGTTCTATAAGTTATCTTTTAGACTATCAGTATTCATTAAAAATATAAAAAGATTTCAAAAATCATGTAATATTATTTATAATTTTTAGACATTTAAATAATAAATTTTTATTATGACACAATGATGATATATTTTTTTCTTCATTAATACATGATTCAAATTAATGATATTATAAAATGTTAAAATAAATGTAATTTGGTTATTTTTCTCTCATAATATATTTTTTATGGATTGTAGTTACATGTTATCTTTTTATTAATGATGTTTTTTTGAATCAATCATGTTGTTGTGGATTTAAAAAAAATCATGATATAAATAGTGTCAAAATTGAAATAATTCATATTTTAAAATATAAAATATTCTATTGAAAAGAATATAAGATTCGGCCAAATTGTTATAATAAGTGTAAAATTTATTTATGGTCTCTTAAATTAGTTATTATTCATGTTTTTTAACTATTTTTATTCTCAAAATGTTAAATGATTGATAAACGGTAAGAGTAAAAAAGGGTTAAATAAAAAAGTAAAGTAATAAAATATATCTGGAAACCAATCCAATAATTATTTGATGATTTTATTGAGACTTATATTAATCTTATATTAAAATTTAATGTGTTTTGGATGTTTATAAACCTAAAATGATTTTATAAAAAAATAATACCTTTACACATTTCTAAAGAGCCCCTCTTCTCTCTTATAAAAAGCCACCACCTCTAACCCGTTAATCACACCTATCAAGCACCTTGGCTCATCCAGAATATTCTCAAATAATGTCCTAAAATCTATCTATTCCACCTAAAATCCTTACTTTTGGAATAATTCAATTCAATAATGTTTTTTTGTTCAAACCTAAGGGAGTTACATGATTTAATGGCAACGTCTTCTCTCAAGTTCTTTTATTTTATTTTGCTTTTACAACCCCCTAAACTCTCTTTATTATATTCTTTTAAAACAACAACAGTATATTTAATATACTAGGATATTATTATGATAATAATTATAACTACACATCCACACAAATCCATCTAATAGATACGAACATATTGTTTCTGTGGACAACAAACTACTGCCTCACGAATCGATGATTGTTCGGTTCTCTCCAAATGACTCTCATTATGGCCATTATGAGGAAGTATATATATATATTTGTGTGATATATACTATATATATAGTCTTTATGAGTACATATTATTCATTTATAGCATACATTATGGTTTCCATAAATGGTAATACGATAATTTCATTTGAGGTAGTGTGGACTACCGCCCCCTCAACAGGATATGGCTCGTTCATGAAATACGTGGAATGTATAAAGGATTGATTTAATGATACTAAATATGATACTATACTGTAAATATATTATACCTATGTATAATTAAGCTTTTATTCCATTAAATATGATATAGGAATTAAATTAGCGTTCATGCGTACATTCGTCTTACAGTCTCTATGAATGGCGCATTTCATTTCTTATCTCCAAATGTTATTTACTATTATAAATAAATTTATATACTGGATATATATATGATATATTTGATATCTAAGAAATTAATATCATTGTGGAGATAATAGAATTTTTACCACATGGACAACGTGTAATTAAAAGAAGTTCTTTTTTGACTCAAGTACCAAATATCGACAAAATGATCGTGATTAACTTAAATGATTATGTAATATTTATAATGTGGTAATAAGTGAGATAAAATTAATAATAAACATGAAATAGGTTTTTAAGCAAGTATAAATTTACTTTAGTTTATTATTCAATATTTTAAAGAACGAACGAGTCAATTCATACATGATGTAAGGGACTTCATCTCAATCTCCTTTTATTGAGGCATACTTCGATTTATATATGATTTTCTTTTATATGCTTTATAAAAAACCCCCCTTTGAATTTTACTTTAAATATGAAGGAATGGTTTTTCAATAAAGCATTTTACTAAATGAAAAAAAGAATGTTTCTTTTTAACGTATGTAGTGAAAACAAAATTTATGTCACCACGAGAAGTATATTATATTTGCCTTCATAAATAAGCCATAATATTTTTAAAAGGAATATAAATACCATATATTAGTTTTACATATTTTGATACTGAAAATGGTTTTGATAATGGATAGATTATTTTAATATATTGAAATTTTATATTCTTAATGAAATGTAGAAATGTTATCTTTCCATTATGCTTGTTTATGTGTTTTGATTATGTTATGTTACTTGGGAATTATTTATGTATTTTGGTGGCTCTAGGATAAACCTAGGGTAGGTGAGCAGGAGATAGATCACTATTGCATTGGGTAACCTGACGAAGGTAAAAATTAATTTTTCTCCAAATATTTTAGGGAATATACTGTGATCGGAATTCCAAACGTAACTCACTAAGTATCTATGAAAGCTAAAATATAATTATGTTATGGATGCCTCAAGTTACCAATATGATTGGTGATTATTTTGAGTTATTATAAAATCTTATGATTTCATGAGGTATATTAAAGAACATATGTTTTGTATGTATTTATGGAATAATGTTTTCGTTATTTACTTTATAACCATTACTAATATTGTTATGCTCATCCAAATTCATTGAATTGTTTTTCACTGGGAATAAGGAAGGGTATGAGAAATTAATAATTCAAGAAGATTTATATCAGGAAAATAACTATTTTTTTCATTTATGAGTTTTTATTTTATTAAAAAATGGATACTGAGTAAAAGTGTCTACATGTGATAATAATGTTTTTATGTATATGTTTTCACCTAATTCTCTAAATTATGAAACCTGGAAATATCCTCAATGTGAATTATTAACATAATTCATGATTATGTATTGTTTAAGGCTGGGTCTTTATACCAATCAAGTAAGAGCTCCTAAATGGTGGTGGGATTGTAAGATATTTACCTTTTATATATATGTGTCATGCTCTTCTATGAGGTAAAATTTGTATTTCTTTTGAGTATATCTTTTTTAATTTAACATTGGGGATCCATTGGGTTAATTTTGAATTTTTTTTATTGGTTTTGGATAGTGAATTGTAAAATTGGTTTTGCCAATAAATGTTCTCTACATAAGAAGGTCGTGAAACCCTAGGAAGAGGAAGATTTCATGGTTAGATAAAAATTATTCAAACCATGAACCCCATTAGTAGAAACCATGATACCCTAATAGGAGGGGAAATTTTAGGCACATAATTAAGGAAAACAATGCGCCTTGTACAAAAAAACTATGTATGTTGAAAATTAAACCACCAGAAAATGATTAAAAATTAATGAACCTCTATATTACATTACTAATGTCACTATCTATTTGATAATTTATTTTTCGTTAAATTTGGACGATCTTAAATAGAATTACGAGGGTTTAAATACTATATTCATGATTAATAAAATATTTGATGGATGGATCTACCACTCTCCTGGTATGTGATTTCTTCCAAATTATATTTCTCTCTCTCTTGTCTCTCATTCCTAATAAAGAGGGGATATTTTACCTTTATTTTTAGGGGTACATATCTAGGTTTTTGTTTATCTAAATCTATTTGATATTGGATCTAGGATTTGGATTTATATCTCATTCTTCATTGTGAAATTGAACATTCCACTTCCATATGGGGATTTCCGTTGGTGAGTGTTTGTCAATGATCTTGAGGTTGGTGGTCTATTATTCAATTCCCCAAGTCATGATTTCAATTATCTGAATATGATTTTCAATTTTCAATTTTACATTTATAAATTTAATCATAAATTGGATTAATTAATTTTTGTATATTAGTTAATCAATCAATTTTGGAATTGATTGACTAATGGGGTTATGAAATTGGTCAATTGATGGTATATTAGGGTTATATAATTTGTTAATTAAATGGGATTGTGTAATGGATTAATTTTTCAAAATATATAATTTATTCATATTTGGAATAAGTGGATGTTTTTCTTAACCGCGATGTATTAGTGGTTTATTTGAATAAATGTTTATAGAGGGTTTAATTGTGAATTTTTTAGATTATTCCGTGTGATTAAAGTAAATATTTGTGTTCGTTTTGATAATTTAAATGGTATATCATTGTTTTTATTTTTTATTATAGGGTTAATGTTGATTAAACTTATTAAATGTGATATTTGTGATATTTATTATTTATTTAGAAATTGGGTTCGGGACACTGATTGAGGCTCTTAATACCCGCATAGTGCTATTCGTAACATAGTAGGCCAAAATTCTAACATATGAATATTACTGAATGTGACAGGGACTGATGATCCAATTGCTAATGATGTGTGGGATAGGGACTGAAGCAAAAAATATCTATGGGGTGATGTACATCATGTTTTACACCCTTGAGTTTAGAATTTTCTTATGTTTCCAAATGACTTTGATATCAATTTAAGTTAGATGATAAATGGAGAATCATGAGTTATGTGAACAATGAATCTCTATGTCATATGGGGTACAATATGGAATGGGACTATATAGGTATTTATGGGTGGGGTGTCATCATAAAATTGGGAGAATTATCTAGATAGTTAATGGGTATTAAAATTTAATAAATGTTTAATTTTTTCGTTGTACATTGTATGTTATACAATTGATTACATCATTATTGAATATATATTTTCTTAGATACTATTCGTGGTAGCTTACTGAGTTGTCCTAACACCCTACTCAGGTTACCTAATTTATATCCAAATAGACTTCATGTTTTTAGGAAAGGATATGGGCTATATCACTATGTTGGATGGCTAGCTTGAGATGAATCATGAATTAAAGAATCATAAATCATATTGGGACCCTCTTATAGAGTTTTAAGTGTTTTTTTATTTTGGGTTTTATTTAGACACATAGTACCTATATTCTAGGACATATCTATAGTTTGGTTGGATATTCTATTTTAATTTTGGTCATCATGTTATACTGGTGTTATTATGGTTATGGTTGTTACAATTTGGATATTTTCTACTCATTTACACTATTGTGTTACTCTGAGAAAGAGGGTATATTCTCCCTATGTTACATAAATGACATTTTTTTCTAGTCAGTAGCCTCTGGAATATGGTGTGGTGTGCTTGGGATCATGTATCTGACTAGATCTGGGCACAAATGTGTGGCTCCCAAGTTGATAAATCACATACATGGATTTAATAAGGTAATTATGATTATGTGTGATTTGTGATTTGATGTTGTTCTTATTGTATAAGGATTGGTTCTATGGAAATATATTCTTATGTTTATTGGATAGTGGAGCAATGGTGTGGGGAGTGGTGAAATGGTTGTGTGCGGTGTTGTAAAGAAGATCTGGTTTGTAAGAGTAGTATATGGAATGGTTGGTATTATATGAAATACAATTATTTTATGTGATGTAGGTATTTTTTGTGGTTTATGATAACATTATTTTTTTTACAGAATGATGTCACATTGAAACTATAGAAAACCATATATTCCACACATAGATATTACATCTTATTAACAGAATATTTATTACATAACATAACAATCCACTCCAAAATCATATAGAATTTTTATCTTTGGAAACAAAGACACATAAAAAACTGGTTCAAAGGTGAACTTCATGATATCCCACTTTGTTCTTCATTAATATAAACCACTTTATACATATAATAAATAATACCATTTTTCAAAACATTGGTATAAAAACATAGTAATGGGTGAATTCTGATACTCATTAATAGTAAACAAGGTAGATTTCAATAATCATTTATAAATAATATGAAAATAAGTGTATGAAAATATGAAAATCAAATTTAAAAACACCTTCCTACATATTCTCTACTACTTTAATTTTCATGGAATATGCATTGGAAGTATATATAGTATTAATCATAAAGTAATCAAGGAACATGAACCTTGAGATCATGATATTGGTATAATACATGAGTTTCTAACATATAAATAGGCATATAAAATCTTTTTATTATTATTTATGGCTCACTAACAAGATCATCACACTGGATTGGGATCACTCACTAAACCATTTTAGAAGTCAAGGTTCACTCCCAGGACTATTATAATGGACAAAACCCCTTAGTGGACTCGGTTCAATACCCATTCCAAACATGTTTATCTCATGAGATAACCATATTTACTGAATTCACAAGATATGTATTTATTTATAGGCAAACACATCACATAATTACCAAAATCTAAAGTATTGTTCATATCATAACTCATAAAAAATAAATAAGTTTTAAAATAATTTCAATAATTTTTCATAGAATAAACCGAGGAAAATGAATGAATTTCATAAATATATGGTCATCATAATTATAAAACATATAGTGAAATAATAAGGATAGTATCATTAGGTAATATCCCAAGTAAAGGTTATTAAGCATCAAATGATGGAATCTTAGATGAAAAATTAGTATAAAATTTCAAATAGAACAGTTCTTGGTTAACATACCCTTTTCATTTTGAAAATTTTTATTCAAATTCTAAAAATTTCCCAAATATTAAAGGACACGCTTTATTTGAAAACAACCTTGTAAAAATTTAAATTAAGATTCAAATCACTAAGTGGTAACTCATTCATAATATGAAAATAAAATTCTTCTTAAACGATATTATAAAAAATAAGAAATTTGAAAAAATGAATATAAAAATAATTTTATAATATCCAAAATATTCCTGAAAACAATTTTAAAATCCATGTATATTATAAATAGTGTTTTCAACCAAAATGTTAAGTAATTTTAATTTTACATAAAAATGTTATTTTGGTGTCTTATGCCTTAAAACATAGGAAAATTAAAGGAAGATATTTATTATCAATAAATAAATATGTTATATTTAAATTCATATGTTTCTTTAGATATAGATCAAAAAATTCAGCATTGGAAGCCTAATCATATGAAATCCTAGTAAACAGTTAGATTGTAACATTAAACCATTACAACTTTGGTAAATTTTGATTTGTATACCCCATGAAAAAATAACATAAAATTAAACTATAAATATATTTAAAATAAATATATTAATTATATAAGATTTCAAAAAGAATATTTATTAACCTCATAAATGAAGATATGTGTATAACATATCATATGTCACAAAAAAGACAATCTGAGATGATAAACTCTTACCTTCGGTCTGACTTCCTAGGTATGTGTATGAACCTATAGTATAATAAATATAGTTTTTCTAAAAATCTAATCCAAAGATTTAATCACACATATATTATATCATTTATTATTTACTTATAATCTTTTATCACTTATTTATTTACAATTTTTTATTAAAATCCTAATTTTGGGTGATAAATATTTATTTTCATGTATGCTTTTGGTTTGGAAGCTATGGTACTTCTAATTTGATAATGGTTACGTAATATATAGAGTGTAAATAATATGATAAATTAAATATATATTAACTGTATACAAATTTAAATTCATCTATAAATGAAACAATTTGAAAAATGAATTACTTATTTCATGGACCCGGTAGGCCACACATACACATGAATGATTTTATAAATTTTTGACAGGTTGAATAGAGAATGATAAAAAAAATAGATCAACATTAAATAATCATTATTCTATAATATAATTAATATATTATCATCAAATACATCCTTGTTATCTTCCATGTAAAATGAAAATGGAAAATGAAAATATCACATCGTAGAGGGGGTAGTCCAGACGTATGCCCATGAAATGTTATTGTTTTCCAATAGATTGGTATATATTAAAGTATATTTGATATTATATTTAAATAAATAAAATTATGTCATAATTATAATATATATATATATTAAATAAATCATTATATCCAGCCTTGAGAGGCTTTAATGGAAAACAAATTACATTGGTTCATGAGGCAGTAGCGCCTAATACACATGATTGACAATTTCATTGACAATTTGGTGGCACAATATTTGTATAAAGGTTATGAAATAAATATAATAATATCATATTATATATCACACACTAGTGTTATTTTATTGCTTTTATTAATTCAAAATTTAATATGGTAATAAAATAATTATAAAAAGAAGCTTGATAAGGATAATTACCTTTGAGTATAAAAAATATCATGTAGATTTCTAATTAAGGACCACAGGGTTTGTATTTTAGGAAAAATACTATCTATATAATGTATATTTTTGATTTTTTTGAGATATTAATTTCGCAATTTTTTATTTAAATGATTTAATATTTTCTAATAACTGAAGGGAAGATGATCACTTTTATAATTGATGTGAGATGCACATATGTATTTTATCAAATGTGCTAAATAATTTGATGTCACACTCTTGGAAAACTAGATCTAGAATTGATCATATTATATTTTCATAAGACAAATATCTAATTAAAACCTACCAATGAGTTTTAATAATGTTTATAGACTATTTTAACCCTTATCATCAATGATTTACTTATCGATAAACATGTTTTATCTTTAATCATGGGAATAGAATTTTACTATAATTAATATTCATTATTTCCAAAAAAAATTATAATTACTGCATAATATAAATTTCATAATATAAAAATTATTTTATTAATTTTAAGAAATTAAATTCAAATAAGTGGAATAGTTTAATTTAAAACTAATCCCATAAATACGACGAAAAGTGGTTTTCCAAATTAAAATTTATCTTATGTATAAAAGGAATTTAAATAAAAAATAAAGTTAAAATGGATTCAAATGAACTAAAATAGATTATTAATATGATAATCAAACATATATTACCTTTAAACCCATTTTAAAACGAAATTATTCTTTTTTAATTCTTCAAACACAATTAACGTTTTTAATAAAAATATGTATTCTCATTATTCATTTAAAAATTAATATTTTATAAAAATTATTAAAAAATAACTCTAATATAATTCTAAAATTTTTATTCAAATATTTAATATAATTTCAAAAATTAAATTTTCTAAAATTGGATAATTTTATTATAAAATAATTTTAGAGAATGCAATGAAACCTTTTTTTATAATGTAGTATTTATGTATAAAATTGTATTTTGTCTTGTCGCATGCCTAGAAAAAATATAAAATTAATGATAAAAAAATTATTTAATAAAATATATATATATCATTAAATAATTCTCAAAAAGTGATTAATTTAATTAATAAGGATAAAAAATTTATTATTTAAAAAAAATTCTGGAACATATATATTTCAATTTCAAGTGATTTGGATCATCATTTCTAATAAATTGATAACCAGTGAATTTATTTTCTAAAATTATAAACCATGTAATTTTTATAATTTATTTATTCATATTCATACCCCCCCCCCAATTCTATGGAAAGTTATAATGTTATACTATAATATGGTACATTTAGACTTGGGGTTTTGGGAATCAGAAACTTCTAATGAGATTGAATTTACTTTAAATGAAATATATCATAAAATACCATAGTGATATATTATAACCTCATTAAAATTAATTTATCCTAATAAATTTTATTACTCAGACACACAAAAATGGGGGTATATCTACCTCATCACATCCTTGAGGTCCCAGGTTCTATCATTGAATATATATTACCTCCAAAGAACATTGACCATGTGAGTAGTCTTGTTCAATATTAATTTATCATTATGATCCATGTTTATTGCTTCATTTTTTCATAGAAAAGATTATGTCCAAGTTGTAAAGCCTCTGAATTTAGTACATCTCATATGTCATCTATGCACATCCCCAGAGAGACATATGATATGCATCGTGATCTTGTGAGAGGTTCGGTGGAAGCGTCATGTGATATGCTAACATACCTACTCGATCAAGAATACTGAAATATCCAATATACCTAGGAAACAAATATCCCTTATTTAAAAATTTAAGAACCTTCTTCCATCAAAAAATTCACTTAAAACCCATCTCAGTTACATTAAATTACATATCTCACTGAGGATTTTCATCATAAAATTTATATCGACTTTGAGCTTCCATTATGTGATGTTGTGTGGCTCTAATATTCCCTAAAATTTTCTTATCTGTATCATGAAAGAATAAATTTATTTCTCAAACTTCATCACATCACATTAGAGTTCTACAATTCCTTATATAATGGGATTCATAATGATCCATCTAAATGATCTAGTGAAGGTAATTGTTCTTCGAAAAATACACCATTGGTTAGTATTGATCCCAAACATATTTGAATTACATATGACAATATCCATGTATATCCTATATATTTTGAATTATTCTCTTGGACAAACCATCCATCTGATGATGGTAAAAAATACTACAAAACTCTATATCTAGATCATTTAGAATATTTCCCCATAAAATCAAGTAAATCCTCATATCGTGATCAAATAAATTATAAAGTGTTACTCCATGAAACCTAAACACTTCAATAATATAAATATCAGTGAGTTAATCAAGAGATTAGTCTTATATAATGGTTATTAAGTGTGTTGACATCATAAGTTGATCAAATATATCCCAAATAACATTATTTTATTTATATGTTCCGCGGATCTAGATGAAAAAATCTATAGTAGTGTTTTCCTATTTCCATTCCAGTATAGGTAAAAGTTGTAACATTGATTTAGACTTATTTTTGTCATCCTTATCATTCTGACTTACCAAAAAATCAGATACCTACTCAGCAATACCTCTCTTTATACAATCCTACCAAAAATACACATTGAGATCTCTATACGTCTATGTACATCTGTGATGAATAAAAAATTATGTACTATGAGCCTTATAGAATAGTTCCTTCATCATATATAGTGTGGATGGAAAAATTACGTGATTCATGGATCTTATCATTGTATCACAAGCATGGTTATACACATGAATATTTCATAACTTCTTCTCCAACTCTACATCTTCCTTATATGACTATTTAATATTCTCTATGATAAATGGTTAAACACTGGTTTTAGAATGATATTTTTCTCCCATTACATAAATATTTCTATATCTGCAATTTTAAAATCCAAAAATATTGGATCTTTTATGATTTTTTATGATAGATAATTTATCATCATCATTTGGCACAAAGCATTATCCACATTATTCTCTTTACAATGGTTATAATGTATTGAATAGTTGTAATAATTGATCATATCTTTCTATATCATTTGGAAAATATATAAATCCTTCTATTTAAATCTATATTTAAATATTTTATGATCATTATATATATCCCATCTTTCACCCTATAGTTAATCCCTTCTTATCTTCAATATAAAAATTACCATAGTAAACTGCATGTCATGTGTTTGGTAATGGTCCTCCTAAATCATCAATGTTCATGATGCATAAGTTATATCCATATAATTTTGAATGAGAACACATCACATTACCTTATTCAATTCATCACTAAATATCACAAACCCTTCTCCACTAAAGGTAATATATGAATAGGTGCACTGACTAAGATACTTTTCCATCCCTGAAATTGTTCGACACATTTATCTCTCTAATGGAAATTGGATCCCTTCTAAGTGTACATGAATAGTGGATTAGATATCAAGAAAGAACTATCAAAAAATAAATTGATGATGTCTTTCCAAATTTAGTAAATTATGGTACTCTGTCACTGTGGTTATTCTAATAAAACATTAAATAACTAATTTATTTCATGGATCCATGGATATACCCTCTCTTGATATTATATCACTAAAAAATAGCGCTATTTTATGATATAATTCACACATTATAAATTTTTCAAACAGTTTTTCCTTCCTTGCATTCATAGAATGATCCTCATTTGATCCTCATTAGTTTAGTTTCTACATTAATAGATAATAATATCATCCGTAAAGAAAATCATATAATAATAAGGTAATATCGAAATAATATATTTATTAAATTAATAAAGTTAATAGTGGAATTTGTAAAGCCAAATCGAGTAATTTTAAATCCATATTTTCCATACCTTATATAGAATTATTTATTGGGTACATTATCTTTATTAAACCTCAATCGATGATATCCATAATGAATATCAATAATAAAAAATTTTGATCTATAAATAGTTGATCAAAAAAGTCATCCATATGGGGAAGAGGATATTTGTAATTGATAGTGATCTTGTTATATTATCTATAATCCATAAATAGTCGCATTGATCCATATTTACTATTAAATTAAATTATTAGTGACCGTAAGGTGAAACGGTTGGTTGGATAAATCCACTTCTATGATTTTCATGAAGTTGCTTCTTTAGTTCCTTCAACTTAGTTAGGATTATTCTATCTATTGTGTTTAGAATATGGGTCACACTACATATGAATTATATTCAAAAATCAAAATCACTATCAGGTTTTGGACTAGGAAAATATTTTAGAAATACATCTAAAAACACTTACATTTTCACGACCCGTCCCTTAGGGCCTGTGTCGTGACTACCCAAATCCCACCATCCACAGGGCAGGGGCTGGCGACTAGCACCGAAGGAGAAATTCCCTAAAACTGGGAAGTAATTGCTTTTATAACCTATAAACACACACAGCTGATACGATCAGGAGTAAACTGAAAAACCAACAAGTGGGTATAGTAAGTAAAAAGGGGCCAGAATACAAGCCCAAATGGAAAGTACAAGAAACTGAACGTACAAGTACAACTGAGAAAAACGGGAAAATATCAAATTGGTCATCCTCTGAGGTTCCTACCTGAAGGGTAGGTATAAATCACAACCTCATCACTCTACATAAATTTGTCTCCTCCATGTACCAACACATATTAAGGTCCACCTCCGAGTACCGTCCAGTCCTGATACTCTCAGCCTCGGTCAGTGTTGTCTGTCATCTGCATCCAACACAATGAGGTGCCGGCATAGCCCGTGCAGGGGAGAGTATAACGATTCTTAGTAGAGACCCAAAGAACCTCAAAGTTTCACAAAATCCAGCAATTATAAACCAATAATTATGAAATCAATAGATAACCCCACTTAGTTTTATGACAATACATATACCTAAGTTATAATGTAATCCATGTCAATCATGTCAAAAACACAAAAGTTACTGACTCAGCTCAACCATGATTTTATTCACTTTATCGAAACCTCCGCTGCTGGAGAACTCCTGGTCAATCGCGTACAGTGGGCATCCCACGACACCGAGGCATGTCCCACTAACCTTGGACTACTGAGGTACTCCTCATGTCGAGTATCGTGGGTCTGCCATGTCACACAGAGGTTCTCCCAATAGTGGGTCTGCCACCATAAGCAGGCGCTCTTCCTAATAGCCTATAGAGGTACTCCTCCTGTCGAGTATCGTGGGTCTTCCACTACATCCAAGTGCTCCTCCGCTGTGTGTCTGTTGCCACAACTAGGCGCTCCCAAATGGGCCAGTCAAGTCACTCCGAGTTAATCGATCAGCAGTCGTCAAGTCTCATCCATCTACTAGGTCTCTGCACTCTTCCTGCTCGTCACTGGAAGGATCCCCTCCATGAGATACTGGTAGATATTCCAACTATCACAAATTTCCAAGAAGAATTATCTCAAAGGTTTTCCACGTCATAGGGGTCTTAATGCAAAAGACGACGCGTCAATCGGATTCCCGGTCTGTGAGTTATTCGCCTTTTAGTCCCAGGGGCCCGGTTGGATTCATGCACAATCCAACCTAAGAATTTCTCAACTATACCCCAAACACCACTGGGGTATACTCAAAGGGACCATCATTCACCAAGATTACCAGCACCACTGACGCTTCATCAAAGGGACATCTGGTGCCAATGAAATGGCCAAAAGAAAGTAAAGGGGGTCGTAGTGGGCACAGGTGCAGTCCGACCTGGTCATGCCGACCCGGACCAACCCCGCATTGTCGGACCATGTCTAGGTCAACCAGGCCTGGCATGTTGGTTCAGGCCCATCCCGTTGGCTGGGCCAGCTCGTTAGGTTCGTCCTGGGCCGCTGGGCCTAGCACAGTCAGCCGCGAGGGCCACTGAGAGCTGAGAGGCCGCAGACCGGTAGCATGGGCGCATACCGTCCGCTGGTCAGTGTGAGTTTGGTTCAGCCTGGAGGGTATCTTGATGGCGTGTTTCAGGTGGCTTGGCCTGGGGATGGGGTGGTGTGGCCCGGGCCATGAGACCGGCTTGGCCGGTTCATCCAGCTGCGGCACGGGGCGCGCAGGGTGCGTGGGATGCGTGGACGGCGGAGCCACAGGGCTCATGGAGGTCAGCGGTCTGGTTCTCCCTACAGCGGTTTGAAGGAATTGGTTGGTAAAGCCTTGGGTTTCCTGAATGGATATTCCGCGGGGCGTGCGGGGCGTGCGGAGGGCGGTGGCCTGGGTCGGCCAGCGGTGGCATGGGGCACGTGGGCTGTAAAACCTAGAAATTTCATGTAAATTTTTTTCTTAATTTCATTGGAATTTTATGAGTCTATGGATTTTGACGGAACATGATTCCGAGACCCGGTGTTCCCAAAATAAATTTCTGAAGTTCAGCTTGAGTATGTTCAGTAAATGAACGAGCGGGTTTTTCTATCTTTTGAATTGGTGCTCGGAATTGAAATCTGAGGACACTGATGAACTCAAAGTGCTAAGATTCTCTTACGAAAATCTTAACTTCAGTTGGCAAGATTCTGATGAAAAAGATAAATTTTGGACTTTTTGGAAAAATAATAAAATAACTAAATGAGTTATTTTATTCTTCCTTCGACTGTTGAGAAACGGTTGGAAGTACCGCATTGTAACGACGGTCATTAAATAAGGCATTTAATGATCTGTTACTTTTGTTCTAAACCGCAACACATGCTTGTTTAATGGTTCTTTAATTAAGTTTCATTAATGAAGAATATTAATGAGTTAGACGTAGAGATTGTTTCGTTTTTATTTAATTAATTTGTTGGCGAAAGGATTGGTGATCGTGGGAAAATATCTGGAAAAGCGCTAACAACATCATCCTTCAGTGAAGAACAGAGAACGCGACAACCATTGAAGAAAAAAAATCTGAGGATCGACGACGTGATTTCTTTTCTTCTCTCCGCGAAAAGTTAGGTGATTCCCTTCAACGAAGAACGACTCGGTGAAGAATGCTCCACGTTCCTTAAAACATCTACTTCCTCTGTATCAAGGTAGGAAATACGACCACGTGGAACTTGCCAATGACGATGTTCTTTTTCCCAGCATTGATGGAGCGACAACGCTTTCCGCGTCTATGACAAATGAACCATAATCAAGGCAGGGGTTGTTATGTTCATTTTTTAAGATCATTCATCATCGTTCTTCAATTTTTGAGTTTTGTTTGGCCGCATGATATCATCTTGACGTGGAAGGGCTCGGACCGCACGAACACGGTCCAATCCTTCCCCTCTCGTTTGTTGTTTGTGGACGATGGAGGTAGACTGCGAGGAACCAGCCGACATGGGGCCAACCACAAGAAGATTAGCAACGCATGATTTCCAGGTCGCCGTAAAGGCGCGACATCGTCGTTCCACATAGAGTAGAGTCGGACCGCGGCGAAGGGGTGCGACGCCGTCGTGCCATGCCGGTTGAACAGAGCTGCGGCCTAAGGCCATGACTGAACTGGAAGGGCGGCAGGCTGAGCTGACCACCGATGCCACAAAGAGGCAGGACCCAAGGGGTCCTCTGGTTACCCAAGGGTCGACCTTCAGGTCTGGCCGTTTTGAAGAACCGGGAGGGTGTAACCCCCCCCCCAGATCAGCGGTTAAAGCGGGCCCCACTGGGCGCCACCACCCCCCTGGTCGGCGAGCCATACGGCCATCCGCGTGGGCCGCTCAGGCCGGGCCACGCCCAGCCAGGCCAAACCCAGACCCGGGTCGGGTCGAACTAGTTCGGGCCGACCCAGGGGTGTTTGGCCGAGTCGAACCGGGCCCGGACCCCTATTTTCAGACCGTTTTCAGTTAACCGTCCATATCATGAGATGAGGACATCCTATAAACTCATGGTCTATTTCATATGATTCCTTGGATCAAGAAGGTCATTTTGTAATATTACACTCAAGGTTTTGGCAATGTTTGGGTACGGCCAGGTTGGTTCGAACCTGAAACCAACCGGGCCCACGGAGCGGAAACGCTTAAAACATAAGGAAAGGGAATCTAATTCATGTGTCATCGAATATGTTGGATTCCTCATGATGAGAAGGTTATTTTGGAATAATCTATGTGGGATTCAGATGAAATTGGAGCATGTTCGGGTTGGTTTTAGGTTAAAAACCAACAGGGCCCCTGGAACGGAAAAGCTAATAACTCACAGACCGAGTGTCCGATTGACGCGTCGTCTGTTGCGTTGACACCCACATGATGATTTGGTCCTTTTTATCACTTCTAAGTGAGACATCATGACACTAGGAAGTAAATAACAGTAGCTCGTGGTGTGGACCCTTCCGAAGACGAGCGTGCGAAGTGTATAAACCTACTAGTTGTAGACCTGACGACTGCATGACCGATTCAACTCAGAGTGATTCGATTAGCCTAGTGGACGGAGCTCCCGGTGTTTGGTGGCAGAGCCATGGCAGATATAGTGCCTGGTATTTGGCAGTAGAGCTGCGGTACTCAACAGGAGGAGTACCTCTGTAGGCTATTAGGTGGAGCTCCCGGTATTTTCAGCAGACCCACAATGGAAGGAGAACCCGTTATTTAGAAGCAGACCTGTGGTACACGACAAGAGAAGTACCTCAGCAGTCTAAGGTTAGTGAGTAGCACCTCAGAGTCATAATAGGTCCAATGTACTCGATTGATGGGGTGTTCTCTAGGAGTTGTGGTTTCAATAATGAAAATCCTGGTTTGAGCTGAGTCAATAACCTTTTTGTTTTCCTCATGATTGAGATGGGTTACTTGAAAACATATGTATTTGTTTGAGAATATACCTATGTAAGGGTTATCTATTGAGATATTTCTTTTTGGATTATCCTTTTTTGATTTAGAGAGACCTTAAGGGTCTCGGGGTCCCTATTGAGTATCATTATACTCACTCCCGCACCGGCTATGCCCGCACCACGTTGTGTTGGATACAGACGTCGAATAGCACTGACGGAGGCTGAGTGTACGAGGACTGGAGGGAACTTGGAGGTGGACCTCACGACGAGTCGGTACCCAGAGGATGTTGATGGATGAGGGTGCTGAGGAGGATATCATTACCTAACCTTTAGGTTGGAACCGTGGTGGACGATCTAGGAGCTGCTCTATCTATAGCTACCCTTCAGGTAGGATCTGTGGTGGATGATCCAGGAGATTCTTTCCACCTTCCAGCTATTTTGTCTTTTACCTTGTACTTTATAGTTGGGTTTGTATTTCCGACCCCTTACTTTCAGCACTACTTTTGTTTTTCAGTTTTATGTACTGTTTGCTTCCGCTTGTACTCTGATTGTGTGCGTTTATGTTTCATTAAGGAAATTACTTACTAATTATAAAGACTTATGCCTTTTGGTGCAAGTCGCCAGCCCCTAGCCTATGGAAGGCGGGCATGTGGTAGTCACGGTACATGCCCTGAGGACGGGTCGCGACAAATTGGTACCAGAGGATTCAGTTCTACCGCAGAACTCAGGACTTTAATCATTCTTTTCTGTGAAGAAATAGTGTTAAGGGTATCGAGTGTGGTCTCCATTTCAGTGATTCCAGTGTTGGCGCGACGACGGATGTATCCATACACCAGGAACCTGACTTCTGATTTCTAACTCAGTGCATGAAAACACTGATTGTGTGTGTGTTTCCAAATATTTTCATTAAGTCAGCTCAAACCAGGTTATCTCACCAGGTTTAAATCATTTTATAGTGTCACATATATTCACGATGCCTCCACGCAGATAGTCTGTTGGAGTTCCGATAGATTACCCAATGACGGACCACCAAGCTACGAGGTCCGGTACAGATCCCTCTTACTATGTTGCCACCTTTGGGTGGTGTACCAATAGCACCACCACCCATTGGGTAGCAGATGCCACCAGCTGTACTAGCGGATGATGCATGCTGACAGAGAACGTTGCACGTGTTCCAGCAACAGAGGCCTCCGAGGTTACAAGGCGAGGCAGATTCCCAGGCAGCAGTGGACTGGATGGAGGTGATTTCTAGAGTTCTACACCACTTTATGAAACTAGTTGAGCAGATGGAGATCTTAGCTACTGGTGTTTCTCCGTGAGAGACCATGAGGTTGGTCCACATAGTGATGAGGCTTCGGTATGTGGAGCGATGCCTATGATAGTACCTTTGGGTAGGGTGCCAGCTATATCACTACTTATTGGTTAGCAGTCTGAACTGACAGTACCGGTAGATGACACATGTATTCTTAGTGCCTTACACATGTTTCAACATCAGATACCCTTCAGGTTTTGAGGCGAGCCCGAATCACAGGCGACTGAGGGCTAGCTTGAGGAGGAGGATGAGAGATTTCTAGAGCTTATACAGCTTCGGCAGGATGACATGTCATTATCTGAGTAATCATCGATGTGTACTGATCGTTCCTAGTACATGATGACTATGATATAATCAGTGCTCTAGGGCTCGAACATATGATATAAATGTGTTTAAGAACATCTGATTCAGCACCTTTCCTCTATGCATTCCTACTAATGTTAGGGTGATAGAGAGAACATTTTTTTTTGAAAATTCATTGGCCGAGTGGATACATCCAGTGAAGGATAGTAGTGGGAAAGTAGGAAACTAGCACCAGTCTCGGAGAATTGGGAATGTAAAATGTTTTAAGAAGAGGAAGGGTTAAGGACAGATGAATCTACAAAGCAACAGGCAAGAAAGCAGATCTAGGAGGGTAGCATGTGGTGATGTACATTTCGACATGTTACAACCACCCGCCTTTGTAGTCCACGCTAGGTTCAGGGAGAAGGAGGGAAGGGAAATAGAGTAGCTACATTCGGTTAAGGAGTGTGACCCAAGGGCTCAAGGAATGATTCGAGGTACGGTCTGTGTCTACTACTAGCTGTCGTAAAAATAGAAATTGATATGAATCATTCCTTCATTCCACGAATCTTGTTCCATACCAAGTGTTTCCAATTAAGTCATTGACATGACCCTCATGTCTAGAGATTCCTTTGGGAGGAGACTCGATAATCACGATTACGCCGACGATGTGATCTGACCCTTGAGGTGAGAGTTTTGGTTAGAACCTCTTGGTGGCAGCATCGAGGCCTTATGACTTTGTTTGGGTATGGACTGTGCAACCACAGTTCATACAAAGATTGACTCTATTAGGAAAAAAGGTTGTGGTTTACCTACAACGTTGGGATGGGTTTCTTTGGTCGGAAAAAATGAAACCCCCGATAGCACAGGATGTAATCATGCATAAGTGGGTGTAGAAGATCACTCATGAGTCGGCCAGACTTATATTTTTTCCAGACTTCTCCAGAGTTTCTGCACCGCATTTATCATTGAAAAAGAAAGGGAAACCCTTCATGTGGTCGGAGAGATGCCAGTAGAGCTATTCAGGAGGTGAGATAGAGGATGACCAGTACACACATTTTGAGGCTACTGGAGAAGGTGCAGATCATCTAGGAGCAGATGTAGACTACACAGAGCAGACAGAAGACCTATGTTGATAGAAGATTGAGACCACTGGAGTTTGAGGATGGAAATCATGTTTTCTTACGGGTCTCACCTCGACGAGGTCTATGGAGATTTGGCGAGGGCTGCAAGTTATCTCCACGATTCATCAGCCCTTTCCAAGTCCTAAGTAGGGTAGGTGAGGTGGCTTACTGCCTGGACATTCAACTTTAGGTACACCGAGTGAAAGACCTAACTTTCATCATTAATCACGGGTAGATGGACATCGATGACGAGGGTAATTTCATAGGGTTGCAGTATAGGTTGTGGATCGATGGGAGCGAGTCCTATGGGGATGGTCGATTACTCTTGTGCTCTTTCTCTGGAAGCATGGGAAACCTCTACGAGAGAACATGGGAGTGGGAGGCTCAGATGCATTCTCGGTACCTCATTTAGTTTCCCTAGTTTGTGTTATAGCTTTACGGGGACGTAAAGCCCTAAGGTGGGAGTAATGTAAAGACCCAAAAATTTCAAGGAAATTTTTTTCTTAATTTCATTGTAATTTTACGAGTCTCTGGCTTCTAATGGAAATTTATTTCAAGGCCCAATGTGCCCAGAATCAATTTCTGATATTTAGCTTAGGTACGTTCAGTAAATGAACAAGCGGGTTTTTCTATCTTTTGAACCGGTGCTCGGAATTGAAATCTGAGGGCACCGATGAACTCGCAACGCTAATATTCAATTAGGAGAAGCTCAACTTCGGCTGGCAAGAGTCTAACTAAAAAGTTAAATTTTTGAATTTTCGGAAAAATAATAAAATAACTAAATGAGTTATTTTATTCTTCCTTCGACCGTTGAGAAATGGTTGGCAGTACCACAGTGTAACGATAATCATTAAATAAGGAATTTAATGTTCTGTTACATTTGTTTTGAAACCACAACACATGTATATTTAATGGTTCTTTAATTAAGATTCATTAATGGACCATATTAATGAGCTAAACCTGGATATTTTTTCTTTTTATTTAATCAATCCCATGGAGAAAGGATTGGATATTGTAGGGAAATATCTGGAAAATCGCCGACAACGTTATCCTTCAACGATGAATGGAGAATGTGAAAACTGTTAATGGAACTAATCCGAGGATTGACGACGCGCTTTCTTTTCTTCTCTCCGCAACAAGTGAGGAGACGCCCTTCAATGAAGAACGACTCGGTGAAGAACGCTCCACGTTCCTTCAATCTTCTACTTCCTCTGCATCAAGGGAGGAAATACAACGGCAGGGAATTATCCAATGAAGACGTTCTTTTTCCCACCATTGACGGAGCGACAATGCTTTCCGCATCTACGAAGAACGCACCATAATGAAGGTAGGGGTTTTTATGTTCAAGTTTTAATACCATTCATCATTTTTCTTCAATTCTTTAGTTTCGTTTGGCTGCATGATATCATCTTGACGAGGAAGGGCTTGGAACACAAGAACATGGTCTGACCCTTCCCCTCTTGTTTGTTGTTTGTGGGCGATGGAGGCGGACTGCGAAGAACCGGCCGACGTCAGGCCGACAACAAGCAGATCAGCAATGCATGATTTTTGGGTCACCACAAAGGTGTGCCACCATCGTGCTGCATGGAGTAGAGCCGGACCGCGGCCTAACCGGGCCGTGGAGGAGGGGCACGACACCGTCGCACTACGCCGGTGCTACCGGGGCCGCGGCTGAGGTGGACCTGGAAGGGCGGCCGGCTGAACCGGCCGTCAGTGCCACAAGGAGGCTGGACCTGAGGGGGTCCCGCTGTTACCCAAGGGTCGCCCTTCATGGTCGGCCATTTCAAAGAACCGGGGGGGGGGGGTGTACCCCCCCCCCCCCCACAGATCGGTGGCTATGGCGGGACCCACTGGGTGCCGCCACCCCCCTGGTCGGCCAGCCGCGATGACCGCTCGGGCTAGACCACGTCTGCCGAGCCGGGCCGCTCTAGCCTGGTCAGGCCATCCCTACCGGGTTGGGTCACGCCAGCCACGCTGGGCTGACCCAGGGGGTGATGGGTCGGGTCGGACCGGGCCCAGACCCCCTATTTTCATACCGTTTTCGGTTAAATGGTCATATCAAGGTATAAGGACCTCCGATAAATGCACCGTCAGTTGCGTAGGATTCCATGGATCGAGACGGTCGTTTTGGTATATTAAACTCAAGGTTTAGACAAAGTTTGGGTATGGTTGGGTTGGTTCGAACCCGAAAACAACCGGGCCCACAGAGGGGAAACGCTTATAACTTGAGGACCAGACGTCCGATTGACATGTCGTCGACTATGTTTGATTCCTCATGATGAGACTATTCTTTTGGAATACTCTACGTAGGATTCAGATGATATTAGAGTATGGTAGGGTTGGATTTAGCTTAAAATCCAACCGAGCCCCTAGAATGGAAAAGCTAATAACTCACAGACCGGGCGTCCAATTGACGCGCCGTCCATTGCATTGAGACCCCTATGATGAGGCATTCCATTGTGTTACTTATACGTGAGACTTTGTCACACATGGAAGTAGCCACCAGTAGCTTGTGGAGTGGACCCTTTTAGAGACGAGCGTATAGAGTGTAGAGACCTAGTAGATGTAGACCTGACGACTGGATGACTGATTCGACTTAGAGTGATTTGATTAGCCTGGTGGACAGAGCACCCAGTATTTGGCAGCATTCCCACTGCAGACGGAGTGCCTGGTAGTTGGCAGCAGACCCGCGGTACTCGACAGGAGGAGTACCTCTGTTGGATATTAGGGGCAGCGCCCGGTATTTGGCGGCAGCCCCACAGCGGACGTAGCGCCCGGTAATTGTAATTAGACACGTGATAATCAAGAGGAGAAGTACCTCAGTAGTCTAAGGTTTGTGAGTAACTCCTCAGAGTCGTGATAGGGCCACTATACTCGATAGAGGGGGAGTTCACCAGTAGTTGGGGTTTCAAAAATGAAAATCCAAGTTTGAGCTGAGTCAATGGCCATTGTGTTTTCCTCATTATTGAGATGGGTTACTTGATAACTTAGGTATATGTATGATCATATACCTAAGTAAGGGTTATCTGTTGAGATCTTTCTTTGTGCTTTATCCTTGATGGATTTAGAGAGACCTTGAGGGTCTCAGGGTCCCTACTGAGTATCGTTATACTCACCCCTGCACAGGCTATACGCGCACCTCATTGTGTTGGATGCAGACGCCGGACAGTGCTGACGGAGGCTGAGTGTACGAGGACTAGACGACACCTGGAGGTGGATCTCACAACGAGTCAGTGCCCGGAGGTGGACCTCACAATGATTCGGTACCCGGAGGCGGTTGACGGAAGAGGGCGTTGAGGAGGCTATCTGTACCTACCCATTAGGTAGGAACCGTGGTGGATGATCTAAGAGCTGCACTATCTGTACCTACCCTTCAGGTAGGATCCATGGTGGATGATTCAGGATCTACTTTTCACCTTCCAGCAATTTTTTCTTTTCCCTTGTACTTTACAGTTGGGCTTGTATTTCTAACCCCTTACTTTTAGCACTACTTTTGTTTTTCAGTTTTACTTACTGTTTGCATCCGCTTGTACTCTGATTGTCTGTGTTTACTTTTCATAAAGGTAATGCATTCCCAACTATTTGGATTTACACCTTTTGGTGCTAGTCGCCATCCCCTGGCCTATGGAAGGTGGGTTTGGGGTAGTCACAGCATGGGCCCCAAGGATGGGTTATGAAACAGGTGGCAAAACCATGCGGCGCATGGATGGCGGAGCCATGGGGCACATGGGGCATGCGGAGGCCAGCGGTTGGTCCGGCCAATGGTAGCATGACTCAGACCAGTGAGGCAATGCATCCTTGGAGGGCAGTGTGGCCAAGGGGCGGTGTGGTTGGGGTGCATCACGACCAGGGCACGACACGACCGTGGTGCGACCCAGCACGGGCCGCTTCGACCGGCGGGTGGTGGAGCAACACGGGGACGGTGCGGGTCGCAGAGGCCGTGGGAAGTGAGACCATTGCATTTGTAACCTTTATTTCCTTTGACGTCACTTTCCTCCATTTCTAATTACACCACAAAGGAGATCGGCGGTGGGGTCGGACCATGTTGGTTTGATCCGCACCATCGGTGTTTAGGGTGATAGCAATTGGTTCATAAGAATGAAGAACAACAACCCTCCTGCCAAATAAAAACATGTGCGGATCAACTAGTTAGAAGTTGATCTACATTCTTTGTATTATATGAAAAGAATCATAGGAATAAATCATACTTAAATAAAATTAAACCTTCACCTTATTTTTTGCTCGTTGACGGAGACACAGGGAAGAAGATGGATCATTGGGAAAAGACGAATGTTGGTGTTTTCCTCGATGGTCGATTTGTGCATCGGTTTTCATAGTTGAAGACTGCCCACGTCGAATGAAGTACACGGAAGAAGGTCGGAGTCAGGGTCGATGTTCTTCATCGGTGGATCATGCTCTTCACCGGTGGAGCTTTCTCCCAAGAGCTCCTTCCAATTCTCTAATGTCCATCCTTTCCCCAATTCCACCATGAAGGAAAAGTAATAGCCAACATCAAAACTAATGATAGGATTTAATTTTATGTTGACACATAAAATTAATCGATATCTTATAATTTTATATTGACACATAAAATTAATTGATAACATAAAATTTTATGTTGACACAAAAAATTAAATTGAAAGCATTTAATTTTACGTTGATACATAAATTAAATTGAAAGCATTTAATTTTACATTGACACATAAAATTAATTGAGGGAGTTTAGAGGGTTCCTCTTTCCCCCCATTATGAGGGGTAAACCATAGGTGGTCCCCACCACCATAACTCATTGGAGGTTAAGGTCTGGTGGACCCCACTATTAACCTCCACATTAAGGTTTTAACAAACAAAATTAAAATAAAGCTATACAACTTTATTTTTATTCATGACAAAGCCAATAACTATCTTTCACTCTCGACCCACTACTTTCAACGTAAAAGTATCCTTAAGAAAATACGCGTGCTATATGTTAAACATTGCCCTCAGATTTCAATTTCGAGCACCTGTTCAAAAGTTACAAAATGCCTCTTGCGCGTTTACTGAATGTAGCCGAAAAAAAGTTCGGAAAATTATTATTATTAACCCTCGACCGGCGCCTGTCGAGGGTAGGCTCTGCCTAGGTAAAAAACTCCCCAACGACCCCAACTGTACTCTCAGATATTCAGTTTGAGTTACCTTTTAGATGTAACGAATTTTAAAATAAAATAATATTCAATTAATTATTTTATTTACGTCCAAAATCTAACATTTTCTTGTGACCCGCACCGGCCAAAGTTAGTATCTACTTAAAGAAAGAATACCCTCCCAAGTTCATTGGAAGTATCAGTTTTTTAACATGATTTACCGTTTTTCAGTTAAAAGAATTTAAATAGTAAAATAATTTATTTTATTATTTTATTTATTATTATGCCATTTTTTGGTTCTCTCACAGGAGGCCCACGCTGACTAATCTTATGTCGTTCCTAGGGTAAACCTACCTTCTTGAGTGCAACAGTGCCCTAGTATTTCTGATCTGAGTAACCATTTAATATTTATTCCACTTTTTCCAAAAAAAACTACTTACGCGTGTTAACTTAAGCTTAACAATACTTTGACAGATCATTCCAGGAACTCCGGGACATGGAATCATGCGCCATCAGATTTTATGGACTCATAAAATTCCCATTTATTTTTAATAAAAATTAAATGGAAATTCTGCGTCTTTAAATACATAATATTCAAATTTATTATATTGATTTTATCCCCAACTGACTACGATAAAACCAACTTTTGAATAGTGATCCATAACTATACAATGGATTTTATTTCAATCAAAGGATCATATATATCATCACAGAAAAAAATGATCATTGGATGGATTAAAATGTGAAACATGAATTCCCTTCATAAAAATTTGACTTTTGATTTATGTAATGAAATATATTAGAAGCATAAGATAACATTAAAAAATACCATTGGGATAAAAACATGATTTTCATGAATCAGATTACAAAAAACTTCATCTAGATAATTATCATGGACTTTAGATGTTGTCCCCATATCATAATGGGTTTTCATTTACAAATAAACCTATTATAAATGGATAGGTATTTTGATAACATTATAAATTATTCCTCTATAAAATAGTCTGTAGAACCAGAGTTAAATAATATATTAGCAAATCTATAGTATATGGTACGTTTACCTTTCTATATATCATTATCGTAACCCTCATTAGAAATATTAATCTCACAATATTTCAATTTATCCCTTGGATTAAGAGTTTTTTGGATGTAAATAATCATCACTAAACTTATGAATTTAGTACGGGTTATCATAATTTACATACACCTTGTATATGAAAGAATGTAGTGTGGGTGGCTCACTCTTTTGAGTTTTCTCTATATTCAAATAATTATAAAACTTTCTCCCATCGCTTCAATATTTTATTTCTCGATAACATTACATTCCACACTTAAAACATTAATTGTCCCTTTAAGATAACGTTCCCTATGTTTTCTTTCCTACTTCATGTATAAAGGTAGTTTTATATTCTTCTCCCCATGGTTCTTATAGTTTCCATTTAATTCTATAAATCTTATTTTAATGAAACAATGAGATTGATTGGTTACCCCTATAAATATTTTAACATTGAGAGAACATTGAGATATTTTATCATAAATATGAAATTACCTTATAAATAACACCCTTTGAAGAATTAGTTTTAAGACACCAAAGTATCAATCAACCTTTCCTTCATGTTAGATGATAACACAAAATTCATTGACCAGATGCCTTTTAAAATTTATCTTATAAAAACCAACAAATTCAATATCATTCGTCTTTAGATAATAGAATTACTTCTTATATTGAATATAAAGAATAAGATGAATTTTTTATAGAAAAAAAATTATTTAATCTCATATCAATCCATGGACTAAATTTCCTTATGTTTCATTGTATTGTTGGTAAAAATCCACCACTGATTTTCTGCTCTTTCCAAATGACAGACAACCAGAGTAAATTTGAAATTTTCTCATTAAGGACTTAACAGAACATTGTTCCCTCATTTTTTCATTTAAAAAATCCCCATGAATCATATTTTGGGAAGGTTTTTAAAAGCATATAAATAATTTTTTTCATTACATCTCCCATAATGTTTGGTTTATCAAGAAGAAAATAATTTCATTGGAAATCACCTTTAGTATTAACATGTTTTTATGGTTTCCATCCATTGACTAAAACGAAAATTCACAGTGTGAGAAACCATACTAATAGTAGAAAATTGAATAATCATGAACTATTATTTATAATATGTCTAAATCATGAATATAACCACCAATACATTTCAAACATAGATATTGCATCTTATTATATGAAGATTAATTTCATATCATAACTATACATGACAGAGCCAGATATGAATTTAATATTCAATTTAATTCGTATTTTTAAAATTAAAACATTATTAAAAATGAATTTAAATGATCATTGAACAATATTGAAAACATTCATTATAAGAAATTAGAGAAAAAATTATATTGAAGAAAAAAAATAATTGAAAAGAGAAATAAAGTCAGTTTTCCTTAAAAATGTTTTTATGGTCACTATAACACTTAAGGAGGGAAAAAGAAATAATTTATTATAATGAAATGACCATAAGAAAATAAATTTATTATTTTTATTAAGAGAAATAGTATAATGTATAATCTGGGGAAAATTAATCCTAAATAACCATTATAAACACATAGATTGTAAAATATAACCCTATCCATTGTAGAATCTTTTGAATTATAAGAACCCTGAATGAAAAAAAAGAAAAAAAATGAAATATCATAAAAATAGACATATTCAGAAAATAATATGTCAAAAGGGAAATTTATTCACCTTAGAAATGAATATGTATACATAATATAGCACATGTTTTAGAGAATACTATCTGAGATGACAAACCATTACCTTGGATATGACATCCTTTATATGTGTTAGAAAATCCCATTTTATAAATATATGTTTTTTATAAATCTATTATATAACTATACTCATATATTTAATACCATTTTTGATTTACTTATAACATTTTATCATCTGTTTATAAATAATTCCTTATTAAAATTGCTACTCTGAGTGATAATTTATCATTTTCCATATAAATTGTTGTTATGTAGTTTTAGTCCATGTAATTGGATCACAGTCCCATAATATACATAATATTAATAATGATATAAATATATTATATATCAATTATATAAATATTTCTATTCATCCTTTAATTTTATTGATTGAGAAATGAGTTACACATTTTATGTTGATAAGAGCGTGTGCGTACGCCTGGAAATTGCATTCATTTTCCTATAGATTGAACGAAATAAAGGTAAATAATAATTAAAAATTTTAAAAAATATTATGTCATATAAATTATATATATTCCTCAAATCCATCCTTATTACCAACCATGTAATATATGAATAAAAAATGAATCACATCGCTTCATGGAGGTGGTAGTCCACACATATACACAAGCGATGTTATCATTTCCAATGGATTGGATATTAAAAATGTATATGCAATTTCAAAACTATATAAATATAATTATGAAAAAAATATAGTATATATATGTTACATCCATAATTATATCCATATTTCATTGGGTGTTATGAAAACCAAAATTTAATGCATATGTGGAATGAGATTTAGAATTCAATGAAAATATATTCTCCTATAAAATACATGGATTTGTTGTGGAATAGGTTGTAAATTTTAAATTGGAATCTTTTCAAAGAGTTTCTACTTAGAAATATGGTTTTGTTTAATGGGTCATCTAGTTTGGGATTGATTGTGTGCATGTGTACTTAGTTCCTTGTTTGGTTTATATCAATTTTTATTTTCTTATTGGATAGGAATATTCTTTTATTGTGAGAGAACCTGGGTTTTTTCCTCATTAGAGGGGAGTTAGAGTTCTATATTATCCTTCGTCTTAAGGGTGTTGGTAATTAAATTTTAATGATTTATGTTTTGTTTTTAGTGTTAAATATTGTTTTGATTGGGGGACAGTATGGTTGGTTTGGTTAATTATTTTGTGAAGGTGGTGTGGATGGGTTGTTGTTTTTTATATATTATTTTATCTATTGAGTAATAATTCAAGAATATAGAGTGTTTAATTTTTATTATTTTATAATTATATTTTTGGAATTCATATTATCTTTGGGCTAGGAATTGGATTTCAAAATGGTAGATGATGTTTAATAGACTAATAGAAATTACTGGAAAATGTTGTATATTATAGATCTTAGTGATTATATTTATATAATTAATTTAATTATAATTATTGTTATATTCTACTTGGTTGATATCCCACAAATCCACTCATGTAGACTTAGTTCACATAAAAGTAAAATTGTATTGAATGGTTATCAATGAATTACTACAATTTTCTCAAGCCTTCATGGTTTTATAATTGTTTTATAGTATTGTTTGAGGTTGATTGAGGGATGTTGTTAAAGTACTTCATAAAATGTTTAGTAGATGATTTTATTATGATGAGATTTTTTTTATATTTTTTCATGATGTTTATAAACTATAATATGTATGTGATGATTTTTTTATAAATGAATTATGGAATTGAATCATTATAGAGTTTACTGGTGGTTTCATTTGATTATTATTATTGGGTTTTATTTGGGGAATTCCCCTCGTCTATGTGTTTTATACCCTCAGTACTAGTAACCAACCTAAATCATGATTCAGGTTGGATTTGGGGGTCACCTTCGCCTTCATTATTAGCCCATTAGGGATTTTCTATGGAGAGTGTAAGAAAACACACAACCCCATAAAGTTAATCATTGTTTTTCTTCAAATTTTAATTATTTTTATAATAATTATATTAAAGAATCGAGTTCATGTTTTGAATAGTATGATGGGAATGAGTTTATTAGATTAGTTAAAGGCCTATGAACTAATGTTAATGTATAGTTAATAAATTTTCTGTAACGCCTCGACCCCAGGTACCTAGTGTCAGTGCATTATTACATAACATTGGCATGATCACAAGAAAGATCAAATCTCGAAAGACCGATTGGTTTAGTAGCCTTGGAAACACTAGATATATTCATAAGTATTACATTACATCATAAATTGAAAAAATACTACAAAAAAATATTGTCTCCATATTCCACACTCATATCCCCACATAATATCCCTGCAGGTCATTCATAATTTACTTCTTCACGTCCTGGGAAAAATAAAACATAGAAAACGGGTGAGCAGAAATGCCCAGTAAGGATAACAATATAGCAGAAACTTTCATAATAAGAATAAACATTTAATGCATTGTATAACTAAAACAAAAGCCTTTTAAACTTTAACATAAACATAATATGGAAAAAATAAAATTAAATAATGACATTTACTTATTCACGTGGATATTCTACTAATCGAATAATCACATGCAATATCATTAACCACTTTCATAATGATGGAATGCATAATGCCAGACTATCATAACCACATAGCCAAGGCCTCATGCCAAGACTAAAAATAAGATTTTGTCAAGGCCTTGTGCCATGACACTAGTTCTTCTCATGAGACCTACTGATGCATCGAGGAGCTATAGCGGGCTCCACCTGTCACATATTAAGTCCAATGCATTACCATATGAAAAGGTTTAAACATAACCTAAACATTCGTATTAAAACTAGCATACGAAATGTCAATATTTTCACCATAAACCATGAATGGTATAAAAATAGTACATCCACAGTCAAACATATCACAAAACCTTCAATACAATATAGAATTTTTGTATCATAATAAATCAACTTCAAATAAGCGTAAAATCCATCAAAGGATGTTGACATAGATGAAATCAAAACTCTTTTTAGAGAAATATCTCTTTCTATTTTTGAAATCATTTAAGAGTCATATAATTATAAAATAAAACATTTTCTTTAAAAATATTATTATAAGCTTGTAAGGGAAGCTTCGACGATTTTATAACGGCGGAAAATAACCGCACCCACCTTATAAGTTAAAAAAACATTCTTACATTAATTCTGTCTAAAAGGTTAAAAGCACCTTATTTGGAAAACGATGGAAAGCCTCCTTTATAAAACTCTTATAAAAAGTCAAAAAAGTGTATAAATTACTTTAACCCATATTCTTGTAAATAGTAAAAATGTTTTGAAATACATTTTTAAGAAACATGGGTGTGGATGATAAAGAGATCCCAGTATATTATTACGTATAAACAACCTCGGATAATGAAGAGATTGTGAAATAACCCTTACCTTGTACTTTTACTTGGTTGGGGTAGGTTAAAAACCTTTATAATGGAGAAATAATTTTTATTAAATTATACAAGAATCACATACATTCATGTGATATCATATATGATCTTTTAACAATTCTTTGTTAATAATATCTTAGTATTATCGTCGTTTCGGGTGTTAACTTACTTGTTTTCTTTTATATGTTTTGTTACATAAGCCATGTTTTTCATGGATAGGTTGTATATTATTCATATACAGAATGATATCAAGTACTTAAAAATCATTTTTAAATCATAAAATGATAATTATACTTGAATGGATACGATGGAAAATGAATCTCATCGCGTTCGTGGAGATGGTAGTCCGTACGTACGCACGAGTGGCAATATCATTCTTTTGATATTAAAATAATATATAAATTGATGGTATATAATATATACATAATCATTAACATTCTTTATTTATTATTTACATGAGTTACACATCATTATTATACCCATCCAAATAATAATATATTGAATAACAATTACACCACGACGTGGAGACGGTAATCCGTACGTATGCACGTATGGTGACATGTTATTCAAAGGGTGGATAGAATACTGAATATGGTTGTACCATATTTATAATAACATCATAATATATATATTATACTGGATTTATTAATTTATAATGGTAACAACAAAGGAAGAAGAAGTGGAAGAAGAAAGGAACTTGGAAAAGGGTGGTGAAATCATTACCTCTTCTTCGGGTTCTTCCTTTTGATTTGACCAAAAGGGCTCCTTAGGTTTTCATTATGATCAAATGAAGGCCTATAGGATGTATTGAGGGATGTTGGGAGAGTATTTGGTCAGAGTTTGTCCGAACCAAAAGGCATTGATGGTGTGAATAAATGAGAAGGAGGAGTTTCCATTTATAAGAGGGGTGAGGGGCACCTTTGGAAAAACTAGAAATATTAATTTATAATAAATTCATATTCGGTTTGTAAAGGCTCCACAGTGTATTATTTAAATGTTAAGGTGTGGATGGATCTAAAACTACTCAACCAATAGAATTTAGACAGGTTTGGGTACTTATATTAACCTTATCTTTAAGTATTAACTATAAGTTAATTAGTTTCACTTTTACAATGTCTCTTTGTATTATTATATTATATAGTTAATAAACTAACTATATACATCAAAGAGACCCCCAAGTAGTCCACTAATGATATAAATATCAAGATATAAGTCTCTCGTCCGAACCTTAGATTTTTAGGAATTTAATATCAATTAATAATATAATATTTGTTTTAAAACCCCTTTTATGTCAATTTTGACACTATTCAATAGTTGATTTTTGTGAAATTAATAACAGAATGATTAACTCTAAAAAATTAAATTAAATCATTTCTAATATGTCATAGTATCCTATAAAATTATTTTAATTCATTAAAAGTCTCAAATTATATTTATTTGGGTATTTATAATATCAATTATTTTAAATTTTCACTATTATGGTAGTTACTGCATCATCCTTGTGTCATAAATAAATTAAATTATGTAATCTATAAAAATTAAAAATAAAATATCATTATGTAGGAAATCGTTTTATCCTTCTAACTAATATTTATAGTCAAAAATCCAATGTATATAACCCTATATAAAAATTGTTTTTCTAAAAGATATATGCTTATGTCATTTTTGTACTTATTTTAACTTAACTAAAATTAAGTGTCCCTATCACCTACAAGTGGCTCCATGGGGTCCCTAAATCGACCGAAATATGCCTATGGTCGAACATGTATCAACCAATGAGGCTATGAAACGTTTTAGGGTAATTTATTATTATTATAATATTATTTCTTAACCCTTATTTACCAGATTTACCCTTTAACAATGGTAAATAAAATATTTACCGAAGTAATTATTCAAAATGTCTAAAAATAAAAGTTACCTATTTACACAATTTGAACATACTGATTCCAAATATGGAATCCATTTTTTCAAATTCAATACACATAAGTGGAAGAAATTAATTTAAAATTAATTCCCGTTGTTAAAAAAAAGCCTGTTTTTAAGAGATAATAACTATCAAAAGATTGACACTTGTTTATGTCCGGTTTAATTGTAAAATTATGTCCAATTACCAACATTGAATTAAATGGTAAAAATTTATTCTGAATATAATTTAAAACCACTCAAATTCATAATTTATCCCTATTAATTATTTTGATTAAAAAAAGTTGTTTTTAATTAAAATTTAGTAATTTTCACTATTGATCAAAATATTAAAGTTATCCGAAAAGTACCAAAATTTCACCTTAGGATAAATTCGATATTCCGAATCCAAAAATTAAGTCCATTTTGAAATATAAAATATATATAATTTCAAAAAGTAGGTATTACTATTCATAACGGCTAGTTTGATTGGTTATGGTGTGTTAGAACTCGGTGTTGCGTACAACACATGCTATCACATTATTCAAAGAGAAAAGTACCCTAGAAGCATGGGGTGTTACATTCTCCCCTCCATCAAATAATTTCATCCTCGAAATATCTAGATTACGTATCACATGAGAAGACTCAGGTGGTTCTTCATCATAAGTTCGTCGGGTTTCCACGTTGCCTCTTTCATCTTATGGTTTCTCCAGAAAACTTTTACCAGACGCGTCGTCCGGTTTCTCAGTACTTGTTCTCTCATATCAAGAATCCTAACGGGCTCTTCGCAATAAGACAGATCGGGTTCCAGTTCTAACTCCTCATAGGTGATTACATGCGTTGGGTCAGGCATTTATTTCCTCAACAGAGATACGTGGAACACATCGTGATCTTTGGAGAGACTTGCCGGCATTGCCTATCGGTAAGCTACAGCCCCAATTCGTTCTAAAATTTCAAAAGGTCTGATGTACCTGGGACTCAATTTACCTTTCTTACCAAAATGTATGACTCCCTTCCATGGAGATACCTTCAGGAAAACACGATCAGCGAGTTGAAATTCCAAAACCTTCCTTCGATTATCGGCATAGCTCTTGTGCCTACTTTGAGATGCTTTGATGTGATTTTGGATTACCTTCACATTTTCCATCGTTTCCTCCACCAGTTCTAGACCTACAAGTTTTCTTTTACCAGCGTCATCCCAACAGGTTGGTGTGCGACATCTCTTTCCATATAACGCTTCATATGGTGCCATCTGAATACTCGAATGGAAGCTATTGTTATAGAAAAATTCTACAAGAGGTAAATACTGATCCCACATACCCTAAAATTCAAGTGAGCAGGATCTCAACATGTCTTCTATGGTTTGAATAGTCCGTTCTGATTGTCCTTCTGCCTGAGGGTGGTAGGCAGTGCTCAAATGAAGTTCAGTATCCAGGTATTTCTGAAGACTCTTCCAGAATCTTGAAGTAAAATGGGGATCATGATCAGAAACAATCGATAGGGGTACTCCATGAAGTCTCACAACTTCATTAATATATAGTATTTCTAGACGTTCCAGTGGTAGATCTTCTCTTATTGCATGAAAATGTGCTGACTTGGTAAGACGATCAATAATAACCCATATTGCATCATTCCTTCTAGGAGTCTTTGGTATCCCCATGACAAAGTCCATCGTAATATTGTCCCATTTCCACTCTGATATGGGAAGAGGTTGCATGACTCCTCCAGGGTGTTGCCTTCCAGCATTCACTTGTTGACAAACCATACATCTTGACACAAAATCAGCAATCTCTCTCTTCATATTGTCCCACCAAAATTGTTCCTTCAAATCTCAATACATTTTGGTGCTCCCAGGGTGTATTGAGAAATTGGAACTATGAGCATCATCCAGCAATTCCCTTTTTAGATCAGGTATATCGGGAACACAAATCTCTTCCCGAATTTCAGAATTCCATCTTCATACACAAAGTCTCTCAGTCTCCCATCATTCACAACTTTAATCTTCTTTTGAAATTCTTCATCATCAGTCTAAGAACTCTTAATCCTTTCTAGTAAAGATGGTTTGGCAACCATTTGAAAAAGCATTGATGTTTCTCCTTCCCTGGTTATTCCTATGTCCATCTTCACTAGATCCATGAAAATTGGATCTCTTTCAATTCTCATATTGTTCAAAACTCCATGATCTATTCTGCTCAAAGCATCTGCCACCTTGTTTACCTTCCCCAAGTGGTAGTGTATCGTACAATCATAATCCTTGATCAATTCAAGCCATCTCTTTTGCCTCATGTTGTGTTCTTTTTGTGAGAAAATATACTTCAAACTCTTGTGATCAGTATAAATCTCACATTTTTCACCATAGAGGTAGTTCCTCCATATCATCAAAACAAATATCACAGCTGCTAACTCGAGATCATGAGTATGATAGTTTTGTTCATGAATTTTCAACTGTCACGATGCATTGGAAATAACTCTATCATTCTGCATAAGTACACAACCAAGTCCTTTCTTCGATGCATCACTATAAATAACGAACCCATCATTCCCCGATGGTAGAGTCAATATAGAACCATTGACTAATCTTCTCTTCAGTTCTTCGAAACATTCTCCACACTCTTTTGTCCAAACAAATTTAACCCCTTTACATGTGAGCTTCGTTAATGGGTTAGCCAATCGGGAAAAATTCTGGACAAAATGCCGATAATAACCTAGCAAACCAATAAAACTACATACCTCCATTATACTCGTATGTGCTGGCCATTATTGGATTTTTTTGGTCTTAGAAGGATCAACAGAGATTCCATATTTAGAGATAATATGGCCAAGAAAAGAAATCTCATGAAGCTAGAATTCACACTTGCTAAACATTCCAAATAATTCGTGTCTTCTCAGAGTCTTCAGGATAATGCGCAAGTGATTTTCATGATCTTCATAGAATTTGTAGTATACCAAGATATCCTCAATAAATGCCACCACAAATTCATCAAGATAATCCTTGAAAACTCTATTCATCAGATCCATGAATACAGAGGGTGCATTAGTCAATCCAAAAGGCATTACAGTAAACTCGTAATGCCCGTACCTGGTTCGAAATGCTGTCTTTGAAATGTCTTCCTTCTTCACACATAACTGATGGTATCCAGATCGAAGGTCAATCTTTGAAAAGTATTGAGCTCCATGCAGTTCGTCAAATAAATTATCAATGCATGGTAGGGGATACTTGTTCTTTTTTGTTATAGCATTGATCTCCCTGTAGTCGATACATAAACTCATAGATCCGTCTTTATTTTTAACAAAAAAAACAGGGGCTCCCCATGGGGAAACACTAGGGTGAATAAATCCCTTACTACTCAATTCCTCTAGTCGTTTCTTTAGTTCAACTAATTCTACAGTGGCCATTCTATAAGGGGTCTTTGATATAGGCCTTTATCTAGGAATTAAATCAATGGAAAACTCAGCAGTAGTGATAGCATAAGCTTGGCCTTGATCCCTTGTCCTTTTGTGAGGTATGTTCTCCTGACGCTTAAGAAATTCATTTGCATAATGCCCCATCTCCCTGAAATTATAGCACTGAACATTGGTAGCTTCCTTTTTTCCCTTGCAATCATGAGCTTTTTGGCCTTTTTCACCACACTTGTAATAGACTCTCATTCCCTTCAAGAAAGTACCGGTGTGTTTCTTCCCACATTTACCACAGGATGGATATTCAAACTTTCTATTCTTCCCCTTATTTCCATTCCCAGATTGATCAGCAGGTCTCTTCTTCTCTTGCTTTGTTTTAAAGTCATAAGACTTAGAGAATTCATTTTCGATCTTTATAGCACATGAGACAATGTCTTCGTACGATGAAAAGAATTGTGAGACTAATGCTCGACGGAGAAATGGATTTAACCCATCAAAGAAACGATCAATATTACTTCTTGGGTTACTTATATAATCTCTAGAATACCTTGATAACCTTGTAAAGTTAGCCTCATACTTTGTGACATTCTCATCCTCCTTTTGTCTCAGACTCAGAAACTGCCTTTCCATATCTGCTCGATGGTCGCGAGGAAAGTATTTTTCTAAAAACACATCTTTGAACTCCCTCCATTCCATATTTGATACTTCATCTTCTTCCTTCATGTTTTGAATCAATGACCACCATTGATTAGCATCTCCAGTGAGTCGGTAAACTGCCATGATAACTTTTTCCCTTTCACTACTCCCCAAAGCCTGAAATATTTTCTCTAGGGAATTTATCTATCGCTCAGCTACTAAGGGATTTGTACTCCCATTGAACGTTGGTGGTTGTTGCCTCACGAATCGATCTAACATTGATCCTCCACGCTGTGGATCAGGGTGCTCCATACAGGTAAGGTTATTATTCATAACCTGAGTAAGTTGTCCCAGCATGGTGATTAGCTGATCAGCACCAGTTGCATCACCAGCTCCACTATAATTATCTTGACCAGGAGGGAAATCCCTACATGGAGTTTGTGTATTGATACGGTTTCCATTTCTTCCACTAGGCGCCATTCCTAAACAATGGTATAAACTAGATCAGTTTATGAATCAAAATACATAATCACATACTTACAAAATAGTTAACATAAATTGAACTATTTATGGATATAATCCATAATCATAAGAATGTTTTCTTTGAGGAAGTATATACTCATAAACCCTTCATAATGATTTTTAAAGAAAATGAGTGTTACCCTAAGCATATCCCCCGGGAGTGTCGTAACCAAGAGTGCAGCAAGGCCCGTTGTCGTGCACCAGTTCTCGTTCGAGTCTAGATCAAAGACGTGTTTTCAGGTTTTACCCCTAGGTACATCTATGCCAGAGCCGCCTCTACCTGTTCTTATCCATACAGGGATGTATTTCTTGGAAAACTCACAAAATCTCTACAATACCAAAATTCTAGGAAGTTATTCTATACTAATCCTCAAATATTATCTTAGGTCTACGTGCTCTAATCAGAGTTTATCTAAATCTATCTTCCAAGGATTGTACTAAACTTCCTCTGATACCAACTATAATGCCCCGACCCAAGTTACCTAGAGTCGGTGCATTATTACATAACATTGGCATGATCACATGAAAGATCAAATCTCGAAATACCAATTGGTTTAGTATCCTTGGAAACACTATATATATTCATAAGTCTTACATTACATCATAAAGTGAAAAACTACTACAAAATCATATTGTCTCCATATTCCACACTCATATCCCCACATAATATCCCTATAGGTCATTCATAATTTACTTCTTCACTTCCTGGGAAAAATAAAACATAGAAAAGGGGTGAGCTCAAAAGCCCAGTAAGGATAACAATACAGCGAAAACTTTCAGAATAAGAATAAACATTTAAGGCAATGTATAACTAAAACAAAAGCCATTTCAACTTGAACTTAAACATAATATGGCAAAAATTAAATGAAATAATGCCATTTAATAATTCACATAGATATTCTACTAATCGAATAATCACATGCAATATCAATAACCACTTTCATAATGATGGAATACATAATGTTAGACTATCATAACCACATAGCCAAGGCCTCGTGCGAAGACTACAAATAAGATTTTGTCAAGGCCTTGTGCCAAGACACTAGTTTGTCTCATGAGACCTATCGATGCATCGAGGAGCTATAGCGGGCTCCACCTTTCACATAATAAGTCCAATGCATTCCCATATGAAAAGGTTTGAACATTACATAAACATTCGTATTAAAACTAGCATACAAAATGTCATTATTTTCACCATAAACTATGAATGGTATAAAAATAGCACATCCAGAGTCAAACATATCACAAAAACTTCAATTCAATATAGATGTTTTGTATCATAATTAATCAACTTCAAATAAGTGTAAAATCCATCAAAGGATGTTGACATAGATGAAATCAAAACTCTTTTTAGATAAATATCTTAGTATTATCGTCGTTTCGGGTGTTAATTTACTCGTTTTCTTTTATATTTTTTGTTACATAAGCCATGTTTGTCATGGATAGGTTGTATATTATTCATATACAGTATGATATCATGTCCTTAAACATCATTTTTAAATCATCAAATGATAATTATATTTGAATGGATACGATGGAGAATGAATCTCATCACGTTCGTGGAGACGGTAGTCCGTACGTACGCACGAGCGATAATATCATTCTCTTGATATTGAAATAATATATAAATGGATGGTATATCATATATACAGAATCATTAACATTCTATATTTATTATTTACATGTGTTACACATCATTATTATACCCATCCAAATAATAATATATTGAATAACAATTACACCACGACGTGGAGACGGTAAGCTGTACGTACGCACGTATGGGGACATGTTATTCAAAGGGTGGATAGAATACTGAATATGGTTGTACCATATTTATAATAACATCACAGTATATATATGATATTGTATTTATTATTTTAGAATGGTAACAATAAAGGAAGAAGTGGAAGAAGAAAGGAACTTGGAAAAGGGTGGTGAAATCATTACCTCTTCTTCGGGTTCTTTCTTTTGATTTGATCAAAAGGGCTCCATAGGTTGGCTTTATGATCAAAATAAGGCCTATAGGTTGTATTGGGGTATGTTGGGAGAGTATTTGGGCAGAGTTTGGCCGAACCAAAAGGCATTAATGGTGTGAATAAATGATAAGGAGGAGTGCCCTTTTATAAGAGGGGTGAGGGGCACCTTTGGAAAACGCTATAAATATTAATTCATAATAAATTCATATTCGGTGTCTAAAGGCTCAAAAGTGTATTATTTAACTTTTAAGGTGGGTATCGGTCTAAAACTACTCAACCAATATAATTTAGACCGGTTTGGGTACATATATTAACCTTATGTTTAAGTATTAACTCTACGATAATTAGTTTCACTTTTACAATGTCTCTTTGTATTTTTATATTATATGGTTAATAAACAAACTATATACATCCAAGAGACCCCCAAGTGGTCCATTAATGATATAACTATCATGATATAAGTCTCTTTTCCGAGCCTTAGATTTTTAGGAATTTAATATCAATTAATAATATAATATTTGTTTTAAAAACTGTTTTATGTCAATTTTGACACTATTCAATAGTTGATTTTTTTGAAACTCATAACAGAATTATTACTTCTAAAAAAGTTAATTAAATAAATCCTAATATGTCATATTATCCTATAAAATTATTTTAATTCATTAAAAGTCTCAAATTATATTTATTTTGGTATTTATAATATAAATTATTTTAAATTGTCACTATTATGGTAATTACTGCATCATTATTGTGTCATAAATAAATTAACTTATGTAATCATTAAAAATTACAAATAAAATATAATTATGTAGGAAATCTTTTTATATTTATAACTAATATTTATAGTCGAAAATCCAATATATATAACCCTATATAAAAATTGTTTTTCTAAACGATATATGCTTATGTCATATTTGTACTTATTTTAACTTAATTAAAATTAAGTGTCCCTATCACCTACAAGTGGCTCCATGGGGTCCCAAAATCGACCCAAAGATGACTATGGTAGAACATGTTTCAACCAATGAGTCTAAGACACGTTTTAGGGTAATTTATTATTGTTATATTATTATTTTTTAACCCTTATTTACCGGATTTACTCTTTAACAATGGTAAATAAAATATTTACTGTTGTAATTATTCAAAAAGTCTAAAAATAAAAGTTACATATTTACACAATTTGAACATCCTGATTCCAAATATGTAATCCATTTTTCCAAATTCAATACACAGAATTAGCATAAATTAATTTAAAATTAATCCCCGTTGTTAAAACAAAATCGTGTTTTTAGGAGATAGTAACTATCAAAAGATTGACATTTTTTTATGTCTGGTTTAATTGTAAAATTTTGTCCAATGACAAAAATTGAATTAAATGGTAAAAATGTATTCTGAATATACTTTAAAACCACCCAAATTCATTATTTATCACTATTAATTATTTTGATTAAAAAAAGTTGTTTTTAATTAAAATTTAGTAATTTTCACTATTTATCAAAATATTAATGTTATCCGAAAAGTACCAAAATTTCACCTTAGGCTAAATTCGATATTACGAATCCAAAAATGAAGTCCATTTTGAAATATAAAATATATATAATTTCAAAAATTAGGTATTACTATTCATAACGGCTAGTTTGATTGGTTATGGTGTGTTAGAACTCGGTGTTGCGTACAACACACGCTATCACGTTATTCAAAGAGAAGTGTACCATAGAAGCTTGGGTTGTTACATTTTCCCACGGAATTATTCACTTATATATTTGGTTTTATCATGAAATATATAATAAAATGGAACAATTATTATGGAATTCAATGACATAGATAATATATTATTCCAAAAGTTTAAAAATTAAAAAACTCTCACTGAATGTATTGAAGCTAAGTAATAATAATTATAATTTTTAAATAAAATGTTTCCCAATGATTCATTACTAGTTGAATTTAATTTTTAGTAATATGATTAGGAGTTTTTAAATGAAATGAATAACTCCTAATATCATTAAACTACAGGAAATTAGAATAGATTAAATGGTTCCACATTTCAATATAAATGGAACCCTATCGATCTGTCACACGCATAATATTCATAATTTTTATTAAAATAAATTTTATAAAAGTATACTGATAAGTCACATGTAAATAAAAAAATTGAGTCAAAAATAAAGAGGAAAAATGAAACTCTAGGGGTTGAAAATAATTTTTATTTAATAGATATGATATATTGGTTTGCAGGGAAAAGAACCCATGATATAATGATAAATAACATTTTAAATTATATAAGTGATTTTTAAGTGCATGGAAACTAATAACGAATTAGTTTTAACATTCTGTCCAAATAGTACAATTTAGATCATTTGATCCCTTCTGATTGGGTGATCAATTATATTTAAGATCATTAGATAGAAATTCTATGTAAAATGTGGAAATATATTGGATATCACTCATCTATTCCCATGTAAAAATATTTGGTTCATGTATTGATCATCAACACATTCATTGGACGATATATTCAATGAAAATATTTCATTGAACACTAGTTATTGTTAAACTCTCACCTTTGATTCCCAAAACATTTTATCATATAAGCAATAATTTCTATATTCTACTTCCACTTGTTCCATCATCCCGAAAAAACTACTCACTCATGATAGATATATTACTTAATGTCAAAGTAATAGTAGATTTTTGAATAGAGGATTCATAACATAAAAGATTAGAATATTGAAAAACGACAAAAAATGATTTTTCACTTCAAAATAAGTATTTGATAATTAAATAAATTGAAACATGGATTATTTAACAAAAATTAGACTTCTACAATGGAGTTTTATTATTCTTCACTCATTGATTTCCCATGATTTATCCCTTGATTATTCTCTAATGAATGATTTTCTATTTAGAAAATTATTATTTAAATACCTAATGTAACTCACAAAAAAACATCATCATTATGAAACAAGATGAATGAATCTCTATTTTTTACCATGATAAAATCCATTCCATGGTGCTGGGGAGAGAAAATTTTAATTTTTAAATTCAAATAGATAAATATTATAGCCTGGAGATCCTGAAAAACATGGTCATGGTTGGGATGAAGTTGAATGAGTGTTGAGTTATTTACAACATGGGTGTGAGGTTTAAGCATTAGTTATTTATAATCAAATATTTCAACACTTATAAAATATGACACTCCATAATTCCCTCAAGAGTATACAGTGTATGAAATCATGAAAATAATCCAAGAAGTGATGCCTCACATTACAGTATAGCATAGGTCTCCCTGACATGGGATAAAAAATATTGTATCAAATGGAATCTTCTAATTATATCCCTATACTATTTAAGAAAATTCAATTTCTCTAGCATCTCTTCATGTAGTAATAATGGTAGAGGACCACTAAAACCACCATGTGATACCCCACACTGATGAATCTCCCCTCCATCCACTTCACAGGCATTCTTATTGTGTTCCAATATGCCTTCCCAATCTACCTCTTTTTCATGCATTTGGATAAGTCTTGTAGATTCTTTTTCAGCTACCCTTTTGGTGAAGATTTGTGGATTTATGCCCAGTATAGTGGTATCCCCAACCATTATCCACACATTTATCCCTTTATATTCTATTTTCATATGGTTATGGCATGGTCTTTCCCTATAAAACATAAGACTGTGGATTATAGGAAATTGTACTACCTAGACAATGACCTAGGGATGTGGCTACAATATAGTTGGGATTTTTATTCAAATAATCTTAGTCAAAAAAATAACTCAATACAAATCAAATTTGAAATAATTATGGAATATAATAGAAAAAAATAAGTTCAAAACAATTTTAAAATGTGGTATAAATGAAATTGGGAAACCAATTATCAAACTTCCACTCACTTGAATCCTTTCATGATCCCACAAAAAATATAAAACATTATACCAAAGAGTATCAATATTGATTAAAGGTAAAACCTCAACTCATGATTCCATAAAATAAAATACAAATGAGACTAAAAATTATGAAATCAGTCAAATTAATCCAATACTGAAATGTAAAATCTAGAATCTTTTAGAATTTCACAACTCATTAAAACTGTCTTATTTTCAATCAAAATTTTTAACTTCTCATTAATTCCATACTAAAACAATTAATAGACCTTACAAAAAGAAAATATTCCACTCATCAAATAAATATCATTTGAAAAAGTGTATGGATAGACATAATAAGAGTTAATTGTATCTATACTCTTTAATTTCCTCTAAATATCCACTTATAACATGGGAAAAACATTTCACGATGGATTTTTTTTATGGTATAAATGTACACTAAGGCCTAAGGATGGTTGAATATTATATGAAGATATGATTTTTAGGATGCATGATATGGCTTAAATATTTACTAATAATGCATGAATTCATGTAAAAAAAGTAACAATTTCCCCTCTTGTGACTCCTTTCAAATAACTTCCCAGTAATTGAGTATATTGTAAGGCTCACAAAACATTGAAATCATGGAAAAAACCTATCATACCCATTCTATATTTCATTATTTAAAATATGTTCCTAACACAAGTCTCACATCCATAACCCAACAACAAATTATCCGGATAATTGGTCAAGAAATGGTTAATTTTCAACCCTATAAAGACACAAATTTTTTCAAAGAGAAGTATATGGAGGCAATAGATAAAAATTATAAGCAAAATGACACTTGGCCCAATAACTTAATATAACTAACACCATTTCCAATTTAAGTACAAGAATTGTAATGAAAAAAACCAACTCCCTTATAAACTCAAAATTACTTATCATGCGTTAATAATTAATGAAATAAGGTAGGAAGATTAAAAAAATTATAATGTAGATTCCTATAAAGGAATTTCATGTTGTCTATTTTTTTGGAATAATTTTGTATGGTGGATCTCAATAAAAAAATGAGATATAAATTAATAAATTGTAAACATTAATAATTCCAATTTAATCCAATATCATCACACTTTTATGAGAAGTAAATTAAAATTCACTTTGTTGTGCACACTAACAATTCAATCAAGAAAAGGGATTATGAGAATTAAAATTTCAATAATGATGCAGACTCATCACATGATGGGGAATATAATATTTAGACAATAACTACAACAAATTAGGAAAAAAATAGGTTGTATAAAAAAAATTTTATAATAATTATGTCCAAGAATAAAAAAACTATCATTAATCATTTAATAGTATCACATAAGTGGACTAAAATTTATTTATTCAAAATTATCACCACACTTTTGTACTTTAAGGAACCTAATGAATACGGATGTTGCTACACACCAAAGTAGATATTCTAAGTGATGATGTTTAATTACTTAGTCTATGGTAAATTAAAATGGTCCTACAATATTCTCTCACAAACATAAATCGAACAATTTACTCTATAAGGCTATCATAAGAATAATGAAAATATGAATAATGGAAAGATAGATAAATTAAATAAGAAATATGTTGGGCTACATGAATAAGATGGAAACTATTTCTGAAATATAACATCATAATGTTAAACTATAAGAATGTTCAGAAAAGAAAAAAAGAAAAAAAAACAATAGAATAAAAAAATCGAAGAGAGGATATTCATATTATCTGTAATGGGAATAGTGAATCAATAGTACATATTATGATAAAGAGGAAAGAGAAAAATAATGAGAAAAATGAAAAAAACCAGGGCATTCTAAGGCCATTGGGAACACACCTAGGACTCTCCAAGGGCTTCCTCACAGGTCATAGTATTGTAAAGGGTGGGACAAAATGCGAGGCATAATTTTTGGTTGTACATTATCTAATGACTGAGGCGGTTTATGGATCTGAAATGTAGTGGTGAACTATGTGTCAATATCAAGAAAGGGAATCCCATAAGGTTCTATGTGAATTTTTTCATTTTACTTCTTTTATTCCTCATATGAATCCTGATCCATGAGGGACTCTAAGACCAAATGAGTAACATCCCACTAAGGAATCCTATGATAATAGAAGCTTATAGGGACCCGATGAGACCCTTTATGGGAAGCATGTGAATATGTTTCATTGGATGTATTCTCACAGAGATCGAAAGAGGGTAATGGTGGGTTTCTGGGTGGTGGGTGGCTATCATAAAAAATGGTGATAGAGAAGGAGGTATGGCACATTGAATCCCAAAGTGAAGAAATATATATAACATAATACTGATGTTGAACTAGATGTACTATTTACAAAATTATGGCCTATAACTTTTGTAGTGGGCCTCAGAAAAAGTACGTAGATCATATTTATAATGTGAAGGAGGTGTACATTGTCCGTTAGTGGCTTCAAAGTGACCATCTTCACCCACTTCTGATGTTGTGAAGGAATACTCCATGGTCCATAAAAAATATTTTTCTTACCTATAAGGTGGTCAATAATCATCAATAATGAATTTTCAATATACATTATAAGGCCCTAGGAAGTTAAACAGGTAATTCCAATAAACACTTTAATATTTTTCTTTATATTATTGATGAAATTTCTTCCCATAAGAGTTCTTTTATGATTCCTTCTAAAACACATAATTTAAATGGAAAACATTCATGATATATTGTTTTCTCATTTCTATAAATGGAGAAGATAATATAGATATATAAATACCTCACTATTCTCTTTGAATCCCCTTTGGAAAGACCCCCACGAGTAATGGCCCAATGGATAATCTAAAGTCAGGAAAATATAAATTGGAATATTTTAGTAAAGAAACAACAAGAGAAATATTGGGGTTGATTACTAAATTTATCCAAATACATTTTACAATATCTTTTCATTCTTCCTCAATCAAATTCTCAATAATTGGGGAAGAAACAAACTCTTATCTATAGACACCATGTCCAGAACCAAATTCCTTTGGAGTGAGGTGCCAATTCTCTACACATAGCATAAATAGGACACTACTAAGGTTAAAATCCAATGTGTCCAATATAATAAAATAAAATCTATGAATAAAACTACCCATAAACATAAAATATATATTCTTAATGAATTTCTACTATGATTGAATAGAAAATGGGATCCATACTGATATTTTAATAAATGGATAAATCCAATTTCCTATTTCTACTCATGGGTTTCCCTATAGTGCCTACATCCATAACATAAAGAATCTAGCTAAAAATCTAGGAATTTGTGTCTATGTGGAGAGAGAATATGGGATAAATAAATTGGATATATATGAGCTTCAGTATGGTATTTTGATTTATAGGTAGAATTTTTAGTGTCTTTATTCATTCGAGAAAGAGGTGGAAAATATGGGGTCTTCATTTGAAGGTGGATTTTGGTTTAATTTGGGGATTTTATTTAGAGTGAATAGGATCATATTTTTTATAGTTGAAAGGGTTTTATTGAGTTTTTTAGGGGATGGAAATTATTTTTTTGGCTTAGTATGGGGAGGAGGATAAATTTGGGGAGATAAAGTGTTGTAACTATAATCTAAATATGAATAAACAGATGGGATGTATGCTGAGGTTTTATGGTTGGAAGTGGATTGTTCTTCATCAGAAGGAAAACGTGAGAAAACATGTTTTTTTAGAGCATGATGGTGAGAGAAATAAAGATGAAAATAGAAGAAAATTAGGGGATTAAAATTATGGATAGATGTCAATTTAATAAAATAGAGCAATCACCGAAATAGGTGTTTCTCGATTAAAATGAATGAGGTGAAAGAGGATGGTGGGAAGATAAAAATATTGGGAAAGAGGGTAATGATGTTCAAATTTCATGTAGGAAATGGTGACCATTTTTGTGCAGATAGGAAGAATACACCAGCCTATGAGGATGAGAATAATTTTAGTTCACTTGAGAGAAAAATGGGAATGGGGGTATCATGTAGAAAATATTTTTTGGGCCCTATATTTAAATGTATTGACACCCCGACAATGTGGTGAACTTTCTAATGAGGTAATTAGTGAAAAATTATATTGAAATAAAATTCTAAAATGAACCCCAGAGAAGAACCATATAGGACAATGTTCATGCCATGGCACAGAGATTCAATATTTCTAGTAAGACCACATGTTATCAAAATTGGCTTCTAGGAATCTACAGTTCAAAAGGTGGGAAGCAACGTGGAGGTGGAAAAATTTCTAGTGAGCTTGAATTTCCAACCCCTAGATTCTCTAGCATAGAAAAACATCTACAGTATGGATAATGTTGTCCAAAATTCAAATCCCAACATCCAAAAGGTCTTACACCAGGGAATTTATGATAAATCATGGAGGTGTTTATTTTTTAAAATAACTAATAAAAATTTATCTACTATAGATCGTTGTGGTGTAGGATGATCTTGACGTCATGGAGGATGTTGATTTAAAGGAACATGGTGGTGTGTCTAGATAGTCCATACCATAGTATGTATTCTTATGAATGGATTATATACTCAATTATAGTTGTTCTTTCACTCATACATGATTATTAGAATTCCATGATATAATAAAAACATATAAAAAATAAAGAAACAAATAGAATAAAAAAATAGAAAACATACTGAGTTTCCCTCCTCTCCGAAACATTATTTAGAGTTTAAAGCATGAAATAAATCATTTATAGTTATTAAAATATAGGGGATTTGATGTTACACATATAATATTACTCATGATAAACATTGACATGATGTCCATTTAATTTATAAGATAGTTTGTTGTCCTTTTGAATTTTCATAGCTCCCTGGAAAAAAACACACAAACTAGTAAATGTGACTAACTGTATTATTATTAGAATTCATGGAAATAGATGAAAAAATTAGATATATAAAATCACTTCGTAAAATTAAATAAATTTTTTCCTTATAATAATCTTCTCAGAAAACCATTTAGTATTATCCATGAAATTTTTTGAATTGGGATAACCTCCCCTCTGATTATAATTAAGATTACCTGGATCAAACAACAACTTTCTTACTATAGAATTTTCATTCCAATTCAAATCCTTGATTTCCCAAAATGACCAATTGGAACATTCTAATTTATGATAAATTTATTTACCATAGACTAATAAAATGGGGACATCCCTAATTGTTTCCTGAATTCTATTTGGTACGACCATAAGAAATCATCATGATTTATTGAAAAATCTTTATGATTGTCATTGGCCATATTTTATTAAATATTCTTTCACTCCCAATTTTAGAGTTCCACTTGCCTCTTAATTTTTAGGTGATAAGGAGTTATTTTATTTTAAAGGACCCCATATTTATTTAGCACTACCAAATTTAGATATTTATTATGGCAGGTTCATCTATCACTAATCAATAGTTTTGGAACCCCAATGAGAGAAAATATATTCTTTTTCATAATATAATAAGTAAATTTATAGTGTTAAATATAATTTCTTCATCTTCTATCCGCATAGAATAATGATCAACATAAACCAGAATTGATTAATTTCCCTATTGTATTAAACAACGACCCATAAAATATATTCCATAGATATAAAATAACTCAAATTCCATAATTGAATTCTGATGCATTTTGTCACAGTTCACAATGTTACCTATTATTTGGAATTGGCCACTAGTGTTTAAAAATTCTCTATCATAGTTGTGTAATTTCGGATACAAAAATCCCATTTTTATCTTCATGTCTACTGATAGATCGGGACTATGATGTCCTCCTATTGGCAAGGATTAGAACAACACCAATATGATTCCAATCTCAACCTAGGATAAAAAACTTCTCAGAATCTTATCTATTCACTATTTAATGATTACTGGATCATCCAAATAATAATAATAATTAATGGAAAAAATATTTTTAATGTGAAATATTTTGATAAATTTCATTAGGGGATGGCTAGTTAGTAATGTCTATAAACCAATTATTTTTTGTTATGTCAACTATAATGATATGTTTGTCTTGAAATTCATCAGGAATATCAACCTCTTTGTCCTCCAAAATATTTTTGAAGGCTATCCTAGAATTATTCTCCACCACTAGATCGTCCAATCCATTCTGTTTATGAATTTCAATATCAAACCCTTAATGCTGAAAAATCCAACACATCAAATATGGGGTTTTAATTTTTTTCTAAAAATATACATTATCATAGTTTTTTATTTTGAACTATCACCTTTTAAATTATAATATGATGTTCTAATATATCAAAGAAAAAGACTACATCAAAGAATTATTTTTTAATGGTACCATAATACAGTTGTGCTTATGTTAATGTTTTTATAGTATAATAAATTAATAAACAATTTTTTCATTCTTATATATAAGATCCCCTCCTACTGCATAATCACTAGCATCACACATAAATTCCATTAGATCCTCCCAATAAGGGGGATTTATAATTGGGATATTTACTAGTTTATTATTCATCTCATTTAAAGCCACCATACATAGTTCATCAAAATCTAATTCCATATATTTACCTAACAAATGAGTGTGGGGTTAGGAAATATGTGAGATATATTTCATACACCACTGATAAAACCTATAATGAACTATAAATATTATAATTCCACAGTTTTTATAGATCATTTATTTCCTTAACCACATTCACATTAGTATTGTAAACTTCAATTACATCATTAGAGATTAAGTATCCAATCATGATCCCCACAGTCACCATAAAGTGAAACTTCTCTAAAGAATGAAAGAAACATGACTATTATAATCCTTCAATGACTCTCATTTGTTTTATAAGACAAACATAAATGGAGCTTCAATAAACTAAGAATTAATATATGATAATTTCCAACAATTCTATTGTCATACCATGAATATGTTGTGTAATGCAACAATGAAATATATCATTTACATTTCAAATACAAAATGAATACATTGGTGGGTAAATGTTCCATAGGGATATGTAAAAGTGTCCTTATATTAATCCTTTTATTTCATATTAATCTCATTGTAACGTCAATAACCATCCATAAAAGAAATAATATTAATGTCCCACAAGTCTCTCTAACATCTGATCAATAAATGGAAGGGGAAAATGATCCTTCAATATGGCGTCATTTAATTTCATGTAGTCAATATAGGCTCTCTATCCCATCATTATGGTAGTGTGAATGTGTTCACCATAATTCTTGATCACAACCACACCAAATTCATATAAAAACCTATAAAGGAATCACCTAATCAGTTTAATAAAAATAATATATAATTTATTAATTTAAATGATTAAAAACGTCTTTATTCACAACATCTTTCGTTGGAGGAATTAGTCTTTGTTGGGTATGTCTTGTAAATATTATTTTAATATTATATTATAAACATATTAATAAAAATCAAATTGATTATTCATATGATGTCTAATATGTTCCATGAAATGACCTTCTTCCAAAGATTAATCAATTCAGGTATCCACTTCTCATGTTTAATGATAATCACATCATTTATAATGGCTGAAAATTTCTCATTTTATCCCAAAAAGATATATTGGATGATTCTTGAGTGTTTTTTCTACTCCAAAAAAGTTTCTCTAGAAATTGAGGGGATGAGTTCAGTAAAACATTGCCATTTATGATTCTCAACATAATGTACACTAGAATCAACCTCTATAATTCCATTATCTTTAACATAAAATTATACCTCTATTTCCCCAAAACATAATCTTATTCATCTGTAAAATTCAAGAAACAATAACTAACTTCCACCATAGTGATAAAATTGAAATTTTAATTTTTAATTCATTATTCAATGATTCATTTACATTATATTTCATATGTTCATCAACCATATGTAAGATGAATCAATAATCACATACATCAAAAAGATCAATTCCAGTATGCAATAATTTTCATCCCAAGGTGGTGGGTTATTTTAATTTTTCCTACAATCCCAAAATATGAAAATATGTAGGAAATATAAATTTTAAAACCTTTACCAAACCATCTTCCAAAATACACATAGAATATTCCAATTATATTTTAGATAAGTGTATGAAAATCCTTGATGGCTTCAAATCATATAATATAGGATTCATGAACACATTTAAAGGAATATAGTTTTTTATTTCTTCCAAATGACACATGTTATTATTAAAGGTGCACCACTCAAGTGTGAATAGGTTTCAAAAAATACATAGGTCACACAATTTTGGATGGAGTTTCCTTTGATCCACTTAAAAAAATTCCCCACTAAATGATATCGAACCCAAATCTCCAATTATCTTCATATTCAATATCATTTCATTGAGAAATTTTTCATAAGTTGTCATTTTGAAAATATCCATGGAAAATATAATATTAATGTGTAGTTATCAGAATATTTCAACAAGTTTTTTATGGTTTCTCTAGCATTCCATGGTGAATCCTTTCTGAAATTGTAGGGGTGGACGACATGATAGAACGTTATACTTTTTCTCTGGTTGATTCTTATTATGTTATTTTAAACATCTTATTTACTATATTGACCTATTTGAATTATGTTTTTATAAATATTTTTTGGGTTATCTTTCACATCACTCTCAAAGTGTTATGGATATTTACATTTATTCTCTTGAAATTTAAATTTTTATGGTAGATCTCATCCACTTCATAACAAAATAAAATTTTCCAATTATTTGGGAACATTGTTATTGAACTACAGAACTCTAAGAGTGAAGTCATTCAATTTCTTGAAAGATATTAGAGATTTACCTCTATGTTTCATATCAAACCTTAGTTTCTTCCTAGATAGTTTTAACAATTCTTCTTATTGTTCTCCATTGTATAATTCTTTTCCTTTTATTTATCATATTTCATCATTAACAATTTAATATAATAATTAACATCTACTATTTTTTTATAAAATTACATTTAGGTGTATTGAAACTATTTTCATGTAGATATCATCTACTACTGGGCATGAAGAAAATTGGTGTGATAGGATTTTGTAAATTAATCTTCCAATAATTTATTCTAGATCCTTGATTTTTTCCCGATCATCATTCTCTATTTAAACTAGTTTTGACTTTATGGATGATAATTATTATAATTAATATAATTCCCTTCATTTGATGTTATGTTCACTATACCAGATTGAAAATGTTGTAAGGGGTGTGTTCTACAACACATTTCAAATGATAAATAGTGATATTCCTTAGATGAAGTTTGGGTTTTATGGAGTGAAAACAAATACACTATTTTGTTAGTAGTTTCATCCATTTGAGCATTCATTATGGTAGAATCTTTAACATTATAAAAATGTCACATGACAAAGACTATATATCTATGTCATTGTGAAATTATTTTATTTAGATCATCAAGAATTGATTGATCCTCAGTAGGGGTCTTCTATATAATCCCTCCACCGTATTGTGAATTGATAACAGATCTTCAATTATTTTATAAAACTAAATAGAAATATTAAATTTTCATCCATAATGTCATCCCATGATGTTGGAAGAATCGTAGAATCTCTTTGAATAAGTCTCATTCCTATTATGTTGGATCATGATTGAGGTGGGATAAATTATACATATCTCATAAAAGTATGGTTGTTTTTGGATAGGGGAAATTTTTTTTCTATGAATTTCAAGGAAATAAACTTCAATGTTATAATAAATTTTAGAGGATGTCACGTTAACCAATGTTTATCACACCACATTAGTGAAAATTGTAATTAACTTAGCCAAATTGCATCAACCAAAACTCAATTATTCATGAATGTGTAAAAAATATTGATAATTTTAGAAACATGACTCTGAGGATCATGTTGTATCAAACCTCCATATTTTATAGAATTATATATCATAAATAAATGATCAATTCCTACACAAATTTTTTGGAATTTATGGTCGATCATATGATAATTTATAAAACTCTATTTGAGGATGGATGTGTTTGATTTATAAGTGTTCATTCATGTTATTCTGGTAATAATACCTCTCTAATAGTGTATAACTCTTACCAGGTTACCACATAGGCATCCAGATGATTCTCTATTTTTAATCTCTTTTGGGGTTGAGAAATATATCATTCAATCTCTGAGTATAACTATATTAATTCATCATAATACACACTACACTACCTAGTATGAGGATTTTAGATCATACACCAAGAATCTATAAATAAGAAAACAAGATCACCATTGCACATTAAATAAGAAAATGTATAAAAAGTCAAAATAAAAAATGGAAATAAAAGAATGAAATAAATAATTAGAACTTTTTTTTGAATTAGTTATAATAAAGGATTTCCAATGAAATGGTTCTAGAATCAATATGTCTTCCAAAGTGTTATCAATTTTAAATAATTTTGGTTAGAGTATATAAATGAAAATATAATTCTCCTAATCATAGTACACTACTAGAAATTAGGATAGAAGATAGGATTTATGAGGTCCAAACAAAAGGAACCCAAAAGATATTACTCAAACCTACTATTATTGATAGTGTTTTCAACAAATTTTTTAATAGTTGATAGAGAAATGACATGTAAATAAAAAAATTAACTCCATAAAATTGGAGACATAATGCATATTGAGGGATTAAAAAAATTTATCATGTAAAGATAATGGATTCATTTCGGGGGAAAGAAACTAGGAATAATGATAAATATCTTCTTAATAACTTGATGTGATGGTTAGTTACATGGATAATTATGAAGAATTATTTTTAACTATCTAGATTTGTTGATCCCATTTGATTGGCTGATCAATTCGATTTAGATTCATTTGGTATATTCATTATGAAAAAGATAGAAGAATGTCTGCTTTCACTCTTGTATTCCCCTCTACCCAGTTAGGGATCATCTCTATATCATTTTCATTTTCATTAGATTACCGAATTTTTTATATAACGAACTTATCATATCAATTATTAAAATATCACATTTCTTTAACAAAACATTTTTTTCATTCGAGAAATAATTTTTGTTTCCCCCTTAAATTGATCCAAAATTCTTGAAACAACAACTCAATCATCCTAGACTGATTGTATTTTATCATGTGAATAACGGATTTCATTGATATATGATTCAAAATATAGAATATTGCAATTTATCCAAAAGAGGAATAGATATATTTTCACATCAATATCAATTTCCTTCACTAAAATAAATAAAAAAAGAAATTATTTAACAAGAATTATATATCATCCCTTGAATTGTCTTATTCATTCATCTTAGATATCATAATATTCTACCCAATATTATTTTCAGATAAATGATTTGAAAATTTGATGAATAATTATTTATATACATAATTTATCTCATGAAAAAAAATCATTATTATAGTATAAGATGAAGGAATCTCCATTTTCACTATACTTTAATCCATCTCTCTATGTCCAAGAGATTAAATTTAAATTTTGGAATTCAAATGTCCAATTATTATGGCCCAGATATCCCTAAATACATGAAAATTCATGGGATAACGTTGAATGAGTCTTGAGTTCTATCTAGAGTGGGTGTGATTCCACATAAGGGTATCTTCATACTAAAATATTTAAACACTACACAAAAATTTACCCTACATAATGCTATAATATTGATATGGTGTAGGAATGTTTAGAATTTTCTCCATTCATTCTACCCCACATTTTTCATAGAAAAAGTTCATATGGATTGGGATCATGTATATTTTCCCACATTGAACCTTTAGACGATGGCCCTCTGATAATTAAGTTTTTCTATTTCTTTATAGTCTATTCATGTAGGACTGGTGTTGGAGGACCCCTAACATCATTGTGTGTCACCCCAAACGGGTGAATCTCTCCTCCCACCACCATATATACATGTCCCTCATGTTCCAATGTTCTTACTCAACCCTCCTCTTTATCATAATTATAGATACGATTTCTCATATTATGTGTTAGCCACCCTTATAGAGAAGCTACATGGATTATTTCCTAATTATCGGACATCCCCAGGAATTGACCATTTGCTTTATCTCTTTCACTTCTAATTATTGAATGTTGTGGTGTGGTGCTTCCTATTAGAGTGAGGGACCATGCATTATAGGAAAATTTACACTCTACAAAATGACAGTGTAATGTGTTTGTAGCTTAGTAAAGTATTTTTATGAAAATCATCTCAACACACCAAAAACCAGAAACCTGATAAAATTTAATATCATTAAGGCACAAAATGTAAATAAATATTTCATAACACATTTAAAATGAGGATTAAGAGAAATAGGGAAACTATTTAACAGCATAACTGAAGAAGAATTATTGAATGTATTTTCTTAGAAATATAATATTAAGAACAGTGTAAAATATAAGATTCATCATTTATATATAACTCAAAAGGATACTATTTGTCTCAAGGATTAACATATATAGATCAAAAAAATAATTATGGAGTTTTCAAATTATTTAAAAGATTTTATTATGATTCATGAGGTTAATATTTAGAATAAATAAATATAATGGGAATAAATATTGAGATAATTTTATTTTGAGAATATTTCTCTCAAAGTTAATTTTGTTAAATTATAAGTTGTAATGAAAATTATTAAATCTATGAAGGCTGAATGATCCCAAATAGATGAAAAAATATTCTTTATAATAAATACCCATGATATGATCCCATAATAAAACAATTATCATTATATGGGAAATAAGTTGCTAAGAATATCTAAAAAACTATCAACTACAATATTAGGGAAAAAATTTCTCTTTTACGAGAAATTCATTTTTTTCTAATGCTGTATCAAAGAAAATGGTAGGATATAATTGAAAATAAAAAATAATATGGGTGGGTAAAACGATTATAATTCTATCACAACATCAAGGTTATATTTGATCATATGTAATGAATAATAACTCCCTAATAAGAGCCTCAAAGGATTATTTTTCAACATAAAAATAGAAATATATAAAAAAATTCATGATTATGACTATAGGTAAAATAAAAATTTTAATAAACCATTTATAGTGTAGTTGGATGTTTGGGAATAGGTTTACTGATTGTTTTTATAATTTTTTTATTACTAATGATTATAGTAAACCTGTATTATGTGGATGAAAATATGAGAATGTGTAAAATTTGAAGAGGAATATGAGACTAAATCTTTCAATCAATAATAGATTAAAATGATGGGATAATTATTTTGAAAAATTTTAATATAAGTGGTTGGTTTTTATGATTGACACAAGTATAAGTATACTAATAATAATTCATGTAGTAATGAAGATATATGTTCATCATGTTTTGAAAGTAAATAAATGACAAGAAAATATGAGTCTACCATAGGATGAATGAAAACATATTGTGATGAGGATATCACACCCACGAATGGTAGTGGGATAGATGATATAATAATGCGGAATAGATTCTTATATTTTGGAAGAAAGGGAAACATCACATTCATTTATATATAGTCTATGAATAATAAATTTTGAGGAAGCAATCTGGAACCACATAGAGAAACAATCCAAAAAATACATATAATGATTTCTTTGAATTAATACATTCAAGTAGATAATTGAATATATTTACTAATTATAGTAGACTTGTGTGGTGATATGTATTGTTGAAGGATCAAAAAAACATGGAACACAACTTAAAAATGATTGACAAGGATTCCAGGAAAAGAGGAATTATTAATAAGGAACATGAAAGAACTGTTGACATGTATTAAAATAATGGTTCTATGAAAAATAGGTATTTCTATAAGAATAAAGCTATGAATTTTCCAAAATGATTCGTATATAATATTGAAAATATACTTATAAACATAAAATAATATAGATAAATGATAATAATTAAAAAGGTTTATACTATTTATTGTGCAAAAAATATGTTTCCCATGTGATTAAAGCAGAATGAATGAAATAAAATCATAGTATATAGTGAGATTAGTGTTCTTAAAATCAAGGTTAAAATTATGAAAAAATATAGAGCTATAATAATTGGTTTTTTTGGGTTGATATGAAATTTTCATCCCTATTTTTATCATTATAAATAGAAGGGATAACCCACCTAATTTATATTTTAATTTATTTATGTTTATGATTAGGGAAATAGAGGATACACATTTAGGGGAGAAATACATGAATATTTAGAAACTTATATAAAATAAAGATCTATTCATCATAGAATAATTCTGTTGCAATAATTTTTCCTCCATGAAATACTTCATGTGGTATCAAAATATTTACCAGGATTACATTATAAATAAGATCATCAAATAATGGTGTGTATCCCTTGATGTCAATATTCTAATATAAGAATCAATTTTGATAATATTGCTTCTTATAAAACTAGAAAATTGGTTGATATATAAATTAATATGAGTTTGATTCATGTTGATCACATTTTACCATCATTTTTCTTTATTAGATATGATTATTAAATGGTGATTTTTATTAAGAAGTATGAATACCTAAAATCGAGTAACATTATTTTTCAATAATTGTTTCTATGGTTTTTTAGATGAGAATATGTTACAAATTTTTGGAAATATACATGATCATCCCTTAGAATGGGAAAACGGATTTGGTATCACAAGAAGGATAGATATATATGTAGTGGTGATGTCTAGGTTAATCAATTTTTTCGACACCAAGAAAGATTAAGTGGACATAGATATGGTATAATAATGGCAATTTTCTTATAGAAATTAAATTCCACCCTTATTTAAATTGGATTGGGTTTTACATTTGGGGAAAGCCATACTTTTTAATAATATATAAAATTAGTATATATTTCTATTTATAATTAACCATTGTCTTTACTATCAATAATAGGGGTAAAAAATAAATATGTTTTAAAACAAATATTGATAATGGTTTATGTTGGGTTGTTAAGGGTATTGGAAACAAATCTAGACGGGTACAATGAAAATCCCAATGGATGTAGATGATAATATTTGCTATTAATGAAAAAGATGTAATTCAATATGAACTGGATGATATGGAAAGATTCCACTATTAATGAATATGTTGAATATATGTGGGATATATATCAGACTTCCTATAGATTATATGTATTGATGTTTTTCCATTGTACATATTAATGAGGATTCATTAATTTTTTGGAAATATGTCTACTTGAGATGCTTTTTAGAGTTATGTAAGTACAATATTCATATGATGATTTTCAATATGTTATTAATGTTTACCAATGACATGTTTTGACAGAAGGTAAAAGAACTCTCTACAATACATTTCTTATAAATTTGGAAATCTATCTATTTAAAATCTTGAGGGTCTATGATTGAACATGTAAACATAATAGAGGTAGATTTTGAAATTCCATCTTCATAAAATAGAGTGATTCTATGTTCTTTTTTTAGAATGAGTACATTATATGTGGTTTAAGTCATTTTGATGATGAGAATTGATTACGGTGAATATAAATTCTAGATTCACTATTTCTAGAAGAGTTTCACTTTGAAGATAACCAAAAATACTTTATATAAGCTACTATTTAGAAGTTAAAATATGTGCTATAGATAAAAACTTTTGTGTATATGAAACTAAAATTTGATTGAGTTATTATAAAAATTTGATTCATGTTTACAAAATGTTTTTGTTCATAACCTCTGAAGTATATGAGAGTTGATCAGGATGTTATTTTTATTTTTTAAAGCTAATAAGCCTAAATTCTATCTAATTTAAAGAAGATATTAGTTTTTTATATGAATTAAAAAATTAATTAAATGACATTATACTTAAGAAATTTTAATTTATATATAAGATATTTGACAATAAAATTTTATAGAGATAAAAAATGTGAAATCATTAAAAAGTGTTCCTCTTCCCAATATGATAAATGCACTCTGAGATAGAGCAAAAAATGTTACAAAGCAATAGATATAAAATTAGTATAAAAGATTTTTCTCATTAAGAAGTTATAAGTTATATAAATATGAGAATGGAAGAATATATATATATATATATATATATATATATATTTAATTCAATATGTATGGGGAATTATAGGAGAAGGCACGAGGATTCTCTAGTACATGTAAACAAAAAATCAACAAAGTCAAAAAAAATTATATTGAATAGTAAGATATTTTTTAGTGGATACTAAAAAGTGGAAAAGGAAAAACAATCACTATGACATATAATTTTCATTTGATCATATGTATAATATTTAATTATACATAAACTAATATTTTTCAAATCTAAAAACTATAGAAGGATATTTAATATTATTTTTATTGATATGTAAATGTCATAATGTCAATATATAAGAGTAACAATTTCTTATGAATGATATTTTTATGTAAAATTGGAGAAATGATAGATCCTCAATGCTATATACAATTGAAATAACTTCTTCAATAATGGTTGAAAAGATAATATTTAAATTTTATAAATTATATAAATGAAAATAAAAAATATATGATATATCTCTATCACACTGAATGATATGGCCATATTAACAATTTGAAAAAAAGATATCAAGATGGGATAAGTTATTTATTAATGAATAAAGTAAAAATGTCTTGGGTTCTAGGCTACCAACTCCAACATACTCCCACATGGACTAGAGCCAATTGATAACAACCTTTAACCTGATAGCTCTCATATGATATTCATGCTTTTGTCGAGATAGGACTTTAGTCTTGGGGTCCACCATGTTCTCTTCTATGGACACTCTTCTCACTACCACCTCACACCTTTGATAGAAATACCTCAAGAGGTGATAATTCTAGAGTTTCTTCTTTGTCCACTGATGTGACCTAGGTTCTTTTTCAAGAGCCATCACTGCAGTACTATCACAACACAATATTATAGGGTCTTTTCTTCTAGGCATCTTTTCAAGAACCTGAACAAAGTCCTGAATCCAGAAAGCTTCCTTGGCTATATATGAAGCTTCTATATATTCATACTCCGTTGTAAAATCAGCGACAACTGGTTTCTTTGAATTATTCTATCTCACAGCTCCTCCCTTGAGATAGAAAACATATCCAGATTATGATTTCAGATTGTTCTAATCTATCTGAAATCAAGCATCAGCATACCCTCAAATAAAAAGCTCCTTATCTCCTCCATACAATAAGAGCATATCCTTATTTCTTCTCAGATACATAAGGATAATCTTAACTTCAGTACAATGTTGTTCTCCTAGATCTTCTTGATATCTACTTACCATGTTAGTTCATAAGCAACATCAAGCCTGGTATATAACATGGCATATATGATGAATCGTATAGCCGAAGCATATGGGATCATACTCATTCTATCTTTCTCTTATTGCGTCTGAGGACACATTTTCTTAGAAAGATGTAGGCCATGTGAAACTATATCCAATCCCATATTGGATTGTTCCATACTAAATCTCTATAGTATCTAGTCAATTTATATACCCTGAATTAGTCCAAGAAGCCTCTTGGATCTACGACGAATGATCTTAATCCCTATACTATAGGCTACTTCACCCAAGTACTTAATTGAGAAACACTTGTTCAACTAGACCTTAGCTGACTGTAAAGCTGGTACATCATTTCTAAAAATCCATATGTCATCAACATATACTATTATGATAACGACCTCATTCCCATTAAACTGCTTATAAACACAAGGCTCACATTAGTTTTTAATGAAACCAAATTCTTTTATGGATTCATCAAATAGAATCTTCCACGACATGGATTCTTTCATTAAAACATAAATTGATTTATGAAACTTGAAAACAAGTTTGGCTTCACCTAATGTAACAAAACCTTTTAGTTGTGTCATATAGACATCTTCTTGAAGGTTCCCATTAAGGAATGATGTTTTGTCGTCAATTTTCCACATCTCGTAGTCGTGGTAAGGTGCTATTGAAAGTATTATTCTTATGAATTTAAACATGGAAACTGGCGAGAAGGTTTCACCACAGTCAATTCCTTGATGCTATTTGAATTCTTTAGCCACTGGCCTTTCTTTATAGGTTCCAACATGACCTTCTATGTCCAGAATTTTCTTGAATACCCATTTTCATCCAACATTCTTTACATAAACTAGCTCATCGATTCGAACCTAGACTTCGTTCTGATACATGGAATCCATCTCAAAATTCATAGCTTCTAGCCATCATACAACTTCTAACCATTCTAGTTCTTTTTATTAGGTGATAGGTTCATCATTGTCCAACAATAATGATTCCCCATCCTCGATGACCAGGAAACCAAATCTCTCTGGTTCCCTTACCTATCTTATGCTCCTACAAAGAACATGTGTTTATGGAACATCTTCCATAGGTACCTATGGAACTTGTTCTTGTACCAACTCCTATGTATCTTGACCATCAACTTCTTCAATGTCAATCTTGCTCCCACTATCCATTTTGTGGATGTGCTCCCTCTCAGGAATAACGGATTGTCTGAAAACAACCATATTATTTTCTGAATGGTTATGTAGACAATATCCTTTAGTTTACTTTTTATATACGATAAAGATACACCTCGTGCCCCGAGGTTCTAGTTTTATTCCAGAAAAGGCCATAACAAATGCCTCACATCACTATACACATGTGTACAAAAAAATGGTTTTCCTTCCATTCCATAACTTATAGAGAATTCAATTTTCCACATTATTTGGTACTCACTTTAATGTGAATGATTCAGCCTATAATGCATATCCCCAAAAAGATAATGGAAGATATGAATGACTCATCATAGACCTCACCATGTCCAATAGGGTTCGGTTCCTCCTTTCACTAACACCATTCCACTATTGTGTATAAGGAAGAGTGATCTATGATAGAATCCCAGACTCCCATAGAAGATCGATGAACTGTTGGTTCAATTATTCTCTACCTCGATCAAATCAAAGTTTCTTCATCTTCTTACCAAGCTGATTCTCTACATCATTATTGAATTCCTTAATTTTCTCTAAAGATTTTGACTTATACCTCATTATGTAGACATATCCATAACTAGTCAAATCATCAGTAAAAGTAATGAAGTTAGAATATACACCTCTATCTTCTACTCAAAATGTCCCACATGCATCTGTGTGCACCAATCCAAGAAGCTTAGTGGCCCTTTAACTCTGTCTACCAAAAGGGAGCTTGGTTATTTTACCTTATAAACATGTGTGACATCTATCAAGTGGTTTTTTTATTATTAGAGATTAAATAGCCATCTTGGTATAGCTTTGTCAAATGCTTCTCGTCTACATGACTGAGACAGTGATGCCACAACCAGGTAATGTATGAGTCATGTGAGTTTGTTTCATTATCGATTTACAACACTTTATTTTCGTAATTTAATACACACAAACCATTATTTAAATTTGCCATTCCATATCATATTTTTTTCTTATAAAAGAAGTAACCCTTATTTCCAAACATTAAAATAAATCCATCCATATCTAAACATGAAATAGAAATTATTGTTTTGGTAACACTAGGAAAATAAAAACAGTTATGTAAAACCAAAATAATCCCAATTGGTAATGAGAGGTGGTAATTGCCAATGGCCAACATAGCCAGCCTCACACCATTGGTATCTCAAAGATCCACCTCTCCTCTAGAAATATTTATAAATCTACTTGGTTCCTACATTAGAATATAGATGTGATCCCCACAAACTGTATCTAATACACAATGTGTAGAAATTGAAAGATTACACTCAATAATGAATTTACCTTTAGCACCCACACACTTCTGGATGCAATTCCTCTTCTAGTGGCCTAGCTTTCCACATGAAAAACATAAAGCCTCCCATTCCTTTCCCTTCCTCTAGATCTTCCCCTTCTTGGAGGGATGGTGCTTGGGGGATTCAGATGGTTTATAAGTCCTTAGACCCTTTCCCTTGTCCTTTCTTTTCTTATTCACAATTAGGACTGCATATTTGTCATTCCCCACGTTATTATCTACTAGAAAAATTATGTTCAGAAGTTCTGATAGACTCTTCTCATTGATTCTCATGTTATAGTTGAAAATAAATCTAGAGAAGGTCTTGGGTAGTGATGATAAGATGATATCTACATGCAACTCATCCAGGAAATTAATCCTTAAGATGTTCAGTCATTCAATATAGCCAATAAGATTGAATAAATGAGGCCTCGCTAGCACAGAGTCTCCAAGATTAGTTTTAAACAAAGTGTGAGAGATCTCATATCTCTCATATCTCACTATCTCTTGGTAGAGATCCTTAAGGTGATAGATAATGCTATACACATCCATTTTTTCATGTTTCTTCAAAAGCTCATTAGACATGGATTATTTCATAAAACATTGAACATCTATGGAAAAATATCTACGTTTCATATAGATAGATAGTTCATCATCATTGGCCTCTTTCCCAGGAACAACTAGAATATGCTCTTCTAGCATGTACAATTTTCTCTCATGGTGAAGGATGACAGGTAAATGACTCTGCCTCTCATGGAAATTGGTGCTGGTGAAAAGGTTTTCCTTCTCACGTATGGTTTGAAATGATATGTTTGAATTCATTTTTTTATGTTTCTACAAATTAATATTATCAAAGGTTTAGTACATTATTATGATATAACTAAGACAAATAAATAAATTTATACTTATTAGTCTCCCACTATTTTATCAAAATCAAATAGCCCCCACCATTAACTTATGAATATTCATTTTCTTGAATATTCTCGTGGCAAGGATCCATATTGCCCTTTGCATTACCCCAACTAGGGTTGGTCAAGAAACTTGAAGAGTTTTAGTTAGGCATTCCAAATGCCAACTACATTAACTTGCAACTCCTTGATCTACTTAGTGGACTCCCCAATCATGAAATCCTTTTATTTTGGATTTACTCAACAATTTCCTCCTGGTAACACCAAGTCCTGTTGGGGTAATCAACCCTTAATGAAAAAAAATCAAGTCAACCCAAAACCTTGAATTATAATTTCCTGATAATTGAAAGAACCCCATCTAGGGTTTGTTAATCACTTTGAACTATGGTTCAATTCTAACCAAGATTATGGAAGGTTTTACTGACTTTATATTTTCTTTGAGGGATTTTATCCTTATTCCTAAATTTACTTTTTATTATTGTTGAAGTCACATGTTTTGATAATCTCACATATGTTTTAATATGTTGATAATCCCAAATAATGTTTATTTATATATTAATTACTATTCATTAAACATTAAAATAACTCTAACTCAATCAGGATATGTTTTTCATAGAATAGATAAGTGTTATGTCACTGATATACTAAAAGATATTGATACAGACCTACCGGTACATAGTCTACCTATATACATAGTCACTGATATACAGAGCTACCAGTATGCATTAGTCTATCTTTATGCACTTAATCACTGGTACAAAACGGAGCTACCGGTATGCACAAGATACCGATACAAAGTCTACTGATACGATCTACCGTTACACCAGAGCTACAATTAGAGAAAGTATACCAGTATAAGAAATTGTACCGCTATGAAGTTCACTGATACCAAGAGCCACAGTTACAAAGAGCTACTGATACAAAGAGTTACCGATACAAGCAGAGCTATTGATTGAAGGAGTAACTATTATAACTCGACCATTATAAGCACTCTTCTACTTATACTTTTATGCCTTATTTAAATTATACTTACGGTCATATTTTCTCAATTTAATTCAACTTCAATTAATTAATGTTGGTTTTTGGCATTTCACGGAACAATACCGTGTACCTATGAAAATGTAATCATTCTGATTACCGGAGTTGAACGATATAAAAGGAAGGACAAAGGTCGTGCAAATAGAGTGAGAAATAAGGGCTGAAGAGTGATTAAAAGTTGTGAATACACACAGAAAAGAATGGATTAATTCATACTAGAAGAACACTAGACATACACGAAGCAATTCATTATAGAAGAGAACACAAGCTTCTCATCATCCAAGGAGTGAAGACCTACAAAGAACATGAAGAAAACGATCCTTTTTTTTCAGAAAAAACAGAGAAGAACTTAGAAACATCCCTGATAAATCAAAGGAGTCATTAGCTGCACTTTACATCACTAGAGAATTATAAACTCATATATACTCATTTAATTATTCTTTTACTTTCCTATTGAGCAGTGTGTAAACTATGTATATTTCATACACACACTGTCTCTTTCACTGAACTGGAGGATTTTTAAATCCTCACAGAAAACATCCATATCTCTTGTGTATCCCACGTGGGATAGTGGTAGATTTCAAGTGTGACCTGGATAGCCTGTGTCTACTATTTTTTCCCACGTAGAACTGTGGTAGAGGTATTAGTACCTAGACAGTCTTTGTACTATTGTTTACCCTGATCCAGGGTGTGGATCAAAATTTATATAAATTGTTTGAGAGCACTAAGTATCAGCTTGAGACTGAACCTATTGTTTTAAATCTGTCCTGCTTACTTATTTTGATTTCAACCGATATTGAATATTCTACTGCTAATTACTTTGAAATATAAAATTGTTTTAAAGTTACTTTGATATTTAATCTAGGAAGTGTTTGTATGTACTATAAAGAATTAGGTTAGCTTAAAAAGTTATTTAATATTCAGATTATATTAAATAAGAACAAATAAATCTTTTGAGAATCTAACTGACCCATTATTGTTTTAAAAATTCACTATAGATTATCTTATTATTCATTTTTGGGGATTTTAATAAGAATCTTGTTAACAGAAATTTTTAATTGGAACTCAATTAACCCCCCTCTTGATTGTCCACTCCAAAGAAAAAATATCTTTGATTACATTCTTATCAATATTAAGTGGGATATACATAAGTGATTAACCATGTCTACGATAATATTTTCCCATAGTCCATTCTTATTTTAGTTCCATCTTTCTTGATTGTTCAATTCATTAATTATGTGATCGGGACAACACACCCACAATAAATAAACCATGAATCTAACAGAAATAAAATGGTATGATCATGAGTTTGTTCTATTGGTTCGTTTATCTATCAGTTGATAATCTAACCCAAGACCTAGGGGAGAAAAAAAATTGAACCTTTTGGGTTCATGTTTAAAGCATTCCACCTATTCACCTTTGTATCTCCTTCGATTCATTTCACCATGGATCATAACTTGAACCACCTCCACCATCATGGGAGATCGATCCATTACATATGATTTTATCTCACACACAGGTGAGGGGTAAAACAAGGTTTTACATAAAATAATCCTTGGTCATGTAGGCACTACATATTAACGAGGAGAAGGCTCGCATGCAGAAATTCAATTTAAATAAATAAATTAAAAAACCATTGACATATATATGTGTTTGTCTAACACATGATCAACCATGAATGCAATGATATTTATGCATAAATAAAACTAGCATTAAATTCATTATTCATTCTTGTTTAAGATAAATCATGGTTGAATAAATTAATTATCATTAACTCATCAATCCCTTTATCTTAAACTCATTTTTCTGAATTTCATTGAGATTCTCAGCCATCATAAATTTTAACCAAATAAATTCATTTAAAATTACCTTGGAATGTAACTTGTACCTTGGAGATAACCCGGTGAATCCCGTTCATAACTACCCAATGAGTATAAATAAACATTATGAAAATGTTAAATTAAACACATGTATATAAAACACCTATCAAATGTTGGGTGTTAGCTTTACCCTTGTACTATGGTACACGTATCAAGGGTTTGTATAATATAATAATAAATTTTAGTAAATCTGCATAATTAGGATGAGTAAACAATATATAGTTCTGACTACATGATGTGTAATTTAGTTCACCATCCATCTGAAGTACATGACCAAGGACATGTCATGTAGATGTACTTTGGAAATTTTCGGAGTACATGGTGTGTTCAGTGGGACACACACCTTGTAGTATCTGTGTTACACAGTTTCTAGCCAAAAAATACATGTATGGGGTCCACAGTCTAACCCTATCCTGAAGGGACTAAACAGTTAATTCAATGGACCACAAGGAGTGTAATCCGGAAACCATGTTCCACATGTTCCTAGTCAATACATGGTGTCATTTAAGACTTAGAAATACTCCAATGCATGACCTGATTTGGAGGACCAATCCGATGCATTGAACCTAGACTACATGGCGTGTACTGCCAAATACTCATCGTGTATTATAGTTTCATATGTCCAGGAACATTTGGCACCTCCAGATGAGATCCTCTATTTTATTTTAATCAAAATTAAATGAAAAATTAATTTTTGTAAGGTTGACGAGAAATGAGAGAGGAGGAACATATCCAGAGATTCATATATAAAGAACGACTAAATGGAATTGAAACAACTGAATTATTGAATGCTTAAATCACAAATAAAAGACTAAATAATTATAATCACAGATATTACCCCACCGATACCACTTGTAGGTTTCAATCATAGTAGAAGCACGTTGGTGGGTGTACCCAACATTTATTTTAGCGTTAAAAATGATCAATCCGAGATATGTCACGATAATAAAACATCAGATCATCGGAATTAAACAAAGAATGAAAAATAAATAGGGGAGTCACAGAACCATAGAAAAAATCATCATATATTGGTTATAATAAATTTAATTAATTGACAATAATTACATTGTTGGAATTCTTTCTTCGTTTATGTTTCCAGTCACAATCTGATGTGATCCATCGTTGTTTCATAGAATCTAGGTGTAGGATTCCTCTAGTGGTGATCCACAAGTGCTCCATGTATCATTGGACATCTCTGAAGGGATCTCTAGGTGCTTGTGCGAAAGTGCCTTCACATGGGATGTCCACATTCGATCGCCTTGATCTGGTGGAGGTAGATATCTCTCTCGCTCTCGTAGCTTGAGAGCATTCTTGGTGGAAACAAAATTCTCTCTTGGCCCAAGAGATTTTCCAAATCTGTTGTGCACACCACCCAAAAAAATGGCTTGGATAATGATAATTATATAATTAAGATTTAAATATAATAGAATAATAATATTAATTAACTGCCCAAAATCATTTATCCATTTAATTTAATTCATACTAGTACCCCAGGCTAAATAATAACAGTTCACTATTATTATTACTTGACATGCACCCAACAAATTACACCTAATATTATTTAATTAAATAAATAATATTATTTCTCATAAATTCCATGAAAAAAAATACAGGGCATGTATAATTTATATACATGGCATCTACTTTTGTTTTTCTATATTTATTTTTTTTCCTCCGCCACATATATTTGACCTTCAATAATGGCTATTTATTTCTCAAATTGTCATGAACCGAATCTGGTCGCCACCAATACCAGCTCCAAACTCGGCCCGTGACAAGACCCGAAGGGGATCCCTATCCCCACAAGATGGAACAAGTGCCCGAGTACCATTAATTTAGGTTTGTGAATGATTTACCTGAGTATGAAAGAATAAAACATTAAAAACAATCCATAATATAAATTTGAATTTTTTGAGCCAAACAAGTCCTAAAAAAACCTAGAATGGAATACATTGTTTGAAAGACAATAAAAGTGTTCCAAATACAAATAACGATAGCAGGAAAATATCCCCAATGAATGTACATGACAAGGGGTCATCACCAACAAGCCGTCTCTACAACTCTACACCAAGGATGGTAACTAACACCCTGAACCACCACCACCCAAAGCATTTCCTTTACCTAATTCAAACATACACAAGTATAATTACACCCATGGAGATTAAGTAGGGTGTGAGGAGAATACCAATATGATATCACCCAGTTATTCCAACGTGAATACAAAACAATTTGAAAAAGCAAGTAGTTTTAATATGCAATGAAAAGTACTGATAAAATCAAAGAACTGCAACTTTCATTTGAAAATAGTTTTCAAGCTAAAATTTTGAGAATTTTAACAAATTTAAATAGACATGATATTTAATTTAATATACTACCAAAAACATCCCAATACAATGGAAAATGCCACAAAAACAATGAGCAACAAAATCTAGAAAACCCCTAGGCACTAGATAGTGTCGGGCCCCATGTACCTCATACCATGGTGTAAAGTATCCATAGTAAATCTGTTATCCTGAAAAATCCACAATTAGGAATATAACCATAACCTAGTGGTCCTCAATTATCATCCACATAGTTTATTTAGTGTTTTCAAAATCCAAATTCTATGTGATACATGGACAAAACTGTAACACCCCGAGATTTTATGAAAAATATTATTTTTAATTTCATTAATGTCTTCTGTTGTATACTACACCAAAAGGAGCTTGCATAACACGCATCCTTGACTTGTCTTGCATTACACGCAATCACGACCTTCCTTGATAGCGCATGTAGTATGCAATATAGAGTTTCACTAAACAACGATATGCTATTAAAATATTATTAAAACTAGCCGTTATGAATAGTAATATCCATTTTTTGAAATTTTGAAAATTTTATTTTTCAATATGGATTTCATTTTTTGATTCAGAATATCGAAATTAGCTTAGGGTGAAATTTTGGTACTTTTCCGATAACTTTCACATTCTGATGAATAGTGAAAATTACTAAATTTTAATTAAAAACAACTTTTTTAATCGAAATAACTAAGAGTGATAAATTATTAATTTGAGTGGTTTTAAAGTATATTTATAATATATTTTTACAATTTAATACAATTTTGGTCATTGGATGTAATTTGACATTTAAACCAGTTATAAACAAGTGTCAATCTTTTGATATTTATTATCTCTTAAAAACACGCTGTTTGTTTTGACGACGAGAATTAATTTTTAAATTAGTTAATGTAACTAATATGTTTTGAATTTGATAAAATATACATCATTTTTTAATTAATAATATAAAATATAGCTTAGGCCTAATTTTTTGTATTTTTTTGGAAACATTCATTTTTTGATGAATAGTGAAACCACTAAGTGGTAGTTAAAAAAACTGAATTATTCATACAACTTAATTTTACCGCTTCTGTGAGTGGAATTTCAAAAATCCGAGAGACACGGTTAATGTAAGTAAGTAAAATGTGGTTCAATGAGATGAAAATAATTTTTAGTGAATAGTAACTTTTTACTTTTTTTACCACGGTTAAAATTAAATAGGGTAATTAAGGGTAAAAATGATATTATTATTACCCTAACTCATGTCCTAATTCTATTGGATAAATTTAATTTGACCAAAAACAACCTTAGGAATAAAATATGACCATTTAGGCCCACTTGGATTAGATTAGGACATTTATTATTAATTTATTCAAAGAAGGGTTAAAATAGTTAAAATCAAAGTTTAATAAGTAAATAATTTTTAATATAGGGTTATACATAAGATAAATTCCACTATAAATATTAATTATAAAGCTAAAAAGATTTCCTACATAATGATACTTAATTTGTAATTTTTAGTCCTTAAATAATTTAATTTATTTATGACACAATGATGATGCAGTAATTATTTTATTAGTGAAATATTGACATAATTGATGTTATAAATACCCAAATAAATGTAATTTGAGACTTTTTATGAATTAAAATAATTTTATAGGTTAATATGACATGTTAGTATTGATTTAAGTTACTTTTTTATAACTAATAATTCTGTTATGATTTTCACAAAAATCAATTACTAAATAGTGTCAAAATTGACATAAAATAGTTTTTAAAACAAATATTATATTATTAATTGTTATTTTATATCTAAAAATCTAAGGATCGGCCAAATGACTTATATAAGGTTTTATATATTAATAATAAACAACTTTGGGTTCGTTTGTCTTTTTATAGAAAGTTTATTAACCATATAGTGTAAGAACACAAAAAGACACGTTAAAAGTAAAATTATCTAACTTAAAGTTAAATATAAATGATAAGGTTACAATAGGAACCTAAAAATGTCTAAATTCTATTGGATGATATTATTTCAACCCATCCCCATCTTATCTTGGAAATAAATCAATTTGGAGCTATTTAATACTGAATATGACTTTATAATAAAATAATATTTTTAGTTATTCCAATGGTGCCCCTCTCCTCCCTTATAAAAGGGAACCTCCTCCCTCACTTCCTCACACCACTTTGATCCTTCAAGCTCGGCCAACCGCTGCCAAATTCTCTTATCCACTTAACTAGAAACATTCTATAGGTCCTGATATTCTTCAAAGACCAATTGTAGTGCCCTATGAAGAGGACTCCAAGAGGCGTTTCAAAGAAGAGGTAACGTCCGTTACCGATTCTTTCAACTTTATTTCTTCTTCCACATCTTCTTCTTAGATTGTTTCATTGTGAAGTAATAACATCAGTATCACTAATATGCTGATATTTTATTATAAGTATGAAACAACCCTATTTCACCATCTATCCATCCAACGGAAAATGAAATCACCGCGTGTGCGTACGTACGGAATACCGTCTCCACGTCGTGGTGTAATCTATTTTCCACCACCACCTTATTTGGATGGGTATAATGGTGTACATAATAACTATATATGATTATTGTAAAGTGATATTGATTATTTAACAGTATAAATACACTCCAATACAATTCCACGATCATGAGAACGATATCATTGCTCGTGCGTACGTACGGAATACCGTCTCCACGACGCAATGAGATTCATTCTCCACGTTAACCATTCATGAATGATTATAAAGTATATATAATAAGTAATCATGAAATATATGACATAATAATTATACTGGAATTATGTGTATATATATTTCATCTACTTAATTCCATTCAACTCAATAAGGAAACGAAAACTACGTTAATGCGTACGTACGACATACCGTCTCCATGAACAGTGTATTTCATTCCATTTACTGATCTATTATATATATGTATATTCTGAATATATATTATATATAAATAATGTTTTATATTCTATAATTAAGTAATCATGATCTAACTAATCATATGAATAATTACAAGTCAAAACACGGACGACAAATAAATGATTTTACCCAAAACGCTCTTTAACATGGAATTTACAAAAGAACGGGTAATATAAATTCAAAACTGAACCATATTCGATATCATAACAATGAGTATGATTCTGGAATAAGTCAATGACATTATTTAAATCATTATACAGGAGTTTTGGATATGTACGAAGCATATCGGACCTAAGGTAATGGATAATTTTGCAAATCTCATTTTTATCCGAGATTGCTTATTCGTAAGTAATTACTAGGGTTATTGCTATCATCCATGTCCATGTTTTATAAAAGTGTATTCATGTATGTTTAAATTCCTTTTTACCCATTTTTACTTTTACTACATGGTATGTATGGAATCTTTCTTTTACGAGGTACTTGTTGACGTTTCCATCTAATGTACGAGAACAATGTTTTTTTAAATTATACGGCATTAAAGGATTTTTATAGTTTTTTAAAGCCTTATTTTCATGAAGCTTCCTCCAAAAGATTTCATGACTAATTTTCAAAAATATTCTTTTCTTTTAAAATTGCATGACATTTTGTGAAAACAAAATGATTTTGAAGAAAAAAGGATATTTTCCTCAAGAATTCATTTCAAGTGTTTTATCAAAACCATTTTCTATCTAAGATGACATTATTTTCATATGTTTATGTTTCCAGTATAATGTATCTATGATTTACATGGTTTCACTTTTCTTATTTTGAAATGATATCCATTTCTTTTATATGGATTATGTGATGATGTGATGATGTTTATGAAACCCATTTTATTTATTGGGTTATTATGAATGATGTATGTTTATTTTGTGGCAAAAGTAAGAATGATTTCATTATGAGCTGGGTGGGACCTATTTCTACCTCCAATGCATTGGGTAAAGATTTATATCTCATGATATAGACATGGCTTGAACAACAAGTTAAATCGGTTCAGTAATACAGGACTGGAACGAGGAGTGATCTCGATTCAGAAAGGGACTTTGTCCACAAAGATGGTCTTGGAAACAATGCTTTGGATACTATGGAAATCATTACATGTGATTAATGGATTCCAAAATTACATGTTTTATTCCCATGCTATTTTGTCATTCTTAATGCTTCTTTATGATCTATGCCTTACGTACTTCCATGTTTTATGTCATTTTTCAAGATTTTGATGTTTAAACATTATGTTCATGTTTTTATGTTAAAATGTATGTGGTATGTTTTATTTTATCCATTCTTACCCTTACTGAGCATTTGAGCTCACCCTTTTTATGTTTTATTTTCCCCCAGGATTAATAGAAGGGTTTTAGGTAAGGAAAAAAAGTAGAAGATCTTTATAAGAGATGTTGAAGATCTTTCACAACTATTAGAATATTACGTTCCATGTTTCCAAAGTCACTAAAATATTACGGTCCTTGTGTGTGTGTTTTTTTATGTACTAATTATTCTAAAAATGTAATGTAATGTCCATGTACTTCAAGTTTCGGGTCTCTATATTTGGTATCAGAGTAAAGGTTTAGTCAACCTTTGGAAACTAGGATGTGAAAACGTTAGTGAGATCCCTAGAGATATTTCTAAGGTATGTTTAGGTATGTCCCTAAGGATAAGTATGCGTATAGGATATAGTCCTAGAACGATGGTAATGATCGTAGAATTTAACCTAGGATGTTATATACTGAGGGTGCTCCCCCTTTACTATATTGTTTTGACCTAGCATGATTTTTCCCTCTCACGGTATTCTTTTTGGGTTTTAGAAAATGGCTAGAAACAGGAAGATTCATGATAATGGAGGATATGACATACAAAGGATTGATATTCTACATGAGAACCCAAATGAAATAGGATTTGGAAGTCCAAACATCGTTATTATGACTAATCCGCAATCTCATAATATGATCAATAATCTCAACATTGGTAAGTTTCCCGACTCAGATAATAAGAGAAAGATGGAGTTTCATGATGATCATAGAGGAATGAAAGTTCAATTTCCCTCATGTAAATCATGTGGGAAGAGGCATCAGGGAGATTGTTTCAAGGGAACTGGAAAATGCTTTGGGTGTGGAAAAGAAGGACACAAATCCAGTAAGTGCAGAGGAAAAGGATCAGTTAACACCATGAATGAGGATAATGGTATTGCTACGACATCAACAATGGTTAAATGTTTTAAATGTAGAATGTACGGGCATTATGCAAAACAAAGCCCTAAGGGAAAGTCTCATGAAGAGAATCAGTACGGCCGTATGGGTAGTATTTATGTTGATGATGATGAAGAGACTACAAATGGTATGTGAGATGAAAGAATTTTTGAAGCTCGATCAATGGTTTTAGAAGGTAGTGTAATGATTGTACGTTTATCAAAAGTTATATTGTATAGTTAATGGTACTGTGGAATAATTAATTATCTAAGGATTGTTACACTATTGTTCTTCCTAAAAGTATTTTAAAGTATATGTTGAATGGTACCAGTAACCATGGAAGGTTATTCGGATATTTTTTTAAAGTAGATGATATGCGCATAATGAAGTAATAAGAAGATAATGAGATGTTTGATTGTATTCATGAGATCATGATTGATATAAGGACTAAGGGATATCATGATTTGAGTATATAGAATTTTGAGGATTTTGGTATGTGGAAAGTGTTAACTTATAACTGCATTCTTGTTTTCACTAAGGTTCAATGGGTATTCATTTTTTAAGAGAATACATGATTAAGGCCTTCGAATGTTTGGAATATAAGGGGATCAACGATGGTATTAACATGCTTGTTATATAAAATATATGGTAATTGTTTTCACTATATTACGAGAGTGGACTGAAGTATTATGGATAAGCTTACAGATTGGAATTGATTATGTTGGAAATAAGTCAGTATTGTTTAAGGATAAACGTTTTTTCGATATTATTGATGGGATGTTATTGTAATATAGTTCTAGAAAAAGGAAAACCTGCTGGACGGGCGACAACCCATCGTGTCGAATTGGGCTGTGGGAATCGAACCCACAACCGAAGTGCGATTGGCCTTTATCACCTACCACTAGCCTACAGGAAGTCCCTGTTTAGTAGAAATTAGTTTTATTATATTAAGTAGTATGATATATGAAGTATAAGTCCATTTTAGGAACCATATATGATTAATCTTACTATAGATCGACTTATGTATATTTAATTACTTTTGCTAACCTTTTGTTTGAGACAGATGGAATGACCTGTCATTCTATCACATGATCTGCTAACACTTCACGAATAAAAAATTCAACTTCATTTCTTTAAGAGATGAAGTGGAAATTGTTCAAATCAAGAACAACAGTGAGATTGTACCAAAATAAAGTAAGTATTTATTCTAATTCAAATTCATCAACTTTAGGGAAATGATCTTGAAAACCAAAAATGTTGTCCTGGAACCCTTATATCCGATGAATCAGATGGTACCCTAGATAGTCACAAATTTCAGTCTTTGTGAATTCTGGCTTTTCCATAGCCTTGTTCTCTACCACTCTCCATCAGAACATGATGGTTAGATTTCTCTTCCATATCCATATTTTCACCTATGTGAAAACCCAGTGATTAGTTTATTTGGGTAACTGTTACGTTTCATACTTTTGTTTTTAAAGATTTGTTTTGATATTCCTTTTTACAATGTGGGTTTCTATTAAAGAAACTTTCGAGTAGTAAACCATTTATAACCCGGACGAATTTCGAGGGTCAAATTCATTTTAAGGGGGTAGAATGTAACACCCCGAGATTTTATGAAAAATATTATTTTTAATTTCATTAATGTCTTGTGTTGTACTCTACACCAAAAGGAGATTGCACAACATGCATCCTTGACTTGCCTTTCATTACACGCAATCGCGACCTTCCTCGATAGCGCGTGTAGTATGCAATATCGAGTTTCACTAAACAACGATATGCTATTAAAATATTATTAAAACTAGCCGTTATGAAAAGTAATAACCTCTTTTTGAAATTTTTGAAATTTTATTTTTCAAAATGGACTTCATTTTTGGATTCGGAATATCGAAATTAGCTTATGGTGAAATTTTGGTACTTTTCAGATAACTTTCATATTCTGATGAATAGTGAAAATTACTAAATTTTAATTAAAAACAACTTTTTTAATCAAAATAATTAATAGTGATAAATTATTAATTTGAGTGGTTTTAAAGTATATGTAGAATATATTTTTACAATTTAATACAATTTTGGTCATTGGATGTAATTTCACATTTAAACTAGTTATAAACAAGTGTCAATCTTTTGATAGTTATTATCTCTTAAAAACACGCTATTTGTTTTGACGACGAGAATAAATTTTTAAAATATTTAATGTAACTCATATGTTATGAATTTGATAAAATAGACATCATTTTGGAATTCAGAATATCAAATATAGCTTAGGACTAATTTTTGGAATTTTTCTGGAAACTTTCAATTTTTGATGAATAGTGAAACCACTAAGTGGTAGTTAAAAAAACTGAATTATTCATGAAACATAATTTTACTGCTTCTATGAGTGGAATTTCAAAAATCCGAGAGACACGGTTAATGTAAGTAAGTATAATGTGGTTCAATAGGATGAAAATAATTTTCGGTGAATAGTAACTTTTTACTTTTTTTACCACGGTTAAAAGTAAATAGGGTAATTAAGGGTAAAAATGATATTATTATTACCCTAACACATGTCCTAATTCTATTGGATAAATGTAATTCGATCAAAAACAATATTAGAAATAAAATATGACAATTTAGGCGCACTTGGATTAGATTAGGACATTTACTATTAATTTATTCAAAGAAGGGTTAAAATAGTTAAAATCAAAGTTTAATAAGTAAATCATTTTTAATATAAGGTTATACATAAGATTAATTCGACTATAAATCCTCATTAGAAAGCTAAAAATATTTCCTACATAATTATATTTAATTTGTAATTTTTAGACATTAGATAATTTAATTATTTATGACACAATGATGATGCAGTATTTATTTTTTTAGTGAAATATTGACATAATTGATGTTATAAATACCCAAATAAATGTAATTTGAGACTTTTTATGAATTACACTAATTTTCTAGGATAATATGACATGTTAGTATTGATTTATTTAACGTTTATTGAAATAATCATTCTGTTATGATTTTCACAAAAATCAATTACTAAATAGTGTCAAAATTGACATAAAATAGTTTTTAAAACAAATATTATATTATTAATTGTTATTTTATTCCAAAAAAATCTAAGTATTGGCCAAATGACTTAGATAAGGTTATATATATTAATAATAAAAAACTTGGGGTTCATTTGTCTTGTTATAGTATGTTTATTATCCTTATTGTGTAAGAACACAAAAAGACACGGTAAAAGTAAAATTATCTAACTTAAAGTTAAATATAAATGATAAGTTTAAAATAGGAACCTAAACTTGTATAAATTATATTGGATGAGAGTATTTCGACCCATACCCACCTTAGCATCGAAATAAATCAATTTTGAGCTATTTAAAACTGAATATGACTTTATAATAAAATAAAATATTTAGTTATTCCAAAGGTGCCCCTCTCCTCCCTTATAAAAGGGAACCTCCTCCCTCTCTTCCTCAAACCATTTTTAGCATTAAATCAATTCCAAAACCTGAAAAATTCTCTTATACACTTCCCTAGAAACATCCTAGAGGTCCTGGTCTTCTACAAAGACCAATTGTAGTGCCCTAAGAGGAGGACTCAAAAAGGAGCTTCAAAGAAGAGGTAATGTCCCTTACTGATTCTTTTAACTTTATTTCTTCTTCCATTTCTTATTATTAGGTTGTTTCATTATGAAGTAATAACATCAGTATCACTAATATAATGATATGTTATTATATGTATGAAACAACCCAATTTCACCATCTATCCATCCTACGGAAAACGAAATCATCGCGCATGCGTACGTACGGGATACCATCTCCACACCGTGGTATAATCTATTTTCAACCACCACCTTACATGGATGGGTATAATGGTGTACATAATAACTATATAAGATTATTGTAAAGTGATATTGATTCTGAAATAGTATACATACACTCCAATACAATTCCACGATAATGAGAATGACATCATCACTCATGCGTACGTACGGAATACCGTCTCCACGACGCGATGGGATTTATTCTCCACGTTAACCATTAATGAATGATTATAAAGTATATATAAAAAGTAATCATGAAATATATGACATAATAATGATACTGGATTAATGTGTATATATATTTCATCTACTTAATTCCATTCAACTCAATAAGGAAACGAAAACAGCGTTCATGCGTACGTACGGCCTACCGTCTCCATGAACAATGTATTTCTTTCCATTTACTGATCTATTATATATATGTCTATTCTGAATATATATTATATATAAATCATGTTTTATATTATAGAATTAAGTAATCATGATCTACGTAATCATATGAATAATTACAAGTCAAAACAGAGACGACAAATGAAACGATTTTACCCAAAACGCTCTTTAACATGGAATTTACAAAAGAACGGGTAATATAAAGTCATAAGTGAACCATATATGATATCATAACAATGAGTATGATTCTGTAATAAGTCAATGACATTATTTAAATCATTATACAGGAGGTTTGTATACGTACGAAACATATCAGACCTAAGGTAAGGGATAATTTTTCAAATCTCATTTTTATCTGAGATTGCTTATTCGTATATAATTACTGAGGTTATTGCTATCATCCATGTCCATGTTTTATAAAAGTGTATTCATGTATGTTTAATGTCCTTATTACCCATTTTTGACTTTTACTACATGTTATGTATGGAATCTTTCTTTTACGAGGTACTTTTTGACTTTTGCTTCCAAAGTACAAGAAGAATGTTTTTTTTAACTTATACGGCATGAAAGGATTTTTACGGTTTTATAAAGCCTTATTTTCATGAAGCTTCTTCCAAAATATTTCATGACTATTTTTCAAAAAAATTCTTTTCTTTTAAAATTGCATGACATTTTGTGAAAATAAAATGATTTTGAAGAAAAAAGGATATTTTCCTCAAGAATTCATTTCAAGTGTTTTATCAAAACCATTTTCTATCTAAGATGACATTATTTTCATATGTGTATGTTTCCAGTATAATGTCTCTATGATTTACATGGTTTTGATTTTCTTATTATGAAATGATATCCATTTATTTTATATGGATTTTGTGATGATGTGATGATGTTTATGAAACCCATTTTAGTTATTGGGTTATTATGAATGATGTATGTTTATTTTGTGGCACAAGTAAGAATTATTTCATTATGAGATGGGTGGGACCTATATCTCCCTCCAATGCATTGGGTAAAGTTTTATATCTCTTGGGATAGACATGGATGGAACGGAAAGTTAAACTAGTTCAGTAATACAGGACTGGAACGAGGAGTGAACTCGATTCAGAAAGGGACGTTGTCCACTAAGATGGTCTTGGAAGCAATGCCTTGGCTACTATGTAAATCATTACATGTGCTTAATGGATGCCACAATTATATGTTTTATTCCCATACTATTTTATCATTCTTAATGTTTCTTTATGATCTATGCCTTATGTACTTCCATGTTTTATGTCATTTCTCAAGCTTTTGATGTTTAAACATTGCGTTCATGTTTTTATCTTAAAATTTATATGGTATGTTTTATTTTATTCATTCTTACCCTTACTGATCATTTGAGCTCACCCTTTTTATTTTTTATTTTCCCCCAGGATTAAAAGAAATGTTTTATGTAAGGAAACAAAAAGTGGAAGATCTTTATGAGAGATGTTGAAGATCTTTCACCACGATTAGAATATTACATTCCAAGTTTACAAAGACACTAAACTATTATGGTCCTTGTGTATGTATTTTTGTTATGTACTAAGTATTCCACAAAATTAATGTAATTTCCATGTATGTCAAGTTTCGGGTCGCTACAAAAACCCATCTAGTCCACTAGTTGTACTAGTACACATCTTCCCCACCAAGGTACCCGGGAATTCCCCTTTGTGCTCAAAATATTTCAGCATGCAACAAATATCCATTATGTAAAACACCAATAATGGTCACATTCAACCATTACAGTATCTACACACATTTTATACCATTTAATACACACATCAAAACACTTGGAGTTTCAATAAAAAATCTTCTCCAAATCATTCCTTGTTTTGCAACCAAAACTCTTTGAAAACCACACTTAAACACCATGTGCAAACTCAAATTAACTAAACTATATTTCATAGAACCTTAAACATTTCTTTAATCCCATTTCATGAGTTATAAAACAACCCCCAGTAAGAATCACACAGAATAGCCATGTAAAGTACCTAATTCAACAACAAATGGGTACTCAAAAACCATTTTCGTAACGAAAGTCCCCCAAAACCAATTTTGCAGCAACAACAAAAGGATAATAACATTTAAAACATTATTTTCATCCCAAATACAGTTCAATTAAATCAACTAAATAATTATAGGGCATCCCTTAATGAACCAACAATGTATTTATATAAAAAACTCCAAAATTTCTCATGAAATTGGCATTAAAAATTCATTTTCTTTATAATTGCCACTAAAACCAATTTGGAAGAAACATTAAAATTAAATATATATGAAAATACCATAAAAAAATATCAAGATCACAATTATTTCATACTAAAAGGAATCACCTATTAACATAATGAAAAACATTGAATCACCGTGCGATAATCAAGTCGCACCACTACCGCACCAAGAGGGGCTTAGAAACAACCTAAAACCACTAGAAATAACCATAAAAACCCATATATAAACCCTAGGATCTAAACTCAACCCCCCTGGTCACTTTTTACTTCACATAAAAAATAATAAACCCTATCCAAATAGAAAGAAACCCTAAGAAAATTGAAAGACGAATGAAATGGACTAACTTACTTGAGGGATCATGAAGAAATCTCCACAAAACACTATTATCTGAAATTTAAAATGGAAACTATTTAGGTGTTTTTAAGGGAAGAATGAGGAGTTAATTTAGGGACTATAATAGATGAAAAAGAGTAATAATTTAAAGAGTTAAGAAGGAATAAATTTACCACTTCAATTCTGGACGATTTGAGAAACTCTATAATGTTATGCACCACTTAGCGAAGCAGAATAGCTCCAAAGAGGTGGAAAAGAGACTGGGTGTGCGGATGGGTTCAATGGTCTTTGGTGAGGCTTGGAATCACTGAAATATCATCTAAATTGAATATGTTATTAATGAAGAAAATATTATTTTTAAAACTGGAAATGGGCTTCCGGGCAGGCCCATTCCATTAAATAAAAACCAAAATACACCTAGGTTATAGAATTCTAAAGGCTCCAAATTGATATGGTGGTCTTCATAGGTCATGGAAGGCTAAGTAGAAATTTTAATGGTTGAAAAATTTTGAAAAAAGAATGGGTTATAAAATAATTTTTTTAACTAAAATTGGGCTCACGGTTTGGCCCAATTCACGAAAACTCACCCATTCCTCCAAAAAATCTTGGGAAACCCCCAAAACTAAGAATGAATGGAAAATAAATGAAAAATACCATTAAAATATGTCATTTATGTGAAAAAAATAAATATCACTCCATTAATCGCTAATAAATAAATTATTTTACCCACAATATATTCTCAAGAATAACTAGTGTCTAAATAAATACAATCATGAATCCTTAAATAATTATTAAACCAAAATAATGAATATTCTTTATTAAATTTATTAAAATAATATTTAACTGATATACTTGGAAGAAATTAGTGTGTGAACCTCTTGGCCTCTTTCTTAGTGGAATTAGATAGATCCTGCCTAAATTTCAAGTTTAGCATCTAGCTACACACTATGGCACCCATAGAGAAAGAAGTTAACACCACAATGACGTGTCACCTCCTACGAACACTTACCGTGTAATATAATCCCTTTGTCTCAGTATCTCGAATCAAGTGGGTTCTATTATGGTTCCATCAACCCATGTGCTCGATTATTCTTTCTTTCACTTCCCATAATTAAAATTTCCCATTCCTTACCATGGCCATTGATTTATTTAGTCTCTATCAATTCCATCAAAGAGACTAAGATATCTACTTATGCTATGGAACAGAGGGGACAAATCATTTCTCACATTACATATTAATGTAGTATTACTCGTGATTCACCCAACATATCCTACCTCATTGTGAACATTATGTCATCACAATTTTTGTCAATACATATATGTGCGCGAATCGCAATACCCATTACTAATAATCTAAAATACAAAGAAACAATACACACGTATGTAGATAGGAACATGAAATGACACCATGAAATGTTGATTTCTGGATAGAGAGTCTCGTTATCATTATATTCTCTTGAATATTACCAAGGGAACACACCCTGATAAGGTGCCTCAATGTTTTATGAGTCCTCACCCCTAATGGCCTATATTATTTTTCTCCCTCAAATAACATCATTCGTCCGTAGAACATATATTCAAGAAAATGTTATGAAACTTCCAGGTTCTCATTATAGTAGGGATCCACTATGAACCTTTAATGCAATAGCTATCCTTAAGACATAATCACATGAATTTTCACGCATAAGAACAATCAATATGTGACAAGGTATTTATTAATGAATAAAGTACAATATAGTTGGTTTTAAGCCACCAAAGTAGTTGGTTCTAGCCCACTAACTCCAACCAAAAGCAATGAAATATATTTATTTTTTATAGTAAAAACCCATGATCTAGTTATATCATATCATTCTCATTATAATATCATCATATTAAACATGATATCATATCAAATTATCTATTATTGAAACCATTTATGTATCCCCTCATAATGAGTTTCTTATCTTCTCCTTTTTCGAGTTACCAATTATATGTACAAATCTAGTGATGTAAGAGAGATTTAATTTCTTCTCAGTACCATTATATTGAAATTACTAGTATATATAATGATATCAATAGTAGATATAATCATCAAACAGTAAGAAAATGTAATCATTCATTATTTAATGTGACATGTGAAACAACCCAATCTTGATTTATCCCTATTGTACCACTCAATTTATTATTAATGAATGCAATTTGAATTATTTTAAACATTCTATTACCACAATATTTTTATATCTTGATCAATGGAATATATTATTCTTTGTTAAATTCACTCATAGAGAAAACGTTATTTTACAGGATCATAACTAACTCTATGATTAGAATCTTGTTTCCATTAATAATATATCATTAATATATAATAATATGCTTCCTCTTGAACTCACATGAACCATATATAAATACAAATATTTACTCCCTTTATATTGGATATAATTTTTTTATAATAAAAAAACTACTTCTCACCTTCCTTGTTGATAATAAAACAATATCTCTTTGGTTCTCAATATTTCCTAGCTATTCTACACAGTGTTTAATGTCTCTAAAACAACTCCTCCAAAGCCATTTTATTGAGTTATTATTCATTTTCTAACTATTATATAACTTTATCACTATATTAAATAAAGTCTTTTGGTGCAAACATATCATGGGGAATAGAAAGATAAATTCAATTTCCTATGATTAATTGAGTATTAATGAAAATCTTTGTTTTCCTCCAAGATAGGAGTGCAAAATAATTAGTTTTCAGTAATTGATTAGTTGAAAATGTGGTTCTATTTTTTATTAATTTTTAAAATAATTGAACAATTGAAACAATAGTTTGAGAATTATTTGTGATATGGGTGATTGAGTCAGTTTTTGGTTTCCTCTTTCAATGTTACAACTGTATTAATAGTTGATTTTACATCTCATATTACTAATTGATAATTAAATTTCTAATAAATAAATTTATCAATTACAATTGGTTGTAAGTTATGATTGATACTATATTTATAGTATCATTAATTGGTTATTACAGCTTCTTATTATATTTTAGATTCAACAAACAACACCCATCCATCCTAGAGAAACTGTAATTAGATATTAGTTTTTCAAATTTAATTTAGAAGTGAATTCGTACTACCACACATGGACCATCTATTTAATAAAGCATTTACTTAGTTTTATTGTTCCTTAGGAAAAACAATAAATTAGGTAGAGGGAGTTGATATATTTTCTATCCATTATAGAAAACAACAAACTAATTCAAAACCTCAAATACTATTGAATTGAAACTTTTGTGAATCTTTTGAAAGCTAAAATAAATCAATAAAAAATAGTTTTATTAAATAACACTCAAATAATATGTTTTTATAATGTAAAACCTTCACATCCTTAATTTTTCATACAATTCCCCTCCATTCAAGGGGTGGATGACATGAATGGTTAAGAATATAAAAATTCAAACTTGAATAAAATGGAAATTTAAATTAAAAATGAAGTGGGAGTAATTCAATTGAATAAACTCATGATGCAAGTCCAAATCCCAAGTAGTTGCATCACATATCACATATAGATCATTGATTTTCTTCTCTTATGAATTATTCGAAAATCTTGTGATCTTATCCATTTATGAATTAGAAAATTCCCTTCCTTTTTATGGCTTAAAATCAATATTTTGAGTTAATCTTATATGAAATCGATGGACTTCCTTCTTGGGTGTTGACCAAACAATTTCATATGTTTAGGATAAATTATTAGAATCTAATTAATAAAATACATATATAAATGGTATTATAATTATTTTGAATGATTTTTGGATATTTCCCCTCACAACATGAACTAGACCTTCAATCTCCAATAAAATATATAATTTGATAATTGGTTAAGTATTGAACCAACCATCGGTTCATGGATCAACCTCATGATTTGGATTTAATTAATAAACTAAAATATATACTTAGTATCTATAATATGAATGGTGGGAGAGGATCATTGAAATGAATGTGTGGTTTTTTTAGAAATTTTCATATTTTTTACATACATTCATTTGAGTTTTTTCATGTCGTTGATTTTCTATGACACGATCGGTTGGATTTCACATGTGGTATCTTCAGAAATTTGAGTAAAGTTTACATTGGGTTGTTTGGATTAATCAACAAATAAATTTCCAGAAATGATTGATTAATATATTATGTTAGAAATGTGGCCAAATGGAAGACTCAATATATGGTGAGTCAATATCTTATTATTAAAGGTTGAGGATATTGTGAAATTCTATACATGATGGATTTTTTGAAACAATTATACAATTCTCATAACTTCAATGATATAAATATAGAAATTATATAAAAATATTTTTTTTATCAAAACATATAATAATTAATTTAGTATTTTTTATATTCATTCCAATGACCAAATAAAACAATTAAAATACAATATTTATATCTTTTTCACTTTACATCACAAAATTCATATGTAATTAAAACATGTGACAAATACCGAATTTAATATAAAATAGTGGGATTAAAAACTTTAAAATATAAAGTGAAATATTATAATGTATCATCTCTATCAATTCTATCATAGTTAAACCATGGTCTCAAGTTAAGTGAATTTAAAAAAATTACTAAATAAAAATTCTAATAATGGCCCAATGTGAGTCACTTTTTTGAACCAAAATTTTTCAGGTTATCATACCTACTAATAAGTCATGATTACATTGTCTCCATTTTATACATTAAAAAATTACCCCTCATTTCATTCACTTATACACTCTTATAAATTCCTTCATGGAAATTTTTTACTCAATCGCTCAAGAGACATTTTCATGAAAGGTTTTCCCTATTCTATGTTCATACGAGATTTACCATAGGTTTGATTAATTAATTATTCATTAAATTAAACTCATGTATTTGGTTCCCATAATTAGGTACTAATTAGGGTTATTCTTATACTAATATTTTGATAGGATTTTAATTTTTAAACTCTTGAGGTGGAATGAGGATGCATGTGTCTATGATAAAGCACAATGCAAGATTTTCAATTTACTCCAAGAATGGACCATCCCTTATCATACTTGTTAAAAATATCATATTCTTTTATATTATTTATCTATTTTAATCCCACAAATTTTATTTGGTTATAATTGGAAGACATTCCACTTTCTATTTTATCTACTATATTACATGAACATTTTCTTTGTTTAGTTATTCTCTTCAAGAACAAGAGGTACATTGAATTTTATTATTTGGTCTTTGATTTATTACTATACCTATATTCATCATAATTATTTCTTTCTTATGATCAACTTTATTAACACTCTTAAAACATATATTCCTTCAAATTCCATCCCCTAATAGCCACCCCAAAATAGTCTTCATATGGTCTAGTATATTTAAACCAATTTTTACTCCATCCAACCTCCATGATCCTCCTCATCATTATAATCCACCCATACAATTTATAAATGATATAGAGTCATAATATTCTCCCAGACTTCCACTCTTTATTGATGTGTTTTAACTTTTATTGAGAGATTGATTCTCCTTAGAGTCATATTAATTTTGGAAAGGGATAAATATTTTCTCTTCAATATAGTAGGAGTGTTTCATTTCTATCCTTGAATGATACCAACAATATTTTTCAATTCTTACTATCACGATTTTCCCCAAATGAATCTACAAAAAATATGAAAAAAAATATTCTTTAGATTAAAAAACATTTTACCAAAAAAATGAATTTTCTCAACTCCAATTCTCTTCACCGTATTTTAGTTCATCAAAAAATCATGAATAAGATTCTAGATCAAGGTGTCATGGTATGTGTTTCTTAAAATGTGAATTCATAAATAATTAATTCATGGATTAAAAGTGCTTGAAGATATTAATGTATAGTCAGCACTGAAAATAAGGTTCTATATAAAAAGTTGTATTTTCATTCAAAATAATGAATCAATCATTCACTACACAAGGATCTTTAATGCACTATTTTTTGACTAGATCACATAGAATGTTATGGTTATTTAATATGTTTTTGGTTCTTTAAAGAAAATGAAATTATAATTAAAATATAAAAATTGAATCTTATGTATCATAGGTAAGTGATTAAAAATATAGGATAGTGTGTTGCGATATGAGTTTTAAAAAATAGCTAGTCTATTAATTTACCTCACTTAGAATTTAAGAACAATGGTTTATAAATTTTCATCTAATGTGAGTTGATCAGTAAAATTACTTTATCAATATTCACATAAACTTAATGCTTTCATGTTTTTTATAGTTAAGCTCAAATATTTTAGAAACATGATGAAAATGAAAATAAGTGTCCCAAAAATCCTGAAATGACAAAAAAATTAAATATAATGAATTTGGAAAACCATAAACTATACGGTTCACTCCCCCACACATAATTGAAGTTTTTTCCGAAATTAATTGAAAATAATTTACCTCAAAATTTCAAAATAACATAAGTAAATAAATTAATCAAAATTAGTGGTAAACAAGGTGGGTTTTCTTTGATAGAAAGGGCGTAGGAGTGTAAGCTCCTCTAAGTGTTCTTATGGTAGATTTTCATGATATTTATTCATACTATTTCAATAAATAGTGAATTTTTTCTGGTTTCATTATTAACAACATGTAAAACCCTAAAAATTGATACATTATAAATTATTAAAGTAAATTTATATATATAATGAATTCTTTCTAGAATTAGATTTAGTGATTAATTAAATACCATCAGTTTTTATGTAGGTTGAAATTTATTTTTTTTGAATAAACTAATCATGAACCACTGTTTTCCATTACATAATGATTTTTTTAATTTTTATTGGATTCTATATTCATTACATCATTCACTTTTATCTACAATTTCCTCTCTTTTCTAGTTTTTTCTATTTATAGATTAATTTCTTTAGTATCTCATTATGTGTTGTGTTTCAGATCAATAGGGAGATAACAACCTTCACCATAAGTCAATAAGGTTGGGATCAACTATATGGGAATCTTCTAGACAATCCTATAAACCATTATGTTTCATTCAACTATTACCTCTCATCTTGACAACGTGGTTTCAATGTATTCTCTGAAGTTTCATTGATCACTGTATTTGAATCATTATCATGTCCATTTTTTCTATATATGGTCAGAGAGTATGTATTGTGACATACTATATATTTTATTTAAGAATATCTTATTATCCTATTATAAAATTGAATTAATTGGTCATATATGATGGATTTTGGCACTCCAAACCAAATAAATATTTCAAGCCAGGAAAAATCACAAATATCCTTAGAGTCAATAGTTTTGTGTTATTAATATCCCCCCATTAGGAAACATAATCAGTAAAAAAGAATAAAATAGTTAAAAAACATTGTAATGGTTCTAATAAATTATATTACCTATACATTATAAATTTCATATAATTAGAGGGGTTTTAGGGTATTTATTATCTCTTAAAAATATATTTAGAAAACTAGAATATTTTTTATTCATTACAAAGATCATGTGTATATTTTAATAAACAGGGCCAATACATTTAATATTTCAAGACATTACTTGATTTTCATTGATTTCTAATGTTTCCTAAATATGACATTGTGTGAAAAAATTCTAAAACACACTCAAATTAACATTAATTCAAAAATTATCTTATTACTTGATCATTGTAAATTTTCCACATATATTGGTCTCCCTAAATGAAAAATTTAAATTTAGATTTAGGGCATTTTTTTGGGATTTTAAATGAAATTATACCCTTTATATTTAAAAATAAGTTATTATATATATAATTATTTTATTATAATTATACTTTAGTTATATTAAATTGTTATCCATGAAGGTTTTCATCCAATTTTTCTTAATTTTCAATTTATGCTTCAATGCTGTTAGGAAATATTCTCAGCTAATCTGCTAACTAATTTATTGAAAATTTTCTACCCCTAATCTCTAGGATTATCTCTTAAAGTAGCCACATCCACCTAAACTGTATATTCTTTGAACCTTACTTCTGTATCAAGTATATTAGGGATTCATGATCAAAAATGAAAGTGACTTTCATTCTGGGGAAGTAAGATCTCATTTTTTTTAAAACAAAATAAACTAAAATATATTCATTTTCAGTGGTTTTACAGTTTATTTGGATATAATATTTTCTCATATTGGTATATTAAAATAATTTTTTATGCCTTTATTAAACAGGGATTACACAACCCTCATATCCTGGTTTTAAGAATCACAAGTAAGATCCAACAGTTTTTTACCAATTAGGTGTCTACATCATTACTAGGGTTATTAATATACATTTTAGTTCATTATATCCTTCCCAACATTTATAATTGAAATAGAAATAGTATATTATAAATTTATCCATGATAGAAGTATATAGATTATATGAGAGTGCTTGATAATCCTCCTTTGAAACCCAAAATATCCTAACGAGGATCTAACTTTTTTCACTGCTGTTTGGGTAATGAAAAAAAAATTACCACATCAATTTTATCTACATCATTACATAATCCAAATGGAATCCATATATTTTCATAGGATCTAAATGTACAAGTGAAAATTGTATTTACATGGTCTTTGAGGGAAATGGGAACTGTAAAATTGTGTGAAAACCAATATATAAAGAAATATTCTATTTTCACTTCCAACCACTCAAACATATCATCAATGTATATAATCGGTAAGTGATATTTCCTACTCACCTAGTTTACATTACCACATCCTATACACACTCTATATCTAATATCATGTCTCAATAGGATTAATTAATTTTATTCATTTTTACAACGATCTGGATAGTTTTTGTAACAAACTACATATTAATTAATGAAATTTCCTTACATATGGTTATTTTATCTAGTATTATTCACATAAAATACCTTATATAATAAAATACATACTTTATAAGTGAATAATGAATAAAATAAGAGGTATTTATTGAATTTAAGTAACTCATACCAATGGAATTGTAATAAGATATTTGAAATTGTAATGTGACCATTATGAATATTAATATGACCAATAGAATAGTAAATTTATGTAAGAAATTATAAATAAAATTTTAGAATCTTATATGTAAAAATATGATATATTTATACCTTCATATAAGTAATTAAATACTTTAAATATAACAAATTATGTGTTTTTATTTTGGTAAGTCATAAATATTCAATTAAAATTTATTAATGAATATAATGATTTAATGGAATTTATTTTCACAAAGTATATTCAGAATTTTTTTTCTTAAGATTATAATAAAATTTTATGAGACCTTAATAATGTTTCAATGTGTTATAAAATTTTTTATAGTTGAAAAATTGGTATGTTACAAATAACTGATGATAAAATTTAAAAATTAAATTTATCATATATAGAAAATTATTTTCATTAAATTTAATCCATTGATGAATTATAAACATCAATAAAGGCTAGGGTTGATTTTTCAGTTTTTTATAAAATAGTCAATTTTTTTTGTTAATAGTGAAATAGGGTAATTTACAGTATTTAACAAAAAATTGATTTATTTAGTCATGGATGATTTATGGTGTATTTAATCAAATAATATATAATTTAACTTCATTATTTTAATATATTTTTTGAAAATTTAATATTTTTCATAATCTGGATCCAAAATAATAGACTAATGATTACAATAATAAAAAAACACCCCTCTTCCCCACTATAAATACCACCCATCACAATCTCCTCTTATCATACCTTCAATGATTTAAAAATTATACAATTTCAGTGAAATAAACTTCCCACAACCCCACCCCACGTCCATGATCCTCTTTGGTGTCAACAAAAGGTCAAAAGAAATCCCTTTAATATGTATCTCAAGGAGGAGTATTCAAGAGGTAAATATCCTCTTTCTTTTCTTGTATTTTCTTCTCAATTTCGTTTATATAATTATCCTTCCGTCACATCCCATATACAAACTAAAATATTAATTATTGTATAATTTATATAATTGAATGATATTACCTCAGTTGAAAAATCCACCACCAATACTCTTCTCATTTTCCTTTTAGTTGAATGTATAAAACATCGTTCGAGAGGTGTCAATTTACCACCATCATGGACGATGTGTTTTTCTAAATTCCACCACCAAAGTCAGTTATAAAAAATAATTATCATTAAAAATCTTTATTTATACATGTTATAAGGTATTTATATTCTAGACCAAGTATATATACATGATATTAATTAAAAATAGAAAAGTAGTTTGCGATGATCAAAAAAATGCCAAAATAATCCAAACAATTTTAATTGAAGTTTTATAAAATGAATCATGTTCATATCAGGACAAAAAATAAAAAAATACCATTAAATATTATAGATGTTCATTAATAACATATAATTTCAATTTAGGAAAAATATTTCCATTTTACATGATCTTCCATATATATGTATATGTAAATCGATCAAGAAAACCAAGGAAAATAACACTCTCAAACAATCAAATTAAGTCTCATAACTCATAAAAAAGGACATAAATGTACTTAATAAAATTATAATAAATAAAATAAAAGTCTAAAAGGTTCTGAATTAATTTTTTAATTAATCTAATTTATTATCTCAAACATTGAGCACAAGTTAAGAACACATTCATACATAAGGTAAGGGTTTACTTTTAAACCTCCATTTTAATTCGGGTTATGATTTACCCCTCATTAAACCAATGTAATTATTCATTATTTTTATACTACTCTTAAAAATTCTCTGTATGTGTTCCCAAAACATATATCTATATCATTTTATCTTTATTTTTTTGGGAAATACATGTTTAACAAGTTTCCCTTATCAAAAATATCTGGGTGACAATTTCAACCACTTTACACCAGTGTCGTTTTTCATTATTTTTATGGGAAAAAATAATTTTTATTTTTCATAATTTTTTATATAAACCCAAAATTAAAAAATATAATTTTTCAAGACACAATTTGTTATTCTCTAAAAATAATTTTGTCCTATAATATATTATAGATGGTATATGAAAATAGATAAGAATTTTTGAATTTCCCACTAACTGAGGATGCATATCGAGAATAATTGATTATATTAATTTATTTCAACACCTCTATTGAATATTATGATTTATATATTAATATTATAATCTACCATATTTTAATAATTTTTTTATGACCAACTTGACTGTGAATGTTCTATCTTGATAAAATTAACCATACTACTCAGAACTGTTACTTATTATGTTTACAGGATGGGAAATGTAATTTATATTTAATATTTAAATATTATTTATGTTTAACCCAATTCATATGAGAAATTGATTGGAATTTTTATATTTTTAGTGATACCCTCAATAACCCTTTGATTTATTCGTAGGTCTCATGAGAATAAACAAAAACGGATTTGGTAGAGTCCTTAACCATTTATTTTTAGATATCTTTTCTAAGGCCTCAACAATTTGTTTAGGATGTCCAGAATTGTACATTCTCTCATTATGATATTATTAATTGATATATCGTATGATTCTTCAAGTAGTATAATATCTATAGTTACGTTTCATGTTATTATTCATTTGTAATTATTTATTCATCTTTTATTCCAATCTTATTTTGCTCATGATGATGTTTTATTGGAATTTATTTTAGGTATTAACATTTACTTATTATTTTTTTCTATGATAGATTCCTCTATCTATGATAACCCCTTTCATATGTTTTATTTTTCCCTAGGATACGAATATGTATATTATGAATGACTTGTAGGGATAATCTAGGAGTTCTGGATGCTTACAATGGAGTCACTATGTTGTTTTCCAATTCAAGTTGTAATGTAAAAGAAATTCTAGTTTTATGAAACTAATAATCTATATGGTCATTCAGGTTGTGAATTCCTTGATTCTTATATCAATGTAATTATGTAAAGCATCAGCTCTGAGAAATAAGGGTTTGGGTCTTTACAGTTGGTATTAAAGAAAGTTTAGTATAAAACATGGAAACCGGATTTAGAAAACATTGATTAGGGAAAAACCCCTATGACAGACATTGATGATAAACCTGGAAGAACACCCTATAATTTTGGTAAAGTGGATCTTATGTGGATCTTATTAGAAATACATCAATTTCTGGATACTACAAGTGGATATCATTAGGAAAACAAATGTACCTAGGGTAACAACTCAAACAAGGTATCTCAGGCCTAACTTAGTGTAACCTCATACATAGAAACAGTCCTTAATGTGCACCTATTTTGACACTCCCTGGGGATATATTTAGGATAATTCACATTTTTATTACAAACTATTTTATATTATTTAAAAGTAAATATGTGCCCAAAAAGTGTTTTTAGTTTAAGATTATTTATGCATTAATTTCTCATTTATGTTATGTGTTATGATATTTCGAAATTTTGAATTTTTATTAATAACCTAATTGTGTGTATTTCATTATTTGGAAATGGTTCCTAGTGAAAGGAATGGAAACCGTATCGGGAAATGTATCCCATGTAGCTATTTCCCACCTATGCAAGATAATGGTATTGGTACTGGTGTTGTAATTGGTGCTGAGATACTTATAAATATACTTGTACTGTGGAATTAGATTATGAATAATAGCCTTACCCATATAGAGCTTCTTGATCTTAAATGTGGAGGAATAATGTTAAACCACTTCATGAGACAACAACCTCCATCATTCATTTGGAATACAAATCCATTCGTAGATGAGTAGTGGATAAGTTCCTTAGAGAGGATATTTCTCACTTTGAGAAGTAACCAAAAGGATAAGGTTATCATGGTTTTTTATAATATATCTAGATATATTGATTACTGGTGATCGTTAATTCAAAACACAGAAGAGTAGGGATAAATTAAAAATATGTAATTAAATGATTCAAAGGAAACTTTCATGGAAAAATAATTCCATCTCAAATAGTATATATATATATAGAAATAATTATTTATTATATTATAGAAAGTGGATAAAAACATTTCTAACATGGAATCAAAATTTAAAAGGGTAGAAATTAATTTCATAATCTAAATATATAATCCATGGATTAATATTGATAGATTATTTTATTGGATAAAAAAATTCCTCCAAAGGGCACTTCTCTCCCAAACCTTCTCATCATATGAATATATAGATTCATGTGCTGTCAAGGTAGAGAAATAATTCTCTATAGATTATGAAATTTTGGGAATGAAAGATAAGAAGTCGGTGTTGAAGGAAACAGATTATTAAGGGAGGAATAAAAATAGAATTTACCAACATGAGATACATATGGAGGGAAACATCGTGGTGCTTACTTAAAAGGAAAATAAATTTATTATAAGAGTAGAGAAAAAGGACACCAAACCTATTATTGTAAGGGAATGAAAAAAGATACCAATTTTCGATGCTAAATTTGTAGGGAGATAGGAAAAAATACAAAAGATTTTCCTAATCATCTAGGAAACCTTATGCAGAAAAGTCCACGGGAGCATGGATAATCATATGTGATCATAACTTTGGAGGATAAAGTTTATAATGATATGGTGGAAGGTACATTAATCATTTCCTCAAATGTTGAAAATGATTTATTATATTATGAATCATCTCATTATTATATATCTACCTATATTTTCAAGAAAATTATACATTTTCCTTTTGATTTAATAAAGTATTTTTATATCAAAACTCTTAATAGAAGTATCATTATAACAAAGATGTATCGGTTAGTCCCTTTAATTAAGCGTAAACATGATTTAGTTTCAAACATTTTTCTTATTAATATAGTTGATTTTAATATAATCATTAGTATGGACTCGATTACAAAATATGATGTGAAAATATATTACAAGAAGAAGGAAGTTAAAATTTTTAAGGAAGAGGTATAAGGCTATATCTTAATAGAAAATACATCATCAAGGGGTTATTTTTCAAATCCACCCCAGTAGCCCTGTTGAATGAAATTCGTGGAGATAAATAGAAAACATCATATATGTATGAGGAAATAAATGTTCAAATATAGGATATACTTATTGTGAAACAATACATTGATGTATTTATTAAGTATTTTACTAGAGACTCTCTGGAGTGGGAAATTGAGTTTTTGATCAATTTATTCCTCAATGAATAGCCAATATCAAAGACTTCTTAAAAAATAGACACTATGGGATTAGTGGAGCTAAAGAAACAGCTATAATATTTGATTAATGAGGTATTTATTGACCCTAGTGTTTATAGTAGGTTACCCTATTCTATTTTTTAATAATAAGGATAGATTCATGAAGCTATCCATTTACTATAGAGAAATAAATGCTATTATAACAAAGAACAAGTATCCTCTACCTCACTTTGATTATTTATTTGATCAAATTCATGGAGATCAATTTTTTTCAAGGATTGACCATCATTATGGATATCTTGAATTATGTATAAATAATAAAGATATTCAAAATAAAACATTTTAATCTAGGTATGGACAATATGTGTTTATTGTAATGCCATTTGGATAGTCTATTGCACCCTTTGTTTTCATGGATATAAAGAATAGATTTTTTCGAATATATTGATGAAATTTCTGTGGAATTTATTAATAATATCTTGGTATACTCTGAAATCGATGAATTCCATGAGAACCAATTGTGTAACGATCTTAATAATCTTACAGGAATATAGTTATATGTTATGTTTAGGAAGTGTGAATTTTGGATTCTGTCAGTTTCTTTTCTTGGACATATTTTCTCTTAGGATGGAACATCAGTTGATCCTTGGAATACCAAGGTGGTCATGAATGACCTACACCAATAAATATAATATAGGTATATAGTTTCGTTGGATTACAATGTTATTATATAAGTTTCACTAAAAATTATTTCCAATTTTCTTACTCATTAACCAAACTTATTCATAAATGGGTTCAATTAATATGGACCCAGTAATTGGTGGAATGTTTTGAAGAATTAAAGAGGATATTAGTGAATTATCCAATATTAACTCTACCAGTATAAAATGATGGATTTTCGGTTTATTGTGATGAATCAATGAAATAATTTTACATGTCCTTATGAAAAATGATAGAGTTATTTGATACGCATCATGGTAGTTAAAAATTCCGGAATAGAACTATCTGAATAATGATCTTGTGTTAGCATCCATAATCCTTTATCTGAATATACAATGATATTATCTCTATGAAGAATGATGTGAGATATATATATATATATATATATCATAAGAGCTTAAAAAATCTTCTCAAATAAATAACTCACTAAGAGACAATGGCTATGGCTCAAGCTAATCATGGATTATTATTGTTCAATGCACAATCACCCAAGGAAGGAAAATAAGGTAGTCGATGAATTGAAGAGGATAGATCATGTATTTCTAAACAAAATTAAGTATTAAAGGGAACCTATAGTCATGGATCTAGTTAATATAGATATTGTAATTATCATGGAAGGAGAAACATCATAATTTTTTTTAAAAATAAACCTTATTTATTAGAATGGATTAATATTTCTCAATCTAAATATGATGAATTTCAAAAGATAATTAATCCTATGAATGATGTGATGTTGGAAGAATTCATATATAAGAATAGAATTTTTAAATTTAGAAAGATACTTTGTGTTCACTTCATTCCAAAGATAAAAAGAGAGTTATTAGATGATTCCCATTACTGAAATATCTTTATAAACTCTTGTAAAACTATGATTTATAGATATTTGAAGGAAAATTTATTGTTGGATTATTCTAAGAGTGAAATTGCTAATTTTGTATGAATATTTTTTGTCATTCAATAGGTGAAGGATAAAATTCAACATCCAAGATGGGTCATGTCACCTTTACCAAATCCAATATGTAAATGGGATGACATTACTATTGATTTTTTCCAAGGGTTACATAAAAAATTAAGAACGAATGATGCAATATGGGTAATTATTGTTCAACTTAACAAATCTACACATTTCCTTGTTATAAAAGAGGATTTTCCTCCAGAGTTACCTACATTAATTTATATTAATGGTGTTGTAAGACTTCATGGATAACCTATTTCAATATTTTCTACTCATGATCCCCAATTTTCATCAAAATTATGAAAAAATCATTAGAATGATTTTGATAATGAGCTTCATATGAGTATTTATAATAACCCTCAAACTGAAGGGCTATCAAAAATTACAATTGAAGAATCATAAGGAATGTTGAGATCATTATCTCTCAACATTAAAGGTATGTGGGATTAGTAGTTACATTTGTTTTAATTTTATTATTATAACAGTTTCTGTTAATTTATTCAAATGGAACTATATGAATCTTTGTATAAAAAGAGATTTCGTACAATAACATGTTGGGACGATTTTGGTGAAAGGAACATTGTACGACCCAAAATGGTGGTGGAAAAAATAGAAAAGGAAAATAATATTCAGGAACATATCAAAGAAGTACAATATAGGAAAAAATATATGCTGATAGATGTTGGAAATATATAATGTTTCACATGGGAGAGCATATTTTTCTGAATGTATCTTCATAGAAGGGTGTCATAAGGTTTTGTAAGAAAGGGAAACTAAGCACTGGTTACATTGAACCATTGGAAATTATGGAGAGAATTAGAATCATGGCATATCCCTTGTAAATTCCACCTTTCCTTTTCAATGTTCATAATTTATTCCCCATCTCTTTGTAAAGGATGTACATGATAAACCCAATGCATGTCCTCACTTTTGAAGGAATAGAATTGTAACTTAATTTATCTTGCTATGAAGAGTCCATCTAGATTTTGGATATTAGATAATTGGTTCTGAGGAATCAGATGACTCGGTTGATAATGGTACATTGGAAAATGCATAAAATTGAAGAGGCCAAATAGGGTCCAGATTAAATTATGATGAAAAACTATCCAAATATTTTTATGGGTTGAAATTATTTCAATTTAGAGTATGTAATTTTAGGAGGATTGGAGATGATAATGACGCAGAATTATATCAATGAAATTCAGATTATTATAGTTATTTAATATTGTATGAATCTGGTAAAATCCTTTATAGAATACAATACAAACATTATAAATGATTATTTAATAAAATAATATGTATTTCTAGAAGTTCAGAAACCTATATCAATGGAACAGTATCATTACATTTGGAATAGTAAAGTTACCACTAAGAATAGTAATATGATTAATATAATAGTTACTTCACTACTGAAATAATATATAAAATATGGGTATCTTATAAATGAAAATATGATATATTTGTTTCTTAATGTGTGTAACTAAATGTTTTAAAAATAATAGGTTAAATGTTTGACTTTTTACAAGACATAAATAATTAATTAAAATTTAATAATTAATATAATGATTTAAAGGAAATTTTTTTAACAAACTAAATTCATAATTCGTTTCTTACAATTATAAGATAATTTTATGAGGCCATAGTTACTTTATTGAAGTGTTATAAAATCAATTATAATTTTAAAATTATTATTTTTCAAATAAATGATGATTTTATTTAAAACATAAATTTATCTTATTTGGATAATTATTTTCAGAAAATGGATTAAAATTTTGAATTCTGCACCTCAAAAAACTTTATGGTGAATTTTATAAATTTTTATAAAATTGTTGATTTTTTTTGTGAATAGTTAAATAAGATAATTTATTGTATTTAACATAAACATTAATTATTGAGTCATGGAAGATTTATATATGATTTAATCCCATTATATAAAAATGTTCTTCGTTATTTTTATTTATTCCTTGATAACTCTAAAAATATTCATATTCATGAGCCAAAATAATTAACTAATCATTAAACCAATAGAAAAACACCCCTCTCCCCCACTGTAATACCACCCCTATCCACATCCTCCCCTCACACCATCAGAGTATTTATACTTGTCCAATTTATTTCCAATACTCTTCCTAATCCCCTATCCCATGTCCAAGAGCCTTTTTTCTCAACAAAATAAAAAACCTATCCCATAAGGAGGTTCTTAAGGAGAGAATTTAAAAGTTAAAAATCATCATTCTTGTCCTTTATTTTCTACGCAATTTATTTTCTTTACTTATCCTTCTGTAGATACTATATCATATGTGAAATAATAAATATAATATGTTTTATATAATGTAATTTTATTATATAAAAGGAAAAATCTACCATCATTTTTCTCCTCATTTTCATTATATTTTTAAGATGAAAATATCATCCAAGAGGTGATGATTTAACGCCTTTGTGGAGAATGTGTTTTTATTTTTCAATTTTTCCTCAAGGAATGATATTAAACAATAATTATGGTTGAACTGTGTTTTATTATACATATTATAAGATATTTAGTGTTCTAGGGTCAGTATATATACATGATATTAATGAATATGACAAAACTAGTTTGAGATGATAAAAAACGACAAATATAATCGGAACAACTATCATTAATGTTATATCTAATAAATCATATTCACATATTGAAATAAAATAATATATACCTCCATTAAATATTCTATATTTTCATTAATAATATTTAATTTCAATTATATAAAAATATTTCAATTTTACCTAATCTTCCATATACATGTAAAAGAAATATGCTCAAGAAAACCAATGAAAAAAACACTACTGAATAACAAAATTGGATCTCAAACCCCATCCAAAACACCATAAAACAAAATTATAAAAGTATACTAAATAAAATACATGTTAAGTTGGTTATAAATTAATATATTAATGAATATAATTTCATTATATTGGTCATTAATCTCTAGTGAAAATCATTTTTAAACTAAGGTATGGGTTTCATCCTAACATCCATTTTATATCATGATATTTATTATCCCTATTTAGACCAATTTAATTAATAATTATTTTTATATACTTATTATAATTTTCAAAATGTTCCAAAATCATGTATATATATCAGTTCATCTTTATTTTTTTCCAAAATACATGTTTTTGATATATTTCATTCTATATTCTTCTGGGTACACAAGCGTGATTACAAAGAACTTCTCGACCTATTATCCATTTCAAGTATCATACAAAATATTTTATAAGACACCATAATTTTTCTAAAATTAATTTTTTTAATGAAAATCTATATTTTTATTCCTTGGTTTTATATAATCAATTATGAAAAATATAAGTTAATTTTGCCAAAGAACCCTCCTTTGCAATGTAAAAAAAGTGTATTTCTCTCAATAATTCCTCGATGATGTTTTTAGAGTATTTTTATTGGTAAAGGTATAAAATTATGAAAATCTCACCCACTGACACAAATTAATTTAATTCCATAATTATTTTAATCTTATTATATACTCGTTCAAGTATATATTCATTCCATTGGTTGTTTTTATGTTACCAAACTATATAATGAACTTATAATTCTAAAATTGAAATAATTTCAATTTTATATAATCTAAAAATATAAATAATGTTATATTTTTAAAAAAAATTAAAGTACTAAACGATATTGTGTTATTGTATTCAAATAAAATATGGTTTTATAGGAGGATTTAATTAAGTTCATTTTGTTATTTATAATTATAGTCATGTTTTTTCCACACATTTCGAATATTAAAATATATTTCTAATTGTGAGTGTTTTTTGGAAAATAATGGCTATGTCAGGTGTGTTTAATAAGATAAAATAAAATTTTATGGATTTTATATCTCCAATATGTACCTAGTTGGGTGTATATGGTATATAGTGTAGCTGATTGGGTTGATGGACCCCTCGTTGGGGCCCACGGGTGGTTGGAAATGGAGGATAAATTAACAATTTTTAGAAAGATTAATTTTTTAAAACAATGGGTGGAATAATCATTCTATCCCCTCTATTTGAAAATACCTTTGGGGTTTTATGGTTTATTCAGCTATTTTTAGATGGGAGGTTATTCCTTTTATTCTCTCTTCTCCCATCTTTTCTTTGTTTATTCTATGAAGGCTTGGGTTCATTAATTTTTTGGTTGATCTGATTTACTCCCTCCTACTTCTTATTCAGTGATTCAATTATCCCTTTCCATATTATTCATGTTATTTGTAATTAGGTATTTATTACTGATTCCAAAAAAGGATTTTAGTTTCAATTCATTTTATTAAATGGGTTTCTGTTATAATAAATAAAATTGGATTTGAATTGGTGATCATATATTGTTTTGTTTGATTCTATTACATATAAGTCATTACTATAATTTATTTTAGTTTCTCATCAATTTGGGATTGAATAGGTCGGAAAATAAATATTTTTTATAGGAATTTTTTATCAATAGGCTAAGGGTGATGTCTAGAGTAGTCCACACCCCACTGCTCAAGGTTTCATCAAGGATACATCACCTAGAAGGATATTTCATTAATATTAATGGTTGAATAATTATATATTAACTATGTAAATTAATTATTAGTTAATTATAGCTGATTATGAATCCTATTAATTTATTTAGGGTCTCATGAATGATGATGAATTTTGAAGAATGGTTTCTCAATTATGGAGGGATATTTAAAAAAGTAAAAACACTATATTTAATCTATGTGGTCCCTAATATTACTAATTTATATAGTTGTGTATATATTCCAGGGATTGTATGAGTGGTTAAGTAGGTGACAGTTTCACAAGACGGGACCATGATAAGGTTCCACTATCTTACAGGGGCTACATAGCTCGTTAGTCTCTTCATAAAAAATTAGGAATTTTGAATTTATATCTTATCCATCAAAGGTGGTGTTTCTTTTACTAGAGACTTAACAAATTGTGAATTAGAATACCAGGAGGGTTTCAATCTATGAGTTATGGCCTTGATTACCTAGAGATGGTCATATATTGATGTGAAATTCTTGGTTTGAGTGTTTTCTAAGGGTGGGGTTATATATTCCTACTGGGTTCCCTACTCGATATATAGGAATAGGTAGGTATCTGTTAAAGACCAAAAATGGTTCCATCAGTGTCTTTAATATTCACTGAGTGAAGAGTATAGATTATCAATAATGTTATAGGTCCTCCAAACCCTCTCTATTGATTCATTGTATAGAAATGACCCTGGGGTCTAAGTTGAGAGTTATGAAAAATGTTATGTGACTCAAGTAATGGTTCCCTTTTATAAATCATAAAATTATAGACCATAGTAAGTGTATTATGTCATCCATTAATATGGGGTTGTTTTTTATAGGTTTTTTTAGCATGATTCCTACCATTTAATTTTGATTTTAGTTATCTTATTGAATTTTTATGTTTTTGAGATACTACAAGAGGAGTGAATTATTCACATTAATATGGAATGGGGTCAATTTGGTTGTATATTGAATAAAAATATAGAAAATGGATGGGTTAATGAGACTAAACCTAATGTATCTTATGATATAAATGATGAATAATTCCAATTTTTTTAAGAATTATCGGTGATATGTTTTTATTTGAAATTTATAGGCCTCTCTATACTACTGATAACGGATAAAATTCTATATTTTTTATTATCTATTATGTCTAGAATGATATATGAATTTTTATTTATGAGTTATATTTTTTGGGATGATATTCATGTTCATGATGAGATGATTTTAGACATATAATGAATTTCTCTCTATCCTAGTATAGTGGTAACATTGGACACTCTACATATTTTTTATTATTAGACATGGAAAAGGGATGTTATTCACATTATTTAATATTTCCATAAAAAGGGATGTTATGACCATATGTGTGATATGGTGTATAACAAGAAACATCATTCCCTATTATGTGATATAGACATGTAAAAGGATGTCATTCCCTCTAATTTGATAATTTCCATGTCTAGTGATTTTATCCCAATGTAATATAATATATTACATAAAATAATATGAAATTAAATTTTAAAAAACATTTTATGTTCTGTAGGACTCTCTGTGAAAATATTATTATTGAAAAACGGATGCCAGAGCAAGTGGAAATTTTTGAAGGAACGAATCTCACATGTTGTTTGGATCTGAATATGCATCGAGGTGTATTTGAGTAGATCTTGATGTGATTCATCCTCATATCTGTAGAAACAAAAAACTATTCCAAAATCTTACACCTCTAATAAATAATAGCATCCATTAGTATGATTCCCTTTTAATTTTATAGCTTGAAAATGAATTTTGTGGATGTTTTTAGATCTTTTTTGATCTTTCCATTCTTAGATTTATACAATAATTAACCTCTAAGAGACTTTAAAAAGAGATGAGTTGTTCATATTTCTACCAATCAAGAGATTTTTTAGGGGAGGATTAATAAATAAAAATTACTCCATTATCACACGTTTCTTTATTCCTAACAGTGAAAAAATGAGTAGATTTAATGATCTTATCAACAGAATTATTGGGAAAGGGGATTTAAGGATTCGCTGACGAATTATATAGGAAGGAGATATTTCCACATCATTTTCGCCTATGATGAACATAAGTGGTGCGAATGGAGATTTAGATCCAATCCTATGTGGCCTATATTTCTATGAATTCAAAAATTGGATATGATATTTGACACCTTAAATTTAATGAGTAATCATACGCAGGTATAGATTTGTATTTTTCGACTCAATTAGCTATATTGGAATTTATAAATCCACTAGCATATTCATATTCAGTTGGAAATCTGATTATAGTTGATAGGGAAAAATAACCATTCAATGTTTTGTTACATTATGAGTGTCCTAATTAAATTCTATATGGATATCACACTTGTGTAGGATGTGGTCCACAAAAAATGAGATGATTGAATTAATTTGTGTATTTTATAACAAGAAAAAAATCCAAATTAAAACATCATTATTTATCATGTATCTGAATTAACTAGATACACATTCTATAGTAATTGAATTGATAAGGGGAATAATAATGACATTGTTAGAATGTTCATTTATAAAGTGTAGGGGAAGCTAGAACCTCATCTTAAATCCAATGTATCGATAGGGAATGTCCCTGTGATGAAGGACTATCAGGTAACAAGGTAGTTGAGAGATACCCAAATATTCCATATGAATGTGGAAGCAATGGTATATCCCCTAATTAGGAGACACTTTGAGTGAATAATAATTTGACTACACTTATTGGATTATATGAGGGATAAGAGACTTCTAAATCCCTTTATATACATCATTTTATCTCACCTCTTTCTATTATCGAGATTCACACATTCATTTAAGTGGTTACTTCAATCCTTCAAACAAATATTCAAGATGTTTTAGATATTGGAAGGGTGTCTAGTTATCAGGAAAATCATGTATCATGTAGTTCGTTTGATCCCTTGTATCCTCTATAATTAAATTCACATCAACCTCAGGTGGATGATGTCACATATGAGCATAATTCTAAAAAAGGATTGGGTGAGATTGTTATAGATTCAATGAGGTTGCCTACTGATCATTTTTCACATGAACCTAGAAAGTATAATAATCCTAGTAATATAACTCTAAACTCTATCCTTTCTTTAGATCACATGGTTTTTTCTCTTGTTGGTCAGTCTATTGGATAATAGGAACCTCCTTTTGAGAACCATCTGGATTCCAATCAATCTAGTCCAGTGTGTGATATTCCATGGATGCAACCATCTGAGGTGGCCTTAGAAAATTTGGACAAACATGAGAGGCGTATTCATATTGATGGAAATTTTATGGATAGACATGTTGATATAATAACTCAGGAGAAGCCTCGAGAATATTCACATATTCTCAATGACTCTTTGCACAGGTTTGGAAAATCATCTAAAGATTACTCTTTCACATATAATATGGGTATTTATTTTGTTCAGTACACCCATGAAGATACACAAGAAATTACTCAATAGAATTCCTCTAATACTATTTTTTCTTAGGTTGAGAAACTAACCCTTCTTCACAAAGATAAAATGCCTTTTTCTCAAGTTCCTTCTGAAAAATCAGCCAAGCGGAAGATTATTAAGTACAGAGATATGGAAATTCATCATTACCAAAAAAAATCCACTCCACTATGTGGAATATTGTGGGATGATTACAATGAGTTCTTTCCCTCCATTGTTGATCCCACTAATCCATTTGAGAAAAATTATGAATTTATTGACAGAGGAAGAGGAAGATAAATAAATTTGTTCCTACCATATATGGATGGGAATAAAACTCGGAGTTTTATTTCCCTTATGAGATGAATATACTTTATTGGAACTATTAGTTCCACTAGGTCATATAACCTGAGAGGGTATGAATTATGGTATGAATGATTAAAACTATTTTTCCTTTGGATATTGTTTTATCCTTAAACATAACAGACTTCTCTCTTTCTCCCATAGAAATATATTAACAGAAATGTAATCATTCTCAGGAAACAACGATTTTACTTAGTTCACCATCATTAAGATATGTCCAAGGAGTAAAAAATGGTGATGTGCCTATATTCCAAATCCATTAAGATCACTACCAATTACCTGGTTCGGGATAGATCACTTCTATGCCCAGTCTCACTACCATTGCAAGGTTTAGTGTCTACTCAGTGTATTCCCAAGGGACACTCCCTATGTCTCATTATTTTTCTTAATGCCAATGGAAAGGATCATCATATCAATATTCCTTGGCTCAATTCTCTTGGAAGGGATCCACTCATAGTTTATAGAATTTCAAGTGCCTTCATTTTCATGAAATCATGCATACTCTACTATAGGTTGATGCTTTGTCAAAGTTCCTTTTTCACCCATGAATGAAATCCACTTGTTAGCATATTGTTAGTTAGCAAAAATTACGTTCATGAACTATTTAAGTCCCTTTAGAAACCACCTAATTCATCTATGAAACAAGTAGTTCACATGCTTCGTAGACTTCCTCTTCCCCAATATACCTCTTCTTCTTCATCTGTGTACTATATATGCGTATAAACCCCATGAACCGCCTTTATAAACCACCTGTGTGTGTTGCATCCTCTTACCTCTTCGGTTTTTTGTGGAATTCCTTCTTCCATGTACTACTTCTCATGTAGGACAATTTATCTTATGTGGAGAACATTCTTTTATGATCTATGTAGACCATGCAGGAACACTTTCATGGACTATACCCACGAAAAACGTCACTTCTCAGATTATTTCCTCGTGAATCAATTTAGAACATAGCTTAATTACCATAGTATAGATGTTATCATTTGAAAATCACTCTTGTTAATGAAGGTATCCATGCTTCTTATTTAAAAAACTCGTTTTGAAAAATCTACTAATATAATATTTACCCAAATCATCACCGTGTGTTGCTTCTTCTGTGAAACATTTCTCAACGAGGTCTACGTACATCCTTTCTACCATCCCGAACTACCAAATCACAATCTAATTTTCACTAATGAAAATCCATATCCTGTAACACAAGGCATTTGTGTACTGTTTTCCTCATGTGAACTCTGAGACTCCTCATGAACCTTTTTCCATCTGTGATTTGTATACCATGCTTTGGATTCCACATAGCACTATTATGAGGAAATTATCATTTTCAAAATTATTTCTTCATTCATATTACTATTTTTTTGGTCACCAAAATATATTTTGTAGTCTGTATACTATTCAATCTAACAAGTAAAACTTATCTTTTCTATTAACTAAATCTTGATTTTGAGGCCCAAAAATCGGGAAAACACTTGGAAACTGTGCCACCTTAAACATTTATTCCGGAAACACCAACGATACTCATTCGCGGTCATATAGAATTGTCAAAAAATATCACACAAAAATAATACTATGAGGATATATTGAGGGATTTTTTTCCAACATGAACTATCAAGTTCCAACCAATTTGAAAAGGCCACCTCACTGGGATATTTCATTGTGGTTAATAAACCTGTTATGATTGGTTTTTCCTAACCAAAAATGATTTTTAGAAAATAGAATGAATTAAAGTGGGCTCCCTTGGTTATTACATTATGGAAAAAACTCAAATTAATGTGATGTTTTGAAACATTTTGTATTAAAACATGATAGTATTTATCTTTACTCTTTTATAATGATTCAATAAGATGTCTCTATTGATATTGGAATTTATAAAACTTCATTTTCCCTATCCTTTTTTTATTCTGTTAACTCTTATCCTAATTGAAGAGACCTTTGGAAAGATCTAGAAGATAAACCTGATCAAATGTTATCCTGTTCGGTGATTTTGGGTGATTATAACATTATTTTATGACTTTATGAAAAAACTAGTACTCACTTCAACATGTTAAAAGAATCTGAATTTTATTCTATTGTTGAGAGATTTAATTTGGTTATGGTTCAGATTATGAGAGGACGATACACATGGAGAATATACACTCTCAATGGGAGGAAATCCAAAAAATAGGATAGATCCCTTTTCAAGGTTGAAGATTAGAATTATCCAATAAATGTATCTAGTCTTGTCCTTTCCTATTGTCACTCTGAACATAACCCAAGTTGGGTGGATATTTTCATTATAAAATTAAGGTCAAATCCCCTTCCATTTATGTTAAAAAAAATTAACTTCTTTTCCTGGATACAGGGATGTTATCATAAATTATGGGAAAATAACCCCTTCTAGAATACCACTTACAATTATATCCACAAATCATAATCATGTAAAATAGGAATGATTAGGGAAGTGATCAAATAATCCTTTTCCAATAAGAAAAATAGAATTAGGGACACTGAAATTAATCTCATACTCTTCAAAATTATAAATAGTAATCTGTGTTCTCCTACGATTGATGAGATCCATGATCTCTCTGATCTTGATGAAATTCTTTCTCTCAATGAAATATTGGACCAAAATAAATACAATATTATATGTCTTCATAGTAGAGATATAAACTCCATGTTATTTAACTATTGTCATTTAATGATAAGGATCAATTGAGGGGTCAATTATTATGAAATTAAAGGTTCTCTATTCAGTTCTAAATATGAGATTTCTAATGTTGTGGTCCCTTAATTTCAATGTCTATAATCAGTTAAATGAAAATATTATACAAAAAAACGTGTGGACAATATTAAACCCACTTTTACAACTTAGTATAACATGTTTCGAGAAGAAACTCCTCAGGAGAGGGAAATCAAGGATTCCATCACCTCCATGAATATTGATAGTGTTATGGTTCCTAATGAATTACCCAATGGATTTTTTTATATTCAATTGGGACATTGTGCATCATGATCTCATTAGTGTTGTAGAAGAGTTCATTAATTATGCATTCATAAATAATGGTATCAATTTTAACTTCATTTATCTGATTCTAAAAAAATAAAATGTGGGGGGTATCAGAGATTTTAGTCCATTTTTCATTAGGAATACGGTTCCAAAGTTATTTGAAAAATCATTTCTTCATGGTTGGAAAATATTTCTAAAGGCATTATAACTTAATTTAAATGTGGATTTCACCCTGGAATGTTCAATTATAATTTCCCTTTCAATACCTCAGAGTGTGTCAACATTATGAATAATAAGGAAATATATTGGATGTATTCACCCAATCGTGACATCCCCATGTACATTGACACAATAAAATAGAGCTTTATTTTATCAATTCCTATAATGCATAGTGTTTTTTCACTTTAATGAGTTTGGCCAAGTACCATCTAAAATGCAATGGGATATCTATTCTAATTAATGGGTCTGCTATAGTTTTTTCCCACTACTCTAGGAGAGTTATCAAAGGGGATCAACATTCTTGAATTCTCTTTGTTATGGATAAATATTTTCTCAGTGTTTCCATTTATGATATTGTGAATGTTGTGTTATACAATAAAATCAGTGTTTTATGGTATCCTTTTACTCGTTCACAACATATTTATGCTGATGATATTATTCTCTTTTTCTAATTTAAAAATATAATAGATTCATGCATCCAAATTTTTTTATCATTATGATAATGTTTTTTATCAAGTCATAAGTTAGAATAAGTCCTTTTTAATGTTTAGGAATAAAATTATTATCTCTAAGAAGAAAATTGTTACTAGAAAACATAGAATGATGAAGGGGTCTCTTCCTTTCATCTATCTTGGGGTGAAAATTTTCATCAAAAAAATCATAATGAATTACCATAGAAATATTTATTCCAGGATCATTTCCAATCTGGAAAACATCAAATGGAAAACCATCTGTCATGTGGGGAGGATTTTTCTAGTGAACTCGGTGATGAATTCCTTCTTTTTTTAGTTTAATATCTACAGATGACCTAAAAATATAATAAAATAACTCCAATTTTTGATTTTGAAACATTGTTTTTTAATAGATTTATTCATTAAATTATCCTATCATCATGGCTTGGAAGGAATGTGTAAACCCACCAAATATCGGAAAAATGTGAATTAATGATCTGAGAATCTTCATTGAATCTATTCTTAGAACCTTAAAATGGAATTTTTTACCATCTTTTGATACCTACAAGGAATATCATTATAATATATTCTCATTAAAATTTGAAAATGGATACTCCATGTATATTCCTTGATCTATTTATCTATCAATCAATCATATCAGAGTATATCATCATATTATGAATTACTTGCAATATAAGGTCTGTAAGTTGTCTAATCTCAATTTATAGATTACTCCGTAGTTGGGAAGGGAAATTTTTAGAGACATGTATATATCTATCTATATAAAACACTATTCAATTGTAGATGTAAACTGTAATGGTGATCCACAGGGGCCTCTTTCTCCTTATACAAGTCTTGAAAATGAAAGGTATTCCTATGTCGATGCTGATTTTATTTTATAGACTAAAAATTATACTTATAGGTTCATAAAATGGAAATATTATAGATAAAACTATAATATCACTATCAAAATTCCCACATGGATACAGGTTTTTATAAATCACTTTATATTTTCATCTCACAAGATACAGCTTTTCATAATTTGGAAATGTAGACTACCTATTCACAGTCATATATAGAAAATTGGAGTACATATTTTGAATTCCTATTATTTGTGTTTGAAGTATGAGGAATAAATCAATAATATATTCATTTTATTTTAGTGCATCAAGTGGATTATGGGACAATATATAGGAAATGTTTGGACTCATGATGAAGCTGGATGGTTTTGAAAACATGATGGTATCTATCACCAAAATTGGTAATAGTGAAAACATTTAGGAGATATTGACCAAAGAAATTATTTCCACCATTTACATATTATATAGACCATGAAATTATATAAAATATTAAAATAATAGTCCCCATTTATAAAAATAAATTAATTCCTCATACATGGAATTCATGGCTACCTCCAAAATCCATAGAGGTTCCATGATAAATGGCTTCTCTAATCTTATTATTATGAGTACTTTTTTGTCACTTGAAGTGAAAATAAGCCTCTAATTATAATGTTCATTATATGGATCCATCCAACCTCATTGTGGTGTAAATTTAATTTCTCTTTGGTGGATTCAACTGCACTATGATCATTAGTATGTGTGGATGTCTTCTAGTCCCATTGGGGCTTCGTTAAAAGTTGTTTCAATTAATACATTGGAAATATCTCTGCCATCAGTTTTGAGTTGTGGGTGATGATTAAGAACATATTATATGTTTTACATTAGGATCAGAAAAACCTTTTTGTGGAATCAAACTCTACTTTGTCAGTGCATACCTTAAATACTGGATCCATGAAATTTCCATGGAGAATGCTTGTGCCATGGATTGAATGCCTCTATCATATTTAGAAACTCAAGAAGTATGTCACTCTTTCTCACCAGGAGGCCAACTAAGATGTATATTATTCATCAAAAAGAGAAATTATGGACACTAATTTAATATTTTATTTTGTTATTATGTATTTTTATTCTCATATTACAGATATGGATGCATGTGGTTTTTTTCATTCTCACTTTTTATACCCCATTGTGATTCCTCATTCTTTATTTTATAATAACTTTTTTTAGGAATGGTCATGGATAATTCTTAAACTTTTTTGATTAGCGATATTCCAACTTATGATGAGATGGTAAAAGTTATGGGTTGTTATGCATACATTCATGATATATTATCCAAATGGAACATACTCCCCCCCTTGACTATTTATGTTATGAGGGACTTACTACCCTATATGGTTATTGTATCTCACACAGACATACTTCACCTAGTAATGGTGTATGTTATAAAAGATATACTATTATATGTTATCATCCTATCGAAGTGGGATATGAAACCCCTATACCATTTTACATAATGATGAATTTCGTACCCTAAATAGTGATTCTCTACAAATGGGATGTAATTCCCCTATTATTAATTATGTCATAAGGGATTTACAAAATTTTGTAATTATATTATTCAAGAGGGACGTTTTCCCCATATATGAAGTATTATTTATTAGTAAATACTTCTCAATGTGGGGGGATTATCTAGTAGGATAGTTTTCATCTAATTCATGAAAAAATTTCATTATTAAACAGACTACCACCAAATTCCTGATATGATTTACTTAGTGAACTAACCCTAAGGGAGTTATTTATATTGATAAACTAAAATCCATTAATGGATGCATCATGTGTAAAATAACCATCTAATATGCCTTATATATACCTAAATATCATCATATGTATGTATTTGATGTGTTTAAAACATTAATTCCATTAGTTAATGCATCCAAATATATAATAGTTTTTACTAGAAATGTTATTTCTGATTCTGTACCGAGTTTTATGATCAAAAATTGTATAGGAACTTTGATGTGTGTGTAGATATTATATCTATTGAAATAGTTCATTTGTTGGCCTATGTATGAGTTTATGGGAAGTATGATCTTAGAGGGGATGTAGATATAGGTATGGGAAAATATCAATGAATATATTTGGTCTCGTTTTCTTTGATTATTATATTTACTTATACTATATATGATCCTCTCATTGGAGGATATAGTTGAGATATATGATTTTATATCTAATATATACAATTTATTATAGCATGGATATGTTATCATTACATTTTTTATTATAAATACATATTCTTTACTTTGATATGATATCTATTATGGATGTTTTAAGGTTACTTGAGAATCTCTTATAAAAATATTTCATTATTTTAGATGAATATTAATTAAATATAACAATTATGAATTACCAAGAACCATAAAGGTTTGGTGTCATTAGAGACTAGACATATAGAAATCAAATTTAATAAAATATCATCATTATATCCTAAGATGATCTTCTCACATACCATCCTTTCTTATAAATTTCTTATATAAAACCATTCTTCATAACCTAGGAAAATGGAAACAAAATAAATTATGATCTAATATGATCAGTAAGGGTAAACATGGGAGATACCAATCAATAATCATAATTTACAATTAGATAATCATAAGGGTAGAAGAAAATTATAATGAAATATGAGATCATACAAAACTATCATAACCCATAAAATATGTGCCATTGTATAAATAATTTTCAAAAAAACACATGATTAATTAGTTGTAAGAATCATCAATAACCAAACATGATATATGAGCTCATATCATAAGAATAATCCATAAGTTTTAGGAAAAAATTACAGCATAAAAATAAGTATAGAAAATCATTTCCATAGTCAAGGATCACGTCTAAGACTACCATAATGGAAAGTTCCCCATAATTGATTGGGTTCACTCCTATTTCCCATAAAAAATAGATATATTATGTCAATAACACCGACCATAACATAATTTATAAATTAATGTTGGGATAATTACCAGTGTGGTTTTTTGGGTATAGGACAACTGATCGTGTACCCACATGGGCCTGGGCTAATCACATGTGTGCACTTTTGGGCTTGGGAAAACCACCTTTGAATCCTTGGCCTTGTGAAATCACCTTATATTCCATTTTTAGGTCATGATATTTAAAACATCATCCAATTCATGGGAGGTATATAGCTATCCAAGAAATAACCTTATAAAACATTCATATATGTACTAAAAAAACATAAGTGCATCCATCATTCCTTTATAGATTAATTAACCCATTAGAAAGAAACTAGTTTCTTAAAACATAATTAAAGCATCATCATCATAAGACACCCAACGAAAGGATGTAGGTAGTATTAGAAGACCATATCCTTGCTTAATTATAACAATACTTAAAGGATATCAACATAGATAAAAAATTTATAAAACCATTATAATGTATTCATTAAAAAACAAGAGAATACAAAGTTTTATTTTGGACACATTAAAAAACATAAAAATTCCTAATCAATGGGAATCATATTATCATTGAAAAATTCATGGAAAATAGTTAATTAATTTAAATTTTTAATAAATGATATTATGGTATGAAAATATATTCATGTAATATATTTTTAAGAATATATTTCCTGTCACACATCTGTATAAAGTAAAAACAAATTCATATAGAAAACATGTTAAAATATTAAATTCTATAACATTAAAACTACAGTATAATATGGTTGAAGATAACTTTTAAAATTCATTGGATTACAAAAAATATATTCTTGAAAATATTGAATGAATATGTACTCGGAAGAAAAAGCATCATGAACTAAAAGAACTAATAAGGCCATATTTTATTAAAAACATTCATTTAATATTTTTGATTTACAATAAAAGTATAAATGAAAAGAATAATTTAAAACACTATAAATAATTATAATTTAAAAAAATTTAAGTTCTTTAAAATAAAAAAATTTTGAATTCCACCTAATGGAAATCGAAGCATAAACAATCATGATAAAAGTGATAATGTAAAATAAACTATTATATATATGGTAATAATTGAATCAAAACCCCATAATACAGATAAAAATATATGGACCATTAAATCTACATAATTTTCAGGAAAATTTTTATAAAATAGATTCATGGATATTCTATACACTGTATAAAATTAATAACGGTGTATACATAACATGTCGGGATTAAGGGAAACTGAGATGGGGAAACCCTTACCTCGAGCCCTAACTTGATTTGTATGAATTATAGACTAATATTTAATAAATTTATACTTAATTTAAATATATACTAGAACCATAGTAATAAATATCTTAATATATATGATTCAATTATAATTTCCACTAACCCATTTATTAACAATTCTTCGTTAAAATCAATATTCGTGAGTCCGTGGTTCTATTGTCCATATATATTTGGGTTTTGTTTGTGTGATACGTGAAAATTGTTGATAGTTTTATAATATATTGAATTTTAATCATTTAATTAATATCATATTAATTTTTTATATACACCTATATATCCATTCATCCATAGTAGTGATGAAAAATTATTTATATCACTTCTTGGAAATGATATTCTTTACATATGAAAATATTATGCTTCAATTTTTCAATGGATGAGAATAAAAAATTTAAAAAGTAATATAAAATTATTAAATAATAAATATATCATAAATATCATTTCTAAATTCATTAAATCCATACATATAAAAAATTATTTTATAGGGTAATGAAAAATTGAAAATATCATTTCATGGAGGAAGTGGTCTCCACTTACACATGGGTGAAGTATATATATTATTTTGGATTGAAATGAGATAGATAATTGTTGTAAAATTAGAATATAAACACTTATGTTTGGTAAATATACTTAAATTGTTACCTTAATAAGGTTTTGGGGGATTTGGATGAGTTTTAAAAAGAATGGAACATGACAATGTTAGGTAAGAATATATACTTCATCCTTGGATAATATCCCATGAATAAAAAATATATACCTTATTTCATGGAAATATTGGGAATTATATAACATATAAGAAATTGGTAGGATATTTTGTAAAATATTTTTTCACATATTGGTTATGAAAAGGTACTCATGTGTCATGTATAAGTGAGAATAGGAGGCATCCTTTTATAATTGAGGGGAGTGGTACCCCTGTAAACAATAACTTTAAAATATAATAAATGTATTTATCATGGAAATTGGATCCTAGTTAGTCCAATATATAAATTAAGATAATTAAATTTTTAAATAAACTCATAAAATTATATTTATATATGTTTTAGCATCATTTCAATCATTATAACATAAAATAACCTCATTGTCAACCATTTTAACCCTTACATTAGTTATAAGGTTTTTACCATGGTAAATATTCATTATGGATAAAAATTAAGATGTAATTATAAAAAATATTATTTATTTGGATTGAAAATATGGAATAAATTTTACAAGATTTAATTATTATAGGTGGAAGAAATTAATTCCAATATTTACGCGTAATACCAGTAAACCTTGTTTTTTTTAAATAATATATCCAGAAGTTTAAAATGATTTTCTTCTCATTACATTCTGAGTAACATCCTATATAGTAATTTTAATTTATCTTATTAGATGTATTATGTATATATTTCATTGATACCAATATTTAATAATTATTAATTTAATTTATCAATATAAAAAACATTACGCACATAAAAAATATATTTTTTCAAAAAATATATCTTTTACTGTAAAATGAATTAATTTTCATTTGGAAACATTTTTCATAGATTTATGAATTATTATAAGTTTTTATAAATGTATAAAAATTAATTTTCCATTCTTTTAATACAATATGTACTATAAACTAAATTTTAAATTTAACGTATATAATCAAAATATGTTTGTAAATAAAACATTTTTTTAACTAAAATTTATTATAGTAAAACATTATTATCATTTATAAAACATTTCTTGAATATAATTACATGATTTTTTATTGAATTATATAAATAATTTTAATTAATATCATTCATTAAATGTATTAAATTTCAAAAAATAACATTATTCAACAGAACTATCCAAAATAGTTTCTCTATGATCAATGGTACTTCTAAGACTCACACTGGACAAAAATAATTTATCTTTTTAATTGAATTTAACATTTTGTTACAATAATTATTTCTTAAAATAATTTTGGTTTTGTATCCACCATAGAATTTCAAACAGATCAAATTTATTTAAGATAAATACAATCTTAAATCATTGGGTGTTACATTATAACCCATTATAAGAATGTTTTCATTGAAATTCCACAACTCTAAATAAAATGAATGAGGATAATTATTCCTCATTACAACTAAAGGCTCCCACGTTGATTCAAAAAATTTATAGTTCCTCTATGAAACCAAAACAATGTGATTTTTCTTGTTATATATCACGTAATCACTATGATCCAAGGTTACTACTAGTTTATCCCCATTAAAAAATTGTTCTCCATTAGTACAACCTCTAATTAATTTATATTTGAAGGATCAAGTATTTAATTCCCCAAAAGTGATACATGGAACTAATTCTGAATATAGGGGTGGGTAAATATTAGTTCCATGAAATAAGCTACCATCCCTACTCTAGAAATAATATAAAGGGTACCAATGTATCTTGGGCCCAGCTTCCCCTTCCTTTCAAATCTTAAAACCTTATTCCATGGAGATATCTGGTTGAGTGACTTCTCTCGTACTCCAAAATCCTTGATTAGATCAACGGTTAATATATTAACTCTAATATAGGATATTTTTATCCCTAACAACAAGATAAATATTTTTTATTAATTAACTAGACAATATAGTGATGAGAAATAAGAAAACAAGTCGCAGGGTTTTAAAGTAGTGAGGGAAGAGGGTATCCCCTAAAAGGATATTTACACACTCATTATGAAGGGATCTCATAATAAAAACAATTGTAAAAAACCACTATCATGATTCATATTATATGCATGAAAATATGTTGCATAATTCCCTTCATGCCACATGTGAGGAACCTGAATCTTGTCCATTATGAGTGTTTCCGACGCTTTCGTCGGGGCGCGCGCGCATCCGTCCGCGGAGGAGGGGGACGCGCGGCTTTGTTGCCCCGCATTCCCGCTTTCCAAAGGCGGGCGGCATTCGTTCCTTGTTCAGGTACGTCTGCTCCTTGATCGAAACGGGATGATGGGATGTCGGTTCTTCCTCCTGTGGATTCCTCCTCAGAACTCGTCACCTAGTCCGGGTCTCCCTTATAGATTTAATACGTAGTTCGTGAAACTCTTCCCAGTGCCATGTTTCCATGGACGCCGGTTAATTACGCTGCTTCTGTCGGGACATTCCAAAGGGTCCAGTCAGGGCAGCAACCTTCGGTCAGGGGAGTAATCACGTTTGAGGCATCAGTAGCGTGTCTGGATGCTGGGGTACCTGGCATGTCTGTCTGTTGTCCTTGATCACAAGGCTTCTCGAGGGCGTGGAAACCCGAGGCATCCCACATCGAGCGCGGGGGGTTACATGTCATAGACACGTACCTGAGGTTTTCCTCAGCTTCCCGTGTTCAACACAGGGTATGTTTGCAAGATTAACGTCTAGCAAAGACGGTTACGCCAAAGGCGTTCCATCCGAGGTTTTCCTCAGGCATCTCATGTTTACCACGAGGTAGGTCGCGAGTTTAACGTCTCGCGGAGACAGTTGAGAATGGAATGGGACCATCGCAGGGGTGGTGACGACGAAGTTGGGCTTGAGCCTTGAAGGGGCTTCCTACGTATCCCCGTGGCAGGGAATCAAAGTCCGCGTAGTTCGGGATGGTGCCGGTAAACCGACGTGATGGTGGACCTTGGTCCGATGGGCATCGTCAGCGTACCTACATGAGGGTGGACCTTGGTCCGGTGGGAGTTGGGCTTGAACCTCTGGGAGGATTCCTACGTACCATGTCTTGACATGGATCAAAGTCCTCGTAGTTCAAATGATACAGTTTAGCGTCATGCGGGACGGTAATGAACCCTGACGTGAATAAACGACGGGTGGTGGGTGTCGGTGAGCCGACGTAAGTGAGGGACCTTGATCCGCTATTGGTGGGCTTGAACCTCGTGGAGGCTTCCTACGTACCATGCCTTGACATGGATCAAAGACCACGTAGTTCAGGTGGGAATGGGTCACAACGGCTTACCGCTGGACTGGAATGTAGTTTAACGTCGTGCTGGACGTAGGTAGAACACGACGTGAATTGGGTGATGAGTGGGCTTGAACCTCATGGAGGCTTCCTACGTACCATGCCTTGACATGGATCAAAGACTTCGTAGTTCAAATGGTGGGTCGCAATGGCTTACCACTGGACCGGGGTGCAGTTTAACGTCGTGCTGGACGGGGGTGAAACCCAACGTGAAAGACGGGTGGGCTTGAACCTCTTGGAGGCTTCCTACGTACCATGCCTTAACATGGATCAAAGACCTCGTAGTTCAGATGGGGGGTTTGTCGGTAAACCGACGTGAAAGCAGACCTTGGTCCGCTGATGGTGGGCTTGAACCTCATAGAGGCTTCCTACGTACCATGCCTTAACATGGATCAAAGACCTCGTAGTTCAAAAGGGGGGTTTGTCGGTAAACCGACGTGAAAGCAGACCTTGGTCCGCTGATGGTGGGCTTGAACCTCATAGAGGCTTCCTACGTACCATGCCTTAACATGGATCAAAGACCTCGTAGTTCAAAAGGGGGGTAGACCTTGGTCCACTGATGGTGGGCTTGAACCTCGTAGAGGCTTCCTACGTACCATGCCTTAACATGGATCAAAGACCTCGTAGTTCAAATGGGGAGTAGACCTTGGTCCACTGATGGTGGGCTTGAACCTCATAGAGGCTTCCTACGTACCATGCCTTAACATGGATCAAAGACCTCGTAGTTCAAATGGGGGGTAGACCTTGGTCCACTGATGGTGGGCTTGAACCTCGTAGAGGCTTCCTACGTACCATGCCTTAACATGGATCAAAGACCTCGTAGTTCAAATGGGGGGTAGACCTTGGTCCACTGATGGTGGGCTTGAACCTCGTAGAGGCTTCGTACGTACCATGCCTTAACATGGATCAAAGACCTCGTAGTTCAAATGGGGGGTAGACCTTGGTCCACTGATGGTGGGCTTGAACCTCGTAGAGGCTTCCTACGTACCATGCCTTAACATGGATCAAAGACCTCGTAGTTCAAATGGGGAGTAGACCTTGGTCCACTGATGGTGGGATTGAACCTCATAGAGGCTTCCTACGTACCATGCCTTAACATGGATCAAAGACCTCGTAGTTCAAATGGGGAGTTTGTCGGTAAACCGACGTGAAAGCAGACCTTGGTCCGCTGATGGTTTGTCAGGGTCGGTGCTCACTCTAAGCCCATGTGAGTCATGCTCGGTGTGAGAAACAAGAGGTTGCAAGGACCTGACGATCACGTCGCGAAGGGTGCGTCCGTGGGAAGCGAAGAGGGGCTTACGCGTTGAGCGGCCCATGGTGTTGGGACTTACTCCAGGATGGAGGCCCATGGCGCGACAAAGCGCGGGAAAGATGGACCTTGGTCCGACAATGGGAGGTGCCTCGTTCCCTATCACGTCCTCCACTGACCTTGGTAGTGGGGAAGTACCGAGATGCACGGGTGCAATCATCCGTACCAAAGGTTAGGGATTTACGCTCTGAGGCGACCCTTCCCCTGCGAACATACACCACTCCGACAAGGAGGATCTCATTCCATGTGCGGAAGAGTTCCATTCCCGTGGAGACGAGCGGTGTAATGAATGCTCGAGCTGGGGGGACCCTTCGTGAGGGAGACGAGGTTGGGTCACAGTTTAACGTCATGTGTTGGGGACGCGGTGCTTGGCAGTTTAACGTCCTGCAGCTCGGACGAGGTGGGTTCACTCCACACCCCTAGGGCTTACATAACTGGTACCCTCTGGTCCTTGGGGAAGGGAAGGTACCAGTAAGGCCATGGTAGAGGGGGGTCGAGGGAGGAGCCATCGAGGGGTCCACGTTAGCGTGGCTATGCGAAGAAGCAATAGCCGTTAGCGTGCCTATGCGAAGGAGCATTGGGCGAAGCAATGCTACGGGAGGTGTTGTCCATGGGACTTTGAAATCACATCGTGCAAACCTGGAGGGTCGCACGGAAGGAGGAATCGCTGAGCAGAGGAGTGTGCTTTGCGAAGTGGGGTGCCTTGGCCTTAGCATGGGGCGTAGGTGGGAGTGGGTGGTGCTTCGCGAAGTGGAACAGTGTTCGCGGAGCACTGCCTCGCGAAGAAGGAGTGGTTCGCGAAGCAGGGTCCTGCCAAGCAATGTGCTTCGCGATGCATAGTTATCCTGCCTTGGCATAGGGATTACTAGCATGGGTTGGGTGTTTCGCGAAGCACGAGTGCTCCGCGGCTGCCCGGGTTCCCTTGGGAATCCCCTTCCTTTGCGAACGCCCTTGGGCTTCGCGAAGGGCATCCCTCTCGGAAGAGGGGCTCAGGACGAAACAAATCAGAGTCGTCTCGCGAAGTAGGAATACCTCGCGGAGCTCATGATTCCCGGGGCAAAGCTTGCTTCGCGATTCGGGAGAGGAGAAGCCGAAAGGTCGGATTGTCCGTCCCGTGGACTCAGGGGGAGTCGAGTATTTATAGGGAAGGGGCGCCGCGAAGCAGGGCTCGCGCGCTGGCTTCGGGGCTTCGCGGCGGCTCGCGAACGTCAAACCGGATCGCGGAGGATCACCGCCTCTGGAGCTTCGCGGCGGTTCGCGAACGTCAAACGCGCTCGCGGAGGATCACCGCCTCTGGAGCTTCGCGGCGGTTCGCGAACGTCAAATGCGCTCGCGGAGGATCACCGCCTCTGGAGCTTCGCGGCGTCGCTAAGGTCGGGCCGCTTCGCGGCGGGGCTCCGTGGACGGGCTCCGCGGCTGTGCTTCGCGGCTGTGCTTCGCGGCTGTGCTTCGCGGCTGTGCTTCGCGGGGCAGCGCGCCGGCTCTCTTTTTCGTCCCTTCGTTTCGGGCCGGATTTTTGGCGCCAACAAATGCCCCCCCTCAGACTTGGAGCCGCGGAGGGCAAAGGGTCGAAGTCTGAGGGACAATCGCCAAAAACTGTCGGTGGTTCGCGATGCGTCATCGCGAAGGGGGACCGCGATGCTCATCGGGGCCGCGGATCCGGACGCGCCGCGCTGCTTCGCGCGGGTGAGGCGCGCCGCGATGCTCCGGGGTCATCGCCTATAAATAGGGGGTCCGCCCTATTTTGTCTTCACGTGTCTTGTCTTTTTGTGCGCTCTCGATTTGGCGAAGCTCCGCGTACTCCGCGACAGCACTCCGCGAATCGAGCTTCGCGGCGAACCGCGAGTCTCCGACTCCGCGTCCGCGCCAAGCGAACCTCTGTCTGCCTTGGCCAGACTTCGCGGCTTCATCTCGCGACCGATCTTCGCGATCCGTCTTCGCGGCCGAGCTTCGCGACCGAGCTTCGCGATCCAGGGAGAAAAACTTTTCTAAGGGTCGACATTTAAAGATGGCCCATCAAGAAGCTGTGCTGGGAGTGCTCGCAGATGCTGCTCGCCGGGATGAGATGGCCAACCGTCCAGGCTTGGGGGAAATGGTTCGCAGCCATTCAGACCACACTTCTCTGACAGATCTGCTGTCGGAAGGTCAGAAGGACTATCCACAGTGCAAAAAGCTGCCGTTGTACGGCTTTGGGCTGAGGGATGACGTCTTCATCCCTGAGGCGGGAAGGGATGAACCAGCTTGTTGGTTCAGGAGCACACCGTGCCAACACCAATGGTTCAGGGCGGCCGATGGTCACGCGCGGGAGGATTTCACACCCATCACCGCTGATTGTCTCCACAATCATGTGAACGATATTGACGGGAGGCCACTGCAACCGGAGACGTCCCCTCCTCTCTACCGCACCATGCTGAAGGCGGCTCTGCAGGATCTGAAGAAGGGATGGTCCGATGAGTGGGACCTGCGCCAGGGCGGCAATTTTACCGACGACTGGGCCTGGGCCTACTGGGTAGGCGCCTCATGCGAGGAGTTCGAGGCTGAGCTGAGGAGAGTGGGATTGTACGAGGCGGCATGGGCCTCCCAGTTCCACATTTACCAGCCAAAGCAGCTGATGCCGGAACTGCTGAGTAGATGGTCGTCCAGGACCAACACTTTTCATCTGCATCACGGGGAGGTGGGCATCAGCCTGTGGGATGTCCACCAGGTTTCTGGGGTCCCGATCTTGGGGGCCATGTACGACGAGTTCCTCCCCTTCATCAGTGTGTGGGGGGATGCTGAGCAAATGCCACGGCTGGCGTTAGCGCTGATGGCGCTTGTCCCTGGAGAGGACAAGGAGGCCGTGAGGGACGTCCACTTCAGGAGGTGGTTCAAGTGTTTCCTAAACTTTCCAGAGAATCGAGAGTTCCCTCCAAGGCCTCGAACTTGTCTGAGGGCAGCCCAGCGGGGTAAGGGGCACTCGTATTGGCGGGTTTTGGAGGACAGCCAATGGAAGACTTGGGGTTTCAGCGTCAGCACCGAACAACAGCCAATAGTTAGGCTGGCGGAGTTCATCGCGGCCCTCATATGTGGGTGGATCCTACCAGTGAGAGATACAAGCATGGGGGTACGGCCCAGCTCGTTTATCATGGCATCAATGCTGGCCATGGGGCAGCGGATCAACCTGGGGATCCCGATGCTCGCCAAGCTATACAGAATGCTGCGACGCATCAGCGAGGGCAAGAAGCCGCCCAGAATATGCGGGCCCTTCCACCTCCTGTATGGGTGGATCGCGGCGCACATCAGGGGGATTTACGAGTATCCAAACCCCATTTCGCCGCCGGGATCAGACTTTCGCCCTTCCATCCTGAACGCAGTTGGGAGCTTCCCATTCAAACTGGCCGTTCCGATGGTGCTGAATAGGGTGTGGAGGGCGGACGAGTTCAACTTTCATCCCTTTCCACTGCCGACGGGAAGGCTTACTGATGATGGACGGGGAACGGAAGAGCATCGGGCTTACCTCCTGGCCTTCCGAGGTGGCGTTTTGGTGGCTCGGATAGATCGTGAGCCAATCTGTGAACCATACACCCCGCACCGTTTTGCGAGGCAGTTCCGGTGCCTCCAGCGGCTGACCCCGCAGGTATACTGGGAGGTGCGTCACGAGGAGAACCTGTGTGTGATGAGGCAGTTGTGGCTCATGTTCACACGTGAGGATGGAAAGATGCAGATCACATTGCCTCCACCCACCGCTGCCTTCGGCTTAGTGAAGGAGTACGCCATCAGCTGGGAGGCTGCTTATCCCGGGGAGATGCTGAAGCAGCCAACGATCCGGGTTGGTGACGGTGGGCCTCCTTTATCTCGAGGTCGGGGTCGGAGGGCAGCTAGGGCCGCCCGCGGCAGCGGGGCTGCCGTGGCAGAGGGACCCGCACCGGCCGAGGGCATGGCAGCAGCGGCGGATCCGGTGGTTCTGGGAGAGCAAGGTAATCCGGAGGGGCGGCCATCGAGGGGATTCCGTCGGATATCCGCTCAGGCTCCGGGGAAGCGGCTGCGTCATATTGACATGGCAGAAGATGCTGTCTTTCCGGAAGCTTGGGACGTCTGGGACGTCAACCGGCAATTCCTCAGCCCATATGAGGTGTGGGCCCACCTGAATCGCCTCGGGATGAGACTGTCGGGCATAGGCCCAGTCCGGGCCGGATTCATGGTGTCTCCGGCGGAGGCGGAGCAATACTTGAATGAGCTGGAGGATTACATCCACTCCAGTGGTGCCCCTCGCCCAATGACAGACCGGGTGAGGGTACTGTTGAATCAGACGGTCCCTCCACAGCTATCGGCTGCCGATCTGAGGGAGCGCTTCCCCTTGCCGGAGGAATCAGGGGATTCCTCTCGGGAGGATGAGGCGGGAGGAGGGAGCCCGTTGGAGGAGGGCGAGGTCGGAGACCGAAGCTCAGAATCCGACGACTTCGCGGAGGCTCTCGAGGTAGCATTCCGAACCTCTCTTCTTACGATCTATTATTGAATCCATACGGACTTCTCACCAATGTTTGGGTCATGCAGGAGGAACTTGTTCATAGGCCTCGTTCTCGCTCCTCAGCGGGTGACGATGCGGGGCCTTCAGAACCCGCGCCTATGGCTGCGTCCAGCTCTGCATCCGGTGGGACCAGGGGGTCTGAGGTGGCTCCTCTGGACTCTCCAGATCTTCCAGCAGTATACGGGGGGCCCCGTCTCGGAGTCCCGTCAGTACCGGCCCAGGAGCAGCGCTCAGAAGTCAATCTTCGTAAGTCTCTTTCACCGGTCTCTTCGTTGCCACACGTGGGCCATGTCGACTAACGTTTATATCTCTTTCTGTTATACAGTTCTCCGACTGGCGTGGGCTGCTGCAGCGAGGCTGGTTGGGATGTCTGGCGGTGTCCCTCCCAGGGGCATGCCGGTGATGGTGACGATAATCCCTTCACCTCCTCCAGCTGCGGTGCACACCATCACTGGCGGGATCACCAGCAGGGTCATACCTGAAGTCATCGAGGTGGACTCCGAGGAAGAGGATCAACCGGTCAGTCCCAGTCCTGTCGTGCCTGTACCGGCGTCAGGTGTCGTACCAGACTCAACACCAGATGCGGATCCCGCTGAGGAATTCCTGCAGGCATATCATGTGTACGAGCCCGCTGACCGCGCGGATTGGGACGAAACAGCCTCTGACGAGGAAGACAGCAGCATAGTTCGCCGCCGGTCGTGGAAGCTGATTACGCGCTTTATCAGGGACACCCCCCAGGTGCAATGGCTGGCCGAAATGAATAGGCTCCGCTCACGGTTGCGCGAACTGTGTGACGGGGGAGTGGATGCCCAACGCCCTCACGCGCTCATCCGAGACCTCATGGCTGAGAAGATCCGGGAGCATGATCGTGGGCTGAGCGTGGGATGGCAGCGGAGGAAGGCGACCAGCATCAGGAAGCTCCAGGAGGCTGAAGGCGAGGTCCAACAGATGCAGATCCGGGCCAACGAGCTTTCAGCCACTCTCGATGCACAGTCTGAGCTGGTCTTACGATTGAAGGCCCAGCTGGCAAAGGCTGAGGAGCATATGGAGCAGACCTCTGGAAGGATGGCTGTCGTCCAGGCCGAGGTGGAAAGGGCCCGGGCCAGGGTTGACGGATTACGCCCCGCCGCTGCTGATGAGGAGCGGGAGTTAAATCAGCGGCAACAGGCTCTGGACGCCGCAAGTCAACGGGTGGCGGAGCTGCAACGCTCTTTTGACGGAGTCAACCCGTCCATGGGGGAAGTCAACCCCCGAGTATTGTAGAGAACCCGAAGAAACTTTTATTAACACTTTTGTGCTTCAATTCTTCCTTTCTCCTTTGTTTTGAGTTCCGTAGCACGCACGATTTCCACTGTTGAATTGTCTTGTTGCATCCCTACAATGTTTGCGGGACGTTTGACGACAATTCCCTCAAACCAGCCCAGATTCCCGAAAGATGGGGAAGGCTTGATCGGAGGAGGAACTTCCGGGATAGCCGAATTACCGTTTATCCAATGTGCTCGTATGCACGATTGGGGTAACACCAGGGGCGCTGGAAATGAGGAGGAACAGGATTTTGTGATTCCTGGGGCTGAACCCTAGGCGAAATGCCTGGGCGTCTCTACGTATCCCACGTGATGATGGGAATCAAGCCGCACGTAGTTCTGGAAACGCAGTTTGACGTCGTACTGGACGAGGAGCAGCCTAACCGTGTTGGTACACATCCGGCCAAAACTACTAAGCCCACGTGAGTCGTGCTCGGTGTGGGAAACAAGCAGTAGTGGCGGGAATTTCCCGACGCAGAGAGGGGTAGGTTGGGGCAAAGGGATGCTCGGTGACTACCGGCCCAATGACACTAACATGATCATTCAGCGCATCTAGATGCGTGAAGAGAAAGAGCCGAGTATGATGGAGTTCCACTTGGACATGAAGGAGTGGAAATGTGTGAATTATGACGCTCGAGATTCGGATCACGATGGTGACGGCGTGGCGATAGAGGACTACTGCTGACCATATTCGCAACACAGCATCCTATCGCGTTAGCCTGAAATGGGGACAAACAAATGAGGGTCGACCGTTGACCATGTTCGAAACACGGGACCGTGTCACAAATGTTGTCGAATATCCGCAGGGACGTTGGCCCGAAACGATTGTAGGGCCCTTAGGTCCAGCATTCATGGAGAGCCCTTAAGCTTAGTATCCACGTCGTCCGAGGGTCCTTTTGGATGTGGAAGAGGATGAGGATCCAAATAGTGAGCTCATGAAGCTTGGTCATGGGATGAGGGGAATGTCCCTATGAAAATCCCATGCTTCGGGATTTTTGTCAAAACACATCTGGATACGTCAACGAAACGTATTAGAGAGAGGGAGAAGATTCCTTTCCCTTGGGGAAATCTTAGTTTATGGTCATAGAACTCGGACCATGGATTGGAAAAAGGGATCAGGGGACGCATGACATCACAACCTGACGTGAATGAGCTCGAGTCGAGGGACCGAACACCAGGGTTAGGCTGGACCTGCGGGGAAGTACCCGGGCGCTCCTACGTATCTCATAAGGATGAGAATCAAGCCATACGTAGTTCGGGAGGGTGGCACGGTAGGATACCAGTGCCAGGGGAAAAGGGGAGTGCGGACGTGGCCCTTGCACTAAAAGAAGCGGAATTTGATGTATCTTGTTTGTTCTTTGAGGTGAATGGTTTTTTTTTTTGAAGCGACAGGCCTAGGACTGTAGGTCGTGATGTCGCCACAAGAATCAAGTCGTGATGGGCGTTGACAAATGGCATGGCGCGTGGCCAGTACCCAACGTGATGTCCTCTACAGCGAGGTCACCACAATGCGGTGCCGTTTTTCGTCGTGCGGCCAGGACGATAATGTCACAGTTTAGGGTCGTATGATAGGACCAAGCATTCATTTTATCGTCATGCAGCGCAGACGTAGCAGAGACGATGCTAGGCGGGAAATGTGCGCAGTGTTTATAAAACACATTTGACAGAGACATGATCCCACATCAAATTGTACGCCATCCGGAGGTAAAACAGGGGAAGAGACTGGCTTCCTGAATGGGTTGTACCCGGAGACAGGGCGTCTGGGCGGTCCTACGTGTCCCATGAGGATGGGAATTTGAACGTAGTCCCGAATGGGTCTTAGTTTATGGTCTTAGAGCTCGTACCATGGGAGTCCCGAAGGACGCCAGATTGCAGCTTTGTCCCCCTAGCATGCAAAGGTGCACTGAGGGATAGTGCCAAAAGTGTCCAGATTCCACCTGGACATGATGGGGTGAAAAATGATGTGAATCATGCAACCAACATTCAAGGACTAAAGGGGCTGGCGTGACGACAGAGGATTACTGCTGACCATGTTCGCAACACAGCATCCTGTCGCGTTAGCCTGAAATGAGGACTAACAAAACGAGCATCGACCGCTGACCATATTCGCAACGCGGGATTTTATCGATTTGTTGTCCGTAAACCTGGAGGGCGTTGGCCCGTATCGGTAGGAGAGCCCTTGGGCGTAGTATCCAGGCCGTTCTTGGGGGTCCCTCCGGGTGTGAAAGATGATGGAAGTCCGAATAGAGGGGAACACGAAGCTTGACAAGTGGAAGGAACTTGACCAAGTTGAATCTGACACTCTTGGTCCTAGACCAGAGTACTCTCAATACATGGGTGAACCGCTGCGGGGAGCCAAGGGACTCAACCTTGAGGGTGATCGAGAGATGGCAGATTCCCAGGGGAAGGGGGGCATGATGCCCACAACCTTGTATCATACCTACGCACCCCCCGCTGGAGAGGGATGGACCAAGTGGTCTAGGTGACCGGGAAATCAGGATATCTCCCAGAGGTGGGGCTGGACCCGAATCTTAAACATCCAGGTGGTCCTACGTATCCCATTATGATGGGAATCAAGCCACACGTAGTTCTGAAAGGGTGCCTTTTAATGTCATGCAGGACAGGGGATAGGAGGACTGAACCTCAGAATGGGGCGTGCGTGGTGCAACTATTGCGTACCCGACGTGAATGAGGACGTAGTCCTACACTGCGCCACGCAGTCCTGTGATCAGGGTCCTGAAGGCAGGATTAGAGGGGTAAATTTGCTGAACTCAAGATGGGTTCGGAGACAAGGGGTCTTGAACGTAGTTCCAGATGAGGGTCTTAGTTTATGGTCTTAGAGCTCGGACCGTGGATGGTGACAACTCCCAAGTAAGCACAGAGGTCAACCCAATCCCTAAGCCCACGTGAGATAAACTCGGTGTGGGAAACAAGGGGGGGACCCTCATTGCAACACTTGGGGCATCCATTAAAGGGGAGTCAGCAGAAAGTTTCGAAGGACACCTTTGACGTAGCTTGTTCCTCAAACGCGTAGACGTGCACGGGGGAAAAAGTACCAAGAGTCCCGAAATTCTACTTGGACACGATGAAGTGATGAAGGGTGTGAATTGTGTACCCGGCATTTGGGCTTAATGGGTTGGCGTGACGACAGAGGAAAACTTTTATCCATGAAGGAAACACAGCGTCTGTATCGCGTTAGCCTGAGGTGGGAGCAACAAACGAGCATCGACCGCTGACCATATTCGTAACGCGGGATTTTATCGATTTGTCGTCCGAAACCATGGGGGGCGTTGGCCCGTATCGGTAGGAGAGCCCTTGGGCATTGTATCCAGGCCGTTCTTGGGGGTCCCTCTGGGTGTGAAAAATGGTGAAAGCCCTGATGCGGGGATACGCAAAGCCTGGAAAGCGGGTGCGGACGTGTCCGAGTAAAGCTTGGCATTCCAGGTAATAAACCAGAGTACTCTTAAGCACATTGGTGAACAGCCGAAAGAGGGATCGACGAAACAGCTCAGTGGTGCGGGAAACATGGCGTGGTCACTACAAGACCCTCGTAAATGAGGACATAATCCCACACCGCACCATATGATCTCTTCATGGAGGAAGGATGGGCCAAGGGGCCAAGATGGGATGAGGATTCCCGAGAGATGGGGCTGGACCCGGATCTTGGACATCCAGGTGGTCCTACGTATCCCATTATGATGGGAATCAAGCCACACGTAGTTCTTGAAGTGCAGTTTAACGTCATGCGGGACTTGGGTGGGGAGTAATATACTCCTAAGCAAGGTGTATAGTATGGCGAAAAACTGACGTGAATGAGGACGTAGTCCTACACCATACCGTACAATCCTATAAGATAGGTCCTGGGCCGCGGCCTAGAAAGGCCGAGGGGCCTGACCGGTTTGTAGTTTAACGTCTTACATGAGGACGGGGGGCCAGGGGCCCAAGGAGGCCAAGGGGCCTGAGGCTGAGCCTCGTAAGGGGAGTTGTACGGCATGGTACATGATCCCGACGTGAATGAGGACGTAGTCCCACACCACACCGTACACTCCAGGTGAGAAATAGGGGAGAAGGCCCAGGGGGCCCAGGATCAGGCATCAGTTAGGAAGGCCTGACTGGTTTGTAGTTTAACGTCTTACATGAGGACGGGGGGCCAGGGGCCCAAGGAGGCCAAGGGGCCTGAGGCTGGGCCTCGTAAGGGGAGTTGTACGGCATGGTACATGATCCCGACGTGAATGAGGACGTAGTCCCACACCACACCGTACGCTCCAGGTGAGGAATCATGGGCTGTGGTCCCGATCACTAGCACCACCTGGGGGAAGTTTATCACCTCAGGATGGGGCAGAATGAATCACTGTTGACCATATTCGAAACACAGCGTTCCTATGGTGACCCGCATGGGGGCAACAAATGAGGGTCGACCGCTGACCAAATTCGCAACGCGGGACTTGTTTCATTTTGTTGCTTGTAAACCTGGAGGGCGTTGGCCCGTATCGGTAGGAGAGCCCTTGGGCTTTGTATCCAGGCTGTTCTTGGGGGCCCCTCCGGGTGTGAATCCATCCACGAAAGGGGCAAACACCTCCAGGGGGGAATGTGCAGCCGGGTCGAGGCTTGCTCGACGTGGGCCGGGGCAAAAATGTGCACCCTGTCGTGTCTTAACCCGAGGGGAAGATTTCGGCTTTTGGGCTGGGCCAACAGACGAAATGTCTGGGCGTTCCTACGTATCTCATAAGGATGAGAATCAAGCCATACGTAGTTATTGAAGGCCATGCAGTTTAGCGTCATGCGGTAAGGACGTGGGAGGGTAGAAGAACGGAGCGGGCGCATGGTGCGACCTTTACAATCTTTGCGTGAGTGGGGTTGCATGAGCGGGGCCAAGAAGGCCGACGCCCTGATACACAAAGATCCTCCAAGGAGACCATTCCCAGGGGGAATAGTGGAAGAGAGAAGCTTGGGGCTGGGCTCAAGACGAGGCGTCCGAGCGTTCCTACGTATCCCATAAAGATGAGAATCAAGTCGTACGTAGTTCTTGACATGCAGTTTAACGTCATGCGGGACGAGGGGCATCTCGTTCGGGGATGTGTGCGGCATGGTCATGATCTCAACGTGAGAACGTAGTCCTACACTGTACCGTACAATCCCGTAAGAGGGTAAGTCGGAGAGAAATGAGGGGGGCCTGGGGCCAGACCTCGGTGGAGACGGGGCCAGGGGCCCAAAGAGGCCGAGGGGCCTGAGGCTGAGCCTCGGTCAGGAAGAACTGACTGACTTGCAGTTTAACGTCTTGCAGTGAGGACGGAGATACAGTTTAAGGTCATGCGGGACCAAGTCGCAGTTTAGGGTCGTGCAGGACCAATGCAGTTTAATGTCATGCAGGACCCATGCAGTTTAATGTCGTGCAGGACCCATGCAGTTTAATGTCGTGCAGGACCCTCTTGCAGTTTAGGGTCATGCAGGACCATCTCTTGCCCTAGGCGAAGTATCGCTTGAGGAATCTGGCATTGGTGGGAGGGGTTACACGCTCTCCATCTGTGGTCACCAAGGAGTAAGCTCCATTGGGGTAAACCTTATGGATGATATAAGGCCCTTCCCATTTGGGTTCTAACTTGGGCGGTTTCCTTCCGGGAATCATTGGCGCTCGCAGGGCCAGTACCAGGTCACCCTGTAGAAAGGAGCGGAGACGAACCTTCTTGTCAAAAGCTCTTGCCATCTTGTCCTGATGCCTTTCCAGATTGTGCAGGGCACGAAGCCGGTTCTCATCCAGTTCCTCTAACTCAGCTAGACGGATCTCGGCTACCTCATCTGAAGTCTGGTGATCATAAACTGCAGTGCGTAGCGACGGCAGCTGGATCTCAATGGGTAGGACGGCCTCAGCTCCATACACCAGGGAATATGGGGTCACCTGGGTAGAGTTGCGAGTCGTCGTCCGGTAAGCCCAGAGGGCGTTGGGGAGCTTGTCCGGCCAACTCTTCTTGTTCTGACCAACCATCTTCTGCAGAATGTTAGAGAGGGTCTTGTCGAACGCCTCGATCTGTCCATTTGCCTGTGCGTGGTAGCGGGAGGTATGGTTTGACCGGATGTCGTACTTAGCGTACAATTTCTTCAATTCAGCTGCTCGGAAGTTGGTGCCGTTGTCAGTGAGGACGGCGTGAGGGACCCCAAACCGGTGGATGATGTTGGAGCTCACAAAGTCAACGACGGAACGGGCCTTGACCTCTTTGAGCGGAACTGCTTCTGCCCACTTGGAGAAGAAATCTGTAGCAGTCAGGATGAACCTACACTGGCGGGCTGTTGCCGGCGGGTACGATCCCACTACATCGAGTCCCCATACCGCAAATGGTCAAGAGTACTTGGTGGGGTGGAGAGGTTCTGGCGGCCGATGCAAGAAGTTGGCGTGCACTTGGCACGCGTGGCATCTCTTGGCATATCCAATACAATCGTGGATCATGGAGGGCCAGAAGTACCCTAGCCTCCGGATTTGATGGGACAGCTTCGGCCCAGCTTGATGGGCGCCACAGGAACCGGCGTGAACCTCTTGCATAACTTGAGGTATCTCTACTCCTTGGATGCAACGGAGGAGGACACCATCAAAACTCCGTTTATAGAGGGTCTGCTCAAGACTGGGGCCACTCTGGAGGGTAAATTGAAGCGCGCGGCGTCGAATTCGCTCGCGCTCGGCCCGTTTGTCCGGGAGCTGACCATTTTGGAGATACTCGACAAAAGGTGCTCTCCAATCGGGGGTCGTTTCAACCACTGCGTCTGACGAACCCGGGACTCCCGATACGGAGGGTCCGGCGGTGAGATGACTTACCCGCAGGCCATCACGGTCCTCTTGGGTGACGGGAGAAATGACTCTACGGTGGGCCACGTGTATGACCAAATCATCTTGCTCGGGTTCTGCGAGCGATGCGGCTAAGCCAGCTAGGGCGTCCGCTTGGCCGTTCTGCGACCGCGGGACATGGGTAACCTCTGGCCGAGAAGAGAACTGGGCCATTAGGAGGAGGGTGTACTCCAGCAACGGTGCAAGCTCTGGCTTCCTGACGACGTAGTCGCCATTAACCTGTTTGATTACCAGCTCAGAATCTCCCTTCACATGTAGATGGGGTACATGGATCTCGAGGGCCAACTCGAGGCCGGTGATGAGAGCTTGGTACTCTGCCTCGTTGTTCGTACAACCTTCTGACAACAGGAAGGAGTACGGCAGGACGTCTTGCGTCGGGGTAATGAAAACAATACCCAGACCCACTCTGTTGAGCTTGGGGTCGTTGAGCCTTCTACCAGTGGGGCTCCGGGAGGCGCCGTCGAAATGCATTTGCCAACACGGGACAGCATGATCGACCGAGAGGATCGTCTCATCGGGAAAGTCCAGGTCCAGGGATTGATCCGCGGAGGTTGGATGGGCAGCTAAAAAGTCTGCCAATGCCTGTCCCTTAATGGCCTTCTGAGACACAAACCTGATGTCAAACTGCTGGAGAATCACCGCCCACCGTGCTAGTCGGCCAGTCAGCATGGGGCGGTTCAGGATGTACTTCAGCGGATCCACCCGAGAGATCAATTGCACCTCGTGGTGTTGCAGGTAGTGTCGCAACTTCTGCACGGCGAAGACGAGCGCAAGGCAGCTCTTTTCGATAAGGGAATATCTGACCTCCGTATCGAGAAGCATGCGACTGAGATAGTAGAGACTGTTCTCAGTGCCCTCGTTATTCTTCTGGGCGAGCAGCGCGCCGAGGGATCTTTCCAGGGCGGTCACGTAAAGGACCAGCGGCTTTCCAGAGACGGGTGGCATCAAGACCGGAGGTTGGAGCAGGTACTGCATGATTTCCTCGAAGGCGATCCGACACTCCTCATCCCATTCGTAGGTAGCGCCTTTCTTCATGAGCCGAGAAAAGGGCTTACACTTGCCGGCCAGGTTCGCAATGAATCAGCGTATATAGGCTAAGTGGCCTTGCAGGCCTCGAAGCTCCCGAATGTTGCTCGGGGGAGGCATTTGGCTGATGGCCTTGATCTTCTCCGGGTCGATCTCGATACCTCGGTATCTGACAACAAAGCCTAGAAACTTCCCGGAGGTGACCCCGAAGGCACACTTCAGCGGGTTCATCTTCAGGTGACGGGAACGGAGGAAACCGAACACTTTCTCAAGGTCTTTGAGATGGTCCTGGCGCTGATATGATTTGACTACAAGGTCATCCACGTAGCATTCCACCAATGTCCCGAGGATCGGTTTGAATATGCGATGCATAGCCCTCTGATAAGTGGCACCTGCATTTTTTAAACCGAATGGCATTACCCGGTAGCAAAAGGTGCCCTGGGGAGCCCTGAAGGCAGTGGACTCCTCATCTTCGGGGGCCATCCGGATCTGGTTATACCCGGAATACCCATCCATGAAGGAGAGGGCTTGGAATCCGGTCGTGGCGTCAATCAACAGCTCCGTCACTGGGAGTGGGAAGTCATCTTTTGGGCAGTGGCGATTGAGATCGCGGAAGTCGATGCAGACTCTAATCTGCCCATTCTTCTTCCTGACCGGCACAATGTTGGTGAGCCATTTGGGGTACTGGACCTCTTTGACGAAGTTGGCCTTGATTAGCTTATCAACTTCGGCCTCAACCATAGCGCCATGGGAAGGGTGCATTTTCCTGCGAGGCTGCTTGAACCCACGATGTTTTACTGGGAGGCCCAGACGGTGGACAGCCACTTGGGGATCTAGCCCTGGCATCTCATCGTAACTCCAGGCAAACACATCGCGGTGCTGTTTGAGGAAGTCTACATACTGTTGCCGCTCCTCGAGGGACATGGCCGCACTGATCAATGTGGGTCTTGGATCTGCCTCGCTGCCAAGGTTCACCTGCACCAGCTCATCAACCGTGGTAGAGACGCCTTCTTCAAAGGCTGGGGGAGCATCCTCCAAGTCTTCCTCCCCAGCCGTGGGGGGACTTCCCATGACGGAAGGTGCTTCTGGGCTCTCAAAACCCGAGGGGCAGCTGGTGCCGGCTTGGGCAGCAGCGGTCATCACATCAGGAGACTCACTCGTCGTGGAGACCATAGCAATGAATGCATTTGACCCTATCCCATCCGGCCTTCGGCCTAAGGGGCCATGCTTGACGATATCAAAGCAGTGGTGACGTGTCGGCCAGAGTCGGTTGATTCCATCCCGGCGAAATAGACACGTATGGCGCACCGCCGTTGTCATGAGCCTGACATCCCGGTACCGTACAGGGGTAGGAGATTCCGGGATGACCCGAGCCTGGTTGTTGTAGGAGTACGAGGTGATTTTCCGCCGTCGCTTGGACGCGGGAACATGCCTTCCTTGCGTACCCGAAACAACGAAACATTGTCCCATGTCGGGGGTCGTGGCCTCCAACCGGTGGATCGGGAGGATGTAGGCGTCGTCCATGCTCGCCCAGGGATCACTTGTGATTGGGGCGGGCTCATCCTCGCTGACCAGGATCTGCTTGTCCTTACTTTTGTAATAACCCGCATCCAGATAGCGGGCCTCACAAGAAGCGAAAGGGGACGCGTCTCCTTGGAGCACGCCTACTCGACCGTTGAGCGAGTACTTAAGGCACTGGTGATACGACGAGGGAACCGCTGCATGCAGATGGAGCCATGGCCTGCCCATCAATGCGTTGTAGGCGGTGTCCTGAGAAACAACCATGAATTCGGTGCTGGCAATTAAGCCACCGAACTAGGTCTTCAGACGGATCTTGCCGACCGGGGTTTGCTCTGTCCTGTCGTACCCCTGAATCCTGAGGTCAGAGGGAGTCAAATCACCTTCGGACAAACCCAGCTTTCGCAGCGTCCGGGTCGGAATTAGATTGATTCCAGAACCCGTGTCAACGAGGCAGCGACGGACTTCCACACCGTTAAAGTGGCCAGTGATATACAGTGGGCGAATGTGCCCCTGTATAGGAGGGTCTTCATCTTCACCAGAGAACGAGATAACCGCCTGACATTCGGCGTTTTCAATCGTCTCGGTATGGAAGGCCTCCGCGGCTGCCACTTCCGTCTCGAACTGGAGGGGGCTCCTTAGGGCCTCGGCAAGTGCCTCGCGCATCTCGGACGACAAGCGCATGGCCTCAAGGATGGAAAGCCTCGCCGGAATGCCGGCTAAGTGCTTTAGGACATCATACTTGCGTGCCAAACGCGAACCTCTGCTTACAGGGGGTTTTTCGGCATTTGGAGGCATAGCGGGTCCTGCTGGTTGAACTGGCGGTCGGCTAGCACTGGGTACATCCTGCTGCCTGCTAGTAGAAGCCTGGGAAGTAGTCGCCGGGCTAAGGTCGAACAGCGGGGGCTGGCCCGTCGCCGGGAGAGACTGGCTGTGATACGAACGAGGCGGCTCTCCCTGCTCCAGCAACACGAACGGCGGTGGAGGTAGAGCCAAGGGCGCTGGATGGGTCTGCGCGCGCTGAGATCTGCGCTGAGCCTGCTGCCTGGTCTCGGTAGCGTGCACGGCTTGGTCACAAATGCCTGCTGACGTACCTCGGTGACCGGTGCGATTGCGATTCCGCTGACGTTGACGTCGGCTGGAAACATTGGGGCGGTCTGCCTGGGGTTCCCCTTCGTCGGGGGTCATATAGGGCTTTACCAGCTCCACGGTGTTAACCGAAGCGTACCCTTGACTGTCACTCGAAGAGTCATCCACCGCTGGGCGGATTCTGGGGGGAATGCCCATTTCAGGAGGCATAAAGTCGCCGAGAGTGCGGGATGACGACGACACTGGCGGTGCACGCTGCTTCTTCTTGCGTCGCCGCTGCTTGCCTTTTTGGGCAGAGGTCGACTGTGAAGACGATGCTGAGGCGCCAACTACTTCTTCTGAAGGTTTCGACTGCTTCAGGCGTGCCCGGATGATACCCTGGGCACGAACGACAGTTTTTCGAGCCATCCAGTTGTCGTATTTCTGGGACCCGCGGCTAGGGACCTGTTGCCACTCACCCTCGCTGTCACTGCCGATTTCCGATCCCGCGAAGATGCCTGCCACCTGCGCTGGCGCTGGGCCCAACTTGACTATGTTGTTGTTGACCTGGTCCTGAAGCCAGTCTTTAAACACATAGCATCGCTTGAGGGTGTGCCCCAGGATCCGGTGATAAGGGCAGTAGTTGGGGTGATCAGTGAGATGCGCCTCTGCCGGCCTCCTGCACTCAGGCAGACGCACAATCCCTTGCTCCAGAGCACTTCAGAAGTAACCAGGGACCTGATTTTCGTTGAACGAATAGGTATGGTATTTTCTTTCCGGGTAAGGAGCCCTGGGGGCCTGATCCTGTCGAGGGACCGGAGGGGCCTGCCGAGGGGGCGGCGCCTGGTTGTCTCGCCTAGGTGGCGGTGGCGCGTTGCGCGGGGGAACCTGTCGGTTCTGAGGCGGTCGCTGCTGGGCAGGAGCCTGTGCTTGAGGTGGAGGACCTCTGCGGGGTTGCGGGGGTGGTACCGCCGGTAGCAATTCCAGCTGCCTCGGGGCTTCTATTTGAGCCACTGCGACGGGTTCAGCCCTGGCGGCCCTCCTGGCTGGGATCATAGGGGGCAGCAAACGTGCCTGACTAGCCTGTTGCAGGGCCTCCTCGAGGCGCTGGGCCTTATCCGAGAAATCTCTGAACCCCCCAGGGTAGTTCTGGGTAATCAAGGAGGGTACCAACTCTGTCTTTACGTTCCCCACACACATCGTCAGTAATTGCTCCTGAGTCAGTGGCATATCGAGAGAATACGTAAGTCCTTTCCACCGGGCGATGAAGTCTGCAACCCGCTCATCAGGCCTCTGTTTGCACTTAAAGAGGTCCGCGATGCTGGTCTTCTGCATGGTGGAGCTGAACTGGTACAAGAACTGCCGGTGAAGATCTTCCCAACCGGTCACTGATCCGATGGGGAGCTGGCTGTACCAGACGAATGCCGGACCTTCCAACGTCTGTACAAAACATCGGAGCTTAGCGGCTTCTTGCTGAGCCGGGGTCCCCAACATGGGGCCACACCTGGAAGAGAAATGAGCCAAGTGTTGGGGTGGGTCCCCCTGTCCCGTTAAAAGGCGAGAAAGTGGGGTTCCCAAAACCCGGAGGCGCGGGCATATCATCCACCCACGCGGGATAAGGCTTGCCATCGGGTGGGACCGCCACCTGTCGTGTCTCCAACGCCTCGAGGCGGGCTGTGAGTGCCGCAATAAGGTCCTCCGGGTGGGGGTCCCTGTCTTGACGGGGATCCCTAACCACAAGCGCATTTCCAGGTTCTTCAACACGGTAGACGGCTTCTGCTGCTCGCGGGTTGACTGGTCGGATGACCTGTTGGGCGACCGGGGGAACCCGGGTTGGGTTCTTCAGATTGCCCCGTCGCTCAGGGGGGTTTGGCGAGACGTATCGCGCCCTCTTGCCGTACGTTCCGGCTTCCGCCCTGTCCGCGGCAGTAGCATGATCAGGGTTGCCCGGAGGCATCTCACCGGGGGGAAATTGTTCCTGCCCCTGCTGTCCCGGCCTGGGATTACCATAGTCGGGTCGTCGCTCTGCGGCGCGTTCAGCCAAAAGTTCGTCAACCAGCCTCTTCTGTTCAGCAAGCTGCTGGCGCAACGTGGCCTTCTCAGGATCTTTGTCTGTTTTCTGCACAGAGGCGGACGGGTCGGAGTGCTTGGCTATTCCGACGTGCTCCTTACCCTTGCCAGTGCTTCGACCGAGTGCCAGTGACTCGGTGGGTACAGGGAGGCCTAGCAGGTTCCTTTGATGACGGGTGACTCTCCCTGATGGGTCGAGTAGTGGCGGTAAGCACTCGGATGGTAAGTCCCCATCAAGGAACTCAAGCTCATCTTCCTTATCCACAACGTCGGCCATGTGGACTGTGACCCCTCTTGAGGGCATATCCTCAATGTCGCATAGCGAATCAGGCTGTCGTAGGATAGGGTCGAAGAGGAGAGCGGCATAGCGTCCCCAACCACGGACTTGCACATGGGGGGTGGCTTCCCTGACAATCTTGCGGAGTGCCTTGAAACTCTGAACGCATCTTCGTTGGAGGGCACCCTGATGACCGGGCGACTCGGGGTGCTGGGCCACAAGGAGCACCGCTGCATCAATCAGGCGGCACTGTTTGCCAATCTCCTCGAAGTGCTCCCGACTCCTGGGGTACACTACCCGTTCCCAACGGAGGCGGAAGTGCGTCGCCCACAGGGTCCGACAAAAGCATCCCACTTCTTCAGGGGTAAGCGACTCGGGTATGCGGAAATTCAACGCTGCCGTGGGCCAGAACTTCTCTGGGAAATAGTCCGCTGCAAGAATACTCCAGAAGCTCCTGGGTTCATCCTCAGAGTTCGGCCCTACATTTCCCCACTCATCAACCGGGGGTGGCTGAGGGACCGGTAGCGGCACCGAGGCGGACCTCTGGGATAGCAAACTCGGCGGTGGAGAATACGGCAAGCGAGCAGACTGGCCACCGTACTCTGGGCCTTCCTCTGAAGAGCAAGGTGACCTGACCACGATGTCACGATAGGACGGGCTAATAGCCGCTACTTCGGGTACGGGAATCGCCGTTACCGGTGTCCGGTCATGTCGTGGCTCTACCACCGTTGACCCCCAAAACAGCTCCTCGGGATCCCGGGTAGAGGAAGAGGGCGCTTCGGGCGACGGTGGCGGTGACTGCGCGGTCGAAACCTGCGGAATTCCCAGGATTTCTTCCTCCTGGATGTACCTGCGGAGAGAGGCGGGAATCCGGTGGACCTCAAATTCCGGGAGAACGAGGCTGACGCGTCTGGTTCCTGCCCCAGTCCTTGATACGGAGGAGCTGGGAGAAGGTTCCATCACTGAATCGCATTCCGCTTCCGAATCGGAGAAGCGGGCAGGTTTGATCCCCCCCTGGGCCTTCCCAGGATTCTTCTTGTGGTGGCGACGACCCGCTCTTCTGCCCCTGGGTGGCTCTTCGAGACGGGGTTGACCCCTATCAGGCAGCCCCGGGGCGGCGCTAGCGCCGTGGCGAAGAGGGCCCCCACGTGAGACAGCCGAGGTGCGAGGGGCGCCAGGGCAAATATCAAAGGGTACATGGGGAGGACCTCCATGAACAGTACCCACGTGGGCGGGGCCTCTGTTGGAACCGGCAGGAGCATGGGGAAGGCCTCCACGGTCGATGCGAGTGGAGCGAAGCTGACCTTCACTCCTCGAATTGCTGGGGCGAGGAGGACCTTCGTCAGTCGCAGAGAGGACGTAGGGGGGACCCCCACGTCGAAGGACCGGATGGACGGTGCCTTCAGACGGATGGGCTTCATACCCTGTACAGCGGGCGCGGGAAGTGTTTCCGCGCTGAGCATCACTGCCCCGGGGCGGGTCTTCTTGCAGGATGGGGGCAGCACGAGGCATGCCTCCGCGACGAACCTCGGAGCGGGGAAGGCCCACGCTCTGTGGAGTAGCGGTACGGGGAGGACCTCCGTACGGAGTGGCATCACCGCGGGTTAGCTCGCGATGATCATCACTAGGGCCTGCAACCCGGAGCGTCAACCCGGCCTGCCCATGGGGCGGCTGGGGTCTCAATCTTGGTTGAGCGAAGGGGTGCCCCTGCTCAATGTAGGCGGGGGCTTCATAATGTACGTCGGCGGCGGCTCGGGCCACTGTTACTGTCGACGTGGACGCGCCTAGGCGAGCGTCCTCAGCCCGGGCCCGGCGCTGACGTCGGGTCAGGCGGGCCGGTGCAGGTGGTGCAGGGACATAGTCCGCCTGTTCTTCCTGCGGGGCCGGACGGCGGCGCTGACGTGGCCGGACGGGAGCTCTCGCCTGGGAGTCCCGGGTCAGGGCCCTGAGCGGACTGAGCCGGACAACACCTGCCTCTTCAGCATAAGGCGAAGAGTCGTCAAGGCGTTCCGGGGATAGGCTCCCGAAACGATTGAATGTCTGGGTGGGGAGCGGGGGCTCCCTGCGCGGCCTGTTAGGGCGGCGTTGACGGCGGGGCCTGGAAGCCTCCAGGTCCAAACGGGCCATATCCCTGGTCGGGATGACCCCTTGTTCCTCATACCTGCGCACGAGGCTGTTGATCACCCTTCGTTGGATGACCTCTGATGGGGAAAGGGGACGTGGACGTCCCACATCCCGCGACGTGCCAGCCGTCGTGGCGGTAGTGGCGCCATGTGGAGTGGCCGTAGTGGTGTTGCCCCTGCCCCTGCGCGGGCGAGGAGCGGATGGTGACCGCATCTCTGCAATAGCAACCTGATTCCTGACAAACGAAGGGATCAACTCATCAGTACTGAGAGGAAAATGATTGACAGCCAGTGCCCCAGCATTCTTCCATCCCCATGTCTGTGAGAAGGATCCACGCCAACACGCTGCAGAGCGGAGCGCCCCACGTTCTACTACCCCGACTTACGGTGAGTTCCACGACAGGCCCGCCATTTGCTTGGCGGGACCAGGAACCGGATACCTGGATCCGGTGACACGTCAATCTACTGGTGTCTCGAACGCTAATAATCCCCATGCTGAGGAGAAGGCTTTCACATCGGGTTCACCATTTGTGTTTCCGACGCTTTCGCCGGGGCGCGCGCGCATCCGTCCGCGGAGGAGGGGGACGCGCGGCTTTGTTGCCCCGCATTCCCGCTTTCCAAAGGCGGGCGGCATTCGTTCCTTGTTCAGGTACGTCTTCTCCTTGATCGAAACGGGATGATGGGATGTCGGTTCTTCCTCCTGTGGATTCCTCCTTAGAACTCGTCACCTAGTCCGGGTCTCCCTTATAGATTTAATACGTAGTTCGTGAAACTCTTCCCAGTGCCATGTTTCCATGGACGCCGGTTAATTACGCTGCTTCTGTCGGGACATTCCAAAGGGTCCAGTCAGGGCAGCAACCTTCGGTCAGGGGAGTAATCACGTTTGAGGCATCAGTAGCGTGTCTGGATGCTGGGGTACCTGGCATGTCTGTCTGTTGTCCTTGATCACAAGGCTTCTCGAGGGCGTGGAAACCCGAGGCATCCCACATCGAGCGCGGGGGGTTACATGTCATAGACACGTACCTGAGGTTTTCCTCAGCTTCCCGTGTTCAACACAGGGTATGTTTGCAAGATTAACGTCTAGCAAAGACGGTTACGCCAAAGGCGTTCCATCCGAGGTTTTCCTCAGGCATCTCATGTTTACCACGAGGTAGGTCGCGAGTTTAACATCTCGCGGAGACAGTTGAGAATGGAATGGGACCATCGCAGGGGTGGTGACGACGAAGTTGGGCTTGAGCCTTGAAGGGGCTTCCTACGTATCCCCGTGGCAGGGAATCAAAGTCCGCGTAGTTCGGGATGGTGCCGGTAAACCGACGTGATGGTGGACCTTGGTCCGATGGGCATCGTCAGCGTACCTACATGAGGGTGGACCTTGGTCCGGTGGGAGTTGGGCTTGAACCTCTGGGAGGATTCCTACGTACCATGCCTTGACATGGATTAAAGTCCTCGTAGTTCAAATGATACAGTTTAGCGTCATGCGGGACGGTAATGAACCCTGACGTGAATAAACGACGGGTGGTGGGTGTCGGTGAGCCGACGTAAGTGAGGGACCTTGATCCACTATTGGTGGGCTTGAACCTCGTGGAGGCTTCCTACGTACCATGCCTTGACATGGATCAAAGACCACGTAGTTCAGGTGGGAATGGGTCACAACGGCTTACCGCTGGACTGGAATGTAGTTTAACGTCGTGCTGGACGTAGGTAGAACACGACGTGAATTGGGTGATGAGTGGGCTTGAACCTCATGGAGGCTTCCTACGTACCATGCCTTGACATGGATCAAAGACTTCGTAGTTCAAATGGTGGGTCGCAATGGCTTACCACTGGACCGGGGTGCAGTTTAACGTCGTGCTGGACGGGGGTGAAACCCGACGTGAAAGACGGGTGGGCTTGAACCTCTTGGAGGCTTCCTACGTACCATGCCTTAACATGGATCAAAGACCTCGTAGTTCAGATGGGGGGTTTGTCGGTAAACCGACGTGAAAGCAGACCTTGGTCCGCTGATGGTGGGCTTGAACCTCATAGAGGCTTCCTACGTACCATGCCTTAACATGGATCAAAGACCTCGTAGTTCAAAAGGGGGGTTTGTCGGTAAACCGACGTGAAAGCAGACCTTGGTCCGCTGATGGTGGGCTTGAACCTCATAGAGGCTTCCTACGTACCATGCCTTAACATGGATCAAAGACCTCGTAGTTCAAAAGGGGGGTAGACCTTGGTCCACTGATGGTGGGCTTGAACCTCGTAGAGGCTTCCTACGTACCATGCCTTAACATGGATCAAAGACCTCGTAGTTCAAATGGGGAGTAGACCTTGGTCCACTGATGGTGGGCTTGAACCTCATAGAGGCTTCCTACGTACCATGCCTTAACATGGATCAAAGACCTCGTAGTTCAAATGGGGGGTAGACCTTGGTCCACTGATGGTGGGCTTGAACCTCGTAGAGGCTTCCTACGTACCATGCCTTAACATGGATCAAAGACCTCGTAGTTCAAATGGGGGGTAGACCTTGGTCCACTGATGGTGGGCTTGAACCTCGTAGAGGCTTCCTACGTACCATGCCTTAACATGGATCAAAGACCTCGTAGTTCAAATGGGGGGTAGACCTTGGTCCACTGATGGTGGGCTTGAACCTCGTAGAGGCTTCCTACGTACCATGCCTTAACATGGATCAAAGACCTCGTAGTTCAAATGGGGAGTAGACCTTGGTCCACTGATGGTGGGCTTGAACCTCATAGAGGCTTCCTACGTACCATGCCTTAACATGGATCAAAGACCTCGTAGTTCAAATGGGGAGTTTGTCGGTAAACCGACGTGAAAGCAGACCTTGGTCCGCTGATGGTTTGTCAGGGTCGGTGCTCACTCTAAGCCCACGTGAGTCATGCTCGGTGTGAGAAACAAGAGGTTGCAAGGACCTGACGATCACGTCGCGAAGGGTGCGTCCGTGGGAAGCGAAGAGGGGCTTACGCGTTGAGCGGCCCATGGTGTTGGGACTTACTCCAGGATGGAGGCCCATGGCGCGACAAAGCGCGGGAAAGATGGACCTTGGTCCGACAATGGGAGGTGCCTCGTTCCCTATCACGTCCTCCACTGACCTTGGTAGTGGGGAAGTACCGAGATGCACGGGTGCAATCATCCATACCAAAGGTTAGGGATTTACGCTCTGAGGCGACCCTTCCCCTGCGAACATACACCACTCCGACAAGGAGGATCTCATTCCATGTGCGGAAGAGTTCCATTCCCGTGGAGACGAGCGGTGTAATGAATGCTCGAGCTGGGGGGACCCTTCGTGAGGGAGACGAGGTTGGGTCACAGTTTAACGTCATGTGTTGGGGACGCGGTGCTTGGCAGTTTAACGTCCTGCAGCTTGGACGAGGTGGGTTCACTCCACACCCCTAGGGCTTACATAACTGGTACCCTCTGGTCCTTGGGGAAGGGAAGGTACCAGTAAGGCCATGGTAGAGGGGGGTCGAGGGAGGAGCCATCGAGGGGTCCACGTTAGCGTGGCTATGCGAAGAAGCAATAGCCGTTAGCGTGCCTATGCGAAGGAGCATTGGGCGAAGCAACGCTACGGGAGGTGTTGTCCATGGGACTTTGAAATCACATCGTGCAAACCTGGAGGGTCGCACGGAAGGAGGAATCGCTGAGCAGAGGAGTGTGCTTTGCGAAGTGGGGTGCCTTGGCCTTAGCATGGGGCGTAGGTGGGAGTGGGTGGTGCTTCGCGAAGTGGAACAGTGTTCGCGGAGCACTGCCTCGCGAAGAAGGAGTGGTTCGCGAAGCAGGGTCCTGCCAAGCAATGTGCTTCGCGATGCATAGTTATCCTGCCTTGGCATAGGGATTACTAGCATGGGTTGGGTGTTTCGCGAAGCACGAGTGCTCCGCGGCTGCCCGGGTTCCCTTGGGAATCCCCTTCCTTTGCGAACGCCCTTGGGCTTCGCGAAGGGCATCCCTCTCGGAAGAGGGGCTCAGGACGAAACAAATCAGAGTCGTCTCGCGAAGTAGGAATACCTCGCGGAGCTCATGATTCCCGGGGCAAAGCTTGCTTCGCGATTCGGGAGAGGAGAAGCCGAAAGGTCGGATTGTCCGTCCCGTGGACTCAGGGGGAGGCGAGTATTTATAGGGAAGGGGCGCCGCGAAGCAGGGCTCGCGCGCTGGCTTCGGGGCTTCGCGGAGGCTCGCGAACGTCAAACCGGATCGCGGAGGATCACCGCCTCTGGAGCTTCGCGGCGGTTCGCGAACATCAAACGCGCTCGCGGAGGATCACCGCCTCTGGAGCTTCGCGGCGGTTCGCGAACGTCAAACGCGCTCGCGGAGGATCACCGCCTCTAGAGCTTCGCGGCGTCGCTAAGGTCGGGCCGCTTCGCGGCGGGGCTCCGCGGACGGGCTCCGCGGCTGTGCTTCGCGGCTGTGCTTCGCGGCTGTGCTTCGCGGCTGTGCTTCGCGGGGCAGCGCGCCGGCTCTCTTTTTCGTCCCTTCGTTTCGGGCCGGATTTTTGGCGCCAACAATGAGACACTTACACAGACAGATATGATAAATGAAAGTATAAGAAATAAGAATTTGGATTATCAAGGACTCATATATGATATGTGAGTCTATTTCAACAACTTCCAACTCAGCTTCCTTCATACTACAAAACTCAATACCCTTTATCATTTCCCAATACTCCTCTATGAGATAGTGTTCTATTACAAATAAGGATAAAAAATCAAGGATCTCCAAACCTTCATAATCATGAATGATACCTCCACTCTACATTAATCCTAATGTACATGATCTGATGACATTAAGGTTCAAGCCCCATGATGGTGGATTCCATTTAATTCGACGACTCTAATAAAGGGATATGTAAATATGCATATTTTTTGTTTGGTTCTATATAATGATTCAAATATAGGTATGAAAACCTACATGCTTGGACAGAGTAATAAGGTCTAGCACCACAAACCTTGTCAAAGAAACCAATTCTAAATTCTTGGAACACAATACATTGATACAGGCTGAATTCATAGCATTCCAAATACTCCACCACCCATCTGATATGATAATATCCATCACCTTCAACCCCTAAGGGTTATTCTATCCATCATGAAACCATTCATCAAAAAAACCTTCGTAAATAGATTCCTGATTCATCCCACCCATAAAGGATCCTACATACTACCATATTTTAGAGGCCCACTCACCCAAGAAGACTAAATGAAAAGTATATATTTTTTTGGGTTATAGAAACAAATTCACCTGGAAACAATTTTTATACCTTTTCATTAGAAGGCCTCATCCTTGGGAATAACTTGGTTGCACGCATTCTAGATGAGGAAATTGAATTTGACCGGGATCTCCTAACAACATGAGTGCTCTCACAAACCATTTGTGTCATTGATTTCATGTATAATATTGTGGTGCACCATGATATAGAATTTCCTTGTAGGTGATTCAATGAAAAAATAGTTTTCCAGCTCACTGTTCAATAAAATCTGATTAAAGAGTTTTTGTTTGTCTTTCTTATGACCAACTTGAATAAAATTGGGATATGCACAAGCCTCCCCAAAAGAGATATTTGGTGTCTAGATCCCTAGAAGGACTAATATACAATTATCCCAATTGGTATCACAGAAATAGATTTCCCCTTTCCGAAAATAAACATTTCTTGGCACCAAATGTGGGGGATATGGTTTTTTTAATGCACCGTAGAATAAACGGATTGTCTTCATTATTTTTAAACATTCAACCAAATGATTAGCAGAAAAACTATTCTATAAAGAACATCCTTCAATATCCTCCCATGATAGTCTAAAATGTAAGATATTACTCATTTCATGGATACATGTGATACTAATTATTCCCCCTAAAATATGCTTATCCATTTTGTCCCAGGATGCTTGGTTGAAATACAAATAAACATGTGTATCCCAGATGAAGGAACACATAATATTTTATATATCCTTAATGATGGTATGGGGTTTGTTGAGAAATGATAATATATGCAATAGAAAATAATAGAGGATATAATTAACAATTCTAATCCTTCCTCTAAAGGAAATAATATATTTTTTAGTTATTAATTAAATGTGCATTCTTTTCAAAAAATTTGTCAAAATGATTTATATAAAATTTTCCTAGAGATATGGGAGAACCAAATAATCCATAGGAAAATTCCTTCAATGGAATTATAGGCTGGATAAAATAGAGTGGACTCACCATTCCAAATAATTCTTTGAGGTTTATACACTACTCTTGTTCTGATAAATGTTTTTTCATCTATATTTTAAATATTTTACCACGAAATTAGTTATACCTTTGTTAGAATTAATAATCACATTGAAAAAGAGTGGCATATTTTCTATGAATTTGGGGTGGGAAACACTATGATATTTTAATTTTCACCAAAAAGGAGAAATATTTCCATTTTCGATATTAATGTCAAGAAACTTGTTAAACACATCATGAGACAAGATAAACTCACTAGGGGATATGGGTTCACCTTGTCTTCACCCCCTAATTGTCTTGAATAAACCACAACTTTTTCTAGGATAGAATATGGACATTCATAGAGAGCCAAATCATCTAAATAATATATAAGATTTCTTAGATGAAAAGATCATATCTACCAAGACCGTAAAAATAAAGCTCTATTCTATTCGCTCATATATATTTTCCATGTCCAACATTACCGCAACATTGGAGCCAAATTTGTTTTATTAATATTATATATAGTCTCTCATGAAATTCAAATTTATCCTTGAATTTACATATATTTAATGAAACCATGTTATTATTTAGAAATCCATAATTCCATGTGCCTTGAAATCCTCCCATTTATAACATTACCCATCACCTAATATGGGAAGTTGCACATGATTATAGGCCTATACTGACATAATGTGATTGGTTCTTTACCCAAAAGATTGAGAATTTGTGTGGGGAAACATAAATAATATATGTATATTTCCTCAATAGATTAAGTCATGGATAGTAAAAATACTAACCATTTTACTCTCTCCCTATAATTCCACATTGAAGGACCCTAGAAAGCATTATGGGCCGAGTTATGTCCCTTGATTAAGTAAGTAAATTGATTCATTGATTTACTATACATCTAGAATATATTCCATCTTGTTATTAATAGAGTCAATGAACACACAAAGAATCACTATGAATATGTATACACTACTTCTTGGGTACCATTCCTGCATTAAATGGAAAGAATCAGCTTGAATTTGTGGGAAAATTGACTCTTCCATACCACCCACAACCATAATATTTTTAGTGAACATGCTATTATCCATAAGAATATTAGGAGTCGTGGTCTATTTCTTCTAATTAAGGAAATCATAGAAATATGCCATATTATTGTCCCCCTATTTCAACCACATATCCCTAGAGAAGTCATGATCCACTCCTTCTCATTACATAAAAAGCTCTCCAAATATTATACTTTTATAAGAAAAGTAAATTTAACAACCCATCATCCCATGTATCTTCATGACAGGATTCCAAATGTTCAACATAAAATTTTATATTCAATAAGTCATTATTCCTCATAGGATGCCTATTAGGCCATTGTAATAGTTACTCATTGAGTCTTCTGAGTTTATTTATGGAAATAAGCCTAACATATTCCTTGTGATGGAATGTTCCCTATCATGAACACTAATTGGTGGAATCTAGGATCTGTGTTCCAATTCATAGCATAAAAAACCACACAGTAGTACCCATCCCTCTCCCCAGAGACACTATTATTTGTGAATGATCAATGAGAGCTCTTACTAGGTGAGTCACATTGGCTGATGTATAAATTGAGATAGAGTTTATATTGCCCAAACATTGATCCAATTGAGATTGTGTTCAATGCTTCACCTTATTATTATGACCCCAGGTGAACTTGTCCCCTTCAAACCCCAGATCATGGAGTCTCATTTGATCCATATTTGAGGAAAACTTGTGTCGTTCTTTCCTAGGACAGAAATTATCTCCCTTATTTTCTAAAAGATCTACAATTACATAGAAATATACTCTAATAATCCATGAATTGTCTCCTAGATTATAGAAAGAATGTTTAATCCCTAGCTACTCCCTGAGCATTTGATCAAACTATTCATAGAAAAAAAGAAATCAAAAAAACTTCAGTCCCCACTGAATATGTAGGTAATAATATATTGATTAGTGATTGATATCTTCCTCACTAAAACATTATATTTAAAAAATATCTAGATGTGAGTGTTGTATGGGTATACATGAATATAATTACATAATCCCATCCAACGCACAAACTGGTTGATCCTGGAGTGATTTTTGTTGCGTTCCAACACTACTATGAGAGATATATTTCTATTAGGAAACTCTGTGGAGATAAAATCAATATTATACCATGCAAAGAATCTGTTGGAATTCTAGATGGTGAATGATAACTCATTTAGTATATCTCCTTGGGTTTTAATAGTTCTCTCATATAATCCATATATACATGGATGATATGCATTTCTAAAATTCAACATTATATTCAATTCCTACCAATGTTTTCTCCTAAACATAGAGGTAAACCTTGTATCTTGGTTAAATATAATTCTAACTGGTATTACATGCAGTCCTATGAATTCCTAAATGAATATAATGAAATGTTTGTCTATCTATAAATTTCAGTTTATAGCAATGAAACATGATAATTTTGTAAGGTGAAAAATTATGACCCTAATGGCCTTATGTCCTTTATATGTCTTAGGGTGTCTAATGAAAAAATTCCAAAATGGAATTTTCCCATTTCCATGTAGGTATAAGAAATGGTTTCATCATATTATTGGACATATAATGAGTACAATAATTTAAAAAACCCAATACCAATGGTTTGGAACTGTTTGTATAGGTATCCAAACTGGTAGTATAGCCTATACTAATGGTTTGGAAGGCCATAGGCTGTTAGCACGAATGTCCCGAATGCCTTATTTTTTATTTTATTATAAATAATACCTTATTTAAGGGTTGATGGGGAACCCGTATATGACCCGTAGGCCCAAGGCACAAGGCCCGACCGACCTGCAATACATGGCCTAAAGTCCTAGAGGCATACCATGCCCAATACATGACCCGTAGGCCCAACCCACTAGAACTGCCCCTCCCCAGCCTCTACATCATTGAACACCTATCTCCCCACCTTGAATTTCTGATCAAATAGAATTTCACTGTATGAAGTTTCACGGTGTCGGGTCTTGATGGCGGCTGGACTACCCTCTCATTCTTCAATCTAGTTAGCTTTGTTTCTGTTGGCTGCTACTCTTGTTGCTTTGATTCTCTTCTGGGGCTTGTTCTATGTGAACTGGGCTACTCCATGGTCTACGTGGTCCAAAGGCCATGTGCCCCAGATTCCTTTGATTACCCAATGGCCTTTGAGACCCGTAGGCCCAAACCGATGGCCCGAAGGCCCAAATAGGGTGAATAGTTCCGACTGCTACAGTACCTCCTACACTACTGCTATAGTGACTGCTACAGTGATGCTACAGTATTGTTATGGTGTTTTTATAGACCTATACCAATGGGTTATTATAACTGTTGGTATACTTAATGTGAAAAATATTACCTGGTTTGGTTTTGATCCTATCTCCTGCCATTATAATCCATCAATCTAACCACTAACCAAATATGACTTTTTTTAAAATAATTTCTGTAATATGGGTGTGTGTGTGTGTGTGTGTGTCTCTGTGTGTGTCTGCGTATGTATATACATGTTTATTTTTATGTTTTCTTATTTAATGTTATTTCACAAATAAACCCATAAAAATATGGATACATATACTGACTGTTTCCAAAACTGTTAGTATAGGTTCTTTCTTATTTTGGGTTATACCAACGGTTTTGGTGAAACCATTGGTATAAGTTGGACCCATACCAGTAGTTTTGGCTACAACCATTCATATAGGTTTATATAAGTGACCAATACCAAGGGTTGTGGAAAAAACTGTTGTTATAGAGTTTCCACAAGAGACATATACCAATAGTTTTTTTCTAAATCCCTCGGTATAGGGTCTGTCCATTGTATGCCAATGGTTTTTTCAAAACCATTGGTATACGTCTTTTGGTATAGCTTCTATTTCTAGTAGTGGTTGACAAAACTTTATATCCTACTAATCATTATGATACATGCTTTGCAATGTCACTATTTGAGTTATCCCACCATATTTGGTCTTTGATATATCTATACATCATTGTATATCCATAATGGTTTTTGAATAATGATATTTATGTTTTTATCCAAAATATCTTTATTTAAATAAGGTATTTAAGGGAAACATATTTGGTTCAAGTACCAGATCATTCTATATCTATCATAATTGAACTTAGGAAAATTATTTATCTTTTTCTTCAAGCTTCTCATCCCCATTTTATCCATATTTAATCATCACATAAATTGATGGTTGAACATTAATATGAGAATGTTCGGATTTATCTCATTTTATCATTATTTTGAGATATATCCTCCAAAAATCCATAAATATTGGGTATTATTCAATCTTCATCTTGTACATGCTAGTATGATCTATTTGAATTTGATAATTAGACAACATGTTCAGAATCCCATTATGTTAATGTATTATATAGTAATAATCGTTAACCAACTACAAACATCTCTTTTGGAAAATATTCAATTCATTTATGGTAAATATAAATTTTTGGCTCTCATAAAATATATATATATATATATATATATATATCGTACCATTCAATATAAAGATAAGGCCTCCATAATTTCAAATAAAAACACTGTTGATAACTCTAAATCATGAGTCAGGTAATTTATCTCATGAACTATAAATTATTATAAAGAATATTATACAACCATGTTATTCAACTTGACAACAATTATGATCTACCATTATCACTAAGAGGGAGGGTTGAGTTCGTAAACCCATTTTCTATTTAAAATTTACATCTTTCGAAACTCAACCTCATGAACTACTAACGGATCATAATCCACATAATAGGAGCACTCATCAATTCCTTATATGGAAAAAACAAATGATCAAGAATAAAATATTTACATGTTTATGAAATCATTACTACTATATACTATATTGTTTAGGCCCCAAAATATAGATTAATCCACTACTATGAAAACATATTTAATAACTAGAGTCGACACGGTATCCACATACCACATAAGAAGTCCACTAGATAACAACATGTATCTAAAATGTCTGATCCAATAAGAAAAACAAATCCCTGGTGATCACTTAACCTCAATCATCCCTACACCTTTTGATTATCCTCCAACATAAACAAATGATCATTAAATATATATGTGTACTCATTCATGAAAATAAAATACTGATGAATTTGCACTCTTACTAGTATAGAAGCTTCATACAAATTCATCAAGGATCTAGATCATGTAGAATACTTGATATTTTATAAATTCCCTTCCTCTTGAATTTCAATTGGCTATAGCATATCGAGGATACATAGGGACTTCTCCATATTCTATTCTTAATTAATTTACACTCTGTGATTTTTATCAGCTTTCGAACCTCCCACTTCAAATATTAGGGGCATATAAACCACATGTTAGGAACCTATCATCTTATAAATGGTAAATTCAAGACACGCATTAACTTCTCAAAAACTCCCTAAAATATCCTTCAAATGATTTGAAACATTACTTCACTAGGTTAGACTCCACTCTCTTCTTGAACCATGGAATAATTCCACATTAGTGTACATAAAATGAAACATCTCATAATCCTTTGAAATGTTCTTTAATCATGGGCTAAAAATATATCCCATTATTACTAAAATATTTTGATACCATGAGACCATCATCACAATTAATTCGTTGAATATAATTGTGTATTCAATACATTTTTTCCCGACACTCCTTGCACCATGGAGTAGTTCATATTCCAAGGTTGTTTTTTCCTCACCATTGAATAGAGAATGAAGGTAGTCTCCTTGATCTTGATTTTTTGACATGTTGAACCACTTATTAACAATAATTTACTTTACCATTGGTGTGGGGGATCCGGTTTCAATGTCTTTCTACACATTTTTTCACGGCCTTCATTAGTGAATTACTCCCATTTTTTTATACCTTGTTTCATAAAAGTAGACATCACCAAAACCAGGGATAGAGAAATGGTAATAATGATGCCCATTTTCCCTTCTCAAAATCTATGTAGTGAAATTCCCAGACCGATAATTCCATTATGTCTATTTTAGGATAACACATTTTTCACAGGTAATCAAAAGATTCACCACAACATTCACTATGGATTTCTCTACCAATATGAAATCCCATGTTAGAATGATCATCCCACCTTTCCTGGTAAAATTGCCATAGTCTTTCCCATGTTGGGTATTCACAACATTAAAAGTCATTGATAAGGAATTATAGACCTACATAACTCAAATATACTCTTCTTCATTATTCCAATCTTATTAAAAATAAATTATTTTCCACAAATCCAAAAACACACATTTAAAGAATCTGACATCATCCCCCTTTTCACATTTCATACAATACTCATCTGTTAATCCATATAACCAAAATTATTTCTCTGACGTATTGAAAATTAGACTCAATAGTCAAATAATTCTCTATTGTATATCCTTGACATCCCATGTTTCCTTAGAAAATATTCATTAATAAATCCACTCAAAGTCTAAATGGGATATACCATTGTAAAAACAAAGATATATGTAATAAATATTTTGTATTTTATCCATAAAAAATCATATGAAAACAAGATTAGAAAAAAACTATACATCTCAATATCAGTGTGCCTTAAATATATTTAGTATAAATTTCCAACACACCTACCAATACACCATCAAAACAATTCAAGTCAAATAATTTTATTCCCAATTCATCTCACTTAAAGATAAACCATAACTCCAACACTATGGATATGACTATCCTATTCATAAAAATGGAGTGAAAGGGATGTTATCAAGCACTATTACCATATTATTATCTGTGTTCTATAAATCGTATATTTGATAATTTTATTCTCATATTCTCTCCCCCAAAAAAGATTCACTCATATCCTATTAATCATGGAGAGGTACTCCATGAATTACTATTAAACATTACTATCCAAATTTTATATCCTCAAATATCACATTCAAGTATCTAAAATATTTAACAATATATTAAAAATATTATGGTAACATGGAGGGCCCTCTTTTGTGCCTCAGGAAAACATTAGTCATGTGTCTTTCTGTAATCATGGGCCATTTTATCCCACTAATCATAACATATCTTTTGTTTGAAACATATTTCATCACCTATGGAATCAATAAATTATAATTTCATTTATTTTTTATTGATCTTTTTATATTCAATTTTTTATAATTGAAAATAGTCAATAAATCTTTTGAAAATTGTCAAACATTTTTATAATGTTGACACTTGTCTATATTATTAATTATAAATTTTTTATAATGATTTTATTCCTATTTTGATATAGTTTTCTTTCCTTTTATTTTTTACCCTCATTTTAACTCCAAAACCCCTCTTTATTTCATATCTCTTCCCATGTAGAGAAATTTTAAACCAATATGAATATGCTTGTAACCAAATCCTCCATAATACTAACCATATCCCTCGAGTCAAGATCTCCTTGGATAATTCTATATTTTTTGATTTATATTTATGTTTTCATCATTTTTATTTATTCATAATAAGGTATTCTTGGTGCATTCCTTTCATTTTTAGAGTGAATTATTTCCTCTTAATATTATTAGATTCACATTGTAAATCTACACTATTCGAATCAATAGTTCTATTTTTATACGGAATAAGTATTTGATTTCCTTGTTCCATCAGTTCTCTACCATGAAAATATTCTTCTATAATCAAAAAAAATTATAAAATCATCTTGATCCTTTTTAAAATTACTTTTTCCTAAAAAATAGAAATATTGTTTCCCTAATAAATATTACTCCAAAAAAATCAATTTTCCCTTAAGATAACATAGCATCTTCCCATTCCCAACTATTATTAAGATTTGTTACTAGATTTCAACATAATGGGATACATCTATATAGATCGTATAATTTTTTTAATAAAAGAAATACGTTTTTCCTATTTACCAAACTCACATTTTGAGTAGTCATTTCCATGTTCTCATTATCTATATTTATTGTGTATTTATTGATATAAAAAATATACTCAAGAAAATATTATAACTTTCTTTTTTATTCCCAATAATACTTTGTTTTATCTTATCCATTATCTTAACTACATGTAAAATATTAATTTTCCTTACATGAAAAAAATAGTGACTTCATTTTCCATATTTCTACATGAACCACGATCCTTGTGAAAAACAATATGTATTTTAGTAATGAATTTATATATTTTATTCCCAATTTTTTTTCTTCAATGGATTTATTTTTAATTATATAATTCATATTCCATAACCAGATTCCATGGGGAAAACATTTCAATAAAGATAATATTGCTACCATTAAATTAAATTGTAAAATTTGTTACCTTTAACCATTTATTTTTACTTAATGAATCCATTTAACAATAGTGTGAGAATTTGATTTAGATCTTTATCATCTTTTTAATCATTGATTCCCTATAATCCATTATTCCTGCCTTTTCACTTGGATTTAGTTTCCATTTTAACCAAACAAAATTCATTTAAAATCATGTTTTCTTATCAATTCTTATGAAATAAAGAAATTTTGATTCTAATAACATAATAAATGTCCTCAATAATACAAAGTTGATATCGTGGGATTAAGTTAATCTGTAATGTTTCTCATAAGATACTTCATAAAAGTGGATTCTTCATTATTCTCACCCAAACCATGAATATTGATAAATATTTCATTTAATCATGTGAAGTATAAATCAACAGATTTATCATTATCCATCCTAATTTCATTAAACATTATCCACCAAATTTAATGATTAGATTCCTTCATGTCAAGAATTCCTTCATTGATGTTCCATGCTTTTTCCCAAATAATCTTTGAATTTGAAAGACATGTCACCTTACTGTAGACCTTCTCTAACTAAGACATCAAAATATAACTTTACACCTTTCAATCCATCTCCATGTTTATTTTATTAGTATCATTCATATGAGAATTATTTTTTTGTAAGTTGAAAACCAATTATAGTTTCATCACATACATCAATACAAATAGAGAATATATAAGGAAGCATCCAATTCTTCTATGTGTGAATGTCTCTTCCATCAATGATAGGAACTCAAATTTTTTTGAAATAATTGTGATTATCCATTCTTCATGGATCCAAGAAAAACCGCACATTTTTTACACATGTCAGGTTCCTCCTTGATCATTGAGATGGGAAGGGGTGAATCTATACTCCTACATTATATTTTATCAGTTACTTATTTTAAAACTCAACTTATTTAAGAAATAAATATTCTTTATCTACACAATATAAACCCTTAACATTGCCCCGTGTGCAGAAATTAATGATAAATTTCTTGATATTTACATAGTTAGGCAACATTACTACTCCTTTACATATTTTCTTGACTACCAAACATGGAGTCATTCACTGCTTTTCAAATGTATTTATAGCACTATGTCCACATAGAGTCTTCACAGAACATCTAGAATCCACTAGAAGATACAATGTCTATAAAATGTATAATCCAACCTAAAAGAAAACATCTTGGTGACCACATAACCTCACTGATCACCTCACCTTTGGAAACTACTCCTCTATCAGTAGATGGACTAAAAAATCTATAAGTGTACTCCTTAAAAAACATTCAGACCTGATGATGATTCATTAATTATATTATGTAAACTTTAAATAGATTAATTACTTATTTTTATATTCTATAATACTATGGATATTAGGAATTATGTTCTTCTCAGATGTATCTTAGTTATAGCCTCTCAAGAATCCATATAGACTTCTCAAGTACCTCTTATCTCTTATTATACACTCTATTGTTTGTTTCATAGGTTTCAAACATCATTCATCAAATAGAGGGTTAATGTCTTATTAGATAGGTACACCCATCTTGTCATTAATGGTAAATTCAAGACACCCACTAAATTCTCAGAACCACCCAATGATCTCTGTTAACATGTATATAAAAAATTATTCGGCTAGGCCTTACCTCTCTTTAGGTAGCATTGAATAATTCCACATTGTTCGACAAAAATGAAACACTACATATTCTGAAATATTCTTCAATAATAGACTAAAAACAAATACCATGACTATGTAATTAATAAATAACTATTTTATTATCATACTAATCAGTTCCTCTATTATTTAAACATCTTATATGTGTCTTTCCACAACATACCTAACACTATAGACTGGTGAAAATTACTCTAATGTTTTTACCTAAACGCATTGAATACCATGGGTGTGATCTACATTCTCTAGCCATTTTGATAGGTAAAATGTACTATCAAAAGTTGAATGCTTTACCATGGTCGTAGAGCATCCCATTTCGTTATATTTATCCAAATATTAATAATGGGTACATTTAGGGCACAACACCATGTTTGGGATACCCTATATCACATGGGTATACCTCACCAGTAACTGTAATGGCTAAGCATATTTTTTATTCTAAAAATCCATGCAATGAAACCTCTTACCACAATATCCATTATTACCATTATCAGTAAATCAATTTTCAATGGTCTCTTGAATATTTTCAAAATAAATTATCATTTATTCCTCTAACTATGTTACATCATATGTTGGGTTGTTCTTATCCCCAAGCCTTAAACAATTATCATATTTTGCCCAATATTGGGAAGTCATAAAATTACACACCACTAGTAATACATGTTTTACCGACACAACTATTAGAGTGTCTTCTTTAGTCTTAAAACCGTCTATAAAATAAATTTTTAACAAAAAATTTATCACAACCCTTTGGGGAAGAAAACAAGAACATGTACTAGTACCTTATTTGAGGAATCACATTATATTAAAAATTATTCTCCACTATAGGGTAGTGTATACACTGGTATACTATCCAAACTTCTCATTAACTCCTTAAAATTTTCTTCATTTTCATATATTAAAAGACGTTGTCTCCCTTATACACAATCTTTGTTAGTAGATTTTATTTTCATGATAAATTTCTCACAATAAACTGATAGTATCTATCCAATCTATGAAAACTATATATCTCAGTCATAATGGTTGGCATTGTATATTTCTAAATAACAATAATCGGAGAATCATTTACAAAAATAACCTATATAGTTTTTAAATTCCTTGAGAATGATACTTTTTATAGCTACAATTCATACTTTTAAATTTTTAAAAAAACTTCTACCTTCCTAAGGCCTTCAATACAATCCTCAAATAATCTCAATGATCTTCCATGATCTTGGATGTTATGAGAATATCATATATAAATATTACCATGATTGACAAATTAAATATCCAAAATCAATATTTACTAGATCCTTAGGAAAATGGGGACATTGGTATCTCCCAATAGAACAACTATGAATTCTTAAAGTCAATACCTCATATAGAAGGTTTTTCTAGAAATATCTTCAATTTTTAATAATAAATGATGATATCTAGGTCAATGATCAATATTAGAATTGTATTAATTTCTTCAAATTTGATAAATATAGTCATCAATATGGGTCATCAAATAATTTTTTTATAGTGATGTTGTTAAGTTCTTAATAATAAATGAAAATACGGATTGATTCATCTTTAATATTAGCAAAAACCTAGTTCATACCATAGTGATACACTCGGGTGTATGAATACCATTCTTAAATTTTATTAGTGGTTATTGTTAAATTCATATAACTTTATTAAGTCAGTTCTATGAGTAGAACATGAATTATTTGTCATAGTGGGTATGAGTTCTATTGAAATCATGACTTCACAATTCGGGTAATGCTAAGAAACTCATAACGAAATAAATAAGAATATTACCAAACAATATTTATATATTCAACTTTGTGTTTGTTCCAACCCATTTGAGATAATTTCCCCTTCATAATAGGAAATAAGACCCATATAATGTAATTAATTTCCATTGGATGTTTATATTCATCCATTCATAGGTAAATAAATATAGGTTTATTTGGAATATCATACATGACATCCCTTCCAAAAAATTGAAATTACCTCTATATAGTGAGATCAAATACATGACCAAAATCACATCAAGTTCGACTACAGGCTGAATAATAATATTTTTATAATGAATATTTCCACAAAAATCTATCGAAGTTGAACTATAGACTTTATATGTGATCAACATACCATTATGAGTTTTCGCTGATAGTTAAATATATTATCATTGAGGATATAAATTAATAATCATAGATATCTTTTAAATATTAGAAGAATGCATAAAAATAGTCTGAAATAATATTTTTTTCAATATTGGGCACACTTTCCTCCATCATATCATAATAATTCCATCTTATATACATTAATAAAACCAAAATAGTTAGTGTGAGGGTCAATAATAAATGATCAGGGGGATGAATCTAATCATAAGGAAAATATTCATCAAAATAATCTAAAATAATATCACATTCTTATCAAAATTTTATTCATTATGTTTAGTGTATATCATGTTGTTTTATCATAGTTTTTCATAGGTTATATCATCTCATTTTTTATATATTAATCAATAAAAATAACTAAACCATTATTTAATACAAAAATAATGTCAATGGAGAATCACTTAAATAAATATAACATCATTTTAGATAAACATTCAATACATCCCATAATAACACATTCCAAATAACTGTAAAGAATTTTTTAATTCATAGACTAGATAAATAATTACCTTATTTCATATACTTTAATCAATATGTCTGAAAAATTTCTTCTCATTTAGTACTATTCATATAAATTTTCTACATAGAATCTTTCTTTATAACTATGGTAAATTTAAACATAATAATGGGTGATCTTTTATACATAGTAATGATAAACATTGGAGATATCTACTAATGATCCTGGTAAGAATAGTATAAAATTAATGTCCTAATAATATAACAGATGAGGCTAATATTTTCATAAATTTTACATTTTAATTAAATTTTTAATCATATTATAGTGTTATAATATTTTAAATTATTACTTTTTTAGGAATTTGTTGTTTTTTATATTAATTATAGAAATGGATTAATTTTTTCATTAACACTTTTGATTTTATTTTGTTTATCCATAACTATTTCAATACGTAATTAAATTCTGAAATTACTTTCTTTAGAAATCGATAAATCATGGGATTCATTTGATTTAACTATACATAAACTACAATATATAATTTTACGTCCCAAAACCATCTTATAATCAGGGCCTCGAAATCTATACAGAGTTCTAGACACTATTAAATATGGGAATATGTGTCAAAAACTGATAACCTAATTAGAATTTAATTCCTTTGGGATATAGAAAACCTCAAGGAAACATATTCTTTTAATATTTCCACACAAAAGTTAGCTACATTAAAGTTCATAATTTCATATCTATTAGAATCCTTAAAATTAAAACATCCACCTAGAGGGAATAAATTTGTCATATTAAAGTAGAAATAACTCAATAATCTGATGGCCAGCCCTGATAAACATTCTTGGATTCTTGAGAAGTACATGTCCAATGATATTTTATGAATAAAAATTTCTAAATTCTTCCATTTAATGTTTCTACCACACAAATATTAATATTTGGAATGGTGGTATGATTGAGTTTTATTATGCATCATTTTAAATTTCATTATTCAATTATAGGAGATTTTATACTAGTTAAATTGATCATGGTGAGTGGTCATCAATTTTTATATATACACTTTTTTTATTTTTATTTATCAATCATCCTACCCTTGTCTATCTAAGTCATGCATATGGTGGTTTATGTATTGGGTAGTGACGGTCGGTGAAGAGGTCGTATAGATGAGCTCAGAAAGAGGATTTACCCACTTTTCCAATGTAACAATACATGATAATCACATTTAAAATGAGAGGGTGTTGTGTGAAATTTCTCAATCACTACATAGAATTAAATATTGAGAAACATTTAAATAAGGATATGAATCACATTAAACTCCCTAAATAATTTTAGTTATTTCATTCTATCTAATCTTTTTTAATTTAATTTAAATATATATAGATATAATTAAATTTAATTTTTTTGAATTTCTAAACCCACAACTATATTTGTTTTGTATATTTTATATTAGTCGGATTCATAATAGTGATAGTAGAAATAATGTGTATTTTGAGTGGCCCAATTAAGATAGACCCTAAGTTGTGCACACTATATTTCAAACATAGGTTACAAAGCATTATTGGTGAGAGACCTATATAAATTTACTTTTATTAATTTTTTACAGTTTCTTGGAAGGCTAAAATCTTTTGTACACTATGTATCATAAAGATAAAATAAATAAAAAAAACTAAAAACTAAAAAAACAAATGTAATTGTATTTATTTATTTCTTTTGGTTGAGATGAATTATTTAATTGTTTTCAAATATTTTCCTAGGGATTATTTTTGTAGAAAGGAATAATTTTTTGAGAAACAAAATAAATACATCATTAGAAGAATTGAGGGGAAAAAATGAGTTGATGTACCGTTCTAAATTCATTAAAGAATCCAATGTCCAATGGTTGGAACAAAAACACCAAAAGAAAATAGAACCAGAAGAGATAAATATTTTTCCAAAAAAATTTAATGTTAAATTACATGTGGGATACTTAAAGATATAACTTGAATATCCAATCATTTATCCTAGGCCTTTACATGAAGGTGTTCTTCAATATGTCATTCTAGATCACACCATAGTTGGATCGCAACATGATTATGAAGGACATTGGAAATATTTTATTAAAGTAAATAAGTTAAGTGACCTTATCATATTTTTTAATGAATAACAAACACCTCTTTATATCTCACTTTTTTTTGTAAGAAGATAATATAGACCCTATGGGGACTAAATACCCAGTTTACGTCCTTAAATAAATCAATTTTCAAACATTTTTTCTCAAAAGGAATGATTTCCTTATTTATTCAGCATGCTTTAATATTATTGATTTTAATTTTTTTCTATCATCCATTGTGCTAAAATCTATAATAATGGAGAAAATAAGATATCCCAAGATGAAAAATTAAAGGCCAAATAGGAAATGTACATGGAAGAGGAGGACCCATTTTTCATTCATCTACCATCATAAAGGTCAAATTTCTTTATTGCGAGGAGTGAGGTAATGTACTATACCCAGTGATTCCTATACAACCAGTAAAAGATAAAGGTAACAGTAATAATTATGTTTTTTAGGTTTATGTGAATGAAACCACATCCACATTTTTATTATAATTAATCAAATATTACATCCTAACAATTGGATATAAAAACCTAGCACCTACATGGCAGTACAAACCATGTTTTATCCTCTTTTAAATTTCTATTTCTTTTTGGTTATTTTTTATATGTTTTTATTTATTATATTCTGTAAAGAAATAAATGGTCTATTAAAAGTTACCAACTAAATGAACCCACATCAAAATAATTCTAGTTTTTATCATTCCTTCTTTTATGTTTTTCTACCTGAATATTTTTGTTCAGATAAATTGTAAGGTACATAATTTCCATGTGATGAGGGTTTAAACTATCTTTGTTTATTTTTATTTATTTCTTTTATCTTTCCTTTTTTTGGAACCTTGAGCTTCAATGAATATTCTTATCATTTTTCACACAATAATTGACCAATATGATGTTTACATGGTTTTTTATTAATGTATTTTTGATGATTTTTTTGAATACATTTTTCTAGAATTGGATTTTCAAAAAAAATATTAGTTAGAATGATTTATGAAATCAATACCAATGAAACATTGGACCAATTTTTTCATCATTTCCACATACATATTCTAATATATTTTCACATATTATTCTTAATACCCACACATTCATGAGATAAAACTTTTTTTTGCACCAAAAATTTTTATTTTTCACTTTTAATGATTTAGACTACATGGAGTGTTTTTGACACGATTGATAATTTTATTTTCTAGCCAAATTTTAACTTTATTCCTACCCATTAAATGTACCATTAATTATCCCATACATTTAATGATTTTTTATTGGTTTAATCCTCATTTAAAGATGTGTTTTTTAACCTACCACACTCCTGATATTTGTTTCCTTGTTATTTAAATTTGGATTCTAGGGGAAAGGTCTTAGATGTGTGTTATTATTGATTATTTTCATTTATGGGTGTTTTGAGTAGTATTTGATCAATTTGAAATATTTATAAGGAAAAATGGAAATCATTCACCATCTCATTTCCATTTAATTGTATCATATAGTTCTCTATCAAAATTTATTCAAAAAAACAATAAAAATTTGAAAAAGAAAAAAAAGATATAGGCTTGAATTCTTCATTGTGCATAATTTTATGACTCTTGTCCCTAGCCAAAATCAAGGGTATAAATTTTAATTCATTAATTATATTCAATTTTCATCTCATCCACAATGAAAAATTTAAATAATAAAACAAAAATAAATCAATAATGTTTTTACTTTATGGGGATGTAGAAAAAAAAGAAGGAGAATTTGGATGAAATCATTCATTGTAATCACTACTTGGATCATGTCCCATGTCATAAAATGGATAATTTTTATATTTCAAAATAGAAAGTGGGATTTAGTTGTATTTGTTTTTTATTTTCACTTGAATATTAATGAATTTTATATAAGAGATCAATACTATCTTTTCAACCTAATTTTTTAAAATCATTTTACACACTATCACTAAGATGTAGAAATTATATTTAAAATAATCTTAATTTAACTAATATTCATGTCTCATTATATTGATAGAAATTAGTTTTCAAATCCGTCTGGTGTTGCATACATTTTTTATGTATAAGGATATGTCCATATTCAATTTCTCTTGAGTGAAGAGTGACATAAAATTCAATGTGTGTTAGGATGTGATAAGGACATGGTTGGATTTTTTTATGTTGAAAAAAATTAAAATGTGATGCATCAAAATTAAATTTATTTTTTTCATAGAAGATTTATTATTTATTTGTTTTTGAAAATACCATGGTTATTTTCTCATTCTTCATTGCTCTGTGAATTTTGATTTCGATATACGGTGATTTCTCGAGACTGTAACTGTTTTGTATAGGGGAATTATAAAGATATTATTGTCATATATTTCACACTTTAATTACATTATATTAACCCTATAATAGTGTTATTTTATGGTAAATTTTCAAAAAAAAATTATGTTTTACTATATGTTTATGTTTAATTGAATAAAATAACCTGGTTTTGGAATTTAATTATTTTAATCTTATCCCTTATTTTGACAATGAAATTTTCATCACTATATTAAATTGTGAAATATCTTTTTTTAGTCTTCCATTAATCATGTTCATAATTTCATTTAATTTTATATAATGAAAAATAAATCATTTTTATTCCCAAAACTAGATCAGAATACGCTCCTTAACATATTTTCAAAATTATAGAAATAGTAAAATATGGGCATATATCTCTAATATTTCTAAACCAATTAATGTAATTTTTAATATATATATATATATTATTGGGAACAAGTTCATTAATTATGTCTATGCTTTAATTTTTCCTTTTTAATGTCATAAATTCATAGGATGTTGGAGCCTTGGAATTATAATAGTCTCCTAGATATAATAAACATCACATAGTAAAACAGAAGAAATTCCTTCATCTAAAGAAGAATAATTCTAAAATATTTAGGGTACATGAAAATTAAAAATCCAAATAAACCATGGAGAAAAAATTTCTAAATATAGATATTTAATTATCCTACCATGTGAAAACATTTAGTGGAAATAAATTGAGGAATACATTTTCCTACCCTCTTTCTGTATTTTTTCAGCTCCACTACAATTACAAAAAATATCAGTTTTCAGTAGATTATGGTGGAGTGTGTTTTTAAGAGATATTCATATATTTAATATATATTATTTCATTCTTCTTATTCATATCCTTATTTCTCTCATTTTTTTCCATTATGTGTTTCTCTCACGATATTCCTTTCGTAACTCTATAAAAATTGATAACTAACCATGGTGGTTGTTAAAACAGGGGAATGGTGGTCTGATTGATATTTTTTTGATTCATTTCCAATTTATTTATTAATATATAGGAATTTTAGTGGTGTTTAAATGGATTATCATGAGTAATTTCTGTTTTTTCTCTACCATCAATATTTTATTCTTATTTATCAATCATCCTTCCCTTAAAGATCTAAATCATTATAAAAGTGTATTATAGATTGGCTAGCAATGTCCAATGAAGAGGTATCCAAGATAAAATTAGTAATAGTATTTACCCATATTTAGAGGTATTTTTATAAGGTAATCAAATTTCAAATGAGATGGTGTATTGTTATATTTATTTATCACTACATCGAATTGATTATAGAAAACCTATTGGACAATTCTATTAATCATCATAACCTCACTTGAACGTTTTATTTCTCTATTTATATATAAAGTATTTTCTATTTTATTTCATATATATATATATATTAATTTAATGCAATTCCAAACCCCCATTTATATTATTTATTTTAGTCTCGTAATAGTAATATTTATAATAAAGAAAATACAAATCATATGCACTGTGAGTGGACTCCTTTAGATCAAACCTTCAGCGTGAAAACAAAATTTCACTCTTATGTAAAATTTTTTTTTGTGTTATCCTTGAAATATATCTTTTATCAATATAGAATAATTTAAGGGGAGTAAAAGATAATACACACACAACTTTTATAAAAAATAATAAATATCAAAAATATCAAAGTCTTAAAAAAATACTTCATTTAAATTCATTATTTATTTATTTTGAAATGGATTATTTCAGTGATTTTTCTTATTCATGGCATATTTATGTTATTTAGATGGTTTGAATTATTGGTGAAAGAAATTACAAAAAACTATTGAATAATTTAGGAGATGAGAATTAAATTTAACAACCTTTTTGACTTTATATAAGAATCTGATGTCAAATTTTCAGAAAAATAATACCATAATATAATTGGACAAGATGAGATAAATATTTATCCACATATATTTTTTTATTTAGAAACCAAAGGAGTCTTGATGATTAACCATAAAGATCCAATATTCTCTTCTTATCTATTACATGAATAAGTTTCTAAAGATGTCATTATATCTGAAACAACAATGGGTGAACCAGATGATTATGATGAAAATTTGATAGATTTTATGGAGAACCAAAATGTAATTGATCACTAATATTTTACTATTAATAATAATCAAAACTATATCTCTCTCTTTATTTTGATTAAGATGAATTAGGCCTTACTAATACCGAATTGCCAGTGGTCTTTTCTGAAGAGATCAAAATTTAAATAGTTTAACTCAAAAGGGGGTATTTCTATTTAACATATCATGAAATGATTTTACTCAGTTTAAGAATTTTTATATTTTTATATTTTATGAAATTTTTTATATAATATAATATATATAGTCTAGGGATGAAAATTGAAAGGCCATTGAAGGATTTTCCGATGAGGATAAGAAATTAGTCATCCTCATTCCCCCAATATATAGAATTAATTCCATTTTCATGGGGTGGGTTCTGATGTAATCTATCCATAGGTTCATCTATTACTAGTACATGTTTAGGAGAACTAGAAGAATTATTTTCTAGTTGTTTATGATAATGAAACTGCATCCATGTTCTAATTGGCTTAAATCAACTCTAACTTTTTGACTAGTAGAAGTAAAAACCTTCCACCCACATATGGGTCAAAACCATGTCATGTCATATTTCCCTTTTAAAATTATTTTTATTTATTTTAATTAAATTTTTCTCCATTTAATTATTTATAGTAAGAAGTGGTAGAATCTAATATCCTAACTCAAATCTACCTCTTGAAATTATTTTTAGGTTATATCTCTATTTCTATTTAGTTTTCCTTTACATATTTTTATTTTTTGTTGAGTTGAAAGCAAGGAATGTGAATTAATTTTTTTGGGAGAGTGTCCAAATTCATTGTTGTTTTTTCTTTTTTTTTTCTTCCAAATTTTCATTTTTAGTATCATTTATTATCAATTAATATTCTTACCATATTTCACACATGAATTGATTTTGAGATAGTTTATATGATTTTTGTAGAATGTATTTTAATTGATTGTTTATGCGATAACTACTTCTTTGAATTAGTTTTTATAAAAATTGTGAGTTTGAATGACTTTTTCAGTGCATGACCATGAAACAATGACTCATAATATATTTTCATCTCTATGATGTATTCTGAATATTTTTTTTATAATCTTCTTAAAACCCAAACATTCATGAGAGTATGTAGATTTTGTTTGAGAACAAGAACTTGTGATTTTTTTTCTGTAGATGATTGGGATTTCCTAGTATTTTTTACATTATTGCGACATTTTATTGGATACTAAAATTATAACCTGATATCTACCCTTTACATACACCCTTCATTATCCCTTATATTCCATGAATTTCCTTATAGTTTTAATCTGCATTAGTATCAAATTTTTCTCTAACTACCCATACTCTTGGTATTTTTGTATGGATATTTCATGATTGAGTTTGTCGGATTAGAATTTCAAGTGCGTTATTCTAGATATGATTCATTTATTGGTGGTGTGTATTGTGTTTAACTATTTTGGGTATGGGATAAAAATAAGTTTTTATAATGTGTCATTTAATTTTTCATTGATTTTTTAATTTGATTCATCTTAAATTAAATTAAAAATTATAAAAAATAAAAAATATTGAGAAATAAAAAAAATGTTAATGAGATTTAGTTCTTCATTGTTCATAATTTTCTGACTCATGTACATATCCAAAGACAAGGGTGAAAATTTTCATCTGTTTATTATATTCAATTTTCAGCGCATCCACTATAGAAAAATAAAAAAAAAGTAAAACAAACTAAATAAAAAATTTTGTTTCTTTCTGGATAATTAGCAAGAAAATAAAAAATACTAGAGAATTTTGATGGAATAATTATTTTAAGTAACATCTTCACCCTTGTCACATTTTATAAAAAGTGGTGGTTATTTGTTTCATGTTTCTAAGTGTGATTAAGTGTGAAATTATCTATTTTTCAAATGATTATTCATTCATTAAAATTATGAGTACAAACTCCTATTTTCATTCATAATTTGTTTTTTAAATTATTTTACCCACCAACCATAAGACATTGAATTTACCTAGAAAATTACTCACGAATAAATTTATTTTCAAGTCTCACTCTGTTTAAATATAATAATTGTCACAATCCTATGGTAATACAAGTATTTCCAAGTATTATCATAGCTCTAAATTAAATTTATCTTGGGTGAAGAGTAAAATAAAATAAAATTTTAGATAAGTATTGATATGGTCATGTATGGGTGTTTGATGTTGAAAAAATTTATAATATATTCTTCAAAATGAATTTTATTTGATATAGGATATATTATAGAATTTTTTAAAATAGATAGTTGATGTTTTCCCGATTTTGATTGTTGTGTAATTCTTTTTGGATATATGATAATTATATATGTGTGAATTGGGTAAGTGGGGGGGAGTGATGAAGCTAGTTTTTTTATATATTTAACAGTATATTTTAGTTTTACTAATCCCTAAAGAGTAAAATTTTATTTGAAATGTTGAATTTTTTTTAATATTATTTTGAGCATTATTTCAAAAATTTCATAATTTTGGATTTTATCTACATTAATTTATTATTTATTTCTATCAAAACAATTCAGCACTAAATTAATTTGTTAAATAACTTTATTAGGAATCTATTCATTATAAGATTCATTTAATTCAGCTTGACCTAAATCTCAATCATTATTTGATAGCCCAAACCCAACTCACAATCCAAGCCTCGAGATCTATGCTCAAACCATAATACTTTAACATATGGGCCTATATCTAAAATAGTTTTTACCCAATGGAAGCAAACAATGACTAGGGATTAGAGAAAATTTAAGGAAAAAATTTCATTAACTATAGGCTTTCCTAAATTCTTTCTTCAATGGATATAAATTTATTTGAAGATGGATCCTTGGATTTCAAAAATTCACCGAGATAGAATATATTTCTCTGAGTAAAACATAAATAATGCCTTCATCCAATTTCCTATAAGGAAAAAATGTTTTCCATTCATGATAAATACATATATGAACAAATATTATGAATAAATCAATCTAGATTATTCTATTTAATGGGTCTACCACACAAAATGATTTTGAGGAATTAATTATAGACAAAAATTTTCCGCCCTTGTTTCTATAAATTTTCATATCCTCTCTCATTATAAAAGATATCCATTTTTATTGGGGTAAGTATGATTATATTATTTGTAATAGTTTTTAGTATTTTTTATATACATCAGGTTATTATTTTTTTCATATCTTAATTCTTATAATTTTTTATCATTGGGTTTTTCTCATACCGTGTTCCCTATCAGCTGCACTAAAAATTGAGAACTAACCTCGGAGTTTGTTCGAGGTAGGGAATGGTGGTTTTACTGTGTTTTATTTTGATTTATTTTATGTTTCTTTACTCAATTATAGGAATTTAAGTGGTGGTTAAATTTATTACCGTTATTGGTTTCCATGTTTTCAATCCCATTGAGTTCTTCTTCAAATTTATTAATCATCTTTCCCATCATAATCAATGTCGTTAATATGGTGGAGTATGGATTGGGTAGAGATAGAATGTGAAGAGATCTCCAAGATAACATTCAGAAGAGGATTTCATCCTATTGAGAGGTCTCAGTATATGATAATCACATCTCATTATAGAGTTTATAGTGTCAACATTATCGATCACTACTTTGAATTGAATATTGAGAACCTCATTAACAATGATATCAATAACTATAACATACCTAGGAAATTTTCTTATTTCAATTCAATCTTCCCTTTTTTGAATATTAATTTTAAAAATAATTTTGTATTTATATTTCATTGATTTACAAAAAAAAATTATATTAGTTAATTAGTTTTATATTAGTTTGATTTTTAATAGTGAAAATAAAAATACAGTTTTTTAGTGGCCTCTTTGAGATTCAAAATTTGGCATGCACACTATATTCCACTCATATGTCATAAAATATTATTTTTCATGGATCAATATCAAATCCCAATTATCAATAACCATAAATTACAAGAGCATACCTGAAAATTATGAGAACATAAAACACATGTCATTCCATTATGATTTACCATAAAAAGGCATGATTCATAAGTGTATGGAATCATAAATAATAATTCGTGATCTTCGAGATAATATTTTAAGAATAATCTATAACTTTTTTTAATAAGAGTATGTTATTAAAATAATAATAGAAAATAATTTCCGTAGTATAGGATCTCTATCAAGATAATCATAGTAGTTGAGATCCAATAATGGATTTGGTTCACTCTTCATTCCCATAAACATAGAAGTCATAAGTGAAATCTACAAGTCATGAAATTCATGACATCGTAGGTTTAGTATAATTATCCATGAACCATATTGTTTATGGTAAAAGTACTAGTGTACCCTATTGGGTATGGGATAATTACTCATGTCCCATCTTGAGCTTAAGACCAAATCCCTTATACTCCTATTTGTGTGACAACCTATTGTTTAAACTTTTATGATCACGAGATATAAAAAATTACCCATTAAATTTGAGGGATATAAATAACCCAACTATTTTATAATAAACCATTCATATATATTCCATAATAAATAAAATGGGTTCACCATTATTACATATATTAATTATCCACTAGGAAATAAACATGTTTCAGGGACCATCATAATAAAGTCATCATCATAAACCATCCATATAAAGTAAGTGGATGGTATCATAAGATAATATCCCTAGTGAATCATAAAATTCCTATGGTATGTTGATATATATGGTAAATACTAAAATAAAATAATTAGAAATATTTATTGAAAAAAATAGAGAAAAAAATATTTTCATTTCCAGAATTTGAAAAAGTAAATTTTATCATATAATGGGAATATGATTTTCATTTAAAATCTAATTAAAACATATACATTAACTTTTATGATGAATAAATCATATTTTGGGGATAAAATACATTCATTTATTATATGTTAAAGAAAACCATTCCTCCAATACTTTTATAAAAAGTAAAAATAATGTCTTATGAAAAAAATTGATATCATTCCATTTAAAACCTCTAAAATAGATTAATATATAGTTTAAAATTTGTGAAAAATTATTGTAATATTAAAAATAAAATTCCTGAATCATTTTATAGAATATGGACTAGAAATAAAAACATTTTTGACATTAAATAATGAACAATGAATGATTTTTTTAAAAAAAATCTTTTGTATTTTTCAGTACCAAAAGGGGTAAAATGGAAATAATAATCAAAACAAAATAAATAAATACAGGAGAAGAGTATATCAGGTTTTTAATAGATAAATAACAGAAAATTCCCTCTAATAGAAATTAAAAGAAATTAAATACTAATAAAAGTGAGATTATAACATATACCCTTACAAATTTTATAAAAATTGGGTCAAACCATCATGATAATAATAAACATATATGATGTTTTAAATCCTAATGATGTTAGTTAAAATAATCATTAAACTAATCCATGTAAATTATATACACCATGCAAAAAAGAAATTCTATATTATCAAATATAACTCAATGTAGAAAAATTGGGATGTTGAACCCCTTACCTAAAGTCTTAATAAGAGTCATGCACAATATAAAATCCTTAATAATAATCTTAAACTCACAATAAATATATTTTTGAACAATGTTGATACAAATATTACTATATAGAATTCCCTTATAATTTTTAATTTTCTATTTAATAAAGACTCTTTATTAAATTCAATATTCATCTTTCAATGGTTCTGTTTTTCACATATGTTTAACTATGGTGATTTTGGTGAATTCACCACATTCATGGTTTTATCATCTATATAATATTAAAAATGTCATAAATATCGTATTTATTAATTAAATAATATTTTATGACTATCCATGTCAGGTGGAAATGAGAAATTAATTACATCAAATTGTACAGATGGTAGTCTATACACACGCATGGGTGATGTTTCAATTTTTCTATAGGTAGAAATAAAGAAAATGTGATGGCCCAATCCATACCATGATCAGGATATTACCTTCTTTGGGCCTATCCCACATGGTTTTTCATTCCCTAGGCACTAGTACTTAAGAATCCCCTAGGAAAATGCCTCATGATGGGAGATGTATCCACACCACCTTATAAAGGGAGGCTTCTAGTGGTAGATAGGTGGTTTCTATAGGATGGTCTTGAGGTACATCTTCTAAGAGTAGGAAACATCATTAAGAAGAATTTACCAAGAGTAGTTATATGAAAAGTAGCCAGGGGTGGGTTTGTTACGCAAGACCTTACCCATCTTGTTTTTTACCAGTGTGTTTGGTTGAGGAATTTTAGAAAGTAGATCCCTTGAATACCAATAGAGTGTCGTACCGTCGGAAATATGGGACATCTATAATGGATATATATGAACCTAGGGAAGGTAGGAAATGATTTTATATATAGGCATAGTCAGGTTTCTGTAAAGGGATCTTCTACACCATATCTTGTGGGAAGCTATAGTTCTACTAGCTAAAGAGGTAGAGGTAGTAGATGTGGTGCTTCTAGGAAAGAGTGATTGTATCAGTAGAGTGGTGTAGCTTGTGGGACTAAGATATCATCCTAGGGAATTGGGGAAGGATAGTTTCTTGTGGTAGGACTAACACTTTTAGATATCGAGGAGTGACCATCAATAGTGAGAGGTACTATTATTGTAGCTTCAAAATTATCTAGTGCCTTATTTGATACTAGTTCCATTAATTCCTTTATATATACATAAATTATTAGTTGTTTGAGCTTGGAAGTGGAGTTTCTGAGCCAGTTTATAGTGATAGAAACACCTATGGGAGTATGATATTTAGAATTCTGTATCTACAAGGGATGTTCTCATGAGATTAGGGTGTACCATTTTCTGTGGGATCTTTATATTCTGGATAAGATATTTTTCGACAAAATTATAGTTATGGAAAAACTATTTGCCTACCGATCTCATATATAATGTTACCATAGGAGGGTTACGTTTATATCTCATAAAGGTGACCATTACATTCATCGGGGAGAATGGGATTTCCAGGCCGGATGAGTAGGGATAATTACTCACCAATTAGGTGAGCTCACAACCCAACTTTCTAGTCTATTTTTGGATGATGGGGGTTTTAGGAAATATGTACTTCTACCATTAGTGGATTTATCTCAGGATGTATTTCTTGATCACATCTCATGACTACAACCTAATAGAGATATAGAATTTACTACTAATCTCTTGCCAGGGGTCGATCCAGTATCTATTCTACCATAAAAAATGGCACTAACTGAGATTAAAGAGCTCAATACTTGGCTAGAGGAATTGGATGATAAGAGATTTATCCATCCATGTAAGTTTCCTTGGGGATCACTGGTGTTTTTTTAGAAAATAATGATGATGTGACCTTGTTCTTATGCGTCTACTACTGAAAGTTGGAAAAGATGAATGTGAAGAGCTGATATCCACTTTCCTGTATTGAATGTCTATATAAACAGTTTAGAGGATCTTGTGCGTTCTTAATGATTGACTTGATATCGAGGTATCATCATCTAAGATTTCATGCTTCTAATATATTGAGGATTGATTTCAATATCAGGTATGGCCTATATTATTTTTTGTGTAATGTTTTTTGGGTTGAATAAATCATGATCAATGTTTATGGAATTGATGAATAGGATCTTCCATCTGTACCTAGATCATTTTGTGGTGGTGTTTGTGGAAAAAATCTTACTGCACTCCAAGACTACTATTGATTATTTCCAACATCTTACCATCATCATGAGTACACTGAGAAATAATCGAATTTTTGCCAATATATCTAAGAATCATTTTTGATTGACCAGGTACACTTCTAGGACACAACATCTTGGATTAAGGTGTGTCATTCAACCCAAAAATGGTTCATCTAGTGGTATCTTGGAAGAATCCAAATAACATTTTTGATTTACACTGGTTTTTGGGGTTAGCTAGATACTATCCGAGATTCATCTTGGACTTATACCAATTGGAAACACCACTGTTGGGATTGACCAAAATGGGTTAAGGTTTTAATTGTTGGAATCATGAGGTAAGTCCTTCCAAGAGTTAAAAAATCAGTTGACATCGACATAAATTTTTATTCTATGTGAGCCAGGTGAGAATATACAGTGTATTTTGATTCTTCTTGGATTAGAATCAGAGTCGTGTTGATTCAAGGAGGTAAGGTCATGGAATATGGGTCTCATCCATTGAGACCACATAAATATAATTACCCTCTACAAAAACATGAGCTATCAGTCATGGTGTATTCTATGAATAATTGGAACTGTCTTTTTGGTGAACATTTTAATGCTTATAATGACCATAAGAGCATGAGGTAAATATTTTCCCTAGAGTTTTGAATATTTGGTAGCGGAGATCAGTTCAGTATATGTATTCTTTTTATTTTGATCTGGAATATACCCCCAGGATGTTAAATATAGTGGTTAACACTTTGATCAGGAAAACCCATACTCAGGTAGTTCTAGAGTCTAGTGATAAGTGGAAGATAATGGCATTGCATGCTGAGATGCACATAGTGGTTCAAGAGAGTCAAGAGAAGATGACTATCAAATCAGTTTTAGTGGATTATAAAATTTATAAACAAATAGGAGGAATAAAATATGAGGTTTCATAGGGATTATCCTTTAGGTAATGCTTTGACGTCGTGGATACACCCTAAGACTTATTGATAGATGAGGAAAAGATCATCTACATGTAGAATCATGTTATTGTGCCTACGAGAATGAGAGGAGATCATTTGGGAATGTCATGCCTCAAAGTGGGAAGTATATCAAGGTGTGACCAAAATGTACCATGACCTATGACAATAGTTTTTGTTTCCAAGCATGAAAAAGTAGATAACATGTTTAGTAACATGATGTTATACCTTTCAGTAGGTTCAAGCTGAGCATAAATGAACTAGAGATTTTCTATAGCCATTTCCCATTCTCAAATAGAATTTGGAAGATGTAACCATGGATTTTTTGGTAGTTATTCCAAATATGCCGAGGAATAATGATTCTATCTTTGTTATTGTGGGTCGAATGAAAAAGGTAGTATATCTCTAGATATTATGGGAAACATTCATATTAAACAAGTTTAGAGAACTATATGTTCAAGAGATAGTCCATTTGCATGTGGTGCCAAAGACTATAGTTTTATTCTATGATTCAGGATTTACTTTGTTCTTTTGGATGGGCTTAAAGAAAGTTCTTGGCACCCTCGTATTATTAAGTACAGTTTTCCACCCAAAGATTGGAAGTCGGGGTGTACTATATAGGTTCTTGAGGATATTCTAAGAGAATGTGTTTTAAAATTTGGTCGGTCATGGGAGAAACACATGGACCTTGAAAATATTTCCTATATTAATATTTTCAGTCACCTATATAGATGGTACCATACATGTCTCTATATGTTACATTGTTTAGATCCCTCATATGTTGGATGGGGGCAGGTCAGTTTGAGTTATTTAGACCAAATCTCAGGTAAGAGACGTCAGAGCAAGATCAGTTGATTCGGAAACGTATGGCTACAACATAGAGTAGACATAAGTCGTATTCTGCTAGATGGAGTTCACCCCTAGATTATACAGAGGGTGATCATATTTCCTTTTGGGTGTCTCCTAGTTTGGAACACCACAAGATAAAAATATAGGGAAATTTGGTGCTCATTTTTTTAGAACATTAGATATTGTGAAGATAATTTCTCAAGTGTCATACCGATAGGATCTTCTATAGATCTAAAATGCTATACATGATGGTTTCCATATAACAAAACATTTTTAGTATCACCCCTATGCTTCTCGTGTGATCGATGTGGATGATGTAAAGCTTGAGATATATGAATCCTCTATGGAGAATCAGATACATGTGTTTGATCCTAGTGAGAAAGTGTTGAGGGGTATGATCATGTTGATAGTTCACCTTTTGTGGAAACATTGAAGAGTTCAAGAGGATACTTGGAATGGGAAGCAGATATGTAGGTTCATTGGCCCAATTTTTTTGACTCATAATCTCATAGAGTCTTGCGAGTGAACATCGAGGATGAGTTTTTATAAGGATGGGAGATTTTAAGATCCCTTATTTTTTCAGGTATGAATCTTTTTAAATTTGTTTTCAAGATGGTTTGTTTTAAAATTTATTCATGTCTTAAATTAATTCACAACCATGAACATTTTCACCCCTTGAAAGTAGTTTTCACCACATGTTAACATGTCATGAAATTATATTACACCCTTTATAACTGTATTTCACCGTGTTTCAACAGGTCACAAAATAATATTTCACTAGGTGTAATTATATTTCACCATGTGTAAGATTTTACCATGTGTAATCGTTGATTAATTTTTTTAATAACATGATGTGATTTACTTGGGAAAAGTGAAAATACGTTTAAAATTATTAAATGAAATTAAATGAGGATTAATTTCGTGTAATTATCATTCCCATTTTTGAATAACATGTTTCCAACACTATATACACCCCACCCCACCCCACCCCCCCCCCCCAGAACCTGATTTTATAGGATGTATAGGCTCTTCACACCACCTTCTTCGACCGAAAATGTCACATGCATCTCTGTCTTGGAAGTAAAATCCCTCATGATCTAAAATCATTGACAGAAGATGGTCCACACACCTCCCTCCTTAATTCAGGACTCCTTTCATTGATTTTTTGGAGTCCTATTCAATCCCAAAAATATCTCACATCAGATCTTGGATATCCAAACCTTGATTTTTTAGGTAATTCTTTAGGTTATTAATCTATTATAGAGATGTTCCTATCATATTTTATAGTAATTTTTTTGATAAATCCAATAGTTGATAGTTATTTCAAACATATTTTTTTTGTCACTACTTCCTCCTGTGCCATGGAATTAGATCTAAATCATGTTCATTATATCATTATTGATTTATTATGCTCAATTTCGGGATATTTGTTATAAATAATTATTCTTCATTGATCATGAGGAAGGGGTAAAAATTCTAATCTGATAGTCGTTATTTAGATTATTTGTGTGCAATTATTGAAGTTTTGTGTTATGGTAGACAATTGAGTTTTTCAATATTCAATTAATTAATTAAGTAAATTAATTAATTTAATGATTGGGAAATTTTAAATGGAATTGGTTAGTTTAAATAATTAATTGATGAATTAATTATTGGTATTTTATGATGATATATTTGGTTAAATAATTTTCGACCTAATTTATTATCAATTATTTAATTATGAAATTAATGGGATTAATACATTGCTGGGTTAATTAATGATAGTATGATATAATTAGTTAATTGTTGAATTAATTAATGGAAATTGAGGTAGTTAATTAATTCTTGAAGTAATTGATGGAGATGAAATGAAAAATTAAATTTTGAATTAATTCAAGGGTCTTATATGATTAATTAATTGTGAATAAATTAATTGAATGATTGGTGATACAAGAATTGTCTGTGATAATGTTTTCATGGGGTAGCACATGGGATAATCAGGGTGTGAGAAAGAAATTAAAGGGATAAGAGTGAGAGAGATTATAATTTTATTTATTGATGTATTATGTAAACCTTGAGGGAAAATGACTCTGATAGATTGTAATATTGATTGTTGAAGGCCCATGTGAGTGTTCAATGGAAAAAATTCAGTTTGAGACTTCAACGGAAAAGACCATGAGATATTTTCCATTTTTTATTAAATTTTTATTCTTGTTTCATATTACTCACTTGAACACTTGAGGATAAATCCTATTTTTTGCATTACACATTCAAAATTTATTTAAAAGACTTATCTATTTGATAAATTCTATATGAACTATGATAAAAAATGGAAACATAGTCTTTAAAATTTTTCATATCTCTTAAGGATAGTTTGGACTCCGCTATGGGCCGAAGAAGGTATTGTGGTTCATGTGGAAATGTGATCCTGATGAAATTTTTTTAATAAAGAGTAATTGAATAAATGAAAATATGTATAATATTTATATATTTTTTCTTTATACAACTGAACACACTATTTTTAATGGATTGTTTTAGAAACTCTTTGTGGTGGCATACTGAGTTGTAGTCACGCCCTATTCTGGCATCCTGATCAGTACCCAAATAGACTTTATTTTTATAGGATAGGTTAAGGGAAAGAGCGTTGTATTATATTACTGATTGGTTATGGAAATTGGATGAGGTAACCCGATGTGGTTTGGGACCCACACAGGATTCATTAGTGTCATTACATTCTATTTCATTTAAGACACTTTGACACATACTTTGGAAAGCAATTTTTTTCTTTCATTTGAATATTGTATTTCCTTTAAAGATTACATTTTGATATTAGAATTTATTTTTTTATATGGTTCCTCTATTTATTATTTTCTTCCAGTAGTATTTTACTCTATGAAAAGATGGTATAGTCTCTCCCATGAATTACTTACTAGCCCCTCATTGTTAATTGACAACCCTGAGTGTACATGGAGGAGTGCCTCAGGTCATGTGGTGGTCTGGTTCGGGGAACCAAGGCATGAAACCCATTATGAGACATTTAAATGGTGTATTAGATCAAGTTTTCATTTTATGTTCATGCGAGGATGATAGTCCCTTCATGGGGGTGGATTGTGGAAATCTCACATCAAAGGAGGAGAAACATGAATCACCCCTTTATGAGGTGGTGTTGATAACTATCCCATCATGAGGCCTTTTCATAGGGGATTATTAAAATTCCAGATCCCAATGAAAAGAAAACCAAGTGGGCTAGGCCCAAAGCATACAATATTAGGCCCATGGTATGAACTGGGCCGTTACAAATGGTATCAGAGCTAGTGTCCATTTGATGTGCCAACACAGATGCTGGTCCCTTCTAGGGGTGGATTTTGGAAATCCCACATCGAATGAGGAGGATCATGAAACCCCTTTATAAGGGGTCATGGAAACCTCTCTTATCATTGGGAATTTTCCTAGAAGATACCTAAGGGATAGAGCCTAGGGAATGGAAAACCAAGTGGGATACACTAAAAGCGGACAATATCATGATCATGGGAAGGATTGGGCCATCAAAGAAATTTGCAAACTAATTTAACATTGAAAAATTAAAAAATATAATTAATATCATATATATTAATTAAATATATCTATAAAACCTTTTATGACACATAGAGAATAAAAATGACGAATATCGCTTCATGGAGGCAGTGGTCCACAGTTATTCATGAGTAAGGTTTACATTCTCTATTAAATGGAAATGATAAAGATACTCGTTTTCAAATTAACATAAGAAATTAATAATATTTATTATTCTTAGTTACTTATGATAATATTTTTATAGAATAATTTTATGTGTTTTATGGTCAATCAAAATTGAAAATGGTCATTATGAACACAAACCTATTCCTTGTTGAATTTCTGTTAAAAACACCTTAAAGATTACTTAATTGGTTTTTTTGAAAGAAAAAACTTATATTACATGAGTAAGAGAGTTTTAAAGGTATTTAAGTATATCTTGGACATGAAAAACTGATCAAGTTGTATGTATAATTGATAAGAGGAGGTAACTATTTATATGTGAGGGAAGTCACACACTGATAAATAATAAGAACATTAAAATATAATAAATGTATTTATCATGAAAATTAGATCCAATTTTTTTCCAATATTAAATATATTATAATTTAATATATAAATAAATTATATTTATACACATTTTAGTGATATTTGAAGCCTTTTTTCATAGTTTAATTTCATCGTTAACCCCTTTATCCCATTTCTTGTAGACAATATTTTTCCTTTGGAAAATATTATTTTGGATAAAAATTAAGTTAAACATATTACCCAATATATTTTATGATGATTCTATATATTTAATCCTTTCTATAGGTTTCAATTCATATATCTGGAAAAAAATATTTCTAATTTCCATGCATAAAATGAAAAGAAACATTTTTAGAAAAAAAAATTTCTTTAGAATAAATACAATTTTATTTTAATTACATGCCAATTAAAAACCATAAGATGAATTTTAATTTACCTGATTGAAAATATTATATAAACATTTATTTAACATAATTCATAAATTTTGATTAATTTAATTTATAATAATAAATAATCATTAAACTCATAAAAAATACAATTTTTTGAAAAAAAATCTTTTCACCATCAAATTAATTATCTATATTTATATCTATTTGATAATCATTATTTGAATGTTTATTAATTTTTATAAATTTATAAAAATTAATTTTTTAGAGGTTAAATTCTATAAATTAGAGAAATATACTATAAAATAAAATTGATATAATAAATCAACCTTGATAAACAAATTATTTCTACTTAGCTATGAATTTCTAGACTAACATTCCATACCATTTCTCAACCATTTCGGGATTTATATTACTTTATATTATGAAATGTATTTGTTTTAATATATTTTATTAATAAAATTCATCAAAAATATTAAATTTATTTAATATTCATAATTTAAATAATCATGTCATAATTGTTTCTATATAATCAGTTGTATTTTATTAAGTTACTTTGACCCAAAATCATTATGTTTTTCAATTTTATTTAAATATATATTAATGAATTTCATTTTTAACATAATTTTGGTGTTGGCTGCATAAAATACTATTAAACCCATCAAATTTATTAAATATTAATAAATTCTAAAATCTATGGGAGTTTCAATATTCCCAAATCATATAATTTCACCATAAAAATTCTATTACATTCAATTAAAAAATGAGGACACGTCCACCTCATCACATCATCAGGTTCACACATAGCATCTTTAAATTTATGTTTCCTCTAGAGAACATTAACCATGCGAGTATCATTTTTCTATATCACATTATCTTTATCATCTATTATTTTTTCCGGTCTCACTTTTGAATAATCATCTTGATCAGGTAGAATGAACTATTATATATGTACATGTGAAGGATCATGTATTTATTTCATTAAATGAGATATATGGGACATATTTTGAATATAAGATAGGTTTGGTGGAATTACCATGTGATAAAAAACCATATCCACTCGATAAACAATCTCTAAGGGACTAATATATATGTTTCCTAGCAACCCATTCAATACATATCTCATAACCTTTATACAATGAGATATCTATATGAATATGTTATATCAAACATAAAACTCTAGATCCTATTGATAGTTATTATAATAACTCTTCTATTGAATTTGGGATTCCCTATTTTTGCCTTCTAGCTAAGGTCTCAAAATATTTTATTTTTTAAATTCATCTTATCAGGTCGAAGATATACAGATATTTCTATAGATAAATTCATAAGAAGCAATTTGAATGGATGAGTAAATGAAATTATTATAATTAAATTCAACTATAGTATTGTTTTTATACCAACTACCAGTGAAATATATGGAATGATAAATATTTATATCTTTTTGGTTTTGAATATTTCTCTAAGATTCATCGTGGTATGAGAATGATATGCACAACAAAATTTTAACTCCATATAAAAATTTTGAAGGTGATTTATCCAAAAAAACAGGTAACCACAAAATATCAATCAAATACAATTGGTGTTGTAATTCCATGTAGTATTACCACTTACTTAATGTATATATAAAAAATACTAAGAAATAGTATCTAATATAAATGAAATGCATTTATATCATAAGTTGATCAACTACAACCCAAATGTATGTATCACCTTTAGTTGTCTAGGGTGTCCCATTTAAAATCCATAGTCATATTTTCCCATTTCCATATAGGTATTATTAATGAATACATAATACCCTTCAATTTATAATATTTGTACTAAACATTATAACATAATAGTCATTACGATAAATACTCTTAAATATCCCTCGTTTTGTTTTTCCACTAGATGTTCTCTTGAAAATCAATATACATCTTTGTACTCCTAATACTGATAGTGAATGAAGATATATTTTATTTATCTAATAGATATTTATTCCTTTCCATTTTCGATAGGAGACATAAATAATTCATCAAACTAGATCATCCCATTACTATAATATTTGAACTCAAGGACATTCATTACCTTTTTTTATAGCATCTTATCCTCCATTTTCACCTGTTTAATAGTCACATAAATATATGGTTGGAAATTAATATAATCAAGATAGGATTTATGCTATACCATCTTTATTTTATGGTTCATTCAATTAAAATCCATAAATATTGTATCTTTTTCAATCCTCATAATAGATATTCTAGAATAGTCTATTTAACTCAAAGGTCAATCAATTGTATTCCACAACACAATATAGTAATGTGTTGGGCATTCATGATGTTTAATTCTTTTCAACCATATCTATTGGTGCATGTTCAACTCTTTCTATGTGAATATAAACTTCATGATTTCATAATCAGTATATATATCACACCATTAAGAATAAATATAATATCTCTATATATTAATTGAAAAAAATAGAACTTACAACACTATATCATGATTCAATTAATTTTCATAATAAACCATCAATTTTCATGAGACATTTGTTACTAGAATGTCATTATACAAGATATGACATCTTAATACCTTCAATGGGGAATCATTATATAAAAAAAAATTTCCACTTTATGGTAGTATAATCACAGGTTCACTTACAACCCTTTTATTCAGTTAAATTAAATTTTATTCACATGCGTTTATACAAAGGAACTTGACTCCTATCCAATTTATCATGGTTATATGATTTTATTGTGAGAGAAAATATATAAAAATATTTTTATAGTATCCAACCAATATATGAAAACTATAGATCTCATTCATATTATTTTTTTGGTTCACTTGTTAATAACATTAATCTTTTAATTATGCACCAATATACCCAGACTTGTAATTAAATTACATAAAAATGATACTTTAAGTAGTTATAATTCCCATGGGAAAATATTTTCAAATATTTTCTACTTTTTCATGGTCTTAAACCAAATATTCAAATGATCTTTATACTCTTCCTTTCTCAAATAATATAATAAAATAATCAGATTAGAGCTATAGATTGATATGTGATCATTATAATATCATGAGTTTTCAATAATAATTCAACAGCTTATCGTAGAGGAAATTAATTAATAATCTTAAATTCATTTCCAAATATTAATTAATTCATGGAACTCAGTTCAATATAATTCATTTTCATTATTGAGTATACATTGTACCACATCAATGTTTTCATTATATCTAATATGCATTACTATAAAAAATGTTTTCCATGATAATAATGTCATAATAAACATAGGTTGAAGTCATATCAGATGGAGAATAAAAACTAAAATTTTCTAAATTATGACGCCTTTTATAAACCTATACAAATATTGGTTAATTGTATCTTGCCTTGTTTTATCATAGGTTTTCATTTGTTATATCGACTCATTTCTCATATATTAATATTTAAAAATAACAACACCAGTATTTCATAGCAACTGAGGTGTCCTAAGCATTAGTGATATAAATATTATATCACTTCAGTTGAATATTCTATACATATCACAATGTTACTTTCATAATACCACTAATTTTTTAGTGATTATTGAGACTAGATAAATGATATAATTTTTTTATAAAATATATTAAATATTTCTCACAACAGAAATTGAACATAGTAGCATTATTTGACATTTCAATCATGAAACCTGTCTTTATAACTTGGGGAGATATAAACATATGAAAGGGTGATAAAATATTCATAGTATGGATAAATACGGTAGATATAAATTTATGATAATAAGTGATACTAAAATAATATTAAGGGCATGATAACATGATAATATCTTATGGTATCGTACCTAAAATATTATAGACTATATAACATAAGTCATGAAATAAGGCTTTAATACCAAAAAAGAAATGAGTAATAAGAATTTAGAGTCACAAATAATAAATCATGTTCATTGAAATAATACCAAAACCAAAAGGAACAGTTTTTCAGGATAAAACTAAATAATTAAAATAGTTATATAAAATGATTTCCTCATCCTAGGATCCCTCACAAGACTATCATAGAGGATAGATTCTCGTAGTGAATTGAATTTTCTCTCTATTCCCTTAAATATAAAAATCATATGTCAAGGAAAGTCACTATGACATGTCGATCATATTATTATTGGTTTCATTAACTATGTACCATCTTGGGATTAATCAACTACCTTTGTACCCTGTGGGTCTTGCATTAATGACCAAAGAAAATCTTGGTCTTGGGACAAACATTCATGTACCTTTGGTCTTATGAAATGTTATTTGTACCCTTTTCAAATTAAATGTTATAAAACATTTCCCAATTCATTAGACGCATATAATTAACCATCAAATAACATAATAAACCATTCAAATATATTCCACAATAATTTAGGATTACTCATCAACCCTTTATAATTTAATTAACCCGTGATAAATGACTCTGCATAATGAAACATTATTACTACATAATCATCCTCAAAATCCATGAAAATAAATGAATTGGTCAGTATCATAATATCATATCTACAAGAAATCATTACATTATGCAAATTATGTTTAAATAGTTGAAAAATAATTTTAAAAATCATTTAAATTTGATTTGATAAACAATTGAAAATATCCTTTTCTTTTGGAAACTTTTAAAAAAAATACCAAAACAAATAGAATATGATTTAATTTTATAAAAACATAGAAACCTGTAATAAAATTTTAATTATGAATAAAGTAGATTATATTAGGAAAATATGTTCATGAAATATATATTTAGGAAAAACATACCTTTCAGACTTTTTTAAAATTCAGAAGTGATTTGTGCCAAAAACATTTGAAAAGATTCCTCTTTTAAACCTTGATAAAATTCAAACAAAATATAAAATGTCATTAAAATTCATATTATTTTATAAAATAAATATTTCGAATCATTAAAAATATTAAAAACATTGACTTAATATATTATTAGCCTAAAATAATATATAAGTCTTTATTTTCTAGAAAATATTTCTTCAATCGTTTTTAGTAGAAAAAGAGCGATATGAAAAAAATTACTTGAAAAAACATACAATTAAAAAAAATTAAAAAACATACATGTATTCGATGAAATAAATAAAATAAAATCCCCCACCCTAATGTAAATTGAAACATAAAAACCATGATAAAAGTGATATTATTACATAAATCCATCCATATTTTTTAATATTTTAGAAAAACATCAAGAAATAGAGATTCAAATATGGATTTTTGAATAAAAATAATATTCTAGAAAATAATTGTAAAATAAAATAATCATATTAAATTGACCATAAAAAATAAAAACATAAATAGTAATTATACTTATTTAAGAATTTTAATATGGTTATAAAATTTTTGTTGGAATTTTTATAATAAATAAATTGGAAAAAGATCAATAAGAATATATATCCTCTTGTTGTAATCTCCTTTGAAAAAACATCTTAGGGTTCTTGTATTACTATTTTGGGATTACCAAAACCTATATGATTTTGGGAGGATTTATGGGAGGGTATTTTTTCTTATATTGGTCTATCTATTCAAAAAAAAAGTGGCATGGATAACTGAAAATAGGAGGTTTCCTTTTATATGTGAATATTGTGGCACCATTGTGAATATTAAGAACATTAAAATATAATAAATGTATTTCTAAATGAAAGTGAATAAAATTAAAAATAATTGAAAATATAATATAATTGATGTTAAAAATACCCTCATACAAAAATATTTTTAAAATCATAGTGATATTGGAATCATTATCTCTTAGTTTATACCCCTCACTAACCCTTTTAAACATTATCATTATGTCAAAAATTTTACCATATTAACTATTAATTGTGCATAAATATTAAGTTTAAAATATTACCCAATCATTATTATAATATTTTTAAATATTTAATTCATTTAAAAATATTAAAATCTTCGTTATTTCATAAATTAACTCTAATATCTACACGTTATGTGCATAAAAACAATTTTAGAAAAAATATTTCTTTAATAATAAAAATAAAATTATTCACAATCCTTTCTTAGTAAAAACCTTTATATGAAAGGTTATTTTTAATATTTAATATATTAACTTCATGTTTCATTGAAACTATTCATCAATAGTCCTTAATTTAATTTATTAAGACAAAAATTCAATTCACTCCTAAAAGAATAATTTTTAAAAAAATATCTCTTTTTGCTTTAAATGTATTTATCGTCATTTATAACCATTTGGTAATCATCTAAAAATATTTATTTAGTTTAATAAATTCATAAAAAATAACATTCCTTAATTTTATTTCACTAAATAAGATAAATTATCATCAAAATAATACTTATATAATTAAATAAGGTTTGTAAAAAAACATTTTGGTTAAGATAATAATTACTAGAGTAACATTCCTTATAATTTATCAATTATATCATGAATTTCATTAAATGATTTTATCAATTGTATTTTCTTATTAAATATTATTTCTTATATTTTTGAAATTTATTCAATTTAACAAAACATTATATATAAAAAAACAATTTTTTTAATAGTTTCTCCCAAACCAATGGTATTAAAATATGTTCCTTAGTCCCAAAATCATTTATTTTATCAAATTTATTTTAAAACACTATTAATTTATTTCATTAATCACTTATTTTTGGTGTATCATGCATCACATTCTATTTAACAAAAAAAATTATTAAATATAAATATGTTCTAAAATATTAGGGTGATAAATGTGTCTTGTTATTAGTTGTTATTTTTTACATGTACATGAGAGGGTATAGTCTCCCAATGTGGTGAATAAGACCCTCTATTACACCCTAAAAATTATTATTTATGAATATTTATTATTTTTGTATCACCACACATGATACCAGAATCTTCCTTATTTTTTTCATAATTATCATATATATTTTTTATATTCATTTAAATATTATATTAGAATATTGTTAATTAAAGAATTTTAGTGTTAATAAAAATTAATTGTGTTTAACTAGAAGGTGGACTAATTCCAATATTTTTGTGATAAAAATTGTATTATATTTTGAATTGATTTAATTGAAAGAAATATAAATTTCATTTTCTAAATTTTTGTATGTGAAATAGGTTTATCTAATGCATGGTTATCCGACTACCTAAGAGAAACCCATGTAGAGTAGAATCCATGTAATAAAATGATTAAATTTTTTTTTAGGAACTAAATAGGAATAAAGTGAAATTAAATATATATATTTTGAGATTATTTAGGTGTAAAAGAGACTACGTTTGAGTAACTGGAAGAAAGACAGTTTCAATCCATTTTATCCTCTATAACTAATCTATCACAAGGAATGATTGAGAACTTAAAAGGATATGTATTTGTATTTTATAACACCACCAAGAACCATGAATGTAATGCTACATTAGAGTAACCCTAGTTTCTAGATATTATATATGATTATAATTAAAAGATAAATTTTTGCTGCTTCTTAAAAATTCGTATATTCTGATTAGAATTCATGCCACTACTGATGTCTGATGGAATTTTCTAACTATAATTCAAATCTACATAATAGAATTTATATCATACCTCAATCTGAACCCTCTAAAATAGCTAAAAGTGTGGATCATATCTATTTTTGACATGTTTTCATTCATATAGGGGCATACATTGCAAATATTTTCATTTGTTTTTATTGGATAAATTAGGTAACGACCAAAACATATACCCATGTGGTGGCCATTTATGAAAAAAACAATCTATATATTATCATTGTACAGTATTAAAACTAGTGACGAGTCCATAATTTTATTATATTGATAAATCCCACCATTTATCCATGTCTTCTTGGAAACTATCCCACTACTATTGATGATTCACCATTATCTATTTAAAAAGTAGACACCTCTATAGTAAGGGCTTGAAAACATTTTTTCTATCATATTTCGGGATGTATTAGTGTAGGTTGTATAATTTTTTAGATTCTTTCGTTATATTAGTATTATAATTTCTTATTCATCCATTCTCTTTTTTTATGTTACTTCCCTTCTTCCCCTTAATCTGATTATAATCCTAGGCTAACCCATTTATTATGAGGTCATAATGGAAGAGAAAACTGGATTAACTCTTCAATAATGATTTTAATGTTTTTGTTTTGGTTCTATATATTGTAAAATATATTATGTAATGGGTGGAAATATGGGTAAATGGTAGTAACCACTCATACATACCATTTTTTCTTCTTTCCCATTTTAAAAATTATTATTGAGACTATCCTTAGGCATATATTCGACATATGATTGAGTTAGTTATGGTATTATTGACATGGTGTTTAATATCTTCCTATGTAAGGGATATATAGGTCATGAACTAGTCAAATGATATTCAAAATCAATATAGATGAGTTTAGGTCGGCTAGCTTATGGTTTATTCAAGATTATCAACTATGTTTGGGGGATAAACATGAATAAATCTCATAAATAAGATATATAAATTCTATTTTCTTAATAAGGATAGTATTTAGATCCTACGATTTAAAAACAATGGGCTATTATGGAAGAATTGAATTAAGTTCATTCATTGGATAGGACTGAAATTGAATATTGAAAGAAAATATTAATCAAGAGAATTAAGTTTGATCTTCAATGGAGTCCATTCAATCTTCTAAGTAAGGATTTTATTAACATGCTTCAATTTATATTATTATATATACATTAAAACTCTAAAATCTATTTCAATTTTTTTATATATATTAAAAATCTCAAATCCAAAATAATTGGATATAATAGTGAGGGGTTATCTAAAGATCATTGGGAGTTATCCTTGATCATCCACAATGCTATATTTGGAATCCTGATAATTTTTTTTTTCTTCAGGTCCACAAAAATCCTCAAACAAATATCTTTTTTTCAAATGAGATAATTTTATATTTCATTATTCTTTCAGTTTGTGAATTTTTTCCTAGTAATAATTAAATATAAATATTTATGAAAAAAAAAATTTGACTCACCAACCCATATGGAATAAACTATTATATTAATTTCCACATTAATGATGAAAGTGTAATACTAAAACTATTCAGATTATGTTTTCAAGGACCTCATCAAGATTATTAAGGAATAAATCATATAACTAAATCTAGAAGACTTATAAAATAATCTCACAAAATTCTCACATTATTTTCCAGATTTCAATCAATATCCAGATAAGAAACAAGAATATCCTTCTCTTATAAGTGGTGGAAGATATATTCATCAACCCTATCTCTCGCAAACGTTTACAATTATCTAATTACACATAGAGAGGACCAAGATATTGTAATTGAACCAATTAAAGTATTAAAATATCTATTATAATTCATTTCCAATAACATATCACTACTGGAATTGTCTTGTAACTAATATAATGAATTAAATACATATATTTTGGAGCCATAACTTTCCTAAAATAGATAATAAAATATAAGTTACCACCATCTATGAGATGATTTCTTTGGAGTTTGATGAAGATTCCAGCCTATAGGTGGTGATATAAGAAAAAGAACTCAAGGATCCTATGTTGATGCGATTGTATCTTCAACAAAAAAAGTAAAACAATTATAGGTATGCATCATGACAGATTATATGTACCACATTCACCTTATTCACCTCCCATTATCTTTTTATTCACTTTTAATCTTGGGGTTCGGGAATACTTCCCTATTTTATTTTTTGGTTTTCCCGCCCTTAGTGTTGATTTCAAGACATTTTCGAAGATAAAAACTGGTTTTTTCTCATAAAAAAAACCTCATCTGCAATCATATTGGGGTTGAAAAATAACTTCATATTTATTGGTTGTAAAAGCACACAACCGATTGGGGTTGACCCAATAATAATTTCTTTTTATATTTCAAATTTTAATTTTCATTCAATATATGTTAATGTTTTGTTTGTTTAATTTTTTTTGATACAAAGAACTGTGAGAATGAGAATCACTCAAGCAGCTAAAAAAATAAATTTATTATTTATCTTCATCAATCTAGTTTTCATTATCTAATTATTTTTTATGTTTTAATAGGAGGTACTTAATTTCATGTGTGGTGTATTCTAAATTTATTGTAGGATTTGAGTGTATTTATTTCATTATTAGTTTTTCTAGTAATAAGATTTTTAATGAATTTTCCCGCATGACTATATCATATTAGATCATTTTTTAATGATAAATTTAATTTATTAAAAAATATATAGACTAGTTTTTAAATTTAATTAATAAATATTAATTGTAATGTATTTTAGTATACCATAATTTATTATTTAGGAACTAGATTAAGGATATTTATTATGATTGATTCACTGGATATAAAAATTATAAATTTAGGGACTCATTTCTAGATAAGAAATTATATAAATTCATTGGAATTGGAGTAGATTGAGTATTTAGTACACAACTGGAAGTTTGAGAAAATTTCTAAGAGCACTATTTCTGTGTGTTTGTGTGTCTTTGAAAAGTAAAAAACCATGATAAGTGTTACTGAAATTGTTGACCTAGTAGTTCAAATTCAACTCTCATTCCATATTCATAAACAATAATCTCCTGGGGTGCCTTCTATTTCAAGTGATTATGTCTCAAATATTCCCTACTCACAAATAAATGTCATAAGAAATAATAGATTAAAAAAGTTTGTGAAAAAATTATGAGTTATAAAGGCAAACAAAAGGGAAGTTGAAAACTAGAATTTAATTTAAAAAAGGAAAAAAATTATCTAATATAATTTTAGAGTGATAAATCAATGATTTGGAAATTAGAATGTGATATGTGAATCTTGAATGAATAGAAATTTAAAATTTGGTTTTATATTAATATATAAATTTTCTATAATCCTTAGTAAATAATATTCTTATGTAAAGTATTTTGTAAGGTATTAAATATATTGTTACTAAATAATATTATTTATAGATAGTCCATTAGTAAACAGAATAATTATATTGTGGGGGAGTGATTCATCCACATTGTTTCATATTTTTGTATTAATTTTTATATATTTAATATAGATATTTTATTAGAATAGAATAAGTAAATAATTTTATTTTATTATCAAATAATTTATCATAATATAAAAATATTATAATGTCAGAATTTTAGTCATAAAAATAATATTATATGTTTAATTGATTAAAATGGGAGACCTTAAAATTAGTTTTTTTTGTAAGAGAAATAGGTTAATATTACATATTGGTACTGAAATTTTAATGTGTGTGTTTGAGTGACTAGAAAAAAGTGGGTTACATTTCATGTCATCCCATGTGACTAATATATCATTTTCTACAACTGATAATTAAACTTAGATTGGGATACATATTCGACGACACCCCCATGTGGAGTGATTGCAATATTACATAATGTAACACTGGATCCTGATTATTATGTATGAGTATAATTCAATGAACCAGAATCCATCTTCTCTACTAAGAAAAATCATGTATCCACTTAAGAATTATAAAAGATACTACCAGTTATTTAAATGAAATACATGATATCACTATTATATATCGACCTTATCACTCCACGCAATCTATAGTCATAGATCATATCTCTTTCAAACATTGATGTATACATTAAATGGAATACATGGAGAATAATTTCATTTTATTTTCTTATCTAAATTGGGTAACAACCCAAAAATATGAACATGTGGAATCTATCCATTAAAAAATCAAAATTGGACTAAGAGAGAATAGTTCAGAAAGAGAAGAGTATAGAACATATTTTCATAGATAAATCACACCATTTGGCCATGTCCAGGTGGAATACATCCCAAATTTTTGGGGTTTCTAACATTAACCTCTCACCCATGGTGATGAAGTAAGGTAGTTATAATATTTTTTTAATTTATTTAAATATATTTGTTTCTTATTCCATTATTCTCTTTTTATTCTGTGTTTATTCTTTCATGAATCTCATTATCATTATTTTGTGGGGATAACGGATTTTTTGGGAGCACCAAAAGAGGAGAAAACTTGATTCACTCTTGAGTAATGATTTTAATTGGTCTAATTGTTTTCCCTATCTAGTTATAATATTGAGTTTATTGGTTCAAAGAGTTGTTAAAGATAACAACCAGACAGACTCTACAATTATTATCCTTTTGTTTTTATAGGATTTTCAAACCTCCCCTTATAAACCCATCCAACACACAATTTATTTTAGTAGAGTTTTATTGGAATATTGTATTTTTTCAACCATATAACGGAAAACAATGTTTTAACATAGAAATATATTGTTTCTAATTAATTTTGATGAGTTCTATGTGATTGAGTGGTGGTTTATTGAATATTCCCCGCCAGGTTGGAGTGTGAACATGATAACTCTCAACCTTGGTGATAATGTAGTGAAGATAGTCAGTATCATTTAATATATGTGAAGGCATACCAAATATTGATATAATATCAATTCAAAGTGTGATGGTGTTCTATAGACTAGGGAGATTAAAAAATGATATCAATCCCTTTTTGTCATTATATTAAAATTTGGAATATAATAGATAGATATTGGATTGGTTGTAACATTGGATGAATTGTATTCTTTTTCTATAAAAATGACTCCATAATCTAAACCCCAAATTACTAGTTAGTTAAGTTTTTTGTTTTCAAAAAAATCTATTGTTTCATTCCTTCTATTTTTCTATGTATGATTTTTGGGGGTTGTTAGTTTTAATCTCCGATTCTTATGGAATGAGGAATGAATTATTGAATCAATTTTGGAAGATGAAATTCATTTTATATTCATATAAAATTATGTTATTGGTGATGTGGTAACATTAAAGTTTTTAGTTCTTTAAATCATTAAAGATATATATGTAATTTTTTCATGTCTAATTTTTTGGCGTCACCCAACTTGATTAAATCATGGTTACAGGTGATTTTATTCAATATATGATGACTATTTGTGAGACTTTATGATTTTTTGATACCAATCCATAAGAGATGTTAGTTGAGATTGATTCATTCCCATGTGATATTAGGTTGTTATGTTTTTTGTTTCAAAAATAGATATAGGACACATTTAATTTCACCGCCTCTTTATTCTGTGAGAACAAGATCAGACTAGTTGTATGTTGGTAATGTCGTCGATTTTTATATGGTTGTGATAGTAATCCAAAATGGGATTCAATTTTGATATATTGATACATAGTGAGGATTAAAACCTATTACTTGGTCATTGGTATTGGAACAAGGATACGTAATATTGATAATCCCTTGGAATTGGCATTATAACACATGTTTCCTTGTGTTTTTTTATACTGAAAAGTGGGGGGATGATTTGTGAGAATTTTACATCTGTGGTATATGGTTTATATAATAGGTTTTTCGATCCTAGTTATGTTGAGTAATATCTTATGATTATTGAGATTAAATCGTTATTTAGGTATTCGGTCACTTTCCTTGTGTATACTTGAGATGGGTTATGATAACGGAGAGTTGTAAAAGAGAAATGGGTAATCCCCAACATGTGAATTCTTTCAAAATAATAATAATGGTTAGATGATATGTATGATATGAATGAAACAAGATATATTTTTTTATCATGAATTGGTTTATACATGTGGGGTTCCCTGAGATTTATAGATAAGGAATAATGGGTGATGCTTTAAGTTATGAGGAAACTAACAAGATTAGGGTTCTTGTTTTGTGGATTATGTTTTTGAAACTATGATCGGTTGGATATGAATAATATTGTAAATATTTGAGTGATAAGTTATGGTAGATTTAGGTTGTTCTCCATTATAATTTTTTTGTTGATAATAGATGTGGTTATATACTATTGTGAGTATAGTTTTTTGACTCTTCTCTTATTAATGGATAGGTGGGTGGTGTTCTATGTTATAAGAATGTTGTGTGTGAAGGTTATGGTATATTTTTTACCATGGTATGGTCATAGTGGTATAAATATAGGAATTATTATCCTTTTATAACATATGGGATAGGTGAACGATGATTTTGAAAAGTTTTTGGATTAAGGAGATTGTGTATATTGGTTTTGTGGGACCAGATGTTATATAAAAATGAAATTGTTGATAAATAATTATTCTATTTAATTCATTCTATGAATGTTTTTGGGTAAATTAGGGAAACATGTTTTTTCTATTAATACATGTACTAGGTGAATTCCATTGAAAACTACTTGTATATTGGGAAGAGTTACAAAAATATTTAGTTTCCACAATTTCTTGGAGATAATTTTTACTATCCTAAGAGGAATCACTAGATGATCACAATTGTGTTGTGATTAGGGATGAGGTTTTGGAAATTGATATATATATATATATATATTTATTTATTTATTTATTTATATTGATGGTTACATTGTGAATTTTGTGGTTTGATTGAGCAGTTTAAATTGGTTCATAGGGATGCAATCGAAGTGTGATACAAGTGATCTATATTATATTTATGATATGAAAAATGATTCGTGAGAACAATGATTTGGATTATATGTTTATTCACTAGAATAGTATATATGTCCAGTTGTGTGATGTAGAAATCTATTATGAGGATGATGTATTTAGTATTATTTCATGGATTGAAGCATCTCAACTTGACTAGTGACAAATTTAAGAGTGCCTCAATTGTGACTCTAGAAGTTAGAAACTTATGGTATTGTGAAACTGTTTGCAGAACCTGGTTGTAGGTTTGAGCATGGGAGTCAGATGATAGTGAGATAGACTATTTAATTTAGATTATTTTATCTAAATTATGCTTGAGGTGATAGATAATAAATAACTTGGAATAGTGTATACATAAGAAATCATTAGGACCTAATACATTTAGTGAGGATTATGGTACGCATATATTGAAATGGTACAAGTGAAATTTTTTGAGTGTTAATGTTTGAGTACTGGTGTATTCAAGGTAATATCATGTGTGGAGTTAGATAATAAAGGGAAATTTTCTGAGTAGTATACCATTATAATGTTTGGTTCTGAACATTTTTCATTTATAATTATAGATGGAATACAGAGTGACATGTATGGAGAACCTAAACTGATGGTGGTTGATTTCATGCATCGAAACATGGTTGCAAGCTATTAGGTTATTATTCTAATAGAGTGTGATAGTGTGTTATTATTGATAAGGAGTAATCTAAAATAATAAGTACAATCAATAACTAAGAGAATTGAGTTTTGGAATATAGTCTTGTGGATAATTGGGTATGTGTTTTAGGTAATAGAAAAGTTGGGTGAGTAGGTCTAAAGAATTGTAGTATTCATTATAATTACCATTTATTATAAAATGAATTGAATATTCATCATACAGTTTTGTCCCAAATGTAATGATACTGGTATGAGGTTCTTGTGTATTCAAAGCACTTGAGTGTTTCATTGAGCATTTGATGGTCTAGTTTAGCCAGAGACTTTAACTATTGTTTTACTATAATATTAAATAATAAATTAATTTAATGTCATTATTTTATAAAATAATTTTCTAGTTAGTGGTTTCAGCTAGAACTATGTTGTACTGGTCGTTAATCCATCAGATGTAGTCAATATAGTGGGGTACCTATTAGCATATTTCTCTTGTGCATAAGTGTGAAAATTCATGTATGAGTTAGGATTTATCATTTAAAGAATTAATTATATGAGATATTAACTAAATCATAGGGTGACCATTGTTTATAAAAATTTAACAGTTCATGTGAAATTATGTTATTTATAACCAATTATCTTGAAGGGAATTAGAGAATGAATCTGAATTCATTGATCAGAGTGGTTCATGGGATATATGTGAGAAGACTTATCATAGATGAGAAGTTTCGTGGTGGTGATGTTATAACAACCCAGACTAGATTTTTCTAGTGGATATCAAAAAGGTTATATTAAAATATATTAGAACATAGACTATTTTTTATTTTGTAATAATTATCATGAATTGTATTTTATAAACACATTTCCATTATAAAATGAAGGTTTCAGTGGAGGAATCTTGGGTGAAAAATATATATTGCCGAATCATAGGTATGTGTTATGTTAAAATTATAGGATGATAGATGTAAACTTATTTGTGTACTACATCTCTGTGCACCTAAAACTAGGTGGAGGTTCTAGGGGTGTATTCCCTTAAATGGGTCATTGTGAGGCCATTGAAAGTGGGCAAGACTCTCTATGTTTCCTTGATTTTTTATTTAACATAGATGAATGAATTTTCATTTTTCTGTATTCATTTGAATGTTTATACTAGTCTTGTTTTCCAATAATCCTTTTTTGGAGGGGAGGTCATCCCTTTTGACCTCTTTACTCCCCACATTGCTTCATTTTATCCATCTAGGCTTCAGTTTTTTGATTCATCAATCAAGATAAATTGTCACCTCTTTTATCCTCCCTAAGTTTCTTCTGTCACTTTCCCTTTTGAGTTTATATAATTGAAATTAGTTTTTTTATAACCAATTCAGAAAAGAAATATTATTATCAAGACAATTAAATGGGGGGTTTTCCTATACTAGATATATGTGATTTCATGTAGTTGTGAAGAGTTATATAGGTAATAATTCATTAAACTAAATTATTTTTTTTTATCAATTTTGGGTTGAAATTGGTAGAAAAATAAATATCATTTTATGGTTATATTTTTATAGAATCAATGTTGTTACATGAGTATAATACACCCCATTTCTTTATGTTTTGATGAGAATATGTCCCCAAGTAAGATATTCCTCGATTATAATTGAATGTATAATTATAGTTTAATTAAATAAATTTATTTTCAGATAACTATTTTAACAATGAAACCCTCAGATTACGGTGGTGGCTCATTGATTATTATTGTGTATTAATATTTCTTGGTTGAGGAAAGATTTAGCTTAATTAAGTTGGTATTTGGTACCAAATATAATATGGTTTAATGGTCAATATGGGGTTAATTGATAAAATTTTAAACATAATATAAAATACTCTGTGTAAATTAAAAAAGATATTTGTATAGTATTTCAAATAAAAAAGGATCCATTGTTAACTCTTTATAAATATCTACTCATTGATAGGTTTGGTATTCACTAAAAGACCCAAATTTTAAAGGTGCGTCACAACCCAATTTCAACCTACCATTTCTTGTAAAATCACAACAATAATAATGCATGTTTTTTTAAAGGGATTCATAACCCAATTATAAACATTTCTCATTAATAAAGGTACAACCAGTACATAATAAGAATTTATTTTGGAAAAGTATAAACTAGAAATATATTTTATGTCAACAAAATGAACATAATAAATACTACAAAAACAAAAACTAGTTAAGGACAAGTGATTTTTAACAGTTTTTTCTACTAAAATAGGATTTGATTAGTAAACCTAGTACAATTAGGATATTAAATTATTATATCATAAATATAGTATTGAATATATTTTTTATGAGTTATCATTTTTTTATCACTCACCACTGAACTAGAGCGTCAACCTCTTTATAAAAAAAGGAATCTCAAATAGTTATATATATATTAATGTTCCAAATAAGTAAAATATCAAGGAACAATAATATTTTCCATATTTTTTGTAAGGATATAATCTTTACAATAGATAGTTGTAAATACTCGGCCAACTTTTTAGAATTTATTATTTAAATAATAAACTTCTTATTAGTTTATCAATCCTTCATAATTATAGTTATGGTCATTAAAATTATTTAAATAATCACTTTAATAATCATTAGTCACGTTTTCTATTTAAAACTCATTGAGAAACAATATGAAATATTCTTTCAAAAAATTCAAATAATCACTCAAATATTTCAATTTAGATTCATTTTGAAATTTGAAAATTTGAATTCTGAATATTATTTCCAAATGAAAATATAGGAAACAACATACCAATATGTTCTCCTCAACAAAGACTCATGATAGAGATTTACATGGGTATATGATATATAATGTGATCTCAAAAAAATCATGGTCATTTGACCATGCATGAAACATAGCCTCGATATCTTTCTAATATTGCATTGTATTCAATTTAGTTTAATAGTGATGATTTATGTTCCAGTCATTTCAAAATGAATCATCATCTAATTTTTCTTCTATTAAAATTTCTTCGACATAGTTTTATGTAAAGACCCGTAAAATTCAAAGGAAATTTTTTCTTAATTTTCTTTGGAATTTTACAAGAACGCGGTTTTTGACGGAACCTGATTCCTAGGCCCGGTGTGCCCGGAATCATTTTCCGAAGTTTGGCTCGGGTACGTTCAGTGAACGAACGAGCGGGTTTTCTAACTTTTGAACCGGTTCCCGGAATCAAATTCCGAGGGCAACGATGATCTCGCAGCGCCGATATTCGCTTAAGGAAACCTTTTCCAAGGTTGCGTTTTATGTGGGTTGAGATTTAGTTTTGGGGGAATTAAAAAGAAGTTAAATAAAATGTGGAAACACATTTTATTTTATCCATGTTGGTTTTATCCTTCCAAAGGGAGTTAGAGGTTGGACCCACATCCACTTAACCTCCCTTGAGAGGATTAAGTTTGGTGGGGCCCACATGAACCTAACTCTTAATCTCCCCTTTAAACTCCCAATAACTCCTCTCTAATTAATCTTGACAACATGGGTTATTAATTGAGGAGATTTATCTTAATTTCAATCTTTTGAAATTCTTGCCAACACTTTGCATTTAATTAATTAAACCAACTTAATTAATTATTTTGAGTTTGATTTCTTTTGAAATCATTTTGCCAACATTAAAATGAGAGATTCTATTCTTCTCTTTGGGTTGGAATAAACATTGTGGGGAGAACTAAGGAGAGGAGAAGAACTTTTGGAAGACCTTCAACCTCTCGAAGAAGAACGTTCCACGTCTCCGAAGAACATGAAGAAACACCTTCTACCTTCTTCAACCGGAGCAAGGAAGGGAAGCACCGCCACCCAAAATGTATTCTGAGAGTGTCGACTCGACTCGACTCGACTTCACCGAGCGCTTCTTCCTCCAACGTCAACGGAATCGACGTTCGATTCCCACGACGCCCGACCTCTGCGACGCTTGTCTTCCGCGGCTTGTTGACGTGCTCCGCACTTGAAACCGAGGTAGGGGTTTAATGTAATTTGATTCCGTTCTTGATTCTATCATGTCGAATCTTGTGGTTTTCGACTTTTTTTTATCGAATAATGCGAGGGGGCCGGACCACACAAACATGGCCGACCCTCCTCCTTATTTCATAATTGTTTTCTTTGTGGTTGGTACGAAGGAGCGTGGTGCTGTCGCACCACGCGGTTCATGCAGAACATACGCGCGGCGCCGTCGCGCTGCGCCATGGAAAGATATTCAAGAACGCGACGTCGTCGCGTCACGTCAAAGAAAGTCGAAGACACCACGGCCGGAGTGGGGCCGTGGCGGAAGGGCGTGACACCGTCGCGCCGCGCCGAACGACAAGGGTCACAGCCGGTTCCGGGCCGCGGCGGAGCAAGATGACCGGCGGCCAGCACCGGGCCACCGATGTCGGCGAAGGAAGGACAGGTCGTCGCCGGTCCTTACTGGCGTAACTGGCCGGCCGGTGCGGGCCGGCCGGGCAGTGGAGACCGGGGGAAATAATTGCCCCGGCCGGGTCTTCAAGAGTCCCCAATTAAGGGGCCGCGGTTTCACAAAAGGGGCGCAGCCCCCCCCCCCCCCCACCCCCCCCCCCCCCCCCCCGTCCCCGTTCTCAATCAGCTCAGCCGAAGGCCGAGCTGGCAGCGCGCCCAGCGTGCTGCCTTGCGCCGAACCGGCGCGCCTGGCCGGTCCTCCAGGCCAGGCCGGGCCGCGTCGCGCCGCACCGAGCCGGGCCGGAACGTGTCGGGCCGGGTCAACCCTGTCCGGGGTGGGTCGACCCGGTTCGGGCCGACAGGGGGGGTTTCAGGCCGGGACGGCCCGGGCCCGAAACCCCCGTTACAGAGCGGTTTGGATTCAAATGCCTATAACTCGGGCTACGGACCTCCAAATGACGTGCCGTCAGCGGCGATGCGATCCTTGGATCGAGACGGTCGTTTTGGTATATTGCACTCAAGGTTTCAGAATACTTTGAGTTCAGCCAGGTTGGTTCGTACACGAAACCAACCGGGCCCTCGGAGCGGAAACGCTCATATCTTGAGCTACGGACGTCCGAATGACGTGCCGTCAGCTTTATTGAGTTCCTCTAAGTGAGACGGATCTTTTGGCTTACTGCGCTTGAGGTTTGGATGCCGTCGGAGTGCTGTCGGGTTGGTTCACTCACGAAACCAACCGGGCCCCTGGAACGAAAAAGCCAATAACTCACAGACCGGGCGTCTGATTGATGTGTCGTCTGTCTTATTGCGTTCCTATAGACGATGCGGAACTTTTAGCATCTCCGCCCGAGATTTAGATGCAGATGGACAGTGGTCGGGTTGGATCGCACCGAAATCCAACCGGGCCCCTGGGACGAAAAGGCTAATAACTCACAGACGGGGCGTCCGATTGACACGCCGTCTGTTGCGTTGAGACCCCTAGGACGAGGCGGTCCTTTGAGATACTTCTTCGTGGGAATTTGAGATAATTGGGGTATCAACTTGTAGCTCATGGAGCGGACCCTCCCAGAGACGAGCGTACGGAGTACGGAGACCGTGTAGCCGGCTGAGACCTGAAGACTGCTTGTCCGATTCGTTTCGGAGTGACTTACGTAGCCCAGTGGGGATCACTACATTGTGAGGTGGTAGACCCATAGCAGAGGAGCACCACTATGTGAGGTGGCAGACCCACGGTACTCGACATGAGGAGTACCTCTGTAGGCTATGAGGGGGGAGCACTACTGTGTTGGGTGGAAGACCCCGGCGGGAAGCACTACTGTGTGAGGTGGAAGGCCCGCGGTACTCGACAGGAGGAGTACCTTAGCAGTCTTAGGTTAGTGAGCAGTACCTCGGAGTCATGGCAGGACCACTGTACACTCTAGAGATGGTTCTCTTCAGCAGTTATGGTTTCGATAATGAAAATCCTGGTTTGAGGTGAGACTTTTGACCTTTGTGTTTCCTCATGATTGAGATGGGTCACTTGATAACTTAGGTATATATATGGGCATATAACTGGGTAGTGGTTATCCATTGATTTCACAATCCTTGTGTTTCTTCATGATTTAGATGGGTTTCTTGATAACTTAGGTATATGTGTGGGCATATATCTAAGTAGAGGTTATCTGTTGAGATCTTCTTGTGGTTATCCTTGTTGGTTTAGTGAGACCTTGAGGGTCTCGGGGTCCCTACTGAGTATCGTTATACTCACCCCTGCACAGGCTATGCCCGCACTACGTTGTGTTGGTTGTAGACGACAGACAGCGTTGATCGTGGTTGAGGCTTGTAGAGCAGGACGGTACCTGGAGGTGGACCACTGGGTGGTACGTGCTTGGAGCAGACGGCGGGACACGAGGAGCAGTGGAGCTATCTGTACCCACCCTACAGGTGGGATTTCTAGTGGACAGCTCAGTGTAGCAGCTTTTACTTTACAGTTGTTGTTTTCCCTTTCGAGTTGTACATTACTTTCAGTTTGGGTTTGTATACTGGCCCATTTTCTTTTCCGCACTTCAGTTGTACTCTGTTTTTACTTAGTGTTTACTTTTCCACTTTCTTACTCTGTGGTGCTTGTTTACTTTACAAAGGCAATGCCTTCCCTTTTTTCTGGGATTTACGCCTTGGTGATAGTCTCCATCCCCTGACCTATGGAAGGCGGGCTTGGGGTAGTCACGCCACGGGCCCCGAGGATGGGCCGTGAAAAATTGGTATCAGAGGAGTTCGGTTCTATCGCTGAACATATAACTCTAATGTTTCTTTTTGTAAAGAAATAGTGTTAAGAGTACCGAGTGTGGTTTTCAGTTCAGGGAGTCCAGTGTTGGTGCGGGCGGCCGACGTATCCATACACCAGGACCCTAACAACTGATTTCCGACATTGTGCACGAAAACACTGATTGCGTGTGTGTTTTCCATAAGTTTTATTTAAATGTCAGCTCAAACCAGGTCAGCTCACCAGGTATAAACTTTTGACTATGTCACGTTGTTTCTTTCAGGATGCCTCCCTGTGGACGACCAGCTAGAGCCCCGAGAGTGGTGCGTTCTGACAGCCCGCCAAGCGACGAGGCCTCAGTACAGGGCCCTATCCCAGTTGAGGCACCAGCGGAGGCACCGGCGGTACTACTACCCGTTGGGCCACCGATACCACCAGCCCTAGCAGCAGAGGATGCACGTCTCTTGAGCGCACTACATGAGTTCTAGCGCCAGAGGCCACCCAGGTTTCAGGGAGGGACGGACCCACAGGCGGCTGAGGATTGGCTGGAGGCTGTGGTAAGAGTCTTCAGGCTAGTGGGGACGCCGACAGATTTCAGGGTGATCCTTGCTGCCAGCCTTCTTCAGGCAGCTGCAGGCAGATGGTGGAGCCTGATGCTCCAGATTCATAACGAGGAGACACTTCTATGGGCAGACTTCGAGAGCCTGTTTCAGGCATAGTTTGTACCAGCCACCCTTTGAGCGGTGCGTATACAAGAGCTACTTCAGCTATGGCAGGGCAGCATGTCAGTGGCACTATACTCAGCGAGATTCACAGACCTCTCGCGCTACTCCACAGATATGGTATGGGACCCGTTCTTCAGGGCCCGAACCTTCGGGCAGGGGCTCAGGCGGGAGATCAGAGCTTTGATTATATCGCACAACATTCCGACGCAGACAGGAGTGTTGGAGTGAGCCCTCTTAGTGGAGAGTTTCCTTGCTGAGCAGTCTCCAGCAGCAGGACCCACCACTAGCTGGCATGCGGCAGAGTCTTCTGTAGCGGGCAGTAGACAGATGACGCAGGGGTCCAAGAGGACCAGACCTACAGGTGGTCGACCGCATCACTCAGGGTCGGTAGTGCGGGGCACCAAGGGAAGTGATAAAGCCAGACCTTCCATGAGGTGTTACTCCTGTGACGGAGTTGGTCACATAGCACGTGACTATCCGACCTGCCATGCAGATGACCAGCAGTTAAATGAAGAACCTCTGAGGCTGAGGCAGAGGTTCGATCAGGGCGGCCATGGCAGAGGAGCTAGTCGGGCTACTGGAGGTGGACGACGCTTTGAGGTGTTGCCACCACCACCACCAGGAGGTCCACCCCGACCGCAGGGAGTTGGTGGACATGTGAGAGCTCAGCTTCAGGCAGCTGAGGCCTTCGATCATGGAGCTCTTGGAGCAGATGGAATGAGCGGAACTAGTAGATACGTCCTTTGTACTTCTAGCTCCTTGTTGCTATTGTGTAGTATCTTTGTATTATGAGCTGCAATAATAAAAGATGATTACCTTTGTGATGTTTTCAGTCCTGTCCTCTTTTGTGTTGTTACTAAGAGGTTCCAGTTAATACTATTGACTTGAACCTCACTTTTGAGTTTTCTACTGAAGGAGACCTAGTGACCACAAAATGATGCCGACAGTGTGACTCGACCCTTGGAGGTGAGAGTGACAGTTGGATCTCTTGGTAGTTACGTCGAGGCCTTACGACGTCATCCATGGCATGAATGCATCATTCATGTCAGGATTGACTGTATTAGGCAACGAATGTGGTTCATCCAGGGGATGAGACCAGATTTCTCTTTTTCGACAAAGAAGAAATCATAGCAGCTCTTGTGAGACTAGAGAAGGTCCAGGTCATCCAAGAGCGGATGAGGATGGCAAAGGGCCGACAGAATCCTTATGCTGACAGGACTTGGAGTCCTCTAGAGTTCGAGGATGACCATCACGTCCTTATACGAGTCTCACCTCGACGAGGTTTACAGAGATGTGGCCAGGGATGCAAGTTATCTCCGAAGTTCAATGGACCTTTCTAGGTCCTCAGCTGGGTAGGCGTGGTGGTTTACCGCTTGGACCATCCACTTCAGTTGCACTAGGTGCACGACGTTTTCCACGTATCTCAACAGAGGAGATACTTGCTTGACCCTCTGCATATCAACGACCATGAGGAGCTGGACGATGGCGATGGGGTGTCCTTCACGGAGGTTCCAGTGGGGATCGAGGATCGATAGGAGTGGATCCTACGAGGACGATCGATTCCTCGGGTGAGCTTTATTTGGCAGTACGGGAACCTCCAGGTAAGCACATGGGAGCGGAAGGCTCAGATGCGTGCTCAGTACCGCCTTTGTTTCCCTAAGTTTGTGGTGAAGCTTTACGAGGACGTAAAGCCCTGTGGTGGGAGTAATGTAATGACCCATAAAATTCATTGGAAATTTTTTCATAATTTTCTTTGGAATTTTACAAGAACGCAGTTTCTAACGGCACATGATTCCGAGGCCCGGTGTGCCCGGAATCATTTTCCGAAGTCTGGCTTGGGTACGCTCAGTGAACGAACGAGCGGGGTTTTCTAGCTTTTGGACCGGTACCCGGAATCGAATTCTGAGGGCACCGATGATCTCGCAGCGCCGATATTCGCTTAAGGAAACCTTTTCTGAGGTTGTGTTTTATGTGGGTTGAGAGTTAGTTTTGGGGGAATTAAAAAGAAGTTAAATAAAATGTGGAAACACATTTTATTTTATCCATGTTGGTTTTATCCTCACAAAGGTAGTTAGAGGTGGGACCCACATCCACATAACCTCCCTTGAGAGGATTAAGTGTGGGGGGGCCCACACGAACCTAACTCTTCATCTCCCCTTTAAACTCCCAATAACTCCTCTCTAATTAATCTTGAAAACATGGGTTATTAATTGAGGAGAGTTATCTTAATTTCAAACTTTTGAAATTCTTGCCAACACTTTGAATTTAATTAATTAAACCATCATAATTAATTATTTTGAGTGTTTGATTTCTTTTGAAATCATTTTTCCAACATTAAATGAGAGATTCTATTCTTTTCTTTTGGTTGGCATAAACTTTATGGGGAGAACTAAGGAGAGGAGAAGAACTTTTGGAAGACCTTCAACCTCTCGAAGAAGAACGTTCCACGTCTCCGAAGAACGTGAAGCAACACCTTCTACCTTCTTCAACCGTAGAAAGGAAGGGAAGAACCACCGCCCAAAAAGTATTCTGAGAGTGTCGACTCGACTCGACTCGACTTCACCGAGCGCTTCTTCCTCCAACGTCAATGGAATCGACGTTCGATTCCCACGACGCCCGACCTCCGCGACGCTTGTCTTCCACGGCTTGTTGACGTGCTCTGCCCTTGAAACCGAGGTAGGGGTTTAATGTTATTTGATTCCGTTCTTGATTCTGGCATGTCGAATCTTATGGTTTTCGACTTTTTATTATCGAATAATGCGAGGGGGCCGGACCGCACAAACACGGCCGACCCTCCTCCTTATCTCATAATTGTTTTCTTTGTGGGTGGTACAAAGGAGCGTGGTGCCATCGCACCACGCGGTTCATGAGGAACATAGGTGTGGTGTCGTCGCGCCGCTCCGTGGAAAGAGATTCAAGAATGTGATGCTGTCGTGTCGCATCAAAGAAAATCGAAGACACCGCGGCCGGAGCGGGGCCGCGGCGGAAGGGCGCGACGCCGTTGCTGTAGAGACCTGTAGCCTGACGTACATTGACATTACATTACTTTTGCGGAATACTTAGTACATAACAAAAACACACACACAAGGACCGTAATAGTTTAGTGTCTTTGGAAACTCGGAATAAAATCTTCTAATCATGGGGAAAGATCTTCAACATCTCCCATAAAGATCTTCCTTTTTTTTACCTAAAACCTTTCTTTATGTCCTGGGGAAAATAAAACATAAAAGGGTGAGCTCAAATGCTCAGTAAGGGTAAACAAAAGAAATATCAATCACATAATTTTCATAAGAACATAACATTTTTGGAAATCTTAACCTGCAAAAGAGAGCATAATTTTATATCATGGGATAAATCATAGTAGTGAAATGAAATCATAACTTAAAAAATTACTCATTGTGGCATACACACATAATCATAGAGAATCATTTCTTGTTAGTCAAGACTCATTGCCAAGACTATCTTAGTGGACAAAGTCCCTTTCTGAATCGAGTAATCCTCGTTTCCGTCCTGTTTCACTGAACCGGTATAACCTACCATTCCAGCCATGTCTATCTCATGAGATATAAAATATTTACCCAATGCATTGGAGGGAGATATAGGTCCCACCCATCTCTTAATGAATCCTTTCTTATGTGTGCCACATAATCATAAATCATACATCATCGCATAACACATGTAACAAAAATGGGATTCTTGAAACATCATGACATCATAAAACAAATCATATAAGGCAAATGACTTCATAAAAATAATTCCCTCACAACATAATCAAATCAATGTAATTAAAGGGATAAAAACAGAACCCTTTATTATCTTAGATGGAAAATAATTTTGATAAAACACTTGAACTCCATTCTTGAGGAAAATATCCTTTCTTCTTCAAAAACACATTTCTTTTCTTAACATGTCATACAATTATAAACTAAAAGAATTTGATTAAAAATAAACTTGAAGACTTGTAAAAGAAGCTTCTTGGAAATAATGTTTTAAAAATCCATTCATGCCGTATAAGTTAAAAAAAACATTCTTCGTACTTTTGTCGGAAAAGTCAAAAAGTACCTCGTACGACAAAAAATCCTTTCATAGATATTACTAAAAACTCACCGAAGAGTAAAAATGGATTTAAACAATTGTAGGTGGATGGAAATAATATTACATATTGATGAAACATGGATGTGGATGATAAAATACACCCCAGTAAATACTTACGAATAAACAATCTCGGATAAAAATGAGATTGTGATATTTCCCTTACCTTAGGTCCGATTAGCTTTGTGCGTGTCCGAAGCTCCTGTATAATGGTTTAAATAATGTTATTGACTTATTCCAGAATCATACATATTTATATGATATCATATATGGTCATATTATTAGCTTCTTGTTAGTAATATTTCATTGTTACTTGTTACTCGGGTCTTTATAACTTTTTGTTCTTATGCGTGTTTTGTCGAATAAATTCTTATTCTTATCTTTAGGTTATAGATAATTCATTTCCAGAATGGTATTAGTGTATTATATACCATATTCATTCATTCAATTCATTTATATAATCATTATGAAATGAAGATCATGTAGAACGAGTCGCATCACATCGTGGAGACGGTATTCCGTACGTACGGACGAGTGATGATATCATTCCTATGATCGTGGAATTGTATTGGAGTATATATATATTATTTAAGTATCAATATTAATTCATAATAATCATATTTAGTTACTCATTACACCATTATAACCATCCTTGTAAGGTGATGGTGGAAAATAGATTACACCACGGCGTGGAGACGGTATTCCGTACGTACGCACGCGTGGTGATTTCATTTTTCCGTAGGATGGATAGAAGGTGAAATAGGGTTGTTTCATATTTATAATAACATATCAGTATGTAAATAATACTGATGTTATTACTTTATCATGAAACAACTAAAGAAGAAGAAGTTGAAGAAGAAAGAAATTGAAAAGATCGGTAATGGATATTACCTCTTCTTTGGAACGCCTCTTTGAATCCTCCACTTAAGGAACTAAGATTGGTCTTTGGAGAAGACCAGGACCTCTAGTATTATTCTAGGGAAGTGGAGAGGAGAAAATGGCAGGGGTTGGCCGAGCTTGAGTGCTCAATTTGGTGTGAGGAGGAGGGGGAGGAGGTGCCCTTTTATAAGGGAGGAGAGGGGCACCTTAGGAATATCTCAAAATATTATTTTATATTAAAGTCAAAATCGGTTTATAATGGTTCCAAAGGGTCTTATTTTGAAGCTAAAGTGGGGGAGGGTCGAAATCCTATCAACCAATAGGATTTAGATAAGTTTATGGTATTATTTTAACTTTATCAATTAGATTTAACTCTAAGTTAATTATTTTAACTTTTACCGTGTCTTTTTGTTTTCTTTCACTATATGGTTAATACACTTACTATAACATGCCAAACGAACCCCAAATTGTTTATTATTAATATATATATCCTTATCTAAGTCATTTGGCCGAACCTTATATTTTTAGGAATAAAATAACAATTAATAATATAATATTTGATTTAAAAACTATTTTGTGTCAATTTTGACACTATTTGATATATGATTTGTTTGAAAGTCATAACAGAATTATATGTTCGAACCAAGTTGATTAAATAAACACTAATATATCATAATAACCTAGAAAATTAGTGGAATTCATAAAAAGTCTTAAATTACATTTATTTTGGTATTTATATTATCAATTATGTCAATATTTCATTAATAAGATAATTACTGCATCATCTTTGTGTCATAAATAAATTATATTATTTGATGTCTAAAAATTACAAATAAAATGCCATCATGTAGGAAATCTTTTTAGCTTTCTAATGAATATTTACAATCGAATTTATCTTATGTATAACCCCATATTAAAAATGATTTACTTATTAAACTTTGATTTTAACTATTTTAACCCTTCTTTAAATAAATTAATAATAAATGTCCTAATCTAATCCAAGTGGGCCTAAATGGTCATATGTTATTCCTAAGTTTGTTTTTGGTCGAATTACACTTGTCCAATAGAATTAGGACATGTGTTAGGGTAATATTAATATCATATTTACCCTTAGTTACCCTATTTACTATTAACCGCGGTAAAAAAAGTAAAAAGTTACTATTCACCAAAAAATTATTTTCATCTCATTGAACCACATTTTAGTCCTTGATATTAACCGTGTCTCTCGGATTTTCGAAATTCCATTCACAGAAGCGGTAAAATTAAGTTTTATGCAAAATTCTGTTTTTAACCTACCACTTAGTGGTTTCACTATTCATCAAAAATTGATGTTTTTTCAGAACAATGCCAAAATTTCATCCCAAGCTATATTTCATATTCCGAATTCAAAAATGAAGTCTATTTTACCAAATTCATAACATAAAAGTTGCATTAATTAATTTTATAATTAAATCCCACTGTTAAAACAAATAGCGTGTTTTTAAGAAACAATATCTATCAAAAGATTGACACTTGTTTATGTCTAGTTTAAATGTGAAATTACATCCAATGACCAACATTGTATTAAATTGTAAAAATATATTCTAAATATATTTTAAAACCACTCAAATTAATGATTTATCACTACTAATTATTTCGATTAAAAAAGTTGTTTTTAATTATAATTTAGTAATTTTCACTATTCATCAGAATATGAATGTTATCCGAAAAGTACCAAAATTTTACCTTAGGCTAAATTCGATACTCCGAATCCAAAAATAAAGTTCATTTTGAAAAATAAGATTTACTGGATTTCAAAAAGTGGTTATTACTATTCATAACGGCTAGTTTTAATAATATTTTTATAGCATGTCGTTGTTTAGTGAAACTCGGTATTGCGTACTACACACGCTATCGAGGAAGGTCGCGATTGCGTGTAATGCAAGACAAGTCAAGGATGTGTGTTGTGCAAGCTCCTTTTGGTGTAGCGTACAACACAAGACATTAATAAAATTAAAAAGAATATTTTTTTATAAAATCTTGGGCTGTTACATTCTACCCCCCTTAAAATGAATTTCGCCCTCGAAATTCGTCGGGGTTATAAATGGTTTACTATTTGAATGTTTCTTTAATAGAAACCCACATAGTAAAAGGGAATACCAAAACATGGCATTAAAAACTAAAGTATGAAATGTAACGATTACCCAAATAAACTAATAACTGGGTTTCCACATAGGTGAAAATATGGATATGGAAGAGAAATCTAAGCATCATGTTCTGATGGAGAGTGGTAGAGAACATGGCTATGGAAAAGCCAGTAATCACATATCCATAAATTTGTGACGATCTAAGGTACCATCTGATTCATCAGGTATAAGAGAACTAGGACAACATTTTTGGTTTTCAAGATTATTTCCCTAAAGTTTAAGAATTTGAATTAGAATAAATACTTACTTTATTTTGGTACAATCTCACTGTTGTTCGTGCCTTTAACAATTTCCACTTCATCTCTTAAATAAATGAAGTTGAATTTGTTATTCGTGAAGTGTTAGCAGATCATGTGATAGAATGACGGGTCATTCCATCTGTCTCAAAAGGTTAGCAAAATTTATATACATAAGTCGATCTATAGTGAGATTAATCACATATGGACTTATACTTCATATATCATACTGCTTAATATAATAAAACTAGTTTCTACTAAACAGGGACTTCCTGTAGGCTAGTGGTAGGCGATAAAGGCCAGTCGCACTTCGGTTGTGGGTTTGATTCCTAAAGCCTTGTCCGAAGCAATGGGCTGTCGCCTGTCCTGCATGTTGTCCCTTTTTCTAAAACTATGTTACTATAACATCCCATCAATAATATCGAAAATCTTATATCCTTAAACAATACTAACTTATGTCCAACATAATCCAGTCTAATCTTTAGGCTTATACATAATACTGCAGTCCACTCTCATAATATAGTGACATCGATTACCAGAGATTTAATACTGTCGTTGATCCCCACATATCATAAGATATGTCTTGTTGGTCACATTCCAAACATTCAAAGTCCTTAATCGTGTATTCTCTTGAATACCTTAGTGAAAAAAATGAGTGCAGTTAAAAGTTAACACTTTCCACATACCAAAATCCTCAAAATTCTATATACTCAAACCATGATATCACTTAGTCCTTATATCAATCATGAGCTCATGAATAATGTTAAACAATTAATTTTCTCATTTTCCCTTCATTATGAGCATAATATCTCAATCACTTTGAATACCACATTAGACCAATACATAAATATTCCAATACTCCATGATAAAACATTATTTTGGAATCCCATTACATAAACACTTAATCATTCCACCACATCATTGTCATATTCAACATTGCCAATAGTGATCGCATGTGACTTCCCTTTGTCCTTTGCCTTAACTGGTTGCTCATGTTGATCATCACTAACCCTTGGATTAGGGCAATTATTAGCATAATGCCCCATTTCTTTGCACTTGAAGCATTGAAGTGTTGGTAGTGCGTTCTCTGCAGTGTTTGCTTTATTCACATCATTAGAAAACCTTTTTCCATTACTTCGACACTCAGCTGCTCGATGACCTTCTTTTCCACACTTAAAACATTTTCTAGTCCCTTTAAGACAATCTCCACCAAGCTTCTTTCCACACTTTGTGCATAAGGAAACATTCATATTCTTTTCACGATTATTCTGGGATTTCTCCTTGAACTCCATCTTTCGTTTCTTGTCAAAACCATGAGATGGATATGTAATACCAACTTCCATTTCTACCTTGATAGCACAACGCACAATTTCTTCATAGCTACTGAAGTCTCTTATAGCTAATGCCCTTCGAAGACTTGGTTTTAAGCCACTGAAAAATCGATCAACATTACTTTCAGGTTGGATGATAATGCCAGATGCATACCTTGCAAGTCTTGTAAAATTCGCTTCGTATATACCAACAGATTCATCATCCTTTTGCTTTAGTTCAAGAAACTCCTTCTCCATCTTTGTTTGAAGAATACGGGGGAAGTACTTAATGAAAAATAAGTTCTTGAACTCGTCCCATTCCATGGACTCAATTTCATCCCTTTGCCTCGTATTCTTAATAAGATTCCACCATTGATCAGCATCACCTTCCAAACGATACACTGCTAAGATGACTTTATCATGTTCATAACATTGAAGAACTGAAAATATCTTTTCAGTGGTACTGATCCATTGTTCAGAAACAAGTGGATCAGAAGACCAACTGAAAGAAGGTGGACGTTGCCTCATGAAGGACTCAATAGAATATTATTCCCTTCTCTGCTCATTTGGAAGTCCAGAATGATTCATAGCTTGTGTAAGTATAGCAATAAGATTTTGTACTCCATCTCCCATAACATTTGTTTGTTCAGGAGGACAATCATTGCATTGTCCATTGCATTGATCAACACGGTTCCTTCGGGTTCCAGCCATCGTCTAAAACCCAAAAAGAATAGGGTGAGAGGAAAAAATCATGCTAGGGAAAACAACATAATAAAGGGGGAGTACCTTCAATATCTAACATCTTAGGTTTAATTCTAGGATCGTTAGCGTAGTTCTAGTACTATAACCTATACGTATACTTAACCTTAGGGACATCCCTAGACATACCGTAGAAATATCTCTAGGGATCTCACTAACGTTTTCGCATCCTAGTTTCCAAAGATTGACTAAACCTTTCCTCTGATACCAACTGTAGAGACCCGTAGCCTGACGTACATTGACATTACATTACTTTTGCGGAATACTTAGTACATAACAAAAACACACACACAAGGACCGTAATAGTTTAGTGTCTTTGGAAACATGGAATAAAATCTTCTAATCATGGGGAAAGATCTTCAACATCTCCCATAACGATCTTCCTTTTTTTTTACCTAAAACCTTTCTTTATGTCCTGGGGAAAATAAAACATAAAAGGGTGAGCTCAAATGCTCAGTAAGGGTAAACAAAAGAAATATCAATCACATAATTTTCATAAGAACATAACATTTTTGGAAATCTTAACCTGCAAAAGAGAGCATAATTTCATAACATGGGATAAATCATAGTAGTGAAATGAAATCATAACTTAAAAAATTACTCATTGTGGCATACACACATAATCATAGAGAATCATTTCTTGTTAGTCAAGACTCATTTCCAAGACTATCTTAGTGGACAAAGTCCCTTTCTGAATCGAGTAATCCTCGTTTCCGTCCTGTTTCACTGAACCGGTATAACCTACCATTCCATCCATGTCTATCTCATGAGATATAAAATCTTTACCCAATGCATTGGAGGGAGATATAGGTCCCACCCATCTCTTAATGAATCCTTTCTTATGTGTGCCACATAATCATAAATCATACATCATCGCATAACACATGTAACAAAAATGGGATTCTTGAAACATCATGACATCATAAAACAAATCATATAAGGCAAATGACTTCAAAAAAATAATTCCCTCACAACATAATCAAATCAATGTAATTAAAGGGATAAAAACAGAACCCTTTATTATCTTAGATGGAAAATAATTTTGATAAAACACTTGAACTCCATTCTTGAGGAAAATATCATTTCTTCTTCAAAAACACATTTCTTTTCTTAACATGTCATACAATTATAAACTAAAAGAATTTGATTAAAAATAAACTTGAAAACTTGTAAAAGAAGCTTCTTGGAAATAATGTTTTAAAAATCCATTCATGCCGTATAAGTTAAAAAAAACATTCTTCGTACTTTTGTCGGAAAAGTCAAAAAGTACCTCGTACGACAAAAAATTCCTTTCATAGATATTACTAAAAACTCACCGAAGAGTAAAAATGGATTTAAACAATTGTAGGTGGATGGAAATAATATTACATATTGATGAAACATGGATGTGGATGATAAAATACACCCCAGTAAATACTTACGAATAAACAATCTCGGATAAAAATGAGATTGTGATATTTTCCTTACCTTAGGTTCGATTAGCTTTGTCCGTGTCCGAAGCTCCTGTATAATGGTTTAAATAATGTTATTGACTTATTCCAGAATCATACATATTTATATGATATCATATATGGTCATATTATTAGCTTCTTGTTAGTAATATTTCATTGTTACTTGTTACTCGGGTCTTTATAACTTTTTGTTCTTATGCGTGTTTTGTCGAATAAATTATTATTCTTATCTTTAGGTTATAGATAATTCATTTCCAGAATGGTATTAGTGTATTATATACCATATTCATTCATTCAATTCATTTATATAATCATTATGAAATGAAGATCATGTAGAACGAGTCGCATCACATCGTGGAGACGGTATTCCGTACGTACGGACGAGTGATGATATCATTCCTATGATCGTGGAATTGTATTGGAGTATATATATATTATTTAAGTATCAATATTAATTCATAATAATCATATTTAGTTACTCATTACACCATTATAACCATCCTTGTAAGGTGATGGTGGAAAATAGATTACACCACGGCGTGGAGACGGTATTCCGTACGTACGCACGCGTGGTGATTTCATTTTTCCGTAGGATGGATAGAAGGTGAAATAGGGTTGTTTCATATTTATAATAACATATCAGTATGTAAATAATACTGATGTTATTACTTTATCATGAAACAACTAAAGAAGAAGAAGTTGAAGAAGAAAGAAATTGAAAAGATCGGTAATGGATATTACCTCTTCTTTGGAACGCCTCTTTGAATCCTCCACTTAAGGAACTAAGATTGGTCTTTGGAGAAGACCAGGACCTCTAGTATTATTCTAGGGAAGTGGAGAGGAGAAAATGGCAGGGGTTGGCCGAGCTTGAGTGCTCAATTTGGTGTGAGGAGGAGGGGGAGGAGGTGCCCTTTTATAAGGGAGGAGAGGGGCACCTTAGGAATATCTCAAAATATTATTTTATATTAAAGTCAAAATCGGTTTATAATGGTTCCAAAGGGTCTTATTTTGAAGCTAAAGTGGGGGAGGGTCGAAATCCTATCAACCAATAGGATTTAGATAAGTTTATGGTATTATTTTAACTTTATCAATTAGATTTAACTCTAAGTTAATTATTTTAACTTTTACCGTGTCTTTTTGTTTTCTTTCACTATATGGTTAATACACTTACTATAACATGCCAAACGAACCCCAAATTGTTTATTATTAATATATATATCCTTATCTAAGTCATTTGGCCGAACCTTAGATTTTTAGGAATAAAATAACAATTAATAATATAATATTTGATTTAAAAACTATTTTGTGTCAATTTTGACACTATTTGATATATGATTTGTTTGAAAGTCATAACAGAATTATATGTTCGAACCAAGTTGATTAAATAAACACTAATATATCATAATAACCTAGAAAATTAGTGGAATTCATAAAAAGTCTTAAATTACATTTATTTTGGTATTTATATTATCAATTATGTCAATATTTCATTAATAAGATAATTACTGCATCATCTTTGTGTCATAAATAAATTATATTATTTGATGTCTAAAAATTACAAATAAAATGCCATCATGTAGGAAATCTTTTTAGCTTTCTAATGAATATTTACAATCGAATTTATCTTATGTATAACCCCATATTAAAAATGATTTACTTATTAAACTTTGATTTTAACTATTTTAACCCTTCTTTAAATAAATTAATAATAAATGTCCTAATCTAATCCAAGTGGGCCTAAATGGTCATATGTTATTCCTAAGTTTGTTTTTGGTCGAATTACACTTGTCCAATAGAATTAGGACATGTGTTAGGGTAATATTAATATCATATTTACCCTTAGTTACCCTATTTACTATTAACCGCGGTAAAAAAAGTAAAAAGTTACTATTCACCAAAAAATTATTTTCATCTCATTGAACCACATTTTAGTCCTTGATATTAACCGTGTCTCTCGGATTTTCGAAATTCCATTCACAGAAGCGGTAAAATTAAGTTTTATGCAAAATTCTGTTTTTAACCTACCACTTAGTGGTTTCACTATTCATCAAAAATTGATGTTTTTTCAGAACAATGCCAAAATTTCATCCCAAGCTATATTTCATATCCCGAATTCAAAAATGAAGTCTATTTTTCCAAATTCATAACATAAATGTTTCATTAATTAATTTTATAATTAAATCCCGCTGTTAAAACAAATAGCGTGTTTTTAAGAAACAATATCTATCAAAAGATTGACACTTGTTTATGTCTAGTTTAAATGTGAAATTACATCCAATGACCAACATTGTATTAAATTGTAAAAATATATTCTAAATATATTTTAAAACCACTCAAATTAATGATTTATCACTATTAATTATTTCGATTAAAAAAGTTGTTTTTAATTATAATTTAGTAATTTTCACTATTCATCAGAATATGAAAGTTATCCGAAAAGTACCAAAATTTCACCTTAGGCTAAATTCGATACTCCGAATCCAAAAATAAAGTAAATTTTGAAAAATAAGATTTACTGGATTTCAAAAAGTGGTTATTACTATTCATAACGGCTAGTTTTAATAATATTTTTATAGCATGTCGTTGTTTAGTGAAACTCGGTATTGCGTACTACACACGCTATCGAGGAAGGTCGCGATTGCGTGTAATGCAAGACAAGTCAAGGATGTGTGTTGTGCAAGCTCCTTTTGGTGTAGCGTACAACACAAGACATTAATAAAATTAAAAAGAATATTTTTTTATAAAATCTTGGGCTGTTACAGTTGCGCCCCGCCGAACTACAAGGGCCGCGGCCGGTTCTGGGCCGCGGTAGAGCAAGCTGACCGGCGGCCGGCACCGGGCCACCGGTGTCGGCGAAGGAAGGACCGGCCGTCGCCGGTCCTTGCCGGCGGAACCGGCCGGCCAGTGCGGGCCAGCCTGCCAGTGGAGACCGGGGGAAATAATTCCCCCGGCCGGGTCTTCAAGCGGCCCCAATTAAGGGGCCACGGTTTCACAAAAGGGGGGCAGCCCCCCCCCCCCCCCCCCGTTCTCAATCAGCTCGGCCGAAGGCCGAGCTTGCAGCGCATCTAGCGCGCTGCCTTGTGCCGAACCGGCGCGCCCGGCCGGTCCGCCAGGCCAGGCCGGGCCGGGTCAGGCCGGGCCGCACCACGCCGCGCCGCGCCGGGACGTGCCGGGCCAGGTCGACCCTGTCCGGGGCTGGTCGACCCGGTTCGGGCCAACCGGGGGGGTCTCGGGCTGGGACGGCCCGGGCCCGAAACCCCCGTTACCGAGCCGTTTGGATTCAAATGCCCATAACTCGGGAAACGAACCTCCAAACGACGCGCCGTCAGCGGCGATGCGATCCTTGGATCGAGTCGGTCGTTTCGGTATATTGCACTCAAAGTTTCAGAATACTTTGAGTTCGGCCAGGTTGGTTCGTACATGAAACCAACCGGGCCCTCAGAGCGGAAACGCTCATATCTTGAGCTACGGAAGTCCGAATGACGTTCCGTCAGCTTTGTTGAGTTCCTCTAAGTGAGACGGATATTTTGGCTTACTCCGCTCATGGTTTGGATGTCGTCGGAGTGCGGTCGGGTTGGTTCCCTGACAAAACCAACCGGGCCCCTGGAACGAAAAAGCCAATAACTCACAGACCGGGCGTCCGATTGACGCGCTGTCTGTCTCGTTGCATTCATGTTGACGATACGGAACTTTTGGCGCCCTCCGCCCGAGATTTGGATGCAGATGGATAGTGGCCGGGTTGGATCACACCAAAATCCAACCGGGCCCTTGGGACGAAAAGGCTAGTAACTCACAGACCTGGCGTCCGATTGACGCGCCGTCTATTGCGTTGAGACCCCTATGACGAGGTGGTCCTTTGAGAAACTTCATAGTGGGACTTTGAGATACTTGGAGTATCAACTTGTAGCTCGTGGAGTGGACCCTCCCAGAGATGAGCGTACGGAGTACGGAGACCGTGTAGCCGGCCGAGACCTGAAGACTGCTTGTCCGATTCGTTTCGGAGTGACTTACGTAGCCCAGTGGGGAGAACTACTTTGTGAGGTGGAAGACCCATATCGGAGGAGCACTACTATGTGAGGTGGCAGACCCGCGGTACTCGACAGGAGGAGTACCTCTGTAGGCTATGAGGGGGGAGCACTACTGTGTTGGGTGGCAGACCCCGGCGAGAAGCACTTCTGTGTGAGGTGGCAGGCCCGCGGTACTCAACAGGAGGAGTACATCATCAGTATTAGGTTAGTGAGCAGTACCTCGGAGTTGTGGCAGGACCACTGTACACTCCAAAGACGGATCTCTTCAGCAGTTATGGTTTCGATAATGAAAATCCTGGTTTGAGCTGAGTCTTTTGACCTTTGTGTTTCTCATGATTAAGATGGGTCACTTGATAACAAAGGTATATGTATGGGCATATACCTGGGTAGTGGTTATCCGTTGATTTCACAATCCTTGTGTTTCCTCATGATTGAGATTGGTTATTTGATAACTTAGGTAAATGTATGGGCATATATCTAAGTAGAGGTTGTCTGTTGATATCTTCTTGTGGTTATCCTTGTTGGTTTAGTGAGACCTTGAGGGTCTCGGGGTCCCTAATAAGTATCGTTATACTCACCCCTGCACGGGCTATGACCGCACTACGTTGTGTTGGTTGCAGACGACAGACATCGTTGATCGTGGTTGAGGCTTGTAGAGTAGGACGGTACCTGGAGGTGGACCACTAGGTGGGACGTGCTTGGAGCAGACGGCGGGACCCGAGGAGCAGTGGAGCTAACTGTACCCACCCTACAGGTGGGATTTCCAGTGGACTGCTTGGCGTAGCGGCTTTTACTTTACAGTTGTTGTTTTCCCTTTCGAGTTGTACTTTACATCCAGTTTGGGTTTGTATACTGGCCCATTTTCTTTTTCGCACTTCAGTTGTACTCTGTTTTTACTTAGTGTTTACTTTTCCGCTTGCTTACTCTGTGGTGCTTGTTTACTTTACAAAGGCAATGTCTTCCCTCTTTTCTGGGATTTACGCCTTGGTGCTAGTCGCCAGCCCCTGGCCTATGGAAGGCGGGCTTGGGGTAGTCACGCCACGGGCCCCGAGGACGGGTCGTGACATTTTTAGCCTTAATGAATAATAAACGATATTTACATTACATATCTAATTCAATCCTCTGATAATTTCTTTGAAAGGACAATGAATAGAAACAATAGATAAAACAATAATTTAAAAAATTAAAAACCAAGTAGAATAACCCTGGTTAATCATCAATATATCAAAATATCAAAATAAAATATAAATATTGTATCTCAACACTAATGAAATTGCATCTAAATAATATTATCACATATAAAATCTACAATACATTTCCAACTTCATAAAATTGCCATCGAACAAAACAATTAATTCTTCTACTAAATTAATATCAAGTTTATACTTTATATAGTGTTTTCTAAATATCAAAATGTCAATATTGAATTTGTGGCTTTTGATAATCAGTAATCATAATATTAATTAATTTCTATCCTTAATATTTATATATGTAATTATACATAAGAAAATTTTAATCATTCACAAATATCAATGTAAAGAGTATGACTTTATTTAGGCCTCTTGATAGATGTGTAAGATAAATTCTAGAAATAGTCATTGAATATGTAATATTTCCCAAACCTATTTTGGGTGCATGACATTATTTACATTATTAAATATCAATATTTTATAAAATGAATATGATATGTATGATTCATAACTACAATGAATAATATATTTTCTATTTTTTGATGATACATTTCATCATATCCTTAGATAAAATAAACAAAATTCAATTCATAAGTTGTTCAACTCAATGAATAAAATTGAAAATGTATGAAAAAAAACTGAATGTTTCAAATAAAATATATACATCCTTTAAATCTTTATACAAAAAAGTCAATATATAAAACAAGAGAGTATGTAATGGTAACATAATAGTCATGAAATATAAAAATTACTAGAAATAAATATTTAATATTCATTGAGGAAAATATAATATCTATTTAAATAATAATATATCATCAATGGAAAGAGAGAATAATAGAAATTCTAGAGTAAAAAAGAATGATAAATTCAGAAGATAAACATTTATAACACGAGATAAATAAGAATCAAACAATGACTATAGAATTATTTATTCATTATAACATAGAGTATGATAATAATATAAAAACAATGAGAAAAAAATTATAATAATAAGTAAAAATAATTATAAACCATAATATAACAATAAAATAATGAATAACATATCATAAAAAATATTTTCAATTAAAACTATTTTCTAATATAAAATGTCTTGTAAAATCATGTTTTGAATAAGTAATTTTCAATAATAATAATAAATATAATTTTCTAGTAAAAATTCTCAAACTTTTAATATTTAAAAAACTTGAACATCACTACAGTTTTTATAAATATCAAAATAATATGAAAATGAAAATTATTTTAAATAAAAATTCAAATAAATGAAATAAGAGAAGATAACACATTTAGATTTAAAAGATAAATAGTATGTTGAAAGGGTTATAAAAATAGATTAAGGAATAAAATTATAACTGTAATGTATACTCCCCTCAAATAAAATAAATATTCAATTAAGGGAAAATATAGTGAAATAATTATGCTGATAACATCTCTTATAAAAAATTATCAATATCAAAAAATAGGTTACTAAATAATAACGTATAAAATATATAAACAAATTTTAAATTAATTCATGTAAAACTTAAATTTATTTTTTCTTCTATAACTCCATGATTTTTCTTAATATTTTCAAATGTAGTTGTACATAAACCCTTGGTGAATATATCATATAGTTCACCTTCTTCCAAAACAAGATCTAGTATGATATAACCTCTCTCGACATGATCACTGATAAAATGAAATCTCACATCAATATTCATTGTCTTGTGATGTTGAAGATAATACTTTAAAATTGATATTCATAACTAATTATAACATATAACCCTATTATTTTAAACTAAATACTAATTTCTAATATAGTTTTTCTAATCCATAATGTTTAAGAACTAAAAATAACTTCTTCCACATTCTTCGTTTTAATTATTGATAAATTTATTGAGAGTGGATTCATTAAAAACTATGATACAAATAATGTCCCATGATACATACCACAATTTCTATTTATTACCATCTTGCATCCATAAAATGTTAGAATATGAATAAATTAGAAAGTCAAATATAGTTTTTTCTATAATGAATAGATTATGTTTAACACTACCTATCATATACTTTATAACTATATTCATATAAGTTAACATAATTATCATCTGGGTATCTTAAAATCATATACACATGAATACACTGAACATAAAAATAGGTTTGTTAATAGTAAATATAACAATATTCAAATCATACATCCCAAAACCAAATGATCAACTACTTTACTAGAAGAATCTACATCCATTCTATAACTATTATTCATAGGAGTATTTATACAACTACATTAATGAAGACTAAATAACTTCACTAATAATTTCACAAACATACATTAATTTATAAATATTCCATCATCTCTATAGAAAATATAAAATCTTAAAAATAACTTTATTTCTTCCATGATAATCATTTCAATATCACTTTTCATTAGTTTTTAAGACTTCTTTAAAATAAATTCACTAGATGAACTAAATATAATAGCATATATATAAATTTGAGCACTAAAAATACACTAAAAAAAATCCCCTAATAAATAAATATGTTCAAATTTAATATCATAAAAACCAATCTTCAAAATAATCAATGAGAACCTATATTACCAATCTCATGGTGAATGTTTCAATCCACAAAATGATTTTGAAATATTAATCACGTGATCTGGATTATTCACATGACCAAATATCCGTGGATGCATTATATAGAATTTATTTAAAAAAATTACACATAGAAAATATATCTTCACATCCATGTGATAGAACATGAATGTTTGACTGTCTATATAAGTTAATAATATCAAAAAAAACTTTGATCCTTGTAATATGTAAAAATATCACCCCATAGTAATTATTTTATTCTTAGCTATATCATTGAGAAACCAATCCTTCTTTATTTCGTACAATATGTTTAGATATATCATGATTATTTTTAAATATTCATTTATCTACAATAAATTAATAGTTATCAGGTTGTACAAAAAATCCCAAACTCCATTTTAGAAAAACTGGTGAAGATCAACGTGAATGGACATAACATAATTTTTTTTTCTGTTAAGTATTCATGGACATTATTAATGAAAATTTATTAAATAAAATAATAATTTTCACAAATAATAATTACTAACATTATATTTTGAACTCATTAATATTCGTTAACAGTTAATATTTCAATAGGATGGTCCCAAGGAGTCTTTGAAATCTTTTATGGATGTATTCTCCTTATAATCATTACCATAAAATGTAACATGAACTAATTCTTCAAAAATCATTTATGTTTTATTATAAATTATGTAGTATTTCCCTATACTAGAATATAACCAAAATATTCCTTCCTCGTATTTGGTACTAAATTTATTAAAAACATCATTACTTATATGGATAAAAATATCACATTAAAAATTTCTAAAACTGAATTTTTTTTTATTATTTCCTTTTGATAATTATTAATGAATTTTTTATAGAAAAATATGATTACAAAAATTTCAAAACATTACAAGATTCATAATTATAGTCCCTTCCATTTATAAAAGATTTTAATTTTCACCTTATACAGTTTTATATGGTTTATTGATTTTTGAAGAGTTTTGTAAATCACCATTCCTTCTATATAATTTATTAAATTCAAAATTCTAAAATATTCCTCACCATTCACTTCATATAGAAGTAATCATAGAACCATTCATATTCTGAACTAAATTATTGAGTGTATACATATTAGATATCGTTAAATTCCTATGTTTTATAAAGTAAACCCATGTTAATATATATTATTCATCCACAATAACAAAATTAAACCTAGTTTTATAGGGATGGTAGTTTGGTTAGGTGTAAAAATAAAGATGAACTCACTAAAGTGGTCTAACAATGTTTATTTGATTGATTATCCCAAATGAATCAATCTGATGTCTTACTTTAATTAATTAATAACAAAGATGAGGTATTAAAATATTAATTTTTTGTATTTGTATTACTATTTCATATATTAAAAGATTATAAATCAGTCTAAAATTTATATCATCGAGCCTCGTGTTCAATAAAATTCAATCCACAAAAAAATAATTTAAACACTTTAATTTTTGAATATAATGATTAAAAGGCCAATGAAAACAAGGTATTTAACATTTTGAAATTTAGAATATATTCAATTATCACATAATTGAGATTCCGTAATCAATTTATAATATAAGCCATCCATATTTAACTGTCTCACTAATAGGAAAACTATACATATCAACTTGACTAAAACCATTTACCTTACCTTTGAAATAAACTATAAAATTGATTTTCCTTTATCATATTTCCTTTTAGAACGAAATTTTTTTCGTCCTCTTTCATATTCCTAATGAATCCATTATCAATGTTTCATACGGAATTCAGTAGACTTTTAATGTAACTTTCATGGAATATAAAGAAATAAATAGTTTAAAAACCATCCAATATGATTTGTAAAATAATATTTATATACTCGTAGATATTTTAAACAACTATCAATAAGAACTATAGAAGATAATTAGTTATAAAAGTATACTTTTTACATCATAAATATTGTTGAAATATAAGAGAGAATTTAATGGAATAGTGTCCTTGCATCTGGAAAATAAAACAAATAATAGTATATATTTTTCCTTTTGAACTTTTTAAAAATATATTTTTATTTATATTTGGAAGTTAATGATTTTAAAGAATCCTATTTTTATTTAGTTTCTCCTTTTCCAATTACAACCTATTTTCATAACTATCCATTCCTTGAACAAAATTAGAAATTATTTGTTCAATATTTTAGCTCCTTTCTTGATCATTTTATTATACTTATTAACTACCTCCAAATGTTTATAATCATTTTCATTAGATCATACATAAGTTTTCATTAGCTTCTCATTTTCCTAAGAAAGAAATACGTTCCGTAAAACATTTTCCTTTTTTACTTAATTTGAGTTCCTTATATAAATCCCCAATTAAAATGATCTATCTTTCCAATTTTTCAATCATTCAATCCATCTCATTAACAATATGTTTATCAATATTATATTCAATATAAAAAAAATCAATAGTAGAACTATAATCACTAACCTCATCAATAGTTTTTGTGAAGTACAATTTAGCATATTCATTGTTTATTGTAGAATTGTCACATTAATTAGATTCATTGGTAAAACTCTATCTGATAGTAAATTCCATTTAATCTTTCATTTAAAAAATTTCATTCATTCATTAATATTGGGAAGTTTATCTTGATACAATATTTTTTTATACATTTAGAACATGTGAGATCTAAAGTATTATAATTACTATTTAAAGATCCATTCTTATTTCCATTATTTTTTGATCTTTGACATAATTCCAAAAATATTATTTTGAATTATATATTTCTTTTCTTGTCTTAATTGGACCCTTTTACAATTTTACCTATTTCTTTTTTTGACATACCTATATCATAGAATCATAATATTTATAAGAAACAAAATTTATATATTTGAATGCTTCACCATTTTTTTTGTTTTTTTTATTTTCATTATTTTCTTCAACACTAGTTCATATTAAAATTTTAAACCGATGTGTTTATTAAGAATGTACTCTTTGAATTTATTTCTTTTATAAATAGATAAACTCCTAGAATTTAACTTATTTAGAAGTGATCTTATAACTCTTCCATCCATAGAAATATTATCCAATTATTTTCTAAGAGAAATCAACCAATTTATAGTTATGGTGAATCTATATAATATTTAGTTTACTTTGTAGTTTTCTCCCATATTTAAGTGTTGGTACTCATTCAAGAACATACCCAGCTTAACACTTTTTAGTTTTTCTATACTGAAATAAATTACATTAAAAATTCTACAAATATATTTATTAGATTTACGTAAATATACATGACTAAAAACACCTCTTCTAATATTTTATTTAATAATATGAATGATTATATAGTATAGAAAATACATAGTCGAACCATTACTAGTAAGTTAATCAAGGTATATCTTAATAAATTTATATGATTTTAAAATTACAGTTCAATACTAAGTACATAATTGATTATGCATACCTTTAATTCTATATTTCCAATAACCATATTCATTCTTCTCAAATAAGAGTGGTTTGGGGAATTTAACTCTCAATATAACATTTAACTGTTATCCTATAGATAACTCTCCCTTAGACTGTTAATTCTTGGATACATTTAGATATAGAAAATAAATTTAATAGAGACAATGATGTGATTCTAATTATTCTTCCCATATTTTTTATCTTTAATAGGGTAAGTGAAGAGGAACTAATATAATTTGAAACAAAAAAATAACTTGGTAAATAACAATAGAAGAATTTTTTTCATGATTTGTATAAAAAAATTTCTTATATCTATAGTTCTTATTCATTAAATCTTAGAGAGTTGTGGTGTTCATTAAAAAACCTAAATATTGATTTGGTTTCTCATTGAAAATACAGTTTTCTACTTCTAGGGAATTAAAACACACAACACTAATAGACTACTGAAGTGAAGTTACAACCTAATTAAAATTTTTTTAGCTTTTATAGATGTATAAACAAAAAATAAAATTATTTTCGGTAAAAATAATAAAATATATATAATTATATATCAAAATATGTAAGAAATAAAATGAAAAACTCAAAAATATTTGAGGATAGATCAGTTCGATACCTTTAACAACTCATATAGGCCTTCATCAATGAATCCATTATGTTGATGCTTTTCATGTATGGTAGAAAAAATAGAGTAGTAACTATGATTTTTTTGTATTCTCAACTTGATATCATTAACTACTACTCTATAGATTTGTTATGTTTAAATTGAAAATAATATACATTACCTAATCATGTTATAATGGTTTAGATAATTTAAACATAAATTAATAATATATTTTCCCATTATTCTCTTAATGATCTCAAATTTATAATTACCAATAATAAATAATAAGTTAATTATCCATAATTAAATCTCTTAATAATTAACTACTTTTCATTTGAATAATCCTTCATAAATATATTCAATGTCATTGTGTAATGTAAGAATAATATATATAACAACAATCATTCTAATCATTCATAAAAACATCAATGAAATTCGATGTTGAATTCTCATTGAAAATAAATTTAATAATACTTGAAATATAGTGAATATGTTTTAATTTTAAATTTAGACTTTTTGATTTTGAATATAGTTTCAAAAAATATATAGAAAATAACCTAATGATACATTTTATTCAATATAGTTTAGTGATAAAATGTAATATGGAATTTATAAATATAACATAATCTAAACAAAACTCTTAACCAAAATACCATGAATGAAACATAGCCTTATTATATTCTTGATTTTATATTTTTGAACATTATGTCACAATTTTACACTATTTTCTATTACATCCAAAATATACCATGTCAAAATTATGTAAAATTATATTATATTCAACATAACATTAGACGTAAATAAAAATTAAATTATAATTACATTATAGAAAAAATTATGTAATATAATATACTCTTTGAAACAATTATGAAAAAATAGCATTATAACAAAATAATAATTTTAAAAATGAAAAATTAGATACAAAAAACCTGAGTAATATTTAGTTCATTGAAATATCAAAATAATAGAGAAACAGATTATTATAATGCTGATAAAATTGGTGTTACTAAATAAACTCACATGTATACTACAAAATATGTTTTCAACTCCATAACATTAATAACAAAAATGAGAAATAATTTTTACCTTGATGTAACATCAAATTAATTTTTTAGATATCATTATCTAGATATTTTAATGTGAAAATTATAATCATATCTTCTGATAACCAGTAATAATAATCACAATTTAAGAATGTCCATAACTTCTCTATATGTTTTTATACTTAGGATTATTTTTAACTTCAACAACTATCATACACAAAACATAAGTATTTTCATAGTATTCTAGATAAATATATAATATAATTCATAGAGACATTCATTGAATAAAATAGATTTTCAAAACCACTCTTGGATGTCTAATATACTTGACATTGTCTAATATCATTACATATGAAATTTAACTTCATACATAATCTTATAAACTACAAAATGTAAGATACTTTTGATATTCTGATGATACACAACACCGTGTACAAAGAAAAAATTCATAATTTTCATTATGTAAAAAAATTATATATAAGAATAATATTTCTAATATATGTAGATTTACAATAGGATTCATATATAATATATATTAACTTTAAATAACCATAGATAAGATTAAATATATAAAATATAAAATTAAATAGTGGTAATGTAGCACTTAATAAATTGTAATATTATTAGACATGAAATACATTAGATTTAATTCCAAGAATATAAGGTTCAATTGATTAAATATATTTAATCAATATAAATGTAGAATAAAATAAATTATATATTAATGAATAATGATGAAGAATAAACAAAAAATAATAATAATAAAGGATTAATAGTCTTCAAATAATGGAAAATAAAACCTTTATTTCCTCTCACATTTAATATGTGAATAATAGAAAAAAAATTGAGAACTGAAAATTAGTAATAAAAAAATAAAAATCATTAAAAAAAATAAACAGCGAATAACATAATATAAAATATATTAATAGAGAAAAACATTGTATAATATATATAAATAAATCAAATAAAGTGTATGATAATTAATTATCAAAAAAATAATAATGATAAAGAGTTTCTCAATAGAGACAACTCTTTAATTAAGGTCACTTTTCTTTAATATAACCTCATTATATGGTTTTCTAAATATTATATTGATTTTAAACAAGGGTATGTATGTAATAGAAACATGAAATGGAACCATGGTTGAATTATATTATATGAGTTAGGTTTTTATTGTTTAAAAAATAGTCATACCATAGTCAATCCAAAATTTACTTCTTCACAATTGATGGTATGTTATTTCTGGTAGGGTCTTGACTACCAGATGATTTGAAGACAAGAATCCTTTCCCTTTTTTATTTATTTCCTGGAATGTCCAAACTAAAATTTTGTTGATATTCAATGATCTATTGGAGTAATGAATATGGGTGAGTCTATAAATTGGCATTTAGTTCCCTTATTAATATGTGTCCATAAGTGGGAACATGATAATGAATCAAAATAGAAGTATATAAGGTGTATTTATTCATTGAGTGATGAGTATAGACTATTTAATATGTGATATATCCTTTAAACCTTCAATGCATATTCTATGGTCACTGATAGCCATGATACCTAAGGATGGTGTTGTGTTAATTATATTGGAACCCAACCAAGATTTTCCTTTGACAAATATTAATGTGGTTTTACTTAATAGAATCCCAATAGAGATTATTAATAATTTGATGTGTGTTATATGAGATTTTAGCTTAAGGATTACCTTTTGATAGTATTATAGTCACCTTATGGCATTTTTACTTGTTTTTGAATGGGTAATATGCATAACCTGTCAGCATACATTTTGAATTGTTTTAATTAGAATTTACCTTGGATAAAAATAAAGAAAAGGTTATGATGCGTTAGAACCAACCTAATGAATATTTTGAAATAAATTAGGTGAAAGTCAAAATTTGTTAAGAATTGTAGGTAATGTATTTTTTACATTTTATTAATAGGAATATAATGTTTGTTGATAAGGTACACTATGGAATATTATTCTATTAACTATTAAAAATGGAATGATATGCCTATTTATTTTGATAACACATATGGAATGGGAGGATATTCCATTTTTATGAGATTATTACATGTATAACATGTATTTCCCATTTTCTAGGTATGAATGTCGCATGGGATTATCTACCCATTGATCATTAGAACCCATTGAAAATGGATATTATACTAACTATTTGATATTTCCATCGACATGGGGTACTATGCTAGTATTAATGTTATGTATTATACATAGGAACACCATTCCTGCATATGTAATATTATTTTTTTAGGGGATTTTTCCCCTCTTATGTGGTACAAATTAAGGCTAGAGACATTGTTCCCTATTATTTGATGATACCCATGGATAATGATGTTATTCCCACACGATGATATTTACATAGAAGGGGATTCGATGTCAAATTTAAATGGTATGTTTAAATCATGGGACATCATTTTCATATGAATAATATATTATATTGGTGGGATATATATCCCCATGTGACAATTTATATATTAATTGATGTACTTCTCTTTGGGATGATCTTGTCAATGTGTGATATAATACCCCCTATGAAGTTTTATGTTATGTGGTATGTGGTTTATTGACTTGTGTGAAGATATTATATAGGTGATGAATACTACACCAAATGACTGAGTGTTTTATATGGCCTTTATTTCCCTATATGATAACATGATCTAGGTGGGAGATGCTTATAAAAGTTATTTAGTATGTTATGAGGAGTGTATTTTCAAATTTGATGCTTTTTAGGCGGGATGTGATATACCTGTATTGAGTATGATTATAAGGGATACACTATACCATATGATGACGAATTTGGGTGGGATATTTTATCCTCACATACCATTATAATTCCCTAGATAGATATATTATAATATGAATCATAATAAAAACGATTTGATAGGGGAGTAGCATATATGAAGGTAATATTTTTAATAGAACATAACATTGAACTGAAAAAATTAGGTTTGTAATGACCATAATGGGGGGATAATAATTAACTATAATTCATCAATCTCATCCATGTGTTGTTTTTATAAATTAAGTTCTTATTATTCTTGTTTGTATATAAAACTAGTTTTCATTCAAGAAACTTTTGGTGGTGTATTATTGAGTTTAATTCACCCTATATAGGAACATTGGTGTATGTTTATATCTCTAAGATATCATACTGGTTCCAAAGATTTCCCTAGAATTGGTGGATGAGCTAGAAGAGCATAAAGGGGATATAGAGATATGCCTAAGGTGATGTTTTGGATTTTGTTTTGTCACCAATTATTTTTTATTGTGTTCTTTTATAGTTTATATGATTGTACCCTTAAGAGATGTTACATAGATATATGGTTTTATGTCCTACATATATATTTTCTTTTCGAACTTTAATGTAAATATTATTATTTTATTTCTTTTATAATTCAATATTCTTCAAACTGATGTTATATTTGTCATAGATTTTTATTTTTATTATATTTTGTTTTTTAATGATATTAATGGGTGTAGTCTCACCACATGGTTTATCTAACCCTCACTTATAATTAAAATATTCTAGTGTTTGAAGAGGCATTAATGAGTTATTTTTTACTCTTATTTATCCCAATAAGTCATCCTCTAGTCTGAGGATATTATAAAAAACATAATCATTATCAATGAAAGTGAGAAATATACTATTGGGTTATATAAAAATCTATTATTCCAAAACTAACACATAAAGTGTTAATTCATTAATATCTTTAAGAACTAATTAACATAGACCAATCATTCATTATCTAAATAGTTCTTGAATATACATTCAAATATATAAGTTATAAACTATATCTAAAACCTATATTTTTTAAATTAGAATGTTTTTTAATGAAGAATATACTTTAATATTCACTATATTTTATCATATGATTAAAATTATTCATTCAATTTACTCTCATGGAATATGAAAAACAACAATAACTAAGATAATTTCAGTCCCTCTATATCTATTTTGTCTTAAAAGATGAATTATTATTCCCCATTGAAATCATCCATATCATGGGATTATTATTTTTTCCTTTCTGATTATTCACCATAAGGACAAAATAATTATCATTCATCATTATGTTATTTACCTGTTTAATTATTTTCAAAAAACATATATGAAATTTTATTTTGATTTTAATATCAAGATTAAAAATAAAACATGACATACCTAGAGGTAGAGATAAGATAATGATATCTTTGGATATAATATCATCCTATATGAATCCCAAATTCTTCAAACACTCAATGTAACATATCATCTATAGTATATGAGTTATAATGAGGATTACCCAACATAATATTCACATTAAGATTGATTTTTAGAATTCATATCTCTCCTTTGTGGATCTCTTCTTATATATTTAATGGAGATGAAAAATCATAAAAAAATCATTAGTATCTTTATGTTTCTTTTATAGAACACTTGACATCATTTATAGAATAATTTATTTTTCATGTAATAGATCTTTCTAATGTATTTTGTGGGAAACATTTTTATCATTACTAGATAATTATGGAGGTTTAGAATATAGTGGGAATTCTAGGGAATAATATTTATTATCTTTCAATTGTATTTTGTGAAAGTTCTTTATACCATGCTTATAGAATTTTACCAGTGAGTAAATTTTCATTATTCAAAATCATATCACAAGGATAATGAATTGTTGTATTTTTTTCCATTATCTAAAAAAAATTATTATATTAATACTTTATCATGATTAATATATATGAAAATATTTATTAATAAAAAATCTATGACTCTAAATATTTTGCCAAATCATGAAAACCATAATAATTGAGTTTATAATATTCAGTCTATTATAGTATTAAAATGGTTTATTAAGTGGAAAAATATTGGGGATCAAATTCACATAAATGATGAATGCATGATCAAATGTTTAAAAATTCTTTAATCAAGTTGTATTACTCAAACCTAATATAATGTGTAGGTATATTCTATATAACGATCAATAATAACATGAGTCTTTTATAAAAAAATCCATGCCATTGAGATGTTGTTTGAACAACTGTGATATCTACCTATGGATTATCAGGTATCCATTTTCCTCCATTTCTATTTTCTACTAAGAGGTAATAGAACACTATGGGATTTATGGAAAATATCGCCTAAGAAATGGGTGATACAACAAGTCTATAGATAGACCTCAAACGGAAGATCCCTTTGGAAATTTCTCTTGGATTTTCACCACAACATTGTAAATATAGGCAATTTTAGTAACCATATATGGTGAAATGTCATTTCTCATCATTTTTTATACACAGTTTTAGTTTTTTATAGAATTTTGATCTTGAGAATTGAGGTTTATACTATCCTACACTAAATTTAATAAGTTTTATTTACTACTTAGTGTGAAACACTATCCCAGAACAACAAAACAAGATAAAAAACCACAGAAAAAACATCAGATTATGCATAATCAAATAAAACACAATGCCATATAAAAAAGATTGTTTCATACAGACTCTTCAGTATACAAAACATATATTGATCACCCTCATATTGAATATCGTATATGAAAAATCCAAAATTAAATCAAAATACCCACATTGTATTTATTATTATGATTGGTCCTCAACACAATGTTGTCTCAAAAATACTCATCGAGCTAGAATATCTTGGTCCAATGTGTGTGCGATGTTGATATCAAAAGACAATATAATTTTTAAACATGAAAAAGACTTACCTTGTAGGGAGTGATGAATATGTATCACTAGGGTGTCACTATGTTCCCCTAGAATACAAAATCATATACATTCTTGAATGGGGAAATAAATAATCAGGGAATACAAGTGTGTTGGAAATTATATGATAACCATCCTACTATAACCCTATATGAATTAGGTCACCATGTGCCTACCTGGAAACCATCAAACATAACCATACCTACTTTTATATCATACCGGGATCTACCTCGTCATCTGTATGTCTCATATAACTATAGAAAATAACTTACCTATACCCGAAGACCAAGGATATGGCAAGATCCATGACTATAACCCTCTCACCATAGAAACCTAGCATTGTCACACATCGACATCTTGACCTACTACATTATCAATCAATGGAGGGTTCATAAGTCTAATATTATTCTATTTCAGGAATCATCCCTCTCGTGGGTGATCGACTATCACCACCCAAGACTACTCCTGGAAATGTCCTCTACCATGACACGCGTCTATTCAGGAAAGGTCCCCATATCTTCCACCAACTCTTGCCTTCTAACTCCACACATAGAGTAGAAATCCATCGAACTCAGGGTAAATTCTCCTTTTATAGCTATAACATATCACTCAAGGTACGTCCAACCATAATTTACAATATGACTTTATCCAATTCATGGTTTTACTACCATCACTCTCACTCTTTTCAAGGCTCTTCCTTTGGATCAACTCAACCACCAACATCTTCCACATATCATAAGCACACATATTAAAAAGAGAAGGTGGCCTATGTCCCATAAAACAAGCTCACCAACTCATAATAGGGGCACTATCACTCTATCGTAGCCTGTTTTTTTAGCATCCCTCGGTATCCATTTTCCCCATGTTGATCACCATAGTATTCTTATCCAACCCATTAAGGCATGAACCAGGGTTCTTGAGACCTATGTGAGACACCCTTCATCATCACACATTTTTCTCCCATTGGTTATATCAAAATCCATAAGCTACTCTAACCCATAATATCATTATGTATTCTATAACCTCATAAAAACACCTCAAAACTCATGGCATTTCGACTAGGTACCATTTCAAGAAATCTAATTCAAAACTCCATATAAACCCTAAGGAAAGTTCCTAGAAAGTCACATAACCCATACTCAGTACTTTCTAACATATTCTTTGAGAGACCTCATGACCCATAACTTAGAGGAAACTCCTCTCACTCACAACTCATCTATTACCAAATGAATCATCATGCTCATAGTTCTCATATGCCCTCAGAACACACTGAGGACGGTATCACTCACTAAAGTTAAGATGTACAGTCTTCCCACCTATCATTATTGGTCATATGCCACATTTACCTACATAACTTGCTCTAAAAAAACATCCTAGAATACCCAAATCACATCAAGTTCCTCTAAGCATATTCAAGTTCTTCAAGAAACTCGAAAATCACTCTTACTTTTTAGTGATATCATCATCAGGTGATGTAAATCATTGAAAGGGATCAAAATCATTTATCCAAAACCCTAGAGGTCAAAAGTCATAGAATATATTAAACATAACAACAAATTGATCCGAAACCATTATACATAAACTCCATGAAACATGAATTTAGTATAAAATCATTCATAAACATGAATGTGATCTTGTATTAAAAGAACCACTTATATCCATCAAAGATTTACCTTCCCTAATAAGATCTGTATTCCTTTGGCCTTGCCAATCCATGACTCATTTGAGCCAATATAATCACTTGAGATATTTTACTACATCATACAAAATGAATAAATAAATATGAAAAACTATAATTAAATATTTAAATTAATAATAAGATCAATATATACTTAAAAAAACATAGAGTACTGTCGTCACACCAAAATCCTTACCAACTAGACATGGATGTTTTGTGACACACCCCGACGTCGTATTGATAAAAATAGAAATCATGTGACACCCAACCAATTTTAAATTTCATCAAATTTAATAAAAAGTCTAAATAAAATATGGAATCATATTAAATCATTCATAATAATGACCAATAAAATTTGAATATCCTTCTAGGACATCTTCTGGACACCATAGACAAAATCCACATCATCCACAGTCAATTCAACCATGATCTAGTGAAATGGACACAAAAAAACAACAATATTTCTCTCTAAATTAGTGGGAACCATAGGGAAACCAAAAACATTAAATTTAAGAGACACACCTACAAAATCTACTATAAATCATTGAAACCCAACCCACTTAAAGGGGGGGTCAAACCGAACGATGTGGATAGGGAGATCCATTTTAAATGGCCTCCTCTTGATCCCCAAAACCCATATATCTTGAATCCCCCAAAACCCCCATATGATAAAATATCCCCTACTAAAAAGTTACATATAAATCATTCATTATATAAACTATTCGATATAGAAACCATAGAAGCATGGTCCAGTAGTTTCACAGTGTAAAGCCCTACTTCACACTGTGAAATCAGTGTGAGGGTCCCTATCCACCTCTATAGGGGTATTGTTTTTTTGGAATTAATGCACCATTCATGGTCAAAACAACCCGAATAATTGTATTTTCTCTATGTAAACATTCTCAATGGTTGTAATGGTTCTTTTACACCATGAATGTCCTATAGCTATAAATTTTCAAAACCCCATCCAGCTGACCCTTCTCCAACTTCCACCTAAGAACACATGACACTAACTAAACCTCATTCCATATCTAAAACCTATTTTAATTATGTTTAAACCTGAAGAATACCAATCCAAGTACCAGTTTCCAAAAATAACCCCCCCCCCATTAATACAAAAATTAAAATTCCATCATTATTTCACAACCCATAAAGATGTGAGATGTGAGTAACTACAAAATCCCCACCATAAAGCTTCTCATCCTTAAGAATGTTTGGTAATCCTTCAACCACATATCCCAACCATCCATGATCATCCATTCACTAATAAATGTTTATCTTACACCTCCATGAGCCAAATATTCATTCATTGTGGAATTCCCAACACCATTCCTAGGTCCACCATATTTTTATCTAAAGAATATATTGTGTTCTCAAAACCACCTCAGACATATCCCAAATGACACTTCCATAGGGGTTGACTTATACTTCAGACACTTGACTTAACCTATTTATACATCACTAAACTACTCAATCATGATAACTTAATTACTAATGTCACTTTTAGATCATATAAATTACCACACATAAGGATGAACCCAACTGTTGTTCTAATTAGATAGTTCGATCACCAACCCACTATTCCAGCCACCATTTTCTCACCCTAAGAACATGATCACATCTAGTATGACTCACGCTCATATCACACCACAACCATGCCAAACCCTATAATAATGAAACTAATCCAACCAATACTACATAATAATCTAAAATATAATTTTTACTAAGGAAAAATTCATTATTATGTCCTTCCGAGACAAATAACCTAACACCACCTCGACCATACACTATTTGTTCTAACTAAAACCACAAGCTATCCATGATGAGGGACATAACTCAGTGACTGATATGATGTTCCCCATAATATAAGTATCATTACCAAATCCCTACTAACTGAACATAATTATCTAGATCCCACACATTGTTTATAACCTCAATAAATTATTGGAAGTGAACTTCCAACTCATACCTGGATGATAATAGGAATATTAACCATTTCTCATTTTTGACTCATTAGGAATGGTTTCATCTAACTAGAAGTGGTGTCAACTCCATCATGTGGATTCCCACACACCACTCCTTGAGAAGTTATCCAAATAGGTCCTAATAATATGCCTCCCTATCAACACCCATTTGAAATACCGAAATCATGGTCCATCATGATTACATACATCTCACCATGAACTGCTCCCACAACACCACAAGGGTTCATCCATAACTCATACAATTTCAAATGGACCCACACAAGGATCATTCATTGATCTATAACCCGACCAGAACCATGAATAAATAGAATGAATCCTCCATTGAAAACTATTATTATTCCTTGAAAATAAACCCCAAATATCACTCTAATGTTTCAATGGAAAGTTGATCTTATAAGGATCATTCCAAAGGTTCTCAAATACTACCTTACTCAAACTCGCCCAAACCCAACTACTTTACACTCTAGTACAATCCAATCACACATCCAGACTCATGGTCTCATGAGTCTCATCACATTATTCCTAGGATCACGTGCCTTAATCACTAAACAAACTCTTAAAACATTTCATGCTCAACACACAACCAAAGGCATCTTATCCCTTCCAATTCTACCCATAAAACCACTAACCGCATGTAAATTCATTCTAAAATTAAAATCATCTACCCATTCTCCTCATATGCTACTCCGAAGTTCATATCGAGAACCATAGGTCATAGAATAAAAATGATACTTCCCTCTCATCCTTCCTTGATACCAAATAAAAAGTGTTTAAGTGGATTTACTCAACCCACTAAGGGGTATCACTATAAATACCATGTTTAGTTAAATAGATTTACAGGAAGAATCTATATGAAAAAAATATATATAGTCTATTTTTTTAATATTACGAAAATAATTAGTATCCTTATTGAAACCAATTACCATCTAGGGATCATTAATTGGGAATCAAATTCTCAATCCAACCCCACCATGGTTACATTATAGTTAAATAAAATTGGTTCATCAACCCACAAAGGTACTCCATATAACCCTTCATGAAGGAAAAATAATACCATCATCTATATCCCCCCACAACAAAATCAACCAGATATACCATTGGAAATTATAATATGATTTGGTTAAGTATAATTATACAAAAATTTTATATATAAAAAGATTATATAATTCATTTTTGACACATTAACCAACCTATCTATGTCATCAGAATTTTATCAAACACAAGACTGAATATTTGATGTTAGTCCTATATGCCATATATGATTCCTAAACATGGGAATATTACCAATGTTATAAGATATAAATAAAATAAATACGAAATTTTTTAAACCCATCATATTCAATAATCATATCAAATATAATAGTGAAAACCCAGAGAAGGAATATCATACCCTTGTAAACACGGACATCCCACCAGATAGGTGTTCATGAATCACCAGTATGAAGTCCATAAAAATGATGACACATTCATAAAAAACATTATAAATCCCTATCCTTATACCACCATAAAACTCAAGGTTAATTCCACATGGCCTCATGTGGCCCACCTCGAATTCCAGAGGTTTCCAACTAGTGGGGAGGGCCTAATTTGTACAATGTGGACACTATAACCTCGCATGAATTTGATATACCACAATGAATGAAGAAAAAAATTTACATCATAAACATCAGATTACACATAATAATATACAACATAATCCAATATCAAATGGAATTTTCAATGCAGACACATGGTCAAAAAAACACACACTAACTAGCCACTAAGATAATCCCATATAAAAATAAACCAAAAAATTAATAAAACCACCCTATCTATACTGTCATCTCAGAGACTCAAAAAAAACTAGTCTCCCAAATAACCATCAATTTTATCTATCCTGATCTAATTAATATATTGTGATAAAACAAAATGTATACATAAAGTCATCAAGAATACCACAGTTCCCATACATGGTGTTAGAAATATATCTAATTAGGTTCCTAAAAATATTGCCTAGTATAGACCATCATATACTTATATAAATGAATAAATAATTATACAATTTAGACATGAACATTGAAAATTTTGTGTTTACTTGTATACCATTAGTCATTTCACATTAGTTCATTATGAAATATATATGCCACCCTAAAACCTAACTATTTCTTCTTCAGCATCATACTTTGATCCACCTCATCATCTCATCATCTCATGCTAATTTAATAGATTAAAACCCAATACCAAAAGGCCTAGTGTAAGGATTCCTTCAATACATTGATCAGCTGTCTGTATGAATAAGGCATTATCACACATCCACATCTGTACCCACTAGAATATAACTCTAGGAAGCATCCACAATTCTTGTATCATACCAGGTATCGACATATCCCTTTCATAGGTATTCCACATTCATGACCAATGATTAATCAGGGAAAGGTATTCTAACATGACCCAATCCCCCCCCCAAATAATTTTCTGTAGATCAACCGTCAAACCATGCCATCTCACAAAAGATATAGTCATCATTACCATATCTCTAAAGGATAACCCCCCTTCCACAACCACATCCTTATCACCCAATTTATGGACTCACGTCATGTACACTAGGACTCCATATCATTAGGTGAAATCCTTATAGTCCTATCACTCATTATAAGTCTATTGTTTGGGATATACATCCATAACATCATTTTTCTACTATCACAAACATGAACATATAACATCACACATCTCTCAAAGCACATCACACGAGTTATTCATTTTTTAATTTGGATTCTAGTCACTCAAAAATAGAAACTCATCTAAAAAAAATTATCATACATTAACCATATTATAAAACTCATGGAATTATTATCTCATTCATTAAGAAATAAATTGGGGTCTTCCAGACCTGCATTGTTCTTGGATCATCATTTAACTTCCATAACCCATCAATGAAATCATATCCCATAGTGTACTTTGACCAGGACCTTAATCATATTTTCCAATACCTTATAAATCCCCCCAACACTCCTTGTACCACTTACCAAGGAAAGCCCCAATCCATCTCTCATTAAACAATATTAAAACCCAATGAAATAATCTAATGAACTCACATGACATGAAAATGGGACCCATCATGCATCTTCAATGGGAGATATATCAACCCATCACTCTGAGGAAACACCTCTCCATCACACCTCATATAGTCTGGATGGAATATTTCCACTCACAATACTCATCATCCCTCAGGCCACCCTCGTGAGGGTTTCACTCAACAAGTATGAGTTGTATGGTCATCCCACCCATCGTCGCCTGTCATACACCATTCGTATCAACCCATGTCCCTAGGCAAACCAACCTTGTATACATATTTCATGTATCATACCTCAAGAACCTTCCAAGGCCTTGTATAAAATCATCTAACACTATATCACCTTGTATACATTTTCATTGAGTGACCTATATCACTAAAAGTGCTCAAGAACATGTATCCTTACCCTTGGAGGTCAGAAACTATATTATATATCCTGAACAAGGCCCTATTGGCCCTATACCATTATACAAAATCTAATATAATATTAATACAAATGAAATCATAAACTACATGCATATGATCCTATATTCATGGAACTACTCACCTGTATCAAGGAGTTAACATCCTCTCTATGATCTACACTCCCTCGTCCAAGTTCATTAATCTATAATCTAATCCCATAACACCACCCATGATTCTATATATTGTAATAAAATATGCATATTTATTTATAAAAAATATAATTAATTATTTTTAATAAATTCAAATAGGAGTATTGGGCCAAAACTCTTCAAGAACCCTCATTCCAATAAAATTGTGTACAACCACCGGTAGATAGACCATGATGCACCCCCTTACACTATATATAGTGAAAAACCTATCACAAAATACTTGGACAACTATAAATTTCGTCTCATTTCATCCAAAACACTAAATAAAATAGGGATGTGGGTTACCCCAACTGAAATGATAACTGAGACATGTTATTAATATATAAGGGCATCCCCTAGCCTCTACACATGAAATCCCCATAATCATCAATCGAATACACTATGTTCTATTTGAATCGATAATGATACCTATCTGGATTCACACCAAATCAGGAAAAAAATAATTTGAAACCAAAAAAATTGGAGTAATTGGAGTAATTAATCATGAATCACCACTAAAACACATAAAAATCATCCCCACTTCACCAGGGGTTGCAACAAGAGGTTGAGAAGTCGAAGTGGTGGAAAAACATGGAATCCTCCTCACCATAAACCACCTGAATCATGAATTTATTCGTTCCTCAAAATATAGAAGTGTCTGTAGTCCATAAAATGTCACCTAAAATCATTAATGGAGTTAACACCTTATTCAATCAAAGAATCATTTGCTGAATATAGCCTTGAATCACTACCAAACACTTTTACACCACGAATCCCTACATCGTGGAAGGAAATTTCATAGATGGCCTTTACCAACCTATATAAAGGCCACATTCATGGTGTGAGTTCCCCATTCAAAAAAGAACCACATGTGTAAGGGTGATAGATCTTTGTAAATAACATTCATCAAAATAATGGATAATAAATATTGACTAAAAATTAATTTTTTTAGCATAAACATCCTTTGTACGGGAAAAGGAAAAACCCAACATGAAATCAAATGCATAAAGACCAAACATGCCTCCATAGTCTAAGAGTTTATATAAAATAAATCTTTATAGACTACAAATAAAATCCTCTACCCCGAATCCGAAAATATTAAGATAAACTTCCACCTTCTCATCGGTACTTGGATAGCAGTCCCATGAAAGATGCACATGCCAGGTACCATTGGAAATTACATTCCCTCTCAAATATCCAAATCTAGATAGAAATGACTAGGTTAAAACTCTTTCTTTGAACCTCATTTAGAGTATCCCCTTGAAGGATAAATGGTTTTATAGTCCATCAAAACTAAAAACTATACGGATTCAAAGAGATCACCACCACAAAAGGAAATCTATGAAGACAAAAAAAAAGAATCATCACACATCAATCCTTCATAGATATAAAATACCCTCATGAATCATCTATGAGTCAATTTCACATCCAATAAAGACCATCTCAGACAAAACCTTCCATGCTTTACATGACTCCCACCACCACAACATCCACTGATGCCTAGAAGACGATCCAAGGGACGCAAGCTGAGCCATCATGAACTAGGACTGGATGACCCAACACCACATGAGGGAATGTCAATAATTAGGGGATTTGGGCCACTCTAAACTTAAAATTTATGTCTTGTAATGGATCCAGTTAGATCAGAGCTGTAGATGCACCATCACTAGGTTTTGAAACAAGCCGTCCACAGGAAGTTGAAAAGAGGACCAGTTGGGAGGGGTAGGGATGTACTGGTGATGTAGACCCAACACCAACAATAGATATCCAATTTCACCACCATACAAGAAAATATAGAGCATCAGTTTACCATAGAACCATAAAAACCCCACAAAATAATTGATCCCCAATACCTCACCCCTTTGAGCCACTCGAGATCTATTACTAAGCCACACTGAAAGCTATGACGGAGACTTCGTTGGGCCATGTCGGGCCAAGACAAGAAGTCGGATCCACTTCGGTTCAAGTCATTTCCAAATGGGTCAATCTGTGCTGATCTGAGCCAAGAGGACAAAGAAATTTTGAGCCGCATCATCACCAAAAGGGATGAGCTACACTGATCCAGGATGAGAAGTCGGAGCTCTTTCAAGACACATCGTCTTCGAGATTGATAGCCAAAGACCACCCTAAACCACATTGGATCCACACTAATCCATTCCATCTCCAAGACACATCGAAATCATTACAATCCATTGGAAGCTAACCTCAATATCGATCTACAGTAGAGGAGAAACGGATGTGATTACGAAGGGAAACCCTAGCCGCCGTGAGTGGGAGAGAAGATTCCACTCAGAGGCCAATGATCCATATGCTCATATGGATCCTTCATATTGTAAAACTCTTGTTGCTTCAAAATATCAGCATCCTAATAACATGATCTATAACTAGATTGATCCCAAACACCCATGACACTAATTGAGCCTCATTCCTTATCCAAAAACACATTTTCTAGATTTCAAAACACTCAGAAAAGCAATAAAAATTATGTTTTATAAACAGAAATTCCTCATAAAAACAAAAAAACAATTTACATGAGGAATCCACAACTTTTAATGATGTGGGTCATTACACATTGAATCCTATTAATGGAATCATAGAATAACCATAATTGTCAATTATCAAAATCATATTCATAAAGAAAAATAAATTTGTATCTTTTAATTTCGTATTTCCTATCATAATAAACAGTTGAAATATTTTCTATAGATAATCTAATGAAATGGGATATCAAAAACCATGAAATAATCATTCCTTACAAAATATATTAACATAGGAATTGACACTATTAATGTCTTTTGATTTTAGATATATTATATCATAACATTTAAGTTTTCATAGCCAAAGATATTGAAAATACACATTTTTATAAAAAAAAAGTATCATGTCATTATAATAATACATTATATACCATAATATTTTACTTTACACACACTGAATGAAATACCATAATAGTTGATTATCTATAATAAAATATTATAGGTTATTGGCCATGTAATATCTTATGATATAGTTTATATATTTAAATGTTATATCAAGAACTAAATTTTTCAAAATATCAATTGTGAAATGATTTATATAATTTATAGAATTTCACAAATTGTTGAAAAAATAATTTGGGATATTTATATAATTTAAAAATATTTTTATAAATTAATTACCAATAAAGTTCTTATAATTAATTAAATTTTTATGAGAAATTTATTAAATGAATTCCTATAATATTAAATACCATTTAATTTATATAGAATAAATTATGAATTTCTATAAATTGTTTTTATAAAAATTATATGTCTTTTTAAAAAGTGTTTATAAATATAAGATAAGAAAAATTATAAATAAGTTTATATTATATCACTATTTATTCATAATAATTAATTTGAAATGTAAAATTTAATTGCCTTATTTAAAAAAGTATTTTTAATCATCTCCACTATATTTTTGTAAATTGATTTGATCGTGGTTTAAATAGCATTAAATTTATGATATTCTAAATATTTATATAGTATATGAATAGTTAATATATATAATTTTTACATTTCAATTATCATATTTCTATGTAAAATACTATATAAATGTCAATATAATGGATTTATTATTTCAAATAAATATAAGGTTTTTATATTTTTTTAATTATGAAATATATATAATGGATGGGTAAATCAAAAAGTTTATATAATTTTTTAATTTATTAACTGTTTATAAATATGTGTCCCATTTATAAATATATGAATTTTTCATTTATAGTTTACTCTATGATCTACTCAAAGAAAAAATTGAAATATAAAATTAGATTAATGATTTAGTTTAACGTGTTTAAATTATTTCTATAAATTTTTATACGTTTTTGTAATGAGTTATATGTTATGTATGATAATTATCTTGGTTTTATTCTACCTTAACACTAGCTTGTTCATGAGTTGTTTAATGAATTAAAAATTAATATGATTTGATCATATGGATTTGTCAGAATATATAGTGATTCAAAACTAGATCATTTATATTATGTATACATAAAATGTATCAACATGAAATAACATAAAAAATTTAATTCACTTTTCATATTTCTAATTATTAATTTCATCTGAATAAAACACTCTTCAAGACCTTGATCATCCAATCTAGTTTGAAAAATTAATTCTAGGTCCCCTATATTATCTAGTGTCAATAATGTATGTAATGTTTCACTATACTAAGAATAGGTTCTTGTTTTTTGAATTTTCTTTCAGATACACATTTCTGGTGGATCCTAATAGGATTGGGTTTCCATAAGAATAAATTTTAGTTAATCCATATTATGGACTTGAATAATGTGTTATATGATCAATAATCCATGGTAAATATTCAATATTATTTATAGGGATGACTACATATATAGTTATGTGATGAGAGAAAAGATAAAGTTACCTGAAGAAAAAATAAATATAGATCGTGACCCGCCAATGGATATTGTGGAATTTAAAAGAAATCATCATGTTAGAGGGATCACATTTAATAAAAATCCTTAATAAATAAATGTTAATTATGATTATAATCTATAAAAGTTATTTTTTATATAATGGAATCATCATCGTTGAAAATTAATTTGAGATCCATTCTAAAGAAAGAAAAACTTAATGGAATAATCATCTTATAGTAGTATAGGAAATTTATTATTTTTCAAATGAAATAATATATGTCTTTTGGGTTGTAGAATAAAAATTATATAAAAAATATTTCCAATGAAACTAATCAATAAGAGAATTTTTTTTATAACATAAAAGGGACTCTATTAACGTATCAACATTAATTATTTTACATATAGAGCCTAAACTGTAAAATAATCTTAAAACATTAACTTTCATCTCTATGGATCCTAAACTATAAAATAATCCTGAAAGCAAGGATACTTATAATATTATAGTAAATCTAAAAAGGTTATATCAAGAGAAAAAAAATGAATGATATAATGTTTTACAAGAACTATTTTGATGAAAATTAGTTCGTGGTACTTTTTCTCTTCTCATGAACTCAGTGTATTAGATTAGTAAATTATTTATAGAGAATATATTCACAACTCAGGCTTAGACTAACTACATATTTCATTCGTTAATATATGATGGAAATTATTTGGTAATTAATTATAAATTAATTTAAATCATTGATGAATTTGAAAAAAACAAATATATTTTGGATTTTTATGTTTTCTATTATATGATAATAGGATCTTATAAACAATTTCTTTTTAATTAATATATGATATGATAGTTTTGGATCACATATTCTAAGTTTCAATATATTTTTTAACATGATTAAAAAAATAGAATATTAAAATATTTTTTCCCATATAAAGAGTTTGTCTTGCATAATTGTCAAAATAGGAGGGAAATATATCTGACAACCATTAGTGGTGTAAATTAAAGATTATATTATTCTCTTCTAAATATTTATCAAAACACAAAGAATACTATATAATGTATGTTTATAAATAGTTTATTTTGAAATTTTTTTTAATAAGAGCACTTAAGATTTATATCATGATAAAAAGAGATTTCGAATCATAAAATATCATTATGAAGGGAATAGAATTCTCAAGAGGCATTTTGAAGTATATTTGGACTTGGAGAATTCAAAGATTAATAAAAACAAAGGTTAAATGATTCAAAATAACATTTGAATGTCACATTATATTCTAAAGTATTTTAGGATGTGTTGGTAAATAAATAAAATAAATAGTTACATTATATTATATAATTAATCTCAATGAAACAATTTGATTGAATAGTATCCAAGAAATATAATTATTATGAATTTAAGATGATTTAAAAGTAGAAAAAATAAATTTTTTAATGTCAAAAAATTCAATATTGTAATGTAAAGGAGTTTCCAAAAATTGTTCAAAGTGTTAAAAATTAGTATTCGTAAATCTCATCATTATTAAAAGTGGATTTATTTATTTATATTACTCAGTAAAGAGTTTAGTTATAGGATTATAATAAATGGTCACAATAAGGTGTGGTGTGAACTACATAGATACTTAAATTTTATATGATTTATAAGATGAAACTACTGGGATTTTTAATTCTTTGTCAAGTTTTTAAATTTATTTTACTAGAAGGATAAACTTTGATAGGCCCATTGGTATTTACAAGGATGCAACAATAGTCAACGTCAATATATGGTCAGGTTTGTTAAAAATTGTTTTGATATAATGATAATTGGTCAGATAGTGATATGTCTAAAATCTATTGGATAACATAGTTATGTAGTTCTAGTTATAGTGTATGGGAAGGTTGACTGTAAATATTTTATATAAGTGAAACCTATTCAACTAGCTGATGAACACTCTAAAATAGAGGTGGTACTGGTTGATATGAATTTCAATTGATGTAACATGGAACTATCGATAATTTTTATAAGTTTAATTATTGTTTTCTTATTTATAGTAATTTTTAAACTATGTATTTTATATAAATAAATGTTCTTGTTAATTTTATCTAATAAATATAGAATATAAGTTAGAATGATGTAATATTTTCTTACACACTTTATTTTTCCTTTTGAAATTATTTTTCATGAATTATCTGAATGAATTTCACAAATTAGCATGTGAAAGGTTAATTTTTAGTGATAATTATTATGTTGAAGTATACTACCTAATTCATATTCTCTAAATATGTAATGAGTTCTAGATATAACACCTTTAGAAAAATATCTTATTGAATTTCATGTATTATACACAACATGAAACTAATGTGAGTAATATATTATTAATATTAATGTTCAAAATCAATATCTTATGAGTTTAAAATGTGAAAAAATAGATTAATAGTCATTGGTAATTAATATGATATAAGATTAAGAACACATATAGTTTAAAAGTGTTATTTAAAAAAATATTCTTTTCTTTATATTTTTTATTTTAGAAAAAAATAAATTTCTAGATTTCATAAATTTTAATTGTAAATATGAAATTCATTGTTTCATAATCACTTCAAAATAATATTAATGTAAAAAAATTTATCTAATATATGTGATTTGTCTGTGGATGGTGAAAAATACTAATTCTACAAATATTTTCACTACTATGTCATTATTAAGATATATGTATGAAATTAAAATTTTTGGAACCTTTTTTATATAAAAAATATATAATTATGATTATATATAATTCTTTTCAAATATTAAATTTTAACTGATAAATCATTTATTTACATTTTGGAAATCTAAGTAATGTTTTTATTAAAATAAAATAAATATTTTGATTTTCACTTTTAGTAATGTATTCACTAGGTTACATTCAATTTTGGTTTTTTTAATTTAAAATAGTTATCATTTTATTTAAAAAAATTAAATTAATTACATTTTAATCATTATTATAACTTATTTTTGTGTAAATTTATTTATAATTGTAAAAACGACAGTTTTATAAAAACAATATTATGTTAGGATTTGTGAACTTGTCTTAAAATTTTGTTTTTATCCCTTTATGAAATTTAATATTAAAAAATAAAATCAATATTTTTATTCTTTAGGTTATATTTTTTTAATGAGTTCAATTTCAATTTTAGTAAGAATGAATTGTTTCAATTGTAAAAGTCTGTTATTATAGTAAACATAAAAGGGTTAAAATGCGGTTAAGCAGAATGATAAGGCTTCTAATGTCTATAAAAAAGTCTAAATTTAATTTAATTAGTGTATTTATACCTTAAACTATTTTATATTAAACATTATACTAAATTAGAACCAATTTTCATGAGAAATAAGTTTCTTATTTGTTCTTAATATTCAATATGGTGCTACTCCTCTCAATTATAAAAGGGAACCATCTATCATCACTTCTCCACACACATTGAGAACTCTAGATCCACAAATATATACTAATATTCACTAAAAAATCCCTTATAAACTTCCTAGAGGTACTTTTCTAACCAAAATACCAATCCTATATGTTTAATGGTATTTTCCAATGGCAGATATCCAAGGAGAAGGTATAATTCTAAACTGGATTCTTTTTTGTTTATTTCTTCTTATAACACTTTAAAATATCTTATAACAATACAAAAATAATAAAATATGTATATTTACCAGATAAAATTTTTATTATATTTTTGGAAGAACTATTTTCTACCTCTTTTAAATAATACGTGAAATGAAAACATCGCACGTACGTATGTGTAGACAACCCCTCCATGAAGAAATGTGTTTCATTTTTCATCACCAACCCACATGAATGGTTATATAAATGGATTTAATGGATATATAATATTTTTATAAAATAAGTATTATTCATTAAATATAATATTTTATCAACTATATTACCCTCTAATCCATTGGAAAATGGAAATGTTACTCATGTGTACATGTGGATTACCATATCAACGAAGCAATTTAGGTCATTTTTAATTTCCTAACGACATGGTTGTTCAAAATTATGTATTTAAGGAATAAATATAATATTTATATTATTATAATTATTATATAATGTTAAAACATTATCTCATTTATATACTTTTTATCCATTAGAAAAATTAATACGTAACTCATATGAACGTGCGAACCACCACCTCAATGAAAAGTTATATTTTATTTTTCACCATAATATTATATATATGGTTATAAAGTTATATTTAATGTATAAAAAAGATAATTATAAAAAAATTAGGATTATGAATATTATAGAACCATGATTCATTTTACTTCGGTCAAACCACCTAAGCTGTTTCAAATGCTAAGGGTTGAATGACCTCAAAACATTTGATGTCAACTTAACCAATTTAGTAAATATAAAAAAATTATAATTATGCAATGAAAGGATTAATAATAATAAAGAAACATTAATTTGTCTTAATCAATTATATAATTAATATTATTTATATTTTCAAAAATTTAATACATATATAGTGATTCAGGACATCAATTAAGGGATATGTCATCTCAATTACATTTATTCATGACTTATGTCATTTTCACCACAGTTTTAATTTTTTTTGGTGTATAAAATTTCATATGGATATATTTTGTCATTAAAATATGGAAATTTATTTTTTTAAAATACTTTTAAAGGTATCTCCTTAAATTCTTATTTCATTCAAAAGTTACTAAAGTCATAAGAGATGTCTTTTAAAAATTGTTTCAAGAGTTTTTAAAATTTTCCAAAATATATGTTCATTTAAATATTTTAAGAATAATATTATCTATAATAAAAATATTTTTAAATATCATTTTCATATACTCTTAAAATTATTTAAAATGGTGTAAAAGATAATATTTTCAATGTTTATCATATTGGACATTTTTTGCTTTCTCTCTAAAAGTAGAAAATAACTGAATTTTTTTCACCACATTACCACTTTTTTTTCTCATCGTAGAAGTTACTAGTTATAAATATTCATCTACTGCTTTATATATTTTTTGCAAAAAAATTTCATTTTTTTGTTTCCCTAGAAATTTTTTTTTTAAATTTTTTTCAAAACAAATTATATTCCTTTTAATTTTATGACAAGCATAAAGTGGTTTTTCTTGAGGGAGAAAATTGAAATTTTTTTAGTCTTATGATTAAATAAAATATTTTATGTGTTTCAACCATTTCATGTTTTTTTAAATTTTTTATAATTAAATTTTAGTTTGATATAACCCACCATTGCATTGGGTAATGATATGTTCTATTGGAGGATACATAATGGAATTAACTATGAATGTTTTTTCATTATTAGAGTTATTGAAAGAGTAAATGTATGAGTGATATGAAGATTATTACCTAGGTTACCTACATTATTTTATATGGTTTAAAATGTTTTTATAATAAAATAGTTTGAATTAATATGTTAATAAAATTATCTTATGACTTAAAAAGAAATATTATAATCTTCTAAAGGTGAAAGTGTTATTTTAAAGAAAAATTTTCATGTTTTTAAGTAATCATTGTTGAATTATGTAAATTAATTTATTCCTTATACAAAACATTTTATGAAAAAAATGGTAATTAAAATTATTTTCATGAATGAGAATATTATCATTTTATTTCAAATTTTATTTTAAAAAAATGAAACCATATCTAAGAATTTAATGGTTAATTAAAAAGAGATAAATTGTTTTTTATTTTTTAATATAACTCTTTATAATATTTTATTGTTTTTATCCCATGTTTTCAAATGTTTTACACATAGACTAAATATTTATAAGAAATATAAAAAGGTCAATAGTGATTCTACTTGAATGAACTAAAAGTTCAATGAATGAGATATGAGTAAAACATAAGAACTAATTTTTGTTTAAAAAATATAAATTAAGTGGGATTAAGATCATTGATTTGTAATTATATCATAAATTATATAAATCTATAAACATAAAACATCATCAGAATGTAATAAATTGAAACCCTTATTATAAATCATGTAATTATGGGTTCATTAGAGTATGATTTTTTATATTTCTAATTCAATAAAGGGGTAAAATAACATTATAGGTTATAATGTCGTTTGATGAGAAATATTTTAGGAATAAAATGATAGTTTGGGATCACATGTAACAATTATACTATAATATTAATGGTTAATATATTATGAAGTATTATGTTTCATTTTTCTAAATAAAAATGTTTTAATGTACGATGAAATGATTAAGGATATTTTATTATTTATCATCATCCTTGGATGGTTTATTGTGATTTTATTTAATATAGTGTCACTAAATATTCTTGGTTTTAGTAATGGTTTGGAATGAGCATGAACCAATTAAATTATGGGTGTGAAGGAAAATATGGTGTTCGTATCAAAAAGAAATAAAATGGGAAATAAGTTGTGGTGAAAACTCTTTACGTTATGTCTAAACATCTATATCAAGTTATGATTAACAACCTAAACCTATGTTAGTTTACATAAGAAAAAAAATTGACAAAAATATAGTTTCATGCATGTTCATGTGATAAATATCATGAAGGTAAAAATATTGAACATCTTATGTTTCTTTAATGTGGGAAGAGTTAATGAGTAAAATGTTTCAAAATAATGGAACAAATATTCATATTTGGTAATGGAGGGTTTAGGTAAACATAAAACCTAGTAAAATAAGGATCCGTATTAACAAAAATGAGGAGAATAATGTTTTTTCTAAGGTTTAAATTGTACTTTTTAAGTATATGGAGTATAGTAATTACAAAAAATGATGTCCTAGGTTGAAATTTCTAGTAGTGAATAATCATGTTCTGATGATTAAAGGTTTATCACATTCATTTAAAATTGTGGATAAGTATGAGGAAAAATTAAATAATATATAAATGTTATGAATTTTTTTTTCATATTTCTAGTGAACTAAATATCATTATATTTATAATGAATAAATATTATTACATGATTCATATTTTTTATAGGAATTAAGATTTATAAAATATGATGACAAATCATGTTTTATGTTTTATAAAAGAATGTAAATAATTTAATTTTAATCATATAGGGTTTTAAGATTTAGGATATGGTGGTATTTAATTTAAAGACTATAATATATAAGGAATATCATGAGTTTAAAGATTTGATACCCTTTTTAATTCCATATGTGATTGTATTTTAGGAGATATTTATTTTGTGATAAAGGGTTTTTTTCTAGAACATATGTTTTAGCATATAGATAACAATGTGATTATAAAATTATATGATTATTAGGTGGTAAATGTTATTTTATCAATTTTTCACTATATTTTTAAGAACAATTTAGAAATTATACTGAAAGGGAATTGTTTTATGGGAAGTGATTTTATATCAATGTAGTTGACATTTTTTTGGAATAAATATAGAGTTATCTTTTGAGAAAATATATAATTTTATTGGGGAATTATAGTGATTTAGTTAATTTAAAGAAAAAAAATATATTAGTTTAGATACCCTATTATTATGGCACATAAATTTTTGGTATGTGACAATATGGGTTATTGATGTTCCCATAGAGATAAATATTAAGTTGATTTTAGTTGAATATCTGATCAAATATTTATGATCACTGAGTTTTTAATTTTTATGGGATATTTTGAATATTTTTAGGATTTATTATTTATGGAATTATTTATTTTTATAATTGGGTGTTATATTTTATTCATTGATGATTCATGTATTATTTATTCATTTGAATAATTAATCAACATTGATATTATATTCACTTTTTTCTACCATTTTGGTTTTGTAATTCACTGAAATAAGGGAAATATCATATCATCCAATTATGGATATTTTGATCCATTAAAATTTATTTTCAATGCTTCTAGAATTAAAATTTTATCATGGTTATTAATAATTATGAATATGAGGTGATTTGTAGATGGAATACTACTGAAAACACCAAGAAAATGATGAAATTCTAATTTTCAAATTGAATGAAATCATCTATATTTTATCATATTTTATATCATGATTTTAAAGTAAATAATTTGAATCATATAAGACCAAGATAAATATATTGATTCATACGTGTAGAATATCCCTTTGTTGTCAAGGTACGCTTTTCGAAGATCATTCAAAAGTACGAGTCACATAATGGTCAATGCTTAGTTTAAATATTATTTAAAAAATTATATGTTTCCTTGAATAAAAAAATAAATTTATATTATTTCAAAAGGAAATGTTATCGATTTGTATTAAAAAGTATTTCTTCAAAATATTATTTTTATTTTTCACTCCACATTCCTTATATTTTCCTCTATTTTAAGTTTCCATTATAAGGTTTCCTTTTAAATTAATGGGTTTTGAATTCATATCATATATCATTAAATTGATTCTGAAAATTATGTAAACCCTGGGTAAAAAAATATGAGATAAAATTTTTTTGAGAGGTCATTTTATATAAAATAGGATAATATTACAATGTGAGAACTTAGTCTGTTTTTTATGTTAATATATCACTGTATAGCATGATATTAAAAATAAAAAAAATAAAGTGAGAAATACAATATTAAAATAAAAGGAAAAACTAAATAAATTATAAATATAAATTGTAAAAACAAATAAATTAACACTCATTAGTAATTAATATGATATATGTTTAAGAAAACATAAGGTTTAAATGGGTCATTTTTCAATAAAAGTGGGTTTTCATGAAAATTTTTATTTCGATTTAAAAGATACATTTATTTATTTTAAAAAGTTACATTTATAAAATGGAATTCCTATTTTACATAATCATTTCAAAATAATATTAATATGATATTTTAGTATTTTCCTAACATAGTTGATTTTTTTATAAATAGTGAATAATACATATTTTACAAATTCATTAAATTGTATTAAATTATATGATATAAGTGTAACCAGAATTTTTGTATAAAACCATTTTTATACAAAATATATATTTAATATAGTATATAAATCATTAAAAAATATAATTTCGATATTATTAATCTATAGTGGACATTTTGTAAATCTATGTAATTTTTTCTCTAAGAAAAACTATTTTGAGGATTCTATTTTAATCAATTATTCAGAAGTTTCTTTTTAATTTTTTTAGTTTACAGGTAAAATATGTTTATAATTATTTAATATAAAAATAATTAATCATATAGGAATCTGCATGAAAATATAATTTTTTATTTAAAATCATATTTATACTTAAAAAGGGAATTTATCTAAAAATGATATTTTTTTTAATATTGAAAGAATATATTAAAAATTAATTTTACACTCTTTGGAATTGGATATTTATAAATGGATTCTATATTTATAATTACTTGTTATTACTATTTTAATATGTTAAATATATTATTTATTCATAGGTAATAGTTACCATGGTAGGAGTTGTTTCTATAGTAATGGTTAAAATGGAGAATAGGGGTGGATAAAATATTGATAAGGATACAAATATATCGAAAAAAGGGATAGATTTTATTTTTAGATATATTTATACATTAAAATATATTATACTTAAAATATGAATAAATTTCGTTCATATTCCAATAGAAAAAATATTTATTATATTTTAACATTCTTAATATTTATAAGGGTGACTCACCAATAACTAATAAAATATAACCTATTCACCTCAGCCCTATAAACCCTATGAGATAACTAGATCAAAAAATATTTCACACATTATATTCTCAACACTCATCCATGTATTATAAGTCTTTTTTATCATAAAAACCAAATCCTATACGTCTTAAGGTGTTAGCCAAAGGAAAATGTCCATGGAAAAGGTACAAGACTTAAATGAATTTATTAAAGTTTATTTCTTCTTATACATATTTAAAAAATATTCTAACCATAAAAATATAATAAAAAATTTAAATTTAATACACTTAAATATTATTTTTTATTGAAATACTATTTCATAACAGTTTTATACCCTATAGTAAATGAATAACATTTCTTGTGTGTATGTGTGTACTACCATCTCTACGAAACAATGTGTTTCATTTTTAGTCACTACCTTACATAGATAGTTATAAAGTTGAATTTTATGGATATATATATATATTATGAAATAATTTTTATAATATAAAGATACAATATTATTTAACTTTTTACCTTATAATCTATTGAATAATGAATGTGTAACCTATGTGTTCTTTCAGATAACAACCACCACAAAGTGATATAATTGGTTTTTAATTTACCAATGAAATTTAGGTTTATAAGGATTTATTTAATTAATAATTATTATATTTAGATAATTTTCATTATTCTGTAAAGGTAAACCCTTATCTACTTTATTTCTGTTTTATCGCTTCAAAAATTCAAAATATTGTTGATGTGTACATTAAAACTACCACATATAAGAAATGATATATTTAATTTTTTATGGCTTCTATAAATTGATGGAAAAAAAGTTATATTAAATGAAAAAAATGTAATTACAAAAAAATTATGATTTTTTAGATGATATAACCCAGACCCATCTATCTTTAGTCAATAAGCCCATGTTTTTTTAAAGGCTAATTATATAATGAACTCCAAACATCAGGCACGAAACTAACTAATTTTTTTACTAAAAATAAAATTACAAGAAATGAAATAAAATATCTAATTATAATGGATTGAAAATTAAAAATTTTATAAATCATTTTTAAAATTAATACCGTTTTTATAAAGGAATATGAATGACATACATATCAAGTCAACAAATGGGGAAAGGGATTTATCATCTCAATATCCTTACATAGAGATGTATATAATTTTCACCACATGTTTTCTTTAATGTAGTGTATAAACTTATATATGAATATTGATCATTAATTTATAAAAATTTATGATGTTTAAAAAGAAATTTCCAGTCATCTCATTCTTTGTTCTTCTAACTCAATAGTTTCTAAAGTCGTAAGGAATATTTCATTAAAATCATGAGTTAAATATTTTAAAAAAACTTCCCTCTATATATAAATAAATTAAAATACAAAAAGAATTTTATTATTTTCAATTAAAATATTATTAAAGGTAATTTTAAAAAGATTTTTAATTTATTTAAAAAGTAATATCTTTAGTGTTTTCTATATGTGTTCTTCTTTATTTTCTTTAAAAAAAGATAAAAAACAATGTTCCTTTATAATTTACCATATGATATATTTTTTCCATTATCAGAGTTGTTATTATTTATCATGATTTCTCTCTATATTTTTGTGGATTTCCAAATAATTTCATTTTCCCATTGTTCATGAATTTTTATTCAGAAATATTTTTAAAATACAACTATATTTTTTCATTTTATGTGATAAATGAATATATTTTTTCTTATGGTTCAGACAAGAGGATTATTTTTGGTTTTATGATGGTGATAAAATCTTTTATTTTTTATTCATTTTATATTTCATATAATTTATTTCTAATTATGGGTGGGTAAGATATTACTCTCTAATGCATTGGGAAATTATATGTTCTCCAGAAGCATATATAATGAAATAAAAATGAAGGTTATTCTTTTTTAAGGGAGATTATAATATTGTATATAAGAGTTATATAATGAAAATGTTTCAATGTGCCTATATGTTTTCCTATTCATTCAAATGGGATTCAATATAAATATTTTTATTTCATAAGGAAATAAAATTATATTATGATATAATGGAATCATTATTATCTTTTATAGGTGAATGGTTTATCTTTGAGGATCAATTTTCTTGTTTTTTAATGACCCCTAATGATTTAAGATTTTTCAATTATGTATTTTTTAAAATATATTATGAAAATATATATTAAATGTTTTCATTTTCAGGAATAATTTAATGGATATTTTATTTAAAAGATTATTTTTTAAAAAGGAATCTGTCCTTATAGAATTCTATTCATTTTAATGTTAGATTAATGGTGTTGATTTTTATATCCCTTAATAAGATTTTTATTTTCCAACCCATGTTTTCAAAAACATCACAGGGAGTATGGGGGTATAATAAATATATAATATTCAATTATGGCATGCATTGACTAAATAAAATAGGTTACTAATAGAATATGAGGGTAACCATAAGTACCATTTTGTTGAAAAATATGCACTATGTGGAAGTGTCAACGTTTTTATATAATGTTTTGCCTAGTCATCTAAAACCCTATACCTAAAATATCAAAGGAATGTAAAAAGATTCTTCCCTTTTTATAAAACATGTAATTATGTATTGATTACAATATGGGTATTCATATTAGAGGTTATGTGTCTGTTGTATTAAACATTCATGGTGGGTATACATAATCTTTTGATAGATTGAGATTAATTTTATAGTGATCACATGGTAGGCACTTCCCAATAAGTGGTATAAAATCTTGGTTCATCACGCCTAGTAGCTTAGTTGAAATTTACACTTTACTCAGTGATATATTTATTTCAATTGACTTTACTATAATTGTGATATATGATTCCAAAGGAAGTAAATGTTTAAATTAACTAGTTTGATGCATTCAACATCAGTTTTTGGTTGATGTAGATCGAAGATCATGTCATCCAATATGATTATGAAATTATATTAGATCATTTCTAGATAAAAAAATTAATATAGTTTAATTATAAAATTACATAGAATAAAAATTCTATTAGTGAGGATGTCATTGGAATGAAATGTTCCCTATTATATCTAGGAGAAGAAAAATATTGATAATCTAATGGAGGCCCTAAAAGATAATTAAAAGAAGCCTATATTTCTAAAAAAACGTGTTTCTGATATGGTTTTTGTTATTTATGAGGATATTAGAGGATAGATCAGGGTAATATTATGTGAATAAATTCAATATGATCAAGAGAAAGTTTGAAGCAGTGAATGTTACTTCAAGGAATGATGGGAGGGAGATTCTATTGCAGTCATATTTACATGAATAACTGAGTGGAATGGTATATATAGTTAATAATTCATATAGAAATACCAATATAGTTTTTTGAGACATCTTTAATATGATCATAAATTAGGAACATCAAATAACAGAAGTCCAAGTACCTCTATATAATTCAATAAAATCTGAAGGAAGGGGATACACACTTTATAGAAAAAATCACTGGTGGCCTTAATAAAAATCAAGGGTGCGGTGTTAAAGAATGTTGACTACTCCAGGTAATTCCAAATGGAATTGTGGGAAGCTTGTAAATATCAGGAGATATTATATATATTTCAGGTAATTCATTGTAATTGTTGTCTATATAATTTGAAATTCAATAGGCACAATAGATGGAAGAAATAATATACTACCTGATCATTATATTTCGATTGATTTATGGATGGATGATTCTATATAATATTTTAATTCTATATTAGAATATTTTTTCATAGAAAATTTTGTTTTTGGAAGGTTATTAATGGTTTATCCTATATATGATGATTCTTTGGAAGTTTTTGAAAAGTTATTTATTCATATTTGGATAAAGAATGGGAGCTTCATGTAGAGGGATGAGTTTAGACACATTTCATGTCTCTAAAATAATATCATTTTTATGGTATAAATAAATGATGTAGGATATAAAACTTACTTTTAAAATAGATTCATAGAATATAATTAAGGTTCTATGGTAGTGGTGTGATAAAAAAAGGAAAAAAGGTTTTATTTAATTGAAAATTCAAATGGAAAATAAATGGTGAAGACAACGACTTCAAAATATTTATATTTTTTTCATCAAAGGTCAAGTAATCATTATGAAAAAAATGAATGTTCTCAATGTTAATGGAATGTTGATGATTGATAAATTTAAAATAAGTAGTTTTTAAGGATATTTTCATGGGGTAATAGGGTTTCATTAAATCTAGATGACTAGAATTAGAGATTTCATAAGCTGGATCTTGTTTAATCTGATCTATGAGGGAAATCCCTAGTTAGTTCACATTGGGGATCTCTTTACATTTTCATTTTCTCCAATTATGTGATCAATAAGTTATGAGTTTATTTCCTTATGAAAAAGTTTTATGTCTTTAGTTTTTATATATAGATGAAATCTATGGTGGAAAGAGAATGAGGCTGAAAGTTAAATTCCAATAGATGTGATAGTTCTGTAGAGTAAACTGGTGGTAAATTATAGAATTTCTACTAGAAAAAAAAGAATCATTATAAAATTAATAGTACAAAAAACACCACAAAAACAGTGATAAATATAAAATTAACTAATCTATGATTAATACATAAATATTCATGTGTGTGAAATCTAGACTTATAATGAAAATTTAGGAAGAAGTAATCAACAATGCTACTTACATATTAAATATCATTCCATATTATATATTAAAGAAAAATATACTGAAAGAACAATGGTATGGTAATTCATTTCATGTTTTCTATATTAAAATATTTATAAGATTTTCATATATTCATATTTATTCCAAAGATATAAAATTACAAAATGCAATGCCAATATTTTCCTTGAATGGACATAAAAATTAATATTTTGTTTTTAATCTATGGGATAATGAAAGTCAAAAATTCATCAGAAGTCAAAATGATCTCTTCAATGATAATTTCCATTGGAAGGACTAAAATTTCAATGAAGAATATGTTCCGGTTATAAGTAAAACTATTGAGTTCCAACATGACATATATGAGAACACTAGAAGTTATTTGATTTCAGTGACCCGATATGTTTTCAATGATTCACTATAATTTAGACTAGTGAAAAATGTATCAAAATGCTCAAGATTTGTTGAAGCCTAAGGTAAATCTTCATAAGGTGAAAAATTATCAGTCGGTACTCTGGAAGATCAGACACTAGTAATTGAAACATCATAAAGAGTTGAATCTCATGGATAGTAAAAAATTATTCAAGAGTCATTTAACCATTTCATAAATATGGATCTCATGTGAAGTTATTACATCTAATGGGTGTTATAGAACCCAAATTCCCTGATGAAGAAATAATCTTCAATGACTCAAAATTGTTAGATTTAATGATGAATAAATAAATAGGTTCCTTAATGACCAATAACAATTGAGATTTAACTAAATAATCAAAAGTAAAATAAACACAAGATAATAAATGGGACTTTTTTTGAAAGATTATATTAATGGATGTAAAAGATACAAGGCTTGTATGTGGTGAGGGTTTTCCATCAAAATGAATGTATTGACTTTTTATAAACATTATCATGAGTATTAAAGAATACTACTATATAAATGACGGTGAGTTTAATTACTTATGATAATCTAATTTCATCAAAATGGATTTAAATATGTTCTTCTATCCTTGGGATTTAGAAGATGAAATGTACAAGAAGCGTCAAAAAGAATTTGGAGATCATGAGAAAGAGGTCATTGTTTATAAATTATAGAAAATTCTCTATGGTTTAAAACAAGTGGCTAGATATTTTAAATATAAAATTAATGCATTAATGGTTGAAAAATGATTCAAATGGAACAAATATAATCACTTTTGTTATCAAAATACATGGTATGATGATTTTTACATCATTATCATATTTTTTGTGTCATAAATGTTACTAGAGAGTAATGATATTTGAAGGATTCAAGGGATCAAATATATTGTTTCTAGAAGATTAACGTTATGGATTTTGGTTATTCCAAAAAATATTCTTAATGATAATTTATTGGGTTAAAAAATATAGTACAATAGAATTTTAATAAAAACAACCCATATGAAATATCATTAAGAAATTTGGGATGACTAGATGTAAAACTATTTAAACCCCTCTAGTTTGACACATCAATTTATCTAATTTATAGGCACCATCAACTTAAAATGAGGCACAATACATAAATAAAGCACTATTCTCATTATTTTTCTAAATTTTAATATTCAATAAATCATGTACATGGTCTGATATTTTTTTTATAGTGGGAATTGTAAGTCATTTTTTAACCCTATATGGGGGAAACGAGAAGTCATAAACTGTATCATCTTATACATTAGAGGATAATAAGAAACAATTCTCTTCTCTAGGGAATATTATCTTTTATATGTATTCAATAATGTAGATTGTTTTCATATTTTTATAACTAGAAGAGAACAATAGAATTTGTGTCTACATTTGGAAAAAAAAGTTACTTGGATATCTCTACAGTTTATTGTAGCTTCATTTCTACATTTCATGTGACAAACCTGGTAATTCAAAATAAAAATCAATTTCATGGACTATAATTATTCACATTATCATTTTATATTCATTATTGCATAATAAAAAAACATGTATATTTTCTCAATCGAAATAGGAATAATTTTATATAAATAAATTATTATTCCATATATAACATGGATTTATTTCAAGTCAAAATTTTCTAATTCAAAAAATTTAAATTAACTAAATCAACAATAATTTTGAGATCATCATAAGGCTAAAGACAATGGAAAGTCACATGCAATTTTTATCAGCGATGTGGAGTACGATAAAGAAGTGGTGAAAGGTACACTTACCATCCACTCTAAAGTAGAAAATGTTTTATTTGATTCTAGATCCACCCACTCTTTTATTTCTGAAGAATTTTCTAAGGGTATCATTGTATTACCTTAATAATTAGATGTTTAGTTAGTTGTGAAAACCCCTAATGGCACAACAGTCACATCAAAAGTTTATAATTCTTCTCTGATTGAAGTTTGTGGGAAAGTGCTTCCTGAAAATATTGTGATCCTCCCTATAGTGGAATTTGATCTGATTCTTGGCATGGAATGGCTTTCTCTATATGGAGCTCATATCAATTTCCAAAGAAGGGATGTCACATTTCATATTCCAGATCAATCATTGATCTTCTATCGATGTAAGGATGAACATAACCTTCCAGTGGAAATTTCTTCAATCTTATGGGTCTTGATTCCACTAAATGAAGGTTATTTATCTCAAATGGTTGGTGAGAAACTCATGATTAAGAATATGCCCATTGTACGGGAGTTTGATGATGTCTTTCCGGAGGAATTGTCGGGTCTTCAACCAAATCGTGAGGTTGAGTTTTCAATAGAACTTGTACCGGGTGCTTTGCCTATTTCAAATTCACCTTATAGAATGGCCCCAATTGAGTTGCAGGAATTGAAGAAGCAACTCCAAGAGAATCTTGATATGGGATTCATACACCCTGGTGCATCACCTTGGGGAGCACCTGTTCTGTTTGTTAAGAAAAAAGATGGATCAATGAGACTCTGTATTGATTATCAATAACTTAACAAGATCACTATCAAGAACAAATATCCCCTCTCGCCCATTGATGACTTATTTGACCAACTACACGGAGCTTAATACTTTTCCAGGATTTATCTTCATTCAGGGTATCATCAATTAAGGGTCAAAAGGGAGGATATACCATAGATGGCTTTCCGTATAAGGTATGGACACTATGAATTTATAGTGATGCCATTTTATCTTACTAATTCCCCTGCTATCTTCATGGATCTGATGAATATAGTCTTTAGAGACTATCTTGATCAGTTTGTGGTAGTCTTTATAGACGATATTCTTATATATTCAAAGAGCAAGTAAGAACATGAAGATCACATGAGAATTATATTTAAGATCCTATGAAAGGAGAAGATTTATGCCATATTTACCAAGTGTGAATTTTGGCTTCAAAAAGTTGCATTTTTGGGTCACATAATCTCAAAAGAGGGGATATCTGTGGATCCAACAAAAATAGAGGTTATCAAAAAATGGTCAAGACCAACAACAGTAACCGAGATCCGATGTTTTCTCAGTTTGGATGGATATTATCGACGTTTTGTGAATGATTTTTCACGATTATCTAATCCACTCACTAGGTTGACTCGGAAAGGAGTTAAGTTTGTTTGGACAGAGGAATGTGAAGAGAATTTCTAGGAGTTGAAAAGAAGGTTATCTAGCGCACCTGTACTCACATTTCCTTGTAGTGTAGAATGATTTGTGATCTACAGTGATGCATACAAGAAGGGGCTGTGGTGTGTTCTTATGCAGAATGATATGGTGATAGCTTATGCCTCACGAAAGTTGAAAATCCATGAGCAAAATTACCCAACTAATGATTCGGATTTAGCTGCGGTGATATTTGAATTAAATTTTTGGAGGCATTATCTTTATGGACAAAGGAGTGATATTTATATTGATCATAAAAGTTTAAAGTATATTTTCACACAAAAGGATTTGAATATGCGCCAAAGAAGATGGTTGGAGCTGATTAAGGATTATTACTGCTCAATTCATTACCACCCTGGGAAAGCAAACAAGGTGGAAGATGCATTAAGTCGACAAGACCATGCTACATTATCCATGATGATAATCACAAAAGATCCAATATTTATTGATTAACAGAGGATGGATATTGGAATTATAATGGAAGGGGAAAAATCTTATCTTTCTCAAATGAATGTTCAACTATCTATACATTTGAAGATTAAAGAGGAACAAAAAGAATATGTAGAGTTACAAAAGAAGGTGACAAATATTCCTTAATTCAACCTTGTTTTTGATGGGATAATAAAGTTCAGGAATCTGGTTTGTGTTCCTCCCATCCCAGAATTAAAGAAGGCGCTGATGGATGAGGCTCATAGTTCTTTATTCACTATTCATTCTGGAAGTATGAAGATGTTTAGGGACCCGAAATAGTACTTCTGGTGGGATGGCATGAAAAGAGATGTTTCTGAATATGTCTCGCGATGCTTGGTTTGTCAGCAAGTTAAAGTAGAGAGACATAAGTCTAAGGGGATGTTTCAACCATTTCCCATACCCGAATGGAAATGGGAAAACATAACTATGGACTTTGTCACCGGACTTCCTAAAACATCAAAAGGAAATAATGCTATCTGGGTCATAATTGATTGTCTTACAAAGTCTGCACACTTCATTGCTATTAGAGAGGATTTCTCTCAAGACCATATTGCCAGGATATATGTAAAGGAAGTAGTAAGATTGCATGGAGTACCAATTTCCATTATATCTGATCAGGATCCGAGATTTACCTCGAAGTTCTGGTGATGTCTTCACCATACTCTGGATAGAGAGTTGAGTTTCAGCACTGCTTTTCATCCTCAGACAGACGGTCAGTCTGAGAGGAAAATTCAAAATATAGAAGATATGTTGAGAGCTTGATCTATGGATTTCAAAAGTGGTTATAATCAACACCTACCTTTGGTGTAATTTTCTTATAATAATATCTTTCACTTCAGTATTCAGATGGATCCTTATGAATCTCTCTATGAAAATAAATGTAGGACTCCAACTTGCTGGGATGAAGTTGGAGAAAGAAAGATGTTAGGACCTGATCTTATTGATGAGATGGCAGAAAAGGTCAGATCTATTCAACAACACATAAGAGCAGCTCAGAGTCGACAAAAATGTTATGCCTACAACCGAAGAAAAGACCTAGAGTTTTAAGTGGGTGATAATGTGTTCTTACAAATATCTCCCTGGAAGAGGGTCATGAGATTTGGAAAGAAGGGAAAGTTGAGCCCTAGATATATCGGTCCTTTCGAAATATTGGATCGTGTTGGGAAGGTTTCTTACCTATTGGCTCTTCCACCGAATCTTTCTCAAGTTCACGATGTGTTTCATGTATCTCTCCTAAGAAAGTACATAACTGATCCTTCACATTTACTCAGCTCAGAAGTTGTACCACTGAAACAAGATCTTTCTTATGAAGAACAGCCGATAGAGATTCTCGATCGTAGTGAAAAAGTACTACGGAACAAGACCACTTTCTTGGTGAATGTTTTATGGAGGAACCACCAATTAGAAGAAGCTACATGGGAGCTTGAGGATATGATGAGGGAGAGGTATCCTCATCTGTTTGTTACAAATGACGAATTTCGAGGGCGAAATTCATTTTAAGGGGGTAGAATGTTACACCCGAGACTTTTATGAGAAATATTTTGTTTTTATGTTATATAAATCATTAAAGTAATCTTTTACTACACACAACACTAGCTTGTCTTTCTTTACACGCAATTGCGACCTTTCTCGATAGCTTGCGTTGTACACAATATCGAGTTTCACTAAGCAACGATATGCTATTAAAATATTATTAAAACTAGTCGTTATGAATAGTAATACCCACATTTTAAAAATTTTTAAATTTTATTTTTCAAAATGAACTTCATTTTTGGATTCGGAATATCGAAATTAGCCTAGGGTGAAATTTTGGTATTTTTCTGAAAACTTTCAATTTCTGATGAATAGTGAAAACACTGGGTTACTATTTAAAAATCGAATTTATATTTAAATAATTATTTATTTTATTTAAATTTATATTTGGTCAAAATTGATACATAAAACCTTTTTAAGTTCAAAGTAATTTATTGGATTCATTTTATAAAATTTTTTGATATATACAAATTTTATTGAACTTTTGACCGTCTTTTACCCACCTCTTAGGGGAATTTGAAAATTTACATAAAACATAATTTTACCACTTCTATTAGTGGAATTTCGAAAATCCGAGAGACACGGTAAATATCAAGGACTAAAATGTGGTTCAATGAGATGAAAATAATTTTGCTGAATAGTAACTTTTTACTTTTTTTACCACGGTTAAAAATAAATAGGGTAACTAAGGTTAAAAATGATATTATTATTACCCTAACACATGTCCTAATTCTATTGGATAAATATAATTCGACCAAAAACAACCTTAGTAATAATATATGACCATTTAGGCCCACATGGATTAGATTAGAACATTTATTATTAATTTGTTTAATGAAGGGTTAAAATAGTTAAAATCAAAGTTTATTAAGTAAATAATTTTTAATATAGGGTTATACATAAGATAAATTCGACTATAAATATTAATTAGAAAGATAAAAAGATTTCCTAAATAATTATATTTTATTTATAATTTTCCAACTCTAAATAATTTAATTTATTTAATGACACAATGATGATGCAATAATTATCTTATTAATGAAATATTGACATAATTGATATTATCAATACCCAAATAAATGTAATTTGAGACTTTTTATGAATTACAATAATTTTCTATTATAATTTGACATGTTAGTATTTATTTAATTAAATTTTTTAGAAATAATCATTCTATTATGAGTTTCACAAAAATCAATTACCAAATAGTGTCAAAATGGACATAAAATTGTTTTTAAAACAAATATTATATTATTAATTGATATTTTATTCCTAAAAATCTAAGGTTCGCCCAAATGAATTATATAAGGTTATATATATTAATAATAAACAACTTGGGGTTCGTTTGGCTTGTTATGGTATGTTTATTAACCTTATAGTGTAAGAACACAAAAAGACACGGTAAAAGTAAAATTATCTAACTTAAAGTTAAATCTAAATTACAAGGTTAATATAATGACATAAACATGTCTAAATTCTATTGGATGAGATTATTTAGACCCATACCCACCTTATCTTATAAATAAATCAATTTGGAGCTATTTACAACCGAATATGGCTTTATAATAAAAAAACTATTTTTAGTTTTTCCAAAGGTGCCCCTCTCCTCCATTATAAAAGGGCACCTCATCCCTCTCTTCCTCACACCACATTGAGCCTTCATTCTCAGACAAACCATGACAATATCTCCTCTCCACTTCCCTAGAAACATCCTAGAGGTCCTGGTCTTCTTCAAAGACCAACTTTAGTGCCCTAAAAGGAGGTCTCGAAGAGGCGCTTCAAAGAAGAGGTAATGTCTGTTACCGATTCTTTCAACTTTATTTCTTCTTCCTCTTCTTATTATTTAGTTTTTTCATTATGAATTAATAACATAAGTATCACTAATATAATTATATGTTATTATCAGTATGAAACAACCCTATTTCACCATCTATCCATCCTACGGAAAACGAAATCACCAAGCGTGCGTACGTACGGAATACCGTCTCCACGCCATGGTGTAATCTATTTTCCACCACCACCATATTTGGATATGTATAATGGTGTAAAGAATGAATATATATGATTATTTTAAAGTGATATTGATTCTGAAATAGTATACATACACTCTAATACAATTTCATGATTATGGGAACGATATCATCGCTCGTGCGTACGTACGGAATACCGTCTCCACGATGTGATGCGACTCGTTATACAAGATCTTCATTGCATCATGATTATATAAATTAATTGAATTAATGAATATGATATATATTACACTGATACCATTATGGAAATGAGGTATCTAAAACTTAAAGATAATAATAAGAATTTATTCGACAAAAAAAGCATACGAACAAAAAGTAATAAACACCCGAATAACAAGTAGCAATGAAATATTACTAATAATAAGCTATGATTATGACCATATATGATATCATAGCAATGATTATGATTCTGGAATTAGTCAATGACATTATTTAAATCATTATACAAGAGGTTCGGACACTTACGAAGCATATTGGACCTATGGTAAGGGAAAATATCACAATCTCATTTTATCTAAGATTGTTTATACTTTGGTATTTACTGGGGTGTTTTTTATCATCCACATCCATGTTTCCTCAATATGTAATGTTATTTCCATCCACCTAAAATTTTTTAAATCCAATTTTACCCTTCGGTGAGTTTTTAGTAAAAGATATGAAAGGAATCTTTTTTCGTTTTTCGTACGAGTTACGTTTTTTACTTCTCCAAAAAAAGTACGAGAAGAATGTTTTTTTAACTTATATGGCATGAATGGATTTTTAAAACATTATTTCCAAGAAAAATCCTTTACAAGTTTTCAAGTTTATTTTTAATCAACTTCATTTAGTTTAGAATTGTATGACATGTTAAGAAAGGAAAAGTGTTTTTGAAGTAGAAATGATATTTTCCTCAAGAATGGAGTTCAAGTGTTTTATCAAAATTATTTTCCATCTAAGATAATAAAGGGTTCTTTTTATATCCCTATTATTACATTGATTTGATTATGTTGTGATCGAATTATTTTTATGAATTCCTTTATCTTATATGAATTTTTTTATGATGTCTCGATATTTAAGAATCTCATATTTATTACATGGGTTATTCTATGATGTATGGTTTATGATTTTGTGGCACACATAAGAATGGTATAATTATGATATGGGTGGTGGGTGGGACCTATATCTCCCTCCAATTCATTGGGTAAACATTTTATATCTCATGAGATAGAGATGGCTGGAAGAATAGGTTAAACCAGTTTAGTGATACATGACTGAAACGAGGAATGAAATCGGTTCAGAAATGGACTTTGTCCACTAAGATAATCTTGGAAATGAGTCTTGACTATTAAGAAATGATTCTATATGATTATGTGTGTATGCCACAAAGCTTCATGTTTTAAGTTATTATTATTGTGATTACATTTCACTGCCATGATTTATCCCATGTTATGAAATTTTGATCTCTTTTGCAATGTAAGTTTTCCAAAATGTTATGTTCTTATGAATATGATGTGATTGATATTTATTTTGATTACCCTTACTGAGCATTTGAGCTCACCCTTTTGTATGCTTTCTTTCCCCAGGTCCGGAAGAAGTTTATTAAGTAAGATATGCCAAAAGGGACTATAGATATGAAGAAATAAATGGGAGACAGTATAGACGCTTTATGAACTAGTTGTTTATGTTTCCCAGTTTCCAAAGACACTATACCAATACGGTCCTTTCATGTTTTTGTTATATGTTGTAATAAGTGTACTTCAATTTTTAAGTACTAAAAATGTTTGTAAAGTATGGGTAGTTATAAAATCACTATGGGTGGCTTTTTTGGAGTCTCAAATGAATGAGAGTGTGTTGTCTATAGGTCAAGATTAATTGTTAAGGGGGTGTCATGACATGACATATTGGTGTAATGTTCTGAAGCTTATTTTACTACCCAAATTAGAGAATATAGGGGTTTTTGGAATTGTATATAAGCACTAACTATACCCCTCCCCAATATTATTAATTTCCATTGGGAGATGGGCAATGAGCCACCCTAGTGGGAAATTAGCCCTACTGAGGTACAAAACTATGATGGAGTGCCTCAATGTAGACAATATTTTGAGGGAGAGTCATGAATACCCAATTTATATCCTATAAAAATAAACATTATACCTTATTTTTTGTGAAATAAATTTCTTTTTTAAGATGTACTTTTTCTAAAAACTGTTTTTCATTAGTTTTTTTGAAATTCTATTAAAATTAATTTTTACAACTTCTCAAAATTTAATGATTGATAGTGTATACCATATTTTTAATCAGAATGAAAAAATTTGGAAATGATATTAATTTGAATATATTCATAATGATCATTTATCTAGGAAAAATTCCCCACCAATGTAAAGGGTAAAGGGGTTAAAGATGAGGTTAAACTAAATTTTGATGCTTCAAATATCTATTAAACTTGTCTAAATTTGATTAGATAGGTTAATTTATACACTTAATTACTATTTACTATAAATTATAGTAAATTTTTTCTACATTTCATGAGAATAAAATTTTATATATTTTTAATATTTTTAACATTTACAAGAGTTCCACTCCACTAACTTATAAAAGGGAACATCCTCTGATCACTTATTCACACACATTGAGAACCCTATATCAAAACAAATATTTTCAAAATATACTAAATTTTTCCTTCCAATTTCATATAAGTCATATCCTCACCAAAATAAAAATCCTTTAACGAGACATATTTAAGCCAATAGAAGATATCCAAGGAGGATTTATAGGGCCTAATTGAATTCTATAATGTTTATTTTCTATTCTAAATACTTCAAAAAATTTATAACCATCCTATTTTAATAAATATAGTATATATTTATACATTAAGTTAATTATATTAATGTAAAAACTATTTTATACATAATTTCCATCCTATAGGAAATGAAAACTTCTCTATTCTGTATGTATGGAATACTTCCTCCAAGAAGGGATGTGTTTCATTTTTCATCACTGCCTCATATGGTAGGTTATAAATTTGGAATTAATTAATATATTTTTTTGAAATAATTATTATTCTATAATGATAATTATAATCCACCTTCTTATAATCCCATCTTTTAGAGAATTGAAACATTACTTGTGGGTATGTGCAGAATATCACATTCATTAAATAATATAATTCTAATTTCATTACCACTTCACAAAACCGGTCCTGAGGATATATTTAAATATTTAATATAGTATTTATAATTTTATTATGACTATGTGTAGTAAAAGATTTATCTTATTTTTTCATCTATTACAAATTTAAAAATGATGCTTAGGTGTACATACAGACTACAACCTCCATGAATCAATTTATTTTATTTTTCAGGACCACCTTAAATGGAAGGTTTTAAATGTATACATAATTTAAAAAAAACTATAATTATAAAATTTTTATGAGTATGGATATGATGAAGCCATGACCCCTTTGACAATGGTAAGTATATAGAAGTAGTTTTGGACCAAATGTCCCCAAAACGTCTAATATAAACTGATCAAAATTAGTAACTAAATAAATAATTATAATAAATGAAATAAAATGAATAAATATAATGTAATGATCATGAAAAATTTCCCTAATACATTAAATAATCAAAATGATTTTATTATTCAAGAGTTAGATACTTTTCATGTAAATATGAAACTTGTGGTATGTGATTTTTCTTTAAACCCATGTTTTTAATATTTTCCTTCCAACTATGCTTCCTTCATATCCACATTCACTATTGGTAAGGGAGTCTATACTAGTGCCACTATAAAAAAAATTCTAAAACCATTGGTTTAAGGGTTCTTATCCCAACATTTATGTTCAACCGTTGGGATATTCCTTTTTAAATTTAGATTTCCCAATGGGTTTTCAAAACCTTTTTGAGATAGTTTCCACAAATATCACCATGTAGTCATTTTAATTTTTTATTTCCCAATGTTTTAAAAAAATGGATAGATATACACCAAATATCACCGTACAGATAGCTATCCTCATTTTTTAATCAATATCAATTTTTCCCTACCAAGAAATCCTCTTCTTTACAGCTGTTAATCCATCCTTGGTTTTATGTCATTCCACTTCTTCAACATAAAATTGGTGAGTAAAAAATGGGTTATATCCTATTCCTATTTTTACTTTTATTTTTTATCTATGAAATTTTGTTTTATTCACCATCGGCTTCAATCTCTCACCTATTAAGAAGTTCATTTGATTATTCTTAAATATAAAATTGTTATTCATGAAATAATTCATAACATATGTGAACCATCACTTTCATTTATTTTCTATGTTTAAATAATAACTAGAATTTTTTATCAAATTCTAAACTAATTTAATAAAGTATTCAATTATTTTTTTGATATTTAATTTCATAATAAATCTGGTTGTGAGTGATGTACTTTTCTTAATTTAGTTATTGTATACTCTTATATAAATCTAATATGAACCTATTATTTTTATGATCATTATATAAGTTTTGTTACTATATTTAATGATTTATACATTATATTTGATTATTTGAATAAATAAATAATATTTATGGTTCTATAATACGTGATACATCTTGATAATATTATTTTTCATACATGTTTCTAAATTTTAGGGTTTAATTGTGAAATGATTGAGAAAACATATAGTGCTAATAGGGTAGGTTTAATAGCTTGTATCAAAGGATATCATCCACCAATATATTGTTTTCCCTCAATCATATGACCATTAGAGACACTACACAAGTCAACCTCATCTACACTAGCTTCATAAATATTTTATTAAAGATTTAAAAATAAAATATAACTTGAGGTGGTGATGAAAATTTATTTTATATTATAACAATGTTTAATAAAATTTATCTTTATGATAAAAAATAATTATATATCAATAGGTTAAATCATGTTAGCTTGTTGAATAATCCTTCACTATTACAAAAATCCATTGGAATATGTATTATATTGTGTGTTGTAGAAGCCTCAAATGTTAAGAGTGTGTCTTAAAAGGGGGTGTCCTTGAATATGTTTAACTATTAGAGAGTATAAAAATATGGAAATACAACTCATATTATTTTATATTACTTAATATTCAATGAATATCTATAAAGGGTATTCCTATTACATTCTATAAGATAATCTAGAGTTTCATTAAACTTATCTATAAATAAATTGAAACACAAATATCAGCCAATATTAAAACATACAAGTCCCAAGAAAGTCATTATAAATCAATATAATAAAATTGATGAATTAAAATAATCAAAAAATGACTTCTACTAAGATGGATACTTTAAAAAACACCCTTAAAAATATCATCATCAATGGTGTAAAAACTATTTAACATATACCCCTTATAGTGAAAATATTTTTATCATCAAAATAACTAGATATGAAATCCTTGATCACCAATACTAATACTTTGATTCCATACACTAAAAATAAATCTTTACATTAGGGTCACCATCGATTAGAAATGTCTTTAATTATGCAATACAATTATTTTTATAATTTTAGACTTTATCTCATATTTTGTCACATAATTATCCTAGAGATATGTTTCTTTATAATATGATCTTCCATCACATCCACTATGTTTCACATAATCTCCAAATTTATTCCTTATTATGATTACCCACTAAATAAAATAAATTTAAATGAATTGATAAATATCTAAAAAACTAAATTTTAACAAACCAACCTAATAAGGATTGAAAAAAATGAAATGAAACTATCAAACCTTTACACACGGAAACCTAGCAGAACTAACAAATATTATATATCTCATAACTAAAAAATGACATGACCAAACCAACTGAATTGAATTTAAATGACTTGATCTAACCCATGTAGACTTAAGTAGACCTCAGATAAACTAAACTATATCAAAATAAACTAAAATAAAAATAAGTGATCTAAATTAAACTTAAAAAAATTCTATAGTAATGATGAAAAATGAACTTACTCGAAAAATATTTAATAAAACCATAATAGGCATTCCCTGACCCAATCCAAATAAAATAACCAACCCCAAAAAAAATCAGCCCAAACTATGCAATCATAAACAAATAGAAATGACCAAAACTAACCCGAAAAAAATTCAACATGGTAACCTAGATTTAGAAATAATATATACAATAATTTATTGAATAAGTATAACATTAGTTAAAAAGTGAAAGGAATAAGAGAAAAAGAAAAAACAATAATTATAAATAAAATTTTGTGTCATATTATGTATAGAAATTACTAATTAATATAATTGAATTCAATATCATGATTTTCAATTTATAGACTTTTTTAATATATATGATATTTTCATGTATATTATATTATGATTCTTATATAGATTAGTTTGTTAGTTATAGTTTCATAAAAATTGAATTTTAACCATATCTATAAATATATGTTTTATTAAAATTCTTTATTATTTCATTTATTTAATGACATTAAATATAACATTTTTTTTACTAAATTGATATAAGTTTCATGTATGAAACTGATCAGATCTCAAGTAATTTTTTAAAAAAAAAATAAATAGATTTTTTTATTTTTCATTAGAAAATGATTTAAATAGTGATCACAAACACTACCCATGTTATAATTTTATTGGAAGGAATTGGTTGATCTATGAAGAAGTTAACTAAAATACAAGAAAATATGATTTTCAAAAATCTATAATGTGTGTTATCACAAAGGGGAGAAAATAAAATCTCAAAAGGAAAATGATCTAAATTTGTGGATTGGAATTGAGTAATTGTTTGATAATTAGTTTCCATTTTTTCATCATCATATAAAATAAAGGATTCCAACCCAATAATACATTGATACAAACACACATGATTCATCTAATGAAAAGGATGATGTTGATATGGTGAAAAAATTTAATGATGGTGGCACAACTCTAGCATATCAACAATGTGATAAAAGTAAAAAATCTTTAATTTTTAATGTTATTGTTTCATGTGAAAACCATGTATGGGAATTTTAATACTTCTATTTATTTTATTTTTTCCTTTTTGAATTATTTATATCCAAATGATGTAGATATTCCCCCAAAACACTGTATGTCATGGAATGCAATTTAGAAATATGGATTTTCAAAAAACGAAATTCATGTTTTCCCAAAATATTGCGGCTTATTCTGGGTGGAAAATTATAAACAAAATGATTATGTAAAATGTAGCACATCCTGATAGAAGCTATAAGCTGATCTAACACCATCTTGTGTACCAAAAAAGTAATGTGGAATTTTTAATTGATCCCTAGACTCTAGAATAATTTCATGTGTGATAAAAATATCAAAAAAATAATAATATTGAATGATATTTAAAAAAAAGAATAATAATGATGAGTTGGTTCACCATGTAGATGTATTTTCATGGAAGAGATTTGTTGCTTGATATCCTTATTTCATAGCTAAAGTGTGTAATTTTAGGATGGTTTATTCATGACATGGTTTCAATATTTTTGGAAAGATTATAACATCTCATATCACATGGCCAATTTCAATTCAAATTTATAACTTTTCTCTATGGATTTATAAAAAAAAACCTTTCACATTTCTTGACTATACTAATATTTATACCTTCTATTCAAAATAATGATATATATTTATACATGAAACCATTAATAAAAGTGTGTATACATATTTCGAATATGTGTGTGTGCATGTATGATGTATGTTCGCAAGACATATTTCATATTTGTGTTGTGATTATGTGGACAATCAATGATTTTCCTACTTATTCAATAATGTCTAGATGAATAATGATGGGAAAACTATCAAGTCCAATTTTTATGAATAATATATGATCCAAAATACTAAAATATCTCCTTATATTCAATTTTATGGGACATTGAAAAATCTTTCCAATAAACCATCGATATAGGAATAATCATCAAAGATTTTCTAGTACCATAGATACTGAAAATCCACCTCAACGCACACGTGAAACTAGTGTACTTAATGTATTAAAAATTTTCTATTTTTCATTTTAGAAGGTTCATATGAAATCTATGAAGACGAAGAATGTTTCCACAGAAATATTTTACAATTTGAAGAATAGAAGTAACTTCTTTGAGTTTTCTTATTGGTCGACCAACTTTTTATGTCATTTCTAAGATGTAATGCACACTAAAAATAATATATGTGAAATGATAATTTAAATTATTGTAAATTAAAAGGTAATGACAAAATATTATTTATGATCTCAGTGTGAATTGTTGGATTGTTGAATTAGACCAGAATTGCTTTGTGTGTTTATTAGTGAAAATAATAGGAACTTTCTGTGTGCTTCATAAGTGATGAAACATATTGAAAAAAATCTATTTCTAGAAGTAATAGAGAATATTAATATTCTAGATGGATAATTAATAAAAAACTAAAAATGGTTAAAAAAAATATATTTGAAGATGAAATCACTAAAGAATCATGATTATCACATCTTTATGCATGAGTTGATGCCGATAGAAATCATGTATATTATTTTCAATAATTTAGGGTTGTTAGTTATTTAGTTGTGCCATTTCATTATTGGTAGTTTTGAAATGAATTTAATGATATCATTCTTGTGAAATATTTTGGTAAAGGCCCCATTAATTTTTTTTTTCGCAGAAAATATTTCATCCATCATTTTTCATACACATGTTTCATCTAATTGTCATATTCAAATTAAAATAATTTATGAATAACCATTTGATTTTCATTTGGTGTTTCCAACTAAAAGAAACATGTACACATTTATGTCTTATGTATAGAAAAAGAATCATCATGAAGGTTTCATTAAGATAGGTTACTTGGTTCAAGAATTTATGGATACATGTTCACTATAATTTTCTAATCTGACTATGCGATGAAATAGACCAATGATATATGTGGAAGAACAACATTAGAAAATTTAATCAATTTTTCCATCACTTACTTATATAGGTATAATTCTTATATCATAGACATTGGCCACATTAATCTTTGTAGAGATGAAGATGGAACATCACACATTTTTTGTTTAACTATGATTTTTTTGATGACTTAATCTACTAAATTGAAATTTTATATATAATCTCATATAATATAATTTTACATATATATTAAACTATTTATATTTTATGGTAGAGAACATTAAAAAATTATAAATATAAAGCATCGTTATTTATCTTTGATAAGAAGAGAGAATTTTCATAGAAAAGATTTCTCTAATTTGTTGAAATTGAAGGTAGAAATATTACTGTAATAAATTAAATAAAAAAATATTTAATTAACTTTAATATTCATTTATATTTCAGGTAAGGAGTGTTACTAATGACACTGCCTCTTATTAAATTAGACCATGTGTCTTTTTTCTAAATTCTATGTTTTTTGAATGAAAATCAATTGTAATCAATGGGTACATATTTATTATCATTGATGGAGAAAATAACAGGATAAAACAACATAATGGTGTTATAATATCTACCATTAAAAAAATTATGGCATTGCATCAGATAGTAGACTTTAATTTGAAATTATGTCTTATTACGGAGAAGTAGATAAAATACTAATATTGGATTATTACTCTCATGGTCGACTGACTATGATGAAATTCTAGTGGTTTGATTTGAATAAGAGGCATGTCACATTTACTAATAATTATGGATTTCAAGTTGTTGGCATGTGTCTCACCCTTAATATTGATGAACCATATCAATTGGTATCAATCAAAAAAATGTTTTTTATGTGAAAGTTCATCTTTGACCAGAATAATTTTTTTATTATTGATGTAACCTCAAGACATATGTTTTATGATGGTAATGATGGAATTGACACTATGCCTTCTCCCACTATCCTAGATCCATTTATTACTTATGATGAAACCAATACATCAATTTTTAGAGATTATTGTGAACATGGATTTTTTTGTGGGAAATATATAGAATCATCCATATGTGTTCTCATTTCTTTGGGTTTAGAACGACCTGGATTATTGAGGTTAGTTCTACGAAAATTGATTTAATTTGGATTCAAATTATTTTGTATCTAACTCGAACATCATGTGAATTTTCAATATTTACAGGTTTTAGTTTTTTTATTTGAATTTTATAATATTGAGTTGAACTATATTCAAACATATTAAACTGAACCAAAAATGAAGCAATTTAACTGTAAAAAAGATTAATTAAAATGGACATATTAAACTAATTTATATAAAAATAAAAACCAATGTAAATAATGAAATAACAAAAAAATTGAAAAAATGAACCAACCGAAAATATGAACAAAATGTACTAGGAAAAAAATAGACAAATAAACTATTCAATTAACAAAAATAAACCATATGACTTAAGAAAATTAAAAATGGAAAAATGAACTAGTCAATTGACTTGAATTAATCAAATTACCTAACCAAAATTAAATTATATTGAATTGAGAATATAATAATATTATACTATACCCATGCTAAACATTCTAATTTGAAAATATTTTTTTAATGACATGTCTTATATTTTTATATTCATCCCACAAAATATAAAATGTTATTTTATATAAAAAACATATCTTGTACTTTTTTGACAAGTGGTATTTCCTAATTCATCCATGTATCTTATTATTTCTTTTTTGGGTTACACATTAGTTATGGATTTCTAATTATTTCCTTATTTGTTTTCAAATGTAGAAAATGAAAAACATTGAAAAAATAAGAACGGATTGGATGAAATAAAACAATCTCTGAATGAGTGAGATGGGAGCCCCTCCTATAGTGCTTGTTGTGAGTATTTTATTTCAATGATATATATCAATAACATATAATAACTTGTAGTTAATTTTTTTTATCTTTTAATCAATTTCTACCGTATATGCACTATTTATTCTCATACCGGCCTAGTGGTTCTATCTCTCAGGCAGTTAATACGAGGTGTGGTAATAAAGATAGTCTCTCCAAGTTATATATCTGATCCCACCTCATCCCTCCCCCTAACATACCATCTACTACACCTTTTGATCATGTAGTGTCGTTAGACCCACCTTGGTTATTTCGTTCACCCAATTTTCCCCCAAATATTTATCTGATCTATTTAAAAATATTTCCTTTATCCCACAAACATTCTTACTCCTCATCCGTATTAGGAATTTTCATATCCACCTATTCCATCTTATTTTACTTCTACTTAATTCTCCCAAGGATATATATTTCTTATTTTACTCCAGATCATACAAATTTTGAGCCTGAGGAGAAAACACTGGGACACAATAAATTTTATATATTGATGTTCCTTCACTTCCATGGGATCTAGTAAAACCAACTTCTTAGACTTCCTTAGGTATATTTAAATAATCCAAGTAAATTGTTTTACCATAATTTATTATCATTATAATATGTATTAATATAATATTTATTTCTTCTTCATTATTAGCTAGATCTTCCAATAACTGATGTGGGCATACATGAATAAGTGTGGTGTGGAAACTCTGCATAAAATAGATAGTGGAGTATAATGAAGAAAATCAAATGATTAGAAAAATAGGGCAATAAGGTATGTTTTTTTCAACTCTTACCAAATACTAAGAACATCATTCCTATCTAGCCACCCTTATAAAGAAAAATTCCAAATGAAGTAAATGTCAATTCTTGGGCACAAATATATGTAAAAAAATTGTTTTATTTAATATTAAATTATTATTATATTTATATGACTTAATATTTTTTTCCGACTTCATTTTAATTTCTTTAATGGTGTGGTTGTGAGGACAGAATAGCTCTTGGAATTAGATGAGCTATGGAAAGGCTATAAAAATGAGTTGTATAGTGTCAAGAATTCTAGAGTTGGCACATATTTAGAGTTTACACCTATCATGGATGACTATCCAATGGAATATTATCCTGAAATGAATACTCATTTGGAGAGTACTGAGTTCAAGGTATGCACCAAATTGGAGGTTTTTAAATGAAAATTATAATGATTTTCATCAATAAATTCTTTTTTATTTATTGATTTTTTTAAGAAAATGATAGAAATAAATAAAAAAATATGGATGATACAAAATACCTATACTCTTTGGGATCGACAATGATTCCAGAACCTCATAGGAAGTAGGTACGTCACTCATTTATAATTTTTTCTTATGACTTTACCTTTCATTTATTTCCTCTATATTTCATTCCATTTTTAATTGGGATAGATAAATGACCACATATTCTTTAGTTTATTATCAAAAGTATTTAGTTTGTACTAAAATTTCATGATTCTTGTTGTTATGTTTGTGAGAATGTCAGGATCATATATAACCAATGATTATATTATTAAATGTAAATTATTTTAATATGAGAGGACATTGTGATATTGGGGCCACATCCTTTTAAAATGATTAGGGATAAAATCATTAATACTTGAGGTTATGAAACGAAATGTATGAAAATATACTAACATATTTTTTAAATATTAATGTAAAAAAAGTAAATTTCTGGAGAGAAAGAGACTTAGTAATAAAAATTGAGAATACCGTAAAAAGATATATAGTAAATCAATAACATGATTTTTTATTAACCATTATGTTTATGAAAAACATTATAAATAATAAAAAATTTAATCAAATAAATACATAGAACTAAAATCTCTATCTAGGTTAACCAGTACTAATCACACCATGTTATCTCATCGTATTGAAGCCATGATCTATATGTTGTAGACCAATTGGAACATAAAATTGGTCATATGTTATTTTAAAGAACCAAATTGAACACTTGAATATATGATCCTTTTAAACAAAATATGTTGATTTAATTCCAACCAATACATAAATCACTTCCCATGGTAATAATCCAAGATACTATATACCTATGGTAGATGAACACTCATCCTACCCAATAATAATCATTAATAGATTTTATAAATTAAATCAATTTTCTATTTTTCCCATCCCATGAAAATGTTATACGTATATTATTGATCTTGGAAATCTGATGTACTTATTTGTTTTATTATAATTCTTTGTTTAAGGGGTATATATATATCTTAAATATATTTTAGATACTTAAAATGAAAAAATTAGAAAAAAACCATGAAAAAACATTCATTTAGTGAAGATTTGGATTAAAGTAAAAGAATGAGTTGTTATATGGAACACTTGGACCTCATGTGATAGAGAAATAATATTTCACAAGTTTAAATAAATCAAAACAACTCATGTTAAACATTTAAAATATCACAAGGATTGTTTAGGGAATAATATATGTTTTATTAATTCATACAAAACCACAATTATTTTATGCTATAATAATGATAAGATTGTTAATAAACCATTCATTCATATTCATTTATGCTATAGTATTATTTGTCCATATTATTATAAATTATAGTGAACACTTTTCTAACATATTATTGATTATTATTTCACTATTCACTTATATATATTATCTATATTGATAACACATTCATTGATACCCAGTTATTACTCATACCATATGTTTTTATTTTCAGGTTCATTTAGAATTAGTGTCTATTTGGTTTTAGTTATGAAATTAATTATTACAAATCTATTTTCAATTATATTTTTCTACATTCAAATTCATTTTATATGATGGTTTTGGATATTGAAGGACGTATGCAACGATCAAAATAGTTTTTCTCATGCTAATAGAAAAATATATGGAAACATCAAAAATGAACCAACATAGGAGAAGATTGTAAGTTTTATTTTATTGATTTCAAATTTTAATATCTACTTTTTAACTTAGTAGTATTTTTATATTTGTAAAAATGTGAATTGGAGGACATTGATGCCTAAGAAGATGAAAATATTGGGGAAAACAATCACATACATCATGTTATTGGAGATGATAACCATGGTATAGAACGTTATCATCTAGGGAAGAGTACTATCCCAATTAGATATTATCCCACTTCAGGGGCCAGTTTTAGTAGCACCAAGTTAGAGAAAACTATTGCACATGCATAATTTGCTAAGGATAAATTAGAAAATGATGAATAGAGGTTCATATAGGAGGAAGAACAGATTCATTGGGAAAATGATGAATTTATGAAACTGATGGATGTTTTATATCCATCACTTCTACCAAAGACCATTGAAAATTGTGATGCATATATATTGATGATGAATACATTATATGATACATCAATAATTATTCCCATAGGAAGTCTAAATAATAATGTTCTTGGAGATGGTGATGGAAAAGAAGTGGGTGAGGATGTTGGTGAGGAATAAGGTAAGGATGAGGTTGAGGATAAGGATGAGGTCGAGGATAATGTTAATTATAGTAATGGTGATTTGAGGACAGAATGATCTTTAAAATGCCTTAATATCATTTATCACATTTAATGTTAAATTATTTTTTATGATTGAATATATATGAAGTTTGAATGATTTTTACGACTAGATAAATTCATCAATTGATTTTATGTGTTATCTTTATTTATGTATTAGTGTGTGGATCTTTAAGGATGCTATATTGGTTGCATTGTAGGTTCTGTTTTTTTGGAGGATTTTTTTTTATTTTCATGTTGTGATTAATAAGGATGTTTTGTTGGTTTCATTACAGGTTCTGATTGTTGAGGATTTTTTTCTTATTATGTTTTTATTGTTTTACTTACATTGAAGATTATAGGTTATAATTACTGGTTCGGTGGGCTGGGTGGAGATACTACTGGATGAGGATTTGGTGGGGTGAATAGTTTTATAGTCTTTGGTATTGTCTTAAACCAGTGGTTCCTAGTGAACCACTGGTATAAAGGTATCAAAATGGTTTTAAACCATTTGTATAGGCTAATTCCAAAAGTTTGAATTGTTTTCATTAGTTTAACCCAATGGTTATAAACCATTGGGATATCTCTATACCAATGGTTGACAATGAACTATGGATTAAAATTAAATTCGGATCACATTTTACCTGTGGTTCACTATAAACTATTGTTATAGGACTTTCTCAACAACACTATAGCCAGCGGTCCGTATATCCATTGGTATAGGCTATACCAATGGTTCACCTACCTATTCCAATAGTTTTGAACCATCTGTATATCCTTCAATTCCAAAAGTTATTATTTAAAATGATTCAGTAATGTTATTCTCTATAATACAATTATTTTTTAATGTCAATTTCAACGATCATTGAATTTTTTAAAACATTTTAAAATTAATTATTTTAGTACATACCATACGGGTCACTTTTGAGAGATTTAATAAAGTGAAAAAATAAACAAAATAGCATTTACTATGTGAAAAACCATTACCTCTATCACATAAGTTATTAATTATTAATATTCCTCTATAAGATTTTATTTTTTCAAAAAATATTCCATTCACATTATTTTGTGATTTTTTCATTTTAATGTACTCTAAAAAAATGGGTTTTTCAATTTTTTTCAGGAATGTAATATTCTATTTCTTATGTTTTAAAATAAATTTTATAAGGGTTTTATGATGAAAAAAAATAATTATTATTAATTATTTTTTCAAAATTTTATATAATCTTGTTATATATGATGATGGGTGAGCACCTAATATATCATTGTAATGCCTAGGGTAATGATTTTATCATCAAATAAAAAATATTGGAGATGACTAATTTGGTTACACCTATTAAAAGGGTTCTATGAGAGAGTTTAAAAAGGTTTCTAACAGGATTCCTTCAGATGCCTTCAGGGTAATTTTATTATTATGATGAGTTATAAATTGAAATTTTTTTATTTCTTTACGAATATATATATTCTTTTAAAATTTAAATGTAGGGTTTCAAGAAAAATAATTTTCATGTAATATTATGCTTTCGCAAGATACCTTCACGGTTTTTCTATTATTATTATGGTTTTTATATTTTTTATTGGATAATTTGTTTATTTCCACAAAGTGATTTTGATTTATTTTATATGTTAGAATTTTATTTTTAAAAATAAAAACATTTTTATCGATTTCAATGTTAATTATTGGAAGAATGGGTTTTATTTTTTATATATCACATACTAAGGTTTTTTGTACCCATCCCATATTTTTCAAAGTTTTCATTTGATCTAATGATATTTAAGAGCCATATAATGGTAAATATTTCTACTATGGTGATTCAACTGAAATGAATAAACAACTTCTTTAATGAAACTAATGTGTAAATTTAAGAATTGTTTTTTTGAAAAAATATACATTATCTAAAAATTAAAAAAATTTATGTATCGGTTTTTATAATTATATAAAAATATAATCCTAAAAGATATTATAAAAGTATTAATGTGAAATTCATTATCTTAAAATAATAATTATTTGATGTTTAATAATTGGGTGTAATTGTCAGTATAATAGAATGGATTTATACAACCCTATAGGTTATGATGGTGTTAAGAAATAGTAGATTCCAACTTATTGTTATATTATTTTGATATACATTTTGATGATTTTAATGATACATAATCCAGTCCCAATATATTAATAATGGTTATCTATAGAAGATATAGGTTGACTGGGGTTTGAAGGAATCAAGAGAAAAATATCATTTTGAACAAGAAATAAGAAATGGTTGGATTTGGAGATGATCTGTTTGTGGTGGAGTTGTTCAAATAATATTGTAAAAAATTGGGTAACTCATGTAAGAGATAAATTTTTTTTATCTATATATGAATATATTTATATTATATTATTTCATTAAATAGAACCCTTAATTTTTTTGGCTCTTTAGACCCAATAAAAGTTAGTTGATGAATTAATTCTTTAAAAAATACATTCAATGTTTTGGGATGTTCAAAGAATTAGATGATAAATATTTTTATTTATATATTTTTTGGTGAAGATGGTATATTGTGTTCATTAATTAAGAATTCAATCTATCAAATAAAATATATACCATAGAGGGGATAACCATTAAGAATATTTTTTCTAATAAATATTTCACTAAGGTTATTTAAATTATAATAGAAAGGAAATTTATGCAGTTGAAGAAAGTGGGAGAGGACTCAGTTTCCAACAATGAAAAATATATCACTAGACTAGATAGTTATGGAAACAATTTGGTTTGGGACCATGAAAGTAAAATTAATATATTGTACATGGGTATAAAAATAAGTAAATGATGATCATTGGCCTCTTTGTATTTAAACTCTATGAGAAAGTTATTAGATCTGCTCAAAAAGTTGAGATTGTGTTTTCTAACTCGTATGTACCTCATGAAAATAATAATAATAAGAGGTAAATGTGGAATTAAATGGAGAATTATAAAACTAGAAAATTTGGATATTGGCCACAAACCTGTTCAAAATGTGGTAAATACAATTTATGTAATGCTATTATCAAAAAAGTGATACTGATGTGGTATGTTTAGTCATGTGGCTTGTTATTATAAGTAAATTATTTATAAAAATACTTAAAATTATTAAATAGATATCCAGCCTGTACTTTGAATTTTCAGTTGTAATATGTTGGTACATTTTGAAAACACATTTTTCAGTTGATTACCTATAGTAGAAATCATCAAGAATAATGTTATAAAGGTGAGGAATGGACTTTTTCTACTAATATGGTCGATGTTATCCCCTAAAATGAATTAGAGATATGTAAATAAATATTTTACCCATATCATGTTAATTTAATGTTTGAATTATGATCTACGAATTCATTTTTTTCAAGTAAATTTTGATGTGAAATTAAAACACCACCTCAATAAATAATGACATACGTTTCGGTAAAAAAACTCCTATGGTAAGTATTAAATGAAAAAATAATTTATAGTAGTATTCCTATTATCATTTGTGATCTTCTATTTCTCAAAAAACATTGTATCCATATCATAATAGATTTTTATGTGATTCTTGCTATTGATTAGAATTCATTTTACCTTTCTAGGATTTATTTTCGAGAAAATAAGTTATATTCAATTTTCATAGTGAGTTTCATTTATTAAAAAATATTGAGTTCATACCCATGATTACATATAAAGAATATCAAAAAATAGTTAAATATAAGAGTCAAAAAACATCCAAATTTCATTTGAATGATTTTTTCTATTAAAATTAGTGATGTTCCTACAGTAAATGAATTTTCTAATTTATTTTTTTAGGATATTCTTGGTGTTATTATAGATTGATAGGTTGAAATCATTATTGAATTAATTCAATATGCTAAACTAATTTCAAAATAATCATATCAAATTGTTAAACTATATATGATTAGTCTTTTAAATTAGATAATATTAATTTATTATATTTTAATATTCATTTTTTTCAATGTCCAGAGCCATTAATTTGATTTTATTTTATAAATTGAACTTCATTTCTCATCACATGTGAAATTAATGTTTAAAGTGTAATTTTGGGCCCAATAAATATTTTATGTGTGGTATTAATTAATTTGATTATTTTAATTTAAGATTTTTATTTATTTTTGATAAATTTTAATGAAACACTTTTTCATTAAGGAATAATGTACGAATCACATGGGAAGATTGAGTTTTCGGCCTTGAATGCAAAAATTTCTGGACAGAGCATAATGGGTCTTATGCCCATTAAATAAAATTGGAGCCCACAATTCAAACCAAATAAAGCTACAATTTTAAATTTATAAATATAAAATTATGGTTATAATTTCATACAATAATTTCTAGATCTAAATTATGATATTTTCAATGATATCCAGGGCGCCCAAGTGAACATTTAATTTTTGGGCTAGATGTGAATTCCCATAAAAGTAGTAAACCATTTCGAGCATAACATTTGAATGGGTGATCCAATTAGCCTGAAATATTTATAGTTATTATAGTACACATAAAAGAATATATTTTACTTCTAAAATCTTCCCATATTCATCCATCTTTAATAAAATATTAAAATGGAAACAATGTGGATGAACCTAGATGAATTTTCTTATCAATATTGAAAAGGTACAATTTCCTTTGATTTCTAACCCTCATTTTGAATATCCTAGTTAATGGAAAAGAATTTATTATTTGGGATAAAAATAAGTATCCACATATTAATATATAATTATCTTATGGTTAAGTGATTTGTATCTATATTTTTTCTTTCAAATATAATTTCACACCTTCATTTTTTAACCGCATCGTCAATTTCTTTCATAAATGTTTTTCATTCTCATTCATTTATTAATAAAATTTCATCTTATTGTTCCACTAACTTATTATATTAAATATAGTTTTGATACCTTTGAATCAATTTGATAAATTATTCACACAAACACTTGTGAATTTTATTACACAAAGGTGGAGTGATCATTATTTCACTTATTTCTTCTTTAGTGACACCCTATTGAGTTTATTACCCACTTTCATTGATATAATTTCATTAATGGGGGGATAAAACATTAATTGTTTTATCCAATTGAGTATAATGGGATGGATTGGATGTTATTTTATGTTCCTAAATTGCTAAATTATTTCATTAATTTTAAATTTTTATTCAATGATTTACTCTCTTCTTCATCTTTAACAACTTTAACGGTGACACGTTTTGAGTATTAGTAAGATCCAATTACTTGGAGTGATAATGAATGTGATCCTCTTTGGGAATTAGAGATTATACTGTAAATATTTTATGGATAAAATTGGTTAATGATTATGTTATTTTCTCACATTTTTTAGATACATCCTAGATTTGGGATCATAAATTTTCTAGGAAAACAAATACATACAAGCTACCCCTATAAAAAACCAATGATTGAATCATATTCATTAATTATTTACTTTAAAATATTTCTATGATTCATTTTTAAATTAAATACATTCTATCAGTTACTTTTTTATTATTATTTTCCCAATAAAAATTGTCCACGTAGTTGGAAACTTCATAGCCAATCCTCTAAAAAATATCATCTAAAGGTTACATCATAGGTCCTTCTGGATTTTATCTCTAACTATAGAAAAACAACCACATATACTTTTAGGTTAAATATTGGTGAAACTGATAGATAATGTAATTTTAAAGAAAAATAAAAGAATTAATTGATAAGGGTTTTATATTCTTATCACGTTACCTTGGGGTGCTCCTATTTTTTCTATTAAAAATAAGTATGGTGTTATGAGGGTTTTCATTGATTATAGAGAACTCAATAACATTACTATTAAGAAAAAGTATTGTTCACCTCATATTAATGACTTGTTTGATTAGCTCCATGCTTCTTTGAATTTTTTCATGATTGAACTAAGATTTGGATACCATCAACTAGAAGTGAATAGATAAATCATTCTAATGATAGTGTATTATACTAGGTCTAGAAATTATGAGTTCACAGAAAAACAAAATATGACGTGAAAATTGAAAACATGGTATTTATGTATATAATGAATATATTTTTTAATAATTATATTGATTGTTTTTTAGATGTAATCATTGATAAAATTATAGAATATTCAAAAATTCAAAAAAATGATTGGTAACACTTATAGATTTTATGTAAACAATAAAATAAAATAACTTTCATGAAAAACTAAATAATTTTCAATTTATACTGCATTATATTTCGTTGACTAATAATATTATTTATAAAGATGTCATAATTTTTTACCTAATAAAACTAATTTGGTATAAGAGTTCTCATGAATGATAAATGAAACTAAGATTTTATGTTTTTTTGGATTAGCTAGTTAACATTAATTAGAGTTAAATTCAATTGGAAAAAAGAGTATGATAAATTTTTTTGAGAATTAAAAATAAAATTGTTTAATGTTATTGTTTTATATATTCAATTATGGAATGAGGAATTTTCCATTTATAGTGATACTTCATTGAAATAATTTTTTGTATTTGAATGCAAGATGATGGTGTAACTAGATTTTCATCATGTAAATTGAGAATCCATGATTAGAATAAACTAACACATGATATTGATCTGTCTGTAGTAGTTTCCACATTAAATATTTAGATACAAATTCTATATGAAATGAAATATGAAATATAAAAGGGTCAAAAACTTTTGAAGTATATATATTCACTATAAAATAGTTAAATTAGAGGAATATAAGATGGGATTACCCAATAAAAGATTGTTATTTCATGATTAAATATCATCCAATTAAGGTAAACAAGGTTTCTAATGCTTTGAGTATAAAATATGATGAATCATTTACTTTAAAAAATTAATAACATGATCCGTTAATAATTTATTTAACGAATGATTTATTGGAATCTATATGTATATAAACATATTCTCTTTTTGTTCAAGTGTCAATGCAGTAATATTTTTCGATAGGAATAATAATTCTTATAAGGAATATTTTGGGTTACATAAAAATATATAATCAGTGAATAATTCTAGGTTTCTTCAGTTTAATATTAAAAAATAATATGTTATAATGATTTTATAAAGTTTAACTGTATGAATTTATTTTCATTTGAAGAAATAATTGTTGAGTTGGTCTCACACATGTCTATTTTCTATTCATCCCAACATCACTAATATGTATATAGAGCATAAAAAATATTATTAGATGGAGGAATGAAGAAATATTTTTCTTATTTTACGATAAGATGTATGAAATGTTAATAGGTTAAAGATGAATGAAAACTACCAAAGGAGATACTTAATTCATTTTAAGTGCTTAAGGGGGAATGGGAGATATATCCATTGATTGGATGGTGGGATTACCAATTCAATATTGATTTAATAAAGGTATTTGGGTAATTGTGGATCAGTTTACTAAATCAGTGAATTTTTTATTTTTTAGATAGTATGGATTTGTATCAATATTTTAGAGTTCACCATAAATATATATTCATGTTACATGGATTACCTCTCTCTATTGTATTTAATTAATATCCACGATTTATATCTAATCTCTAGAAAATAATTCATAAGTCATTGGGAACTAAATTAATTTTTAATATATCTTTTCATATGCAATCTAATAGACACCTAGAGTGAAAAATTTATACTTTTGAATATATGCTTCAAGATTTCTCATTGAAGTATCAGGGAAGTTAGTATTAAAATATTTCATTATTTTAATTATCTTGCAATAATTTTTTCTATTCTAGTAAATAGATGATACTATTTTAGGCTTTATATGGAATGTGATATCGAACTCTATCATGTTTAGAAGAATTAAGTAAAATAATGTGTTTGGGACGATAATTGATATATTAAATGGTTGATAAGCTAAATGTTATTCAAAAACATATGAGGGTATCTTAGAGTAGGAAGAAGATCTATTTGTATAGTTGGAGGAATGATCTCTTGTTTAAGATAGGGGAAGATATTTTTCTTAAATTATCCCATTTGAAATGTGTTATGTGTTTTGTAAAGAATAAAAATTAATCAAGTAATATATTATTCCATATGATATTTTGGAAAAGTGGAATCATTTTTTTACTAATTAGCCTAAACATCATGTTTGTCTTATGTAAATGATGTGTTTTATGATTCTTTTTTAAAGAAATATATTCATGATTCTTATCATTTTTCATTCCTCAGAGTAGTTTATTGGAAAAAAATATTTATTGTGAGTAAAATATAGTTTATAATCTAGATCATATAGAGAATGTATTGTGGAATAAGGTCACTCACATAGTCAAGGTTTTTATAAGGAATAACATGATTTAATAAACAACATGTGAATCAGAAAACTCTATTATAAAAAATTATCCTTTATTCTTTATGTAATGAATAAAATATTTCAGATATAATTTTTTATGTTGGGAATAAAGTGACCACACTATTACTCCTAGAAATGAAAAAAAATTATATTTATACGAATTAAATGTTTAGGATCCCATTCATCATTATTTTATAAATAATTTTATTTAATTTTTCAAGAAAAAATGGAATGTTTTTATTTAACTAAATTGGTTTTACATATATTAAATGGTGTTATTTAATTATTAAACAACAAAAATTTAGATTTTTAAATTGATAAAATTTAATTAATTTTTTCTTCACGATCTAGAAAAATTAATGTAATATTTTTTTGGTATTTTTTAGAAATATTTGATTTTTCATGAATAGTTAAAAATAACCATTTTTTAAATAATTTACTTTTAATGATATTATCATGATATATTAATGATTTGAATGTAAATACCCAAACACCAGTAGCCTAGAAATAGTGGTTAATTTTTTACATAGGAATAATATGTAAATCATCTCACCCTAATGGACTGAATAATTTAGTGCTCTTGGTAGACTAGATATATACTTGACACATGCATTAAATTTTAAACTATAAATGATAACAAAGTGAAATTAAATATTCTAAATCCTTTAACTCATTTAATTATTCCTTCAATATATCCTGAGGATAGAAAAATAAATAAAGGGTGAACTCAAAAACTTGGTAGGGGTTATGTACAGTGGAATCTATCATGAATTAACAAATCATAATCAGTAAGTAATAATAAATATGAAAAGGTAAATATCCAAAAAACAACATGTTTAATAAAAACCATGAGAAAAAACAAATCAATGTATAATATAAACAAAAAAATCTTAGATAATAAATTTTAATTTCTTAATAAATAAAATTATTAATATTGGATGTCATGAACTTAGATGTAATGTTATTTATACCTTCATGAAATTTAACAATGAAAATTTACTCAATGTGTAGGTTAACTGAAGAAACTATTTATTTCTAGCATACTGATTTGTCTCATGAGACATGTAGATGAATTGAAGGACTATATAATTTTAGGACCCACCTATCAAGGCATTTCCAATGGATTCCTTATATATTGAATGATTGATTTAATTCATGAATAATATGTATTATCAACAACATCCTTATTAATTAAAGAATACAGATTATCAATTATACCCTAATAAACAAAATAACATTCAAATTAAAAATTCATATGTAGAAATAGTATATAGTTTAGGAAATAAACATTCCCCTGATAAAAATAATATTTATTTTTAAGAAAAATTTAATATTCAATGAAAAATGAAATGTAAATGTTTCAAGAAAAAGTTAGTGAATACAAAATTAAACCAGAAAGTGAATTTTAATACTTTCTTTAGTGAAATTGACCATAAAACATCTATAAAAAGAAAAAGGATGGGATAATTACAACATATCCCAAGTGGAGTATAATTAATATAACAGATTTTTATTATTTATGAATATAAATACAATAAAAAGAATGTTAAAAATATTCTTGAAAAAAATATTGTTTTTAATTTCAAAATCACCATAAAAACTAAATATTTAAAGAATATTATGGAAAACATTATTAAAAAAACCATTCAATTGGAATATAGTAAGAATCCCCAAATCTTTGGTCTCATAGACCCTTTTCCCATGTCCAGGGGAGGTCAAATTAACATTTGGGTCTGAAAGAAAGGAAAATTTCATGAGGACCCATTTTCCCTATGTGGAGAACCACCTTCATGATACACATCTAGGACACCTAATGAGACAAGTGTTTCATGGGCTAAATCCTCTCCCAAGTGTTGTTTCACATGAATTCTATTTTCCAAGGCATATCTAGCTCTCTAGTGACAATTAAACAGAACACAAATCCTATCCAATTCCTCTAATTACCTATACAAATAACCTCTTCTCTCCAAAATAGGACCTTCTCAAGCTTCCTTGGTTCCTACTCCAAATCCACCAATGAATTGATCCTCTTCCTTTGGAACCTATGTCTAAAAGGTACCAAGATAAAAGCTACACTGAGGCCTATGGACTTATAATACCATGGAAAGAGTCACACTAGAGAGTCTCTAATCTCATTATGCATTACTAAGGTCATGATTTTCTTATACTTGTCTTACTTGACATGTAGGGTCCTCAGGGTGCATGTGAGTATGCATTCTCGTGGTCACAAGGACCTAAATCCTAGTAAAGATCTCATGAAATTTCCAGTCTCAGGTACAAGGTTTGCACCATGTCCTTCCTTACCTACATCTAAGATCTGGACCCTTCGTTTCTAGGTGGTGAGGGTGAGGATCAAACTTTCCATTCCCTTCAATAGGGAATTAGAAATACATAACAAAACCAATTTCATCAAATCCATTCTATAGTAATTCCTTAAAATTTCATGCATGAACTCTACTAATTCATTTTTTTCCTCTATCTCCATACCAATGGGTCGTAGGCAGATACATCATTAGATGTGACTATCCCGGTTACTAAAATAAAAGAGAATATGGGAAATCAAATCCCTATCTCTATCTGCCTTTGGGTGTAGGGTACAATTATGGGAGAGAATGAAAACGGGTTCCTACTCTCTTTCCATCTCCCTTTGGGTTTTTTATACTCCATGAGTATAATAGAGATCACATGGTTTTCCAAATCATTGACATCCTCTTATTTATCATATTCAGGAATCACTCATTAGGAATCATGTGATCTAAATGTTATTCAGGATCATGGTTTCTACATGATCAAATGTATGTTCTAGAAGAGTTTCCTCTAATGGATCTTCCTCTCACAATCCTTTAGAGGGCCTCTATAGGCATGGATCCTCAAGGCCATATATCAGAAATCAGGGAGATTTGGGTTGTGTGTTTTCCTAAAATTACTGCTTCCTCATGGTTTTCAAAAAAATCATGACTCATGTAGTCTTCGAGGTCTCTTTGTGATCACAAAACCTATATAATCTTCAATATTGGGGCATCATTCCAAGTTTAAGTTCCATCCAAACCTTACCGTCCTTCTACATGGTATAAACCCCAACATCTCACAAAAGGGAACCCGCTTTAGGAATAATCCTTGAAATCCAATCCATGGGCCTCTTAATTGTTATAAGTTGCAACCATATCACCATAGTCTCCTTGGGCCCCCTTATTAGGGTAATCTCCAAAAAAGCCTCCAAATTGACATTAGTCAAGACATCCCTCATGGAACCATTCAGGGGGCAACCTTTTCATGAATATTCCCCAGGTAAAACAAATAGGGGAATCCTTTTAGGAATAATCCCCAACATAATCTGCTCAAAGGGCCATACTCTCTTATGAGAAAACCCTTCAGAGGGCCTGCATAAGTTTGGTTCCTTGCAACTAAACTATGTGGTATTTGATTCCTATCAGATGGGATATGTAGGAAGCCTCCCATAGGTCCAATCCTAACATCTCAAACCATCATTAATTCTCTTCGGGTCACGTCCCTATTAGGGTCTTATCCAGCCTGTGAATACATTTCCCTTTCTGGTTCCCTGGGCAGCTTTGGTATAATCCTGACACCAAACATTGACATGGAAAATTTCACCTCTATGTCCTTCCACATGATGCTAAATTTCATGGTTAGGTCCTTATCACATGACCTTAAAAGGTATGATTTTCCCCCATTAAGTGGCCTCGAACTATTTTTTTCTGATTCCTTTCACCAGGATACGTAGGAAGACCATTCATGGGTCTCATCCAAACATTAAAACAAATCCCATAACCATGTATAATGATAATATAAAGATCTCCCCACTATGTGGCTGAAAATTGGCATCATCATAATAACAAATGAAGAATCTCTAATCAATACCTAAGAGGATACCATTGATGTAGAACCTCAAATACATGCATATATCTCCATTGATGAAGAACCTCGAATTCAAAAAGATGGTTCTATGTTCTATACATGCTGATAATTGAATTTTAATTCAAGGGTGCCACAATTCATATGTGGGATATAATGAAGGATTCCGGAAAATATCTTAAATCTATAAGAGTGTCCTAGAGTATGTAGAAATTTCCCCCAAAAGGGTGTGATAATTCTAACCTCTCATCTTCTTGAAAAATGTTGGTTCTTAAGAACCATTGGTCAAACACCCTAATGATCACCTATTTTTGGAAAGAAGGTAACCCATGGATATAAAATTATTAGTGTTTTTAGTTCCATAAATAAAACCACTGGAAACTGTTCATAAATAGGGAACCTGACATAAAGAATTTCACAAAATTAAACCCCCTATAATCAAATGTTGAGTGACTGATTTGTTATGGGAAGCAAAAAATATTTAACCCAATGTGTATCCTTAAACAATATTATTTCATCCCCTACATGCCCAAACCCTTTATCTCCCATAGTTAAAGAGGTCGAAACAATATAATAAATCAGGCATATGTTTTTTTAAATGATATGCTAATTTTATGGATTTTTTCATTTGTGTTTGTAAACTATTTTTATTGAATCCACTCAAAAATACCATCAATATGATGGAAACCATATAAACACCATTTATGTGATCCCTATATATTTTTCACAATGATTTTTTATCCAAGAAATCGATGTTGTCACCAAACAACATCTTTATTGCTCGATCTCAAACCCACTAGTTTCGAGTGTTGAAATAATTGATCAATCTGGACTCTGGAGGACTCAAAATAGGACCTCCATCTTTCAAATCCCCACAAATCATATAGGTATAAATATTCAGTGGTACAGAAGAAATAACCCCAACTATCATCTTCAACAATTTCAAGACCTTTTCCCCAAAAGGTAATAACTAGTCCCTCTTGTATATTAGGAAGGTCAACCATGATTCCATGGATGGCCTCATAAAAAACACATAGGGGTATTTATAAGGGTATCCTTCTTTTAGTCTCCACCACCAATGTTGCGCGGCAATAAACCATCAACATGATGAGGGTTCCATCCTTGGTAGTCTAGCCCAATATATACTGAACTCAATAAAAAAAATGACCCACTGGGGGATGAGAAAAAAAAATAGGGAGTAGGTCCACACCTATATCCACTCTAGAGAATCCCACTAATCAAATTAGGAGGAAAACATTGAGAAGGAATATTCTACTACCTACCCTAATTCAACTAGCCCGTAGATTCTCCAGGAGGCATCCAACAAATCCCTCCATTCTAATCTGATGGCACATTGTGAGAAAGAATAAACCTAATCCCAAACTAATACATCCTACATGAAGAATCATCTAAAATCACCAAGAAAATCCTATCTACAAAATACATAATCACACAATGAGAAGGGAAAAACACCTACGCACACCATGAATGTCATCTAGTCAAATTTGGTGGAAATACCTTAGTAGGAACAAACACCTACCCACAATTATCAATCGTTCTAGTTGCCTCACCTAGAAGAGTTAAATGAAGATATCCATACATGTTTGATATAAAACCACAAGTTAGCAAAAAAACCAATTTTCATTCATCTAGATTCCTAGTAGCCTCATTTGGAAGCACATGGAGAAGTCAGTCAGAAATTATAAATGATGAATTGGGGAAGAATCAACTCTCCACCCCCAACACAATTATTATTAGTATCCACTAGAAGTAAATGGATGATAGGAATAAAAACATACACCTATTCTAAAATCATAATGTTCATACATCCCCATTATATTCATTAAATTCCACAACCAAATCTTGATAGTTGTTAAAGCGAAGACAAAATTCTACGCCCACATCCTATAGAACTACCACGACATCATAATGGTGATGAAATTAGTTCCAAAGGTATGGAAAACATATTCTTCCCCAAAAATGGGGTGGATCCCCAACATGTTACCCCATAGTAGATTCATACTTCTCTCCCATCTTGGAGGGTCATGGGAAAAATTCCCCCATGATATTCTGACAACTGGATTGGGAAGATAGACTCGTTCCAATAGGAGTTAATCGGCCCATTTCAATGGTCAATCCAAGGTAGTGACAAACCCCTATAAAAATTATAGAACTTTTTCATCAGATTCTAAAAGATTCATTAGATCGAGTTAAACAAGATTTAATGCCTAAAAACCACTTCCCTCATTAGGTATCCCTAGTCATTTTCAAGAAGAAATCCAAAAATAATCCTTTTCATACATGACTATAAAATGATGAGTCGATCTATGATCTATCCCTTCTTAATGATAGATTTCTTAAATCCCTCATATTCCTATCTATGGTATCTCATGATCCAAATCCCCTTGGTGATGTAGTGATGATAAATCCTTCTTAGCTTTAGGAACATGGGAAAACAATTCCATAAAAGTTTGATGACTTTTCCTTGAAAAATGAAATTCTTTCTAAGTTGGAATATATCCCAATGCCATGGTTGTTCCTATAACCTTCCATAGATCACCTTTGGTATAATATATTATAGGAAGTCTCAAAAAATCTCAATAATTATCATAAAGAGGAATGAAATCCCCCACTTTGGTCGAACCTCATTGAGGAGCCTTTGAGAGAAATAAGAAGATATTTTTAACATAAAGAAACAACTGGATAAAGAAGAAATACCAGTGATGCTTGGTACTTTAGCCAACTCTCAACATAGAATTTTAGTGGAGTTTTTGTAAGAATGTATGTAAGAAATCCATCTCAATATATGGAATAATCATCATCACTTGAGAGAAAAATATTATCCTACTATGATTATCATATTAACATCAAGGTAATGGATGTTATGCAACACCAAATTGACATGGTTTCTCTCCTAGATGAACGACATACAAAATTGGGAAATAAAAAATTTTCCATTTCATGTAAATGCCTAAGAAAATAAATAATATTGATAAAAATGAGTTTGGATACCCCCTATGATGTTTATATTAGAGGATGGGGTAAAAAGGAATAATTACATTTAACCGCACTACCCAACTAGAAAATACCACTAAATGGTGAGTCATGAAAAGTCATGGATTCAAGAAGGGTTCAACAAACATACCATGTTTACATCAGAATAATTTCATCAAAAAAAGCATTGGGGACTCTCAATAATGTTGTTCATAGGAGAGAAGTCTATTGAAATATTGTTGCATCAGGAATCTATAAACATCAAACAATCCTCTCACATAGAGGAAGTCAGCCTTTATAAAACACAAATGTCAGAAATAATACAAAAATCATAAGAAGTGGGTGATTTAGGTGCATATCATATTATTCACCTAGCCTTTTTTCATATAAATCTTCATAAAATTAGATGGGTAGTCATGACAGTAGCATCAATGGTAGTTCAGGAGAACCCTTATCTCGTATGGATGGGGAATTTTTTAATGCAACCATAGAGGTCAGTAGACCAGGCATGAATAGTCATGAAAGTGGAATGGGAACAAATTCATCCCTCATGTATGGGGGAATTTTCACCTCATCAACCCCCTTCTCAGTGGAATTTATACATCTCTTAGTTAAGGGAAATGCGTTAGAATGCTTCCTCTTAGTTCACCCATATCTTGATCTTGTACCATTGTTTGGAACAAGCACCACCGAACATTTTAGAAATTACATTAGGATAACCATCCATCAAATAGCTCCTAGATATTCATAAAATGATAGTAAAAGTCCTTGTGGATGGAATAGAAAAATTACGTTCTGAAAATACACTGATGGAATTCCTATGATGAATTATACATCAGTGAATTTCATTCACACTTCCCCTACAAACCCAATAGAACAAGAGTCCAATTCAGAGGGGGAGATGGAGGAGGAATTTTCCATTAAAAATATGGTAAACACTAAAATAATTGATAGAGGTGTGAATACCTTGATTCAATGGCTTTCCATATATTTTTTCCTTCCCTAAAACAATCAGTCATTACCCCATCAAAAGGAAAACATCAAGGAATATGTTAAGGTTCATACTATACCTCACCTACCACCCAGAGAGGCTAAACCAAGGCTAAGTTATGAGTAAATCCTTTAACTAAGGTAAAATTAATAGAAATGTAGAGGCTACTAATGTAATGAAAAAAACATTCCCTTATACCTACTCATACTCCAAAGAATTCCCCATATCATGTGTTTCCACTACTTGACCATTAAAAACAACACCCAATTTTTCAGGATGATAAAAGATAGTAGAGGAGAAATAAATTTAAGGAGATGACCGACAAGGAAAAATATTTTTTTAAGTAACAAAGTCCCTACATAATTCATATTAATATTGTTAAATAACTTGATGAATTTTACAAATCCCGGAAAACCCATCAAGGATGGAGATGAAGATATCTTGAACTATTTTTAATTTCATCAAGTATTGTGGCCCAAGATCCATGAGTGTTTTTTTTCAAAGAACTCCTACAAAAGTTGTTAGAATTAAATCATGTATAGCTGGTCAATCCACCTGCTGAAGTAGCATGTGTATCTACCACTGAATTAGAAAAGTAGAATGAATGGATTGAATTTAATAGATAGAGTATACAGAAGTACAATAATTGGATTGTTAGAAAGATGATTAATCAGACACATGTTCTTATATGATCACAATTGAAACAAAAATTTTTTCTTTCAACTTATTTGGACATAACAAATCTAACTCCACTGATAGATCACCCCTCTAAAATTCAGTCTTATTGAAAGCACATATCCATATGAGTAAGAAAAAAATAGAGAAATATTATATTGTTCCAAATATGATGTTTTCTTTAACATTAGTGGACTTTATACATAAATTCCTTGGAGTATAGGTACCACCCAAATAAATGGAATAATAAGAGTAAACCTTTCTATTGTAATCCTCTTTAGAAGAGAAGTTTATCATTTGTTCCATTAATTTTTTCACTTAATGGATCACTTATTGAATGATGAGTGTGATTATGAAAATGAATTCCCAACATTTTATTGGGAAATTGGGTGAAGAGTCCATAAGAGTCAATGATACAATGGAATATGCGATCATTCTAGGATTCACTACTCTAACCATGTCCTTGATAGAACTGTCTATGTGGCAGAAACTCGTGGGAGCGATCTTCAGCATGCTCATTTTGAGAAAATAAGTTCATCCACACATGAACATATATTCCCTAACATGATCATCCAAAAATATCATATATAAGAAATTTCAACACCTAATCAACCTCAGCGTGTAGGTAGAACTAGTCTACATAATCCACCAATAGTAGAAACTCCTCCAATTCTTGTTCTAAGGGTTGACCCTTCCACATTATGTACATCAGATTCGAGGGCACCTAAAAAAGAGCATCCTCATGCTAAAAAGTACAGACATTTAGACCATAATAATGATGTTTTGAATTAATTATCCCAATTTCAAGTAAATTTTTCAATCCTTGATGCTATGATTCTATCATGATACCATTGGGAAGAACTCAAAGAGGCCTTATCAATCCCTCAAGAATTTGAATATGAGGTTGGTTTTACCGAAGATTATTATGTGGATAATGATCCTGAAAATTTCCATATGGTCATATCATTCACAGAACAGGATAAGGATTCCATCAAATAGGTATAGTTCAGACCCTTGTATATATGTTGAAGGATAAATAACACTTATATTTGATAAGCCTTCCTTAAAAATGTCTCAAGAGTCAACCTCATTAAAATATAAACACATCATCAATTGGGATTCAATGAATCAAACTTATCCCCCTCCACATTAATGTTACATGGCTATAAAAAGATTGAGGAAAGGCCTCTTGGTGAAATTAGACTCATGACTCAGTTCGAGGATCTCAAGTGTGACTCAAAATTCATTATTATTTGGAAGGATATAGCTTTCAACACACCTCTTAGAAGACCATATCTACATCAACATGCAACTATTTCCTCATCATACCACCAATGCCTAAAATCATGTCTCGATGGAATAATTGGAAAATTTAATGGTGAAAAATCAGTATTTAAATATTATGAATCACAGTACATTAACACATGATTATTCTTGAGGGAAGGTACATTGTCCATGACTCACAATGCCACAAAAATAAATTCCCCAAATAGTATGAATATAATTCCAGTTAACACATTCAACTCACTTAGTGTAGTGTATGTCTTTTCCATCAATAAAAACAAAGAGGTGGGTCCAAATTCCAGCACACATTTAGAAACTTTAGTAATATAAATAACTTCAAATAATCTCAGAAGCACTAGAAAAGTTTTCAACTCTTTGAGATGTAATGAAATACTAGATGAAAATTTCTTTATTCTATCTCCTGAACATGAAAAAATACCTTTCATGTCATCTAGGGTGAAAGAAGATTGAATTTCAACCATAGGAGTTTAATATTCTCATTATCACTCCATCATCTCCACTTTGGAGACTCAAAAAGGCCTCACACCAAAAATTGAGCTAGAAATAGTTGCATCATCTTCTAAATGTCCAAATTTTTACATCTCCCTTAGCTCCAAGAAAATTTCTTCATCACTTAATTCCTAGGTATAAAAGTAATAAGAAATTCATTGTGTAGAGTAGGAGGAGGAGGTCTTTATGGAGTCCCCTCTATAATTTAAAGAAGGTTTCGCGACCATTATTGACATACACATAGAAAAAAATCTAGGTATAAAAGAAGATCTATGTCACAGATTGATCAAAACAGCCATGAAATATGAAGAACATGATGTATACACTTCCTTTCTGAATAAATAACAGGACTTGATTTCCTATAATTACCCAAATATTAAATTCATTGATCCCAATGTGGTCATCCATCACATGGGTTTTCTAGAAGACAATAGAGCATATAAACTTGCATCCATCCAGATGAACACACCCAACTCACTCTTTCAAAATTGAGGATGAAGTGGATAAGATCATAAATGAAGACTTCATATGAGAGTTTCCTTTTATAAAATGGATTTCCAATGTTATCCCAGTAAAGGATAAGAATATTAATATCATAGTATATATCGAAATTATAGATTTTAACCATCACTGTCTGGAAGATGACTTCTTGGTTCTAATCACAGAACTCTTAATTATGTGACAATTGGTAGTAAAGACCTATATTTTATGGATGTAAATTTAGGGTACAATAAAATTTAGATGGATATAGAAGATGAAGTTTACAAAACCTTCTTCCCCTAGAGATAATTCTATTATTGGGTAATTCTCTTTATCTTCAATAACACCGGTTCCACATTCAAAAGTGCAATGAATTTCATCTTCAAACACTTCCTTGGGAGGATTTCTAAATTATACAATGATGATCTAGTGGTTAAGTCCTACAAATGTTCTAACCACTTGGAAAACCTAGAGACTATATTCAAAAATCAATGAAAACATAGCTTTAAGATGAAACTCTTAAAATTTTCTTTTAGGTTAACCTGGTGAATGTATCTTGACTTCATCATATGCCATCACAGAATTGAGGTCGATATTGAGAAAAATAATCCTTACCATGTCACTTATAAGAAACGATGAATAGTTTATAGGACATGAAAAAAACATTGCCTATATATGGGGCTTCATAGTCAACATTTTAGGAAATTATATTAACTTTACCAAACTAATGAACAAGGGGGGCACATTTTAGTAGAATAGTAACTGTCAGGAAGAATTTGGAATCCTCAAAAAAATACCTTTTATTCCCACCAATATTAATTCCACATGTTGAGGAAAATATTCTCATTTCGTACATAATGTCCCTAGAGCGATCACTAGGAACCTTACTCATCCTAAAAATAACTTTAGGAATTAAAATATCCTCTATTATCTCAAAAAACCATTCTTGAGACCGATACATATTATTCAAATAATTAGATTACATTCCTAGTATTAATGTTTGTGGTTCATAAACTAATTCACTTCCTATAGCACCACAAGATCCATTTTATCTCTCATAATAACCCACTCCAACACATCCTTAATCGTCTTATGTTGATAGGGCACCTGGCATGATGGGTGGTTATTCTACAATAGTTTAACATACAATTTGTTCATTGGAAAGATGTGAAAGGCCGGGACTTGGCATATTTCCTTGAAAACACCTATCTTGAGAAACAATGTCATTAAATAATAAATTTCAAAATGAGTAGATATTGTTTATCTTTAGCATCCCCCAAATGTGGGAAATGGATTTTGACAACATGTATGGGATATCAACTAGGAGGATAATAGAAGACCCTAAACCAAAAAATGTTGAGTTTGGAATCATTATTATATCTCTATAAAAATAATTCTTTCCAAACACTTTCATGTAAACAAAAGGTTCTAAAAATAATTAGGTGGAATATCTAGACCTCACTATATGCCTTAAAATAGCACTCCAAATAATGGTGGACCATTTAGAAGTGAAAGGTGATTAAGAGTTACTGATCAAACATATCAATGGGGATTATTCCAAAAAAAAGAATAACTAATCCCACTATTTGACTATGTATTAGTGTTAATGTATATTTCACCTCAGATCCAACATTGACTCACAACCCACGATCATAGAATTCCTAAGAAGATGAATTGAAAATTTCATCTACATCATTGATGGATCCAAACTAGGACGAAATGATCGTCATCAATTCTGATCTCTGAATTTTATAACATTTTTTTCAATCATAAGATACAATTATAATGGATTACTCCCATTGAATAGAGCTAGGAAGGAGATAATCTAATATTGTGAAACCAAATTCACTCTTTATGGTGGCCTGAATCACCAGAATGTTCTCTATAAATGACTCTTTGATAGAGTTATTCTAATACGTATAGAGGGATATAAGACTATGTCTATTTTGAAATAATTACATATAAGAGAATATGGTTCCCATCAATCTGTACATAGGCTTTCCTACAAAATTATAAATTATAGATACTTTTGGCCTTCAATGACACAAGATTTTACATCATTCGCCTATAAATTTAATTACTATCCAGTACATGAAATCATCATCCACCAACCCATTCAGTTTCTACATAAAGAGAAATAGTCCATGAAATTTTTATATGGGGAATGGATGTTTTGGGGCCATCCCTCCCACTACAGCGAAGTAGTTGAAATAAATCTTAGATGAAACCGATTTCTTCTCCAAACCGACTAAGGAAAGACCCCTAATATAATTCAGGTCCAAAATAATTTTTCTATTCATGAAAGCTAATATAATTACCAAATTTGTTTCTCTGCACACAATATTAATTGATAAAAACCCCAATTTCTATTCTACTAAGGCTAAAAATCAATATCAGGAATATGAGATTAAATCCAACTGTTAATTATGTTATCATCCAGCTGCTAATGGAAATATTGAGGAATTTAACAACACCTTGTTAAACATAATCCATAATATGGTTGATAAAGACAGATATTTTTGGCCCAAAAAGCTCTATCTTTATTTATGGTCTTAAAATACTACAATATGCACTACTACACGAGAAAACCTACAATCACTAGTATATGGAATAGAAGTGGTCCTAGCCATTTAGGTCCATCTACCATTCCTCGGATTTTTCATATTTGATCATCTATCCATTAATGGGAAATCCCAAAATCATGTGGGCTCATAATTTTTATATACAATCCAACAAAAATTATTTCTCAGTCAGAAGTAACTTTGTCAATGGTATAAGCATAATATGTCCTCATAATATATTAATACATTATATAGGAACCCTTGACCCAAATTTAGTACATGGTCATCCCTCTCACATTTTTTCCATATCATTTCTCGCTATATGATAACCCCCGAGAAAATGTCTTATAACTTCCTCCCTAACATCCAATGTATATTATAATATCCCTTGTCTGGTAGGCCACATATCACCTGTGGTTTCCATAATATTGTTTTCTATGTCATATGAACTAAAACAACATAATCTATATTTATTTAAAGTGTATCAAACCCATGTAGGAAACCTATTCCTCTAATTATTTAGTAATTTGGACTATAAATTCCCCTTATGTATTTCGGTACATTTCTTCCACAAAACGAGACTCTATGTCAGGGGAAATCTGAATTTGCATAAACGCCATTCATCCATCGCTAATAGAATATCTGAATTCATGAGATCTCTTTTACCAAACTACTGTATGACACTCCCTTATTGGATTTTCATAAGTCACCCTTAAAAGAGACTTCTAGACTAAGGATACCACTATTTAACTATATTGTAACATGACCTGGTAATATTTTAATAAAGTATCCCACAAAATGGGTTGTCAACCACCGGTATCTTTTTCCTCATGAGAGACATCCTTTGTAACTATAATCATTTTCCCCATTATACTTTTCAAATATGAAGATCTCAATATTATAGCATACAACATCCCCCCCCTCATAAATTAAATTGATAATGCATTATTTGATACATTACCATGAAAGGAGAGAATTATTAACCTTTTGGTTAAAGATAAATATGTAAAATTATGTACCCCAATGTCTTTGTTGTACAATATTAAGCAAAATATAATAATGTCCTTATTTTATGAAATTTAATTGTATAGAAGAATTTCCTCATTTTACGAATTTAAACTACATGGATAACATCATAGTCACAAAACTATATAAAAATATCCTTACCATAAGATATTAAAATACATGGTCAATGTCCTAGTCACATGACATTAAACTGCATGATGATTCAACCCTCGTTAGAAAGAGGACTTCCCTTTCTCTAAAATCATTCATCTAAAAAATCCCCCCCCCCTCATCACACAATCCAAATTCATGTAGGATCAGTTTCGCAATCATTTACAAAGGAAATAAAAATTCTCTATTCATTATCTAACATCTTCCCTTATAAAAACAACCCATTATGGTCTTGAGAAATTTGGATCTTCATCGCCTTCTTTTTTCCATCAGCAATAGAATTTGAAACTCAAGAGAACTTCTTTACCTAACTATGTTGTAACACACCCTAGTTCTTTTTATATATGTTACCCACAAAATTTCCTTTCAACTTAAGGATTACAATATTTTACTATATATTAACATTCCCCATTTGTCTTAGAATAAATCATCCTACAAAATGGGGTTTTCAACAAGTGGTAACTTTTTCCTCAGGAGATACCTCCTCTATTCCCAAATATCGTTTTTAAGATTTGGGGACCACAAAATCATGGCTCAAAATTCAACTTTAGGTATCTGAAGAATGTTGGAACATTATGGGACAAGAAGCCATATTTGGGTCATAATTTCCAAAATTATGTTAAATCATATATGACCCAAATGATTGTTCGTGTTATTCTGGCATGAAAAACTATAAACCTTACACAAAAAGAGGCATAGTACTCATCAGAATAAAAAATTGCAAAGGTAACTCTAGAAAAAAAGTCTATTCTTAACTCATTAGACCTGCACTCTATGTGGTCGAGGTAAACAATAGAAAAGTGAAGAAATATACACAAATAGTTTTAGGCTTAAACCTGTAAATTGTGGCCTATGAAAAATCTAAGTCTCACCTGTTGAGTCTCCTTCATATTAGATGTAGTTAAAAATTATGTTTGATGAAATAAAAGGCGTAAAAATTTTAGGATTATCCAAATGAACCTAGAAATAGGAAATCTATGATCTCTTGGGAAAGTGGATTAGGGAGAAATTAGTGCATCCTACAATAGCTGAGATAGCTGCAAAGTCCACCAAATGATTTTTTAATGCAACAAAGTTCCCTATAGTTACCTTATAACTAGATTCATTTCAATCTGAATGAATCTATTTCTATGGGGGGGGGTTGACATCATGAAATTTGTTCCATAAACATTACCACATAATTCAATATGTGATCCTAAATTAGACACCAAATGTCGTCTTTTAGTAGAAATATGATTTTAGGTCAGATGAAGTAATTGATCGGATTTCTCGGCTTCATAACTTTAGATGATAGCATTGATGGGGAACCTTAGACACATACAAATATCTTCATTAATGAAGAACCTCATATATATAATGAATATTCTAAGTTCCATACATTTTTATAATTTTTTGTCAACTCAAGAGTTTCCAACATCATACGTGGGATTTAATAAAGGATTCACGAAAATATCTTAAATCTATAAGAGATTCTTGGATTAATAAACATTTTACCCCTAAAGTGTGTGATGAGCCCAGCCTCCCATTCTCTTGACCAATTTGAATTTTGAAGAACTATTTTTCATACTTTGTAATGTGTGTAGGAATTTGGAAAGTATGCTATTAGTAGATATAAAATCATTGGCTGTATTATATTTAATGAATAAACCTATTGGAAACCATATAGAAAGGGTAAACATGGCATGAAAGATTGTACAAAATTCAACCCCTTGAAATAAACCGTCTGGAGACTGATTTTGCATGGAAAAAACCTTTTAATTAAAAATTTGTTGAAACCCAATAAGATGAGATAATTAAATGATATTATTATACAAGGACAAAAATATTTTCCCTTAATTTAATTAAATAATAAAAATACAGATTAAAATGATATAGAATCATAAACCCTTACATTTTTTATAAATTTTGAATCATAACACCATTAAAGAAATATAATAAAATGAGAAATTAAATTCCATGAAAATAAATTAATTCATGATATAAAATATCAAAGGGTCATTATATGCACCTCATATAAATTAATACATTCATAATACAAAATATGTCTCGATGCAGTGGAAATTGAAATGAAATCTCTTAGGAATATCATATTGTTGAAGTGAAAATTATTCAATGAATTGATTATATGTGTCTAATTTAAATCAAATAAAAATAGTTGTAAATAATTAATAAAATAATAAATATTAATTACAAACATAATATTATAATATCAAATAAATTGAATAAGTAATATAACTCAATGAAAATAAATTGAGTTATGGAAAAACTTCTCCCTTGGTAACTTTCAAGTCAAATACGCTTAGATGAAATAATTCAAATTGAAACATAAAATACAATGAATTATTAATGGTTCTTGATATAACATATAAAATGGTAAATATATACACCATATGAAATAAATTAGGTGTATAACATTAAAATATGCCTTAATGAATGGAAATTGCGGTGAAGTTCCATACCAATGATTTCCTTCTAGTTGAACATGGTTTTACCTAATGTATAATGGTTTTAAACATTTTATTAATTTAAAAAATGACAATATTCATATTTATTATATTATATATTATATTATTATAAAATTTTATCCTCCGTTTGATAATAATATTTTGTTATTACCCTTATTTCAGGTGTTGACTATTTTTTTCTCAAGAATGTTTTGTCACGGATAAGCAGGTTCTTGTTCATAGATTATAGATCCACCATTTCAATAATTATTTTAATGTTATAAATATAACATATATTTATTTATTACATTTTTAGAATAATTTTTTAATATTTTACAGGTAAAATTAAAAGATTCTATTTGTAGAGACTATAGGATGAATGTATGCATAAACGATGATATCATTCCATTAATGGGTGAAAGGGAAAATAATTGAATGGTATTTTTATTTTAAATAACTAATATAATTTCATATGTATCATATATATTCAGTTTTTATATAATTATTTCTATCCATGTGAGTTGAATATTGAAAACAATTACATCAGATTGTGAGCTGGTAGTCCACTGTACAAACAGGTGGTTTCTTCATTTCCTGATTAATGGAGATGGCGTGGATAAATATTATAAAATTAACATATTAATTTCTCAGTATATGTTATATAATGTTTTTATTATATTATAATTTTTAATTCATAATTCATGGTGGTAAAATAATAAGTAAAAAAATAAAGATCTTAGTAACGACAATTACCTTATCTTAAAAGAACCTCCTTTTGGACTCTTATTAAGGGCCCTATGATGGGTATTTTGGGAAAACCATTATATTTATAATTTTTATAGGATGTTGGGGAGAAATTTATTACAATTTTTTCATGATAAATGACTTGATATGTCTGTAAATGTGAGGTGAGAGTTTGATTTTATAATTGAGGAAGAGTGGCGTTTTTTTAAATACCCAAAACTGTTTAGTAACTAGAAGTTGATATCGACCCAAGAGCCTCCAAATTTGATAAATAACATATTGGAGTAAATTTAAGGTTTGAAAAATATTCCACCCTTAAAAATAAATGTTTTTAATATTTTTATTTTCTTTTCTCACAAGGCTTAATAATTTTACCATTTATGTTTTCACTAAAGAAACTAATTTTTTACCATATGTAATTTATCTTATATGCCTAATAATAAAATGATCCTTATAAAATAATTTAGAACCAATTATTTTAAATGTGAAATTAAATTTATCAAATAAAAAATGCTTTTGTGTGTAAAATTAATTTTAAAACAAATTCATGTAATGTGAAAAACTCTATTTGAATCCTAACCATGATAATTGACTTTTACCATTTTTACTATTTATAAAAAAATTCTTTTAAAATATTATTTCATTTTAATTATTGTGAACAAAAATTAAAATTCCATTTTATAAAATTAATTTCATAGAATTGATAGAATTTAATTTAAAAATTAACCCAAAAACCATGTCAAATAATAGCTTTTTGATAAATGTATTTATCAGGAATAAGATAATCTAACATTTAATATATGAAAAGTGATCACCATTATATATATTTTAATTCATATAGTTTGATATATAATATAAAATTGTAATTTAAAACATTTTTTATTATTGGTTGTTTTAATTAATTAATATTGAGTAATATTATGCACTTAAAATAGTTTTTAGGAAAATATATTTTAAGTTTAGAAATAAACATAACCAAAATATAGTATAAAAATGATACAAAAGTAATTAATTAAATTTAATTTAAAAACTTAATAATTATCTTATATCGAAATTAAATTCAAATCATAATGGGACTCTAAAATAAATTATTCATTTAAAAGAAATGATATTTTTACTAGAAATGGTATTTTTAGTATTCATGGAAAAATCACTCTCTTAAAAAAACATGAATTATAAACCTAATTTAATTTTGAAATTTTTTTTGAAAAATTAATTTTTTTTCTTTACAATATATTTTATAATATTTCAAGTCATTAATTATATTATTTTCTTACACAAAGAAATAAGAAATTTTTTTAACAAAAATATATTCTTTTGATGTATGTAAATAGTCATCACATAATGGTCACATTTATATAGTATCTCAGTATTACATTAGGATCAATGTTGTTTGACTTGTATACTATTAAGCAAATTAATCATTTGAAAAAACACAGGGTGTTACATTCTCCCCACCTATAATAAGTTTCTTCCTCACAATTTGTACTTCTACTTGTAAATAAATGGTTTTCTATATATAAATACCTTAATTTAAATCCAACCTCAAAAAATGGATTAACAAAAATTACTCTTAAAGTAGGGGAGAGAAAACAATTACCACAAAACTAGGTATTCAAATAAGATAAAAATAGTGGTAAAGGAAAATCTGGACATGGAAAAGAAAAATAATGCCTAAGGAATAAAAAATAATGAAAAAGAACTTATTTAGGTGGAAGATAAAATTAACAAATTAATTATGGTTTAAAAGACCAACGATTCATTTTAAATGAAGTTAAATACATAAAATTTTTATTTCAAGATCTGTTTTCTAATGTTAAGGGAATCTATTACTACAATGATATATCACCCAAAAATAAGAACAATTTCATCATTTAGTGATTCTTAAATAAATTTACACTTCATTTATTAATCCCTAAAATGAACATCGAATATGATTTTTATATGTCTAAAGCACTAAAATTAAATTTTAATGGATCATATGATCAGTAAAAGTTTGAAAATTCATTTCATCTATCTATAAATATTTACCAAACCAAGACGGTTAGGAAATCTTATTCAATATAACAGATTAATATCTAAACTCTAAATAGTATCATCAAAAGTCCATCATAATCCATTATTTATGTATTTATGTATTGAATGATTTTTGTAAAAAAATTATATTATCAATGATATCATGTAGGCTAGTGGTATGTGTAACACCCATGTCGCCGTTCTGTTGTGGGATCAAGTCCTACAACCCTGCCAGATTTGTTATATTATCACCCAGCATCCAAGATGTCCTTTTAATAAAAATATATACATATAATTCCTAAAACATTCCCAGAAAATGATGATAATATTTAAAATACCTTTTATTATATAATCAATTTTTAATAACTAAAGTTTTATTAATATCATTTTATTTTTTCAAAAAAACTAAATAATCTTAATTCTCTAATATTACATTAAAAAATAATCACATTGAACCTAAAGTTTATAAATGCCTTTAAATTTATCTTGATCAAATATTGAAGAATTATTTCTCAAATAACCTTTTCACTACAACATATATTAAACCACAGGTTTGTATTCTAATTAATTTAATCCCAAAAATATCCTTAATCGTATTATATTCCAATCACACAAATTATAAAAATTGGTATCAATTACATAAAATATATGATCATCCTTACATATATCATGCCAAAACACTTTATTTTTATCTTATATAGTGATGTAGAAAAAACGTTTTCCATAGTTTTTGTTCTTTAATTCATCATAATTTTACATTCATAAAATTTTAATTAACCTATGAATACCCCCCCCCCCCTATAGTTTCAATATAGGTTTGTAGCAAGGACTTTTATTATGCACCAAGTAAAGATCGATTCAAATCCCAATGTGCCCTTTTCCGAATTATTACCCTTAGGTATAACTGTTCCAGATCCACATCCACTTATTGTATTTATATAGGGGTGTATTACTTGTAAAACCACGTAATATCTACCTTACTAAAACTTAAGGATGTTGTCTTATACTTAGACTTATCCTAAAATTCAGTAATAGGGCTATATTCTCTAATAAATGTTTTCTGAAATCTAATTACCAAATATTCTACTATAATTTCAATAATAAAAACTATAAATACACTGACTCCATTACCCAAAAATGTTGTTAACTTTATTAAATTGGCATAAGATAAAAGAGATCACATCCAAACAGATAGAATAGTTTAGTATTATTGAATAAATGGATACATACTTGAGTCCTGCATTACATTTGATAAAATAAATTATAACAATGTGAAAGTGAATATTACACATCCTTGAACCCATTTAAATATTCCTTATTCATATCATAGGGAAATAAATACAAATAATGTGTGAGATCAGATACTCTATAAGAGTTCATTTTAGTGTAATATATCTTGAATAATATTCCACAATCAATATGAAATAATCAATATAGAAAGGTAAGTAACATAATAAAATATTACTTATTCAATAACATGATCAAAAAAATAAATCTAGGGATAATATCAATAAAAGAATATCATGGAAAATAAATACTAAATTTTAAATGTGGAAAATTCTTAATATTGGATGCCATGATCTAAGGCATCATGAAATCTATACTATTAAGACCCTATGCCAATAATGTTTTTTCAAGGGGAAGGTATAAACCATTAACCAATTTAATTATAGATTATTTATATGTCTCGTGAGACCTATCTATACTTCAAAGGGAAATATAATTTTTTGTTCCACCCATAACTGTGTATCAAAATCATTCCTCAAATAAAGATTGAAAAATTTAATTACCAATAATATTTTTTTTCAATAAACATATTAAGTGAGTAAAGAATACAAATTATCAATAATTCTTCATTGAATCAAATAACATTCAGAGTAAAATATTTATGTCGAAATATTTTACGGTTTTGGAAATAATCATACACACGATACAAATAATGTGTATATTTAAAGGTAATGTAATTCTCAATGATCACAATAATTTTAATGCTTTATGAAAAATTAAATGAATACAAAATTAATAAATAAATGGTATGTTAATTCTTTCTGTGTTCAAAAAAATCATTACCCATTTAGATAAATAATAATGATGGAATCAATAAAACATTTCCTTAGTAGATTATAAATTAAATAATGGTTTTTTTATTATTATTATTATAAACACAATAAAAATATCATTAAAAAATTCTTGAGGAAGATAACCTTCTCAAATTTAAAAATTTCCATTAAAACTACAAAATTCAGGAATATATGGAAAACAAATTTCATTGAAAATAACCATGTAAACATTTAAAAAATTCTTTAAATAAATTTTCATTCATAATAATGGGAAACTCATTTCATGTTGAGTATGTAAAAACAAATACTGCGTTCATGTTTTTTTTAAATTCAATAATTAATTATTCAAAAAAAGAAGAAAAGATTCCTTTTTAAAAAAATTAAAAAAATCAAAACTCTGGAAAAATTTCCTTTAATAAATCATTTAATCATATTAAAAACTTCTTTTGAAACATTATATGGAATATATGGATGTGGAATAAAAATAATTTTTACTCAAAAAATAAATAAAATTGATTTTTTTTTAAAAAAACTTTATCAACCATTTTAAGTACCAAAGAGAGAAAAGTGGTAATATTAACTGAAAATTTCATGAACAAACATAAGAGAAGAAATTTAATGAAGCTTATTATAAAATTATAAAATAATTTCCTTCAATTTAAATTCAATAGAAAATAATCCTAGTCAAAATGAGATTGATGCATAAAACCTTACTCATTTAGTGACATTGGAATTATAAAACCCATGAAATAAATAACATAACATAAAACATAAGATAAAATTATTATAATTATATTTATGATATAATATATAAAATGTGTAGTAGATACACCTCATATAAATAAGTAGGTTTATAATACAAAATATGTCCCACTAGAGTGTAAATTAAGATGAAATTCCACACAATGATCATACCATTGAAGTGGGATTTAACCAATGAATCAATTATTTGTATCAAATGTAAATAAATATATTTAGAAATTGTAAGTATAATATAATATAGTCATGATTCATTACACATATAATCTTATAATATCAATGATAATGAATAAGTAATATTACTCAATGGAATGAAATTAGATTATAAAATTCCATTGTGCTTTTTTAAATTGAATTCAAATACCCTTGGATGAAGTAATTCTAATTGAAAATTAAAATCACATGAAATATAATCATTAATGACATTACATGTAAAAGGGGAATTATATACACTATATAGAATAAATTAGGTTTATAACATTAAAAAATTCCACAATGAAACGAAATTGAGATGACGTTTTATAACTGACATTTCCCTATTTTTGAACATGATTTAAAATTATTTATAATTTATTTAAACATGTTATAATATAATTAAAAAACTTAAATCTTAATATCATATATTATCTTTTTATAACATCTTATCCCCAATTTTTTCATACAGTTTCATTATTACATTTGTTTCTGGTGTTAACTACTTTATTTTCTCATGCATGTATTGTAATGGATATTTTTGTTCTTGTTCCTAGGATATATATAGATATATCCATAATATTTATAATTTTATTAATGTTTAAAATATCATTTATTGTATATATTTTTATAACCATTCTTTAAATTTTTATATAGAAAATGAATTTTATCGCTTCATGGAGATGGTAGGTCGTGTGTACGCATGAGAAATGATATCATTCCCTTAATTGGTGAAAAGGTAATAAATTATATGATATTTTAATTTTAGAAAATTAAAATCATTTAATATGTATCATATATGTTAATTATTTTTATTATAATAACTATCCAAGTGATTCGAATAAAGAAAATGAATTATATCATTTTGGAAATGTTGTAGTCTGTCGTACACACGAGCAACGACTTTGTTTCCCATTTGACGGAGAAAAAGATTGAAAAATATTATTTCATCAACATAATAACATCCAATTATATATAATATATAGATATTATTATATAGTAATTTTTAAGTTATAATTTAATGTGGTAAAATGCTAATTAAAAAAGAAAGAGCTTAATAAATGCAATTAGTTTCTCTAAGAAAAACCTCCTTTTATATCTCTTATTATGGAACAAATTGTTGGTCTTTTGGGAATAATGAAATCTCTAGAATTTATATAAGTTAATTATGGAGAAAATTTATAAGTTTTTTGTTAATGTAAATGGATTTATTGTTTATAATTAGAGAAATTAGGGGTTTCCTTTTAGAATTGAGGAGTACTCTTATTTTTGAAAATACCCATAACTATTAAATAATGGGAAGTCACTCTCCACCCACATTCCTCAAAAATTGAAAAATAATGGGTTAGAGGGAAGAAAAGGATATATAAACACTTCCATCACAAATATATTTTTTAAAAATTGTATTCCCTTTACCTGCAAGGTTAATTTCTTTTTTCTATTTGAGTTATCACAAAGGTAACTAATTTTTAACCCTATGTAAATTATCCTTTAAGTATAAAAATAAAATAAGATTTATTATATAATTTGGAACCATTGAATCTATATATGAAATCCAAATTATCTATTAAAAATTATATATTTTTGGAATATTATTTTTCACATCAACACATGTAACGCGCAAACCCCTATTTTAAACATAATCGATATAATTAAATTTTTACTATTTTTACTATTTATTATGAATAGAAATTTAGTTTAATATATTATATTATATTAAATATGATTATTAAAAATATTTAATTTCTTTTATAAAATTACATACATATATGTTTCAAATTTTAATTTAACTATGAGCCCATAAAACAATTCGAAAAATGGTTTTTAATGAAATGTATTATTCAAGTATATGATGATATTATATTAACTATTATACTAGTTATCATCATTATAAGGATTTAAATTAACCTTTTGAGATATATAATCAATAAATTTCATTTAAATTTTCCATTATTAGTGGTTATTTTAATTAATTTTAATTTATGAACATTATGCACTTAAAAATAGTTTTTAGAAAAAAAAAACATTTTTAAGCTTAAAAATAAACCCGTACAAAAAATCTGATACAATCATGATTCAAATGTGATTAATTAAATTTAATTTAAAAAATAATACTTATATTAATTTTAAATAAAATTCCAATAATAATGGTACTTTTAAATAACTTCATTTATATAAATTAAATGATAGTTTCACAAAAATGGTATTTTTCACAATTCACAAAAAAATCACACTTTTTAGAAAAATACCAAATTATCACCCTATGTTTATTTTATAAGATTATTTCAAAAATGATATTATTTTTGTACAGTGAAATTTCTAAAATAGGAAGAAAATAATTACATTATTTTCTCACACAAATAAATAAAAAAACTTTTGATGAAAAATGTATTCATTTGATATATGTAAATAGTTAAGTCATAATAATATCATTTAAATAGTATATTGCGACTATTTTAGGATTGGAAATATGTGTTGTATACGTTAATGAAAATTTCTTTAATTTTAATAAAAACATGGGGAGTTAAATTAATTTTTTTTGAAAACTTTTATATATTATAAATTATATTTATTAAATAATTTAACACATTTAAATAAATAAATTTAAACATTGAAATCCATGTTTTTCATTTTTGAAATCAATGTAATTTTTTTATTCAAATAAAAACTATTATTTATTATTCTATTTAAAACATTATTTCATAGAGAGATTTTTTATTTTGGATTTTTTTAATTCAAATAATTCTTCTTTTATTTAACATATTCTAATTAATTCCATGTTAATAAAAAATTATTCTTCTTTGGGTGTAAAATCATTTTTATTCATAAAAAGTCGACTTCAAAAAAGTAGTTTTTTGTCACATTTTTAGTATTTATATTACATTACATTTATACCACTTCATTATATCAAATCTTATAAAATGGATTCCATATTTTGAATTACATTTTTTAAATTTTATAATGATTTGAATTTCATATTAGTCAAAATCAATAATTACAATGGAAAAAAGTTATCAATGCGGTAAAGGTAAATTGGGTTAAAGAGGAGGTTAATATAAGTGATAAGGATTCATATATGTCTAAAAATGCCCCAAATTTAATTTTATAAGTTCATTTTATACCTAAAATATCTTATGTTCTAAATTATATTTATTTAGATATAATTTCCATGAGAAAGATATTTATTATATTTTAAAATTCTTAATATTTACAAGTCTGACAATCCAGTCACTTATAAAAAGTAACCTCCTCCCCTCATTTATTTACATAAATTTAGTGCAATATATTTACAAATACATAAGCAAAAACCTCCCAAAAAATCCTCCCAATATCCAAGAGGAATTTTTCTCCCAAAAAACCAATCATAGAAGGGTTATGGTGTAATCTAAGTAATGAAATCAAATGATGAGGTATATTCCTTAAAAAATTCTTTCAATTTTATTTATTCTTATATCTCCACAAAATATTTTCTAAGAATAATAAGATAATTATTAAAATATATTTAATATACTAAAATTTTATTATATTTATGGACCAAAATTTTCTTCTTAAATCCCATCCTATGAGAAATGATAACATCGATCGTGCATAAATATAGAATTTACCCTCCACAAAGTGATGTGTGTCATTTTTCATTCAAAAAATTCACATATGGTTATAAATATTTATATAATGAATATATATCATGCTTATAAAATAATTTTGAATTTTTAAAAGATAAATTATTAGATAAATTATTTCCCACTCATCAGTTGTAAATTGGAAACCTCACTCATGCTCAAGTGTGAGATATTGCCTCTACGAAGCGATGTAATTATCATTTCATTAATACATAATATGGATGGTATTAAGGATATATTTAATGATTAAATATTAAATTAATAATATTATTATTATTCTTTATAGGTAGTTTTTTCATCATTGTTTATTTTTCATCTATTAGACTAATGAAAAGTTCACTAATGTGTGTGTGAAGACTACATCCTCCATGAAATGATGAATTTCACATTTAATGAATAAAGTACATGGATGGTTTTAAATTTATATTTAATATAAAATAATAAAATTTATAAAATGTTAGTTATTCTATATATTATGGAACCATGAAACCAACATACTGAATTTGTTTTAGATCAAATGACCACAAAATATCTAACATAAACATAACTAATTTACTAACTAAATAAAACATGGTAAAAAATAAATAAAAGTAATAATGATAACGGAATGAACATGAAAAAGTATTTTAATAAATTAAATATTTAATATAATTTTATTATTCATGTGTTAGGGAAAGTATGAAGAAAGAAGGGACTAAAGGTATGTTATTTCTCTTTCAAACATGGTTTTTAATGTTTTCTTTATAGATCTTTTTCCTTCAAAACCATGTTCTATAAAATGTATCAAAAAAATTATTATCTTCACATAAATAATTATTTAATTTCATATTAAACAATTTTTTAGTTTTTATAAAGGTCTAAAAAAGAAATCTTTTTAGTGTTTTCTGTAGAGGTCACTTTAGACTATTCTTAAAAAGGTAGAAAAAAAATGTTGTTTTAAAATTTACCATATCACTGCCTTATCCTACCTTCATAGCCATTATTAATTATCACAACTCATATTTAAGATTTCATGGTTTTAAAATAAATTAATATCTTATATTTCATAGATTTTTCTTTGAGTTCTCAAAATAAAAATTTATTTCCCCTTATTTTTATGTAAACATGGAAAGCACATTTGATTATGGGTTTTGATTATTTTTTTAGTTGTTTTTTGATTAAAATGTAAATATTATACATTTTTTGTACTTGATAAATTACTTGTGTATTATAGATAAAGACTGTTGAACTCAATATATAGATCTCCAATGAATTGGTTAATAATGTCGACTTTGAAGACAAAGTGTTGGGGATAACAGAATATGTTACTCGTCTTAAGAGGGTTCAATGAAAGAGTTTTACACTTATTTGAATATGATGCCTAAATATTACATCAACGTTTTTTCTATGGTTTAAATGAGTTTTAAATATAAATATTATGATTTGAAGAAAATTATATACAATAGTAAAATGGTTGTTAACAAGAATAATAATTTTCAAGAGTTCTAATATTTTATCTGGATTATATCATAGTTTTTCCCTGATTTATGTGGGTCCTGATAATATTATTTAATAAAAAGAGTATTTAAACATGTTTTTATGATTTACATTATACACTCAATGTTTATTTTGAAAAATTTAAACAATTTAATGGGCTTCTATTTTTTCACTATACTAATGGGTTTCCTTTCTTTTTATATCTCATATTGATCTTTTTTCACATCATATATTTTAAAATGTATTTAACAGGATAAAATTTTGTGTGTAATTGTATATTTTTCAATATTGTTTCCATGGTGATTCATCATAAATGAAGAAAAATTATTTTGAATGAAGTAATAGTGTAAGTTTAAGAACCTCCTTTTGTGGATAAAAATGTACATTATATATGAATGTATACTTTATTATGTAATAGTTTTCTTAATTATAAAAAATTATAAAACTAAAAGGCCATATAAATATAAAAATTTAAAATCCTTGTTATTAAACTCCTAATTATGGTATTTTTAATCAATGAGGTTTCAGAAGAAGTAGAATATATAGTATCTACAGAGACTGGAGTGAAGTTAACATGGGTAATGAATATGATTATAGAGATTGGAATGATTGTTGAAGGATGAGTTTTATACAATTTTAGTTAGATTATAATTTACCTTTATAATAAACTATTGTTTTGTTCAAAAGTAAAACAAATTTACCAAAAAATCAATTTAATACAGGTACCTCTACAAGACAAGTTGTTAGAGCAGAAGAATTAATCTAGGAAGTAAAATTTGGATAAAATATTAATAAACATTTTGGTATAAGAAAGCTGGAGGTATCATTTTGCTTTATTTGGGCTCTGTAAAATATGATTTGATGTATAAAACTATATCTTGATGAATAAGGATGTATTTTTTCCCTACATGTTATAAGTCTCTGGATATATCTTTAAAAAAGTATTATTGTGATAGATTTTTGGAGTTCTGATTACTTATTCAATATTCAAAATGTAAATTACCATAATTAAAGACTCACGTAAACCCATTAGTATTTTCAAGGCATCGGTAGTAGTTAAATTTTACATATAGATGATTTTATGAAGATGGTGTAATTTTGATGAGCAGTGTAGCCTAGTATAAGTTCAAAATAAGTTAGGTTGTACTAGGATTAGTTGATCGGATGCGTATTTTGGTATAATATACCGAAGAAAATAGTTTAGGTGTATCTGGAAACAATGAAAATAAATGTTTTACTATGAATCTCATATTTTTTTACAACCTATTAAACCAGTTGAGAGACTTTATAAAATAGAGGTGTGACCATTTGATATTTTTTTAAAGGATCATATAATTCTAATTAATTATGAAAAAATATTATTTTTTATTAGATATAATAATTTTTAATTTTTATACTTCTAGTTAATAAATTATTTTACATTCCACTATCATATACAGAAGATGAAATTACAAACCATGTAATTTGTGTGTGTATAATTTATATTTCCTACATCATTTCCATTACATGAATGTTTTAGCATCAATTTAAATGAAGAGTGTGAAAAAAAAATAGTGGTAGTGATAAGGGTGTAGTTGACTTCCAAATTCAGGTACTCTAAAAACATGGGAATTTAAACAGGTACATAATCTATTTCACTAAACTACTGATGCATTTATGTGTGTGATATTCTTGTTTATTGAGATCTATATTCCAGTTATATCATAATAGCACCTTCCAAACAAAAACATTATGGGATATAAAATAGATTTAAATAATATCTAAATGGTTGAACATTTAGAAACATTTTAAATGGATATAATTACCTCTATATTACATTAAATTCATTAAAATTACATAAAATTATTGATAGTTTATTGGGGCCTATATAATGATGGTTATTATATGAAGATAGTGTTCAAGCTTGTTTGAAATCTTCCTAGCAATTCTGTCATATATCTCTTCCACCATCTCCATTTTCAAATAATATGTACGATTATACAATGATAGTTGTGAGAAATCCAACCAACTCTTTTGGTTGATTTGATGTATCTGTGGATACACCTTGGAGGGAAGAAAACATTTTCTATTTCTCGAGGATCTTTATCAAAACAATATGATTAAAATATTTGTAGAGAAAATCAATGGTGAAATTTATGTGTTTATCTTTTTCTAATACATGGTTTAAATTTTTCATAGAATGTTGGTCTTGGTAGTATTGGTTTATATTCTCTTCCACTAAATTTAATAAGTGTTACATGATCCTTATAATCCCATTAAAGATGTATTTTGGTTAAATTAATAAAAATTAATTATTAGAACTCTCAGAAAAATTAAATATCATTATCAAGGGACAAAAAAGTTCTTTGATGTATGGTTATATGCTAAATCAATTAATGAATTAGGAAAAATGGCATATTATTTTCATTTAGGATTTATTTTTGTTTATTATTTGTATATAATTTCTATGTTTTCACTATATTCTTATTTTATATCATAGAACATAACTATTATAAATAGTCCTCATTACCCGATAAAATAAATATCAAAAAAAATTATTTATTTAAATTCAATCATAATAATAATTTATTTTATTTTATATCATTTAAATATAAACTAACCCTTGAATTAACAAAATATATAATAAATAATGCATCGATAAAATAAATAAATAAATATGATATGATCTTAAGCATTAACTACTCATTGAATTATTTAGTACTCAAAGATGTAAATAGACATTAGAGGTAATGACTCAGTGTGTCAAGAATAACTCAAGTTGAAGTATTATCTATTATCATCTCGTAATACATGTCTTTACAACTATATATTCACATGAAGGTGAGGGGATCTCAAGTAGAATGAAATAAAGTTAACAAATTAAATCTGCACACAGAAACCATTGTATAATTTAATTATGATGATATGATACATAGATATAAAATGTTAATTTAGTAATAATTATTTCAAATTCAGAAAAATATAATATTTAAATAAAATAAAATAAATATACCCAAATATATACTGGTCGGCTTAGATCATGATCATTTAAAAAGTAATAAATTATTTAATTTTTAAAATTAAAATATATTTACATGATCAAGAACTAATTTTCAATTAATTTAAAATATTAAATTAGTTTTCATTATTTTTTGACTTCCACTTTTGTTCCTTGAGTCCCCTTTAAAAAATTCAAAAAATAATAATTCTGAATTTCTTAGAAGTTTAAGTTATAAATATATATAATATTATATAATACTATATATATATATATTATATAAATATAAAAATAATAATTGGGGGTTGAGGTTTATGGATACCGTAAGGCACATCCCATTTTACATTTTTTATTTAATATTTTAAAAATAATATAAAATCAAACCCCCATTATAGTGGTATGACATATTTCAAAGTGGGTAGGAGGTGGGCTTGTGAATAGCCTCTAATATTAATATAACATTTTCATAACTATTACTACATATATATAAATTTTATGTCATGTTACATATAAAAAATAAAAATATTCATTGATATTATATATAATTTATAATCACTTGTATATAATAATCCATTGAAATTAATGAAAAAATGAATAATTATTTTAATCCTATCCAACAAATAATTATTTTATATTTTTTCTTTTATGTAATCATAATGAAATGTCTAGATAAATAAAATAACTATGTTCATTTGAATTTAACCTTATTGTTTTTACCCATTCTTGGATATACGAACTCTGATTCACACATGGCCTTAATCATCAGAACTAAAACAAGACCCTTTTAGAATATTTTAAACAATTATAATCACTATAAAAATTATAAATGTGTTTGAAAACTCATATACAACATAGAATATAGAAATTGGATTAACATGATTGTAGTTTTTAAAAAAATCATCTAATATTGAAAAATAATTCTTATATATTTTAATTGGATTAAAAAAATAATTTATTATAATATATTAGATTAAAACAAATACCAAGATTATTTTATATTTTGGATTGATCTCTTCTTGTTGTGCACATCTTCAATCAGATCATTGAGCACCATGACAATGTCATTTATTCAACAATCAAAATGATAAGTCCTCCAGTGATATCCATCCATCTTCTAAAAATACCTGAATGTAATTATTAATATCTTCATTGTTTTCATAAGTGAATAATGTTTATTATTTTATTAGTTTATGTGTAAAAATCTATACCATTATCTCTCTTGAAGATTCAGAGAAGATGGATTATTATATCTAATTACTTATTTTTATCTTAAGAGGATAATTAAATGGAATACAGTTTACATTCAAAAAAACTTAATTTATTTTTTATATATAGGGTAAAAATTAAAAGAATGAAATTTAATTCATCTATTAAAATTTTAACTTAACAAAACCCCACATCACCACTTTCTTAAAAATAATAATAGAATAATTATTATTATTTTAATGTGATATGTAACATTTAAATATCATATCTAAATAAAATAACTATATATTTAAAAGATTTTAAAATACATTACACATCCCACCTCCCTTAAATAATAATACGTATTATTTCCGTTTACAAGTACTGGTCTAAAATCATTTACTAAATAATTATTTATTTAATTGATAATAGTATATATATTTATACTAATATTTATCATATCAATAACATTATTTGAATCCGAATAAAATATTATCCAACCTTAAATAAAAAAATTATTTGTTTCATAAAATAAATATTATATTAAAATATTTTCTAAATAAGTATTTTTTTATTTAGAATTTTTTTATTAAATAAATAAATATTATATTCAGACATCTTGTGAAATAAAATTATTATATTTATTTCTCTTATGTGTAAAAAATGGATAAAATTTAAATCACATATTTTTTTCTTGAATAATCCCATAACTAAATTTACGATCAATATAACAAGAATATATATTATTCTCTAACCTTAGAATAACATTATTCATAAAAATTAAATTCGATTGATTCTATTAATATTTTGGATATATTTATTGTGTGTACTTATATCTCTTTTCACAATGAAAGTATTCCCAACCAACAAACCAAGTGAAATATCTAATAAATAACATTGGACCCATAAGAAAAATTTGGGTTTATATCATGAAAACCTCATATGAACACTATTTTACAATGTAATACCTTTGTTAATAGACTTATCAATAAATAGAATTCATACACATATCATCCTTATATTCATTGAACCAATATTTATTTAATTTTGTGAAATGATTTTTCAAGGATACCATGGCCCTGGAATTTATTCAAATACTTTCATTTCATCTAAGCTATATATATATATATATATATATTCATCCCTTAACTGAATAGAGATAGATACTATCTTTTACATTACATTAACTTAATATCACTCATGTCATACATAATATAATCTACATTTCTGTAAGTATATCTCATCATGGTTCATATCCAAACATCAAAGTACATGATTCACAGTATATGTTAATAACTATACCAAGTCAGAAGAATAACAATTACTCTCATAGATATGATTTCCATTTACACATATAATACATGAAACAGCTATTAGTGGGTCAATCCTTATACAATCCCTTTTTATACATCACCATACATTAATATTATGAGAATATGTATCAATGATCTTGATCCTTCAAAACATGATAATAAAAATTGTTAGTGTCTAATTAAATTGATGTATATATACCATAAAACTTATATTTTAGAATATCATCATGGAATATCTTCATTATCAATATATCAAGGAACTTTTGTGAACTATTTATGTTATAAAAATTTTCAGGAACTTATCGCATAATATAATTAAAATTAAATTCAATATGTGATAAAAATATCCCATATATAAATACATGATCTTGTAATCAAAAGAAAAAAAATCAATTGGTTATAGGGAATGAACTCTTACACTAAAAAAAATAATGACCATCATGTTGTTGTGAAACCACTATGAAATGGAATTTTGTTATGGGTTCATAAGGAAACGTCACCCTAATTTGGGAAAAAATGCATTCTTAGGTTTTAAATACTTTATAAATAATTATAATGGATGAATTATTATGAAATAGTCATAAAATTTATATTGATTTTCTTTTATAATGACATGTTATAAACATTCTTTTATGTATCCTTGAACAAAGAAAATGGTGGATTCTTTGATATTGGTACCCTAGTATATTTTACATATATAAAATTAATGTTATGAGATATCACAGTTTTTAACAAAGTAAATATAGAATGATACGGGTATTATATTGAGCTATCATTGATTTCCAAGTTAAAAATTCCATATTTTATTATCTTGAATTAGGATCTTGGGATATCAAAAATTAGATCAAAAATGTTCAAATTAAGTTTGCATTAATTTATTATTTGAGGTATTTATATATTAAAATAGTTCTCTATAAATTTTTAGGTGTGTCATGTTTTTGTTTGAGAACAATAAACATAGAAAATTTTGAGTAATGGAGTATCCTTGTATGAATTCTTCATATATTCAAATTGAATTTTTATTTTAAAAAATATGGAAAAATCCCAGGAGGTTGTTAGGGATCTAAAGTAATAGATCACTAGGTAATTCCAAAGATTAATTTTTTTCATGTCCCATGGAATAGAACTTTCACTAGAGAAAATTTGGAGACGATTATATAGATTTCCCTTAGTGGGAAGGAGGTTCTCTATCATATTTCATTTTTATCATGTGTGATTAATCTATACATTTTGATTTATCAGTCTCTAGAATTCCCAAATGCAATAAATGATGGTCCAATGTATAGGAAAATATCCACAAAGAAAATTGACAAGCTTCATTGTTTCTATCTCAATTATAGTTAGGCAAAGACTGTAAATATCATAAACAAAATGTCCACTAAACATTTCTTGATCTTCAGAAATGTTATAATTACCCACTTCAAAAAAGGAACAAAGTGAAAAATTCATTGATCCCAAATAGTCATAAATAACCCCCCCCCCCCCCTACATAATTTCATTGAAATTTGTCTCATCATTATTCATCTTGATACCTACACTCAGAGACTCCAAAGCCGTCGATTAACCCTAAATATTTATTGAAACATTTCCCTTATCCTGAGGGTTTTCTATTAATATGTCTCAATGTAAACTATCCACACCACCTCCTAAAGAAGTCCCTTATACCTTATATTTTTATATAAAAATCATGGATTTAAGATAACTCATGATCACTGGAGAACCCACATTCCTGCCCTAATTATGTAACTCCTAAGTAATCTTGAAACCATCCAAAAAGGACAATATGAAATTATTATATTCATCCAAAAAATCATCCACATTCTCAAACAAAATCACCAGAAGTTGCTGCATGTTAATGAAAATTAGGCGTATTCCCTTGTAATTCTTGAGAAAGATCAAAAACACACTCACCCATTATAATTTTAGGAAAGTATGGTTGATCATGTCACTTTCATCATTAATTCAATAGTAACATTTGGATTCCATATGAATTCCTTTTCCTTGAATCATGCTATGAATGGGAATAGTGGTGGGTCTAAATATCCACACCAGGAGGTTGTACTTCATAGGTAAGACATATTTACAAGTCTCATTCACCCAATATTATAAACATTGTAATGAATTTATAAGACACCCAAAATTAGTAGCACTGAATGACCTCGATTTGGATGGGAAGAATACATAATGGTTTTCCTTGTCAACAAAATTGAAATTGGATAATATTCCTTTATTATCCTCATAAATAATTGTATCCAAGTTCCTTAGATTTGTTGGTAGATCAAATATATGTGCTTGTTTTCAATCAAATTTCAATAATTTTATGAATTTTTCAATTTAAAAATACATTATTTTCAATGTTTTAATAATTTAAGGGTAAAATGGAATGTGGAATTGAAATGGATTTAAAAGAGTGAGAAAATGAGATTTTTAATTGAAATTATTGTTTATAAATATATTGATTTCTTCATGATTTTTTTTATAACTATTTAAATAAATTTTGTGTGAAAATGTAACCAAGACCTAGTAGGACTTCAACCAAGGTCGGTCTAATACTTATCCGGCCACACAAGGTGAACCAAGTAACCAAAATATCCCCAATAGGTCTCGTAGGAACCAGCTAAGTGTATGGGGGTCAAGCCCATGTGCGGCTCATGGTTGGTTCCACCCAGTGGGTATAGAGTGATCCCGAAGGCTCGAGAAAGATTTGTGTGTGTTGCATCCCACATGTTGTGTGTGTGGTGAATCCTGGAGCCCACCATAATGTGGTATTTGGGATGATTGAACATAAGGGGTGGCTTATATGTTCTCGCTCAGCGTCCCACCATTTCACGGTGGTAAGTAAGCTCCATCGCGATCCACTGTAGCCACCACTATCACTCTCCTTCCGCTTCCCCACTTCACCCTGTGCCTCCTACCTATATTCCAGTGCCTCACCACTACCACTATAGCTCCACCCCCACACCTCTAGGGTTTCGTCTTCTCTCTTAAAAATCCCACCACAATAGTTGCACTATATCTTTATTCCCTCTTCCTAACCTACATTTCTGATGATGCCTCTGAAAGATTCTCCTCTAGAAATTTTGAATGCTTCAAGAGATGAGGATGTCTCATGGCCTCACCATAAACATCCTAATCACTATGCAAGCACCCTAAGGATTCCTACTCCACTCTCGCACCACCTGGGTGCCATGGATGCCCCATGCAGACCCACTGTCGCTTGTTGTCAGACCGCCATTACCATCCCAAGCTCACCCATATCACACTGAAGCCACCACCCACCACCTCATTCTTCTCAGACCAATCTGCATGTTACTACATGAAATCCACTACCAGCATGGCCAATCAATCCCCCTCTGACCATGTTGTTTCCAATATTAAAATATGTAGCCACTATGTACACTACTTCCCCATCCTCTTATCCCAAGGAACTTTTGTCTTGTCGCAACTCTCAGAAGTCATCTTCCACCCTGCCAAAGACTGCCACTGCCAGCTGCCACTCCCTATCCACTGCATCTAAAGCTTCCCTATATGTAATCCATTTACATGGGTTCACCCATGATTTTTGGGGGTTTAATGACATGCACAACTCTTCTATGATTATTAAGACCCCTCTATTTTCAAAGGGATCTTTGATAAAGGAGAAGGACAATTCCCCCCTCCTCCTACCAATATAATGAGGGCACCCCTTCTTTCTATTTCATTTGGTCGGCCACCGAGGAGGATATCTCATCCAAGGAGACATGTTGCACCATATTATTCCATCCCAATTTCTTGTTTTTAGTTTTCCTTTTCTTTTTATTTATTTATTTAGTTTTATATTTTATTTTAAATTTTAATTAGAATTATTCATTTATTTAAATAAAATTCATGCATTTTTTATAATTTTTTCCAATATTTATTTTTATTAGTTTATTATTTAAATTCTTCTCATTTAATAATAATATTAATAATAATTATTATAAATTATTGTTATTATTTATTTTATTGGTGTTATTATAAAAATTAATTTAATATTTTTTTAAAAATTATTTTTCTTATTTTTTTTATTTACCTTAATCTTATTCAATTGAAATTATTTTCTTAATAATAATATTTATTATTATTATTACCATTATTATTATTCTAACAATTTTTATTAAATATATATTTTAATTTCTTTTATTTTATTTTATTTTATTTTATTTTAATCTCTCTCTCTCCCAAAACCATTATATTTTTACCATATTCTTGTATTATCTCACCCCCATTATTTTTAAAATATTATTTATTTTATTCTATTCCATTTATTCTTCCAATATTATTTTCTTCTTTCCATTTCCACCATTTTGATCTCTTACTCTCAAAAAATGAGAGGCTAATTTCAAGGCTTGGCTTGGGGGAGGTCAAGGTGTTCTTGAATTTTTATTAATGATTAATTTTAACATTGTAGATATAATTGAGTAGCATGCATAGTGAGGGAATGTCCCTAATTTGGTGACTACATTCCAATTTCATGAAACTCAATCTATTCCTATTATTTTATTTTATTCTTTTTTCCTCTCTCTATCTCTCTATTGGTTAACCCTTCACATGATAGAAGTTGAGTTAATCAATGGATCAAACTACATAAATTAAGTTATGTACTAGAGGATGAAACCTCCCAGTCCAAATAGTGTCATAAAAAATGATTAAATGAGGATGTACAGTTAATAATAATTGGGCGTTCAATGATATTACAAAATTTATAAATAAATAATAGTATTCCAAACATGATATTTCATGTTTCGAGTGTCAAAAATAAATAAAACACATAAATAATAATAATAATTAAACCATAAACCAAAAAAACCATGTGCTTTCTCTTTAATATATTCTATTCATATTTTAATATTTGTATAAATTATAATTTCAATAATTTCATGTCATTTATCAAAAAACCAAAAATATTGTCATTTTTTTCATTAAGCACTTAAAACCATAAAAAAAGATATAACTTAAGTGATTTATAATAAGTAAGGGAAAAAACTAAAAGGCTCCCCAAGTGAAATTACCCTGGTCTGGAAATGTGTTGAATTATAATAAAATAATATTTCTTTTTTCATTCCCCATGATAGGCATGTGTCAAAACTAGCACAGTTTTTGAGGATCCAGTCAATAGTTCATTCGCTTTTTCTTTTTCACATTTTTGATAGATTTAATTTCTTTTATACAAAAACTAAAAATATATATTCAAGATATTTTCAAACGAACATTTCATTAATTTATTTAATAGTTACTCATATTTGTAAGAAATAGTAGTTGAAGCACCTTGTCCTGAAAAAGATGGTGTTTCATTTTGGAAAAGGTGGAGCAAGAATTCCCATAGAAAATTTTCAAAGAGGAAAAATTTGATCACCACATCTAGGATCTCATGGAGACCCTCGATCAACCAGTTGTTGAAGGATTGGCTAGGAAGTTATTTGAATTCTAGGAATACTTCCCAAAATTCTATCAATATGTGTCCAATTCATAAGAAGTGTTCTCCTAATTCCCTCTAAACTTTTTTGAAGATGTTCCACTACAATATTTCTAAGAGAAAGTGGAAAAATACAAACACATATATGATATTAAAGAGATTGAATAAAAAATATAGGTTCTCAAAGGAAAAATGGATTGGATATTTATATATTTACTAGAATAATCTGAAGAACATGAACATAAATATGAACATGAACCCGAAAATAATATACTTTTCAAACTAGAGTAAGTAAAGGAAGAAGACTTTCATGCTAAGAAAGAAGTATGATATCAAAAGGGATTGGATGAATTTAAAAACTAATGTGAGGAACTTCATGATCCTCCCAAACACTAAAAAGAATAAGAGTTGGTACCAGTTAAGGAGGATACCACCCATGTGGTTTAATTTTATGTGAGAATAGAGGATATTCACTATCTAATTCAATCCTCTGAGAATGTATTACAAGAGGCACTTACCACTATGTCATTGATTTAATATATACGAAGCTATGGATTTGAAATTTTCTCATCCTCTATCACTTCATTTGATTTTATTGAAGTTGAATTGTGCATCACTCCATACTATTTGGAATATACAGATTTAAATAATCATTGTAATGCCTTAGAGGAAGATGAAGAGACTTTACTTTCACCTACTGAGGAACACATGGAGCACCCTGCTTTTGATGAACTTACATTTTAGGAGCCCTATCCGGAAACCCAATTAGATGATCATGAGGAAATCATAAAAGAGGATTACTATACCAATGAGCATAAATTTATTATTAAAATTTCTTATTTTATTCATGTATAAATCATGTTTACTTTCCCTCTGATTATTAAATGCATGTAATCCCTATAAATCTTGCACTGGAAGAGAAGAAGGTTTCACGAGTAGCAACCATGAAAGATGTTGATTCATACTTGATCCTACCCCCTCCATGCAAGATATACCAAATTGTAAAGGGGGTATCTAGTATACTCTATCTATGAATCATTCCTCAAGAAAAAGGATGAATTACAAGTTGGAAAAATCCAAATGTGGTGGTTCAAATCAAAGAAGCTTCATCGACTATATAACTTTGGATAATAGATGTTACTACCCACTGGAAGAAGTTAACATCCAGGCCCCATGTGGGGGATCATACTAATAATTATCCCACTCAATTACTTCCATGGAATAAATATTTTAAATTATTTTCATTGAAGTAGTTCAATATATAGCACACTCTCTACGATAATTTTTATCTATAATGACATGATCCTTGGGCTTAATTGTGTAATTTTCATTTATAGTTTCATAATTGAAAAATTCAACCTCAATGGAGAAGTAATAAGATGACTAAGATTTAGGGTAAAGGGAGTTGAGTTTTTTAATATTTTAAACTCCCAAATTTTTTTCCTCTTATCATGTTTTGAACATTTAAGCTGAAATTATATTCCCACACTTGAATTCATACTTTACTTGAATTATCTTGGAGAGATGAGTTTTAAGGAATTATTGGATTCCTTGTTTTATATTTTAATTTTAATGAAATTGAATGAGTAAAATAGAGAATTAAGTGAGTAAATTAAATATTTGATATTAAATAAGACTCATTATTGGAAGAAATTGATTGATTCATGTAAATTAAATTTTCCAACCATTTTTCATGTTATAATTTTATTAAATTCATGTGAATTTATTTGTATTATCATTCATCATGTGATATTCCAACATTATATGTCCATTAAAGAGATGCTTTCTATAACAAGTACTTCTTATTTCTTCTTGAGCGTATTTCTGGAGCGATGATGGGAAATATAATTGACCAAAAATTTCTTTTAAACGTGGAAAATCCATGAAATTGACAAAAAAGGTAAATTATTGAAGCATATTTTCATAGCCTGTTATCCTAAAAAGACCACAATCACATCAATTCTTCTTTAGAATATAGATATGATGAATGATCTTTAGAGGAATGAGACATTATTCACGCTACTTTTTTCCATTACTTCCCTTCTCTTATTATTTTCATGATATTTTAAAATTAGTGTTTGGGGGTGAAGGGAATCATGGTAAATGGGATGACTTATATTGTAAGGAAGAATTTTGGGGGTTATTATTGTGTAAATTATAAATATGTAACTACCTGAATCCGGAGCCACACAACTGGTGCCTCGTACCGGGTTCGCCACATGAACTCAAGCGTGTTTCACCAAACGCCAGAGGCTGATGTGAGGGCCTTGGTGAGTAAGTGGAGAAACTATGTCCTATTTTGGTAAAGTATGAAGAGGGAGAATAATCATAAACAGTAGATGAAGCAGTAAATAGCATGCAACAACTGAACTGAATGTAAAATAAATGTCTGATATAATAATAATGATGTAATATGGTACATGTATCTATGGAAAGCAGTAAACAAAACAATGTGCTGAAATAAAACTGAAACCGAAATACTAAATGTAAACAGCATCTCCAGTAGCATCATGTACCAAATCCTGGTCCCATGCTCTCCAGCTCTATCCAGCAATCAAGTACCTGACATAGAATGGTCACAATCCCTATCTACACCTGCAACCATATAATCAGTTTAGGATGAAAAGCAGGACCCAAACAGGGTGTGAGACTAATCCCAGTACGCGACCACCACAAGATTTGTGCCCTACTATCAGTGAGTGGTATAGAAAAAGTAAATCTTAATAATGCAGTAATAAATTCTACCAATTATCATTCACATTCAATTAAATACACAACAAGGGAAAACTAGAAATGTTTTCTATTCCATTATAATCAAGTAACACAACAGGTATCTAAAAATACTACCTAAACACAAGTAGTACAAAACCCAATCTTGTTCTTAACTTGGTGGAATCGTCACAACCAACCATCAACATTCACACTAACTCTCTGGGTGGCTTAAACTAGCATACCCATATAGTCTAGTAAACAACAAGGCACAGACACTCTGGGAAGATCTGACGTTAATTCCCCTATGGTCTTACAATGATAGCTACAGACTCTCTGAGGAATAACTTATGTCTAATTTCTCCTATGGTCTCGATGCATGGGTAAACTAATAACACTATTGGGAATCACAAAGTCCTATTCCCGTAGGTCTTTCGTATGAAACTAAAACCAATAGACCCTCTAGAGAAGCACTTAATCATATATTCCCTCTTTGATCTCCCTCACCAGGTTCTCACAGCCCTGAGCAGTCCAGTCGTGCGTAATCGACTGTTAGCAGCCCTATGTATGTTAAACAACTACTTGGCTAATAGCTACTATATTTCAAAAGCAGGAAACACAAGCAATCAGGGATAACAAGAAACTAACAATTGCAATAGGGTTGCCTCACGACAATGGTGCCAAACAGCGATAAACAACCAAATGGGAAAGGTAAACACCCATGGGGTGATCCTCAAACATGCAACCGAGCATAAATTTGCAGCAATTCATCATAAACTAACAAGAAATCTAGGACAGTTAGACGATAGGATCAAAATCCTATACCCGGGATACCCAATACATGGGTATCCGGCACTTTTGCAACCAAAACTAAAAGAACTAAAATGTAGGGCATCAAACCACCAACCTCGATCCTCTGATATTGATATACTAGAACCTCGGCCTGTGAATCAGCCTAGAATAGAGTAGATCTGCAAAACCGTCTTAAATGTTCAACCTTAGATAACTTACACGAGAGGAGGAATCAGGAAACTAGGCTAAAGAAGAATGAAGAACTCACCACTGTGATTCTTCGGCAATTTATGATGTGGAACCCACTGGGACCCACTAGGACACCTGGCATAGGAACCCAGCGATACGGCCCCACAACCTTGCTGCAGTGGCAATCCCCCAACCCATCGCTGCAACTGGGACCCCATGTGACACTTGGCTCAGGAACCCTACATATACAGCAGGTTGTTGCAAATAGCTGTGTTGGTCTGTGGGGATTGTAATTAGTCAGATGACCCGTTTAGGCATGTGGGTGGGCCCCACGTGTTTGTGGGGAAACTGGTGGTACCTGGTGGGCTAGGACCCGAAGTCTATGTTAAGGCGGGGTGCATGTGTTGTCATGGGGACCCGGTTGTCACATTTGGTATCAGAGGAGGAACCCAACATTAAGTGCATGGTGCATTGCCTGGTTTGTGATGTAGGGCCCACAATGAGGGTGTTGTGCTCTAAAGGGGGGGTGATTGTAACATCCCCAAATGATAAAGGGTTAAATGACTAAATGATATGACTCATGTCAACAAGGTGCACCTTCCTTTTCGGCAGCCTGTCTGATTAGAACCCCATAGTTAAGGGTGCCTGACCTGGAGTAGTGATCAGGATGGGTGACCACCTGGGAAGTTTCTCAGGGTGTGTGTGAGTGAGGACAAAACACACTGGAAAGGACATGTGTTGGCCTGTGGGGACTTTCATTAGTCAGATGACCCGTTCAGGCATGTGGGTGGACCCTGGGGTGGGCCCCCACATGTCTGTGGGGCAACTGGTGGTACGTGGTGGGCTAGGACCTGACAGCCATGTTAAGGCGGGTTGGTTGTGCTGTCCCCGGGAGCCGGTTGTCACAAAATAGTTGTCAAATCATTCATCGTACTATATTTTTTCCCCTCTTCAATATAAAAAATAGAAAATGATAAAAAAAAATATGATAAAAATTGGTTGAGATTTTGGAATCAAATCACCATTATTATACCGACGGTTTATATCCTATGTGGTTATGTGGTATATGTGAGGTTTATTCTAAAGCTTAACTTTCTATGAATAAAAAATGAAAATATTATTTGAAAAGACAAATGGGGTATAGAAATAGAAAAATATCAAGTGAGGGAACAAACCATTAATTATTCTTGAACTGATCATGATCTTTGATTTGATTTTTGGGGATGTTCTGAGTTGTTAAAATATAATGGGTATAATTTCATAAAACTTTTTACTTTAAATATGATGATTTTTGCATTAATAGTTAAACCTTTTCTATGTGCCTTATTTTTTTTTAAAGCATCAAATCCAACTAACCTTAATCCTTAATGTAATTTGAACTTGCATTACAATTCCTCATTATTTTGTGATCCTTTTGTCTTTAAAAATGGAGAAAGTGGATCCTTTACAAGACAATGGAAAAGAACCATGTTATCATGATATGATCATAACTCTAAATCAATTTTATCATTACTAATGAGGGAAAATAATACATTGTGAGGTAGATCATGATTTGGAATGTTTAATAGTAATTAATTGAGGAACATTAATGAATAAGAGGGTAATTTCCATCAAATTGAAAATGGGAAAAAGTAAAATGCATGATTTGATTTTTTTTCTTTAATAATTGACTAATTAAATGATATTTTATGTGAATTTTGAAAGATTGGGTTAAAAGTGATCATCATTAGATGTTATTTAATTTATATTTGAATATTTGAAGAATTGGGGACTATCGATCTCCCATGATGAGATTTTATTCTGGATGAAAAACATGGTTTATGAGTGGGGGTATTTCAAAGGCCAAATATAAGTGCATATTTTTAATCTAATTTAATTATTTTTTATTTTATTTGATATAAAAATCCTTGACTTTCAATGTTTTAGTAATTCATGGGTAAATTTAAAAGTGGATTTGTAATGGGTTTAAAAGAGCTGAAAAATGTTTTTTGAATTATTGATGAAATTTTTTATAAATATTTAAATAATATTTGTGTAAAAATGTCACCAATACTCATCAAGACTTCAACCAAGTTTATTCCACTACTTAGCTATCCCACACATGGGGGACTAACTGGCTAGACCAGCCCCATGAGGGCCCAAAGCAACCAGCTGTATAGATGGGGGTAAGGCATGTGCACGACTGATGGGTGGTCAAGCCCTATGGGTGTAGAGTGAGACCAAAGGCTCGACTTCTGGTTGTATGTGTCATGGCCCATGTGTCATGTGTGTGGTGAATACAAGGACCCACCCCATAGCGGGATTTGGGACAATTAAAACTGTAGGGATGCTTATATGTACTTGCCATGTGTCCCACTATTTCGATGTGGGACATGAGATCTGCTAATCTCTATCATGGCTACCACATTCACTCGCCATCTGCTTCCCCACTTTTCCTAGGGCCTCCTTCCTACATTCTAATGCCTCACCGTTTCAACCTCATATCCATCACTGCACTTTCAGCGCTGCCTCGACCCACCTTTGAAGCATGCCCCCACTGTTTCTAGAGCTCTCTCCCCCCATGGCCTCATAACCATTCATGATGTTTCCTCTTCAAGAGAATCCTCTAGCCACTATAAAGGAAAGGCATGAAGAAGTGGTCACTCCGTATAAACACCACAATCTCGATCTCCATTCAAGAAGCCCAATGTTATTTTATCTACTCCCGCACCACATGGGCTTTATGTCTTCCCCACAATGACCCACTACTACCTCTCATTTTACTAATGGTGTCATCCCATGCTCACCCACATCACCTAGAATCCAACTCATGCTACCTCATCCAACTCATCCTGAGCCACCTTCTGTGCCACGAATTCCAGGACCACCATGGAAATTTGAGCCTCCTCCATCCACTTTGAAGGTTGGAGGAGAATATGGATCTTCCATACACACTGGTTCCTCATACCCTCATGATGAGATGTTTCTATCATGTCATGGCTCACCACTACTCATCTCACATGCCACCACTAGTTGTTAATCCTTTTCCACATTCGTAGAAGATTACATATATAGAATCCTTCCAGTCATGTTCACCCAGGGTATGTGGGTGTTAAATAGCTCCCATATGTCTTCTGGGGATCCCCCCAACATTCTCAGGGATCTTTGTGAAGGAGGAGTCTATAACACCCAGACCCTAGTTTCCTAGAGTCGGTGCATTATTACATAACATTGGAATGATCACAAGGGATAAAATCCTGAAAGACTAATCAGTTTAGTATACATGGAAGTACTAGATACATTCATAAGTTTTTAATTAAATTATAAAATAAAAAACAAAAACAAAATTGTCTCTATTAACCACATTCGAATCCCTTATACAATCCCTGCAGGTCAGTCATAATAAACTTTTTCACATCCGAGAAGAATAAAACATAGAATGGGTGATCTCGGATGCTCAGTAAGGATAACAATATAGAAGAAATATTCATAAATAAACATAAACAGTTAAGGCAATGTATAAGACTAATACATAAGCCTTTCAAACATAAAATTCAGCATAATATGGAAAATACAAATCAAATAATGCAATTTACTTATTCACATAGATATTCTACTAGTTGAATAATCTCATCCAATATCAATAGCCAATTTCTTAATGATGGAATGCATAATGCCATGCTTCATAACCACATAGTCAAGGCCTCGTGCCAAGACCAAATATAAGATTTTATTAAGGCCTTGTGCCAAGACACTAGTTTGTCTCATGAGTCCTACCGATACATCAAGGTGATATAGCGGGCTCCACCCGTCACTTATTATGTCCAATGAATTCCTCATATGAATAAGTTTAAACATAACATAAACATTCTTATTAAAATTAGGATACGAAATATCAAAACATTATCCATAGACCATGAATGGTAAAAAAATAACACATCCATATTCAATCAAATCACAAAACCTTCAATGGAAAATGGAATATTTGTATCATAATAAATCAACAACAAACAAGTTCAAATTCCATCAAAATATGTGGACATAGATGAAATAAAAACTATTTGAATGAAATACCTCTTTCTTTTTGAAATAATTTAAAAGTCACATAAATATAAAATAAATCATTAATTTTAAAGATATTCTTATAATATTATAAGGAAATATTCAATGGATTTATAATGGCATAAAATAGCCACACCTGTTGTATAAGTCAAAAAAACATTCTTTCCGTAATTTGTCAAAAAGGTCATAAAGTACCTTGTTTGGAAAATAATAGAAAGATTCCATTATAAACATTTTATTAAAAGTCAAAAAAGGGTATAAATTAATTTAACCCATAGTATTGAAAATAGTAAAAAAAATTGAAATACATGTTTAAGAAACACAAATGTGGATGATAAAGAGGTCCTAGTAGATACTGACATGTAAAAAACCTCGGATAATAAAGAGAATGTAAAATTAACCCTTACCTTGTTCTTTTCCTTGGATGAGTGTATGTTAACCTCTTGTATAATAGTTAAATAATTGTTATTAAAATATACAATAACCACATACATAAATATTATATCATATATGATCTTCTAATATCGCTCTGTTAATAATACATTAGTAGTATCATTGTTTCGGGTGTTAACTGATTTGTATTCCTTTATATATTAGGTTACATAAGTCATGTTTGATATAGATAGGATTTATTTGACTCATATCAAGAATGATATTAATTTTTGAACTCTTATTTTTAATCATAAAATAACAATTATTTTTGAATGATTACGATGGGTAATGAATCTCGACCCGTTCGTGGAGACGGTTATCTGTACGTACGCAAGAGAAGCAATATCATTCTATTTATGGTGAAATAGTTTTTAATTGAATCTTATATCATATATACAGAATCATTAACATATTATATTTATTATTTACAACAATTATTAATAATTATTATACCCATACAAATAATGAAGTGTTTGAATAACAAACTACACCACGATGTGGAGACGGTAAGCCGTACATACACATGTTTGGTGACCTAGCATTCATTGTATGGATAAAATAATGAATATGGTTGTACAATATTTATAATAACATCACAGTATGTATAAGGTACTGGAGTTATTATTTTGGAATGGAAACAACAATGAAAGAGAAAGTGGAAGAATAAAAGAACTTTGAAAGATGTGGTGAAATTATTACCTCTTCTTCGGGTGTTTCCTTTTCAGTTGATCAAAAGGGCATATTAGGTTGGATTTATGATCAAAATATGACCTCTACGTCGATGTTATGGTAGTTGGTAGGATATTTGAGTAGGTTTTCTCCGATCCAAATGGTTTTGGAGATGTGATTTTGGAATAAGGGGAAGTACTCTTTTATAAGAGAGGTGAGGATTACTTTAGAAAAAGATTGAAATGTTATTTTATTATACAATCATATTCGGTCTATAATGGATCCAAAATGATTTATTCCAAGGATAATGTTGTTATGGGTCGACCACCTCTCAACCAATTGGTTTTAGACTGGTTTAGGTCACCATTTTAACCATGTCTTTTAGATTTAACTCTTGGTTAAATAGTTTAACATTAACCATGTCTCCTTGTATCTTCATATTTTATAGTTAATAAATTACTATAAAATGAAAAGAGAACCCCAAGTGTTTCATTAATGAAATATCTATTATTATATAATTCCTTTTCCCAAAACCTATATTTTGAAAACTATTATATCATTTAATAAAATAGTATTTGTTTTAAAAACTCATTTATGTCAATTTTGACACTATTTGGTATTTTGTTTTTATGAAAATCATAACAACATTATCACTTCAAAAAAAATTAAACCAACCCTAAAATATCATATTAACCTATAAAATAAGTTTAATTCATTAGAAGTATCAATTTACATTTATTTGGATCTTTATAATATCAATTACTTTAATTATTCGATAATAAGGTATTTAGTTCATTATCATTATATCAAAAATACATTTAATTATTTAATGTCTAAAAATTATAAATAAAATACCATTATGTAGGAACTATTTTTACCATTATAATGAATATTAATTGTCGAATTTACCATATGTATAACCCTATATTAATAATGATTTAGTTATTAAACATTGAATTTAACACTTTTAACTCTTCTTTAACTAAAAAAATAATAAATGTCTTAATCTAATCTAAGTCGACCAAAAGGATAATATTTTTTCATAAGGTTGGTTTTGGTCTAAATACACTTATCCAATAGAATTAGGACATGTTCTAGGTAAAAATATTATCATTTCTACCTTTAATTACCCTATTTACTTTTAACCGTAGTAAATAAAATCAAAAGTTACTATTCACAAAAAAAATCGTCTTATTGAACCACATTATACTTACTGAGGTCAATAGTGTCTCTTGGATTTTTTAAATTTAATTCACATAAGTGGAAAAATTAAGTTTTATGCAAATTTGAAAATGCGCAAAGAAGGTTGGTAAAAGACGGTAAAAATTTCGATAAAATTTTATATATCTAACATTATTATAAAATAACTCCAATGAATTACATTAAAAATATATAGGTATTATGTCTCTATTTTTACCAAATATAAATTTAAATAAAATAACTAATTAATTAAATAAAATTTCAGTTTTAAGCATAATGTAGTGTCTTTCCCTATTCCTCAAAAAATGAATGTTTTCATAAAAATAAAAAAAATTCACTATAAGCTAATTTTGGTATTCAGAATCCAAAAATGAAGCCCATTTTGAAAAATAAAATTTTTAAAATTTCAAAAATTATGTATTATTATTAATAATGGATAGTTTGATTGGTCATGGTGTGTTAAAACTCTAAGTTGTGTACAACACAAGCTATTTAATTATTCAATGGAAAACGTACTGTGGAAGCTTGGGGTGTTATATTATCCATTCAAATAATTTCATCCTCAAATTTTCTAGAATATTACTGAATAAAATTATTGGCGTGGTTCTTCATCATGAATTCCTTGGGATCCCTTGTTGCCTCTTCCATCTTATGGTTTCTTCCTAGAAATTTTATCATACATGTCGCCCAGTTTCTCAACACTTGTTCTCTAGTTTCAAGATTTCTGATAGGCTCTTCGCAATAAGAGAGGTCGGGTTCCAATTCTATTTCTTCATAGGTGAGTACATGCATTGGGTCAGGCATGTAGTTTCTCAACAGTGATACGTGGAACACACCATTAGCTTTAGAGAGACTTGGAAGCATTTCCAAAAGGTAAGTTAAAACCCCAATTCATTCTAGAATTTCAAAAAGTCCGATGTACCTAGGAATTAATTTACCTTTCCTACCAAATCGTATAACTCCCTTCCATGGAGATACCTTCAAAAAAACATGATCTCATACTTGAAATTCCAAATCCTTCCTTCGGTTATCGGCATAGCTATTTTTATTACTTTGAGATTCTTTAATGTGGGTTTGGATAACCTTCACATTTTCCGTTGTGTCCTCAACAAGTTTTGGGCCTATGAGGTTTCTTCCACCAACATCATCCCAATAAGTTGGTGTGTGACATATCTTGCCATATAATGCTTCATATAGTTCCATGTGAATACTTGAATGGATGTTATTGTTATAGAAAAATTATACCAGAGGTAAATATTAATCCCACATACCATAAATTTCAAATGAGCAAGATCTCAACATGTCTTCTAAGGTTTTAATAGTCTGTTCTGATTGTCCATCAGTTTGAGGGTGGTAGGTAGTGCTCAAAGGAAGTTCAGTATCCAAGGCCTTCTGAAGACTTTTCCGTAATCTATATATAAAATAAGGATCATGATTAGAAACAATCGATAGGGGTACTTCATGAAGTCTTAAAACTTCATTAATATATAGTCTTTCTAGACGTCCAAGTGGAAAATCTTCTCTTATAGTAAGAAAATGCACTGACTTGGTAAGAATATCAAAAATGACCCATATTACATCATTTATTCTAGGAGACTTTGGTAGCCTCAAAAAAATCCATCATAATACCATCCCATTTGCACTCAGGTATGGGAAAAGGTTGCATGACTCCTCTAGGATGTTTTCTTCCAGCTTTCACTTGTTGACAAACAATACATCTTGACACAAAATCAAAAATATCTCTATTCATGTTGTCCCAAAAAAAATGTTCCTCCAAATCTCTATAAAACATATTGAAACAATGATGTATAGATAAATTATAGCGATGATCATCATCCAACAATTCCCTTTTTAGATTAGGTATATTGAGAACACAAAACCTCTTCCCAAATTTAAAAATTCCATCTTCATATATGAAGTCACTCAGTCTAACATCATTCACAGCTTTAATATTCTTTTGAAACTCCTCATCATCAGTCTAGGAACTCTTTATCCTTTCTAGTAAAGATGGTTTGGAAACCATTTGAAAAGGTATTGATGTTTCACCTTCCATGGTTATTCTCATATCCAACTTTACTAGATTTATGAAAATAGGATCCATTTCAACTCTCATCTTGTTAAAAACTCCATGATCCTTTATGCTCATAGCATCGTCCAACTTATTTACCTTCCTTGGGTGGTAGTGTATAGTACAATCATAATCCTTGAGTAGTAAATCCATTCTCTTTGCTTCATTTTGAGTTATTTCTATGATAAAATATACTTAAAATTCTATTTATCTGTATATATCTCACATTTTTTACCATAGAGATAGTGTCTCCATATTTTTAGAGCAAACATTGTAGCTGCTAACTCAAGATCATTAGTGGGATAGTTTTGATCATTAATTTTTAGCTGCCATGATGCATGTGAAATAACTCTATCATTCTGTATAAGGACACAACCAATTCCTTTATTTGAAGAATCACTATAAATAACAAACCCATAATTCCCAGAAGGTAGAGTCAAGATAGGATCATTGACTAATATTATCTTTAGTTCTTAAAAACATACTTCGCATTCTTTTTCCCAAACAAATTTAACCACTTTACGTGTGAACTTGGTTAATGGGTTATCCAACTAGGCAAAATTCTAGATGAAATGTCAATAACAACCTGCAAAACCAATAAAACTGTGTACCTCAGTTATACATATCAGTGCTAGACATTCTTGAATTGTGGTGGTCTTTGAAGGATCGATAGAGATTCCATCCTTAGAGACAATATGACCAAGAAAAGAAATCTCCTGAACCCAAAATTCACTCACTCTAAACATCCCATATAATTCATTTCCTCTGAGGGTTTTTAGAATAGTGCGTAATTGATTTTCATGATCTTTGTTGCTTTTTAATTATACCAAGATATCATCAATAAATAACACTACAAAGTCATCAAGATATTCCATGAAAACTCTATTCATTAGATCCATGAAAATAGTGGGTTAATTAGTCAGTCCAAAAGGCATTATTGTAAACTCGTAATGCCCATACCTACTTCGAAATATAGTTTTCAGAATGTCTTCCTTCTTCACACACAACTGATGATATCCAAATTGAAGATCAATATTTGAAAAATATTGAGCACCATGAATTTGTTTGAATAAATCCTCAATGTATGGTAGGGGATAATTGTTCTTTATTGTTATAGCATTGATCTCCCTGTAGACAATTCACAACCTCATAGATCTGTCTTTCTTCTCAACAAAAAAAACAGGGACTCTCAATGGAGTAACACTGGGTAAAATAAACCCCTTATTACTCAATTCCTCTAGCTATTTCTTTAGTTCCATTAATTATCCAATGGAAATTCTATAAGGGTTCTTTGATATAGGCCTTGAACCAGGAATTAAATCAATAGAAAACTCAATTTCTCATTCTGGAGGATGTCCAAGTAAATCCTATAGAAACACATCAATGTATTCTTGAACAATAGGTATATCCTCTATTCTAACATTCCTTTCCTCACCCATTGTAATTTCATTCTTTTCCTCCCCAGTAATTTAATTTTGTAGAGCTACTGGGGGTGGATCTAGATAAGAATAAGGTGGTGACGTTTCTACTCTAAAGATAAGGTTTTCATTATCATCCTCGAAAATTGTAACCTCGTTATTCTTACAAAAAAAATTGTATAATGGCCTGAAACCCAGTCTATTCTGAGGATTATATCAAATTACATCATGGGTATAACGATGAGATCAGTAGATAATGAACAGTTATATACCATAATAGGAACTAGTTAACAAATCCTTGTCGCAATTATACTTCACTAAAGAGTTTTTACTTACAACTCGCTTGTTAAATCAAATTGGAAATATCTAATTTTCATAGCAAACTTGGAAGATATGAAACAATGAGATGATCCAGAATCAAATAAAACATTGACTAAACATGGGGAAACCATCAAATTACCTGCCAAAACTTATTTCAAGGCTTCAACCTTAGCAGTAGTGGTCGCATAAGCATAGACTTTCTCCCTTGTCCTTTTCTGAGGTATGGTTTCTTGGCTCTTAAGACATTCATTTTCATAATGCCCCATTTCACTACAATGGTATCATTCAACATTTACAGCCTCTTTATCACCCTTGCAATCACGATCTTGGTGAATTTTTTCACCACACTTGTAACAGACTCTCATTCCCTTTAGGAAGGTATCAGGGTTTTTCTTCACACAGTTACTACAGGATGTATATTCAACTATTCCCTTTTCCCCTTATTTCCATTTACAAAGAGTTCAGCAAATATCTTGTTCTCATTCTTTTCATTAATGTTGTAACACTTGGAGAATTCCATTTCTATATTGATAGTGCATGAGAATATATATTCGAACGATGATAAGGATTGTGAGACTAATTCTCCATAGAGAAATAGTTTTGACCCATCAATGAATCGATCAATCTTACTCATTGGGTTACTTATATAATCTACTTCAAGCCTTGCTAAACTTGTAAAGTTAGCCTCATACTTTGGTACATTCTCATCCTCATTTTTCCTTAGTCTCAGAAAATGTCTTTCCATATATGATACTTCTTCATCTTCTTTCTATTTTGAATTAATGACCACCATTTATCTGTATCATCCGTGAGGTGATAAACTGCCATGACAACTTTTTCCCTTTTATTTCTCATCAAAGAATGAAATATTTTCTCAAAGTAACTTATCCATTTCACAGCTACAAATGAATTTGTTGTCCCATTGAATGTTTGTGGTTGTTTCCTCATGATGCAGTCAAACATTGTTCTTCTTAATTGTGAATCAGTGTGCTCTATACGGGTCAGGTTATTATTCAGAACCTGAGTGAGTTGTCCCAGTATGGTGATAATCTGATCAGCACCAGTTGCATCACCAGATCTGCTATAATTATCTGAATTTGGAGGGAAATCCCTACATGGATTATGAGCATTGATATGGTTTCCATTTTTCCACTAGGTTCCATTTCTAAATAATTCCATATAGTATATTAGTTTATGAATCGAAATACATAATTCAAATCTTGTAAAATAGTTAACATAAATTGAACAGTTTATGGATATAATCCATAATCATAAAAAAGTTTTCTTTGAGGATTTATATACGCCTAAATCCTTCATAATGGTTTCTAATGAAAGTTTTAATTATCCTAATCATATCCCTCGGGAGTGTCATAACCAAGAGTGCAGCAAGACCCATTGTCATGTACCGGGATAACCCAGGTCAAGCCAGAAACTCCATATTAGATTTTTCACTCCTAGGTACATCTATAACAGATCCGCCTCATTCTTCTTATATCCAGACAGGGATTTATTCCTTGGAAAAAACACAAATTCTCTATATTACCAATATTATAGGATGATCTTCTACACTAATCCTCAAAGTCTATCTTAGGTTAATGTTCTCTAATCAGAGTTTTTTTAAATCTAGCCTCCAAGGTTTGTACTAAACTTCCTCCGATACCAACTGTAATGACCAGACCCTAGTTACCCAAAATAGGTGCATTATTACATAACATTGGCATGATCACAAGGGGACAAATCTTGAAACGCTGATCAGTTTAGTAGCCTTGGAAGTATTAGATACATTCATAAGATTTACATTACATTATAAAATGAAAAAAAACAACAACATTATCTCCATTGACCACATTCATATCTCATAGTCTATACCTGCAGGTCCGTCATAATATACTTCATCGCATTCATGGAATAATAAAACATAGAAAGGGGTGAGCTCAGATTCTTAGAAAAGATAACAATACAGTAGAAACATTCATAAATAAGCATAAACATTTAAGGTAATGTTTGAAACTAAAACATAAGCCTTTTAATCATAAACATCAACATAATATGGAAAATCTAAATCAAGTAATTCCATTTACTTATTCACATGGATATTCTACTAGTCGAAAAATCTCATTAAATATCAATAGCCAATTTTATAATGATGGAATGCATAATTCAAGACTTCATAACCACATAGTCATGGCCTCATTCCAAGACTACAAACAAGATTTTGTCAAGGCCTTGATCCAAGACACTAGTTTGTGTCATGAGACCTACTGATGCATTGAGGAGCTATAGTGGGCTCTACCCGTCACTTACTAAGTCCAATGCATTCCTCATATAAAAAGGTTTAAACATAACATAAACGTTCATTTTAAAACTAGTATATGAAATGAAAATACATTATCCATAAACCATGAATGGTATAAAAATAACACATCCATAGTAAAAAATATCACAAAACCATTAATATAATATGGAATATTTGTATCATAACAAATCAACTTCAAAAATTTTTAGAATCCATCAAAGTATGTTGATATAGGTGAAATGAAAATTATTTGAAAGAAATACCCCTTTCTATTTTGAAATAATTTAAAAGTCATAAAATTATAAAAGAAAACATTTATTTTGAATATATTCTTATAATCTTTTAAGGGATACTTTGAAGGTTTTATGATGGTGGAAATTAGCTGCACCAGCTGTAGATGTTAAAAAACATTCTTTCCTTAATTTTTCTAAAAGGTCATAATTACCTTGTTTGAAAAACGACAGAATGATTTCTTAATAAAAAATTTATAATAATTCAAACAGGGATATAAATTAATTCAATCCATGGTCTATGAAATTGTAAATATGTTTTGAAATACATTTTTAAGAAACACATTTGTGGATGATAAAGAGGTCCTTGTAGATACTCATGTATAAACAACCTCATATAATAAAGATATTGTAAAATTAACCCTTACCTTGTACCTTTCCTTGGTCAAGAGTATGTTAACCTCCTTTATAATAGTTAAATCACTACAATTAAATTATACATGAACCACATACATAAATATGATATCATATAATATCTTCTTAATATTTCTTTGTTAAAAATACTTTAGTAGTATCATTGTTTCAGGTATTAAATGATTTGTATTACTTTATATGTTTTGTTACATAAGTTATGTGTGATATAGATAGGTTGTATTTGATTCATATCCATAATTATATTAAGTTTTAAAACATTATTTTTAATCATAATATAAAAATTATTCTTGAATGATTACGATGGGGAATGAATCTCATCGCGTTCCTGGAGACAGCAATCCATACGTATGCATGGGAGACAATATCATTCTATTGATGGTGAAATCATATGTAATTGAATGTTATATCATACATAAATAATAATTATCATGTTATATTTATTATTTAGATAAATTATAAATCATTATTATAACCATTCAAATAATGAAGTGTTTGAATAACAAACTACACAACGACGTGGAGACAGTAAGCTGTACGTACACAGGTATGGTGACATGTCATTCATAGGATGGATAGAATAATTAATATAGTTGTACCATATTAATAATAACATCATAGAAGGTATAATATATAGGAGTTATTATTTTGGTATGGAAACAAAAAAAAAGTGGAAGTGGAAGAAGAAAAGAACATTGAAAGAGGTGGTGAGATTATTACCTCTTCTTCATGTGTTTCCTTTTGAGTTGATTAAAATGGCTCTTTAGGTTGTATTTTTTATCAAATTTGGGCCTCTACGTCAAAGTGAGGATATATTGGATGAAATTTTGGTATGGGTTGGCCGAGCCAAATGGTGTTGGAGGTGTGATTTTGGGAGAAGGGGAAGTACCCTTTTATAAGAGTGGGGAGGGATACTTTAGGAAAAACATGAAATATTTTTTTTTTATACAATCAGATTCAGCTTATGATGGATCTAAAATGATTTATATCAAGGATAAGGTAAGTATGGGTCGAAATACTCTCAAAAAATAGGTTTTGGAAAGGTTTATATCACCATATTAACCATATCTTTTAGATTTAACTCTTCGTTAAATAGTTTAATATTTTCCAAGTCTCCTTGTATCTGTATATTATATGGTCATGGTGTGTTAAAACTCCAAGTTGAGTACAATCCAAGCTATTGCATTATTCAAAGAGAAATGTACCATGGAAGATTGGGTTGTTACAGATTCAATGTCCCACATTTTACTACTAATATATAGAGGGCTCCCTCCTTTCTATGGTATCATGTCGAACGTCGAGGAGTAGGTCCCTTCCAAGGATCCATGTTGCACCATCTTCCTCCCCCCCAATTGCTTCTTTTTATTTTTTAAATTTTTGTTTTTTTGTTGTGTATTTAAATTTAAATTGTATTTTGAATTCTTTATTTAATTAAATAAAATTCATGCATTTTTTATAATTTTTCTCCCCCATTATTTCTTCTTATATTCTTCTTTAAATTCATCTTATTTTATTGTAATAATTATTAGAAATTATTATTATTATTAATTTTATTATTATTATTGTAAATATATTTCTAATATTATTATTTTTATATTATTTTCATTATTTCCTTCCTTATATTCTTCTTCTTCAATTGAAATTATTTTATTAACTATTATAATAATAATAATAATAAATATTCTTATCATCATTTTTATTATTTTATTTTTATTTATTAAATATTGATTTTAATTTATTTTCCTTTCATTTTTTATAGTTTATTTTACTCTCTCTCTCTCATCCCCATTCGATTTGAATTTTATTATTCTATTCTCTCACCCCCATTCTTTATAAGTTATTCATTCTTTTATTTAATTGTATTTCTTCTCCCCATATTCTTCTCTTCATCCAATTTCCACCACGGTGATATCATACTCATAATAAATGAGAGGCTGACTCTAAGGCTTGGCTCGGGGGGGGGGGGGTGTTCTTAAATTTTCATTAATGTTGAATTTTATATTTTTAGATTGAATTGAGTATCATGTATGGGGAGGTGAATGTCCCTGGTTTGGTGAATTACCACCAAAGACATGAAACTCAATCTATTCATTTTCTTTTATTTAAATAAATTTTCCATCTCTCTACTAGTTAAATCTTCATACAATAGTAGTTCAGTTAATCCATGGATGAAACATCATTGATTGATCTAGGTTCTATAATATGGCACCTTCTAGACCAAGGACTATCATCAACCTTGATTAATAGAGGATGCCAAATTAAGATTTCTTAGGCATTCAATGATATGCTACTATTTCTAAATAAATAATAGTGGTACCAACCTGATATTTCATGCTTATATTATCAAACTTAAATCAAACTAAAAATGGATAATAATGATTGAACCATAAACCGAATCCCAAAACAATGTTCTTTCTTCTTAATCCATTTTTTTTGATTTGCATGTTAGTATAAATTAGAATTTCTATAATTGAAATTAATTTTTCAAAAACCCAAAAAAATTTCTTCATTTTCATTAAGTGAATTAAACCAAAAAAAAGTGATAATATAGGTTATTTAGAAGAATCATGTGAAATGATCCTAGTCATCCACTATGTTGTATTAGGGAAAATTTAATATTTATTTTTTTAAACCCCATGATAGGTGTGTGTCCTTTATCTTTGATTTAAAGAACCTCATTCCAAGATACAAACACCCTGGGATGTAAATCATGTTCGTGGAATAATAATTAATCTAGAAACAAATTTATTTCAACCATATGATCCATCTTGACTACATATGATGTGTCTCAATGGAGGCTGGAAATATCCTCTAATGAGTGTAACTCACATAACATTTTTTTCAAAATTCATATGGATTGATCCTATAAATAACCTATATGACATGGGGTTTGGGCCACCAATATAACCCATTTCATTTTTTCTTACATACATTTAACGTATTCCTCAAGATATTTATGTTTAATACAAATTTACTCAAAAAAATAACCCAATGAAACCAAATCACCTGGTAAAATAGAACTTCATAGTGAGAGAATTATAAAACCCCATTGAGGATATTTCCAATTTTTCTAGTGAACACTTTATGAACCTGATTAATTGATAAAAATGTATTTCCATCCAATAAAGAACATTATTTATAAGATTGATCATTCTCTTGGAGGATAAGAACTGGTTGTTCTACTCAGTGAAAAACCCTAATATACTATCAACCAAACTATCAAAATATTATATATAAATTCTCCTTGGATAAAATGGATCCCCTAGGTAGATCATTAGAATCTATCATCAAGGAAAAAAAATTATAATTATCAATTAAACTAGAACATATATTAGATCATTTATTAGAGATGAACATGTTTCTCTTCAATCTATTAATATACCACCCACTATACCTATAATAAGTCTTAATTCTAGGAACCTTTTAATGAACTAAAGAATACCAATCTGGAATAAGAGTATATCATTATAAAAAATGATATGTTATATTCCATTGAAGCTATATTATCCGAATAATGAAACCACATCCTTGTTTGTGATATAAATGTTGAGGTTACTATAGTGTATGTCTAGAAGGAAAATAAAAAAGAATTGTCCCATAGTTCCTCTTAGATAAAGACTATTTATTAAATTGATAAAGCCAAACATTTTCCCCACTAGGGATATCAAAAACCATGGTAAGGGGAAGATCTGGAAAAAATAGGTTCTATTACTACTATGAGAAACCTCATATTTTCATCACTATTAAAACCAATATCTATTTAATTTTATCATAAAATATTTCTATATCATTTTTTACCATAATTTTGGTCCCTTCAACTTTTTTATTTATTTCAATCAGTATATATTAATCCAACCATGGGCATACATGAATTTTTCTACCAATAACATAACATTGTATCCATTTTGAGAAAAAGTTGGGTACAATATATGATATTAATTCATTGAAAATTTTCTCAAGTATTTTTTATGAAAATTTACATAACATGATATCCTGGTATTGGTTGAGGGAGTTCGAATGAGGCACTCTATGAATTAGAAACAAGCTAGTAGCATAAGTGACTTTTGGGAGAGGTCCCCCTTCAAAATAGTCTTGGGATACATTTATCACTTCTCACTTAATCAATTTATAATTATCAATGTAATATACACTAGGAAACCTATCATTGTTAGGGATACTATTAGGGTTAAGACTATAAATGGATCTTTTGATTTCCTCTGATAAAGAAATAGATTCCAACATTGATTTCCAATTATCATCAGTGACATAAGTAATAACACTAAGGATTCATTAAATATCATCTTCAACATGATATACATATTCCATAAAATAAGAAGGAACTCAAAAATAGAAGTAAATTTTAAATATTAATAGGACCAGTTGTCTATACATCACTGCTAAATTTCCCATCTATAGATTTATGCAAAGGTTTCTTATGAATTTATGCTCCCTTTTAAATTCATTGAAAAAATATAAATACATGTATCTCTTTTAATAATAATAATTATTGATTTATATATGGTTTTCCATTATTTCATGAGGATTAACTATGATTATAATCTCTATTTTTTATGGACTGGAGAATGTAACAACATCCCATCTAAATTTTGATCCAGGTATAGTTGGCTTATCTATTATTTTATGATTTCAAGATTTGTGTCATCAATCAGATACCTAGAAATCTACTAATATATATCAATTTCTGACCACATGATTTTGTTTTTAAGGTTTACCCATTAATGAACTTATATGATATTATTTCACAATGAGGTCAATATTTTCGTGAGGCTACTATCAGGAATCCATAGTTCATAGACGAAACAAATTGTCTATCGATAAAAATGTTATAAATATTAATTACAAATTGAGAATGATATGAGGGATATTATTTAAAATTTAAAATATAAGCATTCATAAGACTAGATACCCTATATAGATTCACTAGGAATCTATCTATCTATCATTATATTCTCTAGATAAAACACTTCTTGTTTTACCAATTATGGTTATCACCTATTAATCTGTGTTCTAGAAAATTATTAACTGATGGAATGTATTTAAAGTACCTTATAATGTTCCTAGATAATTTCTTTCAACCTTTTTCTCTAATTCCATAGGTATAGTATAGACCTTTTTATACCTCATGTTTTTTTTAAAAAGAGAACATTGTGTTTGATAGCGTATGTGATACTCAACGAAGAAACCAAGAAATGATTATTCAAAATTTATTTCAATAATCTAACCATAAAATTGGAAGAAATTAATATGATTAAATAATTTTTGAAATATATACATATATATATATATATTCTACTCAACATATGTGTTTTTATAAATTCTTAGTAAATAGTCACTCAATTATTTTTACTGTATTCAAAGTATTTTTCATCAAAAATGATTTTTTATTTCTTTCTATGGAAAATATTGTTATTATGTTATAGAATATTTTGAAAGTGTTTTTGATAAAATTATAATTTTTTACATAATCTTATCAATGCAAACATATGGTTAATTTTAGTATTTTTTTGGAAAATGCATATTTTTCAATGAGTAGAGAAAATTACCTTTTTTTATATAAAATTATCAAATTTTCTTAAAAATTATGTAATATAAAAGTAACAATATTATATTAGTTTTATTTCAATGTATCATAAGTATTATAACTATTTTTAATTCAATTTTTTATATTAAAATCATCATTATATCATGTTTTTTATGAGTTTATTTTTACGCTTAAAATCTAATTTATAATAAAATTGTTTTAAAATGCATAATGTTTTTCCATTATAATTATTTAAAATAACCACTAATGAGAAATTATATATATAAAAAATTTAGATTATATATATATATATATTTATGGAATAAAATTCATAAAAAGATTATTAATAGTTATAGAGTTATTGTAAAATATTATTCCATCCAATATTTAGAATTTTTGTTGAAAGGATAAAGGTAGACTCAAGCCCAAAACAATTCATGGTGGTTTAAAGTAATGTAAACCCAAATCATCTTCCCTAACTAGGTTAACACACTCAAGGGGAAGGAATCCTATACTAAGAAATTTAATACACGGGTTTTTTTTATGCACATGATGCGAGGAACTTAGCATCCTTATTAGCTTCTACCCAACTGTGTGTAAGACTAATTAGATTAGAAATAATCCCCATGTAGTTGTGAACAAAATAATATATGGCCTAGAGATTATGGGATGAACCTTGACTAGATCTATGGATAATATTGGAATCAATTTCAACTGGGGGGATCATGAATCATTTTGAGAAACACAATTCCAAACACTTGAGCATGGTAGCTACCTATGCTATAAGCTAATCTCCACGTCCAAACCACAAACTAAAATCAATGAAAGAAGATTGCTTCTAATCACGAAGTTCTACCTCGACACTCATGAAATCATTAAAACACATTCTATCAATATTTAGTTAAATTCCATATTTTGGGTGATTCTAGCATACCCATTTTCATTAAGGTGACACCCTTTGAGCTGAAATATCAAAAATAATTTCTTCCATGAGCCTCTGTAGGTATGGGTAATGACCACCTTGTTTGAACAGTGACACCAACTCCATCAATGAGGATTCTCCCTAGCCTTCATAGTTATCCATGAAATGGGGACCCATCATATCTGTCCATGTTCGATTCATTCCATAAGCACCAAAATCGAACCTCCACTAACAATTCCATCACCTTATACTCATGTATACTACCCTCGGCTCCATTAAATCATGATTTAGGAAACACTTCCATAGAGATATCTTCCTCCTCCTACCCCATAAAAACGCTAAAATCATTCTAGATGTCGCATACCCACTCACATTAAAAGAATGTGTGGAATTTTATCTCCTCAATGTGGATATTAAAAAATTATCATTTGGATGCTATATAAACTCCTTTTAGATGCACCCCCTCATCTATGGAAAATACACAATTACGAATGAAATCTTCATAAAACCACCTTCCATCATGCTCATGGGATTATTTTTTATTTAAATTCAACTAACTATATGAATTAATTTTAATATATTGGATTCAATATTAATAATAATCAAAATTAATATTACGAAATAATGTCCACTTTATTTTTAGGGAATATGAATAATAACAATAGTAAATATTTATTACCCTAGTAAAAGTAAAATTGGTAAATTATAGGAAAAAATATAATAATAATAATTTAACAATTACAAAATGGTAAACATTGTAGTATGAATATATAAATATCCCTTTTAATTAAATTATTATTAGATTTATTTATTATTTTTTACATTATAAATGATTAATTAACGAGGGTGATAAAAAAATTAGTTTTTAATATGATGGAAATGAAATTGTATATTTGCGTCAAAGTAAATTTCAATTAAGATATTCCTTTTCTACGAATTATTAAATTATAAAAATAAATTATATTTTAATAAAATTATACGATTATTTAATTTTAATAATTGATAATATATTTTTTCTAACTCTAAATGTAATTTTTATAATGGTTTGAAAACTGTTATTGTAGAAAAACCCAAAATTTCTCAATAAATGTATATTATTATTTTAAAATAAAATGATCAAATATATATAAAATTATTTAAATAAAAAAATTATTATTATTGGAATCCTTATTTCAACTTTATCCAATGGTGATTTCTTCAAAATTTTCTAAGACGGTCGAATTTTTTGGTAAAAAACAAATAGATTGTAAATAAACATTGTGTATTATTACATTATAATGATCAAAACATGATGTGATGAATTCTATAATAGCTATAAATGACCAAATATATGTTCCCCCTTTAAAATAATATGAATTTCATTTTATATGATTAACTTTTTAAAGCCTTCATGAGTCCTCTAAAACCTATATTAAATTTTAAAGGCCTAAATCATTTCATTATAAACATGACTCACTTGAAAATTATAAAAGGTAATAGTTTTGTAATTTTGTCCATCATACATATAAAATAATGAAAACAACCTATATTTTATAAAAATAATGGGAAAACCCAAGAATGGTTTGTGGTTTTGGTTATTTTACTTTATAGATTCCAAAAACTATGTTTATGAAATAATAAATAACTCCCCTCAGTTTTTGTGAAATCTTGTTAATGTTTTAAGGTACTCTTAAATCCACCGTTTTTAATGCTTTTATTGGGGTTTATATCATTTTATTTTGGGGGTAAAGTTGAATTTTATTTAAATGTATGTGATCCACATAGTTTTCCCAAACTGTGGAACCAACTAGTGTAAACCATGAAAATCCTTGCAGTGGGGGTTTTCACAATTTGTCCACAGTTTGACTAAACATGATCACACCTAGTTGAAACTATGCACCCCATCTGAGGGGTGCCTGGTTAGGGTTCACAATTTTTCTAATCATGCTTCCATGTCCTACTAATCACCCTTGCAAGAATTTTTATTTCTCAAAATTAATTTAAAAATTATGTTACTCTTATTTTATCACGTCATCGAACCTAACTTGGTATTACATGAAATTATAGGTCTTGTAGGATCTCAATAACAATTTTTGGATCCTATAAATCCCTAAATAGGAATATAGATGTGTGTTAAACCACATTTTATTCCACTCTGGTAGGTGATCTTTTCATATTCCTTCTCTCCCACTATCTCTTTCTTTCATCAATATGGTTTGTTAGTGCATCATATTTTTGATGGATATAAGTTCCTTTGTATCAAATATTTATTCTAGGATTTTCCTTATATATTCATTCAATGTTTTCAAATCACATTATAGGTGTTTTGTTGTGTGATCTCTATGATATAGGTAGGTCATTCCGTCTAATATTGGAAAATTTTATAAGCCTTCCACTTCTTGATTTTTTAAATTACATTTGATTATATTATGAAAAAATTTATATAAATTGGACTTTTATATGACTTTCTAGGGATGTTTTGGAAAAACCCCCAATACTAATGAAATTGGAAATTGGGTTATCATTTGAAATTGTTGGAACATGTGAAATTGGTTTATGATATTGGTATATAAGAAAAATGTCTAAAGTTGATTGGATAAAAACCTATGATTAGTTTTATTTTGAGAAAGGTTTGATTTGATTAAAACCCCATTATTTTTTAATTGAAATTTTCATTTTGAAATGAGAAATAGGAAAATTGAAATTCAAACTAATATTAATTGGTTTTACCATTACTGATTTATTGATTGACCATATGCAAGCATCGGTTGATAGTGGGTTATTTGGGAAAATCATTCTTGGATGGTAGTTCCCTAACAATAGATTGAGGATGTAAACTCTAACAAAAATATCATCAGGTAAATTATACTTATGATTAAATGTTGATGTGTCCAATTTTTCCTGATCTTGAGGTATGTTTGTACACATATTCCATGACTATTGATATGAGATTTTTTGGAACCTATTACTTGAAACTATCGTACCTCAAGGAAGATAGACTTGTTTCTTATACTGATTAAATTGATTATATATTTTTTTTATTTTCAAATAGATTTACTCAATCCTAGTGATTTATATAAACAACTTTATATAAAATATTTACTTAAGACATTGTTTGAAAATCTCCCCCATTGGAAATGAAAAGCATGATTTTTTAAATATACAATTGTACTTACATGGGTGTTTTATTAAAATTTGAAATTATGATTGGGTTTAATTTTATGTAATACAATTATGGAACACAAGGTGAGACCCTAATAGTTCTTCTAGCTCACACCCTACATTTACCTTCAGGTTTTTGTAGATTTTTAGCTACCCAGTTTGAGTAATGGAAAAGTGCCCCTTGGAAGAGGATCATGATATTGACCCTTTGGGATTGGATTGTTTATACCATCATTTATTTAATTTTATCCTTTCTTTTTTATAGTACTTACATGATGTAATATTTGGTTTTTTATATACCTATTTGACATTTGGTACTATCTCTTTTAGGAGTTTTCATTGAGCATACTAATTTCTATCTATTTCTTTCCTTGTTTATATAGAAAAATAAATCCAAATTTTATCCTCTATGATGTTAGGTTTCTAGTCACCAACTCATTGGGATCATGAATTCCTTTATGATATGTATGTGTCATATTAGGTATCAGGTTACCAGGGTTTCTAGGTTAGTTCGTGAAAATGTTTTGCCATAGGTTTAGGTTTCTCATTATTCCTTGATGTCAGTATGAAGTTCAATATCTTTTTTAGTTCCTATGAGAAACTTACAAATGAGTTCTAGTCTATCACTCGTCATAGTGAACATTATGTTTCCATGAGTGGTTTGGGAAAGGAGTCTTGAGTGTTATTTCTAGTGTTCCTCTACTTTAGATTTGGATAAGTAGAAGCACTAATCTTGTTTTCTTAATTGATTGTATTAATTTCCTTGTTTCTCTTGTTTAATTGTTGATATGAGTAATCTATTGATCCTTATTTATTTTTTTCTTATGTTTTTTAGAATCATGATTCTGATAATAGGTATTTATGGGATCAAAGAGAAATCTTCTGATGAACCATGGTGAGAAAATCATCTCATGGACCAATATCTGGTTGATATTATTGTGTGTGCTATCTAAGATATGAGATTAGAACATACAACCATTCCTATTCAGGATCCAGCTATGGAACCATAGAGTGGTTATTTCTAAAATTGTGTTTAATAGATATTTTTCTAAAATATGTCATCATTCCAAGGTTGTAATAGTCCTCATGAGGCTGGGGATTGGCTGAGCAGGATTGATCATTTTTTTATTTCTTATAGTCATCTGATGAAATTAAAGTGAAATACCCCACCTTCAAGATAGAAGGACTTAGAAGGATATATTGTAACATGATAGTGAGGGATAATAAGCATTAGGGAATAGATTGGAAGGGAATTAATATTATTTTCTTGGATCAGTTTTATCCAGAGTCTATGGTTTTGGAAAGGGTTGTAGGTTTTTTTAAACTTGAGCATGATAACATGATTGTGAAACAGTATCAAAATCACATTATTGGGACTGTGTAGTTTTCACATGAGATTAAATGAAATGAGAATATTAATAATCAATAGTATTATTTGTTAATTAAGTCAAACATTTATTCTTAGGTTTTCATGTTGAATCTCTCTTCATATACTAAAGTTATGGATATGGCACCGATGATTGAGTGAGATTTGGATGGTATGTCAGGTTTGATTAGGGTTCCTTTTTCTTCCAGTGGTAGTTCCTCCAATTCTCATAAAGCGAATAGAACTTGTGATGAGTATTGTTGTAGAACGTGATCATAGGATTCGTGTAGACCTCATACAGTTCCTAGAATAGGATATTTTACTTGATTTTAGTGTGGAAACCCTAGGAATTTTAAGCAAGATTTCACTAAGGCACCCATGATATGTTTCCCCTATAGATTTTCTGGACACATTTAGTAGTTTTGTTATATATTTTCTTCCCCACATATTATCACGTGATCATAAAAACAAAAAATTACAATAGTAAAATCACATTCTTTATGATACATGGGGATATATCCATAGGCATACAGAATACAGCTTCTTTATTAAGTGGAAGAGTCTCAAGAGGAATTAGATATTGTTCCAGTGAATGTTAGAGGTACCATCACTATAGAATCATCTTTAATGACTTATTTATTTGATATTAGTGTATCTCATTCATTAATTTTGAATCATGTTGTGAATGTGTTAAATTAATTTATGTAGATTTTATCTTAGGTGATGGATATTACTACATCTCTCGAAATAAAGAGAGACATGGGTATTGATTTTCTAGCTAGTGTCTACCCTTTATAAGATAATGATCATACATTGTATTTTCTAGTTCTCATCATAAAACTTCTTGAAATCATTTTATAGATGAATTTGATCATTTATAATAAATCCCATGTTAATTAATATCTCTAATGGGTCTTCATTACCTCTCTTGATGGGGTGTGTCGTGTCCTTTAGGGACAATGGGACCCAAATTGAGTAGAGATAAACCGCTTATCCACAGTTGGGGAAATTAATATCAGTGTTTTCTTTTTACATGGAGATATAATCCTTGAGTGATGATCTCCCACTAGTTTTAAATGATTTTATGGACGTTTTCCCTTCTGAATTTTTTTTATCCAAGGTAAGGGAGGTATAGTTTTTTATTGATTTAGTACCAAGTACTCAACTTGAATCAATTACTTCCTACCACATGGAACCATCTAAAATGAAAGAGTTAAAGACTTGGTTGGATGATCTTTTAGAGAAAGGATTTATATGCTAGAGTATTTCACCATGGGTGGCACCTGTTCTCCTTTATAAGAATGTCAATGGGTCACTTCCCCTATGTCTTGATTACCAAAAACACAATCGAGTCACGATAAATAAGAATTATATTTTACCATAAATTGATGACCTATTTGACTAGTTAAAACATTCATGGTGGTTCTCATTTATTGATATACGATTTGGTTTTCACCAAGATATTATAAAGAAATATCATATTCTAAAAACTACCTTATAGAGAAAGCATATCTATTATGAGTATCTTGTTAGAGAATTTGGATAAACCAATGATTTTAAATTATTTATTGCTATGATGAACAAGATTTTCTATGAGTATCTTGATACATTTTTGGTGGTTTTTTTGATGATGAAATTATTTACTCTGTGTATTAAGAGGATCATGTGTTTCATTTTAGATTAGTTCTCAAACTTTTGAGAAATAACTAATTTATGCCAAGCTATAAAAATATAATTTTTGTATTCAGTATGTGAAATTCTTAGGAATAGTGGTCTCAGAACATGGTATTTTGGTTGATCACAAGAAGGTGAAATATGTTTTGACATGGGATAATCCATGTAATGTTTTTGAGATTTGGAGCTTCTTGGGTTTAGTAGGATATTTTCAGTGGTTCATAAAGGATTTCTCGAAGTTAGATTCCCTGATGACCGCTCTAACTCATAAGGGAGTAAAGTTCATTTTGGATAATAAATTAAAGAGTTATTTTGTTGGGATGAAATATAATTTTATTTCTTCTCCAATTCTTACACTTCCAGAAGCCAAGAAGGGATATGTTTTATTCTAGGATATATCAGATTCAGTTTTGGGTGGTTTTCTTGTGTAGGGTGATCATGTTGTTGCCAAAGGATCATGGCATATTAGGCCACATGTGAAAAATTATCCAAACCATGAACTTGAAATTTCTGTCAAGATGTATTTTCTAAAGATTTGGTGGAATATCCTTTTCGTTGAAAGGTTTACTATGTATCCTACCACAAGATATTGAGATATATATTCTCTCAAAAATATTTGAATCTCTTCCATAGGCATTGGATTGAATACCTATAAACTTTTTTTCAATATTTTCTATACCTTGAGGAAAGGGAATATCTTCACAAATGCTTCGAACAGGAAAATTATAAACTGTACCTGTAATGAATCATTGGAATAGAGGAACTTGATGTCTATTTTCACATTTTCATATTGATGTTTGGAAAAAAGGGGCTGAGGGTTTCTTGGCTAGTGTTATGTTGACCAATGCTCTTCTCGAGACGATTCCTCAAGAACAATAACCTGATGATGAATTATGTAGCATTAGAGACTCTCTATAGTAGGGAGATCATTACTGAGCAGTCATTCTAAAAAAAGGGTATTCTGCATTTTTAGGATCATTTTTTTGTGGAGTTAGTGGTAAGGGGAGATGTGGTGGGGGATTTTCATAACTCCCAGTGGTTAGTTCACTGAGGAACCACAAATATGTTTTATTATATGCGGCAATGATTCTTGTTCCTAGGTATGAGATGGGGGATTTCATGTTTTATCTCTCATTTCTAATGTAACCGACAGGTCAACGTCAAGCACCAGATACCTTCATGTTTTATTTATCCACATCCAATTCCATCATAGAAGTGATATGATATTTTAATGGACTATTTGGTTGGGTTTTCACATCCCCATAGAAATAAGGATGTAACATGGGTTATGATTGATAGTTTTTTCAAATTGGATCACATTATACCCATTCACGATTCAACCAATTTTAAGGAGATGGGAATACTCTATGAGAGATGGATTATTCATTTGTGTGGAGTTTAATCTTCTATAGTATGTGGTAAAGATCCCCATTTTTTCTTCTTGTATTTGGAGTGGCCTTCAGGAGGCACTGGGATCTCATGTTTGTTTGAGTATGGAATACCATATGCTGATGGATTTCCATATAGAGAGATATACAATGATTTTTGTTGATATCATTTGTTTATATGTCCTTGATTTTGGTGGATCTTGGGATGACCATTTGTGACATCTTGAGTTTTCATATAAATATAGTTACCAATGCAAAATTAGAATGGCACCTTTTCAGGACTTATATGGATAGCCTTTTACATATATGTGTTTTATTTCAAATATCGAAAAAAGTTTATTGATTGGACTGGGCTTGGTTAAAGATATGATAAAAAATATTATGTTGATTCATCAAAGGATGTTGGTGTAATAGATCTAGTATAATTCTTATACTAATCGTCAGTCTAAACCATTGGAGATTTCAGTTTGTGAACAAGTGTTCTTGAATGTTTCACCACATTTAGTTTATCAAAGTATTAGGAGGAAAGGGAATCTCACTCATAATTTTTGGGACCTTTTGATATTTTTGAGCAGGTGGAGAAACTGGAATTTCATTTGGCACTTTTGTCGTATTTTATTTCGATACAATACATGTTCCATTTATTAAAACTATGAAAGTATCTTTCTTATCCATCTTATATTCTATGATAGAGTAATCTTGATGTAGAGGATAATTTATTGGTGACTGAGCGTGAAATTGGGATAGTTGTTTCTAAAATGAAGGTACTTTATTGTAGGATAATACCTCTCTTCTAAGTGCTATGGTATCACAGTTCTGATTTTCATGAGATGTGGGAGAGATATGAATTGAGTTGAGAGTAGTGGCCTCATATTTTTTTGTATGAAATATTATTGATGGGGATTCTAGGTATATAAATCTTCTATGGTGGGGAGGTTATAACATCCTATAAATATTTTAATGAACCCTTCACTGCACTTTTTTGTTCATGCTCTGTTTGGAATTCATCTCAGGTTGTTCAGGGGGGAAGTTGAAAATTTTGTAAATTTTATGGTTGTGTACATTTGGCGCATGGTTTTGATAAAGAATGTACCCACCCAGTGCAAACCATTAAAACCTTGGTAGTGGTTTTTTTTCATTTAGGAAACTATAGGATATACCATGCACCACTTAGTAGAAATTATGCCCTGAATCAGAGGGGTGGATAGTTATGTCACATTGTTTATCTAATAGTGTATCCCTATCTAGATAATTTCTCCTGTGAGAATTTTTTTATGAAAATTATTTCAAAAATAATACGACCTTTATTTCATCATCTTCATGACCCTAACTTGGTATTATAAGAAATTCTATGTCTTTGAGGATCTCAATAGACTTTTTCCTCTCTTCCATACCCCTTCCTATGAAGATTGAAGCATAGAGAACCTCGTTCAATTCCTCTCCAGTAAGTGATCTTACCTTGTTCCTTATTTCATACCCACTCTTTCATTCCTCCAAATGGGTTTTTAGATCATCAAGTGTTTGATAAATCTAAAATAATTTTTTTCAAATCCTGATTCTTTGTTTGTTTTTTGATCTTTGTTGTCATCTTTCATCACTAGAGAATTTTGTTTTGGGTGTTATATTAAAAGATATATGTGATTAAGGTAGGTGATTCAATTTAAGATTGGGCAATTTTATAACCCTTTTATTTTTTGATTGTGGAAATTTATTTCAATTAAATAGTGAAAACACAACATGATGTAAATTGGAATTTGATTTGACTTGGTAGATATTTTTTAGGAAAACCCCTAATTTCATTAGAATTGGAAATTAGGGTTTGATTTGAAATTTCTAGAACATTTGAATTTGGTTTCTGAAATTTTTATTTGGGAAAATTTTCTTATATTTATTTTGATAATAATCAATGATTTATTTTATCTTGAAAAATGAATTATTTGATTAAAACCACATTTTAGGTTTTTAATGTGAAATTGTCATACTGAAACTGGAAATGCAAAAATTTTATTTTAAACTAATTGGAATTATTTTCCCATTATTTATTGATTTATTGATAACCCGTATGTCTTTTTAGTTTATGGGTAATTTTGGGATATGACCTCTAGTATACATTTCCCCTATCAATTTATTGATAATGAAAACTCTAAAAAACACTAGTTAGGCAGATCGTATTCTGGGTGGAATGTTGATGAGTCATGTTCAGCCTGAGCCTGAGGGATGTGGGTACACAAATTCTATGATCAAAAATATGAGAGTGTGAGGATATTATGACTTGAAACAATCATACTACATGGCAGATAACCATGTATATTTTTTTGATTATTTTCATCATATATTGCATTGATTGTGAAATTTCATTACTCATACCTAATGATTTATATAAACTAATTTATATGAAATGTATACTTAATCAATTGTTTGAAATGCCTCCATAATTTGAAATGAAAGTATTTTTTTAATATGAAAATATACTTCCATACTATATTTATTAAAAATTGAAATTATTATTAGGTTTATTTTTGTGGAATCTTCTTATTAAATTCATGGTGAGAACCTACATTTATTTTATCTCACACCCAAAATTTTCCTTCGATCATTTGTGGATTTTATACTTCTAGGTTCAAGTAAAGGAAAAGAATATATTAGAGGACATGGATGTTCATGACTCTTTAGGCCTGGTGTGTTGATTCCTTCCGGACGTTGAATTTAACTTTTCTGGTTTGTGGAACTTTGTTGATGTACTATTTGGGTTTTGATACACTTGTTGGAATTATAATAATGTCTATCTTAGAATTTTTATTTTAAATTACTAATCTGTATTTGTTTTGTCTACTTATTATGTGGAAAAACCATTACCACATTTATCCTGTATGATTCCAGGTGTTAGTCACCAACCCATATTAATTAAGAACCCCATTCAGGCTATATCGGTGCAGGATTCAGTATCATGGTTCTAGGGTATCTAAGAAGGTTCATGACATTTTTCCTCTAAAAACCCACCCAATATCTATAATTTCTTCACTAAAAAACCTTAGAGAACATACATACTCTAAAATCCCCTCTCTAGAGCCCTCTCATGGTTCCAAAATGTTCACAAGATGATCCTCCCCAGATAGTGTAATCACCCTCTCAAGGTATGGAATCTCCCTCTTTCTTTTTAGTCATGAACCTCTTTTATGTTATTTCACGTAATTTCAATTTTTTCTTTTTCGTTTATGTTTCTATACATCCATCCAACATCACTTTTTATTTCATGTGAGGAGAAAAAACTTTTATTCTCATTAATAACACCCATGAATCATTATGTACCCCTGTTATATTGTCAAAAGTATCCTACAATTTTTCATACTGCTCTCTCATATTATCAAATCAAGTATCTTATTTGTATTTAAAATTTTTAATATTCTATGTTTATTACTAAATTACTTTATAAATGTCACTCTACCATCTAATTTATGTTATAATAATGATAAATCATTAATTAAATCTCATTTTAAAATTTACCTAATTTATTTATATTCTTTAATCCTACCCTTCTCCTATTTATTCAATAATATTTATCATATTATCCCCTTTATCTCCAGTTCCTAATGATGGTATATGATCTTCCATATCCTACATACATCCATTATGATGTAAAAATTATGAGAGACCCATATCAATCTCATTATTCCCTTCCATGAACATTTATGTTCCCCTATTAGGTTGTAGAAATGTTACCATGATTTTCCATACCAAAAAATTTTTTAGTGAATACCCATACCCATTACCTATAAAGGGAATTCACCTTTACGAACTTATATTTATTTTATTAGGTAGATACATGTATTTATTCAACATTACATGATCATGGAATTAAATATAATGAAATATAAACCTGTTTTGAATGATCTATGTGGAACACTTATGCATGTACCTGATATGAATGCTACGGTTGTGCTTGGAATTATATAGTGATCCAATGAATTAGAAAATGTTTTAATATCACAAGACAACATGAAAGAGATTATGGGTGAACCTAAAAATCATGGAACTTTTTCCCACCATGTTATGATGTCTTCGTGGTTATCCTTGACGTATTTCTATGATTTCATGTTTACAATTTTTACAACATTTCCCATCTTACCTTTAGGTTACCATGTTATATCATGCCTTATTGTTCATTTTAATAATTATCACCAATTTTATGTTTCATTTAAATTCCTATTGTATAACACTCAATAATTACTTCATGATATTATTATTTTATATCCCCTTATTATGGTTTAAAGGTCACCCCTTTCTTGTGTACATCCGCGGGTTATCCCATGCAGTTTTATAGGACATATGATTTCTATGAAAATGTAAAGTCATTTATAAATAAGGTCATTAAATCCCATGTTCAGGTTGTTCTTATACGTACCTAAATCTAAAAGAAACTAGGCTTCTTGATCATTGTAATTTTAATCTGTGTAATATTATGTAATAAATCATGAATTATTATGCACTGAAGACGCATGTATTCATAGTTGGTATCAAAGAAAATTTTTTTGATTAGAATTAAAAAACTCTAGAAAAAACCATAGGGATAAGAATAATTGTTTTAAGAAATATCTAAATTTTGTTAAAGTTTAGATTAACTGGTTTCTAAGAAAATGCATCATGGTCTGGATACTACATATGGATGTGGCTCTGGAATATATTCATTTTGGGGTAAAACCCAAATACACTACATTAATATAGACTCAATCGAGTACTGGTGCATGAAAATAGGCCTTGTTTCACACCAGGTTTGAAACTCTTAGGGTATATGCATTAGAAAATTCACAAGCTCATCACAAACCATTATTTATGGAAAAATAATACACATAAGATTATATGTTAGGAAATATATCTTTTATTAAATATATTAAATCCTTGATACTTGTATGTTAAAGAAGTACATGTCACATATAGGTTATCCCATTGGTGTTATTTTATTCACAGTTACATGTTTAATATTTTAAAATTACTCATCACTAATTTTAAATCTATTCTATCCAATGGATTCAAATATGTTTAACAAATTTAATAACCAATGTGATTGTAAATGTGATGATTGTCCAAATGAGATGCCTACAATAATGGGATCTCAAGTAAGACAAATTATGATTATGCCAAGCCAACTATCAAAAATCACAATTATAAGTTGGAACTTTTTTGAATGTGCAGTGATATAAAATTTGAGGATAATGATGTCTCACGTATGTTTATATTATAATGGGGATAATTTAAATAAGATTCAATTTTATACATGTCAAAAATTTTGATATCAGCACTATGGAAAATGCCACAAAGGAACTCGAAGGTGTTTAATGTTTGGAAAATTGGGAAAAGGAAGATATTTGTCATAAAAAATAAAGAGTGTGATGGAAGGTAATAAATTAAATCAATCATCACCTTTTTTTTGTTCAATATATAATGTATAAATGATATGGGAATTATTCGAGTCAATTCCCTATAACCAAGGTTTAATCATAGACTAATAACTTGTGCTATGGAAATCATTGAAGTGTAAGGATTAAAGTGTTTATGTATTTCTATTTAAGGTTTTGTTGAAGAAGTATTTTATCAAAAACATTATGGGTATAAGAATCATGAAATATCAAATAATTCTTATGTATTAGTTCTTCTCTAAATATTTGAAACATATTTTTAATAGTACTTGTAACCTATAAAAGTGATTTAGTTAAAATGTGATATTTTAAAAAAAGCATGATTAAGGGATTAATGACTATTAATATGATTTTGATGTTCGGATAAACCTAAAGAGTCTTGGGGTGATAACCATTAAAATCATTTATACCACTATTGGAGATTTTTTTTGATGGATGTTTAGTGTGATATTTTGGGAAACTTATTAAAGGATCAAATCTTTTTGATTTTGAGGTTATTGATGAAATTTTAGGAGATGTTTTATTGGGGTTGAGGTATATATACCCATTAGGTTTAATATAAATTATTATTTGATAATAATTATATTATATTTTTTGTGGTGTAAGATGAAGTGTGTAAGATGACCTATGAGGTTAAAACAACCTTTAATATTGAGGTTATTAGAATTATTTGGGATATAAGGGTATTTATATAAGGAATGATCTATGTTAATGATTTGAGATTTTTTTTAAAATTTTTGGAGATTAATTTAAAACTCTATTATATAACATTATGATATCCATTTTTTATTTATTAAATATAGGATTAATATATGGTTATTTATTTTTGGATTATGTGATTCGTTAAAAGATTTTTTTAGTGATTTACGTATAAAAAATAATCTTCAGTTCTCATAATTTAGATAAAAATATGACATATTGATTGTTTAAGGGAGGAAATTATACTTTTTAAGAATTTATATTTCCTTATATCACTAGCCTATATGGTAAATTAATTCCTTAACTCTAGTAAATGGATATTTACACAAAAATGTAGTCATAATATGATCCTTTTTGATGAATTGATTGTCATTTTGCGCATAACATATTTATGGTTTTGTGGTCATTGACATTCTCTTGACCATGTGATTTATCAAATTTTATTTGTTATTTGGGGTTATATTTCACTTCCATGTATCTGTTTTCACTTCCCACTAATGTTGTCCTGATTGGAAACCTAGTTATATGATGAACTTCATACTTTCCTTTCCCTATTTTCAAGAGGATGTTTTATTAACCCTTTTTAATATTTCAGTCATGAATAAAAATATTTTAAATTTTAAAATAATTTATTACCAAAATCATGTTGAAATTTAGAAGAAAATTTTTATTGAATGGGAATAATGTAATAGTTTTAGGTTTTTCTTAAAAAACTATGTTTGATTGCATACGTGATATGGAACACCGAACCAAAACAAACAATTATTATTTAAATATGACTATAATATCCTAAACATTAAATTGATGAGAATGAATACAATTAAATAATTTATGAAATTTATATATATATATATATCCAAATTAACAAAATGTATTGAAAATATCTTAGTAATTAATCACTCAATTTTTGATAATGTCTTCAAAATATGTTCTCATTGAAATTGATTTTTTATTTTTATGAAAAAAATAATTATTATTTTAAAGAACATTTAGAAAATTTATTTAATAAAACGAGCTCTATTTTTTTATCATCATATAAAAATTAACATCAGGTGATATTTTGGGAATTTTTTAAAAATACATACTTTTCAATTAATTGTGAAAAATATTGTTTTTATGTAAAATTGTCATTTATATTGATAAACTAAGTAATATAATTTTCAAAATACTTGTTTAATTTGATTTAATGGGAAAATAAGTATTATTTTGTTATATTTAATTAGATCAATTATCGTTAAATCATATTTATACTATTTTTTATTATAATTTTATTTTTAGGATTAAAACATATTTTTCTGAACACAATGTCAAAATGTGTGATGTTTATCCATTATAATTATATAAAATAACCCATATTTATAAGTTATTTAAATGAAATTTTTTTATTATATGTCTATATTTATGAATTAAATTCATTTGATAAATAATACTAGTTATATAGCTAATGTAAAATCATCTTTTCCATTAAAATTAAATTTTCAGAAAACCATTTTCCATCGTGCTCACAGGTTTTATTTTAAATTAGATTATTCTAAATCTATAAATTAATTTTGACTAAATGGATAGAATATTTAGAATAATAATAAATCATATTGGAAAATATGTTCAACATAATTTTTGAACAATATTAATTTTAATTGTAGTAAATATTTATTACCATAAAAATATTAAAATAGTTTATTTATAGTAAAAATATAATAATAATAATTTAACAAGGATAATAAAAGATAATCATATTTGTATGAATATTTATATTTAATTTTCTATGAAATAATATTTAAATTTATTCCGTATTTTTTCACATTATAAATTATAATTTAATGAATATGATAAAAAATTAGTTTTTAATATGATAGAACTTGAATTGTATATCTGTGTAATAACCGGTTCTAATTAAGATATTAATTATTTATTAACTCATTAATTTTAAAAATAAATGAAATTTAAATAAAAATTTTCATTAAGTAATTTTTATAAATGGAAATATATTTATTTTTTGACGTGAAATGTAATTTCTATAATGGTTTTAAAACTGTTACTGTAAAAAAATCTAAAACTTCTCAATAAATGTCAATTATTATTATAAATATGAGAATTAAAATATAATAATATATTTTAATAAAGTAGATATTATTTTTGGAATCATCATATATAAATTATCCAATAGTCATTTTTCATCATTTTCTGGGATAGTCAAATTTTTAAGTAAAAATTAAATATAGTATAGGTATACAGTGTGAATTAAGACATCATAATGACCCAAAAGTGATGTAATAAATTCTATAAATGGTATCCAGGAACAAATAGATGTTTACTATTTAAAATAATTTTTTTTATGTTTATTTTAATAATTTTTTTAAATCCTTTTTGAATCCCCTAGAACATATATTATATTTTAAAGATTTAAAATCCTTTCTTCATAAACGCATCTCACTTCCAAATAAGTGAGGGTACTAATTTAATGATTTTGTTACATTTCCTTATAAAATAGTGGAAAAAAAATCTATTTTATATAAAATATTGTTGAAAACCATGGTATGGTTTGTGTTTTTTGTTATTTTATTATATAGTGTCCAAAACTTAAGTTTGGGATATAATAATGAACCCGCTCTCTTTTCATATGTAAACTCACCAAATATCCAACATGATATTCACTAAAAACCTTGGATCACGTACTTACTATTACCTCCCCTTCCTATGGGTCCTCCCAAGGTTCCCCCAGGCACTCTAGAATCTCCTCCCATGCTTTTTCAATCACACTATCAAGGTAAGGGATCTCTCTCTCTCTCTTCTTTTTATTCAAGTGCATGTTTTATGATATGCCTCTTAATTTCCTTTTTTCATTTTTTGGTATGTGTTTATACATCCATACTTATAAAATATTGATTTATTTTTATGATATACTCTCATTAAGACCTCCCATAAACCTTTATATGCCCCCATTATGTTGTCGAAATTGTCCAATGATTTTTGGTACCTCTCTCTATTCATTTCAATTCAAGTACCTTCATTATATTTATCTTTTTTAATATAAATTGGTCTTTTTATGTTCATTTATAAATTTCACTCTTCTAACAAGTTTATGTCCTCATAATTTTATACCATTTATCTTCTCTCGTTATAGTTTTTGCATAAGTTGTTTCTATACTTAAGTCCTCTCTATGTCTTCTTGATTCAAGAATCATTATTTTCTTATGCCTTTTATATTAAATTAATAAGGTTGGGATATGATATTAAATATCCCCATTATAGCCATTATGATTTATAATTAATTAGATACTCATTTCATTATAATTAATCCATCCCAAGAACATTAATGTTCCCTATTATACTGGTGAAATTTCACCATGATTTTCCATATTAAATAATTGTGTAGTGAGTACCCATACCTATTTCATATCAAGATAGATCACCTTTATGAACTTCTATTTATTTTATTTTGGTAATACATGTACTTATTTCACATTCCCTGATCATGGAATCAAATATGAAGAAAATTAACCCATTTTTAATGATCTATTTTTCGCACTTATTCATGTAAATTATTTTAAAGTGTTGGGTGTGACTAGAGTTATATAGCACTCCAATGCATTGGGTAATTTTTTAGTATCATGAGGCATCATTAAATATTTTTGGTTTGTGAAACTAATAGATCCTAATACTTTATCAAACCTGTTATTATGTATTTGTGGTTATCTTTGACCTATATTTTTGGTTTCATGTTTAAATTTGTTTCTACATTTCCCAGGTTTCCATTATATTACAATGTTATATATTGTCTTATTATTATTTATTATGCTCTTAAACTCTTTTATGTTAAATTAAAATTCCTATTTTCAAACATTTAACACATTCTTACTGTTATTATTCTTTTATATTCCATTATTGGGATTCATACCTCACCCCTTTTTAATGTAAAACCCAAGGTTATCCAATGCCATTTTAGAGGTCTAATGATTTCTAAGAGAATGTTAATGGATATTTCAATAGTTTTTTATCCCATGTTCATGTTTTTACTTCATATACATAATTCCAATAGACAATATACTTATAGATATTTTGGGCTGTATTATGTGTAATATTATATACAAAACTGTGAATTAATGTTTACTAAAAATAAGGATTGTCATAGAATTCATCGCCAGCAAACATTCTATGAGTTCTTAAACAAAATGTTGATTGATCATTCTAAATAACATTTATTTCTTTTATATCACATTTGACATAAATAAATAATAGGTTCACTAAGGGATACAGCCTCCTCAAATCTATTATTTTATACCATGATGACAATTTTATCATCTCCATCTATAAATTTTCAATATAGAAAATTCTTATGTGATTATTAGTAGTATTATCAGGCATGTAGTTCCTAAAATTAATATAAGAATCCAATAGTTGGATATATTTTCCCATAAGTTTTTATTTATGAATATATATTAAAAAGGCATGATTTAGACTAAATTATCTAGTACAGAATTCACACTTTTAAAAGAATATGTTCCCCCTTTAATTTAATATGATACAATGATCATGGTGAAAATTAGATTAGATCATTAAGGGGTTTCTAAAGCGGTAAATATCTCTAAGAAGTTACACATAATAAATTATTAGGATTTTATGTAATTATAGTGGCATTTGAAGAATTTAAATGTTAACTTCACTACAAATCATCCTTGTATATAAATTAGTACATAATGGCATGTTATTTTGAGAATATACAATATAATTAATTCCAATTACTTGAGGTAACTTTTCCCCTTGACATATACGTAGAAGTAGTCAATAGGGTCTTAGTAGTAAAAATATTGGTTCCTATACTTCTATAGGTAGTTTAGTATATCATGATGATTGGATATAGGTGGAATTAGTTTGATCAGCATTAAGGGGGTGGAGTTTACACTAGCTAGGTGTTCTTCTTCACCACTTTGAAATGAGTAATTATTAATAAATGATTTTCCAATATATAAGGATGATGAATATTTAATCTTATTGTACAAATGATATGCGTTTTTCTCACATTTGGTAATGTGGGGTATCTATGAAGGTACTATAACAATAATCATTGGATGTTATAGTGTGAATTTTTTTCATAAATATTGGTTTCATAAGGAATTGATTGAAAATATCTCATATGAAGATATGTCATAAATAGTTATATTGAATTGGGGAATTTAAAATATTATATAAATTTTGCTTCTTTTTTTACCTATGTGAGTGGGATGTAATATGTATGTATGGAAATTAGTTTCTTATGATTTATGGTTGAATCTAACTAATAATATTTAATGACTAATAATAGAAAAATAGACCACCATGATATACTAATATAGTAGATAATGGCCCATGGAATTAGATTTTCAAATTGTGTTTACAAAGACTGATAACGGAGAGAATTCAAGTGATGTTATAATTTAGATGTCCTAATGTTATCAAGTTGGTGACATGTGAACTCCAATGGTAGATAGACTTTTATTTGTGTCTTAATGATGGGAACATTATTTATGTACAGGAAAATAGATAGAGTTGAGAGTAACATCTATTGTAAACTCAATTAGTTTGTAAATAGATATTTTATATTGACGTTTATATACATGTGAGTTATATTTATTTCTTGAGAGAAAACTAAATTCAGAAATTCATATGTTGTCTTCATGATTAGTCAGTATTAGGGTAACTCATATAGTGTATAATTTTTCAAAAATAATGTATATATTTAAAGATGTAATAATTTTAGTACTTATATTAAAGTTATGTTGAAAATTTGATTAAATTTTTATTTTAGATAGTTATTCAATCATTTACCATGAAACTATGAATTCTGGGTGAAAATTCAACAAAATTTAGGGTGCCTCTTAGAAAATAAAGAGGTATTACACAACTATGAGGGTTAAATCATTATACTATGATTCCAATGGATATATACTTCAATGTATATCACTTTTATTAGGATATCATAATATTTGTAGCATATGAGAAAGTGAAACAGTGCATGGGTTTATTGATATTTTAGAGTTTGTTGGTTCATTAAAGTGTTGATGGGTAATTTTCCGGAATAATCATTGTAATTATAAAATAATTATATTTGGATATATTGTTCAATAAGATATTGATTTCTTTTTCGGGTAAGAGGGATGTATTTTTATGAAAATACATTTCAGCTAGATTGGGTATAATGTAATTTTGATTTTACCTAGAAAATCAACTAAACTTTCATATGAAATAATACCTCATTTATGGGCTTTTTAATTGTATACTTATAAGGATTATTATTTAGAAACATAAATTTTATGAAGAAGAGTTTTTAAAATCCAAAATTGTTGTTTTTTAACTGATCCAGTGAAAATAAAGGATCTCGATGTTGTGGGATTATGGTAATGATTAAATTTTTTACTTAAATAAAAGAAAACTATTTTAATTATGTTTTTAGAGTAAATAAATAGTTTCATTTGGGATGTATGGACCATTTAAAAATATTCAAAGTGAGATTACTGGTGTTTAGTAGGGGTAGATCGAATGTAGGCTGCAACAACATTAGCATGACCTTAGTGGGTAGTCGATGGAATTATACCATTAAATCAACTAATGAGATATGCTTGGTAGTCCATAGATAACCAAATGGTACACCATATTCATAGTGAGTGTTCATCAATAAGTTATTAGTTAGCTCAAACACACATTATATTATGGAATTGTGGCTTATCCAACCATTATTCTTTAATATATAGATTGTTTCCCTTTTCCACAGTTTTCAAATGGAGTTAGGGACCTATACATACTATCAAATATTTCTCTCAATATTTATCCTTCCCATAAACTTCTTGTTCATTATCTAATTTACACACCATAAATATTAGTGAGATTAAATCATAAAGTATAATGTATGCATTATTGTATCCCTTTTTGTTTCAATATTTTAGCATGAATTATATAGTAAATTATTAATTTTGGTAATCCTAATAAATTACTTATTATTTCTTGACGGTGGATCAATTTATTGTTAATTACTGCTGGAATAACTCCTATTAGTATAGGGTAATTTTCTAGAAACATATTTTGAAATTTATTATTTGGTTCATGTTTAATGTGGTATGTAGGCATGGGTACATGGGTCAGGGATACATAAATGGGGACTAAGAAAGATTAAAATTGAGTAATATTATACGAAGAGACTATTTAGACTAGAATATATGTTTCTCATATAGTCAGTTGATCATAGGATCAACAGGTGACCATGTTTATCTATAACCCTGTGGTTAGTTATGTGTAATATACACCAAATAAGTTTCTATAATTTTAATAAAATATTAGATAATTTTTATAGGTTCTTATAACCATGTTAGATGGGTCTATCAAGTGTATATAATACTATGTATTGTTTTGAAATTGGTTCACCATATGGATTTCACTGATTGATGAATAAGTGGCATTTATGAATCTTGGTATTTCTCTCGAGATGGAAAATAAGGATTTGGTATGGGATTAATCATGGAAAATATAAGTAGGATTTAAGTGATGATGGGATGTATTTTATCATGTGAAAATTAATGGTTTGTGGCACAATGAAAGGATTATAAATGGGTCTTAATGGGTGGAATAAATAAAAACAAGTCAAATGAACTATAAAAAATTCCAAGGAAGTTAACATAAGATTATTTGTAATGGGTAGTAAGACAATGATTGGGGTCCTAAGTGATTGGATATGTGGACATTATGAGGATATAATGGTTAGCTAATTGTTCATCATGACTTCTATTTAAGAATCAAGAACATGGAATAGTTTGTCATGGATTAAAGGACTTATACTCCTTGGATTTTTATTTGTATTCATAGTAATATATTATTCTAATAACAATGATTTTTATAGTTTATTAGGGAATTTAATTCATCAAATGTTATTGGATATAATCAAGGGATGGGATATTGTGCTATAATTTTATGAACCTGTATATTATTCTTTATAGAATATTATGTGTTAATGTTCAGGTAAATGATGATCACTTTGAAAATATCTCTTGATTGGGATTTTTGGGGTGAATTCATGTACCATGGAACCACACAGTGCGTATTACACCCAACATCTTACTGAATAAAATTCTTGGGGGATGTCATGTCCATATTGGAATCCCAAAGTGTGTATTTACCTTGAAATAATGATATCATTGATATTGGGTGTTGAAACGTGAAGTTTGGAACTCCATAAATCAAGAAGATTCCAATTCAAGGGGTGACCCATTGGTTATAGAATTTTTATTTATAGATTAACATTTATTTCATGATGAATTGGATGTTAGGGGATACCCATGGGCCATGGAACCCCACAGTATTGACTAAATTAGATATATTTATGACTCAGATTTTAGAGAGGTAGTAGTTTTTTGAGATACCACTTGATGTGAATTCAACATGATTTATTCTAATTCTTTTGGGTTATCCAATGTTCCATGGTATTCCAAGGTGTGGATCATGACGATTATGGTATAACAACATTGGTCAAAGCATGTATGATCAAGTATCATGGTGTTCTATTAAGTAAAAAATGACTCCACTTTATTGTAACACATTAAGAGTTATGGAAATTCATAATATATAATGTATCCAATCAAAATTGAATTTTGCGATTTCATATTAAATCTATTGGTGGTGGACAAGTGATTTTCTTATTCACACAAAGAACATGCACCATGTAATATGTATAGACTTCTTTTTGGAATGAAGGTCAACGAAAAGGCCTTAATATAGGTTATTAGACTTCAGTATCTTGATTAGGATGTGCATATAGTTCAAAGACAAGAACGCATACTTTTATATAAATGGTTTTTTATATTTAATTTTATTCATTACACTATATTCCTTTCAAATTATAGTCCAATCACACTGTTATTTTCTAAAGTGTATTATATATGAATTTACATGGGCATTATTTTGATATAACAAGGTCTTATGTTATTGTATGGTTATATTTAAATTATAAATTACATATTTACACTCTGAGGCTATGTTTTATTGATGAGTGTGATTTATTTTTATTGTATGACTATAATATAGAGGGTATACTCTCCATAATATAAATTACAAACACTAAATTCATGTTGATTGACTCTAGTGTATAGGTAGGCAAGCATAATGTTGTTTTCACAAATCCAAAAATTAATAATTCATCAAACCATGATCCAAAAAATAATAGTGTATGTGGTATGCAACACTATGTCCAAACAAACAATGATTGCTTCAATATGGCCATTTTAACCTTTCCATTAAATTGTTTGATATATGTATGATTAATTAATTTACTAAATATATATATTTACTAAATATAGTGAAAAATATTTATTAAATAATTAAATAATTATTTTGATGTTTTTTTCTCTAAAATATTTTTTCTTCAAAAAAATGATTTTTATTTCTATTTATGAAAAAATATTAAATTTATTTTATTAAATAATTAGAAATTGTATTTCATTAAACAAACTAAATATTTTAAATCATAATTTGAAGAAAAAAAATTGTGAACGTTTTCAATTTTTTAGAAAATATATTTTTTAGTGAATAGTGAAAAATAACATTTTTTGTAAAATTATCATATCTTTTTATAAATTAATTAATTTAAATTAAAAATATTATTTTATTTTGATTCTAATGTCGAATAAATATTATTTAGTTATATTTTTCAACTAATTACATTTAAATTATATTTTTACTGAAGTTTAGCATATGTTTATATTTAGTATTAAAAACATATTTTTCTAGAAACAATTTCAAAATCTATCATGTTTATTTATTATAATTAATTAAATTAACCCATAATAAAAAATTATTTAAATGAATGTTTTGGATTATATATCTATATTTATGAATTTAAATTCGTATAATGAATATTACTATTTAAATAGTAAAATAAAATTCATATTTTTCATAAAACATACAATTTTGTTGAAACTACGTTCCCTCGTGATTTTGGGTTTTATAGTAAAATAAAATATTATACCTATGTGAATTGATTTTGATAACATGATTCCATATTTTGATTCAAAATATTTTTTTTAGTTAATGATGTCAACTTCACATTTGAACAATATGAATAGTAAATGTAGTAAATATTAATTACCACAATAAAATGAAAATAGTTTAATTAAGGCTAAAAGTAACATAGGAATGACTAGAAACAATGTTACCATAATATTATGAATATTTATATTTAATTTTCATTAAAATTGCAAATTTAATTTTATTACTTTTTATTTTTTCTGTATAAATGAATAATTAATCAATTTTAAACAATTATTTTTTGATATGATAAAATACAAATTGTATTTTTAAGTAATATTAAATTTCAATTAGGAAATTCATTTTGTTAAATTAATGAATTTTTTAAATAAAAGATATTTTAATATAATATTATTTTTATATGATTATTGATAAAATTAATTTATAATATAATTATTTTGATGTCAACTCTAATTGTTATAAGGGTTTGGAAACTGTTATAGTAAAAAACCTAGAATTTCCAAATAAATATTAATTATATATTAAAAAGTAAAATACATATATTTATAAAATAATTTGGATAAAATAAATATTAATTTTGGAATCCTAACATCAAAATTATCCAATGGTAATTTTCACATTATTTTTTGAGATAGCCAAATTGTTTAGGGAAAATTAAATATGGTATAAATTTATTGTGGGTACTATAACATCATAATGACCTAAAATGATGTAATAAATAATATAAATGGTATCCAATACAAAATACATGTTACCCATTTAATATAATGTGATATTTAAATTATTTTATTAATTTTTTAATTCCTTTATTAATCCTCCAAAACCTGTAATATATTTTATGATTTTAAAATCATTTATTTAAAAGCATGACTCACTTACACATCAACAAGAAAAATATTTAAATAAGTTTGGAACATGAAATTGTTAAATAATTAAAAGATCCCCTATTTGAAAATAACATGGGAAAACCAGGGGACGTTTTGTGTTTTTGGTTATTTTATTTTATACAATCCAAAATTTATATTTGGGAAGTAATAAATAATTCCCCTCTCTTTTCTTATATAAACAAACACAATCCCCCATTTATCATCACTCTCAAACCAAAAAAAACATCATTACACTTCCCTCCGATATTTATATTCCTCTGAAGGTTTCTCCAATCTCTCAATAAGCTCCCCCAATGTTTTTGGGAATCACTATCTCAAGGTAAGGGATTTCTCTCTTCTTATTTCCATTCAAGAACCTTCTTTGTAGTTATCCTTTTCAATCTCAATTGGATATGTTTTCATATCTTTATAACGAACCCTATAGTGTATAATTTATTCTCGGATAATGAGATACCATTAATACCCTCTCATTATAGAATTTACCAAGGCCATTACCAAGCCGAAATTTAGTAAGGAATATATCACTCTCTTTTTTATTCATGAAACTGTTATATTTCATGCCTTTTAATTTCATTTTTAAATGTTGGGATATGTTCTAAAATATACCCTATACTGTAAATTTTATTCCTAAATGATGACATACCCCTTTCCCTCTCATTAATCCCTTCTATGAACCTTTATGTACACTAGTTACCATGCCAAATTTTAGTAAGGGATCCTCTCCTACTACTCTTTATTAAATTTTATTCATTATATTATGTCTTTTTATTACAAATCCTAAGGAATGGAGATGTTATTATATATCCCACTAATAATAAATTTAATTTTTAAAGTATTAGAGTCCTCTTTTACTCTCATTAATCCCTTCCAAAATCCTTTATACACCCACATTATGCTGCTGAAATTTCAACTCAATTCTCCATGACAAACAATTGTGTAGTGAATACCCATACCCATTTCTTATAAAGTGTCTTCACATTCATTAAATTATAATTATTTTATTGAGTACATACATTTATTTTTACCACACTCCTTAATCATGTAAAAAAACGTGATGATAATTGATTACATGTTTAATGATCTATGTGGCTCACTTATTCATGATACTGAAATGAAAGTGATGATTGCACCCTGAATTATATTGTGCTCTGATGTATTAGGTAATGTTTTAGTCTCTTGAGATGTCTTTCAAGGGAATTGGGATTAAACATAATAAATCATTGGACTTATTCTATCATGATGTAATGGAGTTTAGACTTGAACAATTTTTATGATTCCATGTTTGAATAAGTACCCACATTTCCCATGTTTCTTATATGTTTCTATGTAATATAAGGCGTTGTTTTTTAGTTTTATGATTTTTTCACCTTTTATGCCCTACTGAAGTTACTATTGTCAAACATGTAAATATTCCTTCACGTCATGGTTTTTTTATTTCCTTATAGGGATTTATAGATCAACCCGTTATTATGTATATCCCCAGGCCATCTCATGCATTTTCAAAAGCTATGAAATTTTAAAAGCATGTTAAGGAACTTTTCAAAAATATTATTATATATCTTGTTCAAGATGTTGTGATATGTACATAATTAATATATAGACAATACTTATAGATATACCAGTTTGTATTGTGTGTAATCTTATATAATAAATCATGAATTAATTTGTAATAAAGACAGGTGTTTTCATTATATGAAATCATGAGATCCAACTATCTTCGAAGAATCCTAGATTTCCACCAATATCAATATGATTTAAATTCTCATTATCCATATCATTCAATTACTATTAAATTTCATCAAATCCAATTATTAATACTTATATTTTGAAAACTAGAACCGAAAAATGAGGTTTTGAGGGAGATACACAATACATAGATATATAAATCTAGTTTCTAAGAATGTACATTGTGTAACTCATATTAAATTTGTCTTTAATCCACCAAAATAATCATAAAAATTGGTTATTTAGTGATTAAAAGAGAAATTAATCTTCTCAAGGATTCCCTAATCCCATTATTGGTCAAATAAAAATCATTATAGGTCATAAAATGGGTTTCATATGGATTTAAAATAATTTTAATCTTTTAAATTTGAATACAATATTTGATTACATGGCCTGTCTGACCTGAATTATATCATAAAAAATGATTTTTAATAAAACCTAAATATTATGGTTATGTTATAGGGGTTACCTAATGTCTCACAAAAAAATCAATTCCTTTCTACCTCAAAATATCCGCTGCATGGTTAGTTTTTGTGGTTTTTCAATCGATGAACCAAATTTTTCATTTAATTTTAAATAAAAAATTATTATATAAGGTAAACGTACAATTTTTTAGATCATTAATATTAATCAATCAACCTTACTGGATATAAAAAAAACTTCTAATATTACCCAAATTCATGATAAAATACATAGGTATGATTACACACATGTTTTAGGGTGTCCCAATTATCCCCTCTATTGGACTCTTCCCCCAAAAAATCATTGAAATCTATCTAGGATGAATAACTCTAATTTTTATTATCATATATAGTATTCTATCTCCCATACCTCTTATTTAACTCCACTATACTACCATAACACTAATACGAATAAAATATTTTATCACATTAGAAAAATATTTGATATTTCAAAAATATACCCCATATTTTTATTAAATTATTCGTTTAAATTTAGGTTGGATTATTTATAGTTTAGAACATGAGAAATATTGGGTTAGTAATTTATTAATTGAGAATATTGAAACACATCATGAATTGTAATGTACATATTCTATAATGAAAATTTAAATGTCAGTTCCTCAATTATTTTAATGATCTTAAGAGGACCTAAATACTATAGAATCAACATTCCTCACCTCTTTATTCATCTATGCACAAGTCATGGACACACCTAAATAAATCTCAATCTCCAATTATGAAACCCAATGGTCTTTATCATTAATTATTTTAATACTTTGTTAGAGGCTGAGTTTTTATCATAATTTTCCTTACCAATTTAATTCAATTAGTCATTTATTGTATAATACTAGCACCCAAGAGTGATTTATAACCCATTTTATCCTAACACACTAGTGAGAGACATGTTTAAATAGTTTCATATGAATTGATTCAGTTTGGTTATTATTATTAGTGAACTCATCTAAAGTTACATGATCTTGTAATAAAGTAATAATGTCATGAAAGCATGATTGAATCATGTCCTTTAAAATCTATATGGTATATCATAAATAACCACCTATTAGAGTATGGTAAGTTGAACTCATATTCTTCACAGTACACATTATTTTTTTAACACCTCTTCTAAACCTCAATTTAAATAAAAAATTATTAATCTAAAACAATCATTGAAGAAATAATATGAAGGTTCACTACCTCCTTAAGATATAAGATACCAAATTCTTCCACTAAAATATCTCATGAATGGGTAATATGTTATATGATTCCCTAAACTAATCTAATACCACACTGATAGAATTTTGTTTCCATGATAACCTTGGAAGACAAGTAAAAAAACATGATTTTATCACATTTTCATAGGGAAAAAAGGTAATAATAACCATAAAATACTCAATTCATGACATTCACTTACAAAAAACTCAAAAATTATAAAAAATAATTGGTCATATATTTCTTCATTCCAAGGTACCAGAACTATCATATGTTATCACAGAACAGATTTTCCACTCTTGGATATTATATAAAATTTAATTAATAAAAATAATATTATTATTTATCTTATAAACCTAATAAAACTACAACATTATCTTTACAATATACTATTTAATCAGTTACATTTTCCCCCTATTCAGTGGTCAATCCACCATTTAAGTAGTTAATAGTATTAGTTTACATGGAATTTAGTTTTTGTCCATAATTTATCAAATCTATTAGAACAGAGGTGACACTGATCTAAGATAAAATAATATATTTACCCTTCATGTTACCCTCTAATTAAAAATATATAAGAATACTTATTAGTTTTTATAAATGAAAATAATCTTCCATGGATTGATTCATCCTACTCACGATATGAGAAAAAAATTACTATTTCTAAATGTATATGATATCTCGAAGACAAATGTAAAATTATATTAATCCAATATATTTTTCATCATATTGAATTCTCACAAGAATAAAATATACTTCAGTCTTTAATATTATAAATATAGCATTAATTTATCTCTAAAAAGTAATATTTTCAACACTTCGATGTTTAAAAAAATATTACTAATTTTAATTTATGCATTGGGTGATAATTTATGCTTGATCTTAACATCGTGAATAAATACTCACACAAATCATACCCTTTTTTGATTACATATCCATATACTATTGGAAATGAATTGTATTAAACTATATATCTTAAAACATATATAGATAATATCAATACAAAAAAATAGTTGTTAGTTTCTTCTTTTTATCATAAAATTATTCATAAAACATCCAATTCCATTCAAACCCAAGAACCTTTAAATTCAATATCATTATAAAGGATTAAAAATACAAAAAACCTAGGAAAAAAATAATAGTATCATTTTATTCCTCAAAATTTTTAAATTATCAAAACATTCTTGTTGTTTTACAAAAAAATAATAACCTTCACTATATATGGGTCAATCATATGCATTATTTTGAGATGATATATGCTATGAAATTTATATCTTAAAAACAAACAATGAATATAGAAAAAAAATTAAAATGACTAAGGCGTTCATGGGTTTTATATTTCATTTCCTATATATCTTTTATGATTTGACTCTAGTTCAATGTATATCTATAATTCATCTAAAAACCCAACGATGAATAAATCTACGTAGATATATAGTATAACATCCTTAAATACCATGAATATATCAATATAATTTGTAACTATAAATAGAATCATATAAAATTTAGAAATAAAATAACATATTCAAAAATAAATATTCAGGATGTCTTCCTCTATAATGCACTGGGTTTTTTAGAAAATAAAAACTCTTCAACCTATTTTAATTTTCATATTTGGTCGGTGATCTAACCAATATATTCTTCTTTAAAACCTAAATATGATAGATTTATTTACCTAATGAATTTTTTTATATAGGGTTTAAGTCTTTGAAAGTTTTTTGGGGATTTTGATGAGTTTCGGGTGCGTGAAACCCCAGAAGCTCAGTTTGGGGAAAGCACAAATAGAGAAACATGGGGAGATTTAACTATACAGCCTCCTAGGGGGAAACTTGTATCCCACCAAAAACATTGAACATGGTTTGTAAAACCTTGCATGTGGTGGAATCAAACCATGTAGGACCTCTACACATTTTAGTATAGGATAATCACATGGCTTTTGCATAGTTTGGTAATCCATGTGTCAAGCCCATGTTCATCTGGTTTTTTGAAAGTATGTACTTCATGGTTGGAGCATGGTAATGAAAATTAAGTAGCTAGCATTTTCAATTAATTTAAGAGGGTGAAGTTATTTTTATACTCATTCCCCCAATTTTTTTATTTCCCCTTCATTTATCCTTGTTTTCATGTGTAACATAGGCAGTCTCTCCTATTATTTTACCATCCCTTATTCCTCAAGGATTTCAGGGATATTCATCATTTCAGCTCTAGTTGGAGCTTTTCGGTCTCATTGTAATAACATCAATAAGACTATTAATCTTTTAGCTTTTTTTATTCATTTATCATTCCATAAAAAATCTTAATCCATGTGATCTTGTTTTCCGTCTTTTCAAGGTGTTTTTTTTAAACTTTTATTTCTCTCATTTTGGAACAAGCTAGAGGACAATATCAAATCGAAGACTAACTACGATTTTAAGGTTCGTGTTGGCTAGATTTATACTTTATTATTGATATGTTTTAGGGGTCTATTATATATATTTCATGTGGGTTGTCTGAGGGATACCTCTAATTATTTAAATTATTATTTTTAAAAAAATAAATTGATGACATGGGATTCCTATAGTCAGGTTATTCTTTCACTACAAATGGATAAGCTATTTAAGGGGCTTGGACCAACTTAGAGAGTTTAGGTCTACTATGTAAGTTGAATTTATTGAATGGTTGATATTAACTATTTTAGTTCTATGGGAAATTGAAAGTCATGGCCCAAGTATTGGGTTGATATTGGTCAACTATATGTTGGTGAAATAATTTTTCAGGTTGGGCATGGCCTGAGATATGCATGGTGATTCTGATTACCAAGTTAAGGTGACATGGTCATCAGATTGAGGTGATAAGGTCATCAGGATGAGGTCTTGGATCATGGGACTTTAGATGGTGTTGACCATCACGATTTATCGACACTGTCATAGGGGAAAGAGCTATTGGATGATGTGTCATAGCCTATTTGGTGATTTTTTCCCACTTCCATTGGATGATGCACTGTTGGAGTCATGTGAACATATATAGTACTTAGTAGAGATAGTTTTGACCACTCATTGTGGGTGGACAACCCATATAATAAGCATCTTAGGGGATGTTGTAGTCCCTCATTTATGTCGGGGGTGCTCACCATAAAAATCTATTCAGATGATGATGGACCCTCGGTAGATGGTGTTGAGACCATCAGATAGAGTTTGAGGCTCACTATTACATGTGATACCATTGGTTTGGGATCATTGTAGGAAGGATTTCATTTATCCTTGGGACATCAATTGTTGATCTAATTGTGATTACATGTTGGAGGATAGAAATCATATTCCTCATGTTTCAGACATTAAGATGACAGTGATTTTATGAGATGAGGTCTAAGGGATTATTGATTTGTTTGGGAATCTCATTTTGGAATTGGGTTATTGATTTATGGAACATGAGGTGTTCGTTGTCATGAGGTGTTGGGTTATGCTTTTTTGGGAGGTTCCTTTGGGAACACCAGATGGCTATTCATCAGGGTTACCTTGAGAACTAATCCATGGATCCTTTCCACTAAATATATATATATATATATACACACATGAACATGTTTTATTCAATATATATATATATATGGTGGTACGTGGTCAGAGATATTCTGGTGAGGGTCGATGCAAAAAAAAACATGCACTAGTGGTTGATGAACATAAGTGGTGTAGATAAGACATTAAATTTGTGTGCTTCATTGTTCTATTTATATTATCCATTCACCTATAAAATTATAGTTGTAAGATAGGAAAAAATTGGTGCTGAAAAATTGAGTTTATTCCCACACACTATACGGGCTCTTCATGACATATAAAGGTGTGATGTCTCTGAGTTCAGGTAACGTATCGGGCTCAAGACTTGGACCGTAGTGATTGGGTTGTACTGCATACCATGTGATTGATAGAAAGGGATCATAGTGGTTACTATACCACATTTGGAGTCTATTTTTTTATTTTTATTATTTATATATGTATTTTCTATTGTGGTTGGCCATGAGAATCCTTATTATTATTCATGTATGACCTAGTATTTTTTATCAATCAATTTCATTCCTTTGGGTTATTTAATAACTAATGTTGCTTTATTATGCTTCTGTTGAGTTTTTTATTTTCTTTTTCTGTGTTTTGGTCCATTCATCCAATGTGTTATATGCATATCAACCACCATTATTATTACCACTATAAGTTATAGTTTCCCCACTATTACCTCATCAGAACCTCACTACTAGTTGGTAGCCTTTGGTGTTTGGGGAGGAATGCTTAAGGCTCAGTGCCCGACCAGCCCAGGGAACCATTTTAAGTATCTTCCAGGTTGGGATGCTACAAATAGTATATGATAGGTTATTTTTTTTGTGTTTTCTTGTTTTATCAAAAGGAATTGGTGTCTAATTATAACCACATTAAACAAGTTAAATGGTTTTGACCCTTGGTCAGATATGGAAAGGGAGAATCCTTCACATATCATGGTATATACAGTGGGTGACATGATATATTTATATTCCTATAATTAATTCCAAGGAACCTAGAATTTACTAAAGGTAGTTGGGTTTTTTAAAGTGTAAAAAAGGAATCTAGGTAGTGTTTTCCTACTTAGCCTCTTTGTTGGAATTATATGAGGACATTCTGTGAATGTGGTTCCAATGATATCTATATGTTAGTCTATATGAATGTGATACATGGTCCTAATCATGATAAGGGTAGGAAGGGATAGTTATAGGGGGTGATTTGTTTAAATTGTTAATGAAGAAGCTAAAAAGTGTTTTCTTGGTTGGCCTCTATGGTGCAATTCTTCTGAGCTACCACATATTGATATATGACATATGATGTATGAACTTGTCACGAGAAGGTAAGGCGGCCTATGGTTGGATGATATGAGATGCCTGACTCAAATTTTGGTAGTAATTGGGTCCATGGGGCCATATGATACATGATACATATCCATGAATGTGTAGGTAAGGGGCCATGAGGCTGGATGTCAAGTGACATGGTGCGGTAGGGGAGTGTAAGGTTGGTGAGATTTTCTTCTTGATATATATTTCCTTATCTATGATATATATATATATATATAATTATTATTTTTTCATCGTGATTTATATTCCGCACAATGGCTCCTAGATGACTTCAGGTGGAGTGTCAGGAGGGAGGAGATATAGATCCACATGAGTATGCACGGGATGAGTCCCGTAAGGGCTAGGATGAAGCCCCATATTGTTTGGATGGTCATGATTCATATGTACAAGCACTATTATAGACTCCAATAAAGCTGCATATGGCATAATTTGGGCCATAGAAGGATGATCATCATACAATGAGAATATTACGGTTTATACAGCGTATCGACTAGGGTGCTGATGGGGATGATCTATCTATGGAATACATGACTTTTGAGTTTCAATCAAACCACCCTCCATTATTTTATAGTGATGTTAGACTTAAGGTAATAGAGAATTGGAAGAAGTAAGTTCATATTTTCATTTAATAGTATGAGAGACTCCCAGGACAGAGGGTGATGCTGGAGATGTACTTGCTTAGGTTATCAAAAAGTCATTGGTGGGATATGAATGTTCAATAAGTCAGGCATGAATGACTAGATTGGAAGGATTTCAAGGCCATGTTCTTTGAGAACTTATTTTTAGAGATGTTTAGGGGGTATAGATCATGTGATTTCATGAATCTCAATAAGTTTGATAAATTTTTAATGTATTATGAGGATACTTTTACATATTTATCATCATTTTCACCTACTATGGTGGGTGACAACATCCCCAGATTGTGAATTTAGAGGATGTTTTATGAAACACCATCAGGGTCTATGTATGCATCTTCAGGCTGAAATACTTCTCATAGGTAGTCAATTATGTGCTAATAACCTTGGGAAACTTGATAGACTAGACTAATTCGAGACGAGTAGTGGTTTTAATTAGGCTGAGCAGTGATGATTCAGGTAGTAGGAAGTGGAACCATAAGGATTCTTAGTTGGTTAGATAGGCCAAAGATTCAGGTAGACCATCTTGGAGTGTTTTTTCAAGAGTGTGGTTCTAGTGAGAACATACAGGGAGTGTTCAAACCCATATTGATGGGTTTGGATGAGTTTTGGGCATGCGACTAGATGGTCCATTTAGAGAGGTTCTCTAGGAATCCTTCTCAAACAACTTGGAAATATGGACTAGGTCAGACCATGGGTTTTGAGGTAGGGCTATGAGAGGTACCAGGAGCTGGTAGTAGGTATTCACTTGAGTATAGAGATCATTAAAGGGATAGTGGGACATGATAGAGGGGTTAGTAGATGGTAACTATTGTTTCTCTATAGGGAGTCTAGACCTCGATTAGTCATAATTCAGGCTACATTTATGTTGCTGAGCTATCATGGTTAGAATAGGTCAAGGAGTTGTTGATAGTTAGAGGTAACCTATGGGAATGATTGTCTTTTCTTTTCTTTTGGTAGGGATATTTTTTTGGGTTCATTTGGTTCACAGGTATTGTTTTTGTAATAACCTGCCACTTGCTAGTTATTTGGAATCAGTTGTGATGTGTGATGTATATATATATATGAGATGTGTAAGCATCAGGGTTTATTTTGGGCATCGATACAATGTGTTCTATTTATGAGATTCATAGGAATTATGACATTGATGGGTATCCATATATGTATACGTATATATATATATATATATATATATATGATGACGGATTATTTTTGATCACCTATTGAGATGCAGGATCTTGGGTATCTAATGAGATGCGAGTTTAATGAGTGTCGTGTATGGAACAAGTATGGGATGGGAATATGATGACATGTGGTACTTGATGGGTGTCATATTTTTCATGGGAATTAATTGAGAACCTGATAAGGTATAGTAATGATAATGTTTCAATGGATTACTTTTCATTTTGGGGAAGGTCAATAGAACCATCGGATATTTTATTTTGGATGAAAGAAACTAGGTATGTAACTCCTAAGCTGGGGATATCCAAGAGGGAAGTGACTTGTGACTGATAAACATGGTAGACGGAGTTGATAATTATGATATGATTATGTTTTTTAGTATCTCTGGGTTGTTTTTGATAGCTCAGGGACAAGCTACGTTAATTTGGGAGACAGTAACATCTTGGGTTTTTTAAAAGGTCAAAAATAATAAATCTATTTGATTTTTTGTGATTGGTGAAGAAGATTACCTTTATTTTGATCTTTCTAACGTAAATTTTGAGAGTTTTATTGAACTTTGTTCATATTTGTAGATAGGTTTTAATTCCTAGAAATATCCTCTTGGATTTGGATGGTTTTGGAGTGAGTCAGACACTCAGAAATCAGTTTTGTGAAAGGATGGATAAAGGTGTGTGGTTAGTGTTAACTATGTAGAATCGAAGGGGAAACTGTTTGGTCCACCTACATCACTGGATATGGTTTGGAAAACCATTCACGTGGAGTCACATTGCCATGAGGTACCTCTTCTGTTTTTAGAAGAAGATAGTAACATGACCTATACTTGGTTTGGTAAACTATGTTACTAGCTTGTGTGTGTGTGTGGTGTTTAGATGGTCAGTATTGCATGGTTGGTGCACGGTTACACAAACTGTGTGGTGAAAATGTGTAGTTCATTTAACAAGGTGAAATTATTTTTCTTCCCTTTCACCCTATTTATTTTTTACTCTTTCTTTTCTCTTTATTTTCATACAAAAATTATGTGATGCTCTTATATTCCTCTCCCTTCTATTCTTCCTCTATGCGTTGAGGGATCTTCATCATCCAAGATCTGATCCAAGAATCATATATCTCATTGGAATTGCATAAGTAATTCATTTAATCCAATAGCTTCATTTCCTCATTTATCTCAACATAAGTAATTTTAAATCCATGCAAGCTATTTTTCCCTATTTTCATGGAATTCGTCTAAAATGAAATTTTTTCTTTTATTGACTCGAATTAGAGGTCGATATTAGATGAGTGACCACCTACATGTACATGGTTGGTGGTTCTTATGATTTGACATTATTTTTTAGTTTTTTGGTGGTGATTTCTATATATACCATGTGGGTAGTTTGAGAGATACCACAAATTATTTAAATTATTATTTTATACTTGTTCAATTGATGATTTGAGATTTTTAGGGGCATTCTATAGCTTCATTGAAAACTGTTAAGTTATGTAAGGGTCTTTTACCAGCTTAGGATGTTTATTTTGAGTGTCTAAATTAAATTTATTTAAAAATTGATATTGATTGTTTGATTTTAATAGGTGCATTATGGGAAAGTCTCATGGATTTAAATGATGTTGATCACCTAGACTGTGGTGATGTGATTTTTTTAATTTTTCTTGTTCTAGGATATATGGGGTGATATTTATCACTCTTTTTAGGTGAAATTACCATTAGAGTTCAGTGAATAGGTCATCATGATGGGTTCAAGGCTCTTGGTACATTGGATCGTGTTGACCATTGAGATTTAGCGACATAGTTGTAGGAGTATAAGGTGTTAGATGATTTTTCTTATGTTTGTTTCTGATTTACTCCCATCATTGTTTGAAGAAATTCCAATTGAGTCTTGTTAACATATATAAGACTCGTCTAAGGTGGTTTATAACACTTATTGTGGTTATACACCCTTATAGACTATGTTTCTTAGGGGATGGTATTTACCAATGAAATTGTAATGTGTGATCACCATAGAAAGCCAAATAGATAGATATGGACCAGTGTTTGATGTTTTCGAGACCATCAATTGGGGGATGGGGCTCTATTTTACACATGATATCATTAGGATGAGATCTTTGGAGTATAGATATCACTATGACTTAGGACATTGGTAGTGGAGATGATGGTGATTATTTATTGGAGGATAGATATCATTGTGCCTTGAGATATAGAGCATCAAGATGATGGTGATTTTAATAGTTTTTGTTTGTGGGACTGGGGACTTGATTGGGAATGTTGTTTGGGATCCAGGAAAATGATTAATAGAACATGAGGTGTATGTTTTCATGATGTTTCTGGTTTTTTTAGGTGCATGAGTGTTATCCATATGGATATTATTCAAGGGACTCCATGGGCACTAAGCCATGATTCATCACTACAATATATATATATATAAGACACATGTTTTGATCCATATATATTTAGGGAATGTGATTACATATATTATTTAGAATGTAGTAGTAGGTAAAAGGATTACATTTTGTTGTTGATTACAAGTGGATTGGGTAAAATATTAACTATGTCTACTTCAAATTTTTATTTATATTTTTCTTAAAGATGAATAATTCTGAATGTAAGATAATAACATGTCTGTGGTGGCCTAAAGAGTTCATTCCCATACCCTACATAAGTCCTTCAGAATGTTGGCACACTTTATATATCTCAAATTATGTAAGGGATCAGGATCGAGAGATAGACCTTAGTGATCCAGTTGTACTGTATTGTATGAGATTAATAGAAAGAGACTATGGGGGTTCCTCGACATCAACTAGAGTTTAATTTTGATATTTTAATGCATTATATATGTGTGTACTATTACAACCGATTATGGACGATCTTTTTTATCATATTTTATGACCTGAAATTATTATTATATACAAATGGTATTCCTTTTGGTTTTTGTTTATTACTACTACTGTTGTATTATGTTTCCACTGTGTTTTTTATTTTATAATTATGTTTTGGGGTCCTTTGTTCTTACATGTTATATAAAATGGACCACTACTATTATCACCACTATATGGTATATCCACCCCACTATTACCTAATTAGACCCTCATAGCTAGTCATCAGCCTTTGGTATATGGGAATGCCTTCCTAAGGCTCAGTAGTCAATTGGCCGAGACCACCATTTTATGTGGCTTCCAGGCCAGGTCACTACATACTCATTCACATGCAGTTGGTCATATATAGATTTAAAATCAATCATATAAAACCTATTTGCACACTTAAATTGATCATATTGGTCCTTTATTTGAGGAAGAGTTTATGTTCCCTTCTCCATCGCCAAATTAAATATTTAAAAGTCATTGCAGAGCCTTAAAGATCAAATAGATTTCCTTAAAAATAAAATGGGTATATCCCAAGGTGAACTTTTTTGTCTAATAAATCCATTTTTGTCTAATTGATAAAGTTGAACCTAAAATTAAAGAATCATTATAGGTTTATATGATAAAAAAGAGAGGATATTATACTTCTTTCAAAAAATAATTCAACTAAGAAATCCCTGAGTATTTTAAATAAAAATTCAAAAAATACTTCAATAAATTCAAAAATGTATTCTTCATTTATTATTATTGACTTAATTTGATTGTTATATTTTATTGAACTATTATCTAACCCAACTAAATGGTATTTCAAGGATTTATCATCTAAAAAATTAGTCTTTCCTAGTATACTTGAATGAACCACTCTTTCTAGAAAGTTTAGATACTAAAATAATGAAAATTAATAGTGACCCAATGGGCATAAAGTTATACATATGATTTAAATTTTTATAATCAATACATTATAAGGATGAGATCTTGGGGTCTCCTCTCATGAACATTAAAATTCAATAATATTTTCATGTTGTCTATATAAAAGAGAAAAATAAGAATATGAATCATTTTAAAAAATTTAAATAAGATTTGTATCAATATTAATGGATTAGGAAATTATTTCTCATGAGAACCCACTTATATAAAACTACTGAAGATATGATCAAATTTGATTCACTTTTATCAAACAAACTGGACACAACCTTGGAAGAAATAATAAAATTACCTTGTATTGTTAGTGGTCCTACCTAAGACTCATTCAGGGTATTCTCGGTACTAAGGATCTCTCAATAACTCTTTTTTTAACAAAACTATAGAGGGTTATCTTTAGTCATTTACTAATAATCAATATCCTCTTTCAATGACTTAAACATAAACACCATTAATCCTTTAGTGAAGTTAGAAGCCCCAATATAAGAGTATTTAGATAATAAGTTTTTTAACTTCCTTAAAAGAAATTTTTTCCAATTAACAGGATTCCTTAGTATTTTTAGGGAAACCACATTCTATATGAGAAGTTATTCCATATTGGAAATGATCCAAAACAATCCTTTCCTAAAAATAGTAAGATATCATTATTTATTTCGTTCCTTCCCCCAACTATGTTTCATTTTTCATCATATTCATACCCTAAGAATAGTTATTTCATCCATTTAGTTAGGATCAAAATTAATTTAATACATATCATGCCTTCTTCGATTATATATTCATTTCTCACTACCTCTATATAGCTGGTATGATCAAGATTAATCAATATAAAGAAAATCACAAGTAAATGCCTTATATTTAACTCGTTCACATTTATATTTTAGTTATTTATTATCTTTGAAATAAATTGAACCATCATTACAAAATAATCAATATACACTAGCATTTTCTTTTCACACTTCCCTAGATCAAGGAACTTTTAAATATTATACAACATCAAAATATTATGATATAATTGATGAATAAACGTCTTTTGGATCTATGTTATGATTTAATATCATTTAGATTTATTCCATAATCATCACCAAACACATGTATTATTCTCTTTCCAATATTTAAACCATCAGTTCCACCATTTACACAATGGGTGTGTGAATAAACTAGAATATTCTTTTATTCCTCTTTAATAAGGCACCATCTTCCTACACTCTATCATAGCCTCTAAAAACTAGTGTATTTTTATATTAAAACCCAGGGTGTTAGTCCATATCCTTTTATTTATTTTGATATTCTCCCCTTAAATGATTTTAAATTTATTCAAATAAGGAATTCAAGATCTCAATAATTCTTTCCATATTCCCAACCTTATATTAATGTGCAGGTTATCATTATGGAGCCATTATAGAATTTCAAAAAATCATTTTAAGAAATAAAATATGAGAAAAAAATCATCCACATAGATCACATAAAATATTCTTGTACCCGTCTATATTTATATTGCCTTTTTCTTATGATCCTTGCATATATATTTCCATATAATTCAATAATGTTTTGTAGAAACATCATTTTACAAAAAATAAAATTATCTTTATAAATTTAGCATCAAAAAATCATTGAAAATAGTTCCTTAATAATTAAAAGACATTCAAAATAATGAATTTGTGTTACCAACCCTATCTATATATATCATTATACAGAACACACTTCTTGTCTCAACCTACCTTAATTGTAGATTCCTTTGGACTTGATAATAAAATATTCTACAATTGATTTTCCACCCACCTCTCATATGTATACGTCCTTTTAAAGAAATATATTGAAATAAAAATGTTAATTACAGATTTTTATGGGTATGTTTCAAGTAACAAACATACTAATATCATTTAATATTATATATATCAATAACATAATATAAAAAAGTATTTTATTTTTTATAAATTACATTACTTAGGTTCTTATTAATCAGTATTGTGTTATTACAAACATTCACTACGTACCTTGATAAGAAATATATCCCACTTAACATGGTAATCATTTCCATTGGAATTATAGAAGAACTATACTCTGGAACCTATCCTTATGTAGGATTTATATATTCATTTTCTTTTAAATAAATCATATTATCTACTCCATAATTGACCTCTCATCGGGCATCGTTAATTCTTCATGGGAATCAAGTTATGATTTTTTAATGTACCTCTTTATATTCATTATTTACTATGGAAAGGTGCATGGATAATACATAGTTAAACCCAAATATTTTGGTGATACTTAGTATGAAACTCTAATTAAAAAATTTGGAGTCAAGATTTGAATTATTTAAGGTAAATCTAATGCAATTGAATGAAAATTGAATGAAATAGATAAAATTTAGTTTTTATAAATTATGGATCATAAGATAATTGAAATTACAATATTTTTAATTAATGGTGCTTTTTTGTTCTATTATTGATCTTAAATTTCATAATTCCTATTTTTATATGATCAAATTATTTAATACATATTGTAACTATGGGATTCAATAATAGATGTTTAAATCCAAGATCTATAATAAATCCCAGAAACTAGTTAATGAATTTAATTGAAATTCATCAATCATTAATCATTGATCATGTCTAAATATTGAATAAAGGATATTAAAAAATATAAAAATGCATAAACCATACAAGATTCAATAGTAATCATAGTATAATTTAATAACTTAATCACCATTTATTGTAAAACAAGAAAAAAAATATTTATACCATTTTTCACAATAACCAATGTCATGATAATGTTTGACAATAAAGAAGGCCCTAAAAATAATAATCTACAAAAAAACAACACTATCATATCCTTTTAAGATGTCCTACCATGAAATTTAATAAATTAATGCCATAAATTCAAGTAGAGACCCCATTTTTATTGATAAAATCTATCCTCATACCTTTCTATATCTTATATATATTATTTCCTTTTATTTATAGTCAAATCCCATAAAAAGTATCCTGTAAATTCAAATGGGACATAAAAAATATATATTTAATGTGATCTAAAAAATTCCACATCTTTTAAAGATATATACCCTTCAAGATCAGTTGAAAGTAAAATAAGAATTAACTAAGCCACTAAACAACATCGTGGTGAACTTCTTATAAATCACAGGACACATAAAAGTCCACCCATATATATATATAAAGAGTCCAATCTCTAAAAATAATAGGAACCAACTACATAGTGGTGAAACTCATTTTAACTCTTCTAAAATTCACCTAAATGGCCTCTAATTACTCTTAAATATATATCATAGTCCCCTAATACATTACATGGATAAAATTCACTGAAATTAAATCTTTTTAATATTCAAAACACCCTATAAATTCTCTTAAATGTATCCAGTTTTTCTATATTTTGTTGATTAGAATGACCTATTTAATATTCTTTTTTTAAAAATCACAATACAACTTATTTTCAAAAAAATTTGACATGGAGGGTTTTGTTTATTTTTTTATAGTACGGAAAATAACTTATAATTTCTTAAGTTTTGGTGAGCTAAATTGATCGATCTATTTTTTTGAATCTTATTAAAGTTACAATGAATAATTTCATTAGAAGATAAGTTAATTTGGATGTTTTTACAACTAAACTTGAAAATATCAACAAGTTTTCTCATAAAATAATATATAAATAAAGACATATCTTCAAGTAATATAAGATAGACACACTGGGTATAATAATTATTATGTTGTGATCTTTTTAATCATCTTGTTTCTTGAGTGATAATAATTGTAGTGTTTTTCATTGTTCTTATTGAGATACTTCATATGTAATGACTTATTGTAGATTATTTTATTTTTATATTTATAATCACTCCACTTTTTATTGTTTTGGGTGATGATTTAATGGGTTTAGAATCCACTGCATCGTAATTGTGAAGATTGAAAAAGTTTAGTGTTGAACTTGTTGTTTCTGATCATGATGATCATATTGGATAGTAGGGGTAGAGACATATGATTCTAATAGGTTTGTCAACATGTACTATTGTAGTTTTTTATCTTCCAATTAGGTATATATATGAGATGTTTCTAGTGTAGAACATCAATATCTTGGTTCTAGTTTATAGTCCTCCTTTCTCTTTGGGATAAAAGTGGAGAGTTCTTATAAATTTGAACTATTTTTAATAAATATCCTTTATAAGAATATTTAGATTTCTCACCAGTATTGCTTTTATTTTTTTACCCGGATTATTTAATATATAATTGTACAAAATTAATTAATTTAGTTGTTTAAATTCCTGTAATATCATTTTCTACTTCATGTTTACTTTGATAAAATTTGATCTAGTTAATAAATATATCTTCTTATCATTATATGTTTTCATTATTTAAGATTGTATATTGATTTTCAGAATTTATTTCAATATCTCTTGAAGTTGACACATATATATTATCTGTTATAACCTAGGATATCATATCTTACCTCTATATACATTTGGATGAGACACTTTTCATCAAATATTATCTCTTTACTATTATCATAACTCAGTTATTATCTATTATTATTTGATATATATTCTATTTCCTTACACTAATGAGTAGAAGATGAAATATTTGTTGTTTTTAATGGATGTGATACCAATTAGAACATTAAAAAACATATATCTGATTTTTACTCTTATTTTTTAGGGAGTTAATTGAGGATATAAGAAAAAATTTATTATTAATTTTATTATTAATACTATACTGGATCACCATCAGATGATAAATAAAATTTAAAATATTCAAGATAGATAAATTTCTCAGTTTAGATATAAGGAGAAAATGAATATCAATATACTACAAGGTTGATAACCCATTTTCATGTTCTATGACATAGAATATTTATAGAAAAATAACTCATGAGAAACCATGAATAGAATTTTTAGAAAAATGGAAATTACACATTTTGAAACATCTAAGGTTCTTGAGACCAAAAGAAGGATGCATTTGAATTTCTAACAAGTTAATATATTTTTAAAATTCTGTAGAACATTATTATAGTATTTAATGGTTTATAATATTTTAGATTAAGGTAAATTAAAAGTAAGAAACTTGTGGAAAATATTATCAATGTTATCAAAATGGAATGGGAATAAAAATGGAGTACATTTAATGATACAAATAATATTCAAAGTTTGAGTTTGGATATTTGATTAAGACTCTAATTAAAAATATAAAATCTATTAAAGAGAGATAAAGATAAAAATAAGAGAAAGAATATATTTATTTATTAAATCAACTAGATCATTGGATTCCAAAAATTAATACTTCCAAAACTACTAGTAGGAAGAGGAAATCTAATAATCATTTGGATAATAGTTTTTTAGAAGTTATTAAATATTTACAGTCTCAACTTGTAATGAAAATGATTAGAATTATTGTAATGAACAACATTCAAATATATCCTCAAAATGACCTAAAAACGAAATATTATGAGAAAATTTGTTCAAACGGTGTATGTTATAAATGTAAAAAACATCATCGCAATAGAGAAAATTACCTAAATTTGAATAATAAGGCTAGAAATTCAAGAATAACTAAAAATAAAAGTGATAAATGTGATGAAGCTTCTTAATAGCTAGAGTGATAGAAAATCCACTCTTACATCTGATAGATCATTGAAATAAAGTGATTATAGTTAGAAGACCATGGGATTTTATATAATGGATCAACATAATTAAATATGATTCATGGGAGAGGTAATGGTTTAATCCTTTACAAATCTGACTTTATATATAAGATAGACTTTTTCTTCGGTTTATGAACATGATTTTTCATAATTTGTTGAAATGGAGAGATATTTGGCTTGCTAGGTGATAAAAAATAAATTTCTAATGAATATATATGATTCATATAAGGCATATCTTGATAAATATATGGATATAATTTCTGAACTTATTATTAAGTAGATTCCAAATGTATTTTTTTTAAACTATTATTTTTTATGTATTAGTTGTGAAACTAAAATCAAACATTGGTAGTATAAAAAATAAATTATCTAATTTTACTTCTAAAATGGAGAACTTCTTTATGATTAAAAATTTTTTGAAACCTAATCATAAAACATCTAGAATTTTTTTTACTTCTAAAGATTCACATTTTTAGACCAATTATTTCAATATGAAAAGTTGTCCCATTTTCAAATATTATTAAAGAGGGGGTCATTGGATGAAAAATTGTACATTGAACATTATTCAATCCTTATAAATACATAGGACTTATATTTCTAAGGATGAAATTGTTGTTCAACATTATTGGGATGGACATATGTGGGTTCCTCCAAATTTTTTATAACATTGATAGAACAAAGTGGTTGGGCTACCAAAAATTAATCTTTCAAATTTTAGGGGAAAAGGATATGTACCGGTATTCAAAATTAGTGGTATATAGATAATACTTATTCTCATTACATGACTAGAAATAATTACAACTTTGATAATTTTTAAAAGGTTCAAGGTTGGTATGTAACATTATGAGACATTGAATAAGGAAAAATATTTAGAATTGGTGATGATTCATTTATCATTAAAAATAGTATTAAAAATATAATTTACATTCTATTACATAATCACAACCTCATTTTTATAAGACTATTATTTTATTATGGTTAATTTGTAAAAATTTGGAATAAAAAATGTAGCATCACTAGTTTGAAAGGAGTCCACATGTGATATTATAATGGGTATGAGAATGTTTATAATATCAATCAGTAAGACCTATATTTCTAGAACATACTATGTAAAACTATATTTGAGGAGACTTATTGTATTTTTTATAGTATGTTAGGACACTAAAATGGTTATAACTTAGTTAATAATTCTAGGAGTGGTCTTGTAAAGAAAATTCTAGAACATAAGTTAAATTATTAAAGACATTATGACCTTTTCCAATATGGTAATTAATTTAAGTGTAATTTTACACAATATTCTGAAAGTTCAACGTCCAAATAAATATAGTTAGTACACATACACCTTTTCAAACCAAAAAAACAATGAGTACCAGATGAAAAAACTATGTGTATATCTTATTCGATGATTAAATTGTGTTTAATTGAGATTATTTCCTTTCACTTAAATAAAAAATACTCTCATTTTTTAAAATTCATCATGATATTGTTCAAAATGTAAAAAACCTACCTTTTGTCACTATATATAGTGATAATGGGGAAGATTTTATAAATTATACATTTGAACATTTTAATAGTGAGCAAGAAATTATATATAATATTTGGCACCAAGAAGTCCATAATAGAATGTTATAGTTGAGAGGAATATAATCCTTCAATAAAATTCACAAAAATTGTTTTGTAAATATTTTATCACAAGAATTTTTTGTTTTGAAGGTATTAAAACGCTTTATTAATCTATAAATTGAGTTTTATTTCGCCTGGTTTTAATTAAAACACCTTATTAATTGCATAACTGAGGGTATAAAAAACATGGTAACTTTGGAGTTTTCAAATGTAATTTTTTCATTCTGAATTATTAAAAAAATTACCATATTTTTATCTCAAATTTAATGATATTATATTTATTTTTCACACCACCACTTGTATAGTGTATAGTGTTTTCAAAAAAATAGACTAATACCATTGAGGAAATGGTACATGTTACGTTTGACAATGTTTATCCTTATGCGGTGATAAAACATCCTTATAAAAAAGTAATATGGATTTATTTTTAAAATTTCCTCAATTTTAATTATATAAGTTAAACCACATATATCCTAAATTTACTTTATAAAATCATCACTAAATGAACTTAATCAATAGGTAAATTAGGAACAATATACCTTTTTACTTTAGAAGCTAATGATCTTATGGAATCATCCAACTTGGAATATCATTGGTGATATAGATCAACTTGTAATAACTAGAAATTATTTTTGAAATTAATGTGGTAATATTTCATTAATATGTCAACATGAATATAAAATGACATATTTTTTCATGGGGTATGACATTTGGGAAATTACTATGCAATAATTGATTAATAAGTTCCAATAAAATAAGGTATTGGACTTGGTTAAGAGATTGAATAATATTTCAGTTACAGATGTCAAATGGTTCATCTAGAATTAGTGTGTTAAAAATGGGATAATTTTTAAAAATAAGTAAATAATAATTAATAAGGTTTATAATTAGTGAAATTATAAAGACAGTGGAGAAATATTTATTCAGTAACCAGTCTTGAATCTATCTATATTTTATTATATTTCACAGCATATCAGAACTTTATAATATTTAAAATATAAGTAAAGAGTGTCTGACCCAATTTTTATGATCATTGGTATGTTTATATTGACAAACCAACTCATTTTTAAGATGTATATTTTTTAGAACATTTATTCAAACATACCGAGGAACTCTATAGACATAAATATGTATCAAGAGCTTGGTAAGATAGATTTTATAAATTATTAAATCAAAATGAATTTTTCAAGGGACAGAATATATCATTCTTCTTATTAATATATATTTTAATGAAACAATAACTATACAAATCTATGTCAATGAAATTAATTTTGTTTCCACTAAAAACATTGCTGATATTTTTTTAGAAATCATAAAAATTCAATTTAACATGAGTGTGATGAATAAAACTACTTACTTTCTTGGATTCTAAATAACTCAGAGACTAAAAGGAACTATATCAACTCAGTATAAGTACATTAGATATTTACTTAAGAGTTTTGTTTTTTATAATGATTATTGTATTTGTACTATAATAAGTACATCCTATAAACCTAAAATTATTAAATCTGGAAAACTATTAGCTCATAAATTATTTAGAGGTATTGTCAGAATATTAGACTAATTGACGGGTAGTCAACTGAAAATTATGCATTATGTGTTCTAGTTTTGAATGTTCCAATCCAATCTGAAAGAGTCTCATTTTATGGGAGATTAATGGGTCACCCATTAACTTATTTGGATATTGGGACTTAGACTATTTTATTCCCCCATATATGATTTTATTCTTAAGATTTATTTATATATAAACTTTAGTAGTTGTACAATGGATCATAAGAGTACTTCTAGAATCTTTCACCATTATGTTGAAGATTTAATATCTTTGTTCAGTAGGAGGAAACATCAGTTTCACATTCAATTAATAAATATAAATATATAATAGTTGGAAGTTTTTTTTTCTAAATTTTTATGTATACATAACATATTCGTATATTTTACAATTAGTTTTATTCAATTTTAGATAATGTGGGATAGAAAAAAATTATTTTCTAGTCTAAAAACCTAATAGACCACACATGGTTTAAACACATAGCTATAGGACAAAATTTCCTTTGGGATAACACACTTAAAAGATATATTATTCTTGACATTATATGAATATAAGAAAATCTTACTAATATTTTTAATAAATGTTTAAATTATAATAAATTTGAATATATTAAATAGAAGTTGAGTATGATTAATGTTAAGAAATTTTTTCTCCCTATTATTGTTTAAATTTATTTGGATATTGAAAAATGCATTATGATCAGGGGAGGACATTCATTCATTATAACTCTGATTACTCTTTATGGAGATAATTTATATTTTCTAGAAGTGGATTCAATGGAAATTATAGTGAATTACTTATATATCATTCAAAACTAAATATGAAGGAATTTTCCTTACTCATAAAAAATAACAATACATATCTTCAGAAAGTTAATATTTAATTTATTATTTTTACTCTTTTAAATAATTTTTTTCAATTTACTCATATATAATCTAATTTTACTTTTACATATTCTGAAGGAAAATTTTCTTATTAATTCATTTCTTTTACATTGGAAATGTTTTTTATAATTGTCAACTTTACTTATTCCCAACATCTCTTGTTAAATTTGGTATGGTTTTTTCCTTTATAATTATATTTTTATTATCCAGTCTACTCTTTATGAAAGGGTTAGTTATTTTATTTTTTACATTTTTTAATATGTTTATTTTCCCTAGAGAACATACTATAAGATAAAGGATAATATTTTAATAAAGGATTTCATTTGAGTTTACATGATGGGGAGAATAAATAAACATTCCTAAGAAAGCTATGTAAATGCTTTCAATATAACTTTTAGAACCACCTTCATTAGGAGAATATTAGTCATAGGTATTAGAAGATAACTTACACAATGGTAATAAATTTTTATTTTTTTCTAAAATACCCCGATCTTATTTCTTATACTCTATTTTATCGTCACTAATAATCCAAATGTTGGGGAAAGGATATCAGTTTTTTTAAGTTGAACTTCTGTTTCGAGATAAACGACATGAATTTTGAAGAAATTATGATATGTACCTTAAAGGTAGTTTTAAATAACTTTTGAAGGAATTAAAAATATAAAAATTAAAAATGAAAAGTTCATACTAAAAGGAGGTTGAATTGGGAGATTTTTACAGATTTATGTTTTCATACATACATATCCCAATGAATGGTAAGGTGTTGATTACATTCTATTCATTCATTATATATCTAAACAAACTATAAGTTTTATAGATTTATAAAAATATTACTATTTTCAAAGATATATATTTTTATTTCTTCACCTCCATTTTATTATTATTATTTAATTCTTGATAACTCTTATTTGTCTTTATCTTGGAAAATAAAAAAGTGGGAGTTTAGAGATTGGTCTTCTGTGGTATGGATTACAATCATTGAAGGGTGTGACATTTAAACTAATTAATTATTAAGTTGTATTTAAAAGGAATATAATTTAGGATTATTTAATTGTTATAATCAAGAGAAGTTACATAATATGTTACAAAGAGTTTTACTTTTAATTTTAGTAAAACTTATCCATCATATTTTCTTTACATGTGTGTCTTATAACTGAAAAAAAGAGGGAGATTAATGGGTAAAAAGACAACTTATGTGAAATTTTTCTAATATCACAATAGAAATTATATTGAATATGATTTAAATTATTGGGTTTATTTATGTTTTGATTTTGCAGAAAATAATATTCAATTATTTACATTTTGGTTATTCAAAGTAATCAATCCATTTTCCAGAACATAGTAGAGTCATAATAAAGAATTTCATTAGAAGATAGAGTATATTATGACACTATTATAACTAAATCAGAATATTTCATTAGAGTTTGATATGATTTTTTCTATAAATATACAGTGATGTTTAAGGAGTATAATATAGATACACTAGAAACATGAATGATTACATCAATAAGTTCTACATCATCTTGATGATTTGAGTGCTTATACTACTAGTTTAATTCAGTTTTTTTATTAAGAGAATATATGTGTGAGGAAATATTGTAAAATATCCTAGTTTTTTTGTAAACATTAAAAATTCTATCATGTTGAATGATAATATTTAGATTATGGAATCATCACTTTCGAAAGTGTGAAGTTTGACATAGTTCTATATTGGACTTGTTATCAAAGATTATACTAATTTAATAATAGATTTGGGATAGATTTTCATGATTCTGATATGTTTTTTGAGGAATTCATAGTATGTACTTTCATCTTTCAATCAATGATAGATCAAATATGTTCTATTTGTGAAACATTGATACCTTGGTTTTGAATACCAATGATTCATCTTCTTTGGGATAAAACTAAATAGTTCATAAAAATGGGATATACTGGAAAGAAAATTCTTTTACAGTAGCATTAATAGTCTCATCTGATACTACATTTATTTTTTTAAATAAAATTATAATTTTTTTTGTATGTTTTTTAGTTGTTTTTCTAACATATAATAGAGTTATTTTACATTGTATTATAACTTTGATAAGAAATAAATTAGTTGGAAATTATAGCTTTTCAAAATTTTAAATTCTAATCACTACTACAAATATGGTCTTTATCATTGTTATAAAAGGTAAATAACATCACTAGAAAATTGTTGTTAATTGAGGTAGTGATAAATGGGGGGTCCCTTTTATCAGTGCATAGAAAAGCACGGAAAAAGACCCCTTTTATCGGCACAAAAAAGTGTTGATAAAAAAGTCCTTTATCAATGCTTTTTTAGTGGTGATAAAAGACACCTTTTATCAGCACTTTTTTTAGCGCTGATAAAAGTCAAAAAAATTAAAGAAAATTTAAACTTCTTGTGGATCTTTTAACAGTGCTTGACCCCCCCCCCCCCCCCTATCAGTGTTAGGCAGAGCACCTTCCACTCTCCCCTGAGCTGGACTAACCTGTGCATCCTGCACTTGCCAACGCACTCCTCCATGCTTCCACCCGAACTCGAATTTGTGACCTCCCCCTTACATGCATGCACCTTTACCACTAAGCTATTTAGTTTTTTTCTCTATTTAATGATATATCTATTTAAATATATATATATATAGTTATATTTAATTGTATATTAATATAGATTCATATTAATATAAATATATTTAGTTATATTAATACATATATATTTATTCATATATTAATATATATATATATATTCATATATTAATATATATTTATTTTTATATTAATATATATTTATCTTAATATAGTTATATTTATTCATATATTAATATAGATTCATATTAATATAAATATATTTAGTTATATTAATATATATATATACATATTTATATATTAGTATATATATTTATTCGAATATTAATTTATATTTATATTTATTTATATACATATTTTTAGTTATAATATTTTAACCGTATATTTATTTGTATATTAATATATATATATATATAGTTTTAAATATATTTATAAAATATTTTTTTATGTATGTTTATAAATGAATAAATACATACATATATACAACACACACACACATACACACACACACACATATATATATATATATATATATATTTATGAATATATATATATATATATATATGAGTATTAGAAAAGTCATAGAATGTTAAAACGACTATAACTTCAAATCCAGAAGTCTGTTTCAACTCCACAACCAATAAAATTGAAGAAAATGAAACAATATTCGATATTATGTGTTATAGGCATAGAGGACATACATATCTGATGTTTTACCTAATTGAATGTTAAAAAAATCAGGGTATCTCAACTAAAAACTCCTTTTTGGAGGCCTTCTAGGTCATTTTGGGCCTTGAAAAATGTGAGAGAAGGCTACCTTGAGTCACTAGCACATAGATCTCGTCGTAAGATTCGATTTTATATATTGTAGAACTCAAGTGGCCACCCTAATCAAAAGTTATTCCGTTTCAAGTTTGAGTTACATTTTCAACTTATTTTCAATATTTTATTGATTTTATTATTTTTTATGTCTTCAAATTGTTATTAAATGATTTTTAATCGATGATAATTTGAAAATTACTAATTAATAATATTTTGTAAAATATTTTAAATCCTTTTTCTCTATATTTATTATATATTAAATGGAATATTCTATTTATACATATCTAAAACATATTTATAAATATATATTATATTTATATCAATATAAATATAGTTATATAATAATATATTATTTTTCATGATTTTTTTTAAATATAAACTTCATCAGTACTAGGAAAAAGAGTTCATAAAGCCCCCCTATTATTGTTTCTAAAAAACATGGATAAAGTTCCCTTTAAAATCACTAAAAAAGAACTGATAAAGTGGGGCCTTTATTGGCACTAAAAAAAGAGATAATAAAGGGTGACTTTTAATAGTTCTTTTTTTGTGCTCTTAAAAGTTCCATTTATCATCCCTTTTTTAGTGCTGGTAAGGGCCCAATTTATATGTTTAGTTATTAATGTCAATTGACACCCTATCTTAGAGACTTAATACTTATTTTATATAGGATAATACATTTCTATTTATATTTCTTCAAAACTGTGACATGTTGGGAGAATTCACATGATTTATCTCATATCATGTCAACTCGAGTATGAAATTTTTTCACATCATGGAATTTTCATATTTTTAGGTATGATTATTATCATATATCTTAATGTAGTTTTAAACCAATGTTTAATGGTTATAGACTAATATTTTTCATTGTATATATTTTGGTACTCAACCACGATCAATGACCACTAGTTGTGGCTCTTCCTTATTTTCCTCCATGACATAAATAAACAAATTTTTCTTTTAAACCTCAATATAGTGTTCCCCAATTATTTTTCTACAACAACTAAAAAATATTTTTTTCCATCACTTAAATTCCAATAACAATTTTTCCCTTCAAGGACCAACATTTTCATTCTTCTTCTTTAACTACATTATGGTGTTGGTACCTCCATGATGTAGTTGTGTGTATTATTATTCAATTTATTTTAAATTTATCTAAATTATTTCATTGATTAAAACTACCATAAAATCATCAATAACATAATTAATTTGAAAGATATAATTCATAAATGAATTTAAATTCCATGTGAAATATATACTCATATTTGGTATTCTAAATTCCCCCACACATAAACTCTTACTTGTCTTCAAGAAGAGATCTCCATACTATACGAATTAAAATCAAAAATATCCAATATTTAAACATCATAGTCAAAAATATATATAACTATCAATAAATAATTAACTTTTAAGTGTCACAAGAAAGCATATTTTTATATAACACTTCTCAAGAAAACTAATCAAAAAAATATTCTACATTTATTCCAAGTTTGTGTCTAAACATATTGTTATATGATTCATTTATTTCATCAATTATTAAAGGATATATTTTCAATTCATTACAGCTTAAACTTGGGTACCAAAACTCACACTTATTTATTTTACTTCTTTCTCCACTTTTTTAATGGACTTTATACATCAAAAAACTCTTATATCCAAAAAAATACAATCGGTAGATCTCCTTGTAAAAATAATTTTAACTATTTAAATAATATCAAAGTATGAGTATGAGTGACAATACAATTATCAAAAATTATTACTTGGAATTAAAAAAAACTATCACTTCTAAACCCTCCATCAATATCCAGAAAAATCTATTTATGATAGTTAAAACAATAGGGGGAGGCTACTGGTGATGACTCTAACCTAGGTAATAATATTATTTTAAACAATATATTTTGATTCATCTTTCTATTTTAATCCCTAAACCCAAGCATAATTTTTAATTTGGAATTTATAGTCTATCCTAAACTAATCAAATTAATTCTCCGATCATAAATTATTTTAAGTGAAATTTATGAAAAAATTAACTTCCAAATTTCAATTAATCTCCCCACTTAAATATTAATAATATAATAAAAAAATAATCTTCATTCACCAACTCATAATCTTATACATATAAATATACAAACAAATTATTTTCAAACAATGTAGGATAATATTAATTATAAAATCTATCAAGGCCTACATGGGGAAATAGGGGAACAACTGACCATGTGGTGTGGCAAATTGGCTCATAAACTACCCTCATTTTGGTGACCAAGGCATGATGGTGTCATACTCTCTTGGAGAGGTGAGTTTTTCTCCTAGGGATTCCATGTGAGAACCAAATAGAAGCATGAAACCTTATCCCCCTATAATTTCATCAGTCACTACTATTTGGAATCCATCATAGAAAGTTATGTGGTGGCTTCGATCAATAGATCTTAATTAACTCATCTGCCTGTTTCCATTCTTTTCTTTATGGATCGGACTTCATCATTGGGATTCATCTTCATTATCTCCTATGTACACTATCTCAAATTTCAAAATCTATGATATCATAGTGATAGTGGTGGTGATTTCATTTTTGTTTTTCGGTCACTAGTATGTGGGGCGTGTACAACCATCATCTCTCAATATCTAGCCTTGTTCCAGAACTATCCACATTTTCTAGTGAGTTTTCGTTTCAAGATTCAGGGAGGAGGGTGTTGGGTAGTCACTAATGGTGTGGAATCATGTGTAATTTGAGCTGTGTATTGGTCCTAGTTAAGTATGGAGTGGTGCATTTTGGTTTTATGGAAATAGAGATTGTGTGGGAATTTGGTGTTTCAGCTTGCCATGGGTCAGAATTTATTGGTTGTGATGATGAGGAGGCCATCATATGTTGTCTAATCTCATGAATGGTTTAAAAATATCCTACATACGTTATTCTTGGGTTATTGGGAATTTTTTATTGATGGGGTGTAGTTTTCTCGATGTGTCTTGTAATTTATTATAATGCGTTAGGAATGTGGTACATGCCAAATTTCATGCTGGGGTTGTAGTGTGGGATGAATTGATAGAGGGGTGGATGTGTGGACAGTAATCACTGATAAATTTTTTCTCATTCATTTGGGGAATTATGGGAACCCCTCCATATTTCTCTCTTCAGAATGATTTCATTCAGATAAAGTAAAGAAACATGATGGCGATGTAGTGTGAGCCTTACAAGTAGTATCGAGAAGGTGTCTTAAAAGAGATATGGGTGTGCTATAACTTACCATGTTGACCTTACCCCACATTCTAATATGGTATATATGGGTTCCCTTTAACATTTTTCTGGACCATCACATCATAACGTTTTGTTATGGGAAATGCTACATCTTCATCTGGAAACATAAGTGCAATGATCGAAAGGAGGAATCAAGAATGTTGAATGGTTCCAGTTGTGATACATGCATTATCTTGGTAATTTATATCTTGTGGGGTAGTATTGTTATAGGTATCATATTTAGTATAGTATTTTCCACTTTATTCAATAATTTTTTAACTGAGGTGATCAATTTATATAGATAGTGGTATGTTTGTACTAATGTTGTAAATAGAATCTATAACCACAACTAAAAACACCAACGCACATAAAAAGGAATAAAAAACTAAAACTAATATATTTACATAAAAAAGATATAATGATACAATTTTACTAGTATATCAAATCTAATATTCTATAAAGTACACTTTTTTATGAAAATTTCACCAAAAGAGTTGATCAAATTAGAGGGGTTATTAATTACCTATAAGAAACAATTACAGAATATTTAATGTAACTATTTATAAATTGTTACATAAAATGTGTTGTACATTGATAGTGAGAGTTAAAACACAAAAAGATATTTGAAATTTAGCATAGAACAAAAATGTAAAAATTAAGAATCTATATTGAAAAAATATAAATTAATTCTAAAACTATGGATTTGATTTTTACTAAATGTGAGAATATTGAATTTTTTAAAGTTAAGGTTCCTTAAATAATAGAAATTAGAATATATTAAATGAAATAACAATTTAGAATTAAATATAAATAAATTTTTTCTATAGTATTTAGTCTCTATTTATGATATTCTAGTTTTTATTTAATTAACTACTTTGATACATTTATTAATTATCTAATTCAAAACTATATTTAAAGAGGGAGAACTCAATCTTAATTCATGGAAAAAAATAAATCCAAATAACTCATTTATGAATTAAATGAAAATTCATAAATTAATAAAAATTAATCATGTATAATGACGAAAGAAGGAATATTGAAGAATGAATGAACACATAATCCCAAGAAGAATCATTATTAAAAAAAATATTTTAACTCAATAGACAAGAATTATAAAATATAGAAAATTGTATCTACAGGGTTCTCCAAGATGGTGCCCCATTCTCTAGGTTCTCTCTCAGACTTGTCATCTTCCTCCTTTTAGGGTCCCTCCATGATGGCGTTATTCTTCTTCTCTCTCTCTGATCCTCTCTTCTATGCTATTTTTTCATGGATTTACTTTTTCATTGTTCTTTATTCTTATTTCGATAGTTCTTGGTCTCCCCTTCTTGTTTCCCCTCCCATGGCTCCATAATGGCCTTTCTCAGGCACCATACTATGCTCTGACCTTAGGTTCCACCACTCGTATCCAGGTCAGATTTGGGGTGGAAGACACATCAAGTTTTTGGGATAGCGGTTTGAGCCCCTGGTCTCTTTCTAGAGTTTTACCCCATGCATCTCTCTTATTTTTAAGTCATTTTCCCTATTTCATCCTAGGGTTTCATCCTCCTTATTTCTTCCCCTCCCTTAGTGTTATTTTGAGGGGGGGTTTTGATCTTCTTTTGAGGGTTTGGCTTTGGAGTGTTGGTGTTGTGGTGTCGGCTTAGGATGGATTGTCATGTGACGAGGATGGCTACGAAGAATGTGAGCATTGACAAGATGGTGTCTGGACAGGTCCATATTCTGGTTATCGGTTTTCTTGGTTCGAGGTATCCTCGCTGGAGAATCTCTTACCGGTTCCTCGTCCTACAAAATCCCATTTTTCCTCTTCTCTGGATCTAGGCTTCCATAGTTCGCTCTAAGTTAGAGTTGTGTGGTTGTCTCCAATGTTATTTGGGAAGTTAGTTTGAGTAGGTGGCTATATGAGACAGACGGTGAAGATAATCGATCATTGTCGGTGAGGTATGGTTCAGTTCCAGCGATAATGATGGCGGTTGATGGTCGCGATGTGACTGAAAGTGTATGTGTGGCGCGGATGGGCTAACTATCCGAGATATCTTTGGTTTTTGAAGTATGGTAATGTTTTGTTTCATTTGAATTTTTGTTTTTGAAGTGGGTGGAACTTTTGTTGATGGGTTTTCTTGGTCGGTTGAACTTGTACTGGTTGTACTTGTACTGAGGTGTTGTGTTTTTGGTTCACACTTACCCTTTAAAAGTGACATTAGAAAATTAAAAAAAATATGAATGCACTTGGATAAAAAAGTATGTACCCACTCATTTTTTACAATGACTAAAATCCTTATCCTCATTCTACATTAAATAGGGTCTTATAAATATATATATAAAAAGACAATAATGCAACTACTTTCCAAGATTTCAAATAATGTACTTCAGTGAATGAATGCCTTATTTTTAAGTAATAGCCTTTGATTGAAAAATAAAATCCATACATATATCTGTTTATATCTCTCATATATTCATTATTTTACTTTGTAATTAAATCCCTAAAAATACTCTAAAAATTTGAGTGGTATATAACAATTATCTAGTAAAAGTAACATCAATGTTTCCATATAATTAGTAAATATAAAACCATAAAAATTGGATGCAGTTTGCAAAAAATAAAGATCTGGACCTTTATACCACATAAATTGACACTCTTTGTAGTGGAAAAAGGTCTCCAAATACACCCATATTCAAAAAAGTGTCTAGTGACTAAAAAATAATCATTCACCTTATGATGATTAATTTTATCCTTTTCATGTCTACCAAAAATCACCCAAATGGCATTAATTACTCTAAAACAACTCTCATGGTCCCTTAAAATATTCAATACATTTAATCACTAAAATTAAAACATTTAAGTATTCAAAACATCCTAGTGAATCTTCCTGTATTTATTCAAAATTACTATATTTTTCTTACATTATTTCAAAACAACTTCATGGTATGGTAAACAATACAATTTATTGAATATAACTTCAACTCAATCTTGAAATGTCGTCATTACTTGGTGTTTTATTTCTTTTAAAGAATGTTCATTATCTAATGACACAATATATATACACTCCAAAACATAATTCCTATTGAACATGATGTTTTATCATCTAAGCTTTCCGACATCAACCATGACCAGTGCACTGTGGTCATGCTAGTTCCCCTATTTCCCTCCTTATCATCAGTCATAAACCATAAATTTGAACCCATGATGTATTGTTCCTTCTGGTTTTCCTATAATAATTAAAAGTTACCCACTCACCATGATCAATCCTTACACAACTCTTTCCCCTAAAATGTTTATAATTATTCATTTATCATCACCATCCAAGTTGTAATATTGGTACCGACATGGCCTAGATACCTCCATTTTTATTCACAATGTTTTAAAGTTATTAAAAATCATTAATTTATTGAAACAATCTTTAAAATATAAAAAACACTATGAATTAGATATAATTAACTCAAAAATTAATTTATAGACCTTAGGAAGTATTATTCATACATTTAAGCTATCAACAGCCATAACTCTTGTTCAAACACTCAACAAAAATCTTCTGATATAAAAAGGTACTTGATCTAATGTTATCCTAAAGGTATGGTTATAATAAATATTGATACCCCTTAATCTACCCCATGAAAACTATGATTACTTACTCAAATTATACAATAATCATAACCAATGTGATTATATATGATGCATGACAATGTACATCTAAGAATACCAAACTGTAAGTACATTCAAATTTTTGGTACACTTAATAGATAATTAAGTTCCTTGTATAATATTGTGTCAACTTCCCACATCCTTAGATAGTTTCATAAGTTTATATCTTATTTTATATTCATATCTACCACTATCTTACCAACGTGATACAATCCTTAAACATTGTCACTTTAAATTCCATCCAAAACAATAATTCTAGCCAAATACTATGATTCCACTCTAACATAGACCACCCCCACCAATATTCCTCTAAGTAATAGTTATTATAATTATAATAACACCCTAACACCTTATATAATGAGTCAGTAGTAGATAACTAGTGTGAATGAAATAACAACAAAATATGGGACTTATTTCCTACTTTTGTAGAAAATTACTAAATAAATAGGCTAATATTTAACATAGAACAATAACTAATCTATGAACAATTTATAATATAACTAATATAATCTTTTATGAAAAAACAAAAAAAAATAGAAAAAACTATTATTGGCTGAATAGATGCTCATCGAAAACCAAAATATAACAAAAAGATAACATTAGTGTACCAAATATATATATGTAAAACACATCACCAAATCCAAGCTCTAGAAAATTTAATTATATAATTATACATGTATATTAAACCAATTAATTCCTTAATAACATTAAAAATTATATAATTACATGTGATTATACACACATATTTAGTGGGTTATTTCCCATGAAATGCCTATTATTTCACTATGAATATACAATAATTATACATTTTCATGTAGTAATAAAAATATTAATATACATCATAGCCCTTTTTAGGGTGTACCTCCATAATTACTACCTTTTACTCAAAATAATAAACCTCTAAAGTGGTGGATTTTTCATCTTTCTGTGTAGTAGAAATCACAAAAAAAATAAGTAACCATACAAACCATCCCTCAATAACATAGTTTCCACCCAACCCAGTGGATTAGGCCATATCAGTCACCCACTCATTTAACATATAATATTATAATTACACTATCTAATAGAGCTCTAATTTTTTATGATAATCAATCTCTGTCCATATGTGGGTATGGTCACTTTTTTTTGATACTCAAGAGTATCACTAATACATGGATGTTGAGTCTTACCAATGAAAACTATACTCAAATTGGGGTTATAATTTTAATAACACCCTTATAATTATCAAGGAGTATAGTCACGAACATCATCATGACAGTTAAACAAAATCAGGGAAATTTTTAATTTTTTTCACTTGAGTTGTTTTTTAGAGGAAAATTGTAATTTATCCTATTATTATATCTCAAATAATATTTTTGGATACTATATTGATTTAATAATATATTTTTTACCCAAGGAAATTTTTTGGTCAGATTTTGAGCTTTTTGAATTTTGGCCAAATATTTATATTTAATTAATTGAAAATTATTTATTTATGGAAGTTAGTTCAGTGAGATCTAATGTTAGTAGTGTTAGAAATGAATTATGAATTCACCATTGATTATATAATGGTGTTTCATAGTAACTTCATAACAACACATCAAGCATCGACTCTGGGGCCTGGCCCCCTTTTCTTCTCTGTCCTCCTTTTATTTTTCTTTTCTTTTTTCTTTATATTCTCCTTTTTCATCTCTTTACTTATTTTCTAATCCTATATTTCATGTATTAACACCCCCTTATGGATTCATTTGGATGGAATATAGGATATGGGGATTATTGGGGGATAATTTGGAGACAAGTATAATTATGTGTCACTGCGGAGCTCGGGTCACGCTAGATCATTGTGTGGGTATTGTGGGATGTAGATCAGATCAAAGATTTGGTAGTTTCCTCATAGAGGTAGTCAAATTTTTAAATTTTTCTCCATAAGTCTTCATAGGTTATATTTTAAAACAATAATCCTGCTTTTGAGTATTTGGGAACCCCTAGAGGGATGATCTAGTGATTTTTAGGTGAATCGGGGGGTTTCGTGTGAGTCAGAGTGATTTTTGTTTAGGAAATCCTAACCACATGGAATGTGGTTTGATGAACACACATTGTGCGTTATTTATATTCAAAGATGATTAATTTTTTGAATTTAAATTCTATTTACCTTAAGTAAACACCATACAGTAGTGTTCATTTATGTATGTGGCCATGTGGTTGTGTACATGGGCAGTTAGAGTTAGGGAAGTACACAAATTATACTCTATGTAAACCTAGTGGCATAGAACATGTGCATGTGGCCTTGTATTGGAAAATTCACCCCATGTTTGGTATACCTGGTTGGCTAGTAGAAGAAAACTAGACCTCATTTCTTCTCTAGGCAAGTAGATTTACATGTCTAGGTATAGCTTTGAGGGTACACAATGTGTACTCAGAATTATACACCATGCACTCAGACCTACACACCATATACTTTTTCATCAATGAATTTTTGGACATATTTGTGCCCTAGAATTGTAATTGAACATGTGAGAAATCCATTCAAAGTTTTTTTCATGTAGATCATAGTGGTGGGATCATATTGGTTCTTAGAGGGTTTTAGGATGGGGTTTTTGAATTTTTGAGTTTTTTGGGAGGATTCATTTTAGGATGTGGTTCTAGGATCCTTCTAGGGGTTAGGTTGTTTTTTTGGGCCATGTGAGGGTGTAAATATATTTACCACCTTGTATTTATATTTTCATGTGATTTTTCTTGATGTTCTATGGAAAAATTCTAGGAAGCAGGATTGAGTGTCTTCTTGGATGGGATTGCTAGTTCAGTTGTTTGAGGATTAGGTCTGGTTTCCTAAGGTTGGGTTTTGTAGGAGCCTTTAAGGTGGTTTGATATTGTGGGATGTCAATTATTGTTGGTAGGTATTAAGAAATGTTTTGGATAGTTCTAAGGGAGATGTTATATGGAATTCCCTTCTGGGTTAGTATTTTTTTAGTGTTTCCCATTTGGGTGAGTGTTCATTAGGGTTTTAGCCGAGAGTCTGACTAGAGTTCCTTTGAGTGGGATTTTCATGAAATTTTTTTTTTAAGATGACCCCCTTATAGGGTGTCCTACTGTAGTTGAGGTTTTCTTTATGGTTATCTTGTAGTTTGATCCATTTTATTGAGGTTTTGGGAACTATGGTGGGAACCCCATATTTAATTGTCTTATGAGATGGTCGATGTCAATTTAGTAGTTTTGATTGCATAAACAATGTTTTAGCTGAACATGATTTCTGAGATTTGGCTTAAAGGTTTCAGGTAATTATTTTTCTGGACTTATTATAGAGTATACCTTTGGGATATAATTAGACTAAGAGTATTCCATGAGACTGATTTTGTTTCTCCCCTCCAGTAGTTTATTGGTTGTTGTGAGCTAGGTCCAAGGATCTAATAGATTGTGTAGATGAGTTAAACTAACTTATCTCAATTTTTAGATCTATAGTTAGTAGAATATAGAGGCTATGATGCTTTTGGAACCTATTTTGTAGGTTTGGGTCCTACTTAGATATCCCGGTGATGCACTGATGGGTTGGTACACCAATCATTTTCTACATGACATTTGGTCATGCAAGTGTACCCCAAGAGTAATACAGAGTTACTACTATCAGTTCAAATCATAAACATGGAATCTTCATTCCTGGTATATGTACTCAGTTTTCATACACCTAGGATGAGATTCTAGGGTTCATCATGTGTTCTTTTCCTTGTGTTGGACTATGGATCTCCTTATTGGTGAGGTGGACATGATTGATGGTTGGTTGTGTGATCCAGATTTTACAATTCCTCTAGATAGGGAGAAACTATGGGTAGTTTTACCAGTGGTTCTCATTATAAAACCAAATGTTTGATGTTTTCCTATTTTATAACCATTTTTTATATTCATTTATTTTTTATCTTTTAAGTTGGTATTCATGTTCAGCTAGGCTAGACATGAAATGTATTTCTTGCATGTTTGTGAAAGAAGATGTTAGGACCACCATTAAGAGTGGCCTAATAAGCTTTTTTCACCTCGTGTACATGCACCTTGGTGTATGTGAATACCATATGTATACATTCTTATTGAGCATTGTATGTGGTGGATCAGGAAGAGGCTTTGATTTTCTTGATATTGTAGAACAACTCATGTGGAGTTTGAGGTTTTTTCTTGGGTTGTTTAGCTGTTATGGAGACTAGGTATGTTGTTTAGCTCAGGGTAGCAGTATCGTCTTGTGTATTTATTTTCTTTATTATTTTTTGTATGTGGTCATATCATTGGGTGTCTAGTGTCTTTATTTCTTTTCCTTGTGTCTTTATGTTGTATTTCAATATTTATAGTTACTTCAGTTATTTATTTATTTATACACACTTTGGTATTTAGGGATTTGTATATGTTTAGTTAATTTAATCTATTATTTCACTTTGATATTAGGTCATAGTCTCTCAACTTTATCTTTTTACGCCCTCACATATATTCTGTAGACTCTATCATATATGGAAGAATGATTTTGGCCATGTTGTGTATCGGGTCAGGTGATCGGTCAGGTTTATCTAGGCCAACTCGTGAAAAAAAAAGTTTCATAAGATTATTTTTATTTATCTAAATATTTTAGGAGTCAGTAGATTGGAGATCTAGGAATGTGTTAGATCACGTTTTGGATTTCAGAATGGTGCATTATGAACAGTCGTTCTGATAGGAAGTCCAATTTTATATGGTTGTGGGATTATAGTTCTATTTTCATATATTTTATGTTTTTTATTTTATATTGAGTGATGTACTTTTTTTGAGGGTTTCCAAGATTTATTAGTTTTTGTCTCTTATTCTGAGGGAAAGAGGCCTATGTTCATGATTTATTTTTATCATATCGGATTAATTTTCCTATTGTGTGTGTTTTTTAAAATAATAGAGTTTCATTTGTTTAAATTTTCATAAAAATATTACATGATGTTTTCTAATATAAGTACTTAGTGCCATTCTACTCAACTGAACCATGGGAGTCATTATTTAAATGAAATATCATGTGGATCCTTCGGTGATGTTTTCTCTCTTAGTGGAGATGAATTCCCTTCATCGAGGTATGAATGAAAACCCTTCAATGTTGGTGCTAGATTTTGGATGATCTGCAACTTTTTTTGGTGGTTTTATTAATGAAGGAAAGTATTCATAAGAGTCGTTTGTTTTAGGCTTGAGTTTACATGAGGTTGTGTTATCCCTGAGAAGTTTTTTGGGGGGGATAAGGATGTCTTCGGGTTGTTAGATGGAGCACTGTCAGTTATCATGGTTTCATGGTTTCTTGGATAATCTACTTATGAGGGTAGGTATATTTGAATGTCTATCTCTATAGGTTCTGGTTACATTTTGGGGTTCTTGGGGTAGAATGGTTTTGTACTTTTGGGCTTGTAATGATACTCTAGTGGATGGTGGTCATGTATTGTATCTTTAAATTATATATATGCCTTGTTCCTTAAGTTTAGTGTTGAGGGTTCTCTGGTTTTTTTATAATTGTCATACGTGATTAACATGGTATGTAGGTTTAGAGGTGTTATATTGGGTTCATTGTGTTATGGATAATTTGAGTGTGGTAGTTTTTGAGAGGTTTTTCATGGATCACTTTGACATAATAAGGGGAGCGATGTTGTTGTGTCTTTTTGGGTGTAAGCCTTGTTTATTGAAATAATGTACATGATAGTTAGGTGAAATTTTTGTGGGTTCATGGGAGTTTTCAAATATTAGTTTTATTATTGAGTAATCCTTATGGTGGGGAGTAAACCATAGGCATTTTTTGGTTTTGGTCCTTATTTTAAAGTGTACATTGAGTGAGGGGTTTTCATATCTAGAGGTATGGGAATGACCGATAGTTTTTGTTCAAAGTTGGTTCTCTAATATGTGTTATTTGAAAACTTCTTTCCATTGTGTTAGAAACTGTAAGGATTGTGGTATGTAAATTTCATTTCTAGGTTGGGGTGACAATAAGGATATTCCAATGGTGGAGAGCATCAGATCAGTCATGATTGAATGTCCCTCATGTAGGCAGTGTTGTGGGAGCTGGGAGAGCAGTTTTGGAATGGTCATGGTTCCATTATAAGTTATAGTGGTTGAGGTGAATCTTGGAATCCAGTTAACCACCATGTATTATCATGGGAAAGAAGTGATTATGGCGGGGGGGGGGGGTTCATGAACCCTATTTTCAAAGTTTCAGAAAATCTTGTGAAATTAGAATTTTGATCTTGGGTTGCTTTTTATGGGAGAAGTTTTATTTTCTACTATCAATAGATCAAATATAATTTTTTCCACTCTTTTGGTCCAATAATACGGTGTTTTCCATTGGGAAGAATTTTGGTGGAATTTTGAGACATTCAGGTTTTGGATGAATATTTAAAATTTGATAAACAAAACCTAATTTATTAACACATTTTTTACGATGATATCATCTGTTCAAAATATTAGATCATAATTTGAAAATTATCATTGATTTCGGAATACATGGTTTTCTAGGTGAGGCATAACCTCACATCAGGCATCAAGGAGAGGGCCCTTCACCCTTGTCTTCTCTCTCCCCTTTTTCTTTTTTATTTTATTTTTTCTTTCTTTTCTCCTTTTTCATCTACATTATTCTTTTATCCTCTTCTATTTTGTGTATTACCCCCTAGTGGAATCTTCATCCATTATAGAGGGTAGGTATTGGAGGGGGTTGGTAGAGGGAGGGAAGAATAAGGATGTTCCATTGCGGAAGTCGGGCCATGCTAGATTGTCATGTGGGTGCTACGAAACTATGATTGCATCAAAGCTTCAGCGGTTTCTTGTACATATTTATTCCTTTTAAATATTTCCCATAAATACTCATATGATATATGATTTTAATATTTAATCATGTTTTCATGTCATTTGGGACTTTTAGAGGGTCGATCATGTGTTTTTTAGGTGAATCGGGGATTTTGGTTCTTCCAATGGATTTTTTTTTGGAAATCCTGATCACATGGTGTGTGATTTTATGAGCACACTCCATGTATTGATTCTATTTGAGGAATATGAGTTTTTGATAAGTTCAGAACATGTGATTAACTATAATTCCTAAAGTTGTGTTTGGCCATGTACATGGCCATGTGGGCAGCGTACATGAGAATTAGGGGTTGGGGAAGTACATGTTGTGTACTTTGGGTACACACTATGTAGTAGGACAGATAAATGTGTCAATGTACTTTAGAAGATATCCCATGAGAGAGGTACATTTGTGGAAAGTAGAACACAAACAGATCCCATATATTCCTTGTACATGTACTGGTATGTGGGAAAAAATCATATCTACTCTAGCCATGTATATGTACATGTCCAAGTGCAGTTGTGAGAGTAAATATTGTGTACTCAGAATTAAATGTTATGTATTTTTCAAGAAGAGGGATTTTGTATGTTTTTTTCCCAAGTGTTAGAATTGTACTTATGAGTAGTTCGTTATTGTTATTTTAACACATATATCGTAATGGCATGATCCTTTCATTATTTAGAGGTTATTTGGATGGTTTTGTGAACTATTTGAGTTTTAAAGAAGGTTTTTGGTGAGGTTGTTATTCCTGGATCCTTGTAGGGGTTGGGTTGTTTGTTTTGAGGATAAAGTGTTGGTGTGAACTAATTGAAAACCATGGTTTGATATTTTCATGTGGGTTTTCTTAAGGTTATTTATATAGATTTTGGGAGGTGGGATCAAGTTTTTTCTTAGATAGGACCACTTGTTATTTTGTTTTAGGTTTCTGTCTGGTTTCCTAGGAATGGATCTAGTAGGAGACTTCAAAGTGATTTGACATCAGGGGATGTTAGGTACAGCTAGGATACCTTGATCAAAGTGTGTGATTTATCTGAGGGAACTATTTAGAGGAATTCCATTCTAGATGATTTATTTATTGATGATTCTCTTTTGGGTGGGTGTACAATAGGTTTTGAGTGAGTATTCCATCCATGGTTCCTTTATTCAATAATGTCTGAATGTTTGGTTTTGCTGGGGGGGGGGTCTTGTAGGGTGTCCAGCCCAAAATATGGTGTTTTGGAGGATCCCCCTATAGGGTGTCCAATTATGCTATGTTTTTGTGAATTTATGGGGGTTCCCTATGTTTTTTTGTCTTGTGAGAAGGTCAGTGATTGTTCAGGGGTTTTGGTTAGAGGATGTAGGTGTTAGAAGAACCTAGTTTTTGATCTGTTTCTTGGAGGTTTGAGGATGTTATTTTTCAGGACATATAAGAGAGTATTCCTTTTGAATATTATTGGTCTAGGAATTTTCATTGAGATTGATTTTGTTTCTCTCCACTTTTGGTTGGTCGGCTGCTCTGAGGTGGGGCTAGGGAGATAATGGGTGATCTATATGTGTGAAACCTCCTTAGCTAGGATTTCAAGGATATAGTTAGTGGATTGTAGTGCCTACATCACTCTTAAGGACTAAATTATAGTTTTGGGCCCGACATAGGTATCCCAATGATAAACAGATTAGTTCGTTCGACCATCATGTTATATAGGACTTTTGGGCATGGTATCGTACACTGAGGTTGGTAGGGAGTACTTATTAGTTGTTCATTTCATACCCATGTAGTCCTAGTTTCTGGTAAATGTGACTGGTTTTTTGATTCCTAGTATAATATCCTATGGTCTAGAATATGTTCTTTCCCATTTATTAGATGATAGATCTCTTTATAGATCAGGAGAACATGCTTGATGTGTGGTTGTGTGAGCCACATTACACAATTCCTCTTGTTAGGGCCAAAGCTATGGTAGTTTTACCTATGGGTGTCGAAAAACAACTCAAGGTTTTATGTTTTTTTATCCCATTTTGTTTCTTTTTTGTATTATTTATATCTTCTATTATGTTATTCAAGTTCAGATATGTTATACATGACATTTGTTTCATGCATATGTTATGAAGTCATCTGTTAGAACCATCATTGGGATGGCCTACTGAGATTTGTTACTCACCCCCCATATGTGTACCACAGTGTACAAGTAGAACTTATGTATTATTTCAGGTTGAGCATAAGATGAAATGGATTTGGTGGTGACCTAGTTTTTCTTGGTCAAGTAGATTTGTTCATGTGGAGTTTAAGTTTAGTTTTAGATATATTTAGCCGTTATGGATACCTATTTTTTTGTCCCATAGTATTTGTAGAAACTTGTGTATTTACTTTATATATTTTCATTCTCTATGTGGTCGGCCTAGTGGGTGACTAGTGTCTATGTTTCTTATCCTTAAGTTTATATCCATAATTTTGTTACTTACAATTAAATTTGTTATTTATTTATTAATATGGATTCTGATGTTCATGGATGACTATATATTTAGTTTATTTCCTACATTATTACACTTTAATGGGAGGGAATATTTTCCCAACTATATCCTTTTAGGATTTCACAGCTAGTTAGTAGCCTTTATCATATGGGGATGTGCACTTGAGGCCTCATTTAGGGGAATATTGGTTGACAGGTCGGGTCGACTCGGGCCGGTTCATGACAAGTATTACCTTGTATGTAATATCTATTCACTGATTATAGGACAGAAAATAGAAACAAGTTAGTCATTCCATATAAGTCCCCCAGGTATACCCAAGTCAAAGACTCTATATAGATATCACAAAATCCATGTAATGTAATCATATTATACCCTACATAGAAATTATCTCAAAAAACCCTCTTAGACATAAATAATTCCACTTACGCTACATCTAGGGCTCTAGTATAAGTTTAATCTCATGGAATAAAAACATGATTAATTTTCCAATTAATTACCTACATATAATTATACATTTTCATAGTAATATCTCTATCTAATATTCTACAATTTAATAAAAGTGATTTTAAAGGTATCAGATATTTTTAATAAGAATCGATGTTACTAGCTTTTTTCTCACAAATTATAATAAACATATATGTGATCAAAATCTTCCACCTCCACATAAAATAAATAAATGTTCAAATAAATAATAAATTTCAATTAAAATCTTGTTTTCTATATTACCATTAATTCATAATGCTATCAAAAATCAACCTTTAATAAAAATATAACTTCAAAAAATTAATAATTAATATAGAATAACGTTTATCAAATTACAAAATTTATAATAATTGAAGAATTACATTTGTTTAAAACAAAAATTTAAAATTTATCATCATTAAAAATAATTAAATAATAATTTTTAAATTATATTTCTATTAAAATATTTTCATTAAATTAAAATATTAATGAATAAATAATATATTCATTCTTTTTTTAATCACAATTTGTCTAAAATTTTCCAAAATTATTGACATGATCCAAACCATAATTTTATAAACCTCTACAAATATATTATTTTACCATAATTTCATCCACTGAACATTGATGTTGTACCAATTATAGTTCTCAATTATAGTATTTTTATATAGAACCATCTATAATTCCCTACTATTATACTAGCTATAATAACTCTAAAATTTTGTACAATGAGTTTAAATCCCCAAATGAAAATTTAGTAAATCCCTTTATTAATATATTTAAATGTTTATGATTCAATGTTTGTGTGTGTTTTTTAATTTTGTTAGAACATTTAAGTAGGTGTGTTTTCCTTAAAAAAATATTTAAATATTTATGATTATGTATGTGGGTGTTACTAGAAAACATGTATATTACAAATATTTTTCTAAGTTTTATACTTATTTAAAACCATATATAATACATTAAATGTATGTTTTGTGTATATATGCACACACACACACACACACACACACATATATATATATATATTTGTTTGGGTGTTTTTATTTACATAACTATTATGTTAGGAACAAAAAATATGTCATGTAAATTATATTAATATGTAATGAGAATTATATATTAATATGTACATTATGTAAATTATATTATATACATTATATAAAATAATATTTATACGATATTATGTAATAAATTTAAATTACTTTGTAATATATAGTAAATTTTCATTATTAGGTAAAATATAATTTATATTTATTATTATTTAATGTATGAATTTCTTTTATTTTAACAGATCACATTTTAATGTTTTTATTTAGTTGTGATTTTAAATTTAGGATGGAGAGAAACTCCTGGAAATTTAATTTTTTTCTATATGCCTCAAGATATTTTTATTGGTTTCATAATTCAAGAGATTAAATGTGGTGTTTTTGTTTGAAATTATTTGTTTAAATATATGGGAGGATGAATTTTATGAGTTAGGTATACAAAGGGATTTTTTGGGCTATAGTTTTAGCATCCACGTAATATAATCTTTCATGCTATCAGGAGTCTAGTGGACTAGGGAATACCATAGAGCCCCAACCATTTCCATTATAACTCTGGTTATAGTTTTCTCGGAGTCTAATGTCTACCCATGAACTTTATAGGGGACATCAGAATCACAGTAGTGCCAAGGTGATTTTTTAATGGAGGCAATAATGATCATTTGATTGTTGTATGACCTTCTTCTTAGTTGTAACAAGGGATGTTTGGTGGGGCTTATCACACCACCACAAATCCCCTTTTTCCCCTTTATACCATATCCTTCACCCTTAAATACATGGTGGTGTATTTGGGTTTAACATGATGATTCAATTTAATATCTCTATTCCACTCTCTATTTACACTTCTCCTTTCATCTCATCTAGTTTAGAGTGTTTCTTCTAAATATTTGTGTTAGGTATTTCTCTAATGAAAGGTAGAATCCTTATATAGAAATGGAATTCACATGCACTGGTTATATGAGTCATATATGAGTAAAACACATGTCATTGATATTAATTTCAATGTTAATTGGATTCTTAGTGAGTTGTTATATTATTACTTATATAGAACAAAACCTACTCAATTGGTGACATAGCCTTAATCGACCTTTATTGATTTATGGGGCCAGAAATTGTTGGAAGACATGAATCCAATATGTGTGTAGGGGATCTTGTGGTGATCCTGATAATAGGGTGTGGATCGCTAACTGTCACAGGAAATTTTCTAGAAAAAAATAAACTCACTTGGATGGCTAAAATGGTATGACATGTGATAAATCCAGAGTCTGCAGTATCATGATGAGCACTACGGGCTGGTTTGACTCATCATGTAAATATTATCATAGAAGTATGTGGTATTAGATTGACTATGTCATTCAATAAGGGGGACATTAGTATGCCTTGTAAAAGAGCTGACCTAATCAGTCTATGATATAACCTTAATCAGCCTCCTGCACTACAATGGTTGTGTGTTTCCAGTATGAAGTGAGTCACACATCGGTCATGGGAGGTCATGTTGCACACATTATTATAAGGGTGTGACCTCTCCTTATCACAAGGTCTTCTCTAGAGTGTTTCAAACTCCCTTGGATGGATAAAAATATATTTACTATAATATGACCAAAGAAAACAGTACCATGTCGATCACTGGTGGGAGAGTCTACTCAACCTACAATGTAGTTCTTTTATTATATACTATCTCTCTCTTATTTTTCAATAGTTTTATATCTTAGGATAAAATTAGATATTTTTTATTATATTTATAGAAAATATCCTTCCAATATATACAATGATGATTCTCTTACCTTTATATTTCATATTCTTTATCACATGCTCGAATCATCTACTAAACAATAATGATGTTATTCTGATCATGAAAGAAAAAATAAAAATAGTATTAGATATTCTTCATCTTCAGAATATAAGTTGTGGGAACTCTCATTTTCATGGCCAAGAATTCATATATTTTATCCAATTAAATGACTCATAAAGACATTTATATGACACATACTCATATTTAATGACTCATATATTGATTCTAACAAGTGATACATTGAATTATAATGACTTTTACAGAGTCCTCGAGGACTATTACTTTGAGTCAGAGGAGTCATACAAACATCTAGTTAATTTTATATAGCTTATAATAACTAATACAAAAACATGGGTGCAGTAATAATGAATAATACATTGTCTCATATAAAAAATATAGTGATTCAAGTGACTCATACACTCTATATCTACTTCAAAAATATAATATATGGGTTTAAATTTTTTTATAAATAAGAATCACATTATTTTTAAATTATTATTATGGAATAATACCTATATCATTTTGGAAACCATAACTCAAAACACTGGAAAATATTAAAATTAATTTAGGGCCTTCTTAATCACTTAAAGTCAGCTTCAAACACCTCAAATAAATATAAGATGTGTTGTAATTTCTTAAAAAAATTAAATAAATTATCAAATTACCTTAAATCATGTGATTACTCAATTTATAATATTAAAATTTACTTCCACAGCCACAGGAGACTAACTCTAGTCTCATTCAATCCATCCTTCATCCAAGAGATGTTTGACATAATCTCCAGTAACCTTCATGTTTGATATATCTAGGATGGTTTCTTTCTAGTTTATTTAATTTAAATATTTCATCAATATTTTAATGGATAGTTTCTCGAACATTTATTTATCTCTTTATTATTTTAATAAAAACGTCACAAAAAGTATGTTAGATAGATTATCTACTTCACTAGAAACAATTGTCGACATAACTTTTCTCAATTATTAGTACTAATCCTTTCCATCATATTCAATTATCTGATTTGTGGGATGGACACTAAAAAACAACTCCACAACACTCCTTTTACAGGATAATAATGTTTTATCATATAACATTAAGGTAGTATCATCACATATTTAGCCATCAATATATTATTTCCCTTCAACTTCATTCATTGGGTGGTTACTTTTTCCATCACTCCAAGATATACATATTGAAACTCAATGATAATAAATAAAGTTGACATAGTCATTTAATATTCTTCTTATAACAATATACTATTAATATCCATAAATAAATAATCACCATTACTATATAAAAATGTATAGAAAATCATATTTTTAGTGTGTCTCTTCTATTTGTGTTATGATTACATCTGAAATGGTAGTATGTTATCACTTGTATTTCATTATCACATTGCATTACTACTATTTATTCTCTTACCTAGATCATTCATCTTTAATCACCATATTTTTATTATATTTAAATTGGTTAGTAAAATAACAAGAATCATCCCATTTTATTTTCAACTTTTTATTACCAATTTTTATTTTCAAATATTCTCATTTGAAAATAATGAATAAATGAATTTTTATCTTTTCTCTTCTTCTCATTACATATTCATAATATTAAGCTTAATCAGGTCTCAAACAAGAATTATGTTGTCTTTTTCACGAAGGAATAGCATAGGCATCATCTAATATATTTTCCTTCTACAGAATAAAACTTTTTAAAACTCACATTTTCATGTATCAGTATTCTCGAAATATTTCTATGTAGATGAATCATATGGAAACCCTAATGACATATACACTGCCTTAATGGATCATATGTAGAGTATAATGAATCATACACTAAATTTTAATAAATTATATAGATCCATCATTGACATGTACATTAATTAAGATTACTCATATGCTCCTCCAATGAATCATACACAGCATCGAATGAATCATGCAAAAACATAATTTTCACTATGATAACTCATACACAATATCAAATGATACATATAGTTCTTAGAGTTATCCATATAGTAATAATAGGAATAAATAGTAATAAATAGCAATAAATACGAATAAATAGGAATAAATACGAATAAATAGGAATAAATATGAATGAATACGAATAAATATGAATATATACAAATAAATAGGAATAAATAGGAATAGATATGAATAAATATGAATAAATATGAATAATTGGAAATAATTAGCAATAATTAGCAATAATCAGCAATAATTAGTAATAAATAGGAATAAATTGGGATAAATAAGAATAAATCGGAATAATTAGGAATAATTAGGAATAATTAGGAATAAAAATGAATAAAGAGGAATAATTAGTAATAAATAGGAATAAATAGGAATAATTAGTAATAATTAGTTATAAATAAGAATAATTTGTAATAAATAGGAATAATTAGTAATAAATAATAATAATTAGGAATAAATAAGAATAATTAAGAATAAATAAGAATAAATACGAATAATTAGGAATAATTAGGAATAATTAGTAATAATTAGGAATAATTAGTCATATTTAGTACTAATTTGAAATATTTATAATATTGAGTAATATATAGTAATATTGACTAATAAAAAGTAATAAACAGTAATAAATAGTAATAATTAGTAATAATTAGTAATAAATAGTAATAAATAGTAATAAATAGTAATAAATAGTAATAAATTTTAAAAAATTTAATAATTAGTAATAATTAGTACAAATTAGTAACAATTAGTAATAATTATTAATCATTAGTAATAATTAGTAATAATTAGTAATAATTGGTAATAATTAGTAATAATTATTAATAAATTGTAATAAATATTAATAAATAGTAATCAATAGTAATATTTAGTAATAATTAGTAATAATTAGTAATAATTACTAAAAATTAGTAACATTTGTAATAATTAGAAATAATTAGTAATAATTAGTAATAATTAGTAATAATTAGAAATAATTAGTAATAATTAGTAATAATTAGTAATAATTTATAATAAATAGTTATAAATATTTATAAATAGTAAAAAATAGTAAAAAATATTAAAAACTAGTAATAAATAGTAATAAATAGTAATAAATAGGAATAAATAATAATAAATAGGAATAAATATGAATAAATAAGAATAATTAGGATTAAATAGGAATAATTAGGAATAATTATGAATAAATAGGAATAAATATGAATTAATATGAATAAATAAGAATAAATAGGGATAAATAAGAATAAATAAGATCAAATATGACTAAATAGTAGTAATTCGCAGTAATTAGTATTAAATAGAAATAAACTAATTAGTAATAAATTGTAATAAATAGTAATAATTAGAAATAATTAGTAATAATTAGTAAAAATTATAAATAATAATTAATAAATAGGAATAAATAGGAATAAATAAGAATAAATAGAAATAAATTGGAATAATTAGTAATAAATCAGAATAATTTGTAATAAATAAGAATTATTAATAATAAATAGGACTAATTTGGAATAATTAGTAATAAATATTCATAATTAGTAATAAATAGGAATAAATAGGAATAATATCAATTTTAATAAATTGTAATAACATGGAAAATTTTCCAGGGATTGACAACACTCCTTTTTCTCGATGACTCTTCTTCTTTCAACTTCCATCGACTCAAAACATTATGAAAAGTATGCTTCTACGTATGCATATCCAATCTCGTATGCACGATTTTTAATATGCATTTCTAGGACCACATTTTTTATAATGTTTTTAGGTGGTGATAGTTGCAAGAAGATGATTTTTCAACGAAAAGGGGGCTCTTTTGTCTGATAGCTCATTTACTTGTATCTTTCTCACACTGAAATCATAATGAAGAATCTTTTCTCGGGTACGCTTATTCATTCTTGTATGCAAGAGAATGAATATTTGTACCTCTGAGAAGATTCTTCATTTTGATTTGAGTGTGAGAAAGATGCAAGTAAATGAGCTGTCGTACAACAGAGTAGTCATAAATCCATTGGAAATTGGGTCGCCCATAATTAATGGTAATTATTAAGTAGTTGTAATTATTTATCTTTTTTTCAGATAGTGTTTTTATAATTTCAAATTATTCAAAAATAGTGATGATTTTATATTTATAGAAAAATATGGAACAAGGAAATCAACATCAGTCATTATTAGATGATCACGCTTAGATAAATTAGTGTATAAATCCAAATGGTTCTAGTTTAAATCCTGTATATATTTAGGGTGTTGGAGATTTCCTGTCATTTTCATTATAAAAAAAAATGTGTTTCCGAAGGCACAATTAATTGTCCTTGTAAAAAATGTGCTCTAAGAACGTTTGACACATTTGACAAGGTTGGGGGACATCTCTTGCAATTTGGTTTTTAACTAGATTATGATTTTGGTATCAACACAGAAAACGCAGTTCCAGTGAAGATACTAATAAATTTATTCCAGATCCATTACGGTTTCCAAACATAGTACATTATGTTGTAGGTCTATCTTTTCAACAAAATAAAACTCAAGATGATATTTATTTAACTCTTGAGTTGGCACCATCTAAATTTTATGAGTTGTTGAGGTCTGTTGAGGATGCATTATATCCTAGTTGTAAAATAAAAAAATTAAAAGCGGTTGCAAAATTTATGGCTATTAAATCAGATAATGAAATGTCATACAACTATTTCGATCAGATATTTTCTTTGGTTAAAACACGATTACCAAAATGAAATGTGTTGTCTCCAAATTACTATGAGATAATGATGTCGGCTCATAATCTGGGCCTTAGTTATTGGAAGATTCATACATGTGAAAATGATTGCATCTTATATTCTGTTGAAAATGATTCATTGGGTAGTTGTAATACATGTGGAAAATCGATGTATAAAGAAGCTCAACCAAGGAAGTCTGGATTGATTCCTATAAAATAGTTGAGATATTCTCCCCTTACACCCAGGCTGTAACGTTTATTTATGTCTCAAAACACATCTCCAGTGATGTCATGGCACAAAACCAACAGTTCAACAAATAAAATCTTGAATCTTCCATCTGATGGTGATTCATGGAAGAATTTTGACCGTCTGCATCCATCATTTTCTTTAGATGCCTGAAATGTGCGATTGGGTCTTTCCACTGACAGTTTATGTCTGTTTGGTTCTTATGGTAGTCAGTATTCATGTTGGCCTATCTTTATAACTCCATACAATTTCCCTACATGGATGTTGATGAAGGATCCCTATATCTTTTTGACCCTATTAATCCCAGGGCATCCCAAAAATAATATTGATGTTTATTTGAAACCATCGATTGATGAGTTAAATGCATTATGGAGTAATAGTTTTAGTACATATGATGTTGCGATGAAACAAAATTTTATATTAAAGGCTACATTGATGTTGACAATTAGTGACTTTCTGGTATATGTCCTGATATCTAGTTGCATTACACGTGGTCTGAAATCATGTCCTTACTGTATGAAAGAGAACAAAGATTTTGTTCTTGTCAATGGAAAAAAACCTTGTTATTCTGACTGTCATCGCAGATTTATTCCAACCGATCATCCTTTTCGAAGCAATATATCTCATTTCAGAAAATGTAAAATTGAATGAGATGAACCTCCAAAAATGATCTCAGGTACAGATATAAAATAGTTTTATTTTCATAACCTTTCATCACATTTGGGCCAACAGTAAACAAACAAAAAATTCAAGGCTTTGTGAAAGAACTTAATTCGATAAAATGGATAATTTTTTGGGATCTCCATATTGTTCTGATTTGTTGGTCTGCCACAAGTTGGATTTCATTCATATGGAGAATAATTGTTTTGATAATTTATTTCATATTGTTTTGGATATACCAGGTAAGACAAAAGATATTTTTCAAGCACGATTATATCTTGCCCAAATTTGCAGGCGACCAGAACTTGAGCTATTTGAAAATGTCAGATCACATAGCTAAATGAAGTCAAAATCAGCTTATACACTGTCTATAGAGAGTTGCTTATTATTTTGTCAGTGGATTGAAGATTTCATACTTCCAGATGGATATGCTTCTAATTTGGGAATAATTGTTAAGAATGGTCATTTTACCAGATTAAAAAGATATGATTTTCATGTTATAATGGAAAGACTTATGCTAATTAGATTCAGAGGTTTTCTGAATTCTATGATTTGGGATTTAATAAAAGACATATAATATTTTTTTCGACACATTTTTGTAGTGACAACAGACTATGATGCACTAAGAAAACTGGAAGAAGATGTTGTTGTAATTTTATGTAAATTGGAAAAAATATTTTCGTCGGCTTTCTTTGAATCAATGGAACATCTGATATTAAATTTTACACATTAATCTAAATATGGAGATATAGTATAGTTTCAATGAATGTACCCATTCAAGAGATTAATTCATAAAGTAAAGAAAAAAAATTGTAACAAAGCATCAGTTTAAGGCTCAATTCCATAATCTTATTTTCAAGAGGAAATTACTTTTTTCTGGTCTCACTATTTTGAATCGGAATATCCCTCAAAACATAACTGCATGGGATGGAATGATGGAAATGTTAATGAAGAAATGGACAATAAATTATCAGTTTCTAATCATCCAAATATTTTTCTTCAGTGGAGTTCAAGAACTATGGATCTTAGATGATGAACATCACAGATCTCATACATATGTTCTCCTCAACTGTTAAGAAATGAAATCATTTGTATTGTGAGTGATTCTATCACTTATTATATAATTTATGTTACAATATGTAAACTTATTTTATTTTAAGTCCGAATGATAATCATATGATGAAACAACTTCCACAAATTATCGTATTTTCTCTTGATGAATACAGACAAAACAAATTTCTCCATGGTTTCAAAAACTAGTATCAAAAATTGTTAATGGTTTAAAATAAATTCAGTTTACAATTTATATATTGAATATTGTTGTACAAATTTTTAGGTGTCTCAACATGCTCATAAAATTTACAATTGACTATGTATATTGAGAAACCCACCATCCAAAATGGTTAAATATTATAATGAATATGTGGTGAATAGTTTTCTATTTCATACATGTGTATATGTGGAATCAAAAAAACAATGAACAGTGAAGTTTGATTGAGAGGATCACATCATAGAGAAACTGAAGTTGACTTTTACAATATTCTGGATGAAATTATTGAGTTGTGTTATCTTGGACAAAATTACATAACGATGTTTAAATGTCATTGGTTGGATATTGAGAGAGGCTTATGTGTTCATCTGACTCATAGAATTGTCAATATTAAATATAAAATTATTCTTGCAGTAAATGAACCATTTTTACTAGCTCAACATGAACATCAAATTTATTATACAAAGTACCGAGCTACTTCAAGAGACCTGAGTGATTGGTAGATCATGAAAAAAATTATATCTCAGAAAAATCAGCTTACTCAAACTGAAGGAGGTTCCATTGAAGTGGATGGAATTGAAAATTTTCAAGATACTACTCAATATCCATCCTTTTCACAGAGACACGTGAATATCGATGATGAAACCCCATAATTAATGGTCGATTGTGAAGAAGATGTTAATGATGTTACAAATAAAGTTAAAATGACAAGAGATGAGGAAACTGAAACTCATATAGATATTGATGATTCTGAGGAGGAATATAATGACATTGACATCATCATATATGAAGATGATGATGAAGTAGAACATTGACACAGTTAAATTATGGTTATAATCATAACTAATAAATATCTATATATAATAGTTATTTTTAACTATCTTCTAACAACAATCATTTTGTGGTTCAGATGAACCTTGGTCTATTTTGTGAGTTATAGGAGGCTGAGCTACCTTTGGATGAGAGGGATTTGGGATCATCTGACCCTCATCCTACTGGCGGTTCTGGGGGTATGCAGAGGGGGCGTAGTCTTTCCTGACTTATGATTCCTAACCTTATCCCCAAGCAAATTCCACATATTGGATTAGATCCACACACATGAAGGTATGGTAACATGTATATTTTAGTTATCTTTCATTTATTTATTTATTTATATACTAATTGTTTTATTATTTATTCATTTTTCATAGTTTTGTGCATGTATCAATTGGACAGGGGAGCGCTATCTTACGCGATTATTTTTCTCACCCATGGATCACATGGGAACATATTCCTGTTGATGTGCAGCTTGGAATGTTCAATAATTGGATGGTACATAAATAAATAATATTTATTTTGAAATTTATTTTATTAATAACAAGATATTATAAATTATTTTTAGGGTTTATGGTATCCCATCGATGACAGCATGCATGACACTATCCACGCATCTTGGGAGGCATCTATGCTTGACAGTTTCTGTTAGTTTTTGTACAATTTGAGAAGGAAGGCCATTAATAAAGCAAGAGTGACAGATTTTGATGAGTCATGTAGAGTCCACCAACCAGAGTACATTTCATCTCACATTTGAGATGGATTATGTTTACACTGGTTGGGTGGTGGATTTCAGAGGAGGTCTTCAGTGGGTCAAAAAAACTGGTGGAGATAGGAGGTGATGCATCGAGCTAGTATCCAGACATTTAGTACACATAGAGAGCATCTGGTAAGCATATTTTTTAAATATTTATTATAACATTAAATATAAACACTTTATTTTATATTTTTATAGGTAGTTGAGCATCCCAATAATATGGAGTACAACATTTATCGAAGGAGGTATAGTGAACCAACCACTAGAGAGATCAGAGGTGATCGCCAACGTCGGATTGTGGTTAGTATTATTTTTTCAGTTCAACAATTAATTTCATATAATATTTTCACAATTTTAATTTCAAATTTGAATTTAAGGAGTCATATAAGGCTACGACCTCTCAAACATAAGCTGGGAGTCAGGACGAGGCGACTAATCAGACCAGTGCCCACCATTTTGATTAGGGGGCATGGGTGTAGGAAACTCAGTATGGCTTTGAGAAGGGCTGAGTAGTTGGTATCGACTCTCATGTGACTCCAGGTACTTATTATTGTTCTGTTGCGATGTCGGTGTCTAGCTCGAGAGGAACTCATGGAGAGGTATCATCTTCTGCCTCACAGTATCAGGAGCAGTTGCGAACTCAGGTTGAGCTTAGAGAGTTTATATAAATAGCATGAAGATATGTGTCAATAGCAGTAGCAACAACATCATCACGATGATGATATGCGTCGATAGCAGCAACAGCAGCACGAGCTAATGGATTACACCCATCGAAAATAGTTTAAATATATATTTTTAAATAGTATATGCGATGACACCAAGGGTTCATCGCAAAAGTTTTATTTATATATAATGTATATAATCGAAGACTTATTTGTGATGGGCAAGTTTCCCATCGCAAATACTATTTGTGACTAGCCCATCACAAATAGTTTAAATATACATTTTTAAATAGTATTTGAGATGGCACTAAGGGTCCGTTGCAAATGTTTTATTTATATATAATGTATATAATTGGAGACTTATTTGTGATGGGCAAGTTCCCCATCGCAAATACTATTTTCAATGGGCCCATTGCAAAAAAAGGTATTTACGACACCGTTTTCTGTAATGGGCTATTTGTAACGGGACCCCGTCAGTAAAGCTTATTTTCAACGGGATCCCATCACATATAGCTCATTGCAAATAGCACAAATTTCAGTAGTGAATCTCATAGGAGGGTTGAGATGGTATGTGTGAGTATAATATACTCTATAATACCAAATGTAGGATTGAAATAATATAGATACTGAATAAAGTATCTAATTATGAAAAATATACAAGATGGGGGTGATTTGTATTCTTTAAAAACAATCTGTTGGAACTTTTAAATATGGTTATGTTTAACAAGGTTAAACAAGGTAATTCCCAAAACCTTTAATTCTACGCACTTTTTTAATTCAGGAAATATGATTTTGAGAAAGTGACTCTGGAAAGATGGTTCCGGAAAAATGAAACTTAATGAAAGATTGAAAAGATAAATATTCTACCTTAAAGCGTATAGAATCTTACTAAATCTGAGTATACAAGTATATGGAAGTATAAGATAGTTATACTTTCATCAACAAACAAAATGAAGAATAAAACTTGTAACAAGACAAGTAATAAGTAGTAAACCATTTAACCCAAAGAGAATGGTATCCAACAAACTTGGATAAAGTTCCCTTGATTTATACATTCAAGAAAGTTTGTCTTACCCACACCAGTGTAAGCCCTCGATATGATGATCAGAGACTATATTTCTATTCCCGCAAGCCCTCAACTTCAAGGTAGTCGGCACCTATATCTTCCTCAGCAAGGAAGTCCTCTACTTCAAAGTAGTCAGCGCCTCTCTCTTCCTATCCCCAGAATCCCATGATTATACATATCAACAATCGGAGTCGCACAATGAAAATCTGAACAAGAAGTTCGGTACGCACAAGGCAATGAGAGTATCTCTCTAGAAATCACTTCAACAACATGTAATCTCTTGATTCATAAAACAGTGTTGATCTCTTTCAAATGATCTTCTATTTATAGGCACAACACCAACGGTCGGCTCCCTCCTCCAACGGCCATATTTTGCATGAATTTCAGAGGGACTTGTACACGTGTTACTCAAACAATGGTTTGTTAGTAACTGAAGGAACGACATTGTTTTATAACAAAAACAAGTGTAAGAAAAAATATGGTTACCCTAACCAAAATCCAATATTTTGAATGTAATAAAATAAAAGTTCAGAATCTAACAAAAAATGAATTGGGAGTCTATAAAACAGAAATATTCAGATTATTGTTTCTAAGGAATTCAGAACCTGAACTCTATAGAATTCTGAAGTATGAATTTAAAGGAAATTCGGAATCTGGATTCACAGGAATTTAGAACCTGAACTTATGAAGTTCAGAGTGAGAGTTCATGAGAATTTGGATTGAGAACTCACAAATTTTGGAATCACAATTAATTATAATTTGGAGTTAGAACTTACAAAGTTCAGAGTTAGAGTTCATGAGAATTTGGAGGCAGAACTTACAATGTTAGGAGTCTAAATTCAGAGAACTCAGAGTTAGAACTCAGAAGAGTTCGGAGTCTGAATTTAGAAAACTCGGAGTATGAATTTGGAGTCTGAAAACTGGATTCTCTTTATCTAAGTAGTACATGTTTCCGAGGTTTTAGGTATGAAACTTAATTTTACATTTAGACAATATAATAAACAATGAAAATTGTGGTAAGGAAAAATTTCCTTGGGCAAGGAAAATTTTCCTTATAGAAGTAAAATATAAGGTAGAATGATATTTTCATTAAGATAAGGTGTTTGTGATTTTGAAAACAAGAAGGAAAGGTATATTCATAAGGAGAACATATTGACTTAACAATTTCTCCCAAACATGGAGGAATGGAAAAGTCATAAGGAAAACCTTATTGACTCTACAATCTCCCCCTTTTTGGAAAGCACAAACATCCTTAAGAAAAAGAATAAAAGGTCTTATTCAATATTTTTCTAGACTTTGAAAATAAAACTAATATCCCTTTATACATGGAAAATGGTGAATACAACTAACTCCCCCTTAGGATTTGGAACTCTAAGGACCATATTCTAGATTTCCTGAATGAGATTCTTCATTGCCTTGATTATAGAAATCTATGTAATGAAAAATTTCCCTTAGATAAACTCCCCCTTACTTAGGTATATTTCTTATTTTTTTAGAATTCTTTTTTCCTTTCTCCCCCTTGGTGATTTTCAAAAATAATTTGAGGGAATGGAAAAGAAATTATAGTACCTGAAATAATAATACAAAACATTAAAACAAAAATGAGCAACCAAAATTTCATTAAAATCAGAAGAATTTGTACAAGGAAGAAAAAATACAACAAAAGATCGGACTATATCTATTTTCCTTCCTTTTCATTGGGTATCAATTTCTTCACTATTGTTTTCAGATTTTTTAATTCCTTACGGTCTTCCTTTTCTTGCTTTAGGATCTGACTCTGATCCTCTGCTTTCTTCTCTAAACCATTGATCTTTTCATCCTGAGCCTTCAGACCCTCTGCCTGAGCTTTCAACAACTCATCCTTCTTAACTATCTTCACTTCGATCTCGATCCAAAGATCCCTTTCCCTTTTCCAACTTTGGGAAACAGAATACAACATCCCATTCAGATCCTTTACCCATTTAATCCGAGTATTCTTCTCAAAGGTTAGCTTTTCCTCAAAGCTAGTTGTGAGATCCTTGATTTTATTATCTTTATTATCAAAAGCTTAGTTAACTTCATGTTAAAACTCATCAATCTCTATCAGGTATTCATCAATTTTATTTGACCGGCTATACACTTTCATACAAGATTTTTTGTGTGCATTGTAGTTGATAAAGAATATCTTGAAATAAGCCTCAATTTGGACACACTTATGCATCACCATGGATACTGAATCCAATTTTTGATTCATGCTGAGTTACAACATCTGACATCTCGATTAAATGCTTGGAAAGATTGGAATGGTGTCAACAAGATTCTTCAGTGATTCAATGAAAAAATCATGTCATAGGGCTGATGATTCTGAATCTGTGAGTTTTCTTGGTGGAGTCTCTTTCTCTAGATCAACAAGTTTCCTATTCAAAGATCCACTATCTTCCATTCTCTTTAAAAAAAATTGGTAGGTGTATCCTCAACCACTTGTTTCCCCTTTTTGGATCTCGGAACAACTTCCTCATCCGGACACTCATGATCGCTATCAGACATTTGGACAACTCTATCTTTATCTATCTTCTCCTTCTCAGCTTCTGCCTCAGCAACTTCCAGGTGACTAAAATGTTGATTATATCTTTCTTCCTCAGATAGTTTATTCACTTCATCTTCATCTTTTTCATCTACCCCAGGAGTAGCAAGCTTCGAGGATTCGGCTTGTGACGTCTGGATTGATATTTTCTCGGATGCACTTTCCTTTTCATTAAAGTCTTCAACTAGTTGGATGAGATCTTGTGTATCAACACTTATTTCCTATACATGTACTTCGTCCACAACTTGATTCTCTTTAATAACAAGTTCTTGGGATTTTTCCGGAGTCATGTACTTCTTCCCCGAAGTCTCAAGTAAGGGTTCAACCAAAAAAATATTTCAGTATAGGAATATTCTCAGATGCTATTTCAGTGTCCTTCAAAAGGGATTGGACAATTTTAGCATCAAAAATATTCTTCTTCTACTTATTTTCTTTGTCTTTCTTCTCAAGCTCTTTTGTTGTCTTCTATTTCAAAGCCTTGGGTGATTCCAGATCTAGGCCGAACTGTGGTTATACTTCCTTCCTATTTTCTTTTCTTCCCTCCACTTTGCTACCACCTCATCCAGATAAGATTTCTGCTTCATGGGATTTAGATGTGCAGATTGAGCTTACTTAGCTTTAGGGGTTTTTTCTTCTTCTTCCACTTCCTTCAACTTCCTCTTTATTTCCAACCTTTTTTATGGTTCTTCCACCTCTTTATTCTTTGGAATGGCTTCTGATTCCTCCTCTAGTAAGTCATAGAATTCTCCAGAATCTTTATAGAAACCAACATTCATTGTCTTAAATGTATCATCACATACCAACATGACTTTGCAATTCCTCGTCTTAGAACTGAAAGGGATTTTGAAAGACTCAAAAAACAAAACAATAAATTTGGAAAGAATAGTCAGATACATTTTAATCTGAGCTTTCAAATTTCCATTCTTGATATTCTCTTTCTTAATTAGAATATGCTTCATCAAATTTATCTTCCTCATATTCACTAGAAAATCTAGTATGTACATGTTGATCTTCTTCAAGGTGTCCTTATCACCTTTTCTATGGATGTTGAATCCTTAAACCCATAACTCAAGGATCCGATTATTTGTTGACAAATGAGAAATCTTTAGAGTCTTGAAATTTTAATGTCCAATACAATCTATAGCTTTCACCTTGACAAAACATCCTTGTACATCTGGAAATTTATAGAAATAGAACTCAGCTTCACCATCAAATGGAACTCCAACCAAACTGGATGCCTTTGTATATGATAGAGCATAAGCCTTTCCATAGCTTTTGAATGAAAACTTCTCTCTTCCTTCTTCCTTAAAGAAACTAACTAATTCATAGAACTCAATAAGAAGATCCAAATACAACAAATCTTGATCCTCTAGCTTTGAAATACAAATGATTTCGCATCCATTTAACTTGATATTCTTGGATATAATGGAATCGTACTTGGAAAAGAAATTTGGATGCACCAACCTCTCTCTCTAAATCTGCCACTCCGAAATTGACTTGACAGTTGACATCTCTTGAGATGAAACTTCACAAGACATTCGTATTTGAGCAAGATTTCAGTGGTTTGGAACGGGCTTTTGATAGGGGGGAAGAGCTTCGGCATGCCAAGGCCTGAAATCTGTTATGGGACAGCCCTTAGGGTGTCCTTTATATAGGAGTTTGATATGATGGTTCATCTTCCCATCTCAATCCAATGGTTGAGAAATCTTCTGATCAGATCTGGCGGTTTAAATGATAGTCACAATGAAAATTTGGTAGGATCTGATCTGTTGATATATTTAAAAGAAAAACATTCAGATTTAAGAAAACTAGAATCTGAAAATTTTAAAACACAAAAAAAACCAGTAAGGAAATGATGACTATGAAAACATAAGAAAGAAATTATATCATTTGGATTGTTAGGAAGATTATTCATATTTTGGAAAAATTCTTCTTGATGAAATTTAGATTTCAAAAATTTTGAGTATGACAATTTTCATTACTAAAATTTCAAGTCTGAAAATCTTCATTATGAAAATTTCAATACGAAAAAAAACAAAAAACTTCATTACGAAAAAAAAACTTGAAAAACTAACAAGCAAATGTACTTCACCTATGAAAATGAGTTTATTATTTTAATGATATTGGTTTAACAAAAAGTTAACAAGGAAGATTAACGTATGTTTATCATTCCTAACTTCTGATTAATGTATTGAAATCTATAGGAGGGTAAAGAATTTGTAAAAATATATGCAAGTTGATCTTGTGCTATGATAAACTAAATAATGATATCTCTTTCTTGTGTGTGATCCCTGAGAAATTGATGCCTAATATCTATGTGTTTTGCATGAGAGTGATGTGAAGGGTTTTTACTAAGGGTAATGGAACATGTATTATCATACAAAATTTGTGTTTTGGTGAAACTCATACCATAGTCTGTGAGTGTGTGTTGCATCCACACCACTTGAGCACAACATCTTCCAGCTGCTACATATTCAGCTTCAGTATTGGAAAGTGCTACTGAATATTTCTTCTTGCATGAACAAAAATATAAGGAATCTCATAAGAAATTACAAGTTCTAGATCTACCCTTTCTATCAATTCTATATCCACCAAAGGCAGAATCTGAAAAACTTTTCAAAAAAATCATATCCAGATGTATATAAGAGTCTTAAATCCATGGTTCCCTTTAAGTAGTGAAAAATTCTTTTCACTGCCTTCAAATGAGATTCCTTAGGACTGGATTGATATATTTCACATAATCATACTAAAAACATTAATTCTAGACGACTAGATGTCAAGTAAAGTAAACTTCCTATCATACCTCTAAAATATGTTTGATCTACTGGTTTCCCAGCTTCATCAAGATCAAATGTATTTGAGGTACTTATAGGAGTAATTATAATCTTAGTGTTTTCATATCCATACTTTTTATGTAGATCTTTAATATACTAATGTTGGGATATATGGATTCCTTCTAGTTTTTGAGAAATTTTAAAACCAAGGAAAATGCTAACTCTCCCATCATACTCATTTCAAACTCAGATTTCACTACATCCGCAAAGGAATCAGTTAAAGATTGCTATGTTTAACCAAATATAATGTCATCGACATAAATTTGAACAAGAAAAAAAAATTCTTATCTTTAATTATAAAAATTATTGAATCTATATTTCCCTTAACATAATTATTTTGAAGTAAAAAATCATGTATGTCTATCATACCGGGCTCAAGGGGATTGCTTAGGTTTATACAAAGCTTTGGTAAGTCTAAAAACATGATCAGGGTGTTTTGTATCTTCAACACCTAGAGGTTTTTCAACAAAAACTTTCTCTTAAACTTAACTATTAAGGAAATCATATTTCACATCCATTTGACAAAGTTTGAAATTGAACAATACTGCAAAGGAAAGTAAGATGCGAATATATTCAAGGCTTTGATACTGGAGCATAGGTTTCTTCATAGTCTATTCCCTCTTATTGATAATATCCTTTAGAAAATAATCTATCTTTATTTCTAACTATGATTCAATTTTCATCACATTTATTTATGAAGACCCATTTGACTCCAATAACATAAGTTTCCTTAGGTCTTTCAACCAAGGTTCAGAGTTTATTCCTTTTTAATTCATTTAGTTCATCTTGTATGGATTTAATCCAATCATCATCACCTAAATCCTCATCATTGCTTTTTGGTTCTAATTGGGAATGAAATTCGAGATGTTCTACTTCATTCCTTATGGAACTTCTAGTCCTTACGTTTTGATTTACATCACCAATGATACTATCACTGGGATGATTCTTAAGAAACAACTGATTTGGGTTTTGTAAAACCTGTTCATCAACATAGGGTAGAAAATCTATTGGGTTAAATGCTTCAGAAGCATCTTCTTGGAAATTTTCCTTATCAGAAGGATCTTATAACCAAGGTTGATAATAATTTTTTTAAAACACATCCGAAGAAGTAGGTTGGGGTTGTTTAAAAACAAAAGGACAAGTTTCATCAAATTTTACATGTACTGTCTTTTCAATAGTACAAGTGTTTTTATTGATAACTCTATAAGCCTTAAAAGCTATGGATTAGACTAAGAAAATTCCTTCATCATATTTTAGTGAGAATTTGTGTAGATTATCTTTTGTATTCATAATGAATACTTTTCAACCAAAAACATTGAAGTAGGAAATTCTAGGTTTTCTACAATTCCATAACTCGTAAGGGGTTTTATTAATAAAAGTTTTAATCAAAACTCGATTTATAGTATAACAAGCAGTACTTACAGCTTCAGTCCAAAACAATTTGGCTATAGAATATTCAATCAACATGTTTCTTATTATCTCTTAAATAATTTTATTTATTCTTACAACAACACCATTCTATTGAGGAGTTCTTGGTGTTGAGAAATTATGAGTAATTCCTTTTCTACTAAAAAAAGTTTCAAAATCAGAATTTTAAAATTCTCCACCATGATCACTATGAATAGTTTTCAATGGATGGTTTTTCTAATTTTTTAACATGGGCTCTAAAAATATTAAAATAAATAAGGTTTTAGACATCTTTCCTAGAAAATAGACCCACGAAAATCTACTGTAATCATCAACTAAAACAAATACATAATACTTTCCTCCAATGTTTCTAGTTTGTCAATGACCAAATAGATCCATATGTACTAACTATAATGCATCAGTAGTTGAGACTTCATATATTGATTTTAAACTTGATTTATGTCTCTTTCCATATTGACAAGGGTCACAAACTGTTGAAGAGTCAAATCTATGCTCCTGTAGATCCTTAACTAATATTTTCTTAGAAATTTAACATAGGTTCATAAGGTTATATTGGCCTAAACTTCTATTCCACAACCAAGAATGACCTTCCATTGCACTAAGGAAAGGCAGATCTTGGCTCCTAAGGTCTTCTATGTTTAGTGTGTATACATTCTCTTGCCTATGGGCAGAAAGAATAAACTCTTCCTTGGAATTTTATACTATTAACTTGCCATTCCTAAAATTCACAAGGTAACCTTCATAACATAATTTTCTTATGATAATGAGGATGTTCTTAAGACCCTTAACAAATAAATCATTCAGAATAAATGTTTTTCCAAGAAGAATAGTGTTACCTATACCAATAATTTCTCCCTCGGCATTATCTCTGAAAGTTAATTTTCCTCCTTTAATCTTGATAATATTTTCAAAATATTTTCTGTTACTAGTCATATTTAAGGAACATCCACTATCCATGTACCATTTATTTTTGTTAGTAATCTCTCTATTTTCCTGAAAACAAATGAGTTATACTTTTGGAATCTAAACTTTTTTGGATCCAGAAATTTCAGAAAGAAAAATTTTAGGTACCCACATTTTTTTAGAAAAATAGTCTTTATGAAATCCTAAAGATTTAGTTTTATTTAAGGAAAAATTATTTTCCCAGTGTCCAACACACTGACACTTAGTGCAGAATGGATCACATTGAGGAAAAAAATAATTGTTTCTTAAAAATTGGTTTAAAACTAGTATAACCAAAACCAGAACTATTCATTAAAGGTCGGATTTGAGAATTAATTTTATCAAAATTTTCCTTACCTAAGGTAAAGTTTGACAAACACTTCCTCAAGGAAAAAATTTCGGATTTCTGTTTGATAACTAAGTTCTTGTCTTATAAAACATCTGATTTGGAACTAGAGTTAGGCTCTAAAACATTTTTCTTAAAATATATTTTTTCTAGATCCTTAAAAAAATTATTCTTCACAAAATTTACTTCCTTAAGATTTTTTGAAATACTTTCAAAATAAAAAATTTTATTATCAAGATCATTAGAAACATCTGATATTTATTTAGTAAGAATACTATTCCTATAATTTTCCTTGTCAAGCTTTTTCATGAGTTTTGAATTCTAAATTTCAAGAAGTTTAGAAAACCTAGAAACTTTTTCATAGGATAGTAAAGTATTATCTTCATCAGAAGAAGATTATTCATCAGAAGAATATTCTTCATTAGAAGATTCATAAAATTTATCATTACTATAAATTGTATACAAAGAAATATTGGTCAATGAGTCAGCATTGTGTACCTTAGCCATCAACTAATGATTTTCAATAGGTAATCTGGATAGTAGACCGAGATTATTCTATCAGTAAAATTCGTAATCTGGAGATTCATCTAAAGATTCATCACCACTGGAACTCCATTTATCAATAGATTTCAACACTTTCTTAGCTTTACCTTTTTAGTAAATCTTTCTATTTCTCTCAGAATACTTTTCCTTTCTCTCCTTTCTTTTAAGCATAGGACAGTCCGGACTTATATTTCTAACTCTATTGCATTCATAACATGTGACTTCTGAACTTTTCTTTTATTTACTTTACTTATTCTTATATCTAGATTGAATGTTTTTTGGCCAATAATCCTGTTCATCCTTCGAGAAAGATTTTCTAACTCGTTTTATGAAGATTCACTTCTACTGGATTCAGATTGGATAAAAACCTTATGAGATTTGGATCTAGTAACTCTCTCAGGAGTCTTGGCTTTCAAATTATTTGATGTAGTTGTAAAATAAACAATTCCATTCTGAGTCTCCTTTTTAATATTATCAGCATCTCTCTTCATTCTAGTCCCATGCTGAAGAAGAGTTCCAAACAGCTCATCTAAGGAAATTTGGGTGACTTTTCTGTTCTCATCATTTTCTATCCTCTTGGACTCCCACTCATTTGGCATGATGTCTATGATCCTATCAACAAGAGCCTCATCATCCAAACATTTTTCTCCCATAGACTGTAAACTATTCACAATGGTCATAAACCATTGTTGAACTTTTCTTATAGGTCATCTATAAGGAAAATTAAATCCATGGTATTTAGCTGTCAGCATAGCACTTTCTGTCTCTATAACTTTAGAAGTACCAAAATGTGTAACATCATGTTTCTTCCATATACAATTTGCAGCTTCACATGAAGATATTTGACTATATATTTTTCTAGTCATAGAACAAATCAAGGTAATGTGTACCTTATAATTCAGTTGATATTCATACTTTTCTTGATTGGTGAAGTTAATAACTTTCTTTTCAAGAATTATATATCCTCTAGTAAGAATAACAAAATTATCAACTATAGTATTGATAATAAAAGTCTTCATACGATCTCTCCAATACTCATAAACATTTCCATCAGAAATAGCTGTTCATGTTGGATTTAAGTGGTCAGTAGAACCAACATTTAAACCTGCCATCTTAAGGAAATTGTTTCCACAAAAACTTGTTAATATTAAAACTTTGAATATAAGGAAAATATTCATCAACATGGAAAATAAAACTAGAGTATCTCTAAGAAAAAATAATCCAAATATTATGAGTCTAAAAATATGATTTTAAAAAATAGAATGAGAAGATTTCTCATCTGAATCTAATCATGAGATTAATTCAGATTGAACCAAAATCCTGAAGCCAATTTTTAGATTGGATCAGGATTCAAGGTAACCTCCTCTGATACCAATTTTTGAGATGGTATGTGTGAGTATGATATACTCTATAATACCAAATGTAGGATCGAAATAATATAGATACAGAATAAAGTATCTAATGATTCACATTATACAAGAGGGGGTGAATTTTATTCTTTAACAAATTCCATTGGAACTTTAAAATATGGTTATGTTTAACAAGGTTAAACAAGGTAATTCACAAAACCTCTAATTATACACACTTTCTTAATTCAAGAAACATGATTCTGAGACGGTGAACCTAGAAATATGGTTCTAGAAAATGAAACTTAATGAAATTTTACAATGATAAATATTCTACCTTAAAGCATATATAATCTTAGTAAATCAGAGTATACAAATATAAGGAATTATAAGATAGTTATACTTTCCTCAACAAAAAAATGAAGTGGAAAACTTGTATCAAAACAAGTAACAAGTAGTAAATATTTTAACCCAAATAGAAGGGTATCCAACAACCTTCGATAAAGGTCCCTTGATTTATACTTTCAAGAAAGTCTATCTTACCCACACCAAGGTTAGCCCGTGATACTAAATCAAAGTCTATATTGATATCCCTAAAAGCCCTCAACTTCAAGGGAGTCGGTACCTCTGTCTTTCTATCCTCAGAAGCCCTCGATTGAACACAGCAACAATCAGAGTCCCACAAATAAAATATGAAGAAGAAGTTTAGTACGCACAAGGCAATGAGAGTCTCTCTCTAGAAATCTTTTCAACAACATGTAATCTCTAGAGTCATAGAATAGTGTTGAGCTCCTTCAAATGAGCTCCTATTTATGGGAAAAACACCAACAGTCGGCTCCCTCCTCCAACGGTCATATTTTCCTTGAATTTCAGAGGGACCTGTACATGTGTCACTCAAAAAATAGTTAGTTAGAAACTTAAAAAAACATCGCTTTATAAAAAAAGTGTAAGAAAAAATATGGTTACACAACCAAAATCCAATATTTGTAATGTAAGTAAATAAAAGTTTGGAGTTAACCAAAAAATGAATTCGGAGTCTATAATACAAGGATATTTGGATTCTGTTTCCTAAGGAATTCAGAACCTGATCTCTATAGAATTCCAAAGTCTGAATTTCATGGAAATTCGGAATCTGGAATCACAAGAATTCAGAATATGGATTCACAAGAATTCAGAACCTGAACATACGATGTTCGGAGTCAGAGTTCATGAGAATTTAGAGTCGGAACTCACAAATTTCGGAGTCAGAATTCATTAGAATTAGAAGTTAGAAATTTTAAAGTTCAGATTCATTGTTCATTAGAATTCAGAGTCATAACTTACAAATTTCGGAGTCTGAATTCAGAGAACTTGGAGTCAAAACTCAGATGAGTTCAGAGTCTGAATTAGGAATCTGAAAACATAATTCTCTTTATCTAAGTATTACATGATTCAGAGGTTTTAGGTATGAAACCAAATTTTACATTTAGACAAGATAATGAAAAATGTAATTTGTGGTATGGAAAAATTTCCTTGGGGAAGGAAAATTTTCCTTATAGAAGTAAAATACAAGGTAGAATGAGATTTTCCTTAAGATAAGGTGTTTTTTATTTTCAAAACAAGAAGAAAAGGTAATGTCATAAAGAGAACTTATAGACTTAATAATTTCCCCCAAACATGAAGGAATGAAAAATTCATAAGGAAAACCTTATTAACTCAACAAAGAGAGTTCTATGTTATTTTTGGTCATATTCACCAAGATGAGAAAATTCTCATAGGGTAGGTCCAGGTTAATTTTGATCTAACACCCTAGGATGAGAAAAATTTCATAGGGGAGGTCCGTGTTACTTTTGGTCATATTCTATAGGTTGATAAGACTCTTATAGAGGATATCTATATAACTTTTAGGATTATTACCCAGTTGAGAAAAATAAAATGGGGGAGTTTTGTGATACTTAACCTCTATACAATGGATACCTAGTTCAGTTATATTGGTTAGAATATTCATTGCAATATTCTCAAAGACACATCAACACTGTTCGAAGAAATTATGTTTGATCGAGATTAGGAACCTAATGATCAAGAATGGTATATCCAACATTACATTTCATTGAAAACCTTGAATATCAATGTTTATTTAATTTATTTATTTATTTTTATAAAATTATAAGCTATTTATCTATATAACTTATCCATGTGCTTTTATCAAACTGGTTATATTTAGGAACACCATTAGTGGTGTCCTTCAGGCCCCCATGCCAATTGGCTACCCAAGAAGATTCTATAAGTTTGAAGTTATAGGTTTAGGAAAGTAACAATTATATATGGTTTGTACTATATGGATAGATCCTCTGATTTTATACTGGTATAGGACTCAGGACCATTTATTAGAGTTTTTTTATGTTTTATTTTTTTCCATTCGGGTTTTATTGTATGATTTTCTCACATGTATGGTATACAATTCATTTATTACAATATTGTTTATTTTGATTATTATCATCACATTCTTGCATACAAAATAAGCATATAATTTGGATGATTTGTATAACTTCCCTTATTTAAAATGTTGTTTTCCAATAAAATGTTGGTATAATCTCCCCATTATACCATCTTAGACCCATGATGTTAGTTATTAGAATCTGGTATAAGAGGTGTCACATCTAAGGTACAATAGTGACCATAATTCTGATCATTGATTAGTGATCCAACGTTATGGGATATTAAAATATATCTTATCTTTTTAAAAGAGTAAAATAAGAATAAAGTATTGATAAGTTCAAGTAAAACTATAGTAACTATAAATAAAAAACTATATAATATAGCCATAAAATATAACAATAAATCATATCCCAATTGGTTAAACTATAAAAGAAATAAAAAATGTTATGACTAAACAATAATTTGTAAGTAATAAGAAATATTAACACAAAATAAAAATCATTGTTAAAAAAATAACAACTCCCTCTAGGTTCATGTATAATAAAAAAATATTTCAATTGTTAAATAAAAAATCCCTCATCCCATTAATCAATTTTTTCTCCTCTAAAAATATTTTGATAGTGAATCATCAACAATTTAAATCCTAATATATAAAAAAAATTAAATGAAACTCATTAATAATATTAAATAAATTATAAATGAAATGTATTTAATTAAAAATATAATTAACAATTTACCATAAGTTATTAAACTAGTTGTTTCACCAAGGGTTATTAATTTATCCCCCTGAGTGATTTGTAATGGCCTTAATAGGCCTCCTGTCTGTTAGACGCTAATTTCATTCCAAAATATGTCCCATCTATGGAATCACACATCTCATGTTACAAATGTTTATGGGGGGAATTTTAATAATGGTATATAATTCTGGTGAGTTTCTCTACCTTGTATGAGGCCTTTTACATATGGGTGAGAGACCCAAGAAAAACTAAACCATGCACAGTATATCCCATAGTGGATAATAGCATGGTTTTATGTGTGGTAATAGATCCTAACATGGTATCATAGAATAAGAATTGGTTTTGTCCCATAAGGTAACATTGAGGGGGAGATTTCTGTACATAGGGTTGTGCAGTAGTCCCCTCAGGAGAACTAACACATCCTTAACATACTTCCTATGTGTTAGGAGATAGTCAAAGTCTTTAATAGATCTAATCCATGTAATCACACATATTAATCCCCGTATGAGGTATGGGGGTGTTCATACACATATTTAAGTCATGTGAGTTTCACCCCTTACCATTAGGCCTTTTCTAGATGGGTAGGTTACCCAGGAAAAACAAAGCAGTGCAGTTGGACTCCTAGAATTGATAGTAATGTGGTTTTAGGTGTGGTCACAGGTCATGAAGTGGGTACTAGATGTTTTATTTAAGCCTCATATAACCTATGAAAATATAAAACCTTATCTAAATATTGATTTTGTAGAGTATTAATTATATCAATGTTAGAGGAGCTCCTTTACTTAAGGGAAATAACTTTTAGGGATTGAAAACCCAAATGATTTGATATCTACTTATAAAAATCCTTGAGGTAAGTGATTCTATTATAGTGTGATTTACTATAATAGGAATAAATTCTCCTAAGACTCTTGAAAATATGGGAAATCAATAAGTAGATGCTAAAGATATGAATTCCATATTTTCGTCCCTACTTGAAAAAGTATACCCCAATGTCATCAGACATGAAACTACCAATAAGATGAGAGAAAAAATTAAAAATATGTATAAATACAACAACAAGATTATGTAAGATACATTTTATATTTTTATGGAAATGTTTCGAGGGATTTGGATGAAAAATAATGATAATATTGCTGATTAATTTACTTGTGTGAATGAAGTAGTGATTAATATTAGAGTATTTGGGGACACTTTAGAGGATTCAGCTATTGTGAAAAAAATTATTATAAATTCCTCCAATATAATTTATTGAAATATATTATACATTGACAAAATTAGAGAACTATCTCTTTATGAGATACATAATACTCTTCTTGATTTTAATATGGTTAAATTATTTATATTTAAGAATAAAGTGAAAGAAGAAATGGATTTTAATTCCACGAGAAAATAAAAAATGAGGAATGAAGGGGATAAGACTATTGATAAACATAAAGATTAGAAATAAGATTAAGATTTAGATTATAAGAGAGTGATAACTCTTATATCAAAGTTATTGAAAAGTGTAAAACCAGGGTATATAGCAAAACACACTTTAAGGTATTATTATTGTAATGGTTTTTTCTATTTCAAATCAAATATAACATAGAAGAAGATCTTTGAATGAGATTTAGATAGACAAGAATAATATTCTTTAATCAATGAATATTTCTCTAGAATAAGATCTAAAAAATTCATAAAAGGATATTCAAGGAGAAATAAGAGGCTATCCAGTAAGGACAAGAAAAATATGATGACTAAATAGAAATATGATGACTCGTTGGAATTCCCTGGGTCAGAATATGAAGGTACTTATCAATTCTATAAAACCTTCATTTATCGTGTTAAAAACATATTAATTCTTTGAGAAGTAATGAGGTGGGATAAGACTCCTATTCTCAGTACACGATGAGAAAAAAATAAAAAAAATTAATGAAGAAAACATAAACCTTAAGAGTGAACGTAAAATGATTGAGAAAGAAGAAATATATTTGGATGAAAAAGAGGGTAATATCATTAAATAAATCAAAATATCCAAGGTAAAAACTATTTATAAAAATATAATATTGAATGAACATAATAAAAATCTAGTTGTAGAATAAAAATAGTTGAATGAGGTTCAATATTAATATTTTAATGTTATAACGACCTTTATGAATATAATAATATATTATAAAAGTATGGTGAAGACTCAAGTTGAATTATCTGAGGTTTATAATAATATTATCCTTATGGTATAGGTATAAACTGGCTCTATTTTTTCAGTTTTGTGAAAATTATTATATTTCATGGTTCAGAGTCAAAAAATGAAATGATCAAAGAAAAATTAGTTGTAAATATTTAACTCCAACATTAAAGAAAATAAGAGTTGAGGATAGGAAAGGAAAACCCCTAAAGAAAATGATAAATAAATATTTTAAGACATTGGGAAAGTAAAAAAGAAAACCAATATAAACTCACAAATATATTGGAAGATCAATATTTAATGGGTGTTGTTATTGTTGGAGAGATTTTGGAAAACAAATCCTACAGTTTCTGGTTTAACATGTCCCTACCATAGAATAAGTATAACTAATAGGGAAACCTATATGTAAAAGAAGATGTAAGTATAAAATAATTATGAACAATCTCAGTTTTCCAAAATATAAAACTTCGAATCTTGTAAAGAATACTCTAATTATTACTTAAAGATGAATTTTGAGATCTATCCAAGATAATATTAGACAAGGTATAAAGTTGGTGGAAGAAAATAACAGTGGAAGAAGAAAAATCGATGATCATAAAAGTCTATATTGGATATTTAATGTGGCTAGTCATATTTTTAAATATTATTTGACATTATTATCTAAACAAAAAAATGATTAAGGATGAGAATCTAGTATCTATGATTTATGTTTTTTTCATATGAAACCAAAGTGTTCCCACATAAGTATTCTCCAAAGAAGCATGATACCACTAAATTGTCTACAAATTTAAATGATAAGAAAAATGGGAAAATAACCTTGAAGATTATTCCCTTTAAGGAAGTTTTGAAATGTGGAATATCCAAGTTGAGAGGCATTTCTCAGCCTTCCTTCTCTCTCTAATTATAAATGTACTTGTCCTTATTCTCTTTATTTTCTTTATACTGAATTCCATATAATTAATGGATGTTAAATAAAGGGAGAGGTGAATGATTCTATTATAACTATATAGAAATAAAATATTTCAATCATAGAACAAGATTACTACCATGATGAAAATAAAGTGGGTTCATCCCTTAAGGGGGTAAAAACATGATGAATTTCAATAAGATTTTATTAAATCATGAAATCCTTAATTTTTTAATCATATGAAAAATATAGAGGAAGTTGTATTCCAATAACATTTTATACCTTATTTCAATTATAATAAATGTGTTTATAAATAGGGGTGCTTCTTTAAGAAAGGTCTTGGAGAGAGGGAGAATCTATAAAATTTGAGGGGATATAGAAGGTATAAAGATTTATTAAGTAATAAATGAGTTGTCCAATATGTTTTTAAGAAGGCCATGTGTAATTTTAATAAGATTCCAATGCCTTTGTATGGGTAAAATAAAGTTTTTATAACCTACACAAAGGTAATTAAAAATCATAGGAGCTTTGTAAAGGAAATGAGAAATTTTATACTTATGTAAAGCTAAACTACTACCTATATAAGGGTAATTGAGTATTTTTGTAAAGTTATCAAAAAACTCAAGGAAATGCATGAAATAAATTAGAGAGTTATGTAAAGGTGAACTCATGTTATGTAGAGGTAATTGAAAATTATACTGAGTTTTGTAAAGGAAATGAATCATGTGTGTTGTGTAATGGTAACATTAAAGATCCTAATTTTTTTGTGGGTCTTATTCTATCTACATAAGGGTACATTAATAGTTACACTACCTTTTTAATGTTAGTTTTATACACTATCTAAAAGTAATGAGGAGGTTAACATACTTATATAAAGGAAATTCAAAGGTTTTCAAGTTATGTATAGGTATGTTAGAATTTACACAATATTATTTATGAAGAGTTAGAGAAATTAAATTAGAATATGCTTATGATTTTCTTCAAGGATTCAATAATCATTGTTTATTTGAATAGATCGTGATCTATGGTGTAGAGAATCGAATATTCAAACTAAATGTCATAATATGATATTGAAAAATATCTATTGAGGATAAAGAGTGTTCATATTAAATGATATCCACACCAAATAAATGGATATCCCACCATTGGGATATATGAAATTAATATTCCACCATGTCATAGTAAATTTTTTATAGTAGTTTTAGTAAAAAAATTATGAAAAAACTGTCTACCTATGAGAAATGGTGTCTCTGTTATGTAATGGTGATGATCATTTCTTGTGAGTTCCTTTACTATCAAGTATAAAAAACTTATTTAATAATTGATTTATTGTAAATGGTGATGGAATAATGACTGTATTGTAGTGAAGGCTATGGTGGAAATATGAGATTTAAAAATATTTTTTTGTATTATGACATGGTTCTATATTAATAATAATTTTAACTGTATTTGATGATTGAATTAATTCATGAAGATTTACATAACACAGAAGAGGGTTCATGTATAAATTCATGCATTCATGATAAGGTATTATTATTTTGATGAATGAAAAATCTGAATTAAATTAAATATATATTATTTTAAGATAATCTGATATTGTGATATTGGAATATAACATGGGAATTAAATTGTCGAGTATTAAATATATTAAATAGAAATTGTTTACTTGATTTAAAGGATGTTAAATGTGTTAATGAAAGAGAATATCTCACTGCCAATAATCTGAATGTTTCATATGAATTATGAAAATATTATTCATGATGTTATTCTATGAATATATATAAAGTAGAATAATGTAGGGTAGATATTCAATGATACTACTGAAACACTAGAGATTATTTGATGTGTGTTAAATAATAGTAAATCAATAGAATTTAGTAAATCATGTACATCAAATAATTCGAGGAGAATTATCACAATAAAACTGTAACAGGGAAGAAAAATGATAAGTAGAATAGAATTTACTTTAATTTACTATCATATTGAGGTTAGGAAGGGTTCCACGGTATTGGAAAATTGGATAGGAATTATTTAATAGAAGATTTCTAAAATTATTATACACGTAGAAATAGAAATCAAAGTCTTGTTCGAAGGAGGTTTTGAAAGATCGTGAAGAAAAAAAATATGAGAGGTTGTCGACACTAGCTGGGAGGGTTGATCCATGTGAGATAACCAAAAGAACCAGTGGGAGGGTAGGCTATGTGATATAGTATAATGATCCTTTAGTGGGATACTGGAGCACATGAAAGGGAGTTATATAAGCATGGTATTAGATTATGTCATTATAATTCCTTATGTTACTAGTTAAAGAATCTATAATCAAGGTAAAAAACTGATTGTAGCAAGAGGAAGGAACACAATTATATTGAACCTTTTAAATCCTTATTTCAGATTCATTTTACTTACTACAATATTTGAGTGAGGAAGTAAAAAAATATATATTATATTAAATATTTAATTGGATATATAGGATGGATTTAGAAGGAAAAATCAAAAAAATAAAACGGGTTCATTGAGTCACCCATTTTACATCTTAGTGATCACGCATGATCTAGATACAACACCATATAAAAAACACTTGTTCACTAAATAAAAAAATAAGTCATAGAATAAATCTCATACCATAATGTCAAATAATAAAACTATAAAGGGTATGTATTTTGGACATATGAAGTACATAACCAAGAAAAATATGGTTTTTTATGTTCTAATGGATTCTTTATAGTTCCATTAAGAACCAAAACTAAGTGATCTATTTAAACATGTGAATTTATCAAATATATAGAAGTAAATTCATTATTTCTCCCAAGTGTATATCTAAAACTATTACAATAATTAAAATAAAACTATTCATTTTAAGCCATATTTAAGGAAATTAATAATATAATAACAAACCTTTCTCTTACTTTTATCATCAAATTTCTTAAAAGAGATATTTCATCTAAATTTTACCTTTTAAATAATATTACCTATCATAGGCTTTCTCGAACGGTCTCTTAATTAAATAATTTTGGCCAATTTCTTTTTCAACAATCCATTATACTTCTAAATATCTTCCAGATCATCACAGACCACCACATTGATATAGGAAGTAATACTTCTTGAAATTTTATTGTCTTCCTTAATATTCCTATATTGTTTCTTCAACGAAAATATATCTTCCTTCATAATAATTAATTTATTTCTTTCATAATCATAGGAATTTGTGAAGTTAGTATCTTTTAACCTTGAATTTTATCTTTTTAGTTTTTGATTATCTTATAAAAGAATTAAAACTTCAAGATCAATATCTATTTTCTCTATTACAAACATTTTTTATTCTTTTTAAGTTTCATGCAAGTATCTCGAACAGTCACTACACTATACTATAACTCATCAAAAAACATTGCAAACTATTTAATAGTAGTTTTATTAAATCAAGAATCAATTTTATAATAAGAAGATAATGTATATGTGGGAGATGATAAATATGTTACCTCAAAGGTTTTTTTCATTAAGCATACATGAAAAGATTTATTCTTCACATTATATGATGGAATATAAAATTTATAGAAATTTGACTTGTTCCTTTTTTTATCTTTTATTTCATTTATTTATAAAAAATTTATCCTTATATGTTCATACTTTCTGCATTCATAAAACATAATTACTCTTTATTTATTATTATTTATAAAATATCCTATAAATCTTACTAAAAACATTTTATTGCAAAATTATTTTCTATACAACCATTAAAAACGAAATATTTATGACCTTTTACACTCTAATGAAAATTATTAGAACAATTAAAATAAATATAAATAAAAAATCAAACAAGGAATCTAAAAAACCATAGGAAAAAATTATTTTATTTGATACTAATTGTGAGGTACCACAATATATAGAAATGGATAGAAGGAGTTGAATTTTTTATCTTAAAACAAGTAGATTATATGAAATAGTAATTTTGAATATATTGGATAATATTATTAAAGAATTTAAGAAATAATAATTGTAGTTGATATGTGAAGAGTTTATGTAGAATAATAAACAATAATGGAACATATGGGTTTTATAGTAGTATAAATCCAACATATCTTACATATACCCTTCACACTCTCAAACCAAGAGTATGTATATCCACGATATACTCATAACCTTTTAAGGAGAGTAAAAAATATTTACAAAATACATTTATAACACCAGAGGCATAAACCCAACCTCTTTCTTATAAGGGTATAGAAAAAACCCAATATTTAATAGGTGTTGAATGAGACTTTACTTTCCATGAGTATCCATAACCTAAAGACTTTTTTTAAAATAGAGAAACAACTAAAATTTATTTTTATAGGATTAAAAAACCTATATATGTGGTTTTTTGTTCAGGTTATCATAATGTGACATTTACATTTTAATAGAGGTATAACCAGTGTGTGAGTTATGTTAAAACTCGATAAAATTCAGAATATAAACTATAAATAACATTGAGAGAATGAAACAATGAATCATGTAAAATATGTATATGTTATTATTGTTGAATAAACAATAATGATTTACCCTTTATTGATGTAATATAATAAATATTGAGAAATCCATTAATAAGTGTAAATAGTTTTTCATATAAACATTATATCACGTAACTGTTTGGGAATGAGTGTCATGTATAAACATGGTAAGTATCTTGATATTGTATATAAATGATTCTTCAATGTATAATATCTTTTGTAAACTTCATAATATTATTCATAATGACTAATGTTAACTTGATGAGGATATTTCCTTAAATATCTCAAGAGCCTATCAAAATAAAACTATTATAATAATTAAAATAATTATTTAAAGTATTGTTAAATCCTTCATAATAATCAGCATTAAAAAATTGAATAATCCCCACAATCACATGATACAACATATTTTTAAATTTCAAAAAACAATAATTTCATTACACATTTTATCATTTGTATATTATGATTAATTCTTCAATCATAAATAGTGATATATAATTCTCCATCAATGTCTCTATATGTAAAGGTAAGACACAAATATAGAAAGGATTAATATTTTTATGGGTTATAAATATGTACGATTTATCTTCAGATTCCTTTGAACTTAACTTCCAAAACTTTAATATCTTAACTTATGAAACCTTCTCACTTTAAATTATAAAACCTCTGTACTCTAAAATGTAAAAATAATATTTTTTTATCTTAAGTTCTATATAAATCTAATATTAAATTTCAAAACCTTCAAATCATAACATATGAATACTTATGATCTTAACTTCTGAGTGTTTAGTTTTTAAATCACCTTTACTTCGAATATCTAAGAGTCATTCCTTTAAGAAAAATCAATACAAAAAATTAAATCTTCAATTTAGATAGCATATGTATAAGTAACTTCCATTACCAAAAATAGATATATAAGAGTATGTCCATAGATATAATTATACATAAGATTAATTCACATTATGAAAAATACAATGCTTCTTAGTACTTATAATTCAAAAAAAATATGTAAAATTCAATCTTTGATATGTAAGAGAATTTTACTTTTCCAATTTTTCAAATTCTCCCTTATTATTCAATGATCCCTCAAAATGTAAGAGTCTTTTCTTTTGCTAAAAAATTATACATAAAAGTAAATCTTGATGTCTCTGTGATATATAAATGTAAAATAGTTTACAATATTTCTAATTCAAAATAAATAAAAGAAATATTATCAATATGTAAAGGTTATGACTTTATATGTAAATATCATTTCCCTTACAAATTTTCTATCTCTCATCTTATATTTAGGTAAATTGTAGCCTCCATTATAATGTGTAAAGTTCATTTACTTTTCTAAATTTTTGGACTCCACTAATACATAAGGGTAGCATCCTTTACCAAAAATTAACACTACCCAACATAGAAGGCTAATTTAAAAAGATGTAATTCGTATATAAGATTCATCACTTGATGGGTAAAGTTATTGAACATAGGAAAATTCTGCAACACCAAATGTGAGAAACCAGAATAATAAATTCTAGAATTATACAATAACAAGTAATCACACAAAAAATAATAATTTTGAAAATAAATAATTAAAAATTAAATAAAAAATAATAAACAATATATGAGAGATTTATATGATTATTGAAGAATAATAAAAAAAGTTTAAAGGATCCACACAATACTTTAAATGTATGCTAATAAAGTGAATGAAACCCCCATGTGGTTTGGTACCGTATAATACATCACACCATACCTTTTAATGTCATTTGACAAAGACCGTTATAATTTATTTTAAGGTTTTTTATTCATAACCAATAGTGTTCCTTTTAATTGTATTCATCCAGAGACATTGTGTCTATGGATTAATGTCATAATATTATGACCATTTCTATGTATTTTTAATTTATGAAAAGTGGACTATTTGGTGAAATGTTCCAACAAATGGTTAGTTATGAGACTTATGAATGAGTATTCAGATTATGGCTCATACTAATAGATGATTTTAGTGAAGGTATGATTTTTACAATATATTATAGGACCTAAGGTGGATCTAGCTCTTATACAACCTCAAAAAAGGCATATTGGATCCCCCTCAGAATAAAAGCCCTTTATTATTAACCACCTATAATATGGAACTATACATGATAAGGATGTATGGATAAAAAAGTGGTATGTACTAGTTGTAGGGTATACATACCTTTTCTAAAGTTTCCTTGCTTGAGTGTTTTAATATTTTCCCCATGATACATATAGTTGACATCCCTTTAGAAATAGGGGAAATCATGTGTGTGAAAAGTTTTAATCTATGGTATTGGGAGTTGGATTCCATTTGGTAAAGTATCTATTAACAAACATGTAAATTTCGGATCCATAGTATTGAGATTCAACATACCTTAGGTGATGTGGCATGTGAAATTTTGTGAACGGTGAGATCTATGGTATAAGGGTTGAAATCTATTTGTTAAACGAGTATTCACAAGTTTTTAAAATATTTTCTCTTTCATATGGACATTTTAAATCACTTTAATTAAAAGGTATGAACAAATGTATAAAGGATTTCCATTATTGTGAACAATGTTGACATTCCTTCGATAAAGGGGAATGTAAAAATATGTGATGTTTTTCATTCATTTTTTAAAAAGGTGGGACATGTTGTACCTCTCGAACCCCTCAAGGTTTTATTTTCATGATCACAATCACCCTCATATTTATCTAATCCTCTTTCAAGTGTTTTTGGTTGATAGGAATCAAATCAGGTGGCCAAGGAATTGGGCCTAGAAAGTGTGCTGGCAAATGGTCTGAAATCCAGACCACCGGCCAGCCGGTGGAACACCACCGGCCAGCCGGTGGCATCTGCTCTCAAGAAGGAGCCACTGCCTTACCACCGGCCAACCGGTGGCCTCAGCACCGGTCGACCGGTGGCACCCAGCCAGAACAGGATGAGCTACTGCCTCACCACCGGCCAGCCGGTGGCTCCTCCACCGGTCAGCCGGTGGAGCCTGGACCAAAGGCCTTCTCCTCTGCCAAGGCACCGGCCAGCCGGTGGCCCTGCACCGGCCAGCCGGTAGGCCAGTCAAACTAGCCGTTGGGGTTGACCAGTCAACCTCCTTTTGGCTCCCAACGGCTCCGAAGACCTCTCCAACGGCTCCGAAGCCTCCCCAAGGGTTCCTAGCCTATAAATAAAGGCCAAGGAAGCCCCGGACACCAACCGGAACTATACGGAAGCCCACGGACATATTTTGCATCAATTGGCCAACCTCCGGCGACTTCCTCCAAGGGAACTCCAATAGCTCCAACAACTTCCACATCCAAGGAGCCCACTCAAGAAGCTTGGGAAAGCACGCTTCAACACCTCCAATCAATCATTGGCGCCCAAGTCTTCCCAATTACGGTTTTATTGTTTCATTTATTTTTGAGCTTTAAAATTGGGTTTGTGTCTACAAACCCCAACCTTTTCTCATCCCCCCTTTTCTTTGGGTTCTCACACCACCACTAAGGTGTGAAGAGGTTCACAAGCCTTACCTTGTAAAAGGCTTGTGTCTCGGTGAGCTAGTCTTCACCCGTAAAAAGACTAGTGGGTTATTGCTTAACCATCAAAAGCATTGGGTTCTTGCTTAACCACTAAAAGCAAGCTGTAATAGGTCCTAGTGCTACCTCAAAGCCTAGTGGGTTTCTTGCTAAAACCATTGAAAAGCAAGCGGTAGGAATCTCTCAACGGTTGAGTTGGGAGCGGAGACGTAGGCCGGGTTTTGGCCGAACTCCGTTATCAATTTCGTGTGTCTTGCCTTCTTTATTTCCGCTGCACTTTACTTTGATTTTTAATTTGTTAATCAATTTTTTAAAAGGCAATTCACCCCCCCTCTTGCCATCATTCCCTCCTTGGGGTGTTCTTCCGACCAAACAATTGGTATCAGAGGGACCTTTGAGTAATTCCTTAACCCGGTTTCAAAGTTAAGATCTTTTTTTGATGGCATCAACTTCTTTCGCCCCCGAGGGCTACTCATTGGGTCGGGCTCCATTTTTTGATGGGACCGACTATAATTATTGGAAAACCCGCATGACCACCTTTTTGAGAAGTATAGGATATCCCATTTTTAAAATAGTCATGCAAGGTTACACTCTCTCTTCCCCCGACGAATCCAAATGGACCCCCGCCGATATTAAAAATTTTGAGCTTGATGGCAAAGCCATGAATGCTCTTCATTGCGGGTTAGATAGAAATGAATTTAATCGTGTATCCACTTGCACCTCCGCACATGAAATTTGGAAGCTTTTAGAAGTGACCCATGAAGGCACTAATAAAGTCAAGGATACTAGATTAGATATGTATAGACAGGATTTTGAATCTTTTTCAATGCATCCAAATGAGTCTATTTCTGAAATGTTTACACGATTTACTGACGTGTGCAATGGGAGAAAGTCCCTTGGTGATGATGTTTCAGCTGAAACTATGGTGAAGAAGATCCTATGGATCCTACCAAGCAAATGGGCACCGAAGGTCACGGCGATTCAAGAAGCAAAAGACATCAAAAATATGCCGGTAGAGGAGCTCATCGGATCTCTCATGACTTATGAGATCACGATGAGGAGGCAAGCTCAAAAGGAGGGCACACCAATCAAGACCCCAAAGAACATCGCCCTCAAGGTACAAAAGGAAGTAAGCTCCTCCTCATCTTCTTCCTCATCTCCTTCCTCATCATCAAGCGGCGACTCAGAAATGGAGAATCTCGCCCGCCAAATGCAAAAATTCATGAAGATGCACAAGAAGAAGAAGAAATCCCGCAAGCATCGAAAGCAAGAACCCACCGCAAGACCCGAGCCCAAGGTGAAATGCTACGGGTGCGGCGAAAAGGGCCATTACAAGCCCGATTGCCCACTCAACAAGAAACGGGCCACGCCAAAGGAGAAAGGAAAGAAAAAGGTCCTCAAGGCGACATGGAGTGACACCTCCTCATCCTCCTCCTCCTCCTCCTCAAGCGACAACGGTACAAAATGCCTAATGGCATTCCATGAGGTAACATCTTCCGACTCCTCCTCTTGCTCTTCAAATTCCAATTCTTTAAATCATCTTTCTTATGAAGAACTCTCATTTGCTAGAGATCAATTGGAAAAAGGTTTTCATGAACTCTCTTCTAAATTTGTCGCGTTGAAAAAGAATTTCAAAAAACTCTCCTCCGAAAAAGAACAACTTCTCAAAGAGAAGGAGGAGATGTCCCTTAAAATCCAAAATTTTCCAAATGTTGATTCCATGGAATCAACCATCAAAGACCTTAGGGAGACCCTTGCTAAGTTCACCCAAGGGGAACAAAATTTGAACAATTTTCTTGGTTCCCAACGTATATCTAGAACCACCCAAGGGTTAGGATATACCAACCGAGCTTCCTCCTCCCATGCTCAAACTGTTTTTGTAAGGGGGAGCTCCGATTATAAATTTTGTAATTATTGCAAGAAAACCGGGCACCTAATTTATGAATGTAATTGTAAAAACGCCCGGTATGGTCAACCCAAAAGTATTTTCTTTTCCGATGAGTTTTATAGGAGAAGACCCGCCATGAAACAAATTTGGATTGAAAAATCCCTTTTGGCGAGTCTCACGGGACCAAAATTTGTCACGGTTTCAAAAACCGCTCCCCGGTGATTAGTTGTTTTTATTTAGGGGGAGTTAGGTTCTTTTAAGCCTTTTTGTGAATTAAAATTTTTCTTTCAAAATTAAGCTTTTAAATTTCAATTTTTTTTTTTTTTCAATCTTTCAATTTCAACACTTGGTATCAAATTTTTCATTTCAAAATATTCAATTCGAATTTTTTAATTCAAAAATCTCTTTCAATTGGTTTTTGATTCAAAACTTTCAATTCAAACTGATATTCAAATTTTCATTTCAATTTCAAAAATCTCAATTGATTTTCAAATCTCTTTTTGTTTTTCAAAGTGTTCCCTCAATCAAGTTTTATGCCCCACTCTATTTTGATAATCACAAAGGGGGAGAAATTCCTTGATTGATTGGGGGAGAGTCTTCTCTATCATGCTTTGATTTATTTTCAAATTATCCTTTAAGAATGTCTTTAATTTCAGTATTTTACTTTGATTGTTTTGGTGATTGTGATCATCAAAATAGGGGGAGATTGTTGTACCTCTCGAACCCCTCAAGGTTTTATTTTCATGATCACAATCACCCTCATATTTATCTAATCCTCTTTCAAGTGTTTTTGGTTGATAGGAATCAAATCAGGTGGCCAAGGAATTGGGCCTAGAAAGTGTGCTGGCAAATGGTCTGAAATCCAGACCACCGGCCAGCCGGTGGAACACCACCGGCCAGCCGGTGGCATCTGCTCTCAAGAAGGAGCCACTGCCTTACCACCGGCCAACCGGTGGCCTCAGCACCGGTCGACCGGTGGAACCCAGCCAGAACAGGATGAGCTACTGCCTCACCACCGGCCAGCCGGTGGCTCCTCCACCGGTCAGCCGGTGGAGCCTGGACCAAAGGCCTTCTCCTCTGCCAAGGCACCGGCCAGCCGGTGGCCCTGCACCGGCCAGCCGGTAGGCCAGTCAAACTAGCCGTTGGGGTTGACCAGTCAACCTCCTTTTGGCTCCCAACGGCTCCGAAGACCTCTCCAACGGCTCCGAAGCCTCCCCAAGGGTTCCTAGCCTATAAATAAAGGCCAAGGAAGCCCCGGACACCAACCGGAACTATACGGAAGCCCACGGACATATTTTGCATCAATTGGCCAACCTCCGGCGACTTCCTCCAAGGGAACTCCAATAGCTCCAACAACTTCCACATCCAAGGAGCCCACTCAAGAAGCTTGGGAAAGCACGCTTCAACACCTCCAATCAATCATTGGCGCCCAAGTCTTCCCAATTACGGTTTTATTGTTTCATTTATTTTTGAGCTTTAAAATTGGGTTTGTGTCTACAAACCCCAACCTTTTCTCATCCCCCCTTTTCTTTGGGTTCTCACACCACCACTAAGGTGTGAAGAGGTTCACAAGCCTTACCTTGTAAAAGGCTTGTGTCTCGGTGAGCTAGTCTTCACCCGTAAAAAGACTAGTGGGTTATTGCTTAACCATCAAAAGCATTGGGTTCTTGCTTAACCACTAAAAGCAAGCTGTAATAGGTCCTAGTGCTACCTCAAAGCCTAGTGGGTTTCTTGCTAAAACCATTGAAAAGCAAGCGGTAGGAATCTCTCAACGGTTGAGTTGGGAGCGGAGACGTAGGCCGGGTTTTGGCCGAACTCCGTTATCAATTTCGTGTGTCTTGCCTTCTTTATTTCCGCTGCACTTTACTTTGATTTTTAATTTGTTAATCAATTTTTTAAAAGGCAATTCACCCCCCCTCTTGCCATCATTCCCTCCTTGGGGTGTTCTTCCGACCAAACAGGACATGCAATAAAAGTTATACCTTCACATTAAACATAAATTCATATGGTCCTCTTGGGTGATTGATACTTTTTTGTGAGTAAAATTTATTATCAAGATTTAAGGATTGGGTGAAATGGGCTAAAAGCATTCTTGATCAAATCCATTCTCAAGGAATCATGCATGTTGGGGGTGAAGGTTTTGTTTAGTGCCTCAATAAAAATTTACTCAAATGATGAAAAAAATAGGCTTTACGTGCTAATATTAAGTTGATACAAGTGAAAACAACTAGGGTATGAGGTGTTACATGATCTTTGATTAGTAATTCACATGAGGTGGTAGGAGATAAAATCCAAATTTTGGTCTATGAAGGTGTTCCAAGGTGGATGGTGCGCTGAGGTGGGAGGGAGCACTGCATTTTGTTATGTTTTGAAGTGTTAGGCACTGGAATAATGAGTTTAACTCTTATGAAGAATTTATCCTTTGACTGTATGGCTCAAAATCAACATTTTCCCAGTTATTGGTCTCATGGTGGTATTATAATCATTTTGAATGTTTTCTCACTTGATTTAAGATACAGGAGAAAAAATGAATCATGTGTTCTATGGTATGAGGTTTTAGAATTAGGCCTTTGTGCATTCTAGGTAATTAATATACACTAAATTGACTCACTCTAGAAAATGTTACATTAAAATTGTTGAATTATATTAGTGCCTCAAAATACATTGATATGTGGTAAATTTAGTACTTACTTAATGTACATTGGATTCTGGGGACCTTATCGGTACCTAAAATTACATTAGTTCTTGGTAACATTAATGAAACATCAATTTATATTGGTGTTTAGGGACTTTTTCATTGAAAATGTTTATTGGATCCCAAATACATTAACGGGTGGGGTATTTCTCACTAAATGAGTTAGATATGCCAGCAATATGCTAGTTTGGCCCTCATTTACACTCAAAATTATTTAAAAATCCATTTTTAAATGACTATAACATTCATTCAGTTTCTCATTTTAGCTCCAAAACTATTCAAATCAAATATTACACAGTAATGTATTCCCCCTAGCAATTGGGATTACCTGAAGGAGGTGTTTTGTAGGAAAAAGGTTTAATGAGGCTCAAAAATTGGTTTTTATGTTTTCTCAAAATTTCCCTTAATAAATAATGTGATCCATGACCTACTCTTGATAAAGGGTTCTCACCAATGAATCACTGTACTTGGTAATGTTTTTGAGGAACCTTTGTTCCTTAGTGAGTGAAAAATCAAGAACCACCTAGAGATATCATTTGTTTCATCTTCATCAAATTAGTTTTTTTAGCTTCATGTTATCCTCTTGAGAATCATATTGTGGTCTTTGAATTAATGTTTGTGGAATATTCTTGGGTGAATACAATAATATATAAAATGATTTAAAAAATTAAATAATAGTTTATTATATATGAACAAATTTATAATATTTTATCAAACATATAAAAATTGCAGGACCTCAAAACACCCTGAGGGGTGAGGGATAAATCAGGGTGTCAACTTTTTATTCAAAAGTGATGAATATTGTTCCCATGTTGGTAGGAACTTGTTAATCCTATTTGTTGAGAATGAGTAGTAAACAAACAATTACATGAAAAGAGTAAACAAAACAATTTTATTTGGTTCACCGCTAAGGTCTAGTCCAAGGATCATATTTTGATAGTGTCTTAGTTGAACCAAAATACACTAATCTTTACTAGTTGTAATGTATATGAGTTTATACACTGTCACTCTGTGTCAAGAACACATCCTTTACCATATTTTAGGGATAGCTCACTACATCCATCAGATTACTTCTGTCAACTCTCCCTAACTCACTACCTTATAAGGGATGCAAACACAGTTTATAGACATGTAGTTACCATAATATTCATTGAAGAATTAATCCTCAACTTTAGATAGATTCTCTATTGAAGTCTTTCTTTTACCCATAAATGTTATCCAATTTTTTCACACTGTTAGTTAGCGGAAACTGATTTCACAAACTGTTTAAGTCCCTTTGTGAACAACTTGCTTCCTTTGCGAACTATATTGCACCACATAACATGTATGATTCGTGGACCACCTCTCCTCTATGGACTACCTCGACTTCCAAAAACCTTATCTCCTTTGTGAAAAACTTCTTCCTCCATGTACCAACTTTTCTTCTGCGAACCATCTCTACTTTGTGGACGAGTTATTCTTTCATGGACTTCCTCTCCTCCGTGGACTGTTTGATGTCTTGTGGACCACCACTTCTCTATGGATCTATCTCACTTTTTAGGTTATAGTGCCTCGAAAATACCCTTCCAAAAACTGAATTACGGACCAATTTTCCTTTTACAAAATAATCCTCACGATGCTCTTCTTCTTCATGGGGTGGTCTTCTTAAGAACCACTTTGTAATTCACTGGATTCCTCAAAAATTTCTAATAAAAATAAATCTACTTAAATATGGTATTAGAAATCCTCATATAAGAAAATAGATCTTAAAATATCACTAATCCGATTTCCCCAAAGTTTCGATGCGATATAGTCTTTACCGCATACCGTGCTCCTCCCATAAACTGTTTTCTATCCGTGTACAACCATTCTTCCTTCGTGGTGTCTAATATCATCGGTGAACAAAGCCATTCATGTCTCATAAAATAATTTCCTCATTTTCATAAATGATTATACATCCCTAAAAAAAGGATTCTATAAACCATTTTCCCTATGTGGTCTCCATATCGTGCTTCACAGTCTACATACCGCGCTTCGAGGTCTACGTAGCTCTTCTATATGGAAATTACATTCCATGTAATCTTTTTTTGGTCAGAGAACTATAATTCGTGGTCCATGTATTTTTCATTCATATGTATAAATTATTCAATTTCCTAAAACAAACTCTTGATTTTGACACCCCCAAAATTTAACAAACATTGGGAAACGACACCACCGATAATATTATTCTCATCTTGAAAAGTTAGATCCCTTTCCTTTCAAACTCCATGATCTTCCACATGAGGATTTTCAACAAACTATATCAATAATCAATTTTTAGAAAACAAAATTATTTATTTTAACAAAATTTAAGTACATGGTCTTTTATGTGGGTTCACTTTAGAATTGGTGTAAAATTATAAATTAAAAAAAAACTTTACATATGATCGGTATAAAAAATATTATTCAATATGATAATAATTATTGATCTAGGATGAATTTTTGAAGATAAAAATACTATTAAATTTAATAATTAATCTTCATGACATTTATTAAACCAAATTATGATGATTTGATATTTCTAGTGTCTCACTTCCATTAGGATATTTCTATTGGAAAACAAAATAAATAAAATCAAAATTGATTAAATGATTTGTTTCTCTATATTTTCCCTTTAATGAAAATATGTTATTACTAACCTCCATCCATTATAAAAAATAAAAACCCACCCTAACACACTATAGAAACATTTGAGAGTTATTACATGGGTGATTGGTTATAGAAAATGATTAATTAATATTACAATCTATACTTTATTACTTTACTTTTATGAACTATAATTTATTATAGTATAATAAATTTGAAAAACCAAGTTATTATTTTCTACTACATTATTTGTACCAATTATTTAGAATACTATAATCCAATATCTCTCCTTATTTAAAAACATAATACTAGAATTATAGTAGTATATCATATAAATGAGTATTACCTTCCTTGTGTCACAATGTATTATGTGTCATAAATTACTATATGAATAAACCCTAAAAAATGTTTTATTCTATATCTCCAAATATTTTCTAAAGTAAAAAATTTTCACATATAAAATAAAAAACAATGAAATTTATACATTGAGTTTCAAATAAATCTTTCTTGTATAGGAAATTTAGTAGGTTGAAACTAATCCCATAAATATTACATGATCTTTGAATTTAAATATAGTTATCACTTTATTTAAATGATCTATAATCATATATTCTATTTTGATATGATAAATGAACATATTATTTTTCTAATACATTACCTTATGGATTTGTACTTAATTTTGGTGTGATTACTTTGACTACCACTTTATATATTCTTAGACATAAAGAGAGTAGTTGAATTATCACAATATATAATCAATACCCTATAAATAAATTATATACCTTTAAGTCCTAAAATAAAATTCTGTATTCATACACCATGATATCTTACTTCAAAATATGAAGAAAACTCATATTCAAATGTAAAATTATTTATCAGTGTTTTTTATACTTCTCCATAATATAGTTATGACATTCATTATAAATATATAACCTCAATATAATTTTCGAAATTCATCAAACCCAGAAAAATATCATACTATGTATCTAATAACCACTAAATTTTCAATCCATATATATATAATCATAAAGACCTTAGTCCCTTTAAGGTATATCAATATCATATTCAAGGCCTTCCACTGTTATATACCTTGATTACTCTGGTATTTCCCTATCATTATTACATTAAATTTAATGTATGACCTTATACATAAATGAAGAAACAGTAAACTGTCAATAATAGAATCATATGAGATGGATTTTATTTTTTTTCATATTAATTTTTAGGGAATTTGTTTAAATTAAAATTACCACCCATAATAATTCATGTTATACTTTGTGAATATTCTTCTATACAAACTATCTGTTAAATTTTATTAGTATAGGTTTCTTGAGACTACATCATATTTCTACCTAACCTATCTCTTTTAATATTTATACCAATAATATAAAATTTTTCACCATTGTATTTAATTTCAAGACATTCAGAGAGAAATAGGTTCACCTTATATAAAAAACGGTATCATTAGTATCAAAATAAATTTAATCTATATAAAAATCAAGAAAATATATTTTACTTCTACTAACCATCTAGTATATACCATGATTCATTATGTTTATATCAAAAAATAATGACGTAATGAAATCATGAAGTTGTAAATACCACTATTCAGATTATTTTTTAAACTATATATGGACAATTTAATATTGATTACTAATTTATCTTCATTATTATAGGAAATCCTTATAGATTTTCATATAAAACTCCTCATCTAGATTATTATAAAAATAATATTTTTTAAAATTCCTTTTTTTTATTCAATGTATAAATATATTGCTAAATCCAATATAATTAATGTGGTATAATATTTAAATACTATATAAAATGTATTGTTAAAATAAGCAACTTCTATTTGAGTGAATCATTTAGCAACTAGTCATTCCTTCTATCTTTTAATGATTCCCAATGACTTTTTCTTGGCCTTATAAATCCATTAACATCTAATATTTTTTTCATATAGGGTCCTAAATTCATTACTCTTTGGGGAATTTGTCTCCCAAATCATATTATCATATCATATTTCTTTCCCCATAACAACTAATGGAATGTGAAAATGGATTATTTTCATTATTGCCTCAAATATTGTTGTTATGTTCTTTATAATACACTATGAAATCAATATAAGATTCTGATTTTCTCGTCATTGTGGATTTTCATAATGTTTCACCATCATTTTACTATGACGTTTTTTGGTTCAACTAGTTATTTAAGAGTTTTTTATCCTTGAAGAACCTTATCTATAGGATGTTTCTCAATGGATTATGTAATAGAATTGGTTTGAACCCCACTTGATAAATAAGGAGTGTTATAAGAAATTTTTTATTTTTCTTTTCAGATAAATGGATAAGTTTCTGAATGATATTTATTAAAAAAAGTTATAATTTTCTCACAAACACAAATCAAGTAAATTTAAATAAATTTTTCATTTTTTCATTCGAAAATTATAGTATCAAATAATAGAAAATATAAATAGTATAATTAATATAATTTAATAAATCATATATAGTAACCACTATTTTTCATAGTGTATGACTTATTTTTGGGTTATAAACTCACACTTCTAAAGGAAATATATAAACATGCACATTTCATAAGATTAATTTCCAAATCTAAAAAAATTCAAATCATTTTTTTGAAATATCCTTTATTAAAACACAATTTAAAATATATAATGGTTGTTTGAGTGCTTCATTCCAATGAAATAATGATTACATAAAGTTACTAAGCATACTGATATGCCATGATCACTATCATGTAGTATCTTCTTTCAACTAAACTATTTGAATCTGGTGGAATTGGCATCTTATATTGAGAAACTATTCCATTTTCCTGAAGAAACCTCTAAAATTGTCTGGGTTATTGCATATCCTCGTTATATTTTATATCGTATTATCCACCTAAGTATGGCCTTATAATATTAATTTTTTCCAAATTATTTCTCTATTTCATACATAAAAATGTAAAATTCTTCAAGAAATTAATTTTTTACAATGATGTAAAAGGATAAATATATATATATTGAATAGTCATCTACCAATGAAATTAATAATTGGTGGTCATGTAAATTGACATACGAGTTATTTATATTTATATGTAAGATTTACAATATAGTTCAAATTTTATTATCAAATTCCATTACTTTATTAGTTTTCTTCCCCGTAATATGATCCAAACTAGTTTCAAAAATAGTAAAATAGAGAGAACCAAGTACCCTCATCTTGAACTAATCTTTATATCCTTTCTTTGTGGATATAACTTATTCTCTAGTTCCACATCTAGAATAATTTTATTATATACAACTTCTTTTAACATAAGTTTTAACATTTATATTATCATTAATAGTTTTACTTTACAAATCGATAGATAAAAGACCATCCTTTATAGTATAGTATCTAATTATTCAATTTCTATATATTATAGAAAATATTAGTTTTATTAAAATAGAATGAAAAACCCAATAGTATAATTTTGGATACTGATATAATGTTTCTAGAAAATATTGGAATATAAAATATCATTTCCAAATGAAAAGTTATTCTATAAATCAATAGTAGAATAAAATTCACCACAAAATCTATATTTTAGTACATTGTGTTCCCTGAATAGATAACAATCTCAATGAAAAACTATTTCCTTAGGTTTTTCATACCTTAAATGGTATTACAAAAAGGGATTATATAACCTAAATCAATCCACCATGTGTATTTAACATGAATCAGGAATCATGCATCAAAATTTACTTCAGGTCACACATATCCATAAATAATAAATTATAAAATGAGACCATTTAAAATCCACATCATGTTTCAAATCTGAATTTAATCACCCAGATAAAATCCTGAATTCCCTTAGAAATATGAATGATTTAATCTATTGAATAAGTAACTTTGATTTCGTAATTAAAAATAATTTAAATAGATATTTAATCCAAATAAATTCTTGTATAAATAATATAAAATAATCCATAATTTAAATCTCATAGATAACTATGTCAAATGTAGGGTTTCAATATATGAGGATAATATTCAAATGTATGTGTGACAACATACAGTTGATTTCAAAAGTTAGGTTGATTAACCTTACCTTAAACACAAAAATGTAGGGTTCTTCAAAAAATTATAGTACCCAATCCTAATTTTTAGACAAAATATTGCATTCCAAATGTAGTGATCCTTACAAAAGTAGTGTTTGAAATCCTAACATTCACTTAAAAAGTAGGGTTATGAATATTGATTCCATAATTGTTCAAAAAACCTTAAATACATAAGAATATTAAACTTCATCCGAAATAAAACATAAAGTTATTATAGAATAAAATAATTATGTCAATATACATTATCTTGAAATCTATATAAATAAATTTCATTATTAACATAAATTTGGGTTTTTGTGATCACCAAACCCATTGAAAATATAGAAAGTAAAACACACAAAAAATAATTTTTTATCATGTAAATTGATATTAAATAAAATATAGATTGTTTCTATCCAAATTTACCCAAGAAAAAATAATACAATTAATTTAAAGATTTGAAAAAGAATGCTTTATTTATACAAATTTCTCCATTCTCTCTTATAAATGAATTTAAATATATAAGTATTTTTGAAACAACACAGTATATAATATCATAGATATATAAATGTTGTGTTTATCTATATTTCTCCCCCTTTTTATGATATGAAAAATAATGTATTCAAATGTAATATAACATAGTTAATATTGCACAAAACTATTAGTAAATATTATATTGAGACTAATGTAAATGATTATTGAAAAATTAATAGGCTCAGACCTGAAATAAAAGTAAATAGTTAAAGAAATATTTAAATAATAGATAATAAAAATTAAATAGAATACTTCATTTTTTATTAAGAATAATTGATTATGTAAATTTTTTAGCTAAATTTTTTTTTAGGCTAACAGGTATGTTTGGAAGGAGGGTTAGGTTCTGGACTTTCTGAATAATATTTTGAAGTTATAGAATCACGGAAAACCTGGTAAAAATCCATTATCTCTACTATAACCACATAAAAACTTTTATTCAATGACCATACCCACAACTTTCTCAACAACATTGACAGTTAACTCATCTTCAAGACTTTGACCAAGTTTACTTTTAGAAAATCATAAACAAATTCAGCTGACTAGACATACTTGTCCATAATTCTACTAAATTGATTGAATAAACTTATAAAACCAATATCTATAGATGTTAATCTTGAAATAAGATCATTCATATTGTCTAGAAGAGTTTTATGTTCAATGTTATCACATAATAAGGATAAAATCTCATAAGTTATAATAGATAATACAATTGTAATGGATTCAAATATTCTTATCAAATTTGTATAAGTTGTTTAAATTGAAGTAGAATCCCTTGTTCGGATTGTATTGGCTCTGACAAGGTCAAACTCACATTCAAATAAGTTATTTAGATATAATAAATCAGACTTAGAAAATTATTTCGATCTGTTCTTTCCAATGTGATCATCCACCTCCCTTTAAAAAGAATCAAAATGTGTTTTTGATGTCATTTTTCTATTCACACTTTCCAGCTGAGCCAGGATTGATTGAAACATTCTTTATCAAATATAGTATCTCCTTATATCTTCAAAATATTTTCTATTAATTTCCATATCTCCTTCAAACTGATCATTAACATCCCTCATCTGAATAAATTCATAAATCATATCCTCAAGATGATTATCAAGAAAATATGAAGATTTTGTTTTTAGTCATCTTGAGGGTTAACTAGCCTCAATCAAAGGAAGGTATGACACTTATATTATTTCCCAAGAAAGAGATGAAAAATATCCAAGGACTTCATTATACCCACTATATGAACCCAGATCTTCTTTTCAGGTATTTTTTTCTTGTCTCTGATGTTTTTGAGGAAAAGAGGAGTTTCTGGATATTTTTTAAGTATACATCGGGTACTCTTCTGCCGCACGTAGCCGTGTGCTGGTTGTGTAACGGCCGAGCACATAGACATGTGTGGTGACCATAAGACCTCCTTATGTGGGGGCTGAATAAGTTGAATACACGCTGTGTACTTAAAAGGTACACGCCATGTAATTTCTTTTTTTCATTAAACGTACCGAGATCGTGTCTGATGGACAGAACACATCCCTTCTCGACCTATTTTATCAAAGAGAATTCGTACTACATAGATCTTAACCGAGCCCCTGATTCAGCTTTTGTTCTTTGAATCAAACTCTGTCGGTTGCGTTGGAATCGCAATAGTGAGTTCTCTCTTCTTCTTGAACACCTTCTTCTAATTCTTTATCTCTCGTGAGATATCATGGGTTGAATGTTTTTGACATTTTTATATATCTTTGGAATTCTAGTTATATTCAAGGCTTGAGTTTCACATATAATGATCCTACAACATTGAGGTAGTTGTTGTGTGCCATTCTGTAGTTAGTCTTTGAGTTATATGTGCAAAAGTTCCCAATACCCATGAATGGGGTATTGAGTGTTTATGTTTTTATCCCTAATGTTTGTTTTTTATGCCTTGGTTTATTGGATAGAGGTTATAGGTTGTGAAAAAGGATTATATTTCCATTATATGGAGGTTTTTCCCATGTTTGATTGTTTTGACTGTTTGGTCTAGTTTTGCATGTTTGGTTGTTGCTTTGTTTTCCATGCCAAGTATTTCTTGGATGGAGTGTTTTATCTAACATGTTGTTATACTATAGTTTGTTTAGACAATTATTTCTTGTGGAATACATTGGATTCCATCTATTTTCGTGCTCGTTGACTTACTCAGGGCAATGAGAACCTGGTATAGTAGACCATAGGGGGAATCAACGTGAGGGCATCTCTAGAGGGTCTGTTTTTATTGTTACGATGTGAGACCATAGGGAGAATTGACGTAAGTGCTTCCTCATATTTTCGGTAGTTCCTCGACATGGGCCTTAGGTGGAATGAGAGGTATGTGCTTCCCCAAAGAAACTTTTAGTTACTGATACGAGACTAAAGGGGGAATTGATGGTGAGTTCTTCCTCAGAGAGTATGTGCTAAAGCTGAAATAGAGGGGTTAGACTATGTGTACTTCTCAGTGGGTTTCTTCTGTTTTCTAGGTAGGACCAAAGGGTATTAAGCTGTGAGAATATCCCAGAGCGTTACTTGTTTGTGATTATCTGGTTACTTGAAATGTGGTGTTTGAATGCTTTGAAATAATTGGAATGTTTACCATTGAGTACTTCCTTGTTTACTTCTTCTTTTGCTTATTACATGCCATATATATTCACTGACTATTAGGAACAAATATCTTGGTGGTTTCCTAATGGGATTTAGTCTCACACCCTATTTATGTCATGAATTTGGGCCCAAATAGATTATATTGTTGCAGGTATAGATAAGGGAAATCCTTCTTCTACTTCAGGTACTTGACTGCTTTGGAGCTAGAGAGCATGGGACCAAGCTGAGGCTTGCGATGCTGAGGAGTTGTTTACTATTTTCATTCGTACTTTGGTTTAGTACTTTATTTCAGCATTGTGATGTGTCTGGATACTTTCCAACACATATGTATCATTCATCATTATATATGTTCTCTAGCTTCTTAATACTTTCAGTATTCTGTTGTTTATTGTTGTATGTCATTATTACTGTTTCCGCTATTTTTATCTATTTCTCTTTCGCTATGTTACTCTGCCAATAAGGGAATAGTTTCCCCACTATCACAGCCAAGGCACTCACTGTTAGTCGAAAGCCTCTAGCATTAGGGGGAATGTGCTTGAGTCCCTGTGACCAACTGGGTACGGGGCGCCTCTGGTTGGATTTCAGAACCAGGACATTACACTCACTAGACTCAATAATAGTCTTTTCTAAGGACACTTCAATAATAAATATTGTTTGATATCTAATTTTATAAACTGATACATATAAAGGAGTGTGAAAAAGCTTATCATTTTGATTTTTTGTATTAACTTTATACTCTTTATGATCCACCTTCCCATCTATATGATCAACGTTCTCATCTTAAACGTCATTTATTTATTATATAGAAACTGAAATACCTATTTCTTTTATTCATTCATCAACAATAGTATAAAATTATTATCTTTCATCCCTTTCTTCAAAAATTGGTTGGACTACCTATCAAACCCCAATAGTTTCATCCTGATTCACATTCTCTTCTATTCTTCACAATTTTAGAATAAGAAATACCCCACAATCCCTGTTATTGAGTTATTAAAAAGCTTATGTTATTTTAGGAATCCATCATACACTTGATTTATTACTCACATACACTCTCAGTCTTCACATTCTGTTAATTGGATTGTTGGTTAGAAAAACTTATAGACACTGGATAATTTTTCTGATCATTCTACTCCTGACTCTACAACATCATCAATATGAAACCTTACTCAACCAGTATAATTTTGGATTATGTGTTTACCATAAGCTTTTTCACCATATTCTTATGCCTATTTATAACCCACAAGAATTAGGTTACACCATTTTCTTCTCAATAAAAAAACTAAACTTCCTTATTGTTATGGTAGATAAAATGTTGTTATGGGGACATCTGATACACGATTGGAATTCACAATTTCTACCTTTTTTATACAAAAAATTGTAACAAACCTTCTATATGAATATAAATACATCCTAGCATATTTATAATAGTAGTGATGTATATATACCATCATATATATACTGCAATTTAACTTTATTTCACTCAGAATAAAAAATGTATTTTCATATTAGGGAAGATAATATTTTAAAGCTCATCCATCCTTGATATTATAGCAGTTTGAACAAACTTGACTAGTACCCATTAGTCATCTTTAATATTCTTCACCAGCATCTTCCAAAATTGTTTACATTCAATTAGAAAAGGACATTATATATTTAGACTTATAAAATTTATCTATGGTTTATATTCAACTAAAGGTAAGGACTCGTTTATGGGGATAATTAAAATCCAAGCAATTTACACTATATAAATTGAAAATTAATTTTTGTTTACCTTCAATGATATGACATCCTCAGAATCCCCAAAACTAAACAACGAATTTTCATAAAATTCATTCACTTTGGGATCAAAAATATACTATGTATTTTCTTAATTAAATATGAAATCGTGACCTTTAAAACCTAAATATTTCTTTATTAGATGTTCTATTTGGAATATCCAACTTAATTTGATGACTTTCCCTTGAATAAAACTACCTTATGAAAATAATGTTCATTGACACTTCAAACCACTCAGTAATTCTTTATCACTTCTCTTAGTCTTTACCATTTTATATATTCATAATATTTGAGGTTTAGATAATTGGGTTTTAAGAGAGATCAATAGATCAGGAGAATAAAAGGGAATGACGTCAAAAGTTAATGTGAGAGAGATTATCTATGATGGATTTTTAGTTTCATTTTAGTTTCCTAACAAAAAACTGAGTATAATCATTTGAGATATTTCAAATTTAATAGAATACATTAAAAATATCAAATTTCATAATAAATTTTAAATCTTAAATTTGATAACTGAAAATAATAAACATAAGAAGAAATAAAATATATTTTAAAAGATTGATTAATAGAAAGGTCGAGAGAAATTTTTTTTACTTAAAATTATATTAACCTAACTCCCCCTCAATAAAATCAAAAATAGTAGTGAGAAGTTATTGGGTATGAAATATATATATATATATAGACATAAAAGGGGTGAATTTTATTAATTTAAAACCTTAAAAGAGACAATACTTCCCTCTTGAGTTTAATGTGATTCTTTCCATCCCTCTTAAATATGACAGAGAAGTGGAAAATAAATAAATAAAATAACATCACATGATGATGAATTGTGTTTTGGGGAATAGAGATCCCCTAGTCCACTATATCAAAGCTCACTACATGGGCATGGTTATTTTCACCGGTAGGTCCTCTTATCTAGATACATCTACAACTGAGAGTATGTAGTTGACAACTTTACAACAAGACTTTTATAGGGCCTTATTGATATTTTATAGGGTACCAAAATATTTAAAGCTTAGTATGACAAGATGATACTAAACCATGACTGAGTACGAGTAGTCCAAACATCAACATAAAGTATATTAAGATGTATAGATTGAAAACTACTTCAACTCACATTTGTATCAGAAAGATACATATATATATGATCTTCAATGACGAACAGTAGTAATAAAATAATATTCAATCATAAAATAAACTTCCTTTAAACATAAGTATAGAAAACTCTATGGAGATCATCAAACATGTGTTTATATAAATTGTAGCTCTGATAAGTTTTTTGATGAACCAAAATAAAATATTATAAATAAAATACACTAGAAAAATTTAATCGACCAAATAGATAATAATAGAAACATGTATGTCTCCAAAATGTAGCTCTAGATATTAAAATACATTATTATTTTGAAATTCAAAACTCTTTCACTTTGGAAGAAGAAACTCTCAATATTTAACATGACTTCTAGATTTTATTAGGTCAAACAGATCTACAAATATCATATGATAAATCTTGATTATTCATATTCAAAACATTCCATGAAAGATGTAACTTCCCATGGAAATGTGTATGATTAAATTGATTTAATAGGAGGTTTTGAATTTTTCATTAAATGGATTTAAAAAAATATTTAATTCTAGAAAGACAATTTTAGAAAACATATAAATAATCAATAATTCTAAACTCACAATTTCATAAAGTCAAATTCAGGTTTTCTCTATGTAGTAATAAACATCAAAAGTGTGGTTGACAACATATGGTTGACTTGAAAATTAGGGATGATAAACAATTATTTTTCCTCAAACATATTACTCCATTTAAAGGAAGAGTTCCTGATCCATATTTCAACTCTAAAAATATGGTATGAAAGTATGGATTTTTACCAAGTATATGGTTAACAAACCATACATTATACTTAAAACATAGGGTATAAAAAATTTCTCTAGTATTCTTATAAACACATCCATAATAATTATACTTTTGGAAAATAAATAAACTCCCATGGGTTTATATTTTGAAAATGCTACCAGACATAAAAAAATATTCAAGAAATCATTATCCTAAAATTCACTTAAAGTAACTTCATCCACTTATATTTGGGTGATTGTAATCATCACAATCAAAAAGAAATTAATTAAATTTCTAGATCAAAACATTCCCATCAATCTCTCCCTTTTTAATGATTTCCAAACCAATAAATCTAAAATTAATATAATTATAAATAATTAATGTTTTTTTATAAAAAAAATATTAATAATTATCAACAAAATTTCTCCCACATAAATAAAAATAGTTTTTTAAAGAAATTTATCCCACATATATTTTTACATTTTTTACATATTTTTCCATAATTTTCTCATATTTTTTCCTAAAAATTGTCTCCCAATTTTACATCTCTCCCTGCACATTTATCCTCCTTTTTGTGAAATAAAATAATTAAGAAAAATATTAATGTACATTTGACATAGAAAGATAAAAAAATACTTAAACTGAGAAAAAAAACAAATTAAAAAAATTAAAAGAAAAAAGATATAATTTTAAAGAAATTATATTTTACAAATATGTTTGGGGTTTGATTTTAGAATAACTATAATAGATGAAATTAATTAAGAATTTTGGAAAGGTTTAAAATTTCATCTTCACTCTAAAAACTCTGAACACTTTTACTTACAGAATCTAGAACTCACTATAGTACTTCCATTTTTCTTTGAATATCTGTATATCATTGATCCATAATTGAATATGAGAATTTTTTAACTAAAAACTCATTTAAATAATTAATATTTGACTTTTTGATAGCCTAAAATCTGATTTTATCCATTTGAACTGCCATCTCAACTTTAAACGCATCAGAATATTCTTTGGAAATTGATTTATTTCAACTAACTTTAATACTTCCTTTTATGATAAAAAAGAAATGAATTTGAAAAGGGATATTTTAAAATTTATTCATAATATTTTATGTAACTTTATAGATCTTCTTGGAGATTCAATAATTCTTCATATAGAATATTAAACATAGACACCAACTCTAAGGAGATCATTCCATCTATATTTATTTGACAATATTGAACTAATGCTTCTTAAAAATGAGGGATTTATTTACATTTTATAGAATATTTTTCTAAGGAACACTCAATGAAATAAACAAACTATTATCTAAATATATTATTCATAAGTTCATGAAAATAATTATATTTCTTAAAAAATTCCATTAAATCATTTTCTAAATAACAAAAAAGAATATAATATTCCAAATCTTGAACTGTTAAGATCTACGAATAATATTTCTCTAATATTTAAGTCCCATGTATCTTTATTCTGCTCAAACTACATTCTTTAGATGTTTTTTAGTTTGAATTTTCAAATAAGGAAAAATGTTTCTGATGGATTTTGAAGAAGTTAAGGTTTAAAAGAGGAATAAGATTGGTTTTATTCTGAGGGTTTTTAGGAAATATTTCAAATTCTAAAGTCAAATGACAAAGACATTATTTCAAAATTTTTAGTTAAAAAGACAATTTTATGAAATAAAATCATATCATAATAATACATTTAAATAATTGAATAAATTTTTTAGAGAAAAGGAAATTTTTAAATCAAACAAGTTTGACAAATAAAACCTTAAATAAGAACATTGTTTTTCATTAAGTGAACCTATCTTTCTTCATGTGATTTAAGTTAATAAAATTAAAACTATAGTATCCCCTTAAATTATAACTTCTCCCAAAAAACTAACATTAATATTATTTATGAATAATTATTTAATGAAATAATAAGAAATTTGGGAATAATAAAAAGTTAACACATACTAAAATATATTATAAATTTTGTAAATAATCGTAATATAAAATTAAATAATCTTTAAAGAGTTGTCATGATTTAATCTGAATAGTTCAACAGATTGATACATCCCTTAAAATAATAGGGTGAGAATAATATTTATTAGTTTATGAAAAAAAATACTTCTGTAATGTTGGTAACTCCAAATTTAAGGATCTTTTCTTTCAAATAATGAACTAATTTAGTGTAGATCAAAAATAGAATAAATATTCATTTTTCAAACATCCATTCATAAATATAACAATGGATTTCCATGGTATATATCTGAAAAATATCAAACCTATGTACATTTTGTTACCCATTTGCTTTTCGGGTATGTTAGTGTTACCAACTAAGGATTCAGGTAACCAAATCTATTTTATTTAACCAAAGACTCTATAATTAGGGCTTGGTAATGCTTTCAAAAAATGAACATTATTAACACCATAAAAGATATTTTTCCTAAAATAGTATTCATTAGAAAAATTTCTATTTATTTTACATTGAAGAAATTTAACGGTACCTATACTCTTGATTTTTGAATTAGGAATAAAATAATTTCTATATAATTTGGTTTTTCCTCAATACATCCAATCCCAATATTACCCCTATTATTATCTTTATTATTACCAAGATTTTGATTCAAATAGTTTTTTCCTTTAATAAGAATCATATATGATTTTCTTAAATCATTAACATCATCTAATTTCTTCATGATTTTATTTTCATTAAAAATATGAGAAATTTTGGAATAAATATATATATATATATTAAATCTGTAATATTTTTTTATATACATTATTTATCATTATAAAGAGAATCATGATATTTTCCATTTTTTCTATTACCTTTATAAAAATATTCAAATTTATCTTGAAGAAAAAAAATAATATTTATATAATTCATTATAAGAAACAATTTCCAGAATTAGAACTTTGAGAGTAAGAAGATGGTACCTCATCAGCATGATCTAGAAGGCATAGATTTTCCTTTTAATTTTATCGATTAGCTTTGGAGTATATAGTAGATTCATCACTTGAATAATCAAAAGCACTACATTTATCCTCTATTACTTTCTAACCATTTATTTTATAATTATCTTTCCTTCAATATTTAATCATAGGACAGTTAGACTTTCTGTGGCCTATTCCCCTAGAATTCATAGAATCTATCTTCTTTACTCCCTTTTAATCTATTCTTTCACTTATTGTATTGTTTTCCAAATATTATAACAAGATTAAACATCTCTTTACTTTAATATGAATAAATTGAATCATAATATTCATCCATAATAGTTTTGAGTGCAGTATATTCTTTTTTCATGGAGATATTATTTTCACCTTAGGCTTGCATCTAAACATTAGACATCATCAAGGTTCCAATCATTTCATTCATCATTAATTATTTAAGTGGTTTGTATTGTAGAATAACATTAGATATTCCATCCCACTTAGAAGGTAAAACTATAAGTACCTTTAATTATCGATATGATTCGGCAATAAGCTCTCAAAAAGAATAAACATCATTGACAACCTTTGTTGATCTTTTATTCATCTTAGTGACGCCTTTATATTCATGCATCTTGGATGTATCAAAATTAAATTTTTCAGTGTTGTAACTTGGTATTTTGATATTATCAATTCCTCCACTGGAAATAGAAATGGTCTTCTACATCTCATACATGGTATCAGACATATAAATTTTATTAGATTAATCAATTCCAAACCCATGTTCAATAGAAATCCTAAATCTCAAATTGAGATCATATTCTTTTTCTTAAGCGTCATTCCACATTTCTAGATCTTCTTTAGAAATTTCATATGCCTTGACTAATTTTAAATAAACTATGATTCCATGAATTTTCATATAAATATTCTTACATTCATTCCAACATCCATCATTATCACCATTAAAACAAGGTTCATGAATCATTGACATTTCTTATCTAAGATTATCCATTTGAGAATTATATTTGTCTAGATCTTTAACTATAACATTTAGAGTCAAAATAAATATATCCACTAGATAATGACCATTGAATTCTAAATGACTGTATCAGGGAGAAAATTCATGGATTTTTATATAGATAAATATAGAAGTATATCCCTTTATTTGGTACTAATTATTCGGTTGGAATAGAAAATATGAAGATACAAGAGGGGTTTAATTGTGTTCCTTTAAAAACATAATAGAAACAATACATCCCTCTTTAGTTTTAATGGAATATTTCCTTATTTCTTATTATAAAGTGAGCAGTGTAGAATTAATAAATAAAATAATATCACATAGCGATGTATAGTGTTTCAAGGCATAGAGATCCCCCAGTTCACTCCTTGAATACTCTCTCCATGCTCTTAGTAATTTTATCTAGTAGGTCCTCTTGTATGGAGACCTCTAAAACTAAGTGTGTGCATTAATAATCATTATAAAATGTCTTTTATAGGACCTTATATTACTTTTTCATAGATTCAAAATATCCATAGATTAGTGTGAGAAGTTGATACTTAAACATGATTAAGTATGTTCATTCGACACTTCAACCAGAAATATTTTAAGATGAATAGATTTAATACTAATTCATCTCACAGTTATAGCATCAATTGACAGATATATATAGTCTTCAATAAAGCATATAAGAATAAAATTTTCATCAATCATCAAACAAACTTCATTTATATAGACGTATAGAAAACCATAGGCATATGTTGAAAAATTTATGTCTCTAAATTATAGCTATGATAAGTGGTTTGATGATCCGTGAAAAAAAATTAACAATGAAATATAGTAGAAAAAATGGATTGATCAAACATATAAGAATCAACACATTTATTTATCTAAAGTATATATCTTGAGATGATGATATATTATTACTTTTGAAAGAACATATCTCTCATTTTAGAATAATAAACTCTCAATATTTAACATGTTGGATAAATTAATTTAGGTTAAATAGGTCCATAAATATTGCAGGATAAATGATTATTATTCAAATTCAAAACATTTAAAGAAACTCATAACCTTCTTTATAAATTTGGAAGATTTAATCTATTTAATAATCTCATCTGAATTGGTATTTAAATATATTTAAATTAATATTTAATTCCAGAAAGACCATAGTATAAAACATGGAAATAATCCTTAATTCAAAACCCACAGCTTAACCAAGTCAAACTTAGGGTTTGTATGTATATTGATAAAATTAAAAAGTATGGTTTAAAATGTATGGTTGATTAAAAAGTATAGATCATGAACAATTCATTTTTTCCACAAAAAAATGGTTTCTTCCAAAAGTATGGTTCCTAATCTATACATTCACTCCAAATTTTGGGTACCAAAGTATGTTTCCATGCCGAAATTATGGTTCACAAACCATATGTTTGTAATGAAGCTGCCCAGATTCCACTAAAATAGTTCCCCAATATAGATGGTTACTAGGCCTCAGGGGTGCCTCCCCATATGCTAGAGGATTCTGAATAGCAGTGATGTCCTAGGGTGTGATATTAGGGAGACTATTCCCTCATATGAGAGTAAAAAAACAACGGAATTAGCTAAGTATTATACACAATAGTAAATAAACAGAGTGTGGAGGAATTCAAGAATCCAAAATGAGAATATTCTATAATAATAAATGAAAAATATATAAATTTTTGAATAGATATTTCATACAATGAAACAATGGTCACCCATTGATCTGACCATACAGGTACAAAATTAAAAAAAAAGAAACTGAAATAAAAGTGCAAGTCTCTACTACTGACTTCAAACTAGGATAAGTAACTAGTATCCATACACTTTTGAACTTCAACATCCCAATTAGGAGAACCTACTTAAGAATCTTGGATTTATCATGAAACTCTGGGCTTCATTCCCATCCACCATGTATCTGTGATCAACCTCAAAAAAGCATACATAACGTCTACAGGTACATTAAGGTGAACATGTAGGGGTGAGAAATAATATCAGTAGTCCACCCTGATGAGGAACCTATAAAATTATGTCACTATATGTGAATACCAAATCCAACTGCTCTACCTAGATAAGACACAACTGATATGATAAGTAAAACCAATAAACATGAAACCATGGTCGAACCCTGGGTCATTAATCCCCACCAACTAGGCAAGTTCCGTCGTGGATTTCCATATCTATATACATATACATGTATATTCCCAATCCTATATATATACATAAATATTAATATTTTTCATTAAGTGAATAAATAACATAAAAAATAGCACCCAATCTTTGGGTCTGTAATCTTGATCACCTGGACATCTTGTTCAATGGAATGGAGCTGGATGTCATTCCACTCAAGACGTGTATCATTAATTTGATCTATGGGCCTATAATCCCAATTTACATATATATTATACGGCCAATTCCAAAAATATATATGATCTTGAAACTTCACCTCAGGGGTATACTCTTTTTACACTTAGGTTCACCCGTACTCACCCCCAATAATAAAAATCATGGATTCTAGGTAAGTATATTCAGACATCTTTTTAATAGCCACTGATCTAGATGCTATGATTCCTAGGACATGTAAATCCAATCCATTGTATGAGCCCTATGTCATGGTCTATAGGTGGTCACGACATTGAGAACTTGGATAACTTTTAAGGGTCTAACCCTTATGTGATCTGCAATGGGAACACAATAGTGAGATGACATGTCCACCCCTATAGTCTATAATAAGTGAGATCGTAATCATCCCTATCATCCGGAAAAGTGTAATCATTCTGGATATCCAATCATATGAGATTCCATACCCAATATAATGGTTAATTAACCAATCAGGGAGAGAATAATAATCCATAACCATCAGGAGAGTGTAATCATCCACAATTATCATCATATTGAGGAGAGCGTAATCATCCTCATCATATATCAAAAATAGGAGAGCAGATTCATCCTCATCAATCGAGAGAGCAAAATAATCCATGACTATAATTACTATGGATGTCATGTTTGTATATCATAGTCATAGTCTCACCAGCCGGATTCTAGGAAACACCTCTGGATATCCCAATAATAAAATAATCAAATATACATGCTCAATAGCCAGATCCCAAGTAATACCTCTGGGTATAAAATTAAACATATAAAGATAATGTGGCTCCAAAGATTAATCCTAGTAAAGAACATCTTTGAATACCAAAAAACATGAAGGATCCTAGAAGGAACATTTGAGCATCCCAAAATAAAGAATGATGCCCCACATCAGGTTCAATAACTGCAAACTAGGGAGCACCTCTAGAAAATATCGCTACATCAGTATTTAACAATTGAAAGTAACAACAAAGAGTGAGGGTGGTTGAATTCCTAAACCCAACACTATTGCCACATCCCCATGCTCTCACAATTTCAGAATAGGTTTTAATGTGACACCTGATACTATCCCCACCAAGACCCAACGTACTAACTTAGGTTCGATCAAACAATGGGGCACCCACTAGGTCCCTCAAGTCAAACACTGAGAAACATCCTACTCAGTATCCCCAATGTATACACACCAACCAAGGCATACTACTTCAGATCTTTACCTATAAGGGAAAATAGTATTCCTACTTGGGATCCACAAATGTTAAGTAAGACATGTACATCCTACATGGGATCCTCATATCAATACAAAGGTGAAGGTATTCTACAGGGGACCCTCTATAACCGTATAATAAGGCATAAACATTCTATATGGGATCCTCAAAATTTTATACAGGTAAAGGAATCATAAAAAAATACAACCTAGATCATCATATAATCAAGGAATCTCTCAGGGGATTTTCTATTATAGAAAGAAGTTATAGGCATCCTACATGGGATCCTCTAGGTCAAAACATAATCTGAGGAATCTTATAAGGGGTCCTCGATAAGAACTTTTCTCACAGCCTTATTGGCAATAAGGGAATGTTTCGAAAGGGAGATTTCTTCAAAGGAAAACTATACAATAATAGTTCAAGAGATATAACTCATGGAACATATCATTTCATTTATCACTCTAAGGAGACACTGGATACAAGCACTAGAGGAAGAACCTCACTATTCATGAAAGTCCTGAAATGCCACTCAAGAGTTCTTATAACACCATAATGGTATTAAAATTTTTATTTATGTGAAAAGATATGCATAATGGACTACTCATGGGTCCAATTAAAACTCTTGGGAGAAAATATGTGAAGAACCTAGAAGGGCTGCAAGGGGGTGGTACAGGGTGTCTCCGCTGAGTACAAGGTGTGTACTTCTGAATCCCCACATGGGTGGAACTCTCACCAGCCAAGGAGTGTAAACTTCTTGATGCATGACATGCAAGGTGGGTACGTGGTGTTTACCCTACACATAGTAAATTACAGTATCACTGAATGTTCTTGGCCATGTACTTGGAATAGAAGTTCACTTCAACATATCATGAGACCCACACGAGGTCTATCCGTGTACTCTATAAGGCTATGTAAACCTATATGGGTTTCCTGGCTAGGTACTCAGCTACATGGGTGCGTACCAGTACATGGCATGTACACCCCATTACATAGCATGTACTTTGAAAACATCATCTTACCCAAACCAAAAAAACACATGGGGTTTCTCCCTAAACTACACATCATGTAGCCTGGTTTTTTCAAACAAAAAACATCCAGATTGGCTGAAACCCCCATTTCCACCCTAAAATCAACAAATTGAGCCTCAAGAGTCTATAAGAGAGTAAAATATGGGTTTTAAAAGTTTAAAATGATTAATATAAGGTGATTTTTTTAAAATCATAAAAATGGACTACCTTTGTCTAGAAACCACCAAAGCTTCGCTTAGATTTTCAGTCTACGGTTGTCGCACGTCTATATTGTGCTTCAAGAGTTCAGAAATTGGAACTCCTTCCTCCACCCTCTATCTTTATACCTCTTCATTTTATATATTAGTTCTCATGAATGTGGAATCTGTAGGGAATGCATGAGAAGATATAGGGAAGAATGAAGGAAAATAAAATTGAAAAGAAAATAAAATAAAAAGGGGGCCCTAGAAGGCCCCAATACCCAACTCAAGTTTATGACTCACCTAGGAAAAAATACACATTCTAGACTCAAAAGATAATAAGGAATATAAATATGATGATACATTTATTATATATGTCCAAATGAACCTACATGAATAAATTAATATTTATTTTTCAAAATATTAAATATTATTCATTCTGCTAAAATTCAAACGTCATGGATTTCCTCCAAACTTCTATATTGGGGTAAAAACATATTTCAGGACCAAGGGAGTGGTCATAAAAATTATCTGAGATCATCTTCAAGGGGGAATACCATTTTACCACTTCTGAGAATCTGATGGAAAAAATTCAAATTTCTAATCAAAATTGTAGTCTGAAAATCTGGGGTCCTTACACTGTCCCCACCATAAACCTTACCATCCCCAAGAAGCCTTGGTGGCATGTTTAGAAATTATTCCCTCAAATAAAGAATCTACACAATAATCTATTTGAACTATCAAACCACTATCCTTACGGAATCAATAATTATCTCCTACATGGAAAACATTTAATTATGATAGATTTACTACTCCCCACCATATGAATACCCTTATTGTAATCTTATGAGAAAACATTGATCTCAATAGAACATGGAAAACACTAAATTTAAATATAAAATGAGTGTCACCACCCTCAAATAGCCAATGGTGTACTCCCTAAAATATATCTTACCTCACGCCGCTCCTCGAGCCTAACCTCAATAGGTTTCCTATATCAACTAGGAGATAACAATTAGAAAGAAAAGGAGCTAAGTGTAGGGTTGACGTTCTCTCTCTATACTCAAGACTATGTCAATATATACCATGATTTCATCTAACATGATTACACTAAGATTCTCAAAAAGTGTGTGTATAGATCCCTCTGAGCCACGCTCACATCATATCATAACCAAACCTAGATTCATCCACTAGTCATTAAACCTTTCATACATGACGACTAAATCATCAGCCTCAACACCAATGCCTCAACATTGATCCACATAACCTTCCATCATAATTAAATACATATATGTAAGTATTTCCAAATAAATAGGCCTTATTCATTAGTAAAATCGCACACTAGTAATCCTATATGATGTGAATCCTATGTGCCAAATATGATGTATGAGACTCATATTTCCTTCGTCGGCCAAGAGTCAAAATCCATCATTGGCATCCTTCAAATAGTCAAGATCCTGAAATCCATTGTAAATAATTACATACCCACAACATGTGTGGTGCTCAAGGAAAAATTCATATAAACTATAACATTTTAGATCAGAACAACCATACCAACCCTATAAACCAAGACTTCTTATAGAAACAGGTGTTGTCAATGCACCAGTATGATATCCAAAATTGGTTCTGAAGGATTACAAATACTTCTTACTACCATATCCCAAATAGTAAAAACAAAAAAAGAATATCCCTGATACCACTTTGTAACATCCTGGCCTGGATGCCACTAAAACAGTTTCCCAATATTGTTGGTTACTATGAATCAAGAGTGCCTCCATATACACAAGAGGCTTCTGACTGGTAGAAACGGCCTAGGGTTTGATGGTGGGGAGACTATTGCCACATATTAGTGTAATAAAACCTTGTAAATAGCTATGTATTATACAAATTAGTAAATAAACAGAGTGTGGAAGTAGTAACGAAACTAAAATAGAACATGATGAAATAATAAATAAAAATGATATAAAATCCCAAATATATATGTCGTATAATAAAACAATGCTCACCCACTAGTCCAACCATACAGATATAGAATTAAAAAAGAATTATAATGCTCTAATACTAATTTTTATCTATACAACGTACCAAGTCTATAGACACTACTGAACGTCACTAGCTCAATCAAAAGAACCCACTCAAGTATCTCTGATCGATCATGCCATTCTGGGCCTCAGACCCATCTACCATGCAACTATGATCAACCTGAAAAGTAAACATAAGGTCTAAATGTACAACGAGGTGCATGTACAGTGGTGGGAAATAAAAACATTAGGGAACCCTGATGAGAAACCTATAAAATTTTGTTTATATATGTGTATGAAAAATAAAATTTCTCTACCTAGTTGAGATACAACTAAAAAGATAAGTAAAACCAACAAATGTGAAACCATAGTTGAGCCTAGGGTCCATAATCCTAGCCAAATGGGAATGCTCCACCATGGATGTCCTTATCTATATACATATACATGTATAGTCCCATACCTATACATATATACATGAAGATTAATATTAATGATTAAGTGAAGAAATAATATAAACCCAATAATAGTCGATCATTAGGTTCGTAATCCTAATCATCTAGAAAGCATGCGAAAGGAAATTGATAAGGATATTGTACCACTCAAGTCATGAATCATTAATTAAATATATGGTTCTCTAATCCCAATCAAAATATATTTATTTTGGTCAACTCTAGAAATATATTTGAGAAAGCGACACTACAATATGGGATACTCTTCCTAAAAATGGGTTCTCCTGTACTCGCCTCCTGTCATTAAAATAATATATTCTGGGGAAGTACAACTGGGAATCCATTAAATGGTCACTGATCTAAATGGCATGCTACCGAGGACATATAAATCTAGTCTAATATATGATCCCTAGGTCATAGTCTATAATAAATCATGACATTCATAACTTGAAAAACCCTTAAAGGTCTGACCCTTAGGCGATATGCAAGGAGAAATAACCAATGATATGCCATGTCCTCCCGTAGAGTCTCTAATAAATAAGAGTATAATCATCCCTATCATTTGTAAGAGTGTAATAATTTTGGGTACCCAATGATGTGCGATGTTATACCCAACTCTAAGGTCAAGTAATCAATCAGGGAGAGCATAATTGTCTATATCCCTTAGTAGTTTGTAATCATGCATGAGTATTATCATATAAAGGAGAGCATAATAATCCTCATCATATATCAATTAGAGGAGAGAAGAATCATCTTCATCACCCGGGATAGTGTAATCATCCATGATTATCATTACTAAGGATTTCATGCCTGTATATAAAAGTTATAGGATCAACAACCGGATTTTAGGAAGACCTCTAGACATCATCTCAATATATAATAATCAAATATATAGGCTCAATAGCCATATATTAGCTTGTACCTATGTGAATACAAGTAAATATATTAAAATAGCATGTCTCAAAATCTGGATCCTATGAAGGAATGTACGGGCATACCATAAAACATTATGTATTCTAGGAAGAACATCTAAGAATCCCTAAAGAATTAAAGACAGTTTGTGTCAGGCTCAACAGCTATCAACCAAGGATAACCTCTAGTAAAAATCGCTACATCAACAATAAACATTTGAAAGTAACAAAAAAAATAGGGATGGTGTATGGACACCTCAACCCAACAATACATTCACATCCCCATGGGCTCACAAGTTTGGTACATGTTATTAGGTGACACGCGCTACCATCTCAACCCAAACTCAACATACTAACTCAGAGTTGGTCAATCAACAGGGCCCCTAATAGGTCCCTCAAGTCAACCACTAAGAGGAATACTACTTGGGAACCTTTAAGTATACACATTACCAAAGTCATCATATTCAGTATTTCTAAAAATAAGGTAAAGTGGGAATCCTACATGGGATCCTAAAATGGTAAGAAAGACTAAGGCATCCTACATGAGATCCTTGGATCAACACAAAGGTGAAGGTGTCCTATAAAGGACCCTCTATAACCATATATGAAAGAAGAATCATCATATATGAGATATTTAGAATGATATATAGGTTAAGGGATCCTACAAGATACTCCCTAGATTAGAATATAATCAAGTATTCCCTTTGGGTATCTCCTCATACATAAATCAGAAAGATGCATCCAACATGGGATCCACTAGGTTGAAACGTAAGCTGGGGAATCCTATAAGGGGTCCTCGATAATGACTATTCTCACATCCTATTAGGCCAAAAGGTCACATATCATAATTAATATGTACTAAAAAGAAAATATATACTACAATATTTAATGAATGAAATAACATGTTTCATCTTAGGATAGTTCTCACTCTTAGGAGACACTGGATTCAAGAACTAGAGGAAGAACCTTCCATTCAAGAAATTCATGAAAAACCACTCAGGATTTCTCAAAACACCTCAAAGTTCTTACCATTGAGATCTTAGTGAAATTATACTCAATATAAACTTCTAATGTGTCACGACCCGACCCGAGGGATCGAGCCGCAACTACCCCAAGCCCGCCTCCATAGGCCAGGGGATGGCGACCAACGCCGAAGGCACAATAACTCAGGGAGGCCTTTTCCTAAGTACCTGTACACACACACACGTAGCAAACTCAATGCAATAGTGCAGAGTAAAAGTAAAGAAAGGAAAAGTACAGGGAAACTGCTAAATATAAACCACAGTGTGCATCGACATCTAATAGAACAAAGTACATTACTGAAAAGGAAAAAGGGAAAAAACACATGCCCAACCAGAAAAGGTGCCACAACCCGACAACAGGGAAACAAAAAGGAAATATCTGACGGGTCCCCCACCTGGAACCCAACCACGACCACCGCACTCAGTCCAAGCTCCCACGATACTACGCTCCACTAATGTCACGTTCCACCTGTCTATCATCTTTGAGGGAACACCAAGTGCAGGCAAAGCCCAAGAAGGGGTGAGTATAAAAATACTTAGTAGGATACCCTGAAGGCTCGAGGGAGAAACAAAAAGGAGGTACCGAAGGGTGAGTAGTAGAGAGAACAAGGGAAAGTAAAGGGAGTACAATAGAGAGTGCAGTAAAGAGTCCAGCTCAACCCAACAGGAGGAAGGAAGTAGACTCATCCAGGCACAAGGATCTAGAAATAGTAAGAAGATGAACTTCTCGTCGAGTCTTCACTACCTACAGCAGGAGAGTAGACTCATCCATCCATGAGAAGTTAGACACAGAAAGCATGTGGCATACCTCGCGCGTCTTCACCTCTCTTGGAAGGAGAGTAACCAAACCCAAGAATTGGGTACCAGAAAAAGGTATATACATATCTGTATGCTCAATAAGAAACCCGAAAAACGTCGTATGGGGATCTCCATCCCGTAGCTCAGCCCAAGAAAAGGTGAGTCGCCAACAGTCTTAGAATTAACACCATCATCGATGACCAGCATCATGCACGTCTGCCCCGAACAGAAAGCCAAGGGATCATTCACCGCACCTCGACACTATCCACTTTGGGCAGCACTGACTCGCCCGCACGGTTTTAGATCGCGTCACAAGAACGCATCTCAGTGGGTAAATAGCCCCTCGTACTTGAGAGTTCTAGGGAATGTCAAACCACACCTCATCACTGCCCTGCAGTCGAGAGGTCTCCTCAAAGTCAAATTCATTCCAACACTGACCCGTACAACCAAGGGTCCCGCTCTGGTGGTCACGGAGGAAAGCCACAGACTAGCCTAGTAGAAAGGTCTGAGCCTGGAATGCCAATAGGTGTCCCACTGCCCAGCCCTACTGGAGGGTAATTCATAACCATATATCAGGTGACCCACATCCCAACCCTTCTAGAGGGTTAACTATAAGACATCATCAGGTGACCCACTGCCCATCCCCGCTGGAGGGTAGACCTTAACACATCATCAAGAGACCCACTACCCAGCCCTGCTAGAGGATAGACCATAACACATCATCAGGCGACCCACTGCCCAGCCTCGCTGGAGGGTAGACCTGGAATAAGTCGACAGGTGACCCACTACCCAGTCGTGCTGGAGGGTAGACCTGAAATAAGTCGACAGGCGACCCACTACCCAGCCGTGATAGAGGGTAGACCTGGAACTAGACGACTGGTGACCCACTGCCCAGGCCTGCTGGAGGGTAGACCCTAAGAGGTCGTCGGGTGACCCACTGCCCAGACTCTGCTGGAGGGTAGACCCTAATAGCGTCGGGTGAGCCACTGCCTAGTCTCTGCTGGAGGGTAGACCCTAATAGCGTCGGGTGACCCACTACCCAGTCTCTGCTGGAGGGTAGACCCTAAGAGCCGATGAGTAACCCACTGCCCAGCCCCGTTGGAGGGTCAAACTCAGAACTTCTCTGGCCATCTCCACTGGATGGTACAACACTGGCCAACCGAACATGGAGTGGGAATCGCGCAACCTCCCAACTCTAGAACAACTCACCCAAAAGTGGTGTAGCGTATGCTCCAGCATTGGGTGTCACTAGCACTGCTACCGGACAATCCATCGAGAACGAAACCAGGGGAGACCACTCAACCCTGCTGGTCAAACAAACGAGCACAAAGCCACGGGAAATAAACTCCACCCTGCTAGTCAAACAAACAAGCACAGAGGGACCCTCTACGCCGCAAGAGGTCCAAGTACACGAAGCAGAACACAACACACACTTGGAGCCCACACGACGTGTGGCCCCAACTCAAACCCCAACCAAGCACACAAACAGTCTTAGGTACAAACCATACGTACCTCCAAGCACTCCCGTATACTCCTAGAGAATACCTCGTTCTAGCCCAAAGGCTATTGTGCACACGGCACCCAACGTCAACGGGAAGGCGTGACGTAACAACTCCACCTCGAAGGCCCAGGCATAGACAACCACATCTTTTGAATCATTTATCTCTCTCCTAAGAGTGCGTGCTCACACGCCAAGGGTCCTCTACAAACAAGGTAGGGCGAACCACCACCGGAGCACCTTTCATGCTTCCAAAATTAATAAGATCGCACAAGAGGCTCCGTGCAGCCAAACGGATCGAACCGTTGAAATCCTCGCGGAAAAACACTCGATTTAGACTACTTACTCGCCTCCAACGGATATCCGATGGAAAAGTCTCCAACACCACCTCACGCCCGAATGGCGTCCCGTGATCCCGATCCCCGACCCTGAAAACAGTTGGGCACATCGAACCATTGCGATCCCCTCGGAAAAACACGTCAAAAGCACTACTAACATGAGTGCAACGGATATCCGGAGAAAAAGGGCCATTCTGGCACACCGCACACGAGCGGTGCTGCGTGGGACCCGCATCCCGGTCCCGAAGTGCAGCCAATGGGTCACACTGTTGCAATCCTCTCGTAAAATCACACAAGTTGGACTACTCACTTGTCCAAAACGGTCACCCGGTGATAGAGATGGAAAATCACCATCGACACCCAAACGACCCTCATGGGCCCTGCACCATCATGCGTAATTACAGTGGGAAGACTACGCCAATGTGATGCCCTCGGAAAAACACCCAACATTGACTGCTCGCACGCCTCGAACGGACGTCTGGTGAAAAAGTTGAAAAAAGCTGCCTTCAGCTCAAAAGACGGGTCGTGGGGCCCACACCTCAACTCTGGCATCCATTCCCGGAACCACCCTAAAAACCTCCGCCTCAACGCCAAGGTTCCAACGCCGCTCACGGTGCTTAAATCGGACGTTGGACGCGTCCGCGCCGCTCAAAACAGGATTCCCGGAAAAACAACATTTCACTTAAAGACGCGTCACACCTCCGAGGCCCATCGTTTCAGGAATTAAAAATTCCCCAAACCATCTCAAAAACATCTCCTCGACTCCAGGAAGGCTCTGCCATAGACATCAGGCAAATCGGACACCCGTAGTGGAAAAATACGGGTGTCCGAACACCGAGCAGGCAAGGCCCCTGGGGCCGGACCGGCCTGCACCGGCCGGTCCGCCCGGCCTGGGCCAGCCCGCGGCTTGGCCGCGCGGTCCACGCGCAGACCGGCCATGAGGGTCGGTCATGGACACCACATGAGACCCGCTCGGCGTGGGTCTTTGTCACCGCACGTGGGTCGCGTACCGCGACCCCGGGGTCGCCGCTCCCTGGCGACCGCCGCATCGCCTCGCCGGGTGCTCCGCCTGAGCCCCGGCCTCCTCCGGACGCCGCCCCCTCACCCTGTCCAGACTCCGCCTCACGCCGCGACACCTGCGGTCGCCCGCGGACACACCCCTGCTACCGCTGCGAGCCCCCGGCCGCCTAACGCTTGCCCAATCCGCCGCGCCGCCCTGCCGATCACCCCATTTCCCGCAAACTTCGGCGAACATCCGTGAGCAGCTCGGGACTCGAAATTAAAATCTGAAAGATGCGTCAGAAAGAGAATAAAATCTACTACAAGATTATGGGATATTTTCGAGGATCAAGAAAAAAAGAGTTTCATATAATCGATCTCAAAGGGTGGTTCAGAAATAAAAACGCAACCAAACCCTCATAACTTGTCGGGCTTCACCCGACGCTTCGCGGACATTCCACCGCTGCGTCGTTGCCTTTACAGAGCTGCCTCGCCGGAGGTGGAGGAGGAGAGGAAGAGGAGGGGCTGCCAGGGAGAAGGGGAAGGAGAGGGGTGGGGTTAGACCCAATGCCCTACGTCACCCTGGTAACACCTCAAACAATGAGCAGGGAGAAAACCCTTTCACACGCAGAGCCTAACAATTCTACTGCAAAAATTAGAAGAGTCGCAAGGGGTACCTCTCACCATCCCATGGTCTGCAGGATCGTAGACATCCAAACCTCGCGGCTTTCTGTGGTCCCAACCGTCAGCTCTTGGAGCCTGACATGGACTGCCTAGTGGTGATGGGGAGATCATGTAAAGCCATCCCCCACTACCAGCTCCTCCCACTCCTCTGCTAGCACCACCTCTCTGGGTACCACTCCGATCATAGCGCTGCCTCTGCCGTGGTGGTGCGCCTGCTGCCAGCCCGAAGCTCTTGGCTCGTGCAGTCTCATGACAAGTGACCTCACTCGTCACAAGCATAACACCGACTCTCTCTGGGCTACACTGGTGCCCTCTTCCACTGTGGTGTACGACCTCGCCCCTGAGATCGGTTGTCAGCAAGCCACCTGCGTCAAGGTCCTGCTTGCTGACGCCCGCTAGCTGTGGCAGACGTCTCGGCTCCAACATGCCTGCTGCCACCACCAACTCTAGAACGTGACAGGAATCCCTCTATCACCAATGCCTACTCTAGCACCCCAGCATATGTGGAAATTCCGAAGGGTACTATGACAGCATGAATCTCTCGGCAGAGACCCTGCTCAAACATCCTCTCTCAGATGTTGTCGTCATGGACCATGTCCGGGTAAAAGCGTGCACGGTCTGCAAAACTAGTCGCGTACTCGACCACCGTCATCCCTCCCTGATGAAACTACAGGAGCTCCAAAATCTGAAAGGAGCGCAAGCAGGAGGGGAAAAACTCCTCATGGAACAACAACTGAATGTCTCCCCATGAAAGAGACAACTCGTCAAGAAACTGAGTCACCAGACTCCACCAACGCCAAGTTGCTCCATGAAAAAGGGTGGCTTCCAAAGCCACTCTCTGATCTATCTGCGTCTGCAAAAGCCTAAAAAGGATAACCACTTCCTCGAGCCAAACCTCTGCTACCTGAGGGTCTGGCTCGCCACTGAACCTCTGCGTTATCTGCCGCTGGGACTCACGGAGCGCGCTCAACCTACGCTCAAACTCAGCCTGCTCCGCTGAAACTGTCTGCTTCTCAACAAGTGGGGGTGCTGCTACCGGCCCACCCGGAGAAAGGGGCTCACATGATGGGTCCTGGACTATGGCCTCATAGCTCACAGGGTCTTCATCACGAACCAAATCTGGTATCCTAGCTGGCTGTCTTCGCAGAGACATCCTGAATATTATCAAGGAGTGCCATGGTCAAATGAGCATATATGTACATACCGATAACAACAACAATGGGGAGCTCACTCAAGAAAGACAGTAAAAGACTCAATCCTATGTGATGCACAAACAAATTTCCCTGCAAAAAGTGACTCAGCATGCCGAGTCAACAAGCGGGTTATCAAGGTCCTGGTGAATGGATACGTCGGTCGCCGCACCATCAGTAGACTCTCTGGCCTGATAGCCGCTCTCGAGACACGTTAACATTGTTTCCCTAAATCCCAAGAAATTCCCCTTTTAGGGACGTCTGAACAGCATCCCATGTAATGAACCAACTCTGATACCACTTTGCCACGACCTGACCCTACCCGAGCTCGAGCCGCAACTACCCCAAGCCCGCCCCTGTAGGCCAGGGGCTCGAGACCAGTGCCGAAGGCACAATAACTCAGGGAGGACTTTGCCTAAGTACCTGTACACACACACGCAGCAAACTCAATGCAACAGTGCAGAGTAGAAGTAAAGACAAACAATGTAATGGGAAACTGCTATATATAAACCACAATGAGCATCGACCTCTAACAGTACAAAGTACAGTGCTGAAAAGGAAAAAGGGGCAAAACACGCGCCCAACCAGAAAAGGTGCCACAACCCGGCAACAGGTAAACAAGAAGGAAACAGCTGATAGGTCTCCCACCGGGAACCCGAACACAACCACCGCACGCGGTCCAAGCTCCCAAGCTCCTATGCTCCACTGATGTCACGCTCCACCTTTCCGTCGTCTGCGAGGGCACAACAAGTGCGAGCAAAGCCCAAGCCGGGGTGAGTATAAAAATATTCAGTAGGATACCTCAAAGGCTCGAGGGAGCAAAAAAAGGAGGTACTGAAGGGTGAGTAGTAGAGCGAATAGGGGAAAGAAAAGGGAGTACAATAGAGAGTGCAGTAAAGAGTCCAGCTCAACCCAACAAGAGGAAGGAAGTAGACTCGTCCAGGCACAAGGAGCTGGAAACGGTGAGAAGATGAACTTCCCATAGAGTCTTCTCTACCTATATCAGGAGTGTAGACTCATCCAACCATGAGAATCTAGACACGGAAAGCACATGGCATACCCCGCACGTCTTCGTCTCTCCTGGAGGAGAGTAACCAAACCCAAGAAGTGGGTACTAGAATAAGGTATATACATATCTGTATGCTCAACAAGAAACCCGAACAATGTCGTAAGGGGATCTCCATCCCATATCTCATCCCAAGAAAAGGTGAGTCACCAGCAGTCCCAGAAGTAACACCATCATCGATGCCCAGCATCACACGCGTCTGCCCCGAACTGCAAGCCAAGGGCTCAATCACCACACCTTGACACTATCCACTTTGGGCGGCTCTGACTCGCCCGCACGGTTTTAGATCGCGTCACAAGAACGCATCTCGGTGGGGAAAGAGCCCCTCATTCTTGAGAGTTCTAGGTAAAGTCAAACCACACCTCGTCACAGCCCTAGAGTCGAGAGATCTCCTCAAAGTCAAAGCCATTCCAACACTGACCCGTAAAACCAAGGGTCCCGCTCTGGTGGTGATAGAGGTAAGCCACGGACTAGCCCAGTAGAATGTACTGAGCCTGGAATGCCAACAAGTGTCCCGCTGCCCAGCCCTGCTAGAGGGTAATTCTTAACCAGATATCGGGTGACACACTGCCCAGCCCTGCTGGAGGGTAAACCATAAGACATCATCAGGCAACCCACTGCCCATCCCCACTGGAGGGTAGACCTTAACACATCATCAGGCGACCCACTGCCTAGCCCCTCTGGAGGGTAGAACTTAACACATCATCAAGCGACCCACTGCCCAGCCCTGCTTGAGGGTAGACCTGGAATAAGTCGATAGGCGACGCACTGCCCAGCCGTGATGGAGGGTAGACCTAAAATAAGTCAACAGGCGACCCACTGCCTAGCCGTGCTGGAGGGTAGACCTAGAACTAGACGACGGGTGACCCACTACCCAGCCCTGCTGGAGGTAGACCTTAAGAGGTCGTCGGGTGACCCACTGCCCAGACTCTGCTGAAGGGTAGACCCTAATAGCATCGGGTGAGCCACTGCCCAGTCTCTGCTGGAGGGTAGACCCTAATAGTGTCGGGTGACCCACTACCCAGTCTCTACTGGAGGGTACACCCTAAGAGCTGATGAGTAACCCACTTCCCAGCCCTGCTGGTGGGTCAAACTCAGAACTACTCTGGCCATCTCCACTGGAGGGTACAACATAGGCCAACTGAACCCGGAGTGGTTGTCGCGCAACCTCCCAACTCCAGAAAAACTCACCCAAAAGTGGTGCAGCATCTGCTCCAGCACTGGGTTTCAATAGCACCGCTACCGGCCAATCCATCTAGAACGAAACCTGGGAGAGACCACTCAACCCCGCTGGTCTAACAAACGAGCACAAAGCCAGGGGAAATAAACTCCACCCTGCTAGTCAAACAAACGAGCACAGAGGGACCCTCTATGCCGCGAGAGGTCCAAGTACGTGAAGCAGAACACAACACGCACTTGGGGCCCACACGATGTGTGGCCCAAAGTCAAACCCCAACTAAGCACACAAACAGTCTCAGGTACAAACCACACGTACCTCCAAGAGCTCCCGTATACTCCCAGAGTATACCTCGTTCTAGCCAAAAGGCTATCGTGCACATGGAAACCAGCGGCAACGCGAAGGCGTGACGTAACAACTCAACCTCGAAGTCCCAGGCACGGCCAACCACATCTTGTGAATCATTTATCGCTCTCCCAATAGTGCGCGATCACATGCCAAGGGTCCGCTACAAACAAGGTGTGGTGAACCACCACCGGAGCACCTTTCCTGCTTCCACATTTAATAAGATCGTGTAAGAGGCTTCGCACATCCAAACGGATCGCACCATTAAAATCCTCGCAAAAAAAACGCGAGTTAGACTACTTACTCGCCTCCAACGGATATCTGACGAAAAAGTCGCCAACACCGCCTCACGCCTGAACGGCGTCCCATGATCCCGAGCCCCGGCCCCGAAAACAGTCGGGCGCATCACAGCATTGCGATCCCCTCGGAAAAACACGTCAAAAGCACTACTCACATGAGTGCAACGTATATCCAAAGAAAAAGGTGCATTCCGGCGCACCGCACACGAGCGATGCTGCGTGGGACCCGCATCCCGATCCCAAAGTGCTGCCAATGGGCTGCACCGTTGCGATCCTCTCGTAAAAGCACACAAGGTGGACTACTCACTTGTCCAAAACGGTCGCCCAGTGATAGAGATGGAAAATCACCGTCGACACCCAAACGACCCTCATGGGCCCTACACCATCATGCGGAATTACAGTGGGTAGACTGCGCCAACACGATGCCCTTGAAAAAACACCCAACATTGACTGCTCGCAAGCCTCGAACGGACGTCCGGTGAAAAAGTTGCTAAAAGCTTCCTGCAGCTCAAAAGAAGGGTCGTGGGGCCCACAACTCAACTTTGGATTCAACGCTCGGAACCACCTTGGATACGTCCTCCTCGACGCCAGGGTTCCAACACCACTGACGGCGCTTAAATTGGACGGTTGACGTGTCCGCGCCGCTCAAAACAAGATTCCCGGAAAAATGACATTTCACTTAAAGACGCGTCGCACCTCCGAGTCCCATCGTTTTGGGAATTAAAAATTCCCAAAACCATCTCAAAAACTTCGACTCAATTCCAGGAAGGCTCTTCCGTAGACAGCATGCAAATCGAACACCCATAGCAGAAAATACGGTTGTCTGAACACCGAGGAGGCAAGGCCCCTAAGGCTCGACCGGCTCGCGGCTTGGCCGCGCGGGCCGTCCGTGGACATGCGGTCCACGTGCAGACTGGCCATGAGGGACGGTCGTGGCAGCCGCAAGAATACCTGCGTGGCGCGGGTCTTTGTCACCGCACGGGGGTCGCGCACCGCGACCCAGCGGTCGCCGCTCCCTGGCGACCGCCGCCTCACCTCGCCGGGCACTCCGCCTGAGCCCCGGCCTCCCCGGACGCCGCCCCCTCACCCTGGCCAGACTCTGCCTCACTCCGCGACACCCATGGTCACCCGCAGACACCCCCCTGCTACCGCTGCGAGCCCCCGGACGCCTGACGCTCGGCCAATCCGCCGCGCCGCCCTGCCGATCCCCCCATTTCCCGCACACTACGGCGAACTTCCGTGAGCAGCTCGGGACTCGAAATTGAAATCCAAAAGATGCGTCAGAAAGAGAATAAAATCTACTACAAGATTATGGGATTTGTTCGAGGATAACGAAACAAATTTATGCATATAATCGAACTCAAAGGGAGGTTCGGAAATAAAAACGCAACAAAACCCTCCTACCTTGTTGGGCTTCGCCCGACGCTTCACGGACGATCCGCCGCCGCGCCGTCGCCTTGCCGGAGCTACCTTGCCGGAGGTGGAGGAGGAGAGGAATATGAGGTGCTTTCTAGGGGAAGGGGAAGGAGAGGTGTGGGGTTAGGGTTTAAAAAGAAAAAAAATTAAATTAATTAAAATTAATTTTATTTAACCCTCAATTTTGACCCGCACCCGAAACGCCCGACGGGGTCGAGGTTAAGCATCCCCTAGGGAAAAAACCACCTCCTGAGCACAATGGTGGTCTCGGAAGTTGATTCCAAGCATCCATTTGAAGGTTATAAAATTTAACGTCTGAAGTCGCTGAATTACGAAAACGCCCCTAGCCGCATTTTTCACAGACGGGCCGCACCCATGAAAGTTACACCCCTCCTAGGGTAAATGGAACCTTCCAAACTCAACGGTTCCCTCGTTTTTCCAATCCGAGCCACTGTTTAATAGATACTCAAGTTTAACCATTAAACGAATTAATTAATTAATTAATTTATCTGTTTAACGTTCTGAAAGCGAGCGAGGGGTCCAGACATCCCGCGCTGACATGTTTTATGTCATTCCTAGGGTAAACAACCCATTCTGCACCCATCCGTACACTCGGATCTGTGATCTGAAGCTTCGTTTAGGAGTTATCCAATTTATTTAGCATTTCCAGTGTGAACACACTGAAAATTTAATTTCGTCCACTCTGGGGCTTGGAATCGCACGCCGTCTGAAGGCGCTGCTCTGGAATATCATCAAGAATATTGTGAAGTCTTTCACAGAAAAAACCTGGTTCTTACATAATGGGTCCAATTTCAACCCCTAGGTGAAAATATATACATAACCTAAAATGTTTAAAAGGGGAGAGTACACGACGTGTCTCCCTGAGTACATGGAGTGTACTCTTGAAGCTCAAAATGGGCATGAACTCCTGCTAGACAGGGGCGTTAAATTCCCCAGTTACACTATGTGAAAGGTGGGTACTATTCATGTACCATACATGGGGTACCTTCTCCTATCACTCAACCAACCTAGCTATGCACTTGTCACGGTTGGGTACTTCTACAGGGCATGCGACCCATACAGGGTCTGTTTGTGTACTCTACACGACCATGTACCCCTCACAGGATTGTTGGTTGGCTACTCGGCTACACTGATGAGTACCAGTATAGAGTGTGTACATCTTAGTTCATGGTGTCTACCTAAAAAACATCATCATCCTCAAATGGAAAAAAACATATAGCATGTCTCCCAAAAATGGACGTTGTGTATCCTGGTCTTTCCAAACAAAAAACCATTGGATCACAAGAAACCCTGGTTTCCACCCACCAAATTAATAGATCGGGCCTCAAGAGGCCATAACTATTCAAAATAGGGTTTTAAAAATAGGAAAAAAATATAATTGTATTTGAGATAAATATTACAAATGGACTACCTCTGGGCAGAAACCGCTAAATATTTTCTAAGATTTGTCGTCCATGATTGTCGCACATTAATCTAGCGCATCGAGAGATCTGCGGTGGTACCTCCTTCCTCTTGCCCCAATATAAATTTATCCCTATACCTATTCTCTATTAGTTTATGTGGAGGTGGAATTAACTGGTCATGCATGATAATCCATAAGGAATAAATAAATAAAAGATAAAAGAAAAGAAAAAAACGAAGAAAACAAAAAGAAAATAAAAGGGGGCCCCAACCAGTCCCAACACCCAACTCACGTTTATGACTCACCTATGAAAAAATCCCAATTCTAGACTCAATGGAGGATAGATAATATCAATCAAAATATTCCTTTAATTGATATGTCCAAATGAACCTATGTGAATAAATTAATATTTAATTTATTAAATATTAAATATTATTTATTCCACTAAAATTTGAATGGCTCATATTTCCACCAAACTCGTATCCTAGGATAAATACCCTAATCTATGACCAATGAAGTTTTTGGAAAATATTCTTCTGGAATAAAATATTTATTCTCGTAATCATTATCTTGAAATTATCTAAATTGCATTCATTAGAAACATAGATATTGGTGTTTGTGAGAATAAAAATAAAAAAATAAATCAGTGAGAGTTTTGGATCAACACATGCACAACAATCTCCTCCTTTTTTATGGTCACAAAACTCATAAAACTAATATTAATATAAACAATAATTTGAAATGATATTTTAAAAATATGGTAAAATTAAACTTCAAGCACATTTCTCCCTCATAATGAAAAATATATAAATAAATTTATCCCATATAAATTTTTAAATTTTTTGACATATTTATCTATACATTTCTCATATTTATTCTTCAAAATTTTCTCCCATTTTTACATCTCTCTAAAATCATTTGTCCCACTTTATGTGAAATCAAAAAACCAATAATGGAATATATTAATGCACATTTTACTTAGAAAGATATACAAAAAGGTTATTTAAATTGAGAAATACATTAAAGAGAATGAAATAAAAGAAAACATATATATATTTTTAAAACATTGAGATTTTACAAAGATATTTTGGATTTGATTTTATATTGGCAATGTTTGAGGGAAATAATTGGGTAAAAATATAAATTAATTTTAAAATCATTTATCCCACCACATATATGATTTTACCCAATTACATTACATTTAAACTTAAAACACATAATAATATTCTTTAGAAGTTTAGTTTTCCTTAAAACATTAATAATTCCTTGGATAAAAATATAAATTAATTTTGAAATGGAATAGGTTTACATTTCTTCATAATATTTTATTGAAATTTTTAGATCTTCATGAATCTTCAATACTTATTCATTAAAAAAATTAAACTTAGACACCAACTCTATAGACGGCATTCCATATTTAGCTATTTGAGAAGGTTGGCCTTTTAGTTTTTCAAATAAAATTATTTCTATACATTTTCTAAAAAAAATTCTGAGTAATCCTTAATAAAAGTAACTGAATATTCTTCAAATAGATCATCTGTAGCATGAGGAAATTAATTATCTTTCTTACAGAATTATTTTTTCTTATTTTATAAACAACTACCAAGAATCAAACAATCCAAACCTTCGACTCTAAGAATCTGTGAATAATATTTCTCATAGCTTGAATTATTATCTATCTGCATTCTAATAGAACCCGATTTTTCATAATTATTTGAGTTTTTCATTTCAAAGAATTAAGACAAAAGTTTTTAGAGGGTTATAGAATAATTTAAAGTTTAAAATATGAAGAAGAAAGTTTTTATTCAGTAGTTTTTAGGAAACATTTCAGATTATAAACCAAAAATATAGATTAATCATTTCATATTTTTTAGTTAAACTATATTTTTATTCAAGAAAAAGATTTTGTAAGAATATATTTAAATAATTGGTGAATAGTTTATTGGGAAAAGAAATTTTTCTAATTGAATGAGTTTTATGAAATAAAATATCAATTAAGAACATTGTTTTTCATTAAATAAACATACATTTCTTCATGTGACTTAAATTAATACATGAAACACTACATGATCCCACTGAATTATAACTTCTCCCATAAAATAGTCTTAACTAGATATTTACAATATTGTCTAATGAAATAATTAGGAATTTGCAATCAATATTTTTTTCACATATTATAATATTTTAGTAATTTTTTGACATATATTCATATGAAATTATATAATATTTAAGGATTATAAATGATTTAATCATAAAACTTAAATATATTGATTTTCCACATTAAATAATAGAGTGAGAAAAAATTAAAAAGTTTAATCATAAAAGGGAATACTTCCTAAACATTTATTGATCCAACTTTAAGGATATTTTATTTTAGAAAACAAATTAATTCAGAGTTGACCAAAAATAGAGGAAATATTCATTTTAAAAACATATATTCATATATATAACAATGTGATTTATTGGAATATATCTAAAAAATATCAAACATTAGTGTCTTTTGGTACCCATATGCTTTTGGGTCTGGAAGTGTTAGAAACTAAATATTTAGGCATCCAAATCAATTATCTTTGAGAAGAGACTCCATAATTATATCAAGATAGTTATTTTCAATAATGAACATGATTGATACCACAAATTTGATTTTATAAAAAATATCATTCATTATCATATTTTATTTATATTTCATATTGAACATATTTAATAGTATATTTTCTTCTACTCTTTGAACTAAGAACAAAATTATTTCTATATAATTTGTATTTTTATTTATTAATTCTAATCTCATGATTACCCTTATTATTAGCTTTATTATTACCAAGAATTTGACTGAAATAGTTTTCTATTTTAATAAGAATTTTAGGGGCCTATTATAAAGTATTAACTTCAAATGATAGTTCCTTAATTTTTTTCATGAAAAATATAAGAACTTTTAGAATAATTTGATATTAAATCTACAATATATTTTAATAAAAATTATATATCATTATAAATAACATCATAAGATTTTATAAGTTTTCTATTCTCTTTATTTAAAGATCCAATTTTTTATTAAATAATAAAGCATTGTTTATTAAATTTATCATAAGGAAGGTTTTTAGAATTAGAAAATCGAGAGTAAGAAGATATTTCCTTATCAACATGTGTCATAAAACATATATTTACCATTTGATTTTCATGATCACCTTTATAGTTTCTATTGGATTAATCACTTGAATAATAATAAGAACTGTAGTTTTGAGTGAATTATCTTCTTTTTTTCTTTGAGATATGATTTTGATCTTCATCTTTAATATTACCTTTATACATTATCAAGGTTCCAAGATGTTCTTTCTTATTTAGTTCTTTAACTAGTGTGGATTGGATAATAGTACCAGATATTTCATTTCATATATAAGGTAAAACTCTAAGTACCATTAATGACTGGTCTGATTTTTGGAATAGGTTCTACCAAGGTAGATATTTCATTCAAAAATTCACTCAACTTTCTATTAAATGAAGTGGTTCTTAAATATTAATTCATCCTAAATATATCAAATTTCAAAATTTTAGTGTTGTACCTTTATTTTTAGATAATATTATTTCCTTCATAGGCAACAGAAATGGTCTTCGACGTCTCATATGTGCTAGCACACTAAGAAACAGGACTAAATTCATTAGTTTCTAATCCATAGACAACAACATTCAATATTTCAAACTAACATTAGATTCATTTTATTTAGAATCATTCCAATTTTATAGATCTCCTTTATAAATTTCATAGTTAAAGACTACATTAAAATAAACACTTATTCTAGTATTTTTAATATAAATAATCATGTATGTTTTCTAGAATCCATAATTATCACCATTAAAATAAGGTTCATGGATCATCGACAATATTTCTCAAAGAACATCTATTTGATATTCATCTTCATCTAGATCTTTAACTTTTAATTTTCAGAGTAAAAAAGAAAGAAAACAACTTGAGTCAAGACATTGAAAACTAAATGACGTTGTTTGGCAGTAACATCAAGGATTTTATTAAATATAAATATAGCATTAGATCCCCTATTTGATAATAATTTTTGTTTTGGAAGAGAAAATACGGAGACACAAGAGAGGTGAATTATGCTCCTTTAAAATGAGATAAAAATGATACATCCATCTTATGCTTGAAATGATTATTTCCTTATCTCTTAAATATGAGTGAGAAGTGTAAAATAAATAAAGAAAACAACATTACACAACTATGTGTAGTGGTTAGGGGCATAGAGATACCCTATTCCAATCAACTTATACTCTCACCATTAGCTTGGTGATTTTCACTAGTATGTCCTCTTATCTGGATACCTATAAAACATAGTGTATGAAGTTGAATCCATTACAACAAATATTTTATAGGGCCTTATAATTATTTTATAAGAACATAAATTTCAATAGTTTAGTAAGATAAGTTAATACTCAGACACAATTAAGTATTAGAAATTGATACTTCAATAGAAAATAAATTAATATGAAGAGATAAAATAATGGTTCAGATCAGAGTGGCAACCAAAACTCTAAGATATTGATGATATTCAATAAATCAAATCAGCACCAAAATATTCGTCAACATTTAAACAAGATTCATTTAAAAATAAGTACAAAAAACACTAAGCATATGATCAAACATGTATGTCTCTAAAGTGTATAACTGATAATTTCTTAGAAAAATAATAGAAAAATATTAACAAAGAAATTTACCACCAATAGTGAATCAATCAAAGAGATTAGAATCATAACATATATGTCTCAAAATATAAACTATAGATATGATGATACATTAATGTTTTTGATCACTTGTATCTCTCACTTTAGAAGAAGAAAATATTTATATTAAACATGGAGGTCGAATTATTTTAGGTCAAATAGATCAAGAAATATCCTATAATACAGTTCAAATTCAAATGTGCAATGAAATTTGTAACTTACCTTAAAAATAAGAACAATTTAATCTACTGAATATGATATTTTGAATAGGTCTTTAAATTGATTTAAAGATATATTTAATTCCAATAAGACCACTGTAGAAAATGCTAAAATAATCCATAATTCAAAGCTCACAATTTGACGAAGTCAAATATAGGGTTTCTCTGTATAGTGATAAACATCAAAAGTATGGTAGACAATGTATGATTGATTAAAAAATTAGGGATTATGAACAATTCATTTTTTACTCAAATGTAGGGTTTCTACCAAAAGTAGGGTTCCTAATCCATAAGTTCACTCTAAATGTAGGTATGAATGTATGGATCCTTACCAAAATTTGGGTTCACAAACAATATGTTTCACTAAACAAATATGGTATAATTAGTGTTTCTAGTAATCTTATAAACACATGCATAATACTTAGACATTTAGGAATCAAATAACGTCCCACAGGTTTAAAGTATGAAAATGATTATAGAATAAAATAATTCTTCAAATAATCATTATCCTAGAATTCATTTAATGTAACTTCATTAGAAACAGAGATATGGTTGTTTGTGGGAATCAAAATAAAAAATAAATTAATGAATTTTTTTGATCACCACATGCCAAATATAATTGATTTAGTAAAAATATTAAAAATTTAATATTAAGTATTAATAAATTTGAAAAATATATATCATTTTAGGACATGATCTCTTAGAAAATTATGACTTACATCAATATTCTTAGTCCAAGATTCACTGATAAAATTTTTTCAAATATTAATTGCACTAGTATTACCACACAATATATTAATATAACTAAAATTTAGTCAAAAGTACAAAAATAGAGTGTTTCATTCAAAAAAAAATTCACATAAAATACCATAAGATATATATTGTGCCACATCTATTGACAATGAAACTAAAGGTTTCTTCCAAATCTAGTTTTATATTTATACACATGGGAGTTTAATTTGTATTACTATTTTCAAGTCTAAATGTTTTCAATAAATGTAATGTCCCATAATTCAATGAGTTATATTTCCCTTCTTATGTTTATTTCATATAGAATAGATCACATAAAATCACTTATAGAACACAATAAAAACCTTACAAATAAAGAATGAATGAAATAATTTTATTTATATAAGTTTGGGAACCTATACCGATGAAATAGTAACATAACATTAGGAATAGTAATGCGTCGCTTATAAATAGTAAATCAAACAATATAATGGTAACCTCACAAATGAAAATATAAAAAAAATTTAACCATCTGATAAATGAAATTATGATATAATTATATCATAGTTCAAGTAAATAAATATTCTATAAATTATTAATTAAGTGTTCGTATTTTTGTGAGTCATAAATATTTAATTACAATTTTATAATTAATAAAATGATATAAAAGAAAATTAGTTTTCCTAAAATTTATTCATAAATCAGTATTTTGTTGTCTTATGATTTTAGGATAACTTAATGAGACCTTAGTTAATTTTTTAGAGTGTTATAAAATCTGTTATAATTTTAAAAACTGTTTTTTTAGTAAATAATGATTTTAATTAAAAAATAAAGTTCTCATATTTATAAAATTATTTTATAAAATTGAGTTCATTTTTTAATTATACAAATATAAAAATGGTTTGGGTGATTTTTTAGTATTTTTCTAAAATACTTGAATTTTGTGAATAGTAAAATACAGTAATTTATGGTATAAATACATTATAAGTTAAATACACTATTCCTTAATTAATGTTTGATTTAAGAACCATAATATCGAACTTAAATTCATTATTTCAATATATTTGGTGATAATTATCAAACTATTCATATTCTCGAGCCAAAATAATAAACAAATGAATTAAATATTCAAAAAACACATAAATCCTCAATTTTAAATACAACCCCTCACCACCCATTCTCCTTACACATTCCATGATTTGAGCCTTGTAACATTTCTTCTCAATACTCTTCCAAAGTCTCTCCCCCATTTCCATGAGCTCTTGGTCTCACTGAAAGACCAAACCTATTTCCCTAAGGAGATTGTCAAGGAGGATAATTAAAGAGGTAAAATCCTCATCCTTTTCCTTTTAGTTTTATTTCAGGTTTTTTTATTTTTCTATTCTCTCCTATGCTCCCCTAATAAAAATATGTGATACCTTAATTAAATTACATATACATTAATATTGTTATTCTAATGTAATAATCCATAATCAATCCCCTTATCCTCTCCCTTTTATTCTAAAAATGGAATGTCATCCATGAAATATAATGAGTTTGTTGTGATCTAAAACCGCTTAAATTAATCTAAAAAAATATCATTAACATGTTATCTAATTATTCATCCATGTATCTGGAAGAAAATAATATATAAAACCAATTACCCTCTGGTATGTTTATTAATAACATATTATTCAAATTCTGGTGATTTATAACCTTTATTTATAAAATCCATCACTTATAAACAAGACAACTGATCATGAAAACCAAGAAAGTAAATGTTCCTAGATAATGAAATTAAAATATATAACACATAAATAAGGCCATAAATGAATTTAATAAAACTATAATGAATCAAATACATATATAAATGGTTATTAATAAATTAACTAATGGATTTAATTTGAGTATCCTATACATTATGGTCAAGTGTATAACACATTCGAACATAATGTAAGGGTTTCTTCCTGAATCTCAATTTTCATTCAGGTTATGCTTTCTCCTTCTATACAATAATGTAATTATTCATTATTTTTATATAATTATCCTAAATTAATTTAAAACATTCAAAACTCATTTATTCATATCATTTTATCTTTATTTTATTGATAAATACATGTTCTATAATGGTTCCTTCTCAATTCTTCCTAATAAGAAAACCCAGTTAAAGGGAACTATCTCATTTTTACCTGTTTTCAAGTTCCAACCATAATCTATTTTAATACTCCATAATTTTTCTTAATTAAATAATTTTTTTCCTAAACCCTTATTTTTTCATTTACGGTTTTATATAAACAATTATGATAAATGCAAATGATTTTTCCAAATGAAATATTCTTTGCAAAGTAAAAGGTGTATTTCTATCATGAATTTCTCAATAACATTATTAGTGTATTTTAATTTATTTAAACACATGTGTTTAATTTTATGTTTTATTGAGATTTATTTATGTTTTATCATCTATAATATTTTATTAAATGGTTTATGATCAGTTTGACTTTGGATGTTCTATCTTGATACCATTCAGCATACTCATTAGAATGGTTAGTGATTATGATTATAGATTGGGGAAGGTTTTTTAAATTTCATATGTATATGTTGTTTATGTTTATCCCTATTCATATAAGGAATTAATTGGACATTTTATGTGATAGGTGGGTCCCTCTATATCCCATCTATGCATCAGTAGGTCACATGATACAAACTGGACCAGGTTATTACCCATTATATATAGTGTCATGATCAAGGCCTTGATAGTATGTTTATGATATCTAGAATTATGAATCCCCTAATTATGAAACTAGTAATTGAAATTCCATGTGGTTATTACACTATTATAATATTAATGATTATGTTTTATTATGGAATTATTTAATCAGCTTTTATTCATCACATGTTATGCCCAAGATTAATTTTTATTGACCAATGTTTTTAGTTATTCAAAGTTCCTTATTATTTATGTTTATGATGTATTTTTTTGTAATGGTTAACATTAATGAGTATTTTATATCACCACTTTATTATGTTCTATTTTTTTCCAGGATGTGAAGATGTATATTATGAATGAATTGTAGGGATAATCTAGGAGTTATGTGAGTTTCTAATGGATTTTCAATGTTGGTTTTTATTTCAAGTTATAATGAGAAACTTATGTATGTATTCTGGATTTTGAAAATACTAAACTGATCAGTCCTTTGGGATTCTATTCTTGTATATATTTTAATTTAATAAATTAAGGCACCTGATCTGGGAAACTGGGGTCGGGATCTTTATAGTTGGTATCATAGGAAGTTTAATAGAATATTTAGAAACTAAACTTAGAAAACATAGATTAGAGAACATAGAACTAAGCTAGACTTTGAGTATAATCATATAAGAACATCCTGAAATTTTGATAAAGTATATATTTTGTGGGACTTCCTAGCAATAAATCTCTTTCTGGATACTACAAGTGGATGTGGTTCTATAATAGATGTACCTAGGGTTAACAACTCTGACAAGGTGTCTCTCAGCTGAATTAGGGTAACTTGGTACACAAAAATGGGCTTTACTACACACTTGGTCTGACACTCCTATGAGATATGCTTAGGATAGTTCACATCTTCTCGACAACCCATTATGAATAATTTAAATGTAATATGTCCTAAAATAAACCATGTATACCATTATGATATTAATTATACATAAAATTAAAATTTATATTAAGTGTTTTCCTAGTTTTATATTATACATTATGATTCATAACATAATCTAGTGTATTTCAATATTTATAAATGGTGCATAGGATTGGTATCCATATCAATGCATGTATCCCATATAGGGATTGACCTCTAATGCAAGATAATTATATTGATATTGAAGTAGAGATTAGTGCTGAGCAACTTAAAACTATACTGGTACATATGATTCAGGTTATAAACAATAACGTTACTTGTATGGAGCATCCTAATACACAACATGAAAGAGAAATGTTAGACTGATTTATGTGAAAACTACATCAATCATTCTATGGGACTAAAAACCCAATTGTATATGGGTAGTGGAAAAGTTCCTTAGAGAATACATTTCTCGCTTTGGAAAGTACTGAGAGGAATAAGGTTATCATTAAAGTTTATCATCCCTCCGTATATGATGATCAATGGTGGTTTTTGATTCAAAACTCAAAGGAGGAGAAGGAAATTTAAAATATGTAATGTAAATATTTTAAAGAAATCTTCCTAGAAAAATATTTCCCTCACGAGCAACGAGCGAGTATGGAGAGACAATTCTTGAATCTGAGGAAAAAATGATGAGAACATTTCCAGGTATGAATCAAACTTTACAAGGTTATAAAGTCATACCTAAGACTACATAAACAATCCATGGAGTAATATTTATTGATTCTTTTATTGGTTAAAACCATTCCTCCAAAGGGCACTATTCTTCTAATCTTTCTCATTATACAAATATAAGTTATTATGTTATATCAATACAAAAAATAATAATTTTCCAAGTATTATGACTTAAAAGGAAATAAATATAATAATAATGATGTTGAATACTCTATAAAATTAAATAAGTATAATGGGAAGAAGGGAATAGGTTATTTTCCATCCTACGGTAATTCTAGGAAGAAACAAATGGATACTTGCCTAAAGGGTATGGGTGTCTGTTACTGGTGTGGATAAAAAGAACACCAATCCCATGATTTCAAGGGAAATAAATAATCTACCCATATTCAATGATACAATTACAAAGATATGGGAAATTATACAAATTATTTTCCTTAATGTCAAGGAAACATTCTCCAAAGATGGCCAAGGGATCAAGGAAAAGCTTATGCAATAAAAAATAATGATGTTGAAGTTCCTAATAATATGGTATAAGGTACATTAATAGTTTCCTAAAAATTATCCAATGCCTTATTTTATTCTATATCCTAACATTATTTTATATCTTCCCATTTTTCTAAGAAAATTATAAATTATCCCTTTTGATTTAATAAAGGAGTTGCCAGTCAAAACTCTTAAGGAAAGCATCATTGTAATAAAGAATTTGTGGGTCACTCCCCTTTATGACACACAAATGTGTTTTAGTTGACAAAATATTTATCATACCTATGATTTACTTTGAAATAATCCTTAGTAGGAATTATATTTCAAATAATGATGTGAAAATATATTTCAAGTGGAAGGGAGTTTCAATTTTTGAGAATGGTGTAGAATCCCTTACTATTAAGGAAGAAACCACATCAATAAGCATTTATCCAAACTAACCCCCAGTAGCTCAACTGAATTAAATACTTGGGGATGAAGATAAAACATCATCTATGGATGAGGAAATAAATCTTAAAATTGAAGATGTGCCTATTGAGAAAGAATATATAGATTTATTTCCAGAAAATTTAACTGGACATCCTCCAGAGTGGGAATTTGGTTCTCTATTGTTTTAATTCCTAGAATAATACCTATATTAAATACTCCTTATATAATAGACATTGTGGAATTATTAGAATTGAAAAAACAACTAGAGGAATTGAGTGACAAATAATTTATTCTCCATAGAGTTTCTCCATGGGAATCTTCTTTTCCCTCTTTAAAGAAGAAAAATGGATCAATGAGGTTGTGTATAGACTATAGAGAAATAAATACTATTAAAATGAAGAACAAGTATCCCCTACCTCACACTGATGATTTATTAGATCAACGTCCTAGAGTTTAATACTTTTTATATATTAACCATGAATATGAATATCATTAATTGTGTGTTAGGAAAGAAGATATTCCAAAGACAACATTTCAAACTAGGTATAGAAATTATGAATTTATCGTCATGACATTTGGACTGACTAATGAACCAATAATTTTCATGAATCTAATTAACAATTTTTTAAATGAATACCTTAATGGATTTTTGTGTTTTTTATTGATGATATATTGGTATACCTCAAAAGATACTAAGACCCTAAGAATCACTTTTAAATATTTCTAAAGACTCTTAGAAGAAATGAATTGTATGGGATGTTTAGAAAGTGTGAATTTTCGATTCAATTAGTTTATTTCATTGTCCAAGTTTTTCCAAAGGATGGAATATCAGTTGATCCTTTAAAGAAAACAATGGTTCTGGAATGGCCAACACCAACAAAAATAACCAATGTATGTATTTTTGTTGGTTTAAATGGTAATTATAGGAATTTTATTCATAACATCTCCCAGTTGACTAACACATTAAAAAATATTACTTGTAAATGGGTTAAGTTCATATGGATAAAATAATGTGAAATATTTTTTGGAATAATTTAATAGGATATTATTGAATGCTTCGATCCTGAATCTACCTTCAAGAAAAAGTATATTTCCGATTTATTGTGATGCATCAAAGAAAGGAATTAGGTGTATCCTTACGCATAATGATTGAGTTACTACATATGCATCAAGGTAGTTAAAAATTCACAAATATAACTATCCAACTAATGGTGTTGAGTTACCATCTATAATACATTCTCTAAAAATTTGGACACACGATCTCTATAGTGAATGGTGTGAGATATATAGAGATCGCAAGAGCTTGAACTATGTCATATTAGTGAAATAACTCAAAATTAGTAAAAGATGATGGATTTAACTACTCATGTATTATGATGGTTCAATACACTACCACCTAGGGAATGAGTATAAAGTAAAAGATGAATTTAGAAGGATGGATCAGGTAGTTCTAAACAAAATTAGGATTGATAAGGATCTTAAGTAAATGGATATAGAAAATATGGATATGATAATTATGATGGAAGGTGAAACCTCATCACTTTTTCAATTCGTTTCCCAACCTTCTTTATTGAAAGGGATAAAAAAATTAATCTGATGATGAGAATCATCAAATGAAAATTAAATATATGAATTATGGGAAGTTGGAAGACTTCATGTATGAGAGTGGAATTCTAAAATTTGGGATGAGGTTTTGTGTTCCCTATATACATAAGCTAAAAAATGAGTTATTCGATGATTACCATAGCTTGAATTTCTCTATATACCTCGGTAGCACTAATATGTATAGAGATCTGAAGGAACATTTTTGGTGGGATAATATGAAGTGGGAAATTTTTTATTATGTATCAATACGTTTAGTATGTCAATAGGTGAAGAATGAAAGAAAACATCCTAGAGGAGTCATGAAACCTCTTCCTATGCCTACATGGAAATGGGATGATGTCACTATGGATTGTGTTGATGGATTACCAAAGACTCTATAAATAATGATGCAATATGAGTGATTGTTGATCAACTTAACAAATCTGCACAATTCCTCACTATAACGGAGGAATTTTCACTATATCACCTTGATGGACTCATTATTAATGAGTTTCTAAGACTTCATGGAGAATCTATTTCTGTTGTGTCTCATCATGATCAACTATTTACATTGAAATTTTGGAAAATTCTTCAGAAATAATTGGATACGAAACATTGATTGAATACTGCTTATCACCCTCAAACTGATGGGTTGTCTGAAAGGATGACCCAGACCCTATAATACACGTTGAGATCCTGATCACTTGACATTTGTGATATTTGGGGTTAGTATTTAACTTTGTTTGAGTTTTTCTACAATAATATTTTCCATTCTAGTATTCAAATGGGACCAAATGAAGTATTGTATTGAAAGAGATGTCATACACTAACATATTGGGATGAAGTAGGTGAATGGAAGCTTACAGGGATAGAGATTTTGGAGGAAACAATATAAAAGGTAAATTCTATTCAAACCCATATCAAAGTAGGTCTAATTATGTAAAAGCGTTGTGCCAATAATTAAAGGAATGATTTATAATTTCAATTGGGTGACCATATTTTCTTAATAGTATATCCATCGAATGGTGTTATAAGATTTATACAGAAAGGGTAACTAAGCCCTAGGTATATTGGTCCTTTTGAAATTATAGAGAGAATTGGAACTATGGATTATTATTTGGAAATGCCGCCTACCCATTCAAATTTTCTCAATGTGTTCCTCATCTCTTTGTTAAGGAATTACATGATAGACCCAATGAATGTTCTTACTTCTGAAGAATGAGAACTGGAACCTGATTTATCTTACTATAAATAGCTTATCCGGATTCTAGAAACTAAAGAACAAGTGTTAAGGAATCAGATAAATTGGCTAGTAATGGTACTTAGGAATGATCATAAAATTGATGAGGTGATATGGGAACCTAATGATCTTAGGATGAAGAACTACCAAAATCATTTTATGTGGTGACAATCACGAAATTTCAAGGATGAAATTTTTGTAAGAGGGGAGAATGTAACGACCCAGAATTCTATCAATTACATTTTCGTTATTATTTTTATTTCATTTAGTATAGATCAAGTAAAATCACTTATAGAACACAATACAATATTTATAAATAAAGAATTGGTTAAATAAGAGGTGTTTCTATAAGTTAAGAAACTTATATTGACAAAATAGTAACATGACCTTAGGTATAGTAATGTTACCCATATGAATAGTAAACTGACCAATAGAATAGTAACTTCACTAATGAAAGTATAAATAAAAATGTATCCATCATATAAATGAAAATATGATAAAATTATATCACAATATCAGTAAATAAAAATTTTAAAAATTAATAATAATGTGTTGGTATTTAATGAGTCAAAAATATTTAATTACAATTTCATAATTAATAAAATTATATAAAACAGAACTAATTTTTATAAAATGTATTCATAAATAAATATTTTATTTTCTTATGATTTTACGATAATTTAATGAGACCTTAGTTAATTTTTCAGAGTGGCATAAAATCAGTTATAATTTTAAAAAATGTGTTTTTTGAGAAAATAATGATTTTAATTGAAAATTAAATTTCTCGTATTTATATATTTATTTTCAATAAATTGATATAATTTTTTAATTCTATATATTGAAAAATGTTTATAGTGAATTTTTTGTATTTTACTGAAATACATCAATTTTATGAATAGTAGAATATGGTAATTTACGGTATAAATACATTACAAGTTAAATACACTATTTCTTCAGTTATAAGTGATGAAATAAACATAATCTAGAAATTCCCTTCATTATTTTAATATATATTTTTTATTATTATAAAACTATTCATTTTCCTGATCCAAAATAATAAACAAATGAATTAAATATTCAAAAAACATCCCCCTCTTCCACTGTAAATACCAACCCTTAAAACTTATTCTCCTCACACCTTCCAAGCTTTGAGAATTGTAAAATTTATAATAAATACTCTTCCCAAGTCCCTCCCCCACTTTCAAGATCACTTGGTCTCATCAAACTACAAAAACCATTTCTCTTAGGAGGTTCTCAATGAGGATAATTCAATGAGTAAAATCTTCTTCCTTTTCCTTTTATTTTCTTTTCATGTTCTTTTCTTTTATTATTCTCCCCTCACATCCCGTAATCCAAATAGAATGATAACTCCAATACCTTACATATAATATTACATTTTTTCTAATGGAATAATTCATCATCAATCCCCTTCTCCTCTCCATTTTATTCTGAAAATGGAAATGTCGTCTCTGGGGTGTTGTTTTGTTGCCTTCAAGGAAGATAAGTTTTCATTTTACTTATACATCTTTGAGGATGTTCATAAAACAATTTAAAATGAGGAATAAGATTTTATATTTTTTATTACAACCCTTTTTTATGTTCTTGACGTGACATATTTACATAATATTAAATGATAAAATAAAACGAGTTCGTTGTGATCTAAAACCACTTAAATTAATCTAAACTAATATCATTAACATGTTTTCTAATAAATCATCCTATAATATTGGAGAAAAAAATATATAAAACCAATTAAAATTTTATTATGTTATGTAATAAAATATAATTCAAATTAAGGAGAATTATACCCATTTTTCATGAACTCCATCACTTATAAACACGTGAATTGATCATGAAAAACAAGAAAACAAATGCTCCAAAAAAATTAAATTAAACTCTATAACAAATTAATAGGGACATATATAAACTTAATAAAAATATAATGAATAAAATAAATATATACAAGTTTATAAATCAATAAATTAATGGATTTAATTTGAATCCCCATGACGTTATGGTCAGTTGGAGAACACATTCGAACATAAGGTAAGGGTTCTTCCTGAATCTCCATATTCATTAAAGTTATGCTTTCTCCATCAATACACCAATGTAATTATTTATTATTTTTATATACTTATTCTAAATTAATTTTATACATTCAAAACTCATGTATCCAATCCATTTCATTTTTTTATATGGATATATTCATGTTTTATAGGTTTGTCTTCTCAATTCTTTCAGATAAGAAAACACGATTAAAGGGAACTTTCTGATTTATTACCCATTTTCAAGTACCACCAATAGTCTATTTTAATACTCTGTTGTTTTTCTTAATTCACTAATTTTAAAACGACAAACCATATTTTTTGTAATTTCTTATTTTTTAGATACAATTATGAAAAATAAAAATTATTTTTCTAAAATAACTATTTTTTCAAAGTAAAAGGTGCATCTCTCTCAAGAATCCCTCAATTATTTTACAAGTGTATTTTAATTAATTTCAACACATTTATTAAATTTTATGATTTATTAAGATTGATATATTATTTTTATCATCTAAAATATTTTATTAAAAGGTTTATGATCAGTTTTACTGTGGATATTATATCTAAATACCATTCACCATACTAATTAGAATGGTTAGTTACTCTGTTTATAGATTGGGGAAAGTTATTTACATTTCATATGTATATATTGTTTATGTTTATACCTACTAATATTAGGAATTAATTCTATATAGTTTCTGATGGGTGGGTCCCTCTATATCCCCTTGATGAATCGGTAGGTCTCATGAGGTAAACTAGACTGAGTTTTTACCTATTAGGTATGGTGTATTGGTCGAGGCCTTCATGATATGTTTATGATGTTCATTGTTATGCATTCCATCATTATAAAACTTTTAATTTATATTCCATGTGATTATTCCACTAATATAATATACATGTTTTTCTTTTATTATGGAATTATTTAATCCTCGTTTATTCATGAAATTTTATGCTCAAGATTATGTTTTATTAACCAATGTTTTTAGTTATTCACCATGCCATATTATTTATGTTTATGAAATCTTTTACTATAATGATTACCCTTAATGGGAATATGAGATCACCCCTTTATTATGTTTTATTTTTCCCTAGGATGTGAAGATGTATATTATTAATGATTATCAGGGATAATCTTGGAGTTATGGGAGTGTCTGATGGATTTTCTATGTTGTTTTTACTTTTCAGTTGTAATGATAAATTTGTGTATATATTTTGGCTTCCAAAACTACTAAAATTATTGGTCCACTAGGATTTTAGTCTTGTATATATTTAAATGTAATAAAATAAAGAAACATTTTTGGGAAACCGGGGTCAGGATCTTTATAATAATCAATAATATGTTTACATTGATTCAAATTATTTTTATAATATTTTTTAAAATTTTGAAAACTAAGAAATAAATTTAATTCTACCAAAAAAATAATTTAAAATATCTTTTTAATAAGTTTTTAGAAATTATTACAAATTTTTTTATTAATTGAACGAAAAAGAACATAATATAAATACATTTTTATTCATAAAATATTAGAAAAATAAATTTTCTTAAAAGTAGTAGGATCTTCCAATCTAACTGAAAATGAATTTTTATAAATAAAATAAGTTAATATTTTATTCCAAGCCCTTGGTGATTATTTAAGGCCATAAAGAGAATTTGAAATTTTAAAAAAGAATTTGGAAAATGAGGATTTTCAAAACTATGATATTTATCATCATAAACATTCTTCACTAAATAACTATGTAAAAAAATTTAACATAAATATGATAGAATTTGAAATTCATATATGATTCATAGGATAATAGTATCCTAATGGATTATGATATATAAACTAGAAAAAACTATTCCTCATAATATATTCCTTCATCCTATTTATATCCTTTAGAAACTATCCAATCCTTAATTCTAGTAATTATACCTTGTTCATATTTCTTATTTATAAAGACCCATTTAGTTCTTATTACTGGATGGTTTGAGGGTCTATAAACTAAATTCAAAACACTATTTTTTTTAGAATGTTTTTTTGTCTTCCAAAAAAATTATCCAACATTAATCATATATGGATTATTATTCAGTATTATGTTTTATCTTTGTTAGGAAGTTAGATAATTCATATGGGTTTCCCACATTCCTGCAATTTCTAACCCTTATATCTTGATTTCCTATAAAAAAACTCTAATTGTTGGTACTTTAAGGATCAATTATATCTAGGTAAGACACTTTCAAGTTCACTAGTTTTATGTTCTTCAGAACTGGATAGATTCTAATAATATACAAATTTATTTCAAATAAATATTTTGAAGAATCAACTCTAATGTTGTTTATATAATTATTAATATCACCTATTTGACTTGTATTGTGATAAAAAAGATCACTTTTATTAAACATCACATGAACAGATTCTTTAACTGTCCTTTATTTTTTATTATACACTCTAAAATATTTATAAATAGAAAAATAACCTAGAAATTTTCCTTCATTATCCTCTAGATCAAACTTACCAAGTTTTTCCTTAGTGGTTAAGATATACACCTTGTATCCAAAAACATTAAAGTATCCAACTTTAGGTTTTCTATTATTCCATAGTTCATAAGGTGTATCTTTTAGAAATTGATGCATTAAAACTCTATTCATGATATCAAATGTTTTCAAAATACATTGCACCCGAAAATATATAGGAATGAAATATTCATTTAACATAGTTCTTATCATTTCATGAATTGAATTATTTCTTCTTTCTTTAATTCCATTTTATTAAGGTGTTCTTATAGTGGAAAAGGTATGTTTAATACCGAAGTATGGGAAAAAATAATTGAATTCCTGATTCAAAAACTATCCTCCATGATCACTACTCAATTAAATATTTTTTAAATATTTTTTTTAGAAAAATTTACCAAAAAAATTAAAAAATAGAAAAAATTAACTTTGGAGTTTTAAGAAATAATCCAGGATGAATATTTAAAAATAATCAACTATGGAAATATATAATCAACCAAAAAAGGTTTCTAATCTTGATGGTCCAAAAAATACACAGTGATATGTTGTAAATGTTTAGATATAGAAAACTTATAAATAGATTTAAAATATGCCTTATACTATTTTTTAATTTGGAATGCATCAAAATGATTGTTCTGATCTAATTTAAGATGATGAAAATTAAAAACTAAATTTTTCAGATATAACTTAAATAGAGAAAATATATTGCAATATCTAGGTCTCATATTCCAAATCCATAATTTATTTAATTTAGCGGTTAAAAAATAACCATTTTTCAAAAAAATAAATCAAGAACCAAAGTGTAAACATTTTCTATTATAGGTGATTTAAAAATAAGTAGTTTATCATCAAATTATAAAAAAATAGAAAAATAAACCTAAAAATAGTCATCAAAGAGTAGAGAAATACTTATCATATTGTTCTTCAATCCTTTTCCATATAGTACATTTTTATCAGGTTCAACTTTAGATCTCAAACTAATCCAACTCTAATGATTTTTCAATTATCATTAAAAATGAAGGTAACAAAGCCTCCATATACATTTGGAAGTTAATAGAAATTGGAAAAAACTCAACTCATGTTCATTGAGTAGCCATTATCAATGTACCATATTTCACTTTTGTTCCTAGGGATATTTATCTATAAAAAAAATAAATTATATCTTGTTTGGGTACCCAAATGCTCTTGGTTTGAACAATCTTAGTGTCCAGGGATCTGGTTAACTAGATCAGCCCAATTATACCGAAATTGAAAGATATAACTTCAAATATACATTTAGATATAAAGGATTCTTTATACAACTAATATTCATATTTTGTAAACAAAAATTTTTAGCATAGTTTTCTTTAATTTTGTAATAAAAAAGTAATTTTAGATATGTTGTGATTCTTATAACTAGGAAAAAATAATTTCACTATAGACTTGATATTTCACCATTTATCCCTTTTCTGTATTTATTTTAGTGAAAATTGTTGATAAAAATAAAATTTCATGAGTCTTATCCCTTATTAAGTATAATATATACATTTTTATGTGATTATTCTTTATCCATGAACTCTTTAATTTTATTTTCATTCATAGGGTACCTTTAATAAGGTTTTTTATATTTTTCATTCAATTCTAAGTGCTGCTTTAACACATCATATTTTTATTTTAAGAAAAAATTATAAAAATTCATTAAGTATTTAATATTTTATATTAAGGAATCATATTTCTCTTCAAGTATAGAACGATATTCATCTAGTTTTATATTTCAGCAATTTTAAAAATTAGATATAGAAGAATATTAGGATTTTACCTCTTATTCTTTTTCCATAAAGAACATGTTTTATTTAAGATCTTATTTCTCTTGTTCAAAATCAAAAGAGGGGTTTGTATCTTTAGAAACACTCCCTGATCCTTCTTATAGTTTTTATTTATTTTTCTCATAATCATATTTTATTTGGTAATCCCTTTCCTTGTTTTAAAATCATCATTTCTCCACATTAAATTATGGGAAATTAGGTCTAATATGCGACATCTATTTTTATTAAAAACAACTAAATATATGACTTTTGGACTATTTTTCTTTAAATCATAGAATGAATTTTTTAAGTCTTTATTATACTTATAAAACATACTTAATCTTCTAGATAGATGAGCCGGTAAAATTCCAAAATCTAAAAATTATAAATCATTTGAGGATACAGCATCCGCCTTAGATTACATTTTAATTTTTAGATTAGAAAAATTACTAACAATATTATCCCATTTTATCATTTTGTGATCTTTTTCCTAGGATTTCATTTCAACTCCACACACCATTAAGTTTCCAATCAGTTATTTCTTTGATATATTTTTGAGATGAGTGGATTGTCTAATTTTAAAAGATATTTCATTCCATTTTTTAGGTAAGACATTAAGAGCATTTAAGGTATTGAATTTAAATATATAAATAAAATTCCTTTTTAAAGGAATAAATTACTTATTAAGAAATTAAATTATCGAAAACATATGTATAACTGTAGTTTTTTGGACCATAATAGGTTTTATCATTTCATATTAATAATAAAATTAAACATCGTCACCATTTATAATATAACCATTATATTGCAATCATATTATTAGTATTCATATAAGGTTATGATAAATCTAATTGATACAAATAAAGGAAGTGATGGCCTCAACCAGTCAGATCATACCCTTTGAATCACATTTATCATAGTCTATGGGGGAGATGGAATCACTAGGTTTTTTTCTTCACTAATCTCAATCCAAGATTAAATAACTAATCAAAAGTGAAACCATTTACGTAATAATTTCAAGCTCATTGTGATCATGGCCCAAACCATGTTCACTGAACCACCCAAAGAAAATCTCACCATCGTACACCTTACCCTTAGGTAATTCATTGATGTAATAGACGGATATGTATCTAGGCCATAATAGTATGCCTTTTTTTAATAAATTAATTATTATATTTATCTTTTTTACTTTAAAATGGTTAAATAATATTATTTTATAAAAATAATATTATGATTCCATGAAACACAAATTTTAATTTTGGAAAATATATAGTTTCAATCAAAACATTCATTTTGATGAAATAAATACTTTTTTAAATAAATGAAATTTAAACAAAATTCTATTATTAAATAATAATTATTAAATATAAATGATGATATAATTTTATAAAGTAAAATTTAATTGTTATAAATGTTTAAAAACTATTATATTCAATAAAACCCAATATTTTCTGACAAATAGGGATTGGTTTATTTAAAAGTGTAAATAATCATATTTAGATAATTATTTTGGAAAATAAAATATTATTTTTGAAATAATCATGTAAAAATTGTCCAAGAATAAATTTTTCATGATTTTCTAAGATAGTCATATTTTGGTGTAAAAAATAAATATGGTACAATTATACGTTATCTATTATACCATCATAAAATCCAAAAATTGATATAATAAATACTATAAATAGTATAAATGAAAAAAATTATGTATCACCTTTGAAAAAATATTTTTTTGAAGTTATTTTATTAATTTTATAAACCCTTAATGAATCCTCCAAAACCAGTATTATACTTTTAAGGTTTTAAAATCGGTGTTTTATAAACATTGCTCACTTACACATCACCAAGTGTATTATTTTTAGGATTTAAGTTCTTAGCCTTATAAAATAATGAAATTCACTCTTCTATGGAAGACGACATGGGAAAACCCATGGTACGGTTTGTGTATTGGATTAATTTATCATATAGAGTCTAAAAACTATGTTTATAAATTTATAAATAGTTGTCCCCTCTTTGGATATAGAAATCCATCCAACCTCACATTTCTATTTACTCAGAAACCTTAGATCATGAATTTACTCTTCCATACTTCTCTGGATCCCTGAAAATGTGATCCCAATATCTTAAGAATCTCTTCCCAATCATTTTCATGCTCCCTCTCAAGGTAAGTTATTCTCTAATATTCCTTTATATTTCAAGTAGTTTCCTTATACTAAGCCCTTTTTTATTTTAAATTTTCCATGTTAAAATATTTTTTTACACATAAAATTACTATCCTTGTGATTTACGTGTAATGATATACCTTCTTTCACTCTCATTTACACATTACATAAACCATTATATATACATGTTATACTGCCGAATTTATCGAGTGATTTTTCATGACAAACATTTGTTTAGTAAATACCCATACACATTTCCACTCAAGAGTACTCAAGTAGTTATACATATACTTAATTAATTGAGGAATTCCATGTATCTAACCAAAAATTCATAATCATTGTATTGAAAATGATGAAATATATCCTTATATTTTATGATATTTGTGGAAAACTTATGCATGTTCATCACATGGATGTAATAGGTGTTCCTAGAATTATATAGATCTTCAATTCCCTGCGTAATGTTTTTATCTCATTATATTCCATGTATGTAACATTTTAGGTTATCTGAATAACACTATGTTATTTTTTTTTTCATAATCTAATTTTACTTATGGTATCACACATTATGTTGTTTCTACATTCCCATGTTGCCTCTATGTTATCATCTTATATCATGTTTTTTTGATCAAGTTTATCATAATCAACACTCTTATGTCACCTTGATATTCCTATTGATTAACATTTATTACTTTCATCATGGTATGTTTGTATTATTCCATTACTATGATTTATATCCCACCCATTTATTAGGTATGTGCATAGGTTATCTCGGGTACTTTTAGAAGATCAAAGAAATTTAAGGGCATGTTATAGAGTTTTAGTCTATGTATTTGTATTTTTGTTGCATGTTATTAGTCTATATACCTAATTACCCAAAGAAACAAGGCCTCTTGATATTCTGGGGTTGTATTAAGGGTATCATTATGCAATAAATCATGAAATAACTTGTATGAAAAAAATGGGTTTTCCGAGTTTGTATCAGAGAAATGTATTGCTATTTTTGGGGATTATTATTATAAAACTCTAGAGAAAGCATTGGGGATAAGACTACACATAGGAACACATACCTATATTTTTTAAAGTATAGATCAACTGGTTTACAAGAAAATAAATCCCTACATGGATACTACATGTATTTGTGGCTCTTGCACAGTTGTACCTAGGGTTAATAACCTTGATGATGGTGAATTGAATTGGAATTTTTCATTACCTGGTGCATTAAAAATAGGTCTTACAAGACACTTATTTTTACATTCTTAGTGGATATGATTATCTAAATTTTCAATCTCATTACAAACCATTATTAAGGGGAAAAAATTCCTATAAGACTTTATGTTAGGAACTAGATCATGGATCACTTATATTTAATCCTATAAATTTATAGGTTAAGAAAAATATGTAATTTATGAGTAATCCTTATAATGTTAATTCTTTCTCAATAATGTGTTTAATAGTTTAAAAAAATTCCCTAATTTTCACTTTATTTTAATAAATGGCTATAAATAGGAGGAATAAAGTCAACAACCAGTGTCATCAGTAATATTTCAACATACCAAATGAGATTCCAAACAAAATGGGAGTAAGATTCAAAAAATGCATGGAAATAATCTATAAATCTTCTCTAGTTTTGAATAAATTCTTGAAATAGGGTGAAAACTCACATCCCCTAAAGAAATAAAATGCTTTAATTGAGACCTTTATGTGACAAAAGGATTCCAACATTCAATGGATCTTATGATCCAATAATCGTGGAATGATGAATCAACTCCATTGAAAAAATCTTCTCTATCATTCAATGCTCTCAGCAAGAGAAGGTTATACCAGTTGTTTACCATCTGGAGGTAGAAGCTGATGAATGGGGATGTTGATCAAGAATAATAATCCTTAGGAATAAATCAAATCAATAGACTAGAATAAATTCTTGAAGAATGTTTCATAATAAATACTTTCCCCACTCTCTTTGACATATAGTGGAGAGATATTATCTTTCCCTTTTGAAAAAGGATAATAATTACAACATGGAATATGAGGAAAAATTGGAAATACTTTCATGATACACCTTCATCTTTGTAATTTATTTTGAATGTAAATTTGACCACTTATTTCGTGAGATAAATCTAAGTCTACGAAAATTATTCAAGATTAGAGTATTTTTCATATATGATGAAATTTCATGATGTTCTCTCAATGTTTAAATAGAGTTTTGTGAATATCATGGGTATCATAGGTTTGGAGATAAGAAGTAGAGAATATATTTTTGTTCTAGAGGTGTGAAAAAAGACTCATTGGGGGAATAAATTCAAACATCCCACTTGTAAAATATGTGGGATGAAACATCCTAGAAATTACAAAAAGGGTATAAAGAAATTCTTTAGCTGTGGGAAGGAAGATCACTTAGCTAGCGATTGCTAATAGGATAACCCAACAAATTTGATGGAGGAATGGAATTCTCTAGCAAACCATCGGCTTATTTTCCAATTTTTTAACTACAAGGAATAAACATACAATGTGAATCAATGCAATAAACCAAATTTTGTTCTTGAAAACTAACAACAACAACAATCTCCAAGGCCTAGAGGTTAAGGGTGATCTTATTCCATCACTATTGTTGATGTGGATATTGATAATGATGTGTTGATAGGTGTGTTAGTTATTCATTCAATGATATAGAACATTCTATTTGATTCTGGTTCTATACATTCCTTCGTATCATGCAAGTTTAGTAGAACTATTCAAAAAACACTACAAACCATTGATGTATAGCTATCAATGAAAATGGAAAATGGGTAAATTATGTAATAAAAAGTATATAACTCCTCCCTATAAAAATTTTTGGGTTGAAGTTCCTAAAAAATCATATGATACTCCCTTTAGTGGAATTCAATTTTATTCTGGTCAGGGATCGACTTTCATTGTATAGAGCCAACATAAATTGCCGAGATAAGGAAATCACCTCCATATCAAAAATCTCCATATGGTTCTATATAAGTTCATATATATGGATGGATCTCCTTTTATATCATTATATCAATCATGAATATTTTTTCCTTTTGAGGTAGCATATCTATCTCAAGTTACTGAGACTAAGGAAAATACCGTCCTTGATGACCAAACTAATGTAATGTAATTCACCAACATGTTTCCCAAATAATTTTCTATCATTACTTCTAGCTAATTGGTTGAGATCTTAATTGAACATATACCTATAGCTTTTCCAAAATCCAAAAATCCATATAGAATGATCATTTTTTAACTTGAGTAGATAAATAAGAAACAGTGGGAGAATCTAGATAAAGGTTTTATATGCGCAAGTGCTTCACCATGGGGTGCACCAGTCCTCTTCATCAAGAGGAAGGATAGGTTGGTGTGCCTTTTCATTTATCATAATGAACTAAACAAAATCATGATAAAGAATAATTATCATCTTACCTTGATTGATGAATTTTTCAATCTTTTGTGTGGATCCCATCACTTCTCAAAGGTGTGTCTTCGGTCAGTATATTATAAAGTAATGTTAAAAAATGAGGATATCCCCAAGACTAATTTTTATTCGAGATATAGGAACTAAGAGTTCATAGTGATTCCATTTGGACTCAACAATTGTCTATAAATATTCATGAACTTAATTTATATAATCTATCAAGATTAACTTGAAAAATTATTTTTAGTATTTATAGATGATATTCTTATCTACTCAAAAATTAAAGAGGAGCATAAGGAGCACTTTGATGATATACTTAATACCTTACAAAAAGAAAATATGTATGAAAAGTATAGTAAATAAATGTTTTTATGGGTATAATAATAATCCAGGTAATTTTATCGCCATTTTAGGGATATATATAGATCCTTTAAAAAATAGGCCATTGAATGATGGCCCAGACCAACCTCTATGATGTAAATCCATAGTTTCTTTAGAATAGATTGTTATTATCATCAATTTGTGAGAAACATATCAGGATTGTCAATCCAAATAACCAATTTAACTCAAAAGAGGGTGAAGTTAGTCTGCATTGAAGAATGTGATGAAATATTTATATAGATAAATATGAGGCAAATCACCACACTTACTCTCACATTACCCATAATTGGGGATGGATTTGTGATCTATAATGTTTCATTCAAAAAAAATATTAGGTTGTGTACTCATTCAATATGAAAAAATTTATTTTCTATGCCTCTAAAAAATAAAATATCCATGAGTATAACTACCTATCACATGATCTATAATTGGATATAGGGATATTCACACAGACAATTAGGAGATAATATCTCTATAAAGAGAAAAGTGACATATATAATGATCATAAAGCCTCAAGTATATATTCAAATAAAATGATCTCAATATGATCCCCAAAAAAATGTTGTTAGAGTTAATCAAGGATTGTGATTGTTTAATCCATTAACATCCAAGTATGGTGAAAAAAAATGGTATATGTTCTGAGTATATAGGATCATGAAAACCTATCCATGATGATAATTGAATGGGATCCAATCTTCTTAGACATAAAAAGGATGGAAATGGGAATAATAAAAGGATATTTATCCTACCATTATCAAATGATTTCGAGATCATCTGTTATTGATAGGATCAAGGAAGCATATAATGATGGTGAGGTTTTATAAAAAGGTAATGAGTATTCTAGAGTTCAACATTGTTAAATATGGGGTTATAAGGTTTGGAACCCAAATATGTGTCCCATAAAATCCATAACTGAATAGGGGACCTGTATATTATGTGTATAGATCATAATTATCTATTCATCTAGGAAGCACTAGGATGTATAAATATTTGAACCAAAACTTATGGTAGGATAACATGAAGAGGTAGATTACAGAATTTGTTTCATGATTCTTAGTATACCAATAAGTCATGGGTTAATGAAAAAAATTATAATGTTATGATGAATCCATTTCCCATACTAGTATGGAAATGGTAAAACATAAACATGTATTTAATCATAGGACTCCCCAGGTCCCCCAAAGTAAATAATTCCATCTAGGTGGTAGTAGATCACCGTATCAATTTTGTGAATTTCATTAATATCATATAATATTTCTCTCCTGAACAACTCACCAAGATATACATAACGTCAGTATTAATATTGAATGGGGGTTACCGTCACTATTCTAGGTAATCAAGATCTAAGTTTTACCTTCATTTTTTAGAATCCTTTAGCAATCACTAGATACAGAACTGAGCTTTATCTCTTCTTATCACCCTCAAATGGATGGTTATTCGGAAGTTACCATTAATACTATAGATGATAAACTAAGATAGTGTTTAAGAGATCTCCAAGTATGTTAAAATCTGTAGTTTCCCACCCTGGATTCCACTTAGAAGTTCCCCATGACGGTGGCCACAATACCTCAAGTATACCTCCCTGAACACCAGAGGTAGCTGACTAGAAGGAAGGGACAAGGGTGTGTTCAGTAGGAGATTATTCTCTCATAGTTCAGAGTGTATCACATATATATATATATAAGAAATATCAATAGAAAATTTTATATTCCCAGGTCAGTAAACCACTATAGTGGAAGCAATATAAAAAATTATATAGCATGGGAAACAACATAAATAAATATTCATGCAAGATAAATAATTACTGGAGGAATATAATTAAATAATATATATCAATTATGATTGTGATCATTCTATACTAAGTGTGAATACATCGGGAATATGGGGTAAAAGCATATTCCACATGCTAACAAAAACACCAAAAGATTTAAAAACTATTATAGCTAGCATCTCAAGCATATACTTGGTCCTCTACCCCCATACTCCATCCTAGAATTTCAATCAATCATTGTAATCTAGATGCTTTTCTTTTTCAATACCTGTAATCATGAATTCTTCTTGGGTACCAAATGTGGCCCAAGCAGGGTGTGAGATGTAATGCTAGTTGACCACCATCAATGATGTCTAGGAAAATATATTTTTTGCAATATAAATGACCATTTTTCTATAAGAAATAGTAAATTCAAGGAAGTAAACAAATAAATAAGTAACACTTCGGCTCGGGTTCCTAAATGGATACCTAATCGATTCTAACTACTTTGATCTATGTCGGATGCCTGATCCCAAGATACTTGTACAAGTGATAAGGGAACACATTTACCATCATAGACTACATAACAAGGGTGAACTAACCCCAATCCTGTGATTTTTCTTGGTGGTCAAATCCCTATAATTTCATTAAAGTATTCATATCATTTAACAATAAGGAATCACACACAAGACAAGAAAGATATCTTTAAAATATAGTAGTGTCATCATGAGACCATCCAATGTGGTCTATAATGGAATTCCAAGGGTCTCTATATGAGCCTTGAATATAAAGAATAACATAGATTCCAACCAAGGTGACCTGTAATGTCATCCCTTATATCACCCATAACATGGTACACTTGGATTCTATACCAAGTATCTCACATGGGGGATCGAGTATCACCTGAGGCATGGCATGGTCATATTGCTAATGAGTATGTCTATGGTTTCACCCCTAGGGAACTGGTGTCACACGGGAGTATAAATAATCCACCTAGAGTGCCCATCCAAGGAAATTAAAAGGTCACTCCTAGCGCATAAAGTAGAACCAAACCAAGCAAGGAGAGTCCATCCATGACGTCCTTAATTCAAGACCTATGTTCACTCTCGACCTGCAAGTAGGTTGAGCATACTAAGAAATATCATGTATCAATAAGGTATATCATATACAATGACTTGAGAAAGCTATCCAATTTACTTTAATTCTAACCCATCAGTCTTTATATTAGGCATTAAGCACAAGAATAATCTCTAGGCTACAAGGAATGGTTATCAGGTAACATGCAACAAGCATAGTCAATTATGTAAAAATCATATGCACGAGGAAATGAAAAAGTGATATATCATGAAGAAAATACATAAGAATATTACCAGGAGAATAAGGAAATAAATATTAGGCTCAAGGTCCTAACCCATGACCAATCATTTATCTTAATTTTAATTAAATTCATCAATTTAAAGCCTTTAGTAATATTTAATTATACTTAAACAGGTGTTTAACCGTTTGTGATAATAAAAAAGCCTCTAAAAGGGAAACACACCCATTTGGGTGGATTAGGTCAAAGAAATAACCCATATTGGTGATTATCCACTCACTCGGGTTGTGTCGAAAATGGAAACACATTTAATTTAATTTATTTATCAAATGAGAGGTTTAACTGGAAATTTTATGCATGTGGCACAATAGCGCACCCATTATAGAGAAATGAAATAAGTGGGACAAACCTAGGCCACCTACATAAGAGTAGTAGCACTCAAATCATCCATTATCGATGCAATAATTTAAATATAATTGGATTTACTGAATAATTCATCCACATCCCTAAAAGTATGAAAATTTTATCACACTTAAAGAGTGAAACAAAGGATGGAAGAAAGGAAAAATAGAAAAAAGAGGAGTGTAGAGCTAATTATGATCATTTTGGTTTCTTTTGATGATGAGTGATTTGGATGAAGAAATGAGGAGATATCAATAACCCTGCCTTTGAAGAGGAGGGGGCTTCATGAATGAGGGAGTATGAGACACCCTCTAGAAAAGAAGAGCAGAAGACCGGGTGTTTGAAAAAACATTCTTTATGGGAAGAACTAGAAATTCATCCACACAGACAAGGGTATCTAGTTTGGTTGCACGGTTGGCAAAACCATGTTCCAATCATGCAAATGGACTCTTTATGGGGGTCTTATTGCACCACATGGTCATTAAACTAGGGTCGCACAGTTGCAAACAAACTGTGTAGCCCTAGCACCCCACTGCCTCATGCCGCACAATTTAGGGAAACCATGTGGGATGAGAGGCATGGTTTCTTCTAACCATGTGGCTCAGTCTACCTTATCAAACTTCTGATATTCAAGATATGAAGGATCCCCAGACACCCCCCAAGACATTCTTGAATCCCTTAGGAAAACATATTAGGGTAAAAAGGTAATTTAAATAGAAAACTAGTGGTCTTTACCATTGATAAAATATAATATGTTTCAATCTTCCCACCTTAAGACAAATTATCTTTTAGTTTCACTTTCATGGGTGGTAAATGGCATCTGATAAAAGTTACAACCACTGTGAATGTACATTAACCTCCTTATCTGAGGTCACATTCTATAAATGGTCCTGTTGTTATAGCACTCGAACCAATGTAATGGACTTGCTATAGAGAACCTTCATGATCTGATCAATGCTATTTATAGGATACTCCTCGAATGTCACATCCACCTCTAACTCAATATCCTCAGTTTCAAATGAATGATGCAGGCCAACATGATAGCGTTGAAGCTGTGATGTGTGGAATACATCAGGCATGGAATAGTACATCTGAGGCAACAACAACTATTAAGATACCAGTCCAAATCTATCTAATAACTAAAATGGCCCGACAGAGAGTGAAGATAACTTTCTTTATCTATGAATTCTTCTATGACCCAATCTAGGTGATACATATAGAAAGTAATGATGTCCCACCTCGAACTCCAAAGGTCTACGGTGATGATCGGTATAAGGCATTGGTTTGGACTGATTTATAGCTATATGATTTTGAATTAGATGGACTTGCTCTGAAGTCTCCTAAATGAGATAAGGAACTAGTAGAGCTACCTCACATGCCTCTAACCAAAACATAGGTGAATGAAATGTCCTACCATAAAGGGCCTCATCTATAGCCATCTGAATTATTTCCTGGAAGATTTTTTTGTAGGAAAAATGAACCATAGGGATATTATTTTCCCATGAACCTCTATAATCAAGGATATTTTATTGAATCATATCCTCTAACACCCTTATCATCAACTTGAGCTACCCATCAGTCTAAGGGTGATATGATGTACTCCAAATTGCATGAGAACCCAGTTCCTTATACAACCCTTTCCTGAATTGTGAATTAAACTAAGTGTATTTGTTTCATATGGTAGAATGGGGAACACTATGAAGGTTCATTATCTCTTAGATGTAATTTCTCCCAATATAATTGACTGATAAGGTCTCATGAATCAGTGGGAAGTGTGTACCCTTGCTCAACCTATTGACTATTACCTATACTGCATATCTTCCTTGAGGGTAACTTGGAAATCCCATCATTAAATCTATGTTGACATCATTCTGTTTCCTCTCATTAATGGAGAGAGGCCATAGGAGTTCAACATGTCACTTGTTCTCAACCATCACCTACTGATAGGTGGTGCACTGACTGATAAATCATAGAATCTACATCTTCATACCAGGCCACCAATACTGATGATGTATATCTCAAAACCAATTGATAATCCCATGATATACTACCCAAATAGAGTCATGATATTCTTGCATCAACTCTTCTCATATGCCAGGAAGCACCCAAACACACCCATGAAATAGTAGGGTATCACTCATGGAAACAACCCAACCAATAGCTAGGTTCTCTCCTATGACGATATCCCTTAAGGTGAGTCCCTCTAAATCTGAAAATTTCCACATATTAACCCACTCTTGGATTGAGTATGTCACTTACCAAGATGATAAGACTACTTTCCTATGTTTTTCCTTAACCTCTAGGTTCATCTTAGAAAATAAATCAATAAAATTACACTCATTTCCATACTCCTTCACTGCTTGCAACTGAGTTTTCTGGCTCAATTCATCGTCCAAAACATTACCCTTTTCAAGTGTATTAGAAATATAGAAGTCAAACTATTACAGGTATTCAACCCACCTACACTGCCTTAGATTCAAGTATCACTGTGTGGAGATGTATTTAAATATTTTATGATCCATATAAACAACGACCCTCTCACCCAATATGTAGTTATTATAATATGTTAGAGCATGAACCAAGGCCACTAGATCGAGGTCATGTGTAAGGTAATTCATCTCATGAGGTCTCATCTAGTGGGACCTATATAGTAAAACCTGATCTCCCTGCATCTGTACTACCCCTTCCCAATTCTGGAAGCATCATAATAAATTGTATATCCTCTGACTAGCTCTAGTAGAATCAGGATTTTACCTTAAGTGAGTATTCCATTTATCTCTTGAAAATTTGTCTCACAAGCCTTGGTCCTAAGTAAATTCCCCCATTTATTCTTAAGGCCCATAATAGGATCCTCCTAACATGAAAATTATTTAATGAATCACCTGTGATATCCCACAATTAGTAAGAAGCTATGTAATCAAACATATTCATGGGATTCTCCCAGAAAACCATGGTGCTCACCTTCTCTGGTCCAATAGATACACCTTCCTCTGAAATTATGTGACCCAAGAAGTAAAAAATGATGATCCAAAAGTAGAACTTTTTAAGATATTCATATAGATGGTGCTCACATAGTGTACTAAACACAATATCAAGAAGAGTATCATTGTTGTGTTTGGTGTATTAATACATTAAAATTTCATCTACAAAGACCACTAAAAAATAAGATACAGGTGAAAAACCATTTTCATCAGAATCATAAATCATGTCAGCACATTCTTCAGACTGAATGGATGACCAAATACACATAAAAGATGTAATTTCTCGGAAATTTTGTTTTTGGTTTATCTGATGGGATCACATGAAACTGATGGTATCCCAATCTCAGATACATTTTGGAGAAAACAGTCTCTCTTTAGAGATGGTTGAATTGGTCATCTATATGAGGAAGTAGATATCAGTTCTTAACCATTATATGGTTTAGTTGGTAGTAATCCAAACAAATATAATTAAATCATCCTCATTCTTAGAGAATCGGACCAGTGAACCCCATGGTGATGTGTTGGCTTTGAAAAAAACCCTTTTCCTCTTTATCTTTAAGCTTCTTCTTGATTTCTTGGAGCTCTAAAGGTGTTATCCTATATAGTGGATCAGACTTAGGTGCCACACATGAAAAAAGATCTATATTGAACACAACTAATCTATCAGGAGGTAAGGGGTGTAATTCTTCAGGGAAGATGTCTTTGAAAATATCCACCATAGTAGGGAATTCCACAAGCTACATTATCTAATCATTCATAAGGAGACTCTCCATTTGAGATATCATTATGCCTAGACTAGTATGCTTGGTTCTAGATCAACTCAACTGGATATCCCATTCTCTCTTATGAATATTCATGATACCCTCATGTGATGTTAGAGACACCCTCCAGTGATAGAAATCCACTCGGTCATGATAAGGCACAAGCCAATCCATACCGATAATGACATTAATGACAGTCATCTTGAGGATGAAGAAGCTCCATAGGAAAAAATACACACGTATTCCACGGGTCACACCTAGAACTGAAGTATGCCCTCTGATCTGACCCCTAGTGGCGTTTTAAGAGGCATGATTCCACATAACTACTCAATTATGAGGCCCTGAATTTCCACAACTACATCATATATAAAAGAATATGATGAACCTGCATCGAAAAACAAAGAAACTAAAATAGTATCTATTATAATATTATCTCATACCATAGATAGCCTCTGACTCTGCTTCATGGGTGTAGGCTACAATGTATAAATATACCTCACCCTTGGTCCTAAGATGTTTCCTAACTTGCATGAGAAGATCCACTCTCCTGACACTAAAGCTATGGGGCCTAACAAACTCATCCATGACCACTACCACCACAGCTTGATTGGATGTTATAAGACCAACTAAAATCCTGACATGGTTTCGCTGATTCTATACCTAAATTAGGTGTCAATATAGATCCCATCTACTAGAGGCTAGAACAAAAGAGTAGAAAAAATGTTAAAGGTGACCCATTCTACCAAATGATTAGCTATTGATCAAGGTCCTCGTTCACTAGGGGTTCTTATGGTATTTACTAATACACTAGTGATACACCACATCATTATCAGTGCATGACACTTGGTTGTTATTTTCCCCATGTGCACCCTGGAAATGATGCTTCCAACTTCCATATGAACCATCACCCTACCTCGGAACTAAACCACCCTGGCTCACGTTTCTAGCTTCTATCAAATTTTTCCTGTTAATAATTTCCCAAATCAATATCTATATAATGGAACTCAATTAAATTACATTATCTTATGATTGGAATACATACAAAAGTTTATCCTCAAAATTCGTTGTACTCATCAACTCTCCACCAGTCAGAATCATAGTGAAACAATGGAGTACGGTGAAGCAAGAAGAATAATTTATCACCATCATAGTACCACATTGAAGATGCATGAACTCCCAAACAAGGTCGTATCTCATATTCTGTAGAAATAAGTTATCATAGAAGTTTTTTTAGAAGTCTAACCAGACCTTACACCAATGATGCTCACCTGAGAGATGATGTCTCACCAACACTTACTAGAATTGTTTATGTTCCTCCATCACCAAAGAAATTGGGAGGATGTTGCTTCAGGAAATAACAGTTCATCTCTTCCATAGTATAGTTAGGCTAGAGATAACCCTAATCCGAATATATAGACCTGAAGAAACTATCATGTAACTGATCATGTATTCCCAATGGAAGATCTACAAGAGGTTCCTCAAGTGGCACTACCTGAGTTATTGTGGGTGGTTTAGATCCCACCGCCTCCATAGTATTCTCTTCACCACTTTCTTGGCATACACCATTAGGAAATCAAGCTGTAATAGCTCTAAAATTTTCTATCACAATCTTATAGAAATATTTATAAAAGATATTAGAAGATGAAATAGGAAAAGGGAACATGATCTATCCACTTATATGAACTATTCACACATCTTTGCCTATACATGGAGCCAGGTATATCTGACAAGAATACATAGAAATATAACAAGAGACACCACCTACTACCCACTACTAAGGTCAGGTCAAGGACCATGATTCGTATTACACATATAAGGTTTCCATTTGAGTTTTATTAATCATATTCATTTTAACATTACATTTATTTATGTATTTTAATTCCTTTAAATGGTTAAATTATATGGATAACCTATTTGAATTTATAAGGGCCTATACAACTTATAAATTTAAATATAAAATAAAATTAATCCACACCACAACACTTTTTATCCCATGCAACCAATATTTCATGCCTCAAATTATCATAAACAACATCTTCAGGTGTTTGTTTTAACCTATGTGGGAAAACATTGTTAGGTTATTGAATACACTTTAAGTGTCAACTATGTTTTCCATGTCCTTACAAAGAATGTTAGAACATTTCGATATTTTAAAATTAAATCACTGCAACAAGCACATGTAATACAAGAAATGCACTATATAAAGTAGATATGGCATCGAATAATGCATGAAAATTACATCCTATGGTGTCTAGTGTGATTCGTGCTTTGATATTCCATCATATCATCAGTCTAAGGATAAAACCCCTTTATATTAATAATTTTATCAATAAAAATAGAATCACAATGAATGTGTGTCATGCAATGGTGAAATCCTTTAAATTATAACAAGAAAAATATAGGACTGTATTTACCCATCCCAAGAAATTTGGGTTTCCCTTGTACATGGGTTAGTTACTCTTAGGCACTAGATCATTACCAAATTCCAATACACCAAGTCTCTAGAATAAACCCAAAAATAATACAAAAATGAAAGTAAATATTTTATACCACTTTGTAGTGTCTTGACCCAGATACCACTAAGTGGTTCCCCAATACGATGGCCACAAAACCTCCAGCGTACCTCCCCAAATACCAGAGTCTTTTTACTAGAAGCGAGGGTCTAGGGTGTGTCTATGGGAAGATTATTATCTCATTGGTCAGATTGTAGCACATTGAAATATATATATATATATATATATATTTATTAATTTATTTATTTATTAAGAAACAATATTAATAGATGCTATATGATCTGACCAGTAACCTGCCATAGAGGAAGCAGTATCAATAAATAGATAGTAGTGAAACAAAAATAAATAAATAATCGTGAAATATAAATAATAATTGGAAGAATATAAATAAATAATTCAAACTAATTATGATTATGATTATGCTATACAAAATTTTATTACATAGGGAATAGGGGATATAGGCATATGCCACATGCTAGAAAAAACACCAAAAAACCCCAAAAACTGCTACATCTAACATCTTGAGAATAGTCTCAGTCATCTTTACCAATACTCCATCCCAAAATTTCAATCAAGTATAGGAATATGGATTCTTCCCTTTTTCAATGCATAAAATCATAAAATATTCTTGAGTACCAAAGGCTTCCTAAGTATGGTGTGAGATATAATCCCATTAGGCCACCACCAATAGTGTCTAAGAAAATATGTTTCATATAATATAAATGAGAAGTGTTCCATTAGACACATGAAATGAAAGGAAGTGAATAAATAAACAAATAAATAATTCATCTTGGGTTCTTAAATTGATACTCAACCGATTATACATGCTTTTGAATAAGGCAGATGTCTGATCCAAGGAAACATGTAAAACTGATAAGGTGAACACATGGTCCATCATAGAGTATATGACATGGGTGAAATGACCCCAATATTCTGATTTGGATTAGTTCTCGCATCCCTAGAATATCAATCAAGCATTATTATCATTTAATAAGAATGAATCACACATAATACAATCATTTAATCTATCAAATCCAGTAGAGGCACCATGATACCATCAAATTAGATACATAATTTAATCCCAATGGTTTCTACAGGAGCCTCTAATACAAGCAATACCCCAGAGTCCTTCCAAGGTGACCCAAAATGATGTCCCTCATATAAATCATGGCATGGTAGACTATGATTCAATATCTGGTATATCACATAGGGGATAGAGTGTCACCCAACACATGACGTAGCCTTCTTTCCAATTAGTCGGTCCACATTTTCTCCACTACGGAACCGATGTCACTCAGAAGTATAAATTATCAACCTAGAGAGGCCATCCAAGGAAAACCAAGGGTCTATCTTATTGCATTAAATAGAACTAATCCAAGCATAGTGAATCTATACATGGTATCTTTAAGTCAGTACATGGGTTTTCTCCCATCCCACAAGTGTTTTAGGTATAGAAATCAATATCACATATCAATAAGGAATATCATATAAAATTAAGTAAGAAAGCTATCCATATAAATTTAATTTAAACCCATCAACCATGACATAAGGAATTTAGAATAATTTGAAGCTATAGGCTATAATGAATGGTCACTAGGAAACATGAAACAAGAATAATCAATGAATAACAAAGCATAAGAAAAAGGATATGGCATAGGGAATTTATTATGAAGCATAGACATAATCATAAGACAAGTGAAATTAAGGTAATAAACATAAGTCTTAGGGCACCAACCTATGGCCTGTGATTTATCTTAACTCCAATCCAATTCATCAATTGAAATCCTTTATTAATGTTTTATTACACCTAAATAGGTTTTTAGCCATTTTTGGTAAGGGGAAAAGACCCCTAAGTGGAAAACATAACCATTTGAGAGGCTTGGGTCAAATAGATCACCCGTAGTGGTGATTCACCACTCACTCAAGTAGTTCAAGACATGGAAACACATTTAATTTAATTAATTTTTCAAATTAAAGGATTATTTGGAAGGTTTCTATGCATGTAACAATAGAGAACCAAATATAAAACAACAAAACAAGAAGGAAAGACCAAAACGATCTACCTCGGAGTAGTAGTACTCCACTCATCCATTATTTAAGTTTCAATCAATCAAGAATGAGAGTTATTGAAGAAATCGTCTATCTCACAAAAAATAGATTAAAATATGTCTCACCTAAATAGTGTAAAATTAGATGGAAGTAAGGAGAAATAGAAGAAAGATTAGAGTATATCTTACCACTTTTTTTCGTTGATTCTGATGGATAGAGATTTGGATGAAGAAGGGATGAGATATCAAGAACCATATTTTGGGGGGATGGAGGAGCTTCATCAGTAATGTAGGAGGAGACACACAATAGAAAATAAGAGAGGAAGAGTGATGGGTTTGAAAAACATTCATTAAAGGAATATTGGAAATTCACCCGCACAAATGGGGGTGCACAGTTTGGCCGCATGGTTGGCCAAATTATGTTCTAACCATGTGAATGGCCTTTATAAAAGGTCCTACATCACGACATGAACATGTACCTAGGGTCACATGGTTTCAGAAAAATTTTGCAGTCCCCAACACCGTACTGCCTCATGCCGCACAGTTTAGGGAAAATATGCGGGCTAGGATGCACGGTTACTCTTGACCATATTGCCCTATCTGACTTATCAATATTCAAGGATCCAGGCTCCAAAAAAATCCCTAGACACACCAAATACCTCTTTTAATCCATTATTAAAAAAATTTAGGGCAAACAAATGAATTAAAATAGAAAACTAATAGTCTGTGAATTTGAGAAAAGTCATGATATTACAGGATCCACATCTTACCCTAGTAGAGTTCTCATAAAATAATAGTTTCTATTATCTCATTCAAATGACACCTTATAAGGCTCTCTATGGGAAGAGGTGTCAGACTCCAACATACTAGGATTATGTTTGAGATAATAATCATACATTACCTAATATTATCCAAGAGTTGATATTGAAGTTTCAAACCATTTGGTATTATATGGAATATGCACAAAATCAATAGAAAAACTATGCATACAATCATTGATGAGACCTGGATTTTGAGTTCAGAGATAAATACATCCTTCATATATCATAATGTAATATAAGTCATGAATTTTTTGGAGAATCAAAATCTTAATCCAAGATACATTCTTCCCTTAGATATCCTTGACCTCACCAGATAAGTAACCAATTGAATAGCTCTTCCACCTAACCAATCTCAAGTACAAGATGTGTTCTGTGTATCCCTCTTGTGGAAGTATATAAAAGACCCCTCACATGTATTGAATCAAGAGGTGGTACCATTGGAGAGTTATCTTTTATATGAGGATTATCCAATAAAAATCTTATTTTGTAGTGACAAGGATCTATAAACAAAAAAAAACTCACTAGGTCAAAGTGTTGTGGTAGAACCAAAAGTTTGAGTAAGCAACTTGTGAACCATAAGAGATGATGAAATAGAAGTACCCTCATCTGTTTTAATATACAAATTAAATTTTGAGGTTGGAATTTGTGAAGAGGGGACAATTTTACAACCTGAACATTTGTAAATGAAATTCCATTTTAAATTGAATTAATGTCTTATTAAGAAAAGAAATTATATAAAAAATAAGAAATAATTTGATTTTTGAACCATTATAAGTTATATATTTTATGATTTAAAATTACATTAAACATCATAACTATTATAATTATAGTCATTATAAGTTTATGGAATGATTATATATATATATAGGGTCATGAGAAATCCAATTGACATAGAAACAGGAAGTGATGGCCTCAACCAGTAGGATCGTACCATATGAAACCCATTTATCAGAGCATTCAAGGGAGATAGAATCATTGGGATTTAACCGTGACCAATCCTACGTCAAGATTCAATAACTAAATCATGAGAGAAACTGTTCATGGTAAAATTTTATGATCATCGAGATCACAACCCAAACCATGTTCGATGAACCACCCAAAGAAAATATCACCATCCCACACCCAACCATTAGGGAATTTGCTAATATAATAAAGGGATATGTATATAGACCCTAACATTATGAATTTATATAATTTTATTTTTAATAAAATAATTATTTATATTTTATTATTTTATAATGGAAACAAGAGTATGTATTATGACATCATAAAATCACCAAAGTGTTGTAATAAATAATATAAAGAGCATAAGAAACAAAATTATTTTTCCAATTTAAAACAATTTGTTTTTGATGTTATTAAATTAATTTTATAAACCCTTAATGAACCATCTAAATCCTATATTGTTTTTTAATGTTTTGAAATCAATTATTTATATACATTACTCACTTCCACATCACTAAGGGTATTATTTTATGGAGTTACGTTATTAGACTTATAAAATAATAAAATTCAGTCCTATTTTGTAGAAACCATGGGAAAAAATAATGGTATGGTTTTTGGTTTGGATTATTTTATCATATAGACAGAAAAACATAATTTTAAAAATTAATAAAGAATTAAACTCTTTTTTCCAATAAAAGTTCAAATAATATCCCATTACACTTCACTAAAAACCCTTGGATCACGTTTTTACACTTAAATTCACTTTATATATCCCCCACAAGGTGTTTCCATTCTCTTAAGAATATCTTATCAATCTTCTAGAAGCACCCTCTCAAGGTAAGGGATATTATCCTCTTCCTTGTTATTTTAAGTACCACCCTTCTAATAAACCCCTTTTTTATTTCCAATTTTCCATATTGATTTTTTTTACACATACCTTTAATTTAATTATGATTTCCCTGTAATGGTATAACACCGTTAACTCTCATTTTATTCCTCTATAAATATTTATATACACTCATTATGCTGATGAAATTATCCTGCGATTTTTCATGCTAAGCATTTGTGTAGTCAATACTCATCCCATTTTCACTCAAGGTTATTCACATAGATTTATGCATACATTATTTATTTGGAACTTACATTCATGTTTCCCATACTCCTTAATCATTGGGATGAAATTGATTATAGATAACCTTGTATTGTATGATCTATGTATAACACTTAAGCATGTACATGATAAGAATGTAATGGGTGGGCACATAAATATATAGCCCTCTAATTCCTTGGGTAATGGTTTTATCTCATGAGACTCCATGTATGGTGCATAGGTGGTTATCCTAAGAATTATATATTATTATGTCATGGTGCTTAACCTTGACTTTTGCTTATGATACCATGTTTTATGTTGTTTCCGCATTCCCATATTGCCTTAATTTTATCATTATTATCATTATTCAATGTTCAAGTTTATGATCCACATCCATCTTATGTTACATTGATATACCCATTGAATTCCATGTATTAAATTCATCATTTTTTCCTTTGATTATTACCTTGCAGGGATTTTTATCTCACCCATTTCTTATGTATGTCCCAAGGATATCCCGTGTAGTTTTAGAAGATCAAGGATATTTACTGGAATCTTTTGGAGTTTTAGTCTATATATTTGTGTTACTATTTCAAGTTGTTATGGTATGTAACTAATTACCCAAATAAATTAGGCCTAATGATCTTATATGGTTATAGTAAGTGTATCTTTATTCAATAAATCATGAAACAAAGTGTGTGAGAGATATTGGTTGTCATATTTAATGCTTGATCTCACTATGGAGTTGGTGTTCCCATGGTAGTAACACCATTGACTATTATAGTAAATATATCATTCATTTGAGTAATAATTTTTATATAATACATTCTAAAAGTATCAAATTATAATTTTCCCATGTTATACATATATTTTCCAACATTATCAATTACTTCATAGGTATTAGAAATTGTCTTCCACATCGCAAATTCAAAATCACATTCGATACTCGATTGATTTAATATGTACCATGTTCAAAAATCAATATATTCATTGATCTTGAATTATCGTCATACTCATCTTATTTAGTAGCATCCCAATTTTTTTATGAATTTAATAAAGTTTGAAATTTTATATGTAATATTGTAAACTAATATTCATCAAATAGATAATATTTCTTGATTTCCATTATCTATAATTTTCTCCATTGAAATATCATACTCAAATCATTTAAATTCCTTCATTGATTTCATCCATATACACATTTATTTATATATACCATTGAATCAATATTTATATAGAATAACATAATTCTTCAAATATCACTCATTTGACACCAATTTTTGTTTAAAATAACATAAAGATATAAGTGAGGTGAATTATGTACTTTTAAAAATTCTGAAAAAATCAAGTTTAAACACTATTTATAAATTTTAATGTTGTGTAGGGTTTTTTTAATTAAAAAAATATTTAACGGAAATAAAAATAAGATAACATAGAAATGTTTATATTGTTTTGGGTAACAAAGATCCCCAAGTCCACTCCATCTCAATGATCTTGATTATTTTCACTAAACAAATCCTCTTATCTGAAGACCTATACAACTGAGTGTAGGTATATAACACCTTAAAAAAGTAAATTTATTTTATAGGGAACCTCAAAAACCATATCTTAGTATGATCATCTAACACTCCACTAAAATAGATAAGATGACAATTGTTGAAATAGATTTGGAACACAGCTATAGTAGAAACTAAAAAACAAATAATTATCTAGAGTTAAATGTAATATATTAAAATTTATTTTCTTTATAAGAATCAATTATCCAAATTTTTGATAAAATATAATGAAAACACATAGTAATGGTAAGAACAAAATTTTAATATAAGTAGATAAAACATTCATTAGATGATAAATATGTAATTCTCTAAAGTATATCACTGATGATTATTTCAATAAACTATTTAAAAATTATTAAAAATGGATAAAATACCATTAGTATAATTAAACATCATAATATCAAAACATGTTTGTGTCTAAAGTGTGTTATTCAGATAACTAGAAATATTAATTTTAAGAAGATGCAACTCTCGGTATCAAAAAATAATTTTTATTTACTTCATGTCAAACAGATCCATTAAAATTTCGTAATAAAATATTACCATTTAAAACAAAAAATATGTTTGAAATTTGAATTTATACACAGAGAGAAGATTGTGACATCCATTGTAAATATGAATGATTTAATCCATTGAATAAGGGCCTTTGAATTGGTCTTCAAAAAATAATTAAATAGATATTTACATTGATTAAACCTTTGAATAAATCATGGAAAATAATTCATAATTTAAATATCATATATGACTGAGTCAAACGTAGGTATGTACTATAAAGGATAATATTCAAAATTATAGTTGACAACATATAGATATTTTCCAAAGTTGGGTTGATGAACCATACGTTAAGTGTGAAAATGTTTGGTTCACAACAAAAATATGCTTCCCAATCCTAAAATTTAGACTAAAAATAGGGTTCTAAAAGTATTTATCCTTAAAAAAGTAGGGTTCATGATCCTAACTTTAACATCAAACATATATTTATTAATAATGATTCCAAATTTCTATTAAAACCCCAGAATATTTAAAAAAATAAATTTCATTTTAATTAAAACTAAATTTCTTCCATAATAACATAATTGTTCCAATAAACACGATCCTAAAATCCACATAAAGTAATTTCATTTGTAACACAAATGTGGATGGTTTTGAGCATCAATATAAACCTGAATTTACATAGATTGTTGGATCAACAAATTCCCTAACAAAATTATTGGAATAATTTTCTCTTAAATCCATTTTTTATATTTGAAAAATAATTTCTTTGCATTTACCTATTATTTATAGAAAATATAAACATGTTCCTTCTTAATATTAGACTGGGATATAAATTTATCCTTTAAATATCCACTAGCTTAACCATTACTAGGATATTTCATATGAACCTTCTATTTTTGGTTCATTTTCGGTGTATTACTTTCACTAAATTTTACTATAAACATTTATTCTTCTAGAACACACATGGTAATTAATTCATTGATTGACCATTTGTCCTTATACATGTTATAATAGATTTCAAATAGATTGTACTGATGTGATTGAGTATTAATAATATAATATACTAGAAGTTAAACTAATATATCGGCTATAATATTCTTATGTTTATCTATTATATCCCTAATTTGAATAATTTTCTCACACATACATTTCATAGTGGTGAGTCTTATAGAAGAGAACTTCATAATTAATTTTATTATTAATGCTTTTCATGAATAGTTGTACTAGATAACTATAGCCTATAAATAGTCAGGAATAATATTTTTCACATTGACCTAACCATAAGTTCTAACATATAATTTAGTAATTGTGAATATTATATTAAGATGGTTGAACAGATCCCAATATTTATGATGATCTGATTGATTAGATGTAACATCCCAGCCCAATTGACCACTAAACGGGTAGCCAGACCAGTCGTCGCATGAACTCAAGCACGTCTCCCAATACACTATTGTTTACTGGCTTGCATAGAGGATTTCAAGGTAGTTTAGTGTGGGGACTATACCCTTATACTTGGAGTTTCACAATGGTAAAAAAATAGAAAAAATAGCAGGAAACAAAAGATGCAGTACAAAGCAATGTTAAATTAGCAAAAGAAAAAGGTAAGATCAACTTAATATAGAATATTCCCAATGGTATTTTATACAAATAATGAATGATTTATGATGACAAATAATCTAAATAATTAAAAATAAAACATGATTTATAGTATAGGACTCATGTGAAGAAAAGAACTAAAAATCCAAAAGGTGATTTTCTGAGCATCCTAAGCTCCAGCTCAGTCAAGTGATCCTAACTCCTTGGGTATAAGGAAAATTTCACTTTCATGGTCCATAACCTTGAAAACAAGAAGGTCTACTCAGGTACCAATAGTACCTGAGAAGGGTGTGAGATAACATCTCAGTAGGTCATCACCAACGATGTCTATCCCAATCCATTTAATGCAATATAAAATAAAAGAAATGTGCAGCGAAATAGTTAAGAAGTAAATGAAAATAAATATGTCCAAGTAATTTAATCTAAGAAACCTATGATACTAAAATAGACCCTAAAGGATCCCAACACAAGATTTTCAATCTCCTATAACAAGGAAGTTATATTTAATGCACAGATAAACAACACAACCTTTTCATTCATTCATAAGATTCATAACATTCATGGTAAATCCTTATAATCAACCATGTCACAAATTACCATGTCCAATACATACATTTGTATATATCATTTATCTTATGGTGATGATGTATGTCAAATATTTATACCATGAAGGGCTAGATCCCTGGTGCCTAAGAACAAGGCAACCTCCTCGAGTCCCCAAAGCATCTCAATGGAAACTCGGTAAAGGCACTGGTTGGAGTCCTAGGAGAATGTCATAGCAGACATGTCCTACATGAGTCCATGAAATCAGGATCCAAGGGTTATCAAGTCCCATGTCATCCCACATAATCAATACCCAAGGTATGTACTCAACCCAATGTATACACTTCTGTATTCTATATTTATAAAGAGTCGGCCATAGAATCTATAAAATCACTCATTACATAACAATTAATGTTAAATAACATATGAATCTATCAACTCACATATATTCATTTCAATTTAATTCATACAAGTAGTATACCCACTAATTAATTAAATTTCATTACCAAATATTTTTCATGATTATACAAACTCATGTAACCAAATTCGTAAACCTATTATTTACTGAGTTTACCCATTCATTATTCTCAATTTATAAACATTTCATTTAATGAGTACACTAACTCATTTTTCAAATCACCACATTTAAACCTCACCCATGATTTTACCTACTAATCTCTACTTTTTTTAATTAACCCTTTAAAAAATCAAATCAACCAAAATATCCATTATGCGATTTAAGTTCAATATAACCATTTATCCCAAAATAATCAACATAAAAGGGAGAAAACACATCTCCAAACTAGAAAAAAAATTACCATTAGTTATAAATAATATTCTTATAACTAGTAATTTCTAGGAACACACCCCTTGGCTGGTTCAGAAAAGTAAATTAAAACTTAAAGAGGCTAAGTGGCACATCGAATATGAAATAGTTCCATAGACGTTGATAAAGGAAAACAATATTTCCTAATTCCATTAGAGTCCATGTCCTAAAATGCATTATATCACACTATTTCATCTAATAATAGGGAAACTAAAAATAATTAATCCAATCTTGCATTCAATAACTAATCAATAATTTTGGGCTTAGAAGAAATCTCACCTCTATTGGAGGGTTTTTATTAAAAGGTAATGACCTTGATTCTCAAAAAAATCATTTTTCATAATTAATTAGTTCATTATAAAATAAAAATTCAATTTTTCAAATAATTATTAAGAACTACAAGGATTCATTCCTAAATAAAAGGTTCAATGATAGGAATCCTACCTCAAAATCATGCCATATCGAACTACTTTGGCATTCGAGGCCTTTGATGAAGATCATTGCACACTAGCACACACATACACCCTTATATATATTCATATACCCTTTAATATTATGTACACATTCCCATATCCGTTATAGAACATGCACAAGGAATATATTTAAATATATATGCAGCTACGCATGTGTGTGAATTTCCTTGAGATTCCACCAAATGATCTAATTAATCCAAAAGGGGCCCAAAATCATAAAATACTGAAAATTAAATAGTTGAAACCAAAAAGTGGGCGAAAAACCTCACCTCGTATGGTAGGGATATGACAAATTGAACAAATCCAATTCACATTTGGCAATGGATGTTGGAACTCGCATGAAGGGGTCCCGGGAGAGCCAATGCATACCCAAGAACCAAAAGAAAATAAAAAACCAGAACAACTCTTTCCCTATGGTTTCGGTCAAAACAACTCAGGGAAATATAGAGACCAGAAATTAGTCATAAATGTAATGCCCCGACCCCAGTTACCCAAATTTGGTGCATTATTACATAACATTGGCATGATCACAAAAGATCATGTCTTGAAAGACCGATTATCTTAGTAGCCTTAGAAGTAATGGAAACATTCACAAGGTTTACATTACATCGTAAAATAGAAGACTAAAACAACATTGTTTCCCTGGAAAACACTGAGATCCCATAGACTATCCATGCAGGTCTGTCATAATATACTTCTTCGCATACTAGGAAAAATAAAACATAGAAAGGGGTGAGATCAGATGCTCAGTAAGGATAACAATATAGCTGAAACTTTCATAAATAAGCATAAACATTTATGGCAATGTATAAGACTAAAAACCCCCCTTTTAAACATCAACTTCAGTATAATATGGAAAAGATAAAATCAAATAATTCCATTTACTAATTCACATGGATATTCCATATCAATAGATACTTTAAAAATGATGGAATGCATAATTTCAGACTTTATAACCACATAGTCAAGGCCTTGTTCCAAGACTAAAAATATGATTTTGTCAAGGCCTTGTGCCAAGAAACTAGTTTTTCTCTTGAGACCTACCGATGCATCAAATAGCTATAGTGGTCTCCACCTGTCACTGTTTCGCACGGAATCCGGGGATGACCTCCTCGACGGGAGATTCAAACGTTCCGATCGGTTTCTAACGGGTTTGTTCGTAGAACTGGAAACATCCAATGATTCCACATCCGTTTGGACCTACTTTCCAAAGGCAGGCGCTCATTAGCTTGTAGACTAATGAGGCTTAGGAATTTGCATTGGTCGAGAGGATGGGAGGTCGGACTCATCACACCTTTTGAGGGGAATTATTGTCTACTCCGGGACTCTCTTTATAGATTTAAGTTATGTTCGTGAATCCTTATTACATTACCAAGTATAAAATGTGCTTTCCTTTAGTTTTAACAATCAATGATTAAATATGCAAGAAATTTAGATAATCTTTTATATGTATTCGAGGTTCTTCATCAATAGAGAATCATCTATATCTGTTTAGAGATTCTTGGTCAATGGTATCCTTCAAAACATTTATATAAAAGTCTCTTGGTCATTATGATGACCAGGCTGGTTTTAATGCCACTCAGTGGGGCACTTGAAGTTTATCGTCATTCAGAAGGACAGAGATTATTTCAAAGTTAGGATCGAACCCATAAATGGGCTACCTACGTATCCTTTGTTTTGGAAAAGGAATCAGAACCCACGTAGTTCGAGAAATGGAGTATGATGTTTATGATTGATGGCTCAAAGATGAATGTCATAATTAATTTTACACTCTAAGCTCACGTGAGTCATGCTCGGTGTGAGAAACAATAGGTATTAGAAAAATTTAGACAATTGTGCCATGAAAGATGCAATCATAAGAATTTGTTTGGGACTTATGTATGGATGACCGCCCAGATAGATAAAGGTTTAGGATTTACTTTTAGGGAGAAAATCCATGAACAGGGTCCATAAAGTTATATGTGCTTCATGGAGATTTGAATACTCTAATCTTGGGGCTTACTCCTAAGGAGGATGCCCAAGTTAGGAGGGGACTTATGATTGGGTTTTACTCCTGAAAAGGAAACCCAAATCAAAGGTAAATTATGACTGGTTAAGAGAAATTTAAGGGGACTTGGGGCTTACTCCTGAAAAGGAAGCCCAAGGTTATGACTGAGTCTTATTCCTGAAAAGGAGACCCAGGATAGGGATTAAGGTTTGGGGCTTACTCCTGAGGAGGATGCCCATATTTGAGGTTGGGGCTTATTCTTAAGAAAGATGCCCAGATTAAAGGACTTGATTGGGGCTTACTCCTGAGGAGGATGCCCAAGATTTGGAACTTTAAGAATTTGGGGCTTACTCCTGAGGAAGATGCCCAGATTAAAAGTTTTATAACTGGGGATTATTCCTGAAAAGGAGACCCAGGTTAAGATTCTCTCATCTTAAAGTATGAGGTTGAATGAATGAACTCTCCGTATTTTAGTGACATAAGGATATTTAAATCACTAGACTTTGAGAGAGATTCCACAGAATTCCTTTCAGATAAGAAAGTCAAATCAAGAAATCATGCCATAAATGGATTTGAAGAGTGTCTTGAAGACTGAATCTTGAAAAGGAAAGGTGAAATGGCTTAAGAGGGGTCAAAATGGGCAAGATGGGCACCCAAAAAGATAGGGGCGCGCAAGTCTTGCAAGGCGCGCAAGTCTTCCGTGGGCGCGCAAGTGTTGGCCGCGCAGGTATACCTGCGCGACACATAGTGTACTTGCGCGATTTTCAACCAACAATCAAATACTTGAGCGACTCTCTTTAAAACCCTTTAGAATGTTCTCGAGGTTCTTCCAGAAAAGGGACGCGCAAGTTATATTAAAGGAAATAAGTCGGCGCGTAAGTGTTTGATAAGTTTCAACACTTAGGCCTTCCTTCTTCTCTTTAGATCTTCCGTTCTAGGTAAGAAATTATCTTAGAAGTGTTCCGGAAGCTTTGAGAAGAGACTTGGGCGTCGGGAGCTTCAATATGAGTTTCTGGAAAAAGATCCTCTCAAATGGGGGGCCCACAGGGTCTATTTATAGGCAAAAGAAGACCCTGGGCGGTTACCGGGCGGTTACCAGGCGGTTATCACTTAGGTCGCGCAAGTCACTTGCACGACCATAAGGCGTCGCGCAAGTACTTGCACGACCACTAGGCGGCGCGCAAGTGTACTTGCGCGACCATGAGGGAACTTGCGCGACCTATGGGAAATGTTCTCCTTGTTCATACCTTTGTCGATTTTTGATGTTTCTTCAAAGGATGAATCACTTTTTGCTTAGATATTCCCCTTTTCCGATCATTATATTCTATGACGAAATGGAGTGTCAACAAAAGTCCCCCCTCAGAGTTGGATCCGGAGAGAAATGAGGATTTGACTCTGAGGAAATCAATGACATCCAAAGGAAAAGGTGGTTTCCAAGTCTTCAGTGCGCAGAAGGCAGCGCGCAAGTGTGCTGGAACTTGACTTTTATTCAGAGTTCCTTTGTCTTTTGTGGGCAGTTTAAAGTCATGCATGCCAGACATAAAGAGGCTAATGTTTAAGGTCGAAATAGCTTTGACCGAAATGGATTAGAATTGACACAATTCCTTGAAAGTTCATCTGAAAACATACTACCATACTCAAGTATGAGGGAAAATATGTAAACTATGGCTTGAGAATATTTGAATCTGAGTAATGATATGAAAAAGAGCTAAAAGGCATTATAAGAAGTAGTTTCCAAGAATGAAGTTACTATTATTTAACAAAACCCGTTAGGGGGTTGAAATATGCAGGGCCACCTATGGGCATTGGCTGCATGGTCAAATAAATAGCATCTTTTGGCTGACAAGTCTGTTATGTGGACTGTTTATGCAAGGCCACCTATGGGCACGTGCTGCATAGTCAGGAAAAAGAACTCCCAGAAATTTACTTTCCTAGTGCTAAAAGCCAGTGAAAGTTTATGGAGATTCAAATTTTCTAAAGTATAGAGTTTGTTGTATGGAAAGAGGTACTTGAATATGGAGAAGATATTTCCGAAAAAGAATATCGAAGAACTGGATGAATATCACTCCTACGAAGGTCTGACCCAAACGTAGGGAAGAAGAATAAACCATAGACTAGAATACTTTCAGATCATGAAAAAGGATATGGGACAAATATGTTAAGGATGGCTATTTTTTGCGGATCCCTACATACTGTCATTTAAGACAAATAAGGACAAAAGTGGCATTCTTCCCAAGAATGAAGTTACTATTATTTAACAAAACCCGTTAGGGGGTTGAAATATGCAGGGCCACCTATGGGCATTGGCTGCATGGTCAAATGAATAGCATCTTTTGGCTGACAAGTCTGTTATGTGGACTGTTTATGCAAGGCCACTTATGGGCACGTGCTACATAGTCAGGCAAAAGAATTCTCAGAAGTTTGACATTTTTGTGACTAGAAGTCATGAAAAGGGTTATGAAGATCTGAAAATATTTAAGGTTAGGATTATAACACATAAAGATGGGTATTTTCCAATGTATATAGAGATACATAGGTCAATGAAAACCATAATCATGTTGTGGCTGGGTCCTGAATTGAAACTTGGACTTCACTACGTATCTCATAAGAATGAGAATCAAGCCATACGTAGTTCTTGAAATGCAGTTTAACGTCGTGGAGGACGAAAGTATGAGTGATCTTAGTTTAGGGTCATAGAATTCGGACCATAATAATGAATACACAGTGTGTGTTTTCATGAGGACTTTTCAGCCAAGGGACTAAAAGTGAAATTTGGGGTTAGGACCAAAAGACTTGGGACTGGATTCGAGGGACACTCGAATGTTCCTACGTATCCCATAAGGATGGGAATCAAGTCCACTTAGTTCTAGAACTACCCTTTGTACAAATTTGGTTCGTACATGTGAAGGGTGAAAGGGGACTTTAGTGCAATGATGGTTTAACCTGAGATAAAAAGTTTAGGCATTACCATGTATGCACGTAGTCTTTTGAAAATGAAACATGGTTTTTAAAAAAAAATCAATGTCAATAATGGTTGCTTCTAAAATGAGGAAATCAAAGAATATTATAGTTTATTGTCGTACCGGACAAAAGTGTTGTATAGTTTAACGTCATATAACAAGGATGAAAGTGAATCAATGTAAAGATATTGATTCCAGGGGCGGTTTCACAAATCAACATCATATGAGGTTGTGGTGAACCGATGTGAAGAGATTGTTTTTGGGCTTGAACCCTGGGAGGTTGCCTACATACCCAGCCTGGAGGGCGAGGATCAAAGTCCGTGTAGTTCAATTAAAGAATGAATTAATGATCAAGTTGTTCTTTTGGACAATGATCTAATAAAAAATAATGTTGGGACTTCCACATGGTTAGTGGCCCAAAGGGAATGTTATGGTTGATGTTCGCTCTAAGCTCACATGAGTCATACTCGGTGTGAGAAACAAGAGGTAATAACAACCTTAACGATGTACAGATTAATGTCATGTAGGACATAAAAAAAAGGGACTATGCAGTTTAAAGTCTTGCAGTTAGGACTATTGGTGTTGCACAGTTTAGTGTCATGTAGCAGGGACAAAATACAGTTTAACGTCATGTAGGACCTATCGAGGATTTTCTGTACAGTTTAGTGTCATGTAGTTAGGATGATGGGGATAAAATAGTTTAACGTCATATTGGACGAAAGGGGGACTGTGCAGTTTAATGTCATGCCGTGAGGGCAAAATAACACACCATTTATGTCATGTTGGAGGAAAGTGTGAATAGTTTAAGGTCATATGCATGGATCGTGGATGGTGCAGTTTAATGTCATGCTGGACCTTTGATGATTATATAATTTAACGTCTTTTCGGACATGAGGGACTTTTATACAGTTTAGCGTCATGTAGTTTAGGACGTCACAGTTTAACGTCTTGCTGGACATAAGGGATTTGCAAATAGTTTATGGTCATATACATGGACCAGGGATGATGCAGTTTAAGGTCATGCTGGACGGTTTAGGGAACTTTTTCACAGTTTAATTTCATGTGGGACGAAGTTGCCGTTTAAAGTCATACTGGACCATTGCTGTATAGTTTAACGTCATATAGAAAGGGCGAACTGGTGTTGTACAGTTTAAAGTCATGTAGCTAGGACTAAGGTGAACCAATATGAGGATATCAGTTCTGGGGACTTTTTACAGTTTAACGTCATGCTGGACGATGAAAGTTCCACACAGTTTAATGTCATGTTGCTAGGACACAATATAGTTTAACGTCATCTCGGACAATTTATAGTTTAATGTCATCTCGGACATTGAAGGTGACACAGTTTAATGTCATGTTGGACGAAGTTGCAGTTTAAGGTCATACTGGACCAATGCTGTATGAACCAATTGTAAGAGTCTTGGTTCTGGGAACAATATTTTGTGTTTATACAAAATACTTCTTCATAAATCTGGCATTAGTTGGAGTCGTGATGTGTTCTCCATCCATTGAGATCAGAGAATACGCTCCATTAGAGTAGACCTTATGTATTGAATAAGGTCCTTCCCATTTTGGTTCAAGCTTGGGAGGCTTCTTTCCTGGTATCATTGGTGCTCTGAGAACCAACACCAATTCTCCCTGAATGAATGAATGAAGACGAACTTTTTTGTTAAAAGCTCGTGCTATCCGATTCTGATAGATTTCCAAGTGGTGCAAAGTGCACAATCTTTTCTCATCTAACTGTTCCAATTCATTAAACCGCTTTTGGGATTGCTCATCTATTGATAACTGATCACAAATGGCTATTCTGAGTGAGGGAAATTGAACTTCAATTGGCAAGACTGCTTCTGTTCCATATACCAATGAATATGGAGTAGACCGCGTTGCATTGCGAGTGGTAGTCCGATAAGCCCATAAAGCATGAAAGAGTTTATCAGGCCATGACCTCTTATCTTTATCCACCATCTTTTGCAGTATATTTGAAAGAGTCTTGTTGAAGGCCTCTATCTGGCCATTAGCCGCTGCATGATATCGAGATGAATGGTTGGACTTAATGTTGTATTCTTGATACAATTTCCTTACCTCAGAAGAATAGAAGTTGGTGCCGTTGTCCGTCAATATGGTATGAGGGACACCAAATCTAGTAATGATGTTAGACTTGATGAAGCTAACAATGCATTTAGAACTGACTTCTTTGAGAGGTACTGCCTCTGCCCATTTGGAAAAGAAATCAGTAGCAGTAAGAATGTACTTAAACTGCTTGGCCGTAGCTGAAGGGTAAGGTCCCACCACATCCATTCCCCATGTGGAAAATGGCCATGAGTATTTAGCTGTATGAAGCAACTCTGGAGGTTGATGAATGAAGTTGGCATATACTTGGCATGAATGACACTTCTTTGTGAAATTAACACAATCTTGTATCATTGAAGGCCAGAAGTATCCAAGCCTTCGAATTTGATCAGACAATCTATGTCCAGACTGGTGGGCACCACAGACTCCCGCATGCACTTCTTTTATGACAGCCATTGTCTCTTCACAATCAATACATCTGAAGAGAACTCCATCAAAACCATGTTTGTAGAGAATTTTCTCGAGGTGGTTTGGACCATCATAAAGAGTAAAATTGACCACACGTCGCCGAATTTGTTCATTCTCGGCTCTATCAGGTGGAAGTGTTCCATTTTGAAGGTATTCCTTGATAGGTGACATCCATCCTGTAGTATGACCATACGGTTCAGGAATGGGACTAATTTCATTAATTTCCTCTGTTCTGACTTGAACATAAGGTGAAATTGCATGACGGTGGGCAATAAAGATGGTTGTCTCGTCCCGATTTGGATCTGCTAAAGTTGTGGCTATATTAGCTAGTGCATCAGCTTGAGCATTTTGTGATCTTGGGACATAAGAAAATGTCGGTTCTGAAGGGAATTCCGACATTAACTCTCTGACGTAATCATACAAATGGATTAATTCTTCTTTTGTGATGGCATAATCCCCATTGACTTGTTTGATTACCAGGTCTGAATCTCCTTTCACCTTTAAGTGATTCACTTGTGCTTGAAGTGCTAACTCCAAGCCTGTAATGAGAGCTTGGTATTCAGCTTCATTATTGGTACCACCTTCCCACAACAAAAAGGAATAAGGTAACACTGCCTTATCTGGAGAAATGAGCACAATTCCTAAACAAACTTTGTGGAATTTAGGATTTTCCATTTTCTTCCCTGTTGGACTTCTAGAAGCACCATCAAAATACATTTCCCATGTTTGAGGACTCTCTTGAATAGAGAAAACTTCCTCATCAGGGAGTTCGATATCTGAATACGTGTCTTCCACTGAAGGATGTTCAGCCAGGAAATCAGCCAGAGCTTGGCCCTTAATTGCCTTTTGAGACACATACTGGATGTCGAACTGCTGTAGAATAACCGCCCACCTTTCCAGACGTCCTGTAAGCATTAGACGACTAAGGATGAATTTGAGTGGATTATTACGAGATACCAATTGGACCTCGTGATGTTGCAGGTAGTGTCTCAGTTTCTGAACTGCAAAGATTAATGCTAGGCAGCACTTTTCAATACTCGAATACAGGGTTTCCGCTTCAAGCATAGTTCTACTGAGATAGTAGAGACTATTTTCATTCCCAGCATCATTCTTTTGAGCGAGAAAGGAACCCAATGATCGCTCTAAAGCTGTCACATAGAGGATAAGAGGCCTACCCTCAACAGGTGGCATGAGTACTAGTGGACTCAAGAGGTATTTCTTGAGAACATCAAATGCTTCTTGACATTCTTCAGTCCACTGGTAAGTAACTCCTTTCTTCAATAATTTGGTAAAGGGTAAACTTTTGCCTGCCAAATTGGCGATGAAACGCCGAATATAGGCTAAGTGTCCTTGAAGTCCTCTTAATTCTTTCAAATTCTGAGGAGGTGACATACCAAGGATTGATTTGGTCTTCTCAGGATCGACTTCAATACCACGATGGCGTACAACAAAGCTGAGGAATTTTCTGAGGTTACCCCAAAAGCACATTTTAAGGGGTTCATCTTCAAATTATGTTGTCGAAGCTTGTGGAATACGACTTCCAAATCAGCCAAGTGATCAAAACGTTGTTTGGATTTAACCACCAAATCATCTACATAGCATTCAACAAACTTCCCTAAAAAAGGTTTGAAGATACGATGCATGGCGCGTTGATATGTTGCACCTGCATTCTTTAAACCAAAGGGCATCACCCGATAACAAAACACACCTTGAGGAGCTCTGAAGGCTGTATATTCCTCATCTTCTGGGGCCATTTGGATCTGATTATATCCAGAATATCCATCCATGAAAGAAAGTACTTCATAGCCAGCCGTCGCATCAATTAAGAGTTCTGTAATCGGAACTGGGAAATCATCTTTAGGACAATACCGATTAAGATCTCTGAAATCGATGCAAACCCTAATTTGTCCGTTCTTCTTCTTTACAGGGACAATATTAGCCAACCACTTGGGATATTGAACTTCTCTAACGAAGTTAGCTTTGATAAGCTTATCCACTTCAGCCTCGATTTTGGCAGCATAGGTTGGGTGTGTTCTTCTCGCGGCTTGCTTGAATCCTCAATGTTCTTTTGGAAAACCCAAATGATGGGTGGCAACATCAGGATCAAGGCCAGGCATCTCTGTATAATTCCAAGCAAAAATATCTTTATTTTGCTTTAAAAAATAAATATACATCTCTTGCTCTTCAAGGGTCATGGCCGCACTAATTAAAGTGGGGCGTGGATCTTTCTCTGTACCCAGATTTACTTCTCTGAGTTCATCCACAGTGGTAGAGATACCCTCTTCAAATGGTGGAGGAGAATTTCTAAGATCTTCCTCTTCCTCTTCATCATGTGTTATTTCTTCCGTTTCTACTTGCAAAGTAGATGAAAAAACGAAATTCTCATGATCATAAGAGATGTCAAAATTTTCACATTTTGAAGAAGAAGCTTCCATTTCCTACCTTATTGATGATAAAGGGTCTTCTTTGGGAAATAAAGAGGAGATGATGGATTGAGAATCGACATCAATATTCACCTCTGGTGTTTCTATAACTTCTTATGGCCTGATTAGAGAAGTATAGACTTGTTGGATTTCAGCAGACGAAATGAAAACGTCACCACTTATGCTTTCATCACTGCTTGGTAAGTTACCAATTTCTCCCATGTTGTCTGGCTCGATAGCCGTAATTGACATTATGGATCTTTCCACAAGAGTATTTTGATTTGGGCCTGTTTTGTCAATTTGACTAATAGGTAACACATAATCTGTACTCACATGTGAAAATGGGTTTATTGGAATTTTTTCCAAACCATATGGAGCATTAACTTTGGTAATTTCCTTCATTGTAGATTTTTCTCTTCCCTTCATTGATAAAATTCCACCTCAATGTATTGAGACTCACATGTCTTGAACGGGGCCTTATCACCATACAATGTTCCATCTTGACCATCGAAACAGTATTTGAGACATTGATGGTATGATGACGGAATAGTTGCATGCTGATGTAGCCAGGGTCTTCCAAGCAAGATATTGAAAGCTGAGTCTTGATCAACAATCATGAAATCCGAATTGGAAACAAGATCTCGAAACTGAGTTCTGAGCGTAACTTCTCCCAGTGGTTCTTGTTCATTTTTATCATATCCTTGCAACATCATGGTAGAAGGAGATAAATCAGATTCCGTGAGGCCCAATCGACGAAGTGTGCGAATGGGCATGAGGTTGACTCCTGAACCATTGTCAATGAAAGCTCTTCGAACATCTATACCATTGACTTTGCCAGATAAGTACAAAGGTTTTATGTGCCCATGCACAACATCATCTTCATATTTATCAGTAAAAGATATCACTGCATGGCATTCTGTAGGATTATTCTCTATGTGATAGATTTCAGCTGTAGCAATTTCAGCTTCAAACTCCTGAGGACTTGACAAAGCTTCGATGAGTGCTTCCCGAAGATCTCTTGACAGATTCAAAGCATCCAAAATTGATAACTTGGCTGGTACTTGGGCCAAGTGTTTCAATATATCATATTTTTTATCTAGAGGTCTGCGTTTCCCAATAGGAATATGTGGTTTAGCAGGTACCTTGGAAGCAGATGCTTTGGAAGATGATGCATCTTGTATTGAAGTTGGAAACATCCTTGGTTTTGGAAAATTAGACTGATTAGATCCATTTACTTGCTATGATAAAGAAGATGGAACTTTTAATCGGTCTTCCAAAATAACTGTGCCGAAACTGTGTTGGCCATTGGTAGAAGAACTTGCTTGTTCTTTTTGAGCTCGTTGAAGGGCTCTACCACGAGTTTCTACTGCATATACAGTGCTAGCAGGGGTAGAATTAGAGTAGTGGCTTCGGAAAGATCCACGTCTTCCCCTATATCCTGAACCTCTAGAACTTCCTCGGGTTCCCTTATTTGATACAGGGAATTAAGGTTCATCAAGACTGGAATATGAATCTGTTAATTGAATCATATTAACAGAACCAAAGATTAATTCTTCGTCTGATAAAGACTCTGCCTGGTTAGCCTGTTTAGGCTGTGCCTTTTGGTGGGACGGTGCCCGTGGCTTTGAAGTAGATGGCATGAAATCTGCCAGAGTCAAAGACAATTTAGGCTTTGATACATACTCATATTCTCCTGATTCCTCTTTCTTCTTTGAATTGAGCTGCCGTTTTGAGGATTTGTCTTTTGATGGAGGCTTTACTGCAGCTTTTGTAGGAGACACAATTGGCTTCTTCAATTGTGTTCGCAAAATGGAATGGGTCCGATTGATTGTCTTTCTGACCATCCAATCATCATATTTTTTCGCAGGTTTTCTTTTGACTTCCTGCCACTCGCCTCCTTCCTCTGGATCTGTAGCGGTAATACACGCTACATGAGCTGAAGAACCCATAAATTTGACTTGTCCCAAGTCGACCATCTTTTGCAGGAGGTCTTTAAAGACAAAACACTCCTGGATGGGATGCCCCAACATTTGATGAAAGGGACAATAATTGGGACGGTCTTCATCTCCTTCCTTGTTTGGCCTCTTCGGCACTGGTAATTGAACCAAATTATTTTCCAGAGCTGAAATGAAGTAACCAGGAACTTGCTCACTTCGGAAAGAGTATGTTTTACTCTTCATATCCTCAAATTGTTTTCGTCGTTGATCTTTTTGATCATTTGGACGAAACAGCCTTTGTTGTTGGCGTTCAGGAGGTGGAGTCCTTCGAGAAGATGAAGGTTTTGAAGTAGAAATAAGTACAGGTTCCTGTTTAAGCATAACTGTAGCAGTTTCTGCTTTACCCATTCTTCTTCCTGGAGCTGATGGAATTACACGAGATTTAACCTTAGCCTGTATAAGGGAATCTTCAATCTGTTGAGCGATTGAAGTAAGGTCTCGAAACCCTCCTGTGTATTTCACAGGGATCAATGGCATGCGTAATTCGTCACGCAAATTTGCCACACAGATTGGAAATAATTCCTCCTGAGGGAGTGCTAAACTCAAGGAATACGTTAATCCCTTCCAACGAGCAATGAAATCAAAGACTCTTTCATTCTCCCTTTCCTTGCAGTTTGTAAGATCGAAAACTATTGTTTTTGGAAAAGTTGAGCTAAACTGAAGAAGGAATTTTTGACGAAGATCCTCCCATCCGATGACTGACCGGGATTGCAAGCTTGTATACCAGACAAAAGCTGGTCCTTGCAAGGTTCGCACGAAGCATCTGAGTTTCACTGCTTCTTGCTGCTCTGGAGTTCCCATCATAGGATCACAACAAGACACGTAATGCGTCAAATGTTGTTCAGGGTCGCCTGATCCATTGAAAGTAGGGAAAATAGGGTTTCCAAAACTGGATGGAGGAGAAATTGAATATACCCATTCAGGGTAAACTTTCTTTTCAGGTTGAACTTGCGCCCGTTTCCCTTTCATAGTTTCTAACCGAGCTGTTAATGACTCAATAGTAGTTATTAACTTTTGAGAAACGTCAGGTTGAACTTGGTTTTGGGTAGGTGCAATGAATGGAGCTTGGACAGACGTGGTGGTTGGTGTTGCAACTGATGGTAGTGCTTCCAACCGTTGTTGCGTTTGACCCATAGGATTAGACCTCTCTGGGTGTACTGATAAAGGAGGATATTCTTGATCCATCTCAGTAGTTACAACAAATTCCTTCGGCTGTCGGACTTCAGAATTCTTAAGAAGAAGACTACTCTGAAGTAGTTCTGCATTCAACCTTCTTAATTCTTTCATTTCTTCCTCCTGTTGTGCAAACCTTTGCTCTAATGAGAGCGATTGACCTCCTTCAGAGGAAGGGTGAGAAGTAACCTGATTCTTTCCTTTCCCCTTATTGGATCCTTTTCGGAGAGGGGGAAGTGGGTTACTTGAAGGAATACCCAGATTTTGGGTAAGCCTTTGATTACGTGTGCGCACACCTTCTTCATTTAGGTCTGTGTGTGCAACTTCTTGAGTAGGAACCTCTTCGTCTGATCCCTCTGATTGAGCCTCATCTGGTGAATCAGCAGCAACGGCATTGATGACATTAATGGATGCATATTTCATGGAATCCTTTCTATTAGAATTTCTGTGATATCGTCTCCTTCCATGTCCATGATGAGACATGGAATTCCGTTGACTTGATCCCTCAGGAATTTCTTGGAGAACCGTCACTTGGAGAGAATCTCCTGACAGCTTGGCTCTTCGTTCCTCTTGAGGCTTATTCCCTAATCGAGAGAATACTGACTTTCTCTGAGGGAGGGATTGAGGATTTGAAAAAGTCCCCAGTCCTGCTGCTTCCGCTCAACTCCTCGAATTACATTTGTTGACTCAGAGGGTTGGGTTAGAGAAGTCCCCAGTCTAGCAAGCTGGGGTGTCTCTTGACATGCTATGTCTGAGATCTTCTTGAAATCTCTCTTGATCTTGCGAATCTTAGTTCGGAAATTAGCTGGATGAATTAACCTGTATCCACTTTTATCACCTGGTTCAACAGACCGTTGGATGATTTCCGAAACTTCTGTCATTTGATGACGTGTTTGCTCCAGACGAGAGGCTTGTGCAATATTTTCGCCTGCTTGATATAGGATCAATTCAACAACTTGTTCTCTATATACTTGATTTTGAGAGGAACTAGTTGAAGCTTGTTCTTGAGCAAGCTTTTGATTATGAACAAAGCCCATTGACTGTGGCCGACCATGGGTAATAACATTGCATGAGACCATTTTCGGCGGGCTTTGCTGACCAGAAAGAACTGTGAAATGTAGTGCTCCGTGAACACCCCATCCTCTAATATGAACATCAGATGGAGCATTGGGAATTAACTGACGCAATTTTCTTAGTGCGCCAAGGCATGAACGTTGAAGGGTTCTCTGTTGCTTTTCAGCCTTTGGATACCGAGAGACTGATAGAGATGCCAAATCAATCTGGCATTGTAACCCTTCTATTATCTTAAGATGATTTTCATATTCATCGTAAGATAATACCGTCTTCTTTAATTGAAAAAGAGTTTTCCATATGTTGAGACGAATATCATGGATTCCATCATCCGTCAACATCTTTGGAATGTCGTACTGGGAGTCAGCCAAAGGCCAAAACATGACTGGTACTTCACCTTTTGCCAGTTTTTTCCTCATGTTCAGCATTTCCTCTTTATCATTAAATGAAGATTCTTCTACCTGTTTGGACCAGAGTTGGTGTTTCCCTGTTGCTTCATCGGATTCAACAAGATTGGTAGAGAAATCACTATTCATGCTGGAAGATGAATGACCCAGGGATGGTTCGGAGAATAACCTGAACCCCAGACAATCTTCTGATGGAGAAAGAGTTTCACCTGCCGATAGTAAAGCATCAGACATGACTAGTTTTACGTTTTCAAGTGCCTCGAGATAGGAGGGCTTTCTCGTCACTACATTGCCTTCTGAAGAATTTTCGAGACAACGTGAATCACTACTGCGGAGAGGACTTTCGCAGTGAAGTTCATAACCATGAGGAGGACCGTCATGATGGGTTATAGCAAAAGATGAAATCTCTTGCTCCTTGGTCTTCTGACCACACAGAGGGTTCCTGTGGCTCTCATCTGAAGAAGAAACTTCAAGATTGACCGAATTTTCATGAAGCAAGTCTTCATGAGGAAGTGTCTGTTGAAGACCTTCAGAATTAATGTTCCCGTTATTGGGAACTGAGGGAGTAGAATCTTGAATTCCAAAAGATAAATGTCTGAGGGCTTCAAGAACTCCAGCATCGAGCAAGGCCTTGTTGCAGATTGGCCTTTGATCTCATGACTGTGCTGGGCGGATCTTTTTCTTAGATGCCTTCTTACTCGCTTTAGAAACCACTTGATGACGAAAGTGATTGCTCTGAGCAGGTGTATGTGCCTGATCAGGAAAGATGGTCAGGTTAGGCTGACGATCTCCACTCAAATCAGGTGTATGTGCCTGACTTGGTTGTCCATATGATATGGGGGAGTATGCCCCATAACCCTCTTGGACTGGAACAGATGTGTGTGTCTGTTCCGGAGTGAATCGTTGATGTTTCACTCCATTGCTAGGGATAGATTTACGTGTCTGTCCCAGAGATGACGCTGAAGCTGTTATGATATCCTGGCAAGCATCCATAATATGAGCAGGAATTTGCTTCTGCTCTTTCACCATTGAAAAAATATGTTTGGTGACTTCAGCCGCCGGAACGGGGATATACGTCCATTCCGGGATTGGAGTAGGTGTATGTGCCTGCTCTTATCCTCCTTTTCCTGTCAGTGAATCCGGACAGTACTCAAGTGTGGAGGCAGAGAGTTGAGTCTGCCTCCTGTTTGTCGTCGGGACTTTCCGACTGACTTCTCCGGGCGCTACCAAGCGAGACTGTTGGTAGGCCTGATTAGTATTAGAAGGTGTATGTGCCTGCTGATTACACTTCGCCAAACGCGGTTAACGAGATCCATCATATGTAGTCAGACGAGCCTGATGACTAACTGATGATGTATAATCAGGTGTATGTTCCTGCCTATGGTACTCCGCCGGAATTTCCTGGCGGGATAGGCTTGATGCTATCAGACGAGTCTGCTGGATAGCGGAATTAAAACGAACAGGTGTGTATGCCTGCTCATTGTTTGCCACCAAGTTAGGTTGGTGGACTTCTCCGGAGATGGTAGGGATGACAACCTGCTTATTATTAACCGGATTCCGTCTCTGGCGGTTCATCTTGCCTGCTCGGGTTCGAGGAACCTGAGCTGAATTCCTGGAGTCGGTACCCTCATCATGTTGAGGGCGCACTACCGCACAAGTCTGGCGGCGATTGTTGATGGGAGCCCTTGAGAAGGACTCCTGTCTTTTTGAATTAAGGTCCTGCGGGACCTGCTCATTAACTTCCTCAGAGTAAGGGAGTGAATGGAAATTGCGTTCCGGGGATAACGACCCGAAATGGTTGGAGACGGTAGTCAGCACCGCCTGCTTCTTGATTGCTGGTCGTCGTTGTCCGGACGACCAGGTAGAGTTGTTAACTTGGAGGGCTTGACGAGCGGCCTCCAGAGTTGGGATAGTACCGTTGCGACGGTACTCCTTAACCAGTGCATTAGAAACACAGCGTTGAAGATGCTGAGTTGGTGATGTCATCCTCAGAGCGGATGACGTTCCAGCAGGAGTAGCAGCATTGGTTTTCATAGCAGCAGACCTCACAGTAGAGGTGTTCACAGCAGCAGTATTCACAGGGGTGAATTTAGGGAAATCCATTTTTGCAGAAGATCTTGAGAATAAAGTGCCTGTTCCATGTAACAGACATAATCAAGATGAATCCGGCCACTGCATCTTTTGGATGAGCACATGTCAATGATTGCTTTGTTGGCCCAAGGGGCCTAACAAATAAGAAGAACATCACTTTCACTTGGTTAAGGATTCACGTCGGGTTCACCATTTTTGTTTCGCACGGAATCTGGGGATGACCTCCTCGACGGGAGATTCAAGCATTTTGATCGGTTTCTAACGGGTTTGTTCGTAGAACTGGAAACATCCAATGATTCCACATCCGTTTGGACCTACTTTCCAAAGGCAGGCGCTCATTAGCTTGTGGACTAATGAGGCTTAGGAATTTGCATTGGTCGAGAGGATGGGAGGTCGGACTCATCACACCTTTTTGAGGGGAATTATTGTCTACTCTGGGACTCTCTTTATAGATTTAAGTTATGTTCGTGAATCCTTATTACATTACCAAGTATAAAATGTTCTTTCCTTTAGTCTTAACAATCAATGATTAAATATGCAAGAAATTTAGAGAATCTTTTATATGTATTCGAGGTTCTTCATCAATAGAGAATCATCTATATCTGTTTAGAGATTCTTGGTCAATGGTATCCTTCAAAACATTTATATAAAAGTCTCTTGGTCATTATGATGACCAGGCTGGTTTCAAAGCCACTCAGTGGGGCACTTGAAGTTTATCGTCATTCAGAAGGACAGAGATTATTTCAAAGTTAAGATCGAACCCATAAATGGGCTACCTACGTATCCTTTGTTTTGGAAAAGGAATCAGAACCCACGTAGTTCGAGAAATGGAGTATGATGTTTATGATTGATGGCTCAAAGATGAATGTCATAATTACTTTTACACTCTAAGCTCACGTGAGTCATGCTCGGTGTGAGAAACAAGTGGTATTAGTAAAATTTAGACAATTGTGCCATGAAATATGCAATCATAAGAATTTGTTTGGGACTTATGTATGGATGACTGCCCAGATAGATGAAGGTTTAGGATTTACTTTTAGGGAGAAAATCCATGAACAGGGTCCATAAAGTTATATGTGCTTCATGGAGATTTGAATACTCTAATCTTGGGGCTTACTCCTAAGGAGGATGCCCAAGTTAGGAGGGGACTTATGATTGGGTTTTAATCCTGAAAAGGAAACCCAAATCAAAGGTAAATTATGACTGGTTAAGAGAAATTTAAGGGGACTTGGGGCTTACTCCTGAAAAGGAAGCCCAAGGTTATGACTGAGTCTTATTCCTGAAAAGGAGACCCAGGTTAGGGATTAAGGTTTGGGGCTTACTCCTGAGGAGGATGCCCATATTTGAGGTTGGGGCTTATTCTTAAGAAAGATGCCCAGATTAAAGGACTTGATTGGGGCTTACTCCTGAGGAGGATGCCCAAGATTGGGGACTTTAAGAATTTGGGGCTTACTCCTGAGAAAGATGCCCAGATTAAAAGTTTTATAACTGGGGATTATTCCTGAAAAGGAGACCCAGGTTAAGATTCTCTCATCTTAAAGGATGAGGTTGAATGAATGAACTCTCCTTATTTTAGTGACATAAGGATATTTAAATCACTAGACTTTGAGAGAGATTCCACAGAATTCCTTTCAGATAAGAAAGTCAAATCAAGAAATCATGCCATAAATGGCTTTGAAGAGTGTCTTGAAGACTGAATCTTGAAAAGGAAAGGTGAAATGGCTTAAGAGGGGTAAAAATGGGCAAGATGGGCACCCAAAAAGATAGGGGCGCGCAAGTCTTGCAAGGCACGCAAGTCTTCCGTGGGCGCGCAAGTGTTGGCCGCGCAGGTATACCTACGCGACACATAGTGTACTTGCGCGATTTTCAACCAACAATCAAATACTTGAGCGACTCTTTTTAAAACCCTTTAGAATGTTCTCGAGGTTCTTCCAGAAAACGGACGCGCAAGTTATATTAAAGGAAATAAGTCGGTACGCAAGTGTTTGATAAGTTTCAACACTTAGGCCTTCCTTCTTCTCTTTAGATCATCCGTTCTAGGTAAGAAATTACCTTAGAAGTGTTCCGGAATCTTTGAGAAGAGACTTGGGCGTCGGGAGCTTCAATCTGAGTTTCTGGAAAAAGATCCTCTCGAATGGGGGGCCCACAAGGTCTATTTATAGGCAAAAGAAGACCCTGGGCGGTTACCGGGCGGTTATCACTTAGGTCGCGCAAGTCACTTGCACGACCATAAGGAGTCGCGCAAGTACTTGCACGACCACTAGGCGGCGCGCAAGTGTACTTGCGTGACCATGAGGGAACTTGCGCGACCTATGGGCAATGTTCTCCTTGTTCATCCCTTTGTTGATTTTTGATGTTTCTTCAAAGGATGAATCACTTTTTTCTTAGATATTCCCCTTTTCCAATCTTTATATTCTGTGATGAAAAGGAGTGTCAACAGTCACATACTATGTTCAATGCATTCCTCATATTAAAAGGTTTAAACATAACATAAAAATTCGTATTAAAACTTCCATATAAAATGTCAATAATTTATCCATAAACCTTGAAGGGTGTATAAATAACACATCCACAGTCAATCATATCACAGAACTTTCAATACAATATGGAAGTTTGGTATTATAATAAATCAACTTCAAATAAGCTCATAATCCATCAAAGGATGTTGACATAGATGAAATCAAAACCTTTTTAATAGAAATATCTCTTTCTATTTTGAACTAATTTAAGAAAAAAAATTATTTTAAAAATATTCTTATAAGATTGTAAGGGAAGCTTCAACGATGTTATAATGTCGGAAAATAGTTCCACCCACCATATAAGTTAAAAACATCCTTACCTTAAATTTGTCGAAAAGGTCAAAAAGTACCTTGTTTGGAAAACGATAGAAATATTCCTTTCAAACCATTTTATAAAAAGTAAAACAAGGGTATAAATGACTTTAAACCATATTCTAATAAATATTAAAAATGTTTTTGAATACATTTTTAAGAAACATGTATGTGGATGATAAAGAGGTCCCAGTAGATACATAAAATAAAACAACCTCGGATAATAAAGAGATTGTGAAATTAACCATTACCTTGTGATTTTTCTTGGTAGAGGTTAGGTTAACATCTTGTATAATGGTGAAATAATTGTTATTAAATTATACAATAATCATATACATTAATATGGTATCATATATGATCTTTTAACATTACTTTGTTAATAATATCTTTGTATTATTGTCATTTTGGGTGTTAACTAATTCATTTTCATTTATATTCTTTGTTATATAATTAATGTTCATTATGGATAGGATGTATCTTTTTCATATTAATAACTATATTAAGTATTTAAACATTATTTTTAATCATATAATGAATATTAGTCCTGAATGGATATGATGGGGAATGAATCTCATCGCTTTTGTGGAGACGGTAATCCGTAGTACGCATGAGCGACAATATCATTCTTTTGATATCAAAATAATATATAATTGGATGGTAAATTATATATACTGAATAATTATCAAGTTATATTTATTATTTAAATCAATTACACATCATTATTATAACTATTTAAATAATAATGTATTGAATAACAATTACACCATGGCGTGGAGACGGTAATCCGTTTGTACGCACGTATAGTGACATGTCATTCAAAGGATGGATAGAATAATGACTATGGTTGTACCAAATTTATAATAACATCAAATTATATATAATATAATAGTGTTATTATTTTATAATGGAAACAACAAAGAAAGAGGAAGTGGAAGAAGAAAGAAACTTGGAAGAGGTGACGAAATATTTGCCTCTTCTTTGTGTTCTTCATTTTTATTTGATCAAAAGGATCTTTAAGTTGGATTTATGATTAAATAAGGCCTCTAGAATCAAGGGAGGATAGTTTAGAGGTTATTTTTGCAGGGTTTGGCCAATAAAAAAGGCTTTACAGGTGTGAATTTGGGGGAATGGGGTTTCCCTTTTATAAGAGGTGGTGGGGGAAACATAGGAAAATCAAGAAATATTATTTTATAATAAACTCATTTTCAGTTTCTAATGAATCAAAAATGAATTATTTAAAGTCTAAGGTAGATATGGGTATAAAACCACTCAAAAAATAGGTTTTAGATAGGTTTTTGTTAGAATATTAACCTTATCTTCTTGATTTAACTCTTAGTTAGTTAGTTTCACATTTACCATGTCTCTTTGTATTTATATTTTATATGGTTAGTAAACATACTATAAACTTCCAAGAGAACCTAAAGTGGTTCATTAATGACATATATAATATTATTTAAGACCTTTTGATGAAACTTAGATTTTTAGGAATAGAATAACAATTAGTAATATAATTGTTTTTAACAACTATTTTATGTCAATTTTGACACTATTTGGTATTTTGCTTTTTTTAAATTCATAATAGCATTACTACTTAAGAAATAATTCATTTAACTAACCCTAACATGTCATATTATCCTATAAAATTAGTTTAATTTATAAAAAGTCTGAAATTACATTTATTTGGATATTTATAATATCAATTATTTTAATATTTCATTAATTAGGTAATTACTACATCATCATTGTGTCAGAAATAAATTAAATTATTAAATGTCTAAAAAATATAAATAAAATACCATTATGTAGGAAATCATATTATCTTTATAATGAATATTTATAGTTGAACTTATCTTATGTGAACCCCATATTAAAAATGGTTTAGTTATTAAACATTGAATTTAACACTTTTAACTCTTCTTTGAATTAAATAATAAAAAATGTCCTAATCTAATCCAAGAGGACCAAAGAGGTTCATATTTTATTATTAAGGTTTTATTTGGTCTAATTATACTTATCCAATAGAATTAGGACATGTGTTAGGGTAATAATAATATCATTGTTACCCTTAATTACTCTATTTACTTTTAACTGTGGTAAATAAAAGTAAAACGTTACTATTCACAAAAAATTATTTTCATCTTATTGAACAACATTTTACATACTGATATCAACCATGTCTCTCGGATTTTTTAAATTCAACTCACAGAAGCGGTAAAATTAAGTTTTATAAAAATTTGCAAATCCTCCTTGGAGGTGGGTAAAAGACGGTAAAAAGTTCAATAAAATTTTTATATATCTAAAATTATTATAAATTGACTCCAAGGAATTACATTGAAATTATATAGTTATTATGTATCTATTTTGACCTAAAATAAATTTAAATAAATAATTATTTAAATAAAAATTCAGTTTTGAACTATAACTCAGGGTTTTTCACTATTCATCAAAAATTGAATGTTTTCAGAAAAATACCAAAAATTCACCCTAAGATAATTTTGATATTCCAAATCCAAAAATGAAGTCCATTTTGAAAGATAAAATTTATAAAATTTCAAAAAGTGGGTATTACTATTCATAATGGCTAGTTTGATTGGTTGTGGTGTGTTAGAACTCGAAGTTGCATACAACAGACACTACTGTATTATTCAAAGAGTAGTGTACCGTGGAAGCTTGGTGTGTTACATTCTATCCTCATTCAAAGAATTTCATCCTCAAAAGTTTTAGATTATTTCTGCGTAAAAATACTCGAGTGGTTCTTCCTCCTAAGTTCCTTAGTTCCCATGTTGCCTCTTCCATCTTATGTTTTCTCCATATAACTTTTACCAGATGGATCGTCTGGTTTCTTAGCACTTGTTCTCTTGTATCAAGAACCTTGACAGGCTCTTCGCAATAAGACAGATCAGGTTCCGATTCTAATTCCTCATAGATGAGTATATGCGTTGGGTCAGGCATGTATTGTTCTCAACAGTGATACGTGGAACACATCGTGAACTTTAGAGAGACTTGTCGGCATGGCCAAATAGTAAGCTACAGCCCCAATTCGTTCTAGAATTTTGAAAGGTCTGATGTACCTGGGAATTAATTTTCACTTCTTACTAAAACATATAACACCCTTTCATGGAGATACCATCAAGAAAACATGTTCTTCTACCTGAAATTCCAAATCCTTCCTTCGGTTATTAGTATAGCTCTTCTACCTACTTTGAGCAGCTTTGATGTGGTTTTGTATTACCTTCACCTTTTCCATATTATCCTCCGCAAGCTATAGGCCTACGGGTTTTCTTTCACCAACATCATCCCAACAAGTTGGTGTGAAAAATCTCTTTCTGTACAACGCTTCATATGGTGCCATCTGAATACATGAATGAAAGCTATTTTTTATAGGAAAATTATTCCAAAGGTTAATATTGATCCTGCATACCTTGAAAGTCAAGTGAGCATGATCTCAACATATCTTCTACGGTTTGAATAGTGTGTTCTGATTGTCTATCAGTTTGGGGATGGTAGGCAGTGCTCAAACGAAGTTCAGTATCCAGGGATTTCTGAAGACTTTTCCCGAATCTTGATGTAAAACGTGGATCACGATTAGAAACAATTGATCGGGGTACTCTATGAAGTCTTACAACATCATTAATATACAGTATTTCTAAATGTTCAAGTGGTAAATCTTATCTTATAGCATTAAAATGTGCTGACATGGTAAGACGATCAACAATGACCCATATTGCATCATTCCTTCTCGGAGTCTTTAGTAGTCCCATGAAAAATTCTGTTGTAATATTATCCAATTTCCACTTATGTATGGGAAGAGGTTTCATGACTCCTCCAGGCTGTTGTCTTCCAGCTTTCACTTGTTGAAAAACCATACATCTTGACACAAAATCAACAATCTCTTTCTTCATGTTGTCCCACCAAAAATGTTCCTTCAAATCTCTATACAACTTAGTGCTACCGGGGTATATAGAGAAATTAGACCTATGAGAATCATCCAACAATTCCCTTTTTAGATCAGGTATATCGAGAACACAAATTCTCTTCCCAAATTTCAAAATTCCATCTTCATACAAAAATTTACGCAATCTCCCATCACTCACAGCTTTAGAAACTCTTCATCATCGGTCTGAGAACTCTTTATCCTTTCTAGTAAATATGGTTTGCCAACCATTTTAAATAGCATTGATGTTTCACCTTCCATGGTGATTCCCATATCCATATTTACTAGATCCATGTATATAGGATACCTTTCAACTCTCATCTTGTTCAAAACTCTAGGATCCTTTCTACACAGAGAATATTCCACCTTATTTTCCTTTCCCAGGTGGTAGTGTATCGTGCAATCATAATCCTTGAGTAGTTCAAGTCATCTTCTTTCACTCATGATGAGTTCTTTCTGTGAGAAAATATATTTCAAACTCTTGGGATCAGTATATATCTCACTTTTTCACCATAGAGATAGTGTATCCAAATAATCAAAGTAAATATTACTACAGCTAACTCAATATCATGAGTATGATAGTTTTTCTCATGAATTTTAAGTTGTTGTGTTGCATAGACAATAACCCTACCATTCTGCATAAGGACACAACCAAGTCCATTCTTTGAAGCATCACTATAAATAACAAGCATATCATTCCCTGATGGTAGAGTCAATATAAGAGAATTAAATAATCTTCTATTCAGTTCTTCAGAACATTCTTCACAATCTTTTGTGCAATCAAATTTAACCCCTTTTTGTGTGAGCTTTGTTAATGGGCTAGCCAACCGGAAAAAATTCTGGGCGAAACGTCGATAATAACCTGCTAAACCAATAAAACTGTGTACCATGGTTATACTCATTGGTTTTGGCCATTCTTGGATTGCCTTGGTCATAGAAGGATCAATAGAGATTTCATCCTTAGAGACAATATGGACAAGAAAAGAAGTCTCCTATATCCATAATTCAAACTTGCTAAACTTCACATATAATTCATGCCTTCTAAGAGTCTTCAGGATAATAAGCAAGTCATTTCAATGATCTTTGTATCTTTTTGAGTATACCAAGATATCATCAATAAATACCACTACAAAGTCATAAAGATATTCCTTGAAAACTCTATTAATTAGATCCATGAAGACATAGGGTGAATTAGTCAACACAAAAGGCACTACAGTAAACTCATAATTTCGGTACCTGGTTTGAAATGATGATTTCGGAATGTCTTCCTTCTTCACACAAAACTAATGATATCCTAATTGAAGGTCAATATTTGAAAATTATTGAGCTCCAGGAAGTTGGTCAAATAAATCAACAATGCGAGATAGGGGTACTTGTTCTTTATTGTTATAGCATTGATCTCCCTGTAGTTAATGCACAACCTCATAGATCCACATTTCTTCTTAATAAAAAGGATAGGGGCTCCCCATGGAGAAACACTAAGGGAGAATAAATCCTTTATTACTCAATTCCTCTAGATGTTTCATTAGTTCCACTAATTCCACAATGTCCATTCTATAATGGGTCTCGAGAAGGGCCTCAAACCATGAATTAAATCAATGGAAAACTGAATTTCTCATTCTAGAGGATGTCAAGGTAAATCCTATGGAAACATATCAACATATTCTTTCACAATAGTTATACCCTCTATTTGAGAATTCCCTTCCTCACCCATAGTTATTTCATTCTCTTCCTCCCCAATAATTGAATTTAGTTGAGCTACTGGGGGGTTCTAGATAAGAATTAGGTGGAGATGTTTTTGCTCTAAAGATAAGGTACTCTTTATCATCATCAAAAATTGTAACCTCTTCATTCTTACAATAAATTTTTACATCATGGTCTGAAATCTAATCCATACCGAGGATTATATCAAATTAAATCATGGTTATGACGATGAGATCAGCAAATGAAGAACATTTATATGCCCTAATGGGGATTGATTCACAAAACATTGTTTCAATGATACATCCCTTAGGAGATTTCACTGAATACTCTGTTGTTAAATCAAATTGGAAATATCTAATTTTCTTATCAAACTGGGAAGATATGGAACAATGTGATGATCTAGAATCAAATAAAGAATTTTCTAATCTTGAGGAAAAACTTAAATTACCCACGACCACATCTTTCGGAGCTTCAACCTCAGTAGTAGTGATAGTATATGCTTGTCCTTGATCCCTTGGCCTTTTCTAAGGTAATTTCTCTAATTCTTAGAAAATTCATTCTCATAATTCCCCCTTTCTCTACAATTGTAGCATTCAACATAGACATCCTCTTTCTTCCCCTTGCAATCATGAGCTTGGTGGCCTTTTTCACCACACTTGTAACAAACTCCCATTCGCTTCAGGCAAGTACTAGGGTGTTTCTTCCCACATTAAGTACAGGATGGATATTAAAATTATCCCTTCTTCCCCTTATTTCCATTTCCAGAGTGTTCAGCAGATCTCTTTGACTATTTCTTTTCTTTAAAGTCGTAATACTTAGATAATTCTCTTTCTATCTTGATAGCACACGAGACAATATCTTCGTACGATGAGAAGGATTGTGCGACTAATGATCGATATAGAAATGGTTTTAACCCATCAAATAAATGATCAATATTACTTCTTGGGTTAAGTATATAATTTTCATCATTCCTCGCTAACCTTGTAAAGTTAGCTTCATACTTTGTGACATTCTCATCATACTTTTCCTTAGACGGAGAAATTGTCTTTCCATATCTGCAAGATGGTCATGAGGAATGTATTTTTCTAAGAAAAATTATTTAAACTCCTTCTATTCCATATTTGATACTTCATAATCTTCCTTTTTGTTTTTAATCAATGACCACCATTGATCAGCATCTCCAGTGAGGCGGTAAACACCCATGACAACTTTTTCCCTTTTTCTACTCCTTAAGGCGTGGAATATTTTTTCTATGCAATTTATCCATGGCTCGGCTACTGGTGGATTTGTACCCCCATTGAATTTTGGTGGTTTTTTCCTCATGAATCGATCTAACATTGATCCTCTATACTGCGGATCAATGTAACGCCCCGACCCTAGTTACCCAAAGTTAGTGCATTATTACATAACATTGGAATGGTCACAAAATATAAAGTCTCAAAAGACTGATTATTTTAGTAGCCTTGGAAGTAAAAGATACATTCATAAGGTTTACATTACATCATAAAATGGAAAACTACAACAAAAATGTTTCCCTACAAAACACTGAGATCCCATAGACTGTCCCTGCAGGTCAGCCATAATATACTTCTTCGCATCCTGGAAAAAATAAACCTACAAAGGGGTGAGATCATATGCTATGTAAAGATAAAAATATAGAGGAAACTTTCATAAATAAGCATAAACATTTATGGAAATGTATAAGACTAAAAAAAGCCTTTTAAAGTTAAACTTCACCATAATATGGAAAAGATAAAATCAAATAATTCCATTTACATATTCACATGGATATTCTACTAGTTTAATAATCACATGTAATATCAATATCCACTTTCATAATGATGGAATGCATAATTCCAGATTTCATAACCACATATTCAAGGCCTTGTTCCAATACTACAAATAAGATTTTTTTCATGGCCTTGTTCTAACACACTAGTTTGTCTCATGAGATCTCCCAATGCATCAAGGAGCTATAGAGGGCTCCACCCGTCACTTAATAAGTCCAATTCAGTCCTCATATGAAAATTTTAAAACATAACATAAACATTCATATTAAAACTAGCATACTAAATGTCAATACTTTGTCCATAAACCATGAATGGTGTATAAATAACACATCCACAGAAAAACATATCACAAAAACTTCAATACAATATGGAAGTTTTGTATTAAAATAAATCAACTTCAAATAAGCATAAAATCCATCAAATGATGTTGAGATAGATGAAATAAAAACCTTTTTTAGAGAAATATCTCTTTCTATTTTGAAATCATTTAAGGAAACATTTATTTTTAAAATATTATTATAAGATTGTAAGGGAATCTTTAACGATGTTATAATGGTGGAAAATAGCCAAACCTACCAGATATGTTAAAAAAACATTCTTACCTTAAATTTGTCGAAAAGGTCAAAAAGTACCTTGTTTGGAAAACAACGGAATGATTCCTTTCAAACCATTTTATAAAAAGTCAAAAAAGGGTATAAATGACTTTAAAACATAGTCTAGTAAGTAGTAAAAATGTTTTGGAATAAATTTTTAAGAAACATCGATGTGTACGATAAAGAGGTCCTAGTAGATACTTACGTAAAAACAACCTCGGATAACAAAGAGATTGTGAAATTAACCCTTTCCTTTACTTTTATTTGGTCGAGGGTAGGTTAACCTCTTGTATAATGGTGAAATAATTGTTAGTAAATTATAAAATAATCATATACATTAATATGATTTCATATATGATCTTTTAACATTGTTTTGTTAATAATATCTTAGAATTATCGTCATTTAGGGTATTAACAGATTTGATTTCCTTTATATACTTTGTTACGTAAGTATTGTTTGTTATAGATAGGGTTTATATTATTCATATTTAGAATGATATTAAGTATTTAAACATTATTTTTGATCATCTAATTAAAATTATTCTTGAATGGATATGATGGGGAATGAATCTCAACGCGTTCGTAGAGACGGTAATCCGTACATACGCACGATCAACAATATCATTATTTTGAGATCCAAATAATATATAATTGGATGTAATATCATATATACAGAATCATTATCATGATATATTTATTATATACATCAATTAAGAATCATTATTATAACTATCCAAATAATAATGTATTTAATAACAATTACACCACGACGTGCAGTTGGTAAGTCGTACGTATGCATGTATGGTGACAATTCATTAAAAGGATGGATAGAATAATGAATATGGTTGTAACTGTTGATTCAATAAGGTTCTCCTTATGGATTTTCGATTCCTTCTTGTTTTGAAAATAAAAAACACTTTATCTTTAGGGAAAATCGCTTTTATAAGCAAAATCGCTTTTATAAGGAAAATTGATTTTTTAAGGAAGATTGCTTTTGTAAGAAAAAGTATCCTTATCATATTTTCATCCATATATTTCTTAAGTATAAGATTCTGATTCATTTCTATATTCTCAGAATCGTTTAAAACTTTGTTATGAAGCATTCTGTTTTAGGTTCCGAATTCTGGATGAGAACTATAATAAAGGTCTACTCCGAATTCTGGAAATGAATTCTCATTAAGAATTCTGGATACGAATTCTCATTACGAATTCTGATGACGAATTCTCATTACGAATTATGATAACGAATTCTCATTAACAAATTCTCATGATGAATTCTCATTATGAATTCTGTTAACGAATTCTCATTCTGAATTCTCATTCCAAATTCACCTATTAAACAGAATCTGATCATCTTTGTTTTATAAACTCCGAATTTATTTAGACTCCGAAAAATTATTTTTGTTTACACTCTGAACCTTCACACCGAAATTTTGAGTTAGACTTTAAACGATGTCATACTTTATGTTTCACTTGTTTTGTTATAAAATGATGTCGTCTATTCTATTATAAACTAACGACTGGTTACGTTACATGTGTATAGGTCCCTCCGAATTTTAAGGAAAATATGACCATTGGAGAGGAGGCCGACCTTGCCTATAAATAGGAGCTCATTTGAAAGAGCTCGAAACTAATAACAGAGGAATGACTTCTTGAACATTGTGCATACATGATGTTGAAGTGATTTCTAGAGAGAGAGGCTCTTATTAACTCTCAAAGATTCGTGCGATTCTGAATGTTGGTGATTATATTCGAGGACTTCCGGGGATAGGAAGACAGAGGTGTCGACTACCTTGAAGTTGAGGGCTTCCTTGCTAAGGAAGACAGAGGCGGCCAACTACCTTGATGTTGAGGGATTGTGGGGATAGCAAGACAGAGACTCCGATCATCGTATCAAGGGCTTACCCTGGTGTGGGTAAGACAGACTTTCTTGAAAGTATAAATCAAGGGACCTTTATCCAAGGTTGTTGGATACCCTTCTCTTTGGGTTAAAAGACTTATATCTTGTTACTTGTAGTTTTACTACTTGTTTATTGCCACTGCATTTTTTATTATAAGGAAAGTATAAATTTATTATACTTCCTTACTTGTACTATGTTTCATTTAGATTATATACGCTTTAAGGTAGAATCTCATATTGTAATATTTTGTTAAGTTTCAATTTATGGAACCATATTTCCGGAACCTACTTTGGGAATCTCTTTTCAAGTTTTCATTTGGTGTTAGAGGTGCTGTGAATTAGCTTAGTTTAACTTTTTTAAACTTATCCATTTCCTTCACTTAAGGAAAACATAGTTAATCGTAACTAAATTTAAAGGTTCCAAAGGAATTTTAAGTGTACAATTCTCCCCCCCCCCCCTCTTGTATATTGAGCATCTACATCATTATTTTGGTCCTACAATTGGTATCAGAGGTTGGAAACCTCATACTCTATACCAATCCAACAATTGCTATCAGAGGAGGTCTCTGAAATATGTGTACTCACGTATCATTTTTTCTTGCTCACTTTCTCATTCTGAACTTCCTCATTCCGAACTTTCTTATTCCGAACATTGTTGTTACGAACATTTTTCTACTAAAAAGTTTGTGTTCCAAAGGTTTTTTAGTATGACAGGAATTAATGTTGGTTCTATTGATAATCTAAACCCTACAATACCACCAATCATTGATGGTAATGATTATGAGTACTGGAGAGATCAAATGAAGACTTTTGTTATCAATACTGGAGTGGAAAACTTTGTTATGCTTACTGGTGATTATAAAATTCCTGATAAGGAAGTTAGAACTTTTACTAACCAGGAAAAGCAAGAGTATCAACTCAACTATAAGGTACGCAATACCTTACTTTGTTCAATGACTAGAAATATATATTGCCAAATTTCTTCTTATTAAGAAGCTAATTGTATCTGGAAGAATTTAGAGGTTACACACTTTGGAACTTCTAAAGTAATTGAGACTAGGAGAGCTATGCTTAGAGCTGAATATCATGGCTTCAATTTTCCTTATGGTGAACCAATATGTAATGTTCAACAGAGGTTCATGACTATTGTCAACAGTCTACAGTCTATAGGAGAGAAAGGGTTAGATGATGAATCACTTGTGGATAAGATAATTGATATCATGCCAAATGAGTGGGAATCCAAAAGAACTGTTATAGATGAGAACAAAAAAGTCACTCAAATTTCGCTTGATGAGTAATTCAGAACTCTTATCCAACATGAAACCAGAATGAAGAGAGATGCTGACAACATCAAAAAGAAAAATGGGAATGGTACTGTTGCTTTTACAACAACATCAAATCATATAAAAGCTAAGACTCCTGAGAGAGTAACCAGATCCAAATCTAAGAAGATAGTTGTTCAATCAGATTCTAGTGAAAGTGAAATCTCAGAAAATGAGTTAGTAAATCTTGCTCGAAAGATGAACAAGATAGATGGCCAGAGAAATTTCCAATCCAATTATAAGAAAAAGGAAAGGAAAGATAGGAAAGATGGAAAAGTCACATGTTATGAATGCAAGAGAGCTGTACATATTAGACCAGATTTCCCTTTGCTCAAAAAGAAAGAAAGAAAAGAAAAGCATTCAGACAGGAACAGAAAGAAGTATTATAAATCCAAAGATAATAATGTTCTGAAAGAAAATGACACCTGGAGTGACAGTGGTGGTGACTCTTCAGATGAATCTTCTGATTACGAATCTTCATGACAGAAGAATCTTGGTTTTATAGCCAGATTACCTATTGATAATCATTGTTTTATGGCTAAGGTACGAAATTCTGAATCATTGACCAATGTTTCTTTAAATTCTAATGATGTTAAGTATTATAACTCTTTTGATGAAGAATCCTCTTCTGATGAAGAAAATACTTTACATACTTATGAAGAAGTTTCTCGGTTTGCTGAACTTCTTGAAATTGAGAATTCCAAACTCAATAAAAAACTTGAGAAGGAAAACTCTAGGAATAATATTCTTACAAAACAGATATCAGATCTTTCTAAATATCTTGATACGAAAAATTCTGATTTTGAAAGTATTTCAAAAAATATTGAGGAAGTATGTTCTGAGAAGAAAAAAATTTCTAAAGAGTTAGAAAAAGTAATTTCTACGAAAAATGTTTTCGAGCCTAGCTCTAATTCTAAAACTAATGATTTTGAGGATAAAAACTTGGTTATAAAACTCAAGTCCAAAATTTTTTCCTTAAGGAATTTTTTATCAAACTTTACCCATGGTAAGGAAAATTTTGATAAAATGTATTCCCAAATACGACCATTAAGAAATAAATCTGGATTTTGTTATACCCATGAAAAACCAATTTTTAGTAACAATTATTTTGTTCCTCAAAGTGCCCCATTTTGTATTAAGTGTCAATGTGGTGGTCACTGGGCAAAGAATTGTTCCTTAAACAAAAACCAATCTCTAGGATTTCACAAAGCTTATTTCACTAAGAAGATGTGGATACCTAAAATTTTGTTATATGGAAATCTCAGATCCAAACAAGTTTGGATTCCGAAAGTCTAATTCTCTTCTTGATTTTAGGAAAATAAAGAGAGTACCAGCAACAATACATGCTACATGGATAGTGGATGTTCCCAGCACATGACTGGTTACAAAAGCTATTTTGAAAAGATTATCAAAACGAAAGGAGATATTATTCTTCAGTTTATCGGAACACAAGATCAACTTGATGATATTTTCACAAAATCTTTGTCTTCTGATAGATTTGAATACATTAAACATAATTTAGGAATGATAATCATAAGGTAATATTTATTAATTAACTTTCTGTTGAACAAGTATCCTTACATTAATAAACTCCTTTTCATAGGGGGAGTACATTTGATTGTTAGAGTAAATACGTTTTTCAAAGTTTGTTTTCAAACTTTTTAGAACTAAAATTCCGGAATGGAAATTTCCGGAACTGAAATTTTCAGAAGGGATATTTTCGTATAAAAAATATGGAATAGAAATTTTCGTTTTGAAAACTTTCGGAATGGAAAATTTTGTATTGGAGTTTCCGTAACGAACTTTTCGTACCGAGACTTTCTTAATGAGTTTTTCGTTTTCAAAATTTTGTAATGAAAATTTTCGTGATAAATTTTTTTTTTGGAGTTTTTTTGTAGTAAGTCTTGTGAACTATGTCTTTTTGTAATAATAATAATGTTTTTTTTTCTTCAAAAATAATTTTAACCATTACAAATAATTCTCCTAAGTCAATCCGAAAGGTATTATTTCCTTAATCAAGTTTTCGTAATCATAAATTACATGATGGAATTTTCTTATATTTTATTTTCAGATTATAATTTTCTTAAATCTTTGTATTTAATAAAAACTTCAAAAAATCGGATTAAAGTTTTCTTGAGAATTGGTTTTCAATCGTCAGATCTGATCTCAGCTTGTCACAACCATTCGATCAACCGTGGAAGTTGAACCGTTTTTTCATTGCCTATATAAAGGGGACCCCAAATGGTTGTCCCACATCGGTTTTCAAGCTCCAGCATCCCAAAGCTCTGCCTCTTTGTTTTAAAGTCGTTCCAAATGTTTGTGGAAGTATCTTCTCAAGACATGTCTTCCTCTAAGAGAATTCCGAAGTGTTTAGTATATAGAGAAAGGTTGGTTCATCCTGATTTCTTCAACAAATATGATTCTCTTATATCCAAGAATATTAAGCTCAATGGATGGGAAGATGTTGTGGTGTCTAAGCCAGGGAATCAAGATGAAGTGTTTTCAGATTTACTTATAGGGTTCTATGAGACAGTTTCCTTCTTTAAGGAAAATGACAGGGAGAAATTTTCGTTTAAGTCTTATGGCAAGCCTTATAAACATTCGTATGTAAAGGTAGCTAGCCTGGTAGGGCTGACCTATGAAAGAGAAGCTGAGTTCATCTCTCATGTGTTGCCGGATTCAAAATGAATCTTCGACAAGGAAAAGTCATTAGAGACTCTCGGACTGGCAGATGACAAGGCTCCGAAGATTGCCTCTCGATCTACGAATTTCAGGATTCTAGAATTATGGGTACAAGGACTTAACGTACCGAGAAAAGGTGACCAAGATAGTCTGAAGAAGAGTGAGATTTATATTCTAGATTTTCTGATAAATCTGAGGAAGTTTAACTTGATTAATCACATTCTTATTACTCTTGAAAATGTTACGAAAGGGAATCTGATAGCTCAAATCATAATGTATCCAGCAATCCTCTCAAAGTTGATATTTCGGTGCTTTGAGTCCTTCAAGGAGGCTTGCAAGTCTAAGACATGATTTTGCAAGATTATGTTAGTGAGTGATGGTACTCTCAAAAGGATGGATGTAGCCTTCGACAAGAAGACTGGTCAGTTTGTTGATTTACCAGCTCATGAAAAAACGGTTCCGAAAGTTGCTGAATCTGAATCCTCTTAGCCATTGAGGAAGATAAAGTTGAAAGATGTTGAAGTTGAAGCATATAATCCCAAATCTAAGTAAGTTCATTCCGCACCTCCAAAACCAAAGAAGAAGAAATCTTACCCAGATGAAGTAGTTGCTAAATGGAGGGAAACTAAAGAGAAGAGAGTGCAAGGGGAGCCTCAGTTTGGCTTGGATCCTAGGGAGGCTAATGCCTTGAAGGAAAGAATTACGGATGAACTAGAAAAACAGGTGAAAGAAAATAATCTTAATAAGAAGATGTTTGAAGTTGAATTAGCTCAGGAATTGTTGAAGTTTAATGAGATGGTTTCAGCGAACATTCCTGTTCTGAGATCTTTTTCATTGAAATCTTTACCTGAGACTCCAGGAAGAAACTTTGTTTCCCCGGAAGAGGTAGTTGCTAAGCATGTTGAGGAAGTAGAGAATATTGAGCAAGTTGAAGAAGGAGAAGTAGTTGCTTAAGGTAGTGGTGACACAGGAGATGTTTTGAAGCAAGTAGATTATTATAAGGGGACACCTTCGCAACATTTGTCGCTCTGAACATCAAAAGCTGAAACATCGATGTTAGTCACTCCCGGGAAGGATTAGGAGTAAGGAGAACAAGATGTAGCCTATCATGAAAAGGAGGAACAACTTCTACATGATGTTGCTTAGATGGAGAACATAGAGGTTGGCGCTCAAAAAGTTGCTGATGATGAAGACAATGTTGTTCAAGTTTCTGATAGTGTACAGAAGACTCCAGAACAGCAAACAATTCTAAAAAAGGACAAGGGAAAGCAAGTTATTGTTGATACCCCGAGCTCAGTGGTAGTAAAGATAAGGGAAGTTGGTGATTCTTCTAAGAAGAAGGCTGAGCATTTTGAAGAAGAAGATTCTCCAACAAAAGTCTCGGATTTGGAGTCATCTTTGTTGGGGAATGACTTTATTGTTCAGTCATTAAAGAAGTTTGTAGTTACTATTCCTACCTTCTCAAGTATTGATTCAAGATTCCAGATGATCCAACATGCTTTGAATTAGAAAACAGACTTTGTATCCATGGTTATGAACAAATGTGTCGAGATTGAGGCTCAGTTCAAAACTTTCTTTGTCGGCTATGAAGCCCACAAAAGATCTTGAAAGAGGATGACTAGTTGGTCGAGGAAGACTTTAAAAGAGATGAGGCTCTTTGATGAATTCCAAGATAATATGAAGGATTACTTTGAGACAGAAGATAGGAAGATAAATGAACTTACTTCATCCTTTGAAGAAATGTTGATAGATGAAAAGAATTTCCGGATTCAAGAAGTCAGAGATCTGAATGGGAACCTGAATTCTGTTTCTCAAAACTGGAAGTATGAAAGGGATCATCAGATTAAGTTTGAAGAAAAGTTGTTAAAGAAAGAAAAAATATTGAAGTCTCAAAAAGAAAAGCTTCAGGCTCTGGAAGAAAAGCTTCAATCCCACGAAGAAAATATTGAAGCTCAAAATGCAAGAATTGTTGTGTTAGAGAAGCAAGCCCAGGAAGACCATAAAGACTTGAAGAAGATAAAGACTATTCTTAAGGGTCTCATGGTGAAGGAAAAATATCCAAAATAGATAGATCCGATCTTTTGTTGTATCTAAATTTCTTTGTTGTCGAGCTTTCAAACTTAATGAAAATTTGTGCTTGCTCGTTTCTTTTGTTGTTTCTACTAATTTTTCAGGTACCTTGTTATATTTTCCATTCCCTTGAATTCTATTTGAAAATCACAAAGGGGGAGAAGGAAAATAACCCTAATAAAGGGGCAAAAAGAATCTTAACAAAGGGTGAGAAAGAAAACAAACTCTAATAGAGTTCATCTAAGGGGGAGTTTTTCATTAAAGAAGACCTTCTTATTCTTAATGAAATATCATTCCGGAAATCTAGAATACAATCCTTAGAGTTTCAAAGCCTAAAGGGGAGTTGTTTGTATTCATCAACATCCATAAGCAAAGGGATTTAAGCCTTAATGGTTTCTTTCATAATAGAATTTCTTTTTCGTAAGAATGTTTGTGCTTTCCAAAAAGGGGGAGATTGTTGAGTCAATATGGTTCTCCTTATGACATTTCCATTCCTTCTTGTTTTGAAAATCACAAACACCTAATCTTTAAGGAAAATCACTTTTATAAGGAAAATCGCTTTTATAAGGAAGATTGCTTTTTTATGGAAGATTGATTTTATAAGAAAAATTATCCTTATCATATTTTCATCCATATATTTCTTAAGTATAATATTCGGATTCATTTCTATATTCTCGGAATCGTTTAAAAATTTGTTATGAAGCATTCTATTTTAGGTTCCGAATTCTGGATGAGAACTGTAATAATGTTCTACTCCGAATTCTGGAAATGATTTCTCATTACGAATTCTGGATATGAATTCTCAATACGAATTCTGATGACGAATTCTCATTTTGAATTCTGATAACGAATCCTCATTAACGAATTTTGATGAAAAATTCTCAATACGAATTCTTTTGACGAATTCTCATTCCGAATTCTCATTCCGAATTCACCTATTAAACAGAATCTGATCACCTTTGTTTTATACACTCCGAATTTATTTAGACTCTGAAAAATTATTTTTGTTTACACTCTGAACCTTCACTCTGAACTTTTGAGTTAGACTTTAAATGATGCCGTACTTTTTGTTTCACTTGTTTTGTTATAAAATGATGTCATCTATTCTGTTATAAACTAACCACTGGTTACATTACACGTGTACAAGTCCCTCCTATTTTTAAGGAAAATATGACCGTTGGAGAGGAGGCCGACCTTGCCTATAAATAGGAGCTCATTTGAAAGAGCTCGAAACTGATAACAGATGAATGACTTCTTCAATATTGTGCATATATTTAGTTGAAGTGATTTATAGAGAGAGGGGCTCTTATTAACTCTCAAAGCTTCATGCGATTCCGAATGTTGGTGATTACATTCAAGGACTTCCGGGGATGGGAAGACAGAGGTGCCGACTACCTTGAATTTGAGGGCTTCCTTTCCAAGGAAGACAGAGGTGGCCAACTACCTTGATGTTGAGGGCTTGCGGGGATAGCAAGACAGAGACTTCGATCTTCGTATCGAGGGCTTACCCTGGTGTGGGTAAGACAGACATTCTTGAATGTATAAATCAAGGGACCTTTATCCAAGGTTGTTAGATACCCTTCTCTTTGGGTTAAAAGACTTATATCGTGTTACTTGTAGTTTTACTACTTGTTTATTTCCGCTGAATTTTGTATTATAAGGAAAGTATAACTTTCTTATACTTCCTGACTTGTACTCTGTTTTATTTAGATTCTATACGCTTTAAGGTAGAATCTCATATTGTAATCTTTTGTTAAGTTTCAATTTCCGGAACCATATTTCTGGAACCTACTTTCGGAATCTCTTTTCATGTTTTCATTTGGTGTTAGAGGTACTATGAGTTATCTTAGTTTATCTTTGTTAAACTTATCCCTTTCCTTTTCTTAAGGAAAACATAGTTAATCATAACTAACTTTAAAGGTTCCAAAGGAATTTTTAAAGTGTACAATTCACCCCCCTCCTGTTGTATATTGAGCATCTACATCATTATTTCGATCCTACAGTAACATATTTATAATAAAATCACATTATATAGAAGATACTGGCGTTATTATTTTATAATGGAAACAACAAAGAAAGAGGAAGTAGAAGAAGGAAGAAACTTGAAAGAGGTGATGAAATATTTACCTCTTCTTCGGGTTCTTCATTTTGATTTGATCAAAAGGGCTCCTTAGGTTGGCTTTATGACTAAGTTAAGGCATCTAGGATGAAGGGAGGATAGATTAGAGGGTATTTGGGATGGTTTTGGAAAATCCAAAAGGCTTTGGGGGTGTGAATTTTGGGTAAGAGGGAGTTCCATTTTATTAGATGGGTGAGTGGAACCTTAGGAAAATCTAGAAATATTATTTTATAATTAAGTAATTTTTGGTTTATAATGGCTCTAAAATAAATTATTTAAAAGATAAGGTGTGGATGGGTATAAAACCACTCAACAAATAGGTTTTATACAGGTTTGGGTCACAATATTAACCTTATCTTCTAGATTTAACACTTAGTTAATTAGTTTGACATTTACCATGTCTCTTTGTATTTTTACATTATATGGTTAATAAAATTACTATAAACATCCAAGAGAACATAAAGTGGTTTATTAATGACATATATAATATTATTTAAGACCTTTGGCAAAACCATATATTTTTAGGAATAGAATATCAATTAACAATTTAATATTTGTTTTAAAAACTCTTTTATGTCAATTTTGACACTATTTGGTATTATATTTTTTCTAAATTTATAAAAGCATTATAACTTCGGAAACAAATCATATAACCAGCCCTAACATGTCATATTAACCTATAAAATTATTTTAATTCATAAAAATTATGAAATTACATTTATTTGGATATTTATAATCTCAATTTGATTAATATTTCATTAATTAGGTAATTACTACATCATCATTTTGTCATAAATAAATTAAATTATTCAATATCTAAAAAATATAAATAAAATAAAATTAGGTATAAAATCTTATTATCTTTATAATTAATTTTTATAGTCGAATTTATCTTATTTGTAACCTTATATTAAAAATGTTTTAGTTAGTAAATTTTGAATTTAACACTTTTAACTCTTCTTTGAATTAAATAATAATAAACGTCCTAATCTAATCCAAGTGGACCAAAGAGGTTCATATTTTATTCCAAAGGATGTTTTTGGTCGAATTATACTTATCCAATAGAATCATGACATGTGTTAGGATAAAAATAATAATATCATTTTTACCCTTAATTACCAAATTTACTTTTAACCGTGGTAAATAAAAATAAAAAGCTACTATTCACCAAAAATTATTTTCATCCTATTGAACCAAAATTTACTTACTGATATCAACCGTGTCTCTCGAAATTTTTAAATTCAACTCATAGAAGTGGTAAAATTAATTTTTATGTAAATTTGAAAATGCTCCTTGGAGGTGGGTAAAAGAAGGTAAAAAGTTCAATAAAATTTTTATATATCTAAAATTATTATAAATTGACTCCAATGAATTACATTGAACTTATATAGGTATTATGTATCTATATTGACCTAAAATAAATTTAAATAAATAATTATTTGAATAAAAATTTGGTATTAAACTATAACTCAGGTTTTTCCACTATTCATCAAAAATTGAATGTTTTCCAAAAAATACCAAAAATTCACCCTAAGCTAATTTCAATATTCCAAATCCAAAAATGAAGTCCATTTTGAAAGATAAAATTTAAGAAATTTAAAAAGGTGGGTATTACTATTCATAACGGCTAGTTTGATTGGTTGTGGTGTGTTAGAACTCAAAGTTGCGTACAACAAACTCTACAGTATTATTCAAAGAAAAGTGTACCATGGAAGTTTAGGGTGTTATGATAAATCAAGAGGATAAGTAACTAGAGCCCATATCTTGACTATTCAGAGATAAATCCTGATGAAATCTATTAAAATCTCCAATTAGAGAGGGAGTCGATGGAAGTGGATTGCGCGAGGCTCAAAGGGGATCCCTAGTGAGTGTGTCATGATATGAGAGGAGGGTTATAATTGGTTTTAATTTATTTTAATTTGAATTTTTTTAATAGGTTACGCACTTTTTGGGCTTCATGTTTAAGACAATCGTGTTTCAATCTTGTTCCCTCTACTGTGCACCTAGAGCACCCCACAAGGTTTTTCCCACACAGTTGAACTAACCATGCACAAGTCGTGCAGTTAAAAGTTTCTAGGTACTGACCAATGCCACAAACAATGTGGTCTAAGTGTACAGTTTGAAAAATTGTGCCCAGCCCATGTGACAACCTCATTATACTAACAATAAGATGTGTAGGTTTCTATTGTGGGCTGTATGGTTTCAGACAAACCATGATCCTAGTGCGGTCCTTTTAAAACTTAACTTTTCTATGAATGGTTCTCTCAAAAATCCTCAAGCCACCCAGGAAGATTCTTTTCCATTTACCCAAGACAAAAACATATCACATTGAAATAATCGAACACTCATAATTTTCTTCCAAATATCATTTTTAAAATCAACTTTTCCATTAATTTTAAAAAATTCAGACCAGCTCAGAAAACCACCCGGTCCAAAAATTGGGGATTCTGCATTAGAATTTATTAAGGTGTTCTATTTGTTTTTAATATTATGATTTAGAATTATTTTGAGTGTAAATTTAAGAAAAAATTATAAGTTATGGAGGTTTGAATCTGGAATTTATAACTTGAGGTGATCTAACATGGTGTTCAAAAGATATTCTTGCTCTAAATGATTAATGAGTTGTTAGTGAAGTTTGTCTATCCGAAAGTTGAAATTCAAAGAAGAAGTTTTTTCAGATATTTGAAAGTTTATGAGTTCCAAACATAAAAAGATAAGGATTATAGATATTATAAGAGTATATGTTTGTTTAATAGAATCCAACAAAGTCATGGAATGTATATGAAATTTTTAGTATGTAATAAAATTATTCAAGGACATGCTAAAAATAAGAAAAGGAAAAAAACTTACACAATACTTAATATTCTTATAGAATAAGTAATATATCCTCCATAGTATTTGAGAATATAAAAAAGTAACATATTTTTCATTATACATATGAAATAAATATTTCTTATATTGGTCATAGCCATATTAAATAATCAAAGTATTGAGACTCTTGGATATGTGTAAGATTAACAATCTCTTATAAAAAATTCAAGAGTAGTAAGTGTAAGAGTCCATTAATTATCCATATTTATGAACATAATGATAGTTCAAAAGATAGTCTTGAAATGAACATAGATGATTCCACTCTATAAGTTCAATGAAACAAACATCATGATTCTTAAAGATCGAATATGATTCAATTTGGGTTTAATTAATGTATGTAGATGAATCATAAGATAGGTCTTAAGGTGTCTAGAAAATGGATCCAAAATAAAAAATAATGGAAGTTAGGGAGGTTGATGCTATGAACTTGATCTTATGAAGTTTAGTTGAATACGATCAAAAGTTATGACGATTAAAAATTAGGCTGATTATTTAAGAAGAAGATGAGATATTAGAAATCGGAGTCAAACATGTATTGGAGCAATGAAAGTTAAAACACCAAAATCTCAGGTTTTTTGAAATATTATATTAACAGAATTTAAATTCAATATGATCAGGATGGTATAGGTAAAAGGTAGAACCAAATGTGGAAACAAAGTAAAGATCACTTAAAAACAATCACATGTTCAAGAACCAATAAATGATGCAGCTACAGGTGGTTTCACTTAAATTTATAGTGAATTCAATCTCATTATGATGATGATTTGTTTTATTTTAAGATAAAAATTAGTGATGTTAAAATTTTTATTCAAGATGATATTTTAGGAAGACTTGATTATAATTTATAATGTGATTTATGCAATCTTTTATAAATACTCTTGACTGTGAGATATTTAGAGGTGTTGAAGGTTATTGATTATAATTTAAAGAAGGTGGAATATATAGAAACCAGGGCTCATGTTACCCATTTTTATAAGTGGAATAATGGTTATATAAAGTGGTAGTTTATTCAAATCTCACTACTAGTATTTTTTTAGTAGGGTTTGTTGAGATATCCTAGCCTATATATTCCATAAGATTAGTAGGGTTAAAGAATATCAGGGATTTCAAAGGTTTTATAGAGCTTGGTAAAATTATATAATTTATAGAGCTTCAATATATTGAGAGACTAAAGGAAAAAGTTCAATTGTTTAATGTTTTGGATGGTTCACTCTTGAAATTCAGTTTTTTTAGAATAAGATGAGTTCATATACTTAGGAGGATTAGAAGAAGTTGAACTTTTTTAATGAAGAAGCAAAAATTTAAATTTATCTTAATCACTATTTTTTCGGTATTATGGTCAATTGGTGGGAAATAATATATTCATTTATTGGGAAACATAATTATAGGAAACACTTTTAGGATTAGGATAATACCTACCCATTCAACTTGTAATTTATTATTGAAATTAGTAGAAAATTCATTTCTATATCTAAAACCAAACACAATGTGGACATAGGCACCAACACTCGGGATAAACCTTGTAAAAATATTATGTTTTTTATTTACCTTTATATTTATTGTATACAGGTAAGTTTGAGTCTTATAAAATGATAGGAGAGATGTTTTAAAAGTTCATGGACACTTATATTATTTCAAAGGAAAATATAAAAGAGTATCACCGATTCACACCCCCCTTCCCAATTGTACACCATATTAATAAAAACCAAAATTGGTATCTAAGTAGAGGTAGGGATGTATAATCCTTGGAAACTCTAACTATAAGGCCCCAGCCTTAAACCGTACTTAATATTGAATTAAATGAGTAATTCACATTGAGGATCTTTTCAGGTTTAGAGTTTTAGAGAATTAGGACATAACTATTACATCTCAAAAGATTACAAAGTAGTCGCTTCTACTAAATTTCCATAAAATAAAAACTCTTAAAAAGAAACATGTATAGTTCCATGTTTTAGGTAGCATGACTTTCCCTTGATCCCATCCTTGACCCTATTCCACGCTAAGTCCTGTGAAAAACATTTCAAAAACTTGGGATGAGCATAAGAAGCTCAGTAAGGGATACACAAAGAATAAAAACTGTTAGTTTTTCAAAACAACAAGTAAACCATGGATACTTTATCAATGTAATACTTTTCACCTTCATGAAGTAGTAAAAACTCTTCACTGAAAAAAAATATCATTACTTACCTTTTTGTAACCAAAGGATTACCATAAAACCCATATAAAGAACACATAACATATATAAAGGTAACTTGGGACATAAACATACTTAAGTGGAATAACCATATGGTCAACTTCCACACTTATCACTTAATGGAATAGCTATACGGCCAATTTCCATACATACTTAATGGAATAGCCATACGGCCGACTTCCATACCCAATGCATTGGAGGTTATAACGTAACCACCCGTCCTGGTATTCACAGCACCACCCGTCATATGGTTTATAACGTAACCACCCGTTAAAATGTCCAAGTACCAATATAAAATCATAAAACATAAAACCAATATAAATTAATGATAACATATACACATCACAATATATCATAATAGAATCCTTTATCAAAACCATTTTCAAAACCATTTAAAACATTTAATAAAGTGATTTTTGAATCAAAGTGTCCCATACCACCTTGAAGCTTAAAATTTTAAACCATTAATATCCATATAAATAAATCCTTAAAACCATTTTAAAAACATGGATATTAATAAGAACAAATAATTAAAACATTTAAAATGACATTTTGGTTAAAGGGGTTTTACCAAAATTAGAGACACTTGAATAAAATAATTGAGGAATAACATTTAGTCAGAACTTTATAATATCATGAGAATAAATGTATTCATGATATAATACTCCAAAGGACAGTATATACACCATATAAGAGTGAATTGGTGCATAACAACAATGAACCCTCAATAGAAATGTCAAATGTGATGAAATCCCTTATAAAGAAGGTATCCTTAAATTAAGGACAAATCAATCTCAAAAATATATGTGAAAAATATAAATACACCCAATTTAAGTGGATATTAAGTGTAAAACAATAAAAGATCATTCACACATATTCAATGGATGACATATTCAATGACTACATGTTGAACCCAAAGAAATCGAAATTGGGTTAAAAAGTTCCCTTGACAGCCTAACGGCATCACATCAAAATGAGTTGATGAGAGATAAAAAGTGTATCTCATCACTTGGACATAAAATTTACATCAATAAGGATATATGAGAAAATATCCCAACATAACAATATGTAAATTAAAAGACCCAACAGAATAAGTCTTTTAAAAAAGAGGAGGGTGAAAGGTTCCCTTACCGACTTGGGTATCTTTCAAAACATACACCCCATGAAAGAAGGACAATAGATCATTGATGTAAATACTCATAAACGAAAGTATATTACACAAAGAGTAGAATAATGGGCAGTACATACACCACTCAATGGAATTTGTGGAAAATGTAACATAAATCTCACGGGAATAAAAGTGAGATGAAAAATCCCTTACGAAAACTCGGCAGCCTAACGGCGCCACATACAACTTCCGAATATGGATTGATGAGATCAAATAGGGTATCTCATCACATTAAAATAAAATGTACAGAAAGAGGAATATAAAAGAACATCCCCCAACATTACAAAGAGGAGCTAAAAAGAAGTGACATAAAGGAGAGTACTTAAAAAGAAAGAGAGAGGTTAGATCTCTTACGAAAGTTCGGCAGCCTAACGGTGCCACTCAAAACTTCCAAAATGGATTGATGAGAGAGAATAGGGTCTCTCATCACATGAACATAAAAATTACAGTAAATTTAATATAAAAGATCAACCCAATAACAAGAAATATGAGCTTTAAAATAAATGACATAAAAGAGTGTACTTAAAAAGAAAGAGAGGTGTAGGATCCCTTACCTCGGGTCCGACTTGACTCGATCATTCTTTAATCTCCTGAATAATAAACTTGAGTTAATTTCTACTTGATTAAGAACCTTTTCCAAGATCATTATTTACTTTATATCACTTATTACCATGTTATAAACATTAATGTAATCATTTAAGTTAATAATATTTGTTTTGCCGATATTTGGTTCTTAAGTCGAAAGTGGACTTCTTACAATTACATGTTGTTCATGTGGCCAAATGTTTATTATATCCAGAATTTTATTCATGATGTATATATAATATATGACATATATATCCAGTACATTCATGCATTTATAACATTACATAATCATTTAGAGGTAAGAAATGAAATGCACCGTTCATGGAGACGGTAAGCCGTACGTACGCATGAATGCTAATTTCATTTCTATTTCGTATTTTATAGAATGGAATAATAATGATATAAAGGTATATTATAATTCCAATATAATATCATATATAATATCAAAGTTCCATCCTTTATATGTCCCACATATGGTATTTAACGAATCAAATCACTTTGAGGGGGCGGTAGTCCGCACTTCCTTAAATGAAGATATCGCGTTTACCCATAATGGAAACCATAAAGTTATGCCCAAAATGAAAAAAACAGAGGCTTAAGGAAAACATAAACACATTATATATCATATATAAAAATAGTTACATCATAATGGCCACCTTTGAAGGTGTTAAATGAGTATTGAACAATCATCATTTCGCAAGGCAGAATTTATCCATCCACGGAAACCGTATGTTCTTTAACCATTTGATGTAGTTTTGTGAGAGTTTAGCTCGAATAAATCTTATAAAAACATCCTAGTATATTGAAGATATTTTTGTTGTTACAAAAGAAGTAAATAAAAAGAGTATAGGGGGTTGGAGAAGCAAAATAAAACAAATGAACATGAGAGAATGAATTACCTTTAAAAGTGTAACTCCTTTTGATTTGAGCCTAAAGGCTTCCTTTGAAAGGATTCTGCCCAAAGGGAATCCTCTAGGATGAGGAGAGGGATGTGGAGAGAGTAAATTGGCAGGGGTTGGCCGAGCCAAAGGCTTGAGGAGTGTGTGAAATGAGGTAGAGGTGGGGGCCTTTTATAAGAGGAGAGGAGGGGCACTTTTGGAAAGTAAGGAAATATTACTTTATTTGAAAATGTGTTTCGGTTTTAAAAGGTCCCAAATTGATATAATTCGTAGATAAGGTTATAAAGGTTCGAAATCCACCCATCCAATAAGTTTTGGACATGTGTAGTTCATAGATTTTACATTATCTTTCCATTTTATTTTAATCGTAAAATAATGATGTCATCACTGCATCATTATGATGTCATAAATAATTTAATTTATTTAATGTCTAAAAATTATAAAAAAATTACTATGATGTCGGAAATATTTTTATATTTTCAAGGACTATTTATAATCAAAAATATGACTTTTATAACCCCACTTAAAAATTGTTTTAGTAAAACATATCATGTTTGTGTCATTTTTAATTTTAACATTAAATAAAAATATATTATTGTCATTTTCCAACTAAAGTGGCTCCATGGGGTCCCCAAGTTGGCCCATGGCTTGTCTTGGTCGGCCATGACTCACCCAATAGGTGTAGTACAAGTGTCATGGTGTTTTCACATTCTTATAATATCATTTTTACCTTAAACTACACTAATTACCACTAATCGCGATTAAAAACATAATAAGTTACTATTCACCAAAAAAATTATTTTTATCCCATTGAACCACATTTTACTTCTTAAGGACAACCATGTATGTCAGATTTTTGAAAATCAAAACATAATGATGGCAAAATTTCATTTAAACAGAAAATCAGTTTTTTATAAGTACCACTTAGTGGTTTCACTATTCATCAAAAATTGAAGTTTTTCAGAAAAATCCCAAAAATTCACCCTAAGCTATATTTGATATTCCGAATTCAAAATTGAATTCTATTTTACAAAATTCAAAACATATAAGTCAAATTAATTAATTTAATAATTAATTCTCGCTGTCATATCAAATAGCGTGTTTTTATGAAACAATAAGTATCAAAAGATTGACACTGGTTTAAGTCTGATTTCAAAATGAAATTAATTCCAACGACCATTATTGGATTTAATGGTAAAAATATTTTCTAATTTCAATTTAAAACCAATTAAAAAGATAATATAATCATATAAATAAATTAGATTAAAAAGTGGTCTTGAATTAAAATACAACATTTTACACTATTCATTAAAAAAATGAACTTTATCGGAAAGATACCAAAAATTTACACAAAGTAAATTTTGATGTCCCGATTATTAATAAGAGTTTTATTTGGTCCAAAAGAATGTTTAGGAGTGAACAAAACTATATTCAATGATGGTTCAACATCAAAAGGTGATAAGTGAACCTTTAGTGAAAACTAGGGCATATACGCCTAAAATTGAATTCTTTTTGTATTTTAAGCCTCTATCCTTTATTGGATAAATGTAAAAACATTTAAAAACATATATAATCATATTTTAGTTATTTCTATCCATTCACGCCATTACAAAGGCTACCTGTTAACTACCATTTAAAATAATATTATTTTATTATTAGATTGCAACGTAAGATTCCCAAGAAACTCGTTGTTGCATGTTGGGTACGCCATCGAGCATAGCATCCCCTTTAAAGTCATATCAATATTTTATTCACAAATATGGATAAATATGAAAATTTCATATTCTTTATTTACCTAGGGTGTAACATCCTTCCCCCCTTTTGGGAATTGCGTCCTCGCAATTTTAAAATTGCGCTTGGAAACATCCTTGAAAGTCCCACATCGGAACAAGAGTCGGTAAAACAATAACTTTAAAATAAAGAAAGATAAGTACAGAGGTCACCCGAGTTAACCCATACTAGGACTCCATGTCGGAAAACATGGACATGGAAGAGAAAACATAGGGTCATGTTCTGATGGAGAGTGATAGAAAACAAGTTTAGGAGAAAGTTAACCACGAGAAAATCACAAACTTGTGATGTGTTAAACGGTATTCGATTCCCCGGTAGGAAAAGGTAATAGACAACATTTTTGTTTTAAGTTACATTTTATTGAAGAATTTATTCATAAGGAAACATAATCACTTATCATGTTGACTTACAACTTTTACTAGATTCCTTAATCAAACTCATATTTTTTTCCAAAAGACGAGTATTTAGGGAGACTTGTTCACGTTAAGAGTACTATAATCAACTTCTAGAGAATCACCTAATCCACAAAAAATAACTATACAATTCCCATGTCTTCAAAACATAACCAAAACTAAAACCCAAAAGGTTACTACAATATCAGATAATCCAGAAAAGGATAACCCTTTAAAAAGAAAATCTATGCTTAATCTCCAAAATTTGTCCAACAAAACCCAAAGTTCAACGAGGACCATCTGATAAACAATTTGTCCATAAAATTCTTCAAAGTAAACCAATCTAATATTGAAACACAAATATTTTAAGGATTTAGTCACATAGTCCTCTAAGTTAAATCGTAACATTTATCTCCAAACAACATCAGTTGCTCCTAAAGTCTCGAATTGAAAAGTAATTAACCTAATCACATATCCTCCATGATAGGTTAATCATTTTCATAAATAACCCAAAATCGACTTACTCTTAATTCATAAAATCATATAACCAAAAAGAATCAGTCAAACTATCCAGGGACTTCACGTAGTCCAGTGGTAGGCGATAAATACCAGTCGCACTTTGGTTGTGGGTTCGATTCCCGCAGCTTTGTCCGATGCGACGGGATGTCACACGGTCTGCGTGTTGTCCTTTTTCCAAAACTATATAATTCTTAAAATATTCCCCAAAATGAGATAAAATCTTCAAGAATAATCATAACATATTTTAACCTCAAGTTTATCTCATTCCTTTCATTTTCCTTCATATCATAGAGTAACCCATAATTACCTAAAAATTAAGTATCATATAAACCCTAATGGTTACCTTAATAATTATTACATGAATTTCCACATTGAGTTGGCCATCTCGTACATGATGCATTAGAGAACTTACCAAGGTTGAAGTGGTTGATCATGACTCCTTGATAGTTGGTTTAAAACAACCACAAGTTTCCTCATTGAATCCCCCATTTTATCTAGTATCTTAACCATAGAACCACCACAGTTTCCTTCAAACCCATTGTCACTTTGGTGCCTGCTAGATCCATCCATTAACTAAAACCAGAAATGTCAGTGTGAGTATATCAACCAAACCATCATGTACTAATGAGGAAGGTAAACACTAAGATATACTTACTCATTCACTTTATCTAAAACTAGGACTCTTTCTGAAATCCTAACCATTATGGTAATGTCACTTATGCTAAAAGAATATCCTAACCTCTAAAGTTATCAAAACTGACCTCTGATACCAACTATAAGGCCCCAGACTTAAACCGTACTTAATATTGAATTAAATGAGTAATTCACATTGAGGATCTTTTCAGGTTTAGAGTTTTAGAGAATTAGGACATAACTGTTACATCTCAAAAGATTACAAAGTAGTCGCTTCTAATAAATTTCCATAAAATAAAAACTCTTAAAAAGAAACATGTATAGTTCCATGTTTTAGGTAGCATGACTTTCCCTTGATCCCATCCTTGACCCTATTCCACGCTAAGTCCTGTAAAAAACATTTCAAAAACTTGGGATGAGCATAAGAAGCTCAGTAAGGGATACACAAAGAATAAAAACTGTTAGTTTTTCAAAACAACAAGTAAACCATGGATACTTTATCAATGTAATACTTTTCACCTTCATGAAGTAGTAAAAACTCTTCACTGAAAAAAAATATCATTACTTACCTTTTTGTAACCAAAGGATTACCATAAAACCCATATAAAGAACACATAACATATATAAAGGTAACTTGGGACATAAACATACTTAAGTGGAATAACCATACGGTCGACTTCCACACTTATCACTTAATGGAATAGCTATACGGCCAATTTCCATACATACTTAATGGAATAGCCATACGGCCGACTTCCATACCCAATGCATTGGAGGTTATAATGTAACCACCCGTCCTGGTATTCACGGCACCACCCGTCATATGGTTTATAACGTAACCACCCGTTAAAATGTCCAGGTACCAATATAAAATCATAAAACATAAAACCAATATAAAGGAATTATAACATTTACACATCACAATATATCATAATAGAATCCTTTATCAAAACCATTTTCAAAACCATTTAAAACATTTAATACAGAGATTTTTGAATCAAAGTGTCCCATACCACCTTGAAGCTTAAAATTTTAAACCATTAATATCCATATAAATAAATCCTTAAAACCAATTTAAAAACATGGATATTAATAAGAACAAATAATTAAAACATTTAAAATGACATTTTGGTTAAAGGGGTTTTACCAAAATTAGAGACACTTGAATACAATAATTGAGGAATAAAATTTAGTCAGAACTTTATAATATCATGAGAATAAATGGATTCATGATATAATACTCCAAAGGACAGTATATACACCATATAAGAGTTAATTGGTGCATAACAACAATGAACCCTCAATAGAAATGTCAAATGTGATGAAATCCCTTATAAAGAAGGTATCCTTAAATTAAGGACAAATCAATCTCAAAAATATGTGTGAAAAATATAAATACACACAATTTAAGTGGATATTAAGTTTAAAACAATAAAATTTCATTCACACATATTCAATGGATGACATATTCAATGACTACATGTTGAACACAAAGAAATCGAAATTGGGTTAAAAAGTTCCCTTGACAGCCTAACGGCATCACATCAAAATGAGTTGATGAGAGATAAAAAGTGTATCTCATCACTTGGACATAAAATTTGCATCAATAAGGATATATGAGAAAATATCCCAACATAACAATATGTAAATTAAAAGACCCAACAGAAGAAGTCTTTTAAAAAAGAGGAGGGTGAAAGGTTCCCTTACCGACTTGGGTATCTTTCAAAACATACACCCCATGAAAGAAGGAAAATAGATCATTGATGTAAATACTCATAAATGAAAGTATATTACACAAAGATTAGAATAATTGTCAGTACATACACCACTAAATGGAATTTGTGGCAAATGTATCATAAATATCACGGGAATAAAAGTGAGTTGAAAAATCCCTTACGAAATCTCGGCAGCCTAACGGCGCCACATACAACTTCCGAATATGGATTGATGAGATCAAATAGGGTATCTAATACCACTAAAATAAAATGTAAAGAAAGATGAATATAAAATAACATCCCCCAACATTACAAATAGGAGCTAAAAAGAAGTTACATAAAGGAGAGTACTTAAAAAGAAAGAGAGAGATTAGATCTCTTACGAAAGTTCGGCAGCCAAACGGTGCCACTCAAAACTTCCAAAATGGATTGATGAGAGAGAATAGGGTCTCTCATCACATGAACATAAAAATTACAGTAAATTTAAAATAAAATAACATCCCAATAACAAGAAATATGTGCTTTAAAATAAATGACAAAGAGTGTACTTAAAAAGAAAGAGAGGTGTAGGATCCCTTACCTCGGGTCCGACTTGACTCGATTGTTCTATAATCTCCTGAATAATAAACTTGAGTTAATTTATACTTTCTTAAGAACTTTTTCCAAGTTCATTATTCCCTTTATATCACTTATTACGATGTCATAAACATTTATGTAATCATTTAAGTTAATAATATTTGTTTTGCCGATATTTGGTTCTTAAGTCGAAAGTGGACTTCTTACAATTACATGTTGTTCATGTGGCCAAATGTTTATTATATCCAGAATTGTATTCATGATTTAGATATAATATATGACATATATATCCAGTACATGCATGCATTTATAACATTACATAATCATTTAGAGGTAAGAAATGAAATGCACCGTTCATGGAGACGGTAAGCCGTACGTACGCATGAATGCTAATTTCATTTCTATTTCGTATTTTATAGAATGGAATAATAATGATATAAAGGTATATTATAATTCCAGTATAATATCATATATAATATCATAGTTCCATCCTTTATATGTCCCACATATGGTATTTAACGAATCAAATCACTTTGAGGGGGCGGTAGTCCGCACTTCCTTAAATGAAGATATCGCGTTTACCCATAATGGAAACCATAAAGGTATGCCCAAAATGAAAAAAACAGAAGCTTAAGGAAAACATAAACACATTATATATCATATATAAAAATATTGACATCATAATGGACACCTTTGAAGGTGTTAAATGAGTATTGAACAATCATCGTTTCGGGAGGCAGAATTTCGCCATCCACGGAAACCGTATGTTCTTTAACCATTTGATGTAGTTGTGTGAGAGTGTAGCTCGAATAAATCATATAACAACATCCTAGTATATTTAAGATACTGGTGTGGTTATAAAAGAAGTAAATAAAAAGAGTTTAGGGGGTTGTAGAAGCAAAATAAAACAAATGAACATGAGAGAATGAATTACCTTTAAAAGTGTAACTCCATTTGATTTGAGCCTAAAGGCTTCCTTTGAAAGGATTCTGCCCAAAGGGAATCATCTAGGATGAGGAGAGGGATGTGGAGAGAGTAAATGGGCAGGGTTTGGCCGAGCCAAAGGCTTGAGGAGTGTGTTAAATTAGGTAGAGGTGGGGGCCTTTTATAAGAGGAGAGGAGGGGCACTTTTGGAAAGTAAGGAAATATTACTTTATTTGAAAATGTGTTTCGGTTTTAAAATGTCCCACATTGATATAATTCGTGTATAAGGTTATAAATGTTCGAAATCCACCCATCCAATAAGTTTTGGACATGTGTATTTCATATATTTTACATTATCTTTCCATTTTAATTTAATCGTTAAATAATGATGTCATCACTGCATCATTATGATGTCATATATAATTTAATTTATTTAATGTCTAAAAATTATAAAAAAAATACTATGATATATTAAATATTTTTATCTTTCCAATTACTATTTATAATCAAAAATATGACTTTTATAACCCCACTTAAAAATTGTTTTAGTAAAACATATCATGTTTGTGTCATTTTTAATTTTAACATTAAATAAAAATATATTATTGTCATTTTCCAACTAAAGTGGCTCCATGGGGTCCCTAAGTTGGCCCATGGCTTGTCTTGGTCGTCCATGACTCACCCAATAGGTTTAGGACAAGTGTCATGGTGTTTTCACATTCTTATAATATCATTTTTACCTTAAACTACACTAATTACCACTAATCGCGATTAAAAACTTAATAAGTTACTATTCACCAAAAAATTATTTTTATCCCATTGAACCACATTTTACTTCATAAGGAAAACCATGTATGTCGGATTTTTGAAAATCAAAACATAATGATGGAAAAATTTCATTTAAACGGAAAATCAGTTTTTTATAAGTACCACTTAGTGGTTTCACTATTCATCAAAAATTGAAGTTTTTCAGAAAAATCCCAAAAATTCACCCTAAGCTATATTTGATATTCTGAATTCAAAATTGAAGTCTATTTTACAAAATTCAAAACATATAAGTCAAATTAATTAATTTAATAATTAATTCCCGCTGTCATATCAAATAGCGTGTTTTTATGAAACAATAAGTATCAAAAGATTGACACTCATTTAAGTCTGATTTCAAAGTGAAATTAATTCCAACGACCATTATTGGATTTAATGGTAAAAATATTTTCTAATTTCACTTTAAAACAAATTCAAAAGATAATCTAATCATATAAATAAATTAGATTAAAAAGTGGTTTTGAATTAAAATACAACATTTTACACTATTCATAAAAAAATGAACTTTATCGGAAAGATACCAAAAATTTACACAAAGTAAATTTTGATGTCCCGATTCTTAATAAGATTTTTATTTGGTCCAAAATAATTTTTAAGAGTGAACAAAACTATATTCAATGATGGTTCAACATCAAAAGGTGATAAGTGAACCTTTAGTGAAAACGAGGGCATATACGCCTAAAATTGAATTCTTTTTGTATTTTAAGACTCTATCCTTTATTGGATAAATGTAAAAACATTTAAAAACATATATAATCATATTTTAGTTATTTCTATACATTCGCGCCATTACAACGGCTACCTGTTAACTACCATTTAAAATAATATTATTTTATTATTAGAGTGCAACGTAAGATTCCCAAGAAACTCGTTGTTGCGTGTTGGGTACGCCATCGAGCATAGCGTCCCCTTTAAAGTCATATCAATATTTTATTCACAAATATGGATAAATATGAAAATTTCATATTCTTTATTTACCTAGGGTGTTACACTAACATGTGAGTGTAGTAAAAATCATGGATCTCCACACAAGGAATGAATAGTTGGATGACCTAGGTTTAAGATGATTATATAAATGGTTTCCCGTGGGAAGTGGATTCCCTATAGTTTCCTCTAGAGTAAAACTATATCCATCAAGGATTTCTCTGATGGTTATCACTTGAAGCTACCTCGTCACATTATAATTGGTATCAGATAAACCAAGGATCCCTCTTTAAGATTCAAACTTTGGAGGAGATTGCGAATCTAAATTCAGTTAAAAATAGATTAATTCTTATATTTTAGTGAAAAAAATTATCAGGGATTGAAGAATATGATTATTCTATATATTATTTTACATGGTATGGAAGTATTTCATGTTTCTACAATGGTATTTACAACATATTATAAATATTCTCCCATGGTCGATAAGAGAAATGTAGAACTTGACAGAAAGGATTGGAATGTTATTCTCATGTAACTATCAAAAAAATCTATATAAAGGTTATGGGTCTTCAATATAAAAATGAGATGTAGGGAAAACATGAAATAATCATTTAAGGGAGTTTTAATGTAAATGAAGAAGTGATTCAAATATGGTGAACAATGTTTGAAGATATAAAAATGTGTAATAATGAAACTATAGATGATTTTTCTTCAAGTAAATGATATCATCAATAATATGAGAATATTTGAAGATAACTTGTATTATTCAATCATTATCAATAAGTTGATAAGGATATACCATGATAGGTATGATCCTAAAATTTATAAATTGGAAGATGGAGATAATTTTTCCTTAATTGAACTATATAATATACCTTTTCCCTATTAAATAAAGAAAGATCCAACATTTAAGAAGAATATCAACAAAGAGTTGGAATTTGAATCTATGAATTAGCATAAAATATTATAAGAGGAAGATGAGTCCTATAGTGATTTATAAGATGAGTAAAATAAAGATGATGTGTAAAATTGGATTATGGATATTATCTCAAAGACCTCAAAAATGTAAAGGATGTTTAATTGAAAGCTATGATTAAAATTCTTAGAGTATGTAGGAATTGAAAACATCAAAATAATTTTTGTATGGAATAAAGTTGTTGATTACATGTATGATGAACATCTAGAAATCCCATGATGAGAGAAATGGGGTAAAAACTCAAATGAAGTTAAAAACATATTTAATGGTAAGAAGAGGCTCACCTAAAATACCAGAAGATGATTGTTAAGAAAAAAGAATAAGACTACTCAACTTACAGTACTACATATAATGACAAAGTTACAAAAAAGGTTATAAAATTCATGTTTAATATTGAAATGAATTAAGAAACATAAAGTAGTGTGGAAGAACAGGGTGAAGAAATTTAAATAGATCATATATTTCTAAAAACATGAGTATCATCTTGAAAAAAAAACTAAACATAAGAACAAAGTTAGGTTATTGAAAAAAAAAGTTAAAAAATGATTGATGGAAATGAGGTGTTTAACAAATATGATGATTCTTTCATTAAGAGAATTAGAAGCCTCAATCTGAATGTTACTGAATATGGTAAAATAATGAAATACCCTCATGAAAACCTTATTTAAAAGGAATAAGAGTTAGTTAAGGCACATTCAAGTTTCTATAAATACAAAAATAAGTTGAATAATAAGGGTGAAATTTTCCACAAATCTACGGAAGTTAATGATTAATCATCTCAAGATACTAGAATTATGAATTTAAATCTTCTAGTGAAATATACTCCTATTAAACTAATAAATATTTTTTCCCATAATATTATAAGCTATAAAATTAAAATTGGGAAATATTTGGTTAAAAATAATTGTGGGAAATTTTCCTCCACTACAACAAAAGATAATAAAAATTTACCAAAAAACTTAGCCACAACAATTGAAAAAAAAACAAAGGAAAATAAATCTAGATCTCAATAATCGTTTCCTAAAAAACTCATATCATTATAGAAGAATATGATTTGGAGTATTTTTTAGTGTTTTGTAATCTTCAATAAAAAAACATATAACTTCTAGAATAACATGCCACTCTCATGGGTTTTTCATTAATTTAAGGGTATAAACCTTATAAGAAAAAGGAATATACTTTTAGAAGATGGTGAAAGATTTAATAAGAAATAAGAAGACAATTTTTCTTCAATCTAGTTTAATTTGAAAATATTTGACTCTCTTGAAGATATTTGTGGAATATGTGAGAAACAGGGTCACTATACAGATGAGTTGTTTATTACTCTATCGAGAAAGGTTCCTTTTATTGGGAAAGTTAAGTACCTCATGTAATTCTGGAAGTTGTGTTTATTGTTTTTTTAAACCAATTCATTGAAGTGTTTTTTAGGTTTTTGTATCATTTGAGAAGTTATTTTAAAGGCTACGAAGAATTTATATGATTGTATACTATGTTTTGGAATTCCTATGATAGGCATTTAATATATGGATAAATAAAATCTCTTATGTGCCTAATATAAGATATTTTTCACCAAATATAAAATTTGTTACTATATAAGAATACTGAGTTATGTGTAATAAATTTTAGGTCCATTCATAAAAATTTTGATCTATGTAAAAATAATGATCTATGAATAAGATATTTTGTCTATTTGTAAGAATATTTTAATTACATAAGACATTTTGGCAGTTAGTAATGTGGAAGAGAAAAATATCTTATGTAGCAGATAAGATATCTTAAGTATAATAGAGTCAACCTCTATACAGGATAATTTAGTCACATGTAAGATAATTAGTACCTTTGTAGGAAATTTTATCTATGTATATGATATTTTTCTAGAATGTAAAATATTTCTTTTTATAACGATTCATCACATGATTTTTGAGTCTCATATGATATTATTCTTTGTGATGCTTCAAAAATTACAATATTATGAATAATTGTGAATGATGAAACGAAAGAGTTATTCTTCATTAATAAAAACATCATATTTAAAATTTTATTGAAGCAGTAGAAAGAATCTATGATCCCCACATCATGAAAATCAAAGGTATCAACTGAAAAAACTGAATGAGGGAGATCTCAATGAAACTAAATTTCATTTATTATATTTTCAAGAATAAATTATATGTGTAAATGGGATGATTTTTCTTGGTTTTTTGTTAAAAATCATTGGGAAATACTTAAGTGATTCAAGCTAGGTTTTTTTTAAAGTCTTAGTTATTTAAAGCTAATATTACAAAAGAATTTTGTTCTATAAGTGTAGTTTTTCAATGTCCTCATTCTATATAAGTAAAACATTAGTTTTTTTGATATTTTTGTAGTTTGAATGAGTTGAATGAGTTCAAGGATATTAATTTGAGAAAGTGACATGTAAAATGGTACATTATTAACTTAAAGTGATTTCACTGTACACATTGGACATATTTTTTATATAAGTGTGTATAAAAGTGTGTTTTTCTAATGTAGTCTTATTATAATCACTCCTTCAACTATAAGAACAAAATATTTTCATCATCTTTCATTTTTTTATGTTAATTTTTATGGGATAAATTTCATTATATTAAATTATGAACTTTTGGAGAAATCAATGAGGTTTAATATTGGACATGTGGGAAATATAAAATATTCCCATTACTATAAAAAACATACACTCATGACACTATGAAAATTTATAAAAAATTTAGAGAATATTTAAGTTCTTGTAACTAAGGTAGCTTTTATCTGAATGTTTAATTTTTTCTTAAGGTCATAGTTCTAATATTTGTGAGAATAAAAAAATAGACCAACAAAGAGATTTATGTGCAGCGAGTTGAGAAGTTTAATCTCTTTATATTTTAATCACCAGGTGTATTAAAGAGTTTCTATTATAGAAAAAGGTGATATGTGTTCTATTGATTTTATCTTATTATCATGCAGATGAGGTTCACACATATATTTGTGAAGAAATCTACATTTAAATAAGATATCACCCACATGTGGTGTTGTTTATATTTCATTATCACAATCATTAGATAGTCTGAACTTCATAAGTATTTTATGTGCTATGAAGAATGGGATTTAGATAATAATAAACCCAAACCACTTGTATTTAGAACAAGATATTTGTGTAAAATCTATATATAGGGAGAATAATCAACTGTAGAAAGTAATAGGCTCGCACATTATGGGTGGACCTTTTAGAAATTTTTGTGTGTCATTGTATTCTTTTCTTTCACATTATTATAGTGAGGTTGTATTCAATCAACTATATATGGAAAATTTATAACAGAAGATAGAGTTTAATAATAATAAAATTTAAAAATAGAGATTCATTTATTCACCCTATCCCTATTAGTTTAGTAATTTGGTCCACTAGGAATTTCAAGTGGCATCATATTTGAAGGTTTTCTCTTCCATTCTCTCACTATAAAGAATTGAAAACATAAACTTTATTAATAGTATAGGTGTTCCCATATATTATGCAAATAATTTCCTTGGTTTTAAAAAATAAAATGATACCATTTTTATTTTTATAAGTTCAGGAAGTTCTTGATGCATCCATAGTAGTATTTTCACCCATTCAAAGAGGTGAAAAAATGAAATTTTCAAATAAAAGGAACGTTGAGTTCATTATAAAATCTAGAAATTCTATTTTCATTTTACTCTCTATGATGTTTTTTATTGAAGTGATGGGATTAAAAACTACTAAATAGATTTGGGATAAACTTGAATGCATTTAAGAAGTAAATTTAATAGTGAAATAAACTAAGCTATAAATTTGGAGAAGAAAGTTTTGAAGATATAAAGATGGTTAAGGATGAATTTATTGATGATTACTTCACTAGAGTGAATTAAATAATGATAAACATTAGGGGTTTTGGGTAATAGTTGTGTGAATCTATTATTGTGAATAGACACAAGAGAAATTTACCCAACCAGTTCGATCTAAAAAAAGTTGTACTTAAAGATTAATAAGATATCTATTTATATTAGTTACACAATATCTGTATAGCCTATTAACTAAGAAAGAAACTTTTCTTTAAGAATAAGGTGAAATATGAGATGGATTTTTTATCCATGAGAAATATAAAGATGAAAAAAGAAGAACCAAAATGTTCTAGAGAGCCTGATGCTAATTATTATTATGATATGGATAATGAAAATAAAATAATATTATCTCTTATTGCTAGAAATTTCAAAAAAATGAAATGTAAAATATAAGGGTAAGATTCCCTTTAAAAATGTGGTAGAATTAGGAACTTTACAATCAATTGTACAAAGAATAAAAACTATGAGTTTGATGATGATGACCAAGAATAAAATCTTCAAAATTATAAATAATAAAATGGAATAATAAGTGAGAACGAAAAGTGACTACAAGATATTATTTTCAATATTAAATAGGTGAAATATTGGGAGAAAATAGAAGGAGTTAAAATCATCCTCTATCATACCTTTTTAATATAAATCACTCAAAAAAGTAATATCATTTAGGGATCATGTGGAAGAGTAAGAAACCTCCTCAAGAAGTGATGTGGAAGGTGGTAAAGTGACCTATATGGACTATATGCTCGTATCTGAATTAGAGGCTTGTGTTGAAAAAAATAAAACAATTGAAGAAGGAAATAAATAATTTGAAGAAAGATGATGGAAATAGAGTAGATAAAAATAAATAATCCCTTAAAATAGATATTAAACATATTAAATATCTCTAAAAATTCAAGTTGAAGGTTATTGATTATGAAAATATCAATAAGGGTATTGAAGGATAATATTTTCTGATATTAGAAGAAATAAGAAACATGGAATCAAAATTTCATACAAATAATTTTGATCTAAAATCATGAAATAATAGATCAAAAAATGAATTTAAATCACGTTTTATTAATCTAAAATAAATAATAATGCAATCACATCAATTTCGGTTAAAAATGTACATGAATCTACTGACACAGTGAAGTTACTATTTAAAAATATTTACAAGTGTGTGGTAGGAAAGATGATGATAAACTCTATTTTGTATCTATTAAATAAAGAATAATGGAATAAAATTCAACCTCCTCGAAGAATAAGGAAAACCAAACCTGTTCAAGATAAAATAGACAAAAACCAAGAATAGTTTTTTTAGATAGAATCATAGGTTTACTATAATATTTAGATTTAGTTGTTATTTTTTGTGTTCTGGTATTTTTTTCCACAAATATTATACATGTTGATACAATATGTACTTATATGAAAAAATATAGGAATAAAGGGGGGAAATCTCTGAATTAGAAAAGAATGAGACTCTAAAGAAGAATTATCTAACAAATCTATAAAAGTATTCCTACTCAGAAACATTTTAAAATATTGAAATAATTATATTAAAGATATGATAAACAATACATTGTGAAAATAAATTCTAGAAAAATATAACTGGATTGTTCTTTGATATATAAAATTATAAATAAGTTTAGATGAAAATTTATGAGGAGAATAATTTATAGTAGAAGTGGGATTAAAATAAGTTAATAGAGGAAGACCATGGATCCTCGATAGTGGGTGTTATTCTCACGTGAAGTAAGACACTAAAATATTGAAAGATATGGAAGAGTGCTGAAGTGTGGTGAAAAAATAAGTGGGAACTTGTTTTGAAATGGTGACCCATTCATTTATTTGTATATTAGTGACAATGATGAGAATTATTTATAATATAAATATTTTGGCCATCTCGGTTAGAAAAATATGAGAAATATTTTCAAGCATGAATTGTTCAGAGACCATCCCAAGATTAAAAGGGATAGAGAATCATTTTGTGACACATTCCTAATTGGTAAGATAACTCAAGGAACACAAAATAAAGTTTATATTTAATCTTCTAGACTATTAGAACTCATATATTAATATTCTTTTGGTGTCATGAGGAATAAGTCAACCAAGGGTGATCTTTACATAATTAAATTTATTAATGAATACACCCAGATGACTAATGTTCTCTTTATAAAGAACAAATTAGAATCTCTTTAGATATTTAAAATTTTCAAAAGATAATTTGAGAAAAAACATGGTATATATATCATGAAGGGGAGGATTAATTATGAAATGGAGTATACATTCAGTGCTATAGAGAGTAATGTTGTGAAACATTGAATAAATCATTTATATAAAACACTATACACTCCCCCAAGAAAATTGTGTGGTTTATTGAAATAATACGAGCATTGTGGAAATTAGAAGAACCATGCTAACTGGGAATAATCTTTCATACTTCATTTGGAGAGAATCTATGTAAACTAATTTTAATATTTATAATGGGTGTTTTGTGATAAAATATATACACAAGACTAAATATGAGATGTGGTATCACAAAAAATAAACTATCAAATACTTTAATGTATTTGGTATCCCTTTTTAATTGAATATAAATAGAAAATATGGTCATATTTGAGGAAAGAGATGATGTAGGGACATTTATTGGTTATATATTTAATGGTATATGCTAAAAATGTTGGATATCAACACAAGATGGTAGAGTGTTTATATGAAATATTTATTGAAAATAATAACAAAACAGATGAGTTTATTAAGGATGAAGTTGAATATGTTGGAGAAGGAAAAATAAAGATTATAGAAAAATGGTTTGTGGAATAGTATCGGAATTATTCAGTTGTGGTGGATAATATCTCATATGTTGCCAATGATGAAGAAAAATTTTAGGGATAAATGAAAAATCATAAAATATTAAATTAATATGTTGATTATAAAAATATTATTGGCCAACAAGATGAACTTGCACAAACCATAGAAATTTTAAGGATATATAACCAAACTTCTCCTACATCAAAAGTGAAACCTCAAACTATTTATAAAAAAAATTCATGAATAATGGATTATTTATATAAATAAAGAACTTGATCAAATAGAAAATAACTCCACTTGATATTTGGTATCAAAACTGAAGAATAAAAACATCATTGGCACTATGTGGGTTTTCATAAATAAGATGAATGAGAAAGGTGAAGTCATAAGGAATAAAGAAATGTTTTTTTTACAAAGGGTATTAATTATTTTATGGAGTTTAAATTGAATAAACCTTTCTGAAATTGTCCTAAATTGATAGCATTAGGATTTTCTTGGTAGTTTTATCTCATTCACATTACATGATTTGTCAAATGGATGTGAAATCTACTTTCTTAAATGGTGATCTTGAATAATAGGTTTACATTGAACTAATTGATGGTTTTGTTCTTGATAAATATGGAAGAAATTTTTTCATTATTAATAAGGATTCATATATATTAAAATAGGTCCTAATATCCTCGTATTAAAAGTTTTATAGTTTCCTGAGAATCAGGGAATTATCAAAAGGAAAACATGATAGTAATATTTATAGGAAGAAGATGGCCACATGGAGTATTATTGTCATATTATAGGTTGATGGCATGATTTTTTTATGTGAATAATAACATATTTTTTAGTATTTTTCTTAAGAAATGAAGATATATTTTGAGATGTCTATGTTGGATGAGATATCATATTTTTGATGATTGAAAATTATTATTGAGGTTGGTAAAAATTTTCAATTACAAGAAAAATATTATATAAAGTTATTAAAGAGTTTTAGAATAATGTAATGAAATTATTATTTATAATACTTTCAATATTATAAATAAGTTTACATAATATGGGTTTGTGAAGTTTTTAAATAAAATTGAATAAAGATAACCAATTGGAATCCTTCTCTATATAACAGATTTTAGAACTGAAAAAGTATTTTTGTGGTTATGAGATAAAATCAAAAGTGATAAAAAGGATTATAATATGTCAACAAGAAATATGATCCTAAAATATAACATGAATTCACTTATTTTTGATGTTCTATAAAGATCCAGTTTAGAAATTACCTTATAAATCTTTACCGATATCAATTTGTCTAGAGACTATATTGACAAGAAGTTGACTTCAGGTGTGACATTATTTAATGGTGGGAGTTTTTTGACATGGAATAGAATAAAAAAATTATTGGAATTAAGTACATTTGAGTTCAAGTAGATCCAAACCACACATTATTATATTCAAATGATATAGATTTAGGTTTAACTATCTTACTTGAGAGTTCATGTGGAGAGGAAACTATGAATTTCATGTGAAAAACAAGTTCTATATTTATCACCAAGAATATGATTCAACACTCCATATCCAAGGAAACTGATCATATATATAATTTTATCATATACAAGGTGCCATAGGTTGATGTGAAACTTGATTTAAATAGCACCAAAATAACTAAAAAAATTCACTAAATAATTTTTAAAGTAGTGGTTCTCTAGGTTAATGATAGAACTTCATGTTCATCCTTCCCATATCTATTAAAAATTTGAAGAGGAGAACCCCCACAAGGATTTTTATTGTATTTTAAAATAGGTATATAAAATTATCACAACTCATTACTTATTTCTTATAAAAGTGGAGGAATATTTTCTGGAAATAGTGTTCAATTCTTGGGTATCTATTATTGTGGTTATTATAAAGGGGGGGTTTTTCGAATGCATTAAAGGATATTATGTGGAAAAATAATTTTACTCACTTATCCAAAAGTTTTTTATCCCTTGGGGATGTAATTAACACACAAAAAACTAAATTAACCTTTGGTGTTATATTAATATGTGTCTCACTTGAGATAGGATGTGATATATTGATTCATGAGTGATTTGTCTAAAATTGCTAATGATTTTTGTTGATTTTGATTGGTTTGAGAAAGAGTTGAAATTTGGGTTGAGAAAAATATAAATGGGTAGATTTGAGTGACCCTTGGATATGTTGAAAATGTGTTTCTCATTTCCATTTTCTTCAACCAAGTCTTTGTAGTGATTTTGAGGTGTTTTCGGTTTTTTATAAGTTTCTTGAAAGGCTTTAAATATTCCTTGTATGTTTCTTATATGTTTTGGAATTCATGTGTTGGGTATTGAATATTTGGCTAAGTATAATATCTTATGGGCCTAGCATTATAAATTCTGGTCACCGCATAAGAAATTTGTGATGTTTAAGAATAATTATCTACATGTTAGATATTTTGGACTCATTCATAAGATGTTTGACCTATTTAAGAAAATTGAGATATGGGTAAGATATTTGATATGTGTGTAAGAATTTTCTTAGCATGTAATATATTTTGGTGGTTGGGAATATGGAAAAGGAAAACATCTTATGGAGAGTGTAAGATATCTTTTCAGAAGATATAATTATCCTACAAAAAAGATAATTTTATAATGCATATGATAATTGATACCCACATAAGATATTTTATCTATGTGAAATGTATTTTTAAATAATATAATATATTTCTTCTTATGTTGTTTTTCCTATGATATTTGAGTCTCATAAGATATTTTCCTCTATAAAAAATCTTGTTTCTAGAATTGTGGTATTCTGATAAATTGTAATCCAAGTAATGTAAGAGTTATTCATCTGTGATCAAAACGTCACATTTAAAATATTAATAAATAAATGTGAAGAATCTATCATCCCTATATCATGGAGATCAAATTTGAAAATTAATAAAACTGAATGAGGGAGATCTCAACCAATATTAATTTCATTTATTATATTTTTAAGAATAATGAAAATATATCTATAGGATAATTATTTATGAGTCTTCAGATCCAAAATGCACTGGTATATATTTATATAATTTAACCTTAATTTTTTTTTGAAATTTTTAGTTATTTTTAGATGATGTTATAACAAAAGTTGATTCAAATGAGTACAGTTTTGTTTATTTCTTGTTCTTCAAAAGTAAAAATTGATTTTCATTGAGTATTATGAAGTTCTAATGAGTTATAAAAGTTCAAAGATATTAGTTTTATGAAGATGAATTATAGAATAGTACCTAGATAACTCAATGTGGAGACAGAATCCACGTTGTACATCTACTAGATAAAATTTTATAGAAATGTGAGGTTTCTTGAAGTAATATTTTTATAATTACTCCTTCAACATTCAGGATAAAAATGTTTCATCATTTTCCATTTAAGGATTTCAATTTCAATGGGACAATTTAATGATCTTAAATGAATATGTTTTGAAAATTCAAGGATGTTAAATATTGGGTGTGTAGAAACAATAAAATCCTCTCACTAATATACAAAAACATATATACATGATACTAATTAAAAGATTAAAGAATGTGGATAATAATTAATTTCTTATAATAAAGGTGGTTTTCATTAGAATGCGTGTTTTTTCAAGTTCATAGTGCTGAGATTGAGAGAAGAAAAGAAGTGGACCAACAAAGGTCTTTACATGCAGTGAGTTGAGATTTTCGAGTTCTTCATATTTTAATCACCATTTAAATTATAGATTTACTATTATTGAAGAAGGTACCATTTTTCTCTTGATTTTATCTTATTGTCATGAAGAGGAGGTTCTCAAATTTTTTGATGAAGCAGCCTGCATCTGAACGAAAACCTCATTGACATCTGGTGATTCTTATATTTCAATAGACCTATTAAGAAATATTTTAACCTTTGAGAATAGGGAAAATGTTAGGAATCTTGGTCTATAGATAATAATTAACCCAAACAGCATGTATTGATAACACAATATTAGTGTAAAATCTATAAATAGGGATAAAAATCTACTAAATCAATGATTAGGCTCAAAAATTGTGGAAAAATATTATAAAAGATGTTTTGTTCTTATTGTTATTTATTTTCACATTATTCAAGTGATTTTGAGTTCAAACCACATGATAGGGTCAAGTCCGAACTGAAAATAGATGTTAATCTAAAATAAATAAATTTTAAAAATAGAGTTACCCTGATTTAACTATCCTCTATTGGTGTATCCAATTGGACCAATAATACTTTCATAAATAAAAGGAAGTTGAAAAAGGAGATGGAAGAAAATTCACTTTTAATAGAGGTTTCTCTTAATGATAAAAAAGGTAAATTTTTTATACTGTAAAGTCATTGTTCCTATTGTATGACTGGTAATATGAAAATATTAATTAAAATGGAAAAACATTATGGGAGATAATTTACTTTGTGAAATGATAGTTCCCTAAAAATTATAATAATTTTTATAACTGAGATCATGCCTTAGAAGTTTAATTTCAATGATTTTTTTTGATAGACTTAAAAACAAATTAATGAGAGTTAGTCAACTCTATGATAAGGAGAATGGGTTTATTTTCAATAATGATTCATGCATCATAAAAATATCAAAACATGGATTAATTTTCTTTGGAGAAATAACTAGAGGTAACTTATTATAGATTACTAATATGAGTAACTCAGTCAATTTGAGTGATAAAGATGATAATAAACTTTGACATGTAAGAACTAGCCATATAATCCAAATAAATATGATTTAGATATTAAATTAATATTTAGTGAGAGGCCTACCCCAATTTAATATATAAAGAAACTCTCTTTGTAAAATATTCATAAAAGGGAAGATAATACTATTTATTCATAAGAAGGTAATGATGAAATCCACCATACATCATGAACTTCTATTTTTTTAAATTTTTTTTTCGGAAGAGATATCTATCCAAAAAAGATGATCTTAAATTTACCATTTTATTAATGACTTCACCAAGATATATAATGTGGAATTCATGAAATAAAATTTTGATGTTTTGTATATGTTTAGAATATTTTTAAGTGAAGTAGAGAAAGAACTATGAGTATACATTAGGATGTTGAGAATATAAAATAGAAAGTAATTAGCAAGTAATTACTTTGAGACCTAACTAAATAAAAATATATTTAAATATTAGTACAGATCCTTCTACATTACATAGAAAAATTTATTATTGGGAAAGAAGAATATAATTTTAGATGAGATGTGAAGAACTATACTTTCAAAAAAAATTAAAATTCACCGAAAGGAAAATTATAATCAAAATAGTTCATATTCATAATATTTTTTTGTTGAGTTTGGAATAAAATATAGATCCTTATGAAATGTGGTACAAGTAGAATCCCACGATAAAAAATTAAAAGATCATGGGACTACATGTTTAATGATGTTAAAAACACCAAATTTTGGAAAATTTTATGAAAATGATAATGAAGTAATTTTTATGGGATATTCATCAAATGGATGAATATACAGTTTTATAAACAAATAGATACATAAGTTGGATGATTTATATTATGTTAAATTCATTAAAAATAAATACAACTTAAAAGATATTTGTGAATAAAAGTTATATGAATTAATGGAAGATGATGTGATAATTTATAGAAAATTAAGAAAAAGCAAAGTTGTTTAAAACCTTAATCATGTACATAAATATTTTAATCATTCTAGAGAAATGTAATGTATTATTGTAAGTAAAATTTTAATGTTTTTTAAGTTATAGAAACACTTTTAACCATTTAATGTTATCGAAAGATAAAATATATAATACAGACATGAAGTAAGTTGATGCTTGATAATAAAATTGATTTTATTTCACCAGTTGAACCTAAATAAGTTTCCAAAGAGACTGAGTACAATGAATTGATAAATTTAATGAATGGAGAATTTCACTGAATTAAGAAAAATGATACATGGGATCTTTTTCTTAGACCATAAGGGAAAAAATTATAGTACAATGTGGGTGTTAAGAAATAAACTTGGTGAAAATGGTGAAGTTTTAAAGAATAAATCTATACTAGTTTTCAAAAGGGTATTCACAAGTTGAAGTTGTTTAAGTTAGAGAAACTTTTACTCCCATTGCAAGAATAAAATGTCTTAAAATATTTTCATATGTTTTTTGTTATAAAAATTAAAATGTTTATCAAATTTATGAAAAGTCATCATGCTTGAAAGATGATGTTCAGGATGAAGATCAAATTGATAAACCAAATTCTTTTATTCATGACTATGATGATACTAAAGTATATAAATTGAATGAATCCTAATGTAGTTTTAATAATGAATCTCGATCTTGGTAATCTAAACTTGATAGTTTCAAAAAAATATTAGAATTTTCTAAAGGAGTAGCTGGAGGAAACATGTACTTGAAGAGGATAAGCATTGGTACCCTGAATTTCAATGTCTATGATGATGAAATAAGTTTTTCTATTACTATTCTTGGAGTGATGAATGTCTTTTTTGAAAAAAATGTTCTAAAAAATAATGTTACATCTTCTTATCATAGGAAAATTATACCAAGTAATTATTCAATAGGTTTGGAATATAAGATTAAAAGAATTTATTCAAACCAATTATAGTTGGTGTGAAACTAAAAAAGGATATGGTAGGATTAAGTGTGAATAAGAAATAATTTATAAAGTTAATCGAAAGCCTTATTTATCTCACATTATAATGACTATAAATTGGTTATGAAGTGACATTGTGTGGTAGATATCAAAGTTATCAAAATGAATCATGCATCATGGATACTAAAATAATTGTTAGGTATGTTAAAGGAACATCAAAGTATGGTATGATGTATAAAATAAGTTAAAAAATTATAATCATTGTATTTCATTAATATTGATTGGGATAAATATTGAAATGATCAAAAATAAACATTAAAAGAACTTTCTTCTTGGAATATATTCATGTGAGGTAGTATAGTATGAATAAATTTTCAATTACTTTAACTATAGTTTATGTTGAATATTTTTCCTCCATAAATTCTTCTAAATGGATGTTGTGGATTGATGTTTAGTTGTAATATTTCAAATTCAATGTTGAAAACCCTTTAAAAATTACTTTTGATAGTCTAACTACAATTGATATCTCCAATAACCTAGTGAAAAACTCCAAATCAAAATGGATTGATATTAAAATTCATTTCATCACATATAATGTTTTTAATTGAGATATAAAGTAAAATTATATCTAAAAAAAGATAAAATTATTGACATAGTCACCAAATTCATTTGAAGGGAAATATTTTAGGAATTAAAGATGAAATTTAAAGTTAAGACGTCTACTCTCTCTTATATAATTATAGGGATAACCCCCACTTTACTTTTCATTCATTTTTCAAAGGGGTATGAAATTAATAAACTATGTATTTCACCTTTTATGAATTTGAGTGGAGGGAGAAAATTTTGATTTGATTGAGGGGGACATCATGAAAATTCACTGCACACAAACTTTCTAATCCCTAATGGATTTAATTCTCGCAGAAATATTATATTATTCAGAAGTGTGATGTTATGAAATTTATCTTCAAAAAAATTTATTTTATGAAAAGTTAAAATGAGAAAAGTTGAGAATTTTTGGACTTGAAAAAAATATGAAGGGTGATATTTAAGAAACCATGGATGATAATTATTAAGATTTTTTATTTTTTTTCAAAATTATGAGTAAGAATATTTTTGAGTCAAAATTTATGATAAAGTTATAAGTTCTAAATGTTTGAATCTAGATGTTGTAACATGAGGTAATAAGATGAAATGTTCAGAAGATACCCTTATTATATATGATTAATGAGAGGATAGTAAAGGTGATCCATCTAAAAGATGATGTTTTGAGAAGTGTATTTGCATTTTTTAAATATAATGAGATTCCAATAATAAGAATCTTAGAATTTTGGAAATTTTTGGTGTCGAGGAGTGTATTCTAGAATGTGACAAAGGCATGGAGTGCATGTGATATTTTGACTATGGAAGAAATTTATTAGAGAAAGCACTAAAATTTAGAAAAGGTAAATATCATAATCTATTTAATAATATTATATTATATAATAGATAACCTCCATGGAATGTGAGAATATATAAAAGGAATGTATCTTATGTAATATGTTTTAAATAAAAAATATTACCTATAAGTCATGGACATAAAAAATTAGTGAAGTACTGAGACTCATGAGAATATATAAGATTAACTCTCTTCTATAAATTTAAAGAGGAGAAATCATATGATTTCATTAGTTATCTAAATTTTTAAAGATTAATAATGTCCAGAAGAAAGTTTGGAAATTGAGACATATGATGATATACTATTCTCTCACATTGTGGTTGAAGACAAACTATGATTACAACTAATTTGAATTTATGAAGATAAAATAATTTAAATATTGGTCCTAAGGATGTATAGATTATAGATCTAAAAAAAGAAGAAAATAAAGTTATTAAATCTCATAGTGAGAACCAAAAGTTGCGAATATTAGGTGAAGATTATTTAAAGTTATGAGGTTCAAAAATTATGAGGATTTTTTGTGTGTAATATGAGATTTCTGAAGCCAGAGTTGAACATGTGTTGGAAAAAAAAAGTTAAAACACTTGAATCTCGCATTTTATATCAGATTAAGTTTAAATAACTATAAGGCTTTGTGATCTAGATGGTATATTGAAATGGTATAACTATAAATCAAATTAAAGTAAAGTTCACTTCAGAGCTATAAAAATATAAACAACCATAAGATACCAAAGATTCATGTAATTTTACTTAAACATGGGTTGAGTTAAATTTCATTGTAATAATTTTGAGATGGATGTTCATATACATAATTAATGAAGTTAAACTCTTGATTCATATGAAGATTTTATGTATAAATATAGCCATTTGACACTATGATTCATGGAATCTTGATAAATACTATTGACTTTGAGATCTTTATAGGTATTGAAATAAATTGAATGAAATTTTAAAAAGGTGTAATTTATAGAAACGAAAGCCCTTGTAATCTATTTTTATAAAAAGAATGAAATTTTTTATAAATGGTGTCTTTATTTTATTCTCATTGTTAATATTTTGTTACCAAATATTAGTGAGAGATATTGAATTGCAATTTTTGGATCATTAGTAAGTTCAATGAAGATGACTAAATCCATTTGTTTTTTCAAGGTTAGGAAAGGGTCTAAATTCTAGAGGTCCACTATACTGATAGGTTAGAATATGATGTTCCAATAGTTGGAGTTTTAGATAGGGTGTTTAATAAATTTGTCTTGTGATTGGAAACTAAGGTCATATATTCAAGAGGCTCAAGAGAATAAAAGATTTATTGATAAAGTATCTAGAAATTAATGTGATCTTACTCGCTATGTTTTTTTTGAAATTATTATAAATTGTTGGGAAATAATTTAATAATTTTTTAGATACTTGAGTGTTGGAGACTCTTTTGGGTTTAGGATAATACCTAGTCATAAAACTTTTAATTGGTGATTGATAATAGAGGAAAATATGTGTCTCATGATGAAACCAAACACAATATAGATGAAGTATCCCACACTAATGTCTAACCTTATAAAAATACCATGTGATATATTTACCTTTATATTAATTACATACAATTTAGTTTAGTTTTTATTACATATTTTTTAAGTGAAAACATAAGGACCAATCATATGATAAGAACAAAATGGTTTGACAAGAACTGGGTAGTCTATCCTTTTTATCTTGTAAAGTAGCTATTGTATTTTAATGATTTCATGTCGGGTTCCCCACTTTTGTTTCATATGAAATATGTGGTTGGATTGGACCAATGGTTTTATTGTTTGGTTTTCCATGTCTTGTACAAGCATTCATGTCAGGCATAACATTTTTTAACTATAATGTAAAATCCCAATGACTCCCACATCCATAACTATTTAAGGAATATCTTTCCAAAGGTATCTAGTTTTTTGGGTTTTCAAACCCAACAAAATTTAAAAATCCCATTGGTCGAGAGGATGGGAGGTTGGTCTCATCACACCCTTTTTTGGGGAACTTTTTTTACTCTATTTATCTCTTGTAGATTTAAGATATGTTTGAGAATCTATTCCTAATATCGATATGGGACTGGTTACCCAAAAAATGATCATAGGATAAATTCTTTAATATGAAAAGGGCGGATTCTATTAGTTAATCCATCTGTATGTATATAAAGTTATTTTTCTATTTCTCATCAATGGGTAGATGCTTATATATTGAATCTATATAACTAGGAACTCATAAGTTTATTTTTATTAGGGGAGGTAGTTAATATTCTAAGGATGGGATTGATCAATTATGAGGTGTCCAATGTATCCTATTTTATATCATGAATCAAAAACCATGTAGTTTTCTAAACCCTTTATTTTTAACATCATATATAAAGGACATATAGGGGTACTCATGCTCCAGATATTGATCTTGAGCCTCAAGGTGGAGTCCTACATGTCTTGGTTATGGTAGGAATTAGAGTTATCATAGTCTAATCCTTCCATTGGTACTTTCCCTGAGATAGAAACCCTTATATGGGGGAAGTTATATCATGCCACTGATCAGGGAAAACAAACTAAGGTTTTCTTGGATGGTAGAGATTCATGATGAAAATGATGTAATCATTGAATCTTTATAAGATTATGTGGTCCATGCTTGGTATAGGAAAAAAGGGATAGTAAGAAATAAGCCTCACTGAATATGGATTTGGGGACTACATGTTAGGACAGTCCTTTGGATGTTTATCAAGGATCTCAAGCCATGGTAAGAAATCATACGTATCCCAGTTATAGAAGGAATCTTAATCATTGTAGTTTAGTTGACTTCTTAATCCGTTGGTTGAAGAAGAAGTAAGATCCTCCCATGGGTGAGATTATGTTCTAATGGTGGGAGTGTTAGGGACATGGAGGGACTTACACTGAGGTGGATACTCGTTTGATATTTGTCCTTTAGGAAGGAATCCTACGTATCCTATTTATGGAAGGAATCAAAGTTCTCCTAGTTCAGTTTGATAGGATATTACACACTAGTGTCACCCTTATATTGGGGGACAAATCATATTATGCCACTGCCCGGGGCTTACAAGCTGCGGTTTCCCAATTATAGGGACATATCATATTATTCCATGGATCAGGGATTACACGCATAGGTTTACCTAATATTGGGGACATATCATATAATTTTGTTGATCATGTCATACACACTATGATATCCCTAATATGAGAACATATTATTTTATCCCATAGATCAGGGCTGACACACTAAGGTTTCCCTAATATAGGGACATATCATATTATACCACTGGTTGAGGATTACACACTGAGATTTCCCTAATATAGGGTAAATTCATATTACAATTCTAATTGAGTCTTACACATTGAGGTTTCCCTAATATGGGGACATATCAAATTATGAAATTGGTTGGGACTTACACACTAATGTTGCCCGAATATGGGGTACATATCATATTATGCCATTGATTGGGGTTTAAACATGGAGGTTACAATAGTATGGGAGACATATCATATTATGGGGAATATCAGGGCTTAAACACTGAGGCTTCTCAAATATGGAGGAAATATTAAATTATATTGTTGTTTAGGGCTTACACGCTAAGGTTTCCCTTATATGCCCACTGAAAAAGGTTATCATATCATGAGACATCTGCTTGACATGTCTTAGATTTTTACCTAACATGTTATGTTTTCTACCTGAAATGCATGACGATGACTAGAAATGTACTAGTTCTATAGACAACATTTCCAAGGACAATCTCATGATCTAGTTTTCTTGTTTGAATAACATTGCATGATCTGAATGACATGTCTAGAGGCCATCGCGTGATCATGCCTAACTTGTCCTGATTATATTCCTGACATTCTTGAGGATGTATGGGTATTCCTGATGATTTTCCTATGATCTAGGTTGACATGTCTAAATAATTTCACAAGACCTAGTTTAATTTTCTAGATGATGTCACATGATTAAAGCTAACATGTCCAGAGAGTGTCGCATGATCGACCTGACATGTCCGAAGGACATGTCTTGATCAAGGTAGGAACATATAAAGGATTTTAATAAATTAGAATTAAATCATTGTAAATTAACTTCTTATAGTTATTTCATATAGTATGAGTCACATTAAATCACTTAGAGAATACATTATGAACTTTATAAAGAACTAATGAATGAAATAAGAGGTATTTCTAGAAGATAAAATATATATACCAATAGAATAGTAACATGACCTTTGGAATAGTAATGTAAACATTAGGAATAGTAATACAAAAAATATAATTGTAACTTCACATGTGAAAGTATAAATAAAATTTGGGTATCTTATAAATAAAAATGTGATATATTTATATCTTGATATATGTAACTAAAGGTTTTTAAAAGAATAAATTATGTCTTTGTATTTGATGTGATGATTTAAAAGAAAATTTATATTAATAAAATATATTAATGAATTAATAATTAGTTATATTATTATTATAAGATAATTTTATGGGATGTTAATTATTTTTTTAATGTTCTATAAAAACAGTTATAATATTAAAATTAGTATTTTTTTATTAAATGATGATTTTACTTAAAAATTAAATTTATCGTATTTATAAAATAATTTTCATAAAATAGAGTTAATTTTTAATTTGACATGTTTAAAATTAGTTAGGTTGAATTTTGGGGATTTTTCTGAATTACTTGAATTTTTTATGAATAGTGAAATATGGAAATTTACAGTATGTAATAAATACATGAATTATTGAGTCATAGATGAAGTATGGATGATTAATTCCTTTAATATCAAACTCTAAATCATTATTTTAATATATTTGGTGATAATTATCATACTATTAATTGTATTGAGCCAAAATAATAAACAAATGAATAAAATATTCAAAAAAACACCCCTCTCCTATGACTATAAATACCACCTCTTCTCCTTACACATCCAAATTATTTAATCATTCTTATATTCTGCCCATTTCATCTCAAAAAACTCTACCCCATTTTATAGGATTTCAAGAATCACAAAAATACCATTTTAATGTTCCTTAAGAAATTTCTCAAGAAGAATAATTCAAGAGGTAAATCAATTTTCATTCTCTTTCAAACTTTTTTTATTTTCTCCTTATTATTCTATCCTTACCTATTATGTCTAAACATGCTTGATAACTCCATTATATTATATATATATATATATATATATATACTGGAATTTTATTATCTTAATGGAAGATTCATCATAAAACCCCTTCTATTCACCCCATTTTAATCTAAGAATGAAAACATTGTCCGTCATGTACTGATTTATGGTCATCATGGATGATGCAACTTCATTTCCCATTACCTCATTCAATGATGGTTATAATAACATATTTATGGTTAAACCATATTTTATTAAATATATTATATGTTATTTATTATTCTATAACCAGTATATATATACATGATATTAATTAATAAGACAAAACTAGTTTGTGATGATTGAAAAATCACCAAAATGTTCTAAAAGATTGGCATAAAAGTTCCATCAAATGAATCATCCTCATATTTGGAAACCAAATAACATATAAGAACATTAAATATTTGTTATGTTAATTAATAACATGTAATATCAATTTTTTTAATTATTTCCATTTTACATGATCTTCCATATACGTGTAAAAGTAAAGTGATCATGAAAACCATGTAAAAGAACACTACCGAACGACAAAATTAAATCCCACAGCTCATCAAAAACAAAATAAATAACCTTAATAAAATTATAAAAAATCAAATATATCTTGAATAGGTCCTGAATTAATTTATTAATAAATCAAAATTCATTATCCATGAAATTTAGTACAAGTTCAGAACACTTTTGTATATAAGGTAAGGGTTTCTACCTAAACCTACATTTTTTAATTCTGGTTACACTTTCTTACTCTTTACCCCAATTTAATTATTCATTATTTTTAAATAATTATTATACATTTTTATATGTTTATAAAACAATTATATTGATTATTTCATCTTTCATTTACAGGTAAATACATGTTTTACAAGGTTCCCTTTTCAATTTTTTACGATATGTGTGCCCGAATAAAGGGAACTTCGTGATTTCTTATCAATTTTTAAGTACCATCCATAATATATTATAAGACACCATTAGTTTTCTAAAATATCTAATTTTATAATGAAAAAAAATATTTTTTCATTTCTAGTTTTATACAAAAAATTAATACAAATGCAAATGGTTTTTCCAAAAGAACGATTCTTTGCAAAGTAAAAAAGGGTATTTCTCTCAAGAATTCAATGATGATTTTATTTGGGTATTTTCATATATTTCAACAACTATGTTGAATATTATGATTTATTGGTATTTATCACTTGTGATTATAATCTACCATATTTTATTAAATGGGTTTTGGTCAATTTTACTATGGATGTGATATCTTGAAACCATTCACCATACTACTAAGAATGGTTGGTGATTATATTTACATATTGGGGAATGTTATTCACTTTTAATTTGTATATGGTGTTTATGTTTAAACCCATTTTTATGATGAATTAATTAGACTAATTATGTGAAGGTTGGGGTTTCTAAATCCCCTCGATGCATCATTAGGTCTCTTGATACAAAATAGAAATGGATTTGGTTATGTCCATAGCCATTTATTTTCAGATGTCTTTATAAGGCCTCAAAGGTATGTTTATAATCTATAGAATTATGCATTACCTTATTATGATAATAGTAATTGCTAAATAATTTGAATATTAAACTATTATAATATCCACAGTTAAGTTTCATGTGATTGTTTATATGGAATTAATTACTCATCTTTTATTCCTACTATATTATGCTCAATATTATTTTTTGCTAGCATGTGCTTCAATCATTAACCTTGAGTTACTATTTATTTTCATAATATATACTACTGTATTTTTTAACATTAATGATCATCTGATCTCACCCCTTTCTTATGTTTTATTTTTTCCCCATGATGCAAAGATATATATTATGAATGACCTGTTTTGATAATCTAGGGGTTATGTATATTTCCAATGAATTTGTTATAGTGTTTTTCCTTTCATGTTGTATTATAAAACTTATGTTTGTATTTGGCTTTCCAAAAAACCTAAACTATTTGGTCTTTTAGGATGTTACTTCCTTATTTATTATACCAATTTAACATAGTAAGGCATTGAATCCAAGAAACTGGGGTTGGGGTATTTACAGTTGTTATCAGAGGAAGTTTAGTAGAAACCTTGGAAACTATATTTACAAAAAAAGATTAGGGAACTTAAACCTAATATATACTTTAATTATAAACATAGAATAAAATACAACAATTTTAGTAAGGTAGATATTATTTTGGTCTTCCTAGTGATACATCCATTTCTCGATGCTACAAGTGGATGTGGTTCTGGAATAGATGTGCCCAGGGGTAAAAACATCAACAAGGTTTCTCAGGCCTGACTCGGGGTAACTTTGTACACGACAATGGGACTTACTATGCACTTGGTTTGACACTCCTAGGTGATATTCTTAGGATAATTCACATTTTCTTTACAAACCATTATAAAGTAATTAAAAGTAAATATTTCCCCAAAGAAATCATGTTTATGATTATGAGATTATATATGAATTAATTTTCAATTTATGTTAAGTTTTTTTCTATTCAAAATTATGAATTATGATTCATAACCTAATTTAGTGTATTCTATTATTTATAAATGGTTCCTAATAGAAGGAATGGAAACTATATCAATTTTTTTATCCCATGTAGGGATTTTCCTCATGTGAAAGATAATGATGTTTGGTATTGGAGCTTTGAATAGTGCTAAGAAAAAATAAATATACTAAGACAACATACATAGGTTATCAATACTAACCTTAGTCATATAATGCATCCTGATCCACAACATTGAGGACCAATATTAGAACAATTCATGAGGATACAACATTCATCATTCAATGGGACAACAAACCATTTTGTATCAGAGCAGTGGATAAGTTCCTTAGAGAATATATTTCTTGCCTTTGGAAGTAACAAAAGGGAAAAGGTTATCATGGAATTTTATCATCTATCGAGAGATATGTATCATTGGTGGTCATTAATTAAAAATATATAAGAGGATGAAGAAATTTAAAATATGTAATAGAAATATTTTAAGTAAACTTTATGGGAAAAATGTTTCCCTCACGAATAGTGAGCAGATATAGAGATACAATTCTTAAGAGTGAGACAAAAAGAGGATAAAAACATTACTAAATATGAAGTCAACATTAGAATGTTAGAAAGTCATTCCATGGACTACATATATATTCAAGGATCAATATTGATCAGTTCATTGATGGGTTAAAACCCTTCTTCCAAAGGGAAATGGCCTCCTATACTTTCTCAACATATAAAGATATAGTCTCATGTGCTATCAAGAAAAATAAATAATTCCCTCAGTATTATGACTTTAAGGGGAAAAGAGAAGAAGAGGGTGGTGGAATACAGAATCAATAAAGGAAAGAATAAATAGGGGAATTATATAACATGCGATACTTGTGGAAGGAAACACCCTAATGCATACTTAAAAGGAAATGGATTTTTTAAAAGTGTGATGAGAAAGGCTATCATGGTCATGATTGAAATGGAAATAAAAAAGATAACAATGGTCAATGCTATAATCATTGGGAGATGGTACACAATGAATTTTTTTCCATAAGCATTAGGGAAACATTCCCCAGAAAAGGCCAAGAGAGCAAGGAAAGTTCTTTAAAATCAAAACTATGCAGGTTTAAGTTCTTAATTATGTGGTGGTAGGTACTTTAATGATCTCTTAAAACTTAGAAAATTCTTTTTTTGATTCTATATCATCACATTATTTTATATCTTCCAAGTTTTCTAAGAAAATTAATCATTTCTCTAATGATTTAATAAAGGAGTTTTTAGTTAAAACTCCTAAGGGAAGTATCATTGCAACCAATATGTGTCGGCCAATCCCCTTTATAATACATAAACATAATTTTCTTTCAAAACATATCATAATACCTATGTTTGATTTTTATATAATCCTTGTTATGGAATTTATTTCAAAGTATGATGAAAAAGCATATTGTAGGAAGAAGAAATTTACAATTTGTGAGGATGATATAGAATCCCTTATATTTAGAGAAGAAACATCAATCATCTGGTTCTCATCCAAATCCACTTCTAGTATCTCTTCTAAATGAAATTCATAGGGAGTAAGAGAAGACAATATCTATGGATATTCAAATTGAATATGTACCTAATGTGAAATAATACATTTATGTACATTCAGAGGATTTACATGGACATCCTCTAGGGTAGGAAATTGAGTTTTATAATGATTTAATATCTAATGCAAGGCCAATATCAAAGACTCATTATAGAATTTCAACTATGGAATTACTGGAGATGAATAAACAACTAGATGAGTTTATTAATAAGGTATTTATTCACCCAAGTGTTTCTCAATAGGGATCCCCTATTCTATTTGTCAAGAAGAAAGATAGGTCCATGAGGTTGTTCATTGACTATAGAGAAATAATTGATATTACAATAAAAAATAGCCATCTTCTTCCTCACATTGATGATTTATTTGGTCAACTTCTTGGAGCTCAATATTTTTTACGATTGGCCTTCATTCAAGATATCATCAATTGTGTGTAAATAAGGAAGATATTCCAAAGAAAACATTTCAAAATAGGTATGGATAGTATGATTTTATAGTAATTTCTTTTTTAATAGACTAATGCACCATATATTTTCATGGATATAATGAACATAGTTTTCAAGGAATATATTGATTAAATTTTGAGGTATTTATTGATAACATCCATGTATACTCCAAAAGAAATGAAGACCATGAATACCACTTGTGGGTTGTTCTGAAAACTCTTAGAAGAAAAGAAATATATGGAAAGTTTATCAATATTGATTTTTGGATTCAATCAGTTTATCTAAGTTGATATATTGTCTCCAAGGATGGAATATTAGTAGACCTCTTAATATGAAGTCCCTTCAAAAATGGCGTACACCAAAGAACATAACTGAGGTACATAGTTTCATTAGATTAGTAGGTTACTATAAATTTTTCATTCATAATTTTCCTCGATTAGCTGACCTGAAAAAAAATTAACTATAAACAAGTTAAGTTCATTTGGATAATAGAATTTGAGGAATGTTTTGAATAATTGAATAAGATATTAGTGAATTCTCTAATATTGACTCTACCATCAAGAAATGGTGGATTTATGGTTTATAGTGATTCATCAAAAAATAACTTGGTTATTTCTCTATGAAAAATGACATTGTTCTTGCCTATGCATCAAGACATTTAAAAACTCATATAGAGAACTATCTAAATCATGATGTTGAGTTAGTAGATATAATATTTTCTCTATAAATATGGATACATTATCTCTATGGTGAAAGATGTGAGATTTATATAGATCATAAGAGTTTGAAATATATCTTCTCATGGAAATAAATCAACATGAGGAAAAGGAAATGGCTCGAGTTACTCAAGGATTATGATTGTTCAATACACTACCACCCAGTGAAGGTGAATATGGTAGAATATGCATTTAGTGTAAAGGATCATAGAGTTATGAAAAAAAAAGTGGAGTAGCAAGGATCCTGTGTACATGGATCTAGAAAACATGGATGTTAGGATTATCCAGAAAGGTGAAACATCACTACTTTTTCAATTGGTTTCCCAACCATATTTATTTGAAAGTATTGAACTTTCTCACAGTGATGATGATAATTTATAATGGAAAATTAATGTTGTGAATGATGGGAGGTTGATAGGCTTCAGGTGTGAGGATAAATTTTGAAATTTGGGAAGATACTTTATATTACATGTATACCTAATCTAAAAATGGAATTATTTGATGATGTTTATAGCTATAATTTCTCTATAAACCCTAGTAGCGCTACGATGTATAGATATTTGAGGGAACATTTCTGATGGCATAATTTGAAGCGGTAAATTTTTTATTACATATCAAGATGTTTAGTATATCAATCGGTGAAGGCTAAAAATAAAACATCTTATAGGATTCATGAAACCTAATCCTATTACTACATGTAAATGGGAAGATATTAATATGTATTTGTTCACTGTATTAACAAAAACTCCATGAAAGGATGATGCAATATTGGTAATTATGGATCGACTTACCAATTCTGCACATTTCCTCGCTATAAGGGAGTATTTTCCACTGGATATCCTTGAACAAATCTATATTAATGCTATTTTAATACTTAATAGAGAAAATATTTCTATTGTGTATGGATATGATCAATTATTTACCTCAAAATTATTGAAAATTCTTCATAAAAATTTGGATTCTAAGCTTTATTTGAGTTCTGGTTATCAACCTAAAACTGATAGGAAGTCAAAAAGAATGATAAAAAATTTAAAAGAAATGTTTCGGTCATGACAATTTGACTTTCAACGTATGTGGGATCAGTATCTACCTTTGGTATAGTTTTCCTACAATAATAGTTTCCATTCATTTATTTAAATGGCACTATATGAAACATTGTATGGAAAGGGATGTTGTACACCAATTTGTTGTGATGAAGTTGGTGAAAGGAAGCTTGTAGGCCCAGAACATGTGGAGGAAACAAAAAAAGTTAATTACTATTAAAAATAATCTAAAATCATCTAAAATTAGATAAAAACTATTTTGATAATAGAGGAAATTATTTAGAGTTTCAAGTGGGAAATCGTATTTTTTTGAAAGTATCTCCATGGAAGGTTATTATAAGATTTAGAAAGAAACGTAAACTAATCTCCATGTATATTGGACCTTTTGAAATATTGGAGAGAATTTGAGTTGTGGATTATTGTTTTTAAATTCCACTTAGTCTTTATAAAGTACACAAAGTGTTCCACATCTCTTCGTTAAGGAATTGCATTCCATACCCAACGCAGGACCTCACTTCTAAAGGAATATAATTGGAACTTGATTTATCTTACTATGAAGATATTATCTAGATTATATACACTATAGAATAGGTGTTGTGGAATCTAAAAACTCATTTGGTAAATTTAATTTGTAAAAATAGTAATGTTGAATAGGTTATGTGGGAACCGTTGGAAGTTATGATGAAGAACTACTCAAATTTGTTTATGATGTGACATTCGGGAAATTTAAAGGATCAAAATTTTTGTAGGAGGGGAGAATGTAACGACCCACAATTATATCAATTAAATTTACCTTCTATTATTTATTTTATATAGTATTAATCAAATAAAATCACTTATAGAATACAATAAAAACTTTATAAATGAAGAATAAATTAAATAAGAGCTAAGTCTAGAATTTAAGGATCTCGTACCAACGGAACAATAAATTGACCATTGGAATAGTAATGTGACCATTAGGAATATTAATATGACCAATAGGATATTAAATTCACCTATGGGATTATAAATAATATTTTGGTATCTTATAAATGAAAAAATGATATATTTTAATCTTGATATAAGTAACTAATTGTTTTAAAAATGAAAAATTAAGTGTTTGTATTTTTGTAAGTCATAAATATTTAATTACAATTTTATAATAAATTAAATTATTTTAAATAATTTTATTTTCATAAAATATATTCATAAATTAATAATTTGTTTCTTTATTGTTATAATATAATTTAATGAGACCTTAGTTTATTTTTCAAAGTGCCATAAAAATAATTATGATATTAAAATCAGTATTTTTCAATTAAATTATTATTTTTTTTAAAAAAAATTAATTTATCTTATTTATAAAATTATTTTCATAAAATGGAGTTCATTTTTTAATTCTACTTTTTGAAAAAAAAAATTACGGTAAAGTTTTTTTATTTTTTGAAAATACTTGAATTTTTGTGAATAGTGAAATATGATAATTTACAGTATCTAATAAATATATGAATTATTGAGTCATATATGATGTATAGATTATTTATTAATATAATTTAAAACTATACTTCATTATTTTAATATATTTTTTGATATTTAGCAAACTATTTAGAGTCTTGATCCAAAATAATAAACAAATTAATAAAATATTCAAAAAAACACTTCTCTTCTTCCACTATAAATACCACCTCTTCTCCTCACACATAAAAATACTTAAATATTACTTATATTATTCCCATTTCATCTCCAAAAACTATCCCACATGTTATTCTCTTTTTTGTCTAACCAAAATACCATTTCAAAGTTTCTTAATATAGTTCTCAATGAGAAGAATCCAAGAGGTAAATCCTTTTTCATTCTCTTTCAATTTCTTTTAATTTATTTTCTTATTATTCCATATTTACCTATTATTCAGAAAAATACATGATAAATATAGTATATTTTATATATATACTATAATTATATTATTTTACTATAATATCCATCATCAAACCCCTTCTCCTCCCACCTTTTATTCTAAAAATGAAAACATTGTCCGTGATGTACTGATTTATCTCCATCGTGGACGATGCGGCTTCATTTTACATTACCGCATTCATGGATTGTTATGAAACCATAATTTTGGTTATAAAGTATTGTATTATACATATTATAAGTTATTTATTATTCTGGTACCATTATATATATACTTGATATTAACTAATAAGAAAAAACCAGTTTGTGACGATTGAAAAACCGCCAAGATCTCAACGATTGTCATTAAAGTTATATCTAATGAATAATAATCATATATAGAAACAAAATATTATATAATAACATTGAATAATATTTATTTACATTAATAAAATATATTAATTTGGAGAATTATTTCCATTTTACATGATCTTCCATATACATGTAGAAGTAAACCAATCATGAAAACCAAGGAAAAGAACACTCCTAAATTATGAAATTAAATCTCATAGCTCATAAAAAAAAGGTATAAATCAGCATAAAAATTATAAAAAATCACATAAATTTTTAAGAGGTTCTGAATTAATTTATTAATGAATAATATTTCATAATCCAAGACAATAAGTACAATTCTAGAACACTTTCGAACATAAGGTAAGGGTTTCTACCAAAACCTCAATTTTTTCATTTGGGTTACACTTTAATACTCTTTACCCAAATTTAATTCTTCATTATTTTTATATAAATTTTCTAAATTCTGTGTATATGTTCCAAAATCATGTATAAAGATCATTTCATCATTCTTTCATGGGCAAATACATGTTTTACAAGGTTCTCTTCCCAATTATTCCTTATACGCAATCCTGATTAAAAAAACTTTTGATTTCTTACCCATTTTAAAGTACCATAAATTGTTAGGACCAAGCTGAAGGAAGATATGGTTTGCATGGATTGTATTTTTTTGATCTTGAGGAAGTTTTCATAAAGGAAAGATACCTTGAATTTCTAGGAATTCGGAAGCTGGAAGTTAGAAGTTCGTTACCGAGTATATTGAACTTTCAGAGTCTAGAGATTGAGAAGTTCGGAACTGTGAATGTTGAACATTCGGAACCTGGTGTTCGAAGAATTTGGAGTCTAGAATTCGATGTCTGGAAATTGAGAAGTTCAGAACCAAGAATTTGCATATTCTTTAAAGATGGATGATAGGAGATGTGGAGACATTAATTGTAACAATTCTTTGCTGCTTTGTAACTCTAAGATTATGAGTATATGATGGTACTCATGATACAAGGAAAAGATGGGTGGAGAAGTCACTCCGATAATTGAAGAAGTGGTTAGGAGAATCAGAAGTGCAGAGTCATGCCGAGAATCAGAGAAAGTCATACCGAGATCTGGAGGAGTCATTCCGATAATTCAAAATCTCCGGTATCGATGATTGTTGAATTTCATAGTGAGAAGTTTAGAGTGGATGTGCTCAGTCAGAAGATCGGAGTCGACGTGTTGAGTCAGAAGTTCGGAGTCGACATGCTCAGTCAGAAGTTCAGAGTCGACGTGCTGAGTCAGAAGTTCAGAGTCGACGTGATGAGTCAGAAGTTCAGAGTTAACGTGTTGAGTGAGAAGTTCGGAGTCGATGTGCTAAGTCAGAAGTTCGGAGTCGACGTGCTGAGTCAAGAGTTCGTAGTCAACGTGCTGGGTCAGATGTTCAGAGTCGACATGCTGAGTTAGAAGTTCAGAGTCGACGTGCTGTGTCAGAAGTTCGGATTCGACATGCTGAGTCAGAAGTTCGGAGTCGACGTGCGGAGTTAGAAGTTCGGAGTAAAGAAGTTCAGAGTCGACTTTCTGAACGAGATGTTCGTAGCCAAAAGTTTGGATCCATACTGAGAATCTGGTGAGCTGTTTCGAGAACCAGAAGTCGTACCAAAGGATCAAGAAGTGAATCCGAGAATGTGATTACAAGAAGTCAGAAGAGTGAATCCGAGAATATGTTATCGAGAAGCCAGAAGAGTGGATCCGAGAATGTAATACTGAGATTCTTGTGTACAAAGTTAGATTCGGAAAAGGCCAAAGTTCTAAATTAGGAGAAGTGGAATAATATTTTAGAATATTCTGGAAGCATTGAAAAATTCTTAATTACTCTGATATTTTTTGAGAAATTAAGATTTGGTTGAATTTAAGTGAGCGAGAAAATATTTTGGTTTCCCGCCTAAGCGCACTTTGGAGCACCTATAAAAGGAGATCAGGGTTCCAAGTAATAGTGTGATGAAAAACTAGAGAGAGAAGCTCTGATAATCTAGAAAGAGGAAGAAGTGTTTGGCCGACTGGTTTTTTCATTGTGGTTTCAATCATAAAGAGAATTTGATATCAGTTGACATCGTATTGAGTTTCTTGGATTCAAGAATTCGGAGTGAAGAAGGAATCCAGAGTGGAGAATTCGGAGTGTATATTTAGAATTGGAAATCAGTACTAGATTTCACCGTATTGAGTTTCTCAAACTGAGGAAGACTCGGATTGAAGAATCAGAGTGAAGAAGAATTCAGAGTGAAGAAGGAATTCGGAGTGGAGATTTCAGAGTGTATATTCAGAATGGGAAATCAGTACTGGCTTTCACCGTATTGAGTTTATCAGACTGAGGAAGACTCGGTTTTAATAATCAGAGTGAAGAAGAAGTTTGAAGTGAAGAATTCGATGTGGAGAATTCGTAATAGATATTAAGAATGGGGAATCAGTACTGGCTGACACCGTATTGAGTTTCTCAGACTGAAGAATATTCGGATTGAAGAATCGGATTGGGAAAATTTAGAGTGAAGGTTTAGAATGGTAAGTTCGGACTTTAATTGATCTATCTCAAGTCCAAGGAGTCCTTGCCTTTCTTCTGGGTAAGGAAGTGAATATTTGTGCTGAACTTTCTTACACTTGTGTATTTGAAAGGAACTGCAGGTAACAGAAGTTGTTACAAGAAAAGATACATTGCCCTATTGTGCTAAGAGGGTGCACAAGCATTGGAGTGATTGTATCACAGTGCTTCATGAGTGTTAGGGTATATCCTACTCGTTGTAATCTAAGGATTGTTTTCTTAGAGGATTTTATGATGCTGGATTGCTTCCAACCATACCAAGGACGTAGATATTCTTATTGAATAGGTAACCTTATAAATTGTTGTGTTCCTTTTGGATGTGTGCTTGTTTGTTTCTCAGCAGGGAATTATATCTTTAACAGGAGACAAAGGTTGTTCTCAATCTTAAGGGAACTTAAAAGAAGAAAAAGGGCTACCACTGATTCACCCCCACCCCTCTCAGTGGTTCATTACTCCAATCGGGTCCCTTCAAGTGGTATTAGAGGGATGTTCCCTTTGTTTTCCTTGCTAATGGAGAATTTGAATTGTGTGAACAGTAAAGGCATTCCGTTATTTTATGGGAAGAACTATCACATCTGGAAGGATATAATGCTATTTTATTTCATGGCTATTAGTTATGAAGTTCTTGAAGCTGCAACCGTTGGGTTTCCCCCCATTGAGGACAATGTTCCACTTACACCTGTTGACAAGAAGTTTCTTGAGAATGATGGAAGAGCCAAGAATGCTATATTGTATTCACTTTATGAAAGTGAAGTCTTGGGAGTAAAAGGAGTGTCCACAGCCAAAGGTATATGGGACAAACTGAAAAACATATACGAAGTAAATACAAAAGTCGAGAAGGCAAAACATCAAATCTGGAGATTAATGTATGAAGACCTGAAGATGGGAGAGCATGAATCTGTTGGGGATTTCTTCACCAGGGTAAATGATATTCTTTATTCCATCAGATGTCTTTGTGAAGAGATTAAATAATCTACTTTGGTTGAAAAGATCTTAAGGATTCTTCCTGATAAATTCGATGTGAAGGTATCTTCATTAGAAGACAGAGACTCAGAGACTCTATCTCTTGATGATTTGCATAGCACACTCATTACTTACAAGATGAGAAGGAAAAGGCTATTAAGACCAAGAAAAAGGTTGATAGAGAATTATCTTTCAAATCCATGAAGGAGGAAAAGTCTAAGAAGATTTTGGTTGAAGAAGATGGTGGTGACTTTGACTCGAAAAGAGAGGTATGTAAAAATCTTAACGATATTTTATCCTTGTTTTCAAAAAATGTTAAAAGAGGCATGGGTAAATACAAGGGAAAACTTCCCTTCAAATGTTTTGAATGTAGAGGCATTAGCCACAATGAGACTAACTTTCCTCGAAGGGAGAATGAAGAAGACAGTGATAAAGAACAAAGAAATCCAAGAAAGTTATGGAAAAAGAAAGGTGGTAAAGGAAAGTTAGGGAGAGAAAATAAGTTCTTCAAATCCAAGAGAAAAAGTTTTCTATCCGTAAATGAAGAAGATGAAGAAAGTGATGCTGAATCTGAAAAATCAGTTGAGCATGGTGTGGAAAATAATTTCATTGTAATAGTGAATGATGAAGATTTCGGAAGCAGATGCTCAGAAGAAGAAGAAACTCAACTTGATATGCATCTGAAAGAAGAATTGAAGGAATGTTTAAGAAAGATCAGAAGGCTGGAGAATCTTAACAAAAAATTGGAAGATGTATGTTCCTAAACATCCAATCAATCCCATGATAAGGAAGAACTTGAGAAAAAGCTTTAAGACTTGAATAAGTCTCTTGAAGATGAGAAAAATCAAAATGAGCACATGAAAGTTAAGCTGAACGAAAAAGAGGAAGAATTAGAGCCCATTCAAAAGAAGCTCACAAAAGTTGAATCATGAAACATTTGTTTTCAAAACTCAACTACTGATGTTGGTGAAAGCTCTAAACAGGCACATTCTGAGAATATTAAACAGAAGGATAAAGTGGTTGCTATGAAGAAGAAACATGAGAAAGTTACTTATGTGATCAAGGCCAGCGTTACTGAAAACTCTGAAGTTTCAATGAAACCTAAGTCTAACACTGGTGAAAAACAACCAAAATCAAAGAAGGCATAATTCCAACAGAGCAATCTTGCTAACAAAAGAATGGTTGGTGGGGCTGAAGAAAGAGAAACAAAGAAGTATCAGAACAAAATCTTTAGAAGAAGGTACTCCTTCTATGGGTATTGTTGGTACTAGGGTGGATCCGGGCATACAGTGACTCTGTGTTGGTTCAATCAACATTATTACCATCACCTCACAGGTTATGAAAGGCAGAGATTTAGGGGGAGTCAATCTTCTCAAAGGAAGAAGAGTGAAAAGGTGTTCTTAAGGAAAGGTGTGAAGAATGAATTCAGGATAGGAAATAGGTTTCAACCTCTGGAGACTGTTTGCGAAAGATGTGAACAACCTAGACATCGTGAAAAATGATGTATTGTGTTGTTAACAGCTCAACAAAAAGTTCTTAATTCTCAGAAGTTGAAGGAGAAGAAAGAAGTGAAAGAAGAAAAGGCTCTTGTTGTTGAAACTGCTCTAAAAGTTACAAAGGAAGAATGGCCTTGGATACTTGATAGTGGATGTTCTTCACATATGATAGGAGAGTTGAAGTTGCTAAAGAATATGTTAAAATTTAAAGATGGCACAGTGACATTTGGCAATGATGAATCTTTAAAAATCAAAGGTGTTGGATCAGTCATCATTGGGAAAGAAAGATTGAAGTCCAAGAAAACTCTGTATGTTGATGGGCTGAAGCAAAAATTGTGGAGTGTATCACAATTGTGTGATGAGGGTAAAAAAGTTATCTTCAATAAAGATGGGTTTATTTTGAAAAGTGATGAAGATGGGAAGATTGTTACAAGAGTCCAACGAAGCAAAGGGAATCTGTTTCGGGTTGGAAATTCACAAAAATCTTGTTACATGAGATTAGTGAAGGAAAATCAGTTGTGGCACAGAAGACTTGGACACATGTGTCAGAGAAATATGAGCAAGTTATCTCAAAGGGACAGTGTTTGAGATATTCTAGATTTGTCAAGAAGAAGATATTGGTGTTGTGTTACCTGTCAGAAAGGAAAGATCACGAGTGTTGTGCATAAAAAGGTTGACATTTGTTCTAAACAACCCCTTGAACTAATACATTATGATATATATAGGCCAATGAGAAAACAATCAACAAATGGATAGAAATACTTCATCAATTTCATTGATGATTTTATGTGCATTATGTGTGTTATGTTTATGAAGCACAAGTCAGACGCCCTGAAAATGTTTAAAAGCATCAGAAGGAAATCTGAGAAAGAATGTGAGTACTCTGTGAAGAATCTGAGAATAGATAATGGTGGTGAATATAGAAGTGAAGAATTTGAAGACTATCTTGAGAAGCATGGGATTCAGCATGAATATAGTGCTCCATATACACCCCAACAAAATGGGGTTACTGAAAGGATGAACAGAAGCTTGGTAGAAATGGGAAGAACCATGTTACTTGAACATGGACTTACTCATTACTTTTAGAGGAAAGCTACAAGTACAGCTGTTTATATTTAAAATAGATGTTTCTATAGGCCTCAATCAAACAATACTCTATATGAACTTTTCTATGGAATTACTCTAAGTATGAATCATGCTAATGTTTTTGGGAGCCCATGCATTATAAAGAAGAAAGGTAGAAGTAGTGGAAAATTCGAGCAGAAAGGAGAAGATGGAATTTTTCATGGATATGCACCAGAAAGAAGAGGTTATAGATGCTTGAACAAAGAAAAAAAAAGAATGGTGGATACAGTTGATGTAAAATCCATTGAAAATTCGGGGAAAGTTAAGCATGTCCAGACAGACAAGGAAGATAGGGAATATGAAGTTAATGATTCTGATAAGGATACAATGAAGTGTAATCCTAATCAAGATGAAGAATCAGATTCATCCATATCAAGTGATGAGGAAGGCACACAAAAAACTTATCCAAGGCTGATGAAACAAGTGAAAGCCCAAAATATCATTGGTGATCAATGTCACACGGTTCAAACAAGAAGAACGAGTAATTCTCTATCACATACCTCCTTTTATTTCAAAGTAGAACCAAATTATGTTAAAGAAGATTTTGAGTATCCGGAATGGGTTCAAGCCATGAATAAAGAATTGGATGAGATTGAAAAGAATGATTCATGGGAACTTGTACCCAAGCCTGAAAGTAAGAATATTATTGGCACCAAATGGGTATTCTGGAACAAGTTGAATGAAGAAGGTGACATTATTATAAATAAAGCAAGGTTGGTTTATAAAGGCTACTCTCACATTGAAGGAATTAACTTTGAAGAAACTTTTGCTCTGGTGGCCAGATTAGAAACTATTCGAATATTTCTTGCTATTGCTGCACAATGAGGCTACAAAATCTTTCAAATGGATGTTAAATCCACATTTCTTAATGGTGATCTAAAAGAAGAAGTTTATATTGAGCAACCATGTGGCTTTGTTTTTGGGAAGAATGAATGTTATGTGTGCAGGTTGAAGAAAGCCTTGTATGGGCTAAAGCAAGATCCAAGAGAATGGTACTCCAAACTAGATACTTGCTTAAAAGAGATGAACTTCAAGAAAGGAAGAGTTGATAGAAATATCCACATCAAGGAAAGAGAACATCTTTCTCTCATCGTAATTGTTTATATTGACAACATTATTTTTGCTGGGAATGATGAAAGAAGTTGTGAAAGGTTTGCTGAAGAAATGAAGAATGTCTTTGAGATGTCCATGTTGGGTGAAATGAGATACTTTCTTGGGTTAAAAATCTTGCAACAAAAAGAATTCATTTTTCTATCCCAAGAAAAGTATGTTAAGGAAATTCTTAAGAAGTTTGGGATGGAAAACTCAAAACATGTATCAACTTTTATCTCAGTGGGAATGAAGCTAACCAAATATGATGAAGGAAAAGAAGTTGATCAGAAAGAATATCGAAAGTTGATTGGAAGTATTTTATACCTAACCACATCAAGACCAGATATTGTTTTTGCTATTACTTTGTGTGCAAGATTTCAGAGTTCTTCTAAAGAATCACATCTTGTTTATGAAAAAATAATTCTCAGATACATATAAGGCACAACAGAATTTGGAATCAAGTATAGTGGCTCTAATAACATTTATTTGTTTGGCTATTCAGATGCTGATTGGGTAGGAAATGTTAATGATAGAAGATCCACATCTGGTGGAGTGTTCTTTATAGGAAAGAGTTGTGTTGGCTGGCACTCGAAGAAGAAAAATTTTGTAACAGTTAGTACTGATAAAGCTGAATATGTTGCTGCCACCATGGCAGCCACTCAACTTATCTAGATTAAGACTCAGTTGGAAGATTTGTCAATTGCAGTGAAGCTTCCCTTGCACTTGGGCTGTGATAATCAAAGCACAATTAATATTACCAAAAATCCAGTCCAGCATTCTCGATCAAAGCATATTGAGATCAAATATCATTTCATCAAAGAGCATGTGGAAAAGAATGAACTGAAACTTGAATATGTTTCATCTACAGAACATGTTGTTTATATTTTCACGAAACCCTTTCCAAAGGAATCATTTTCAAGATTGAGGTTGAACATGGGTGTCCAACCTCTTTCTCTTCAAGGCTAAGGTATGTTGTTCCTATCCCCTCCCTCTTATTACCTTTGGATTGTTTTTTCAAGGGGGAGAAGTTGTTTTTATCATAATACAATTGTTTAAAGAGAGAGTTGTGGGTAATATGTGAACTCAACATTGTTTTTTTATGTGAACTTTTCTAACTGTTTTTTGGAGTGGTTGTAGGAAAGAACGTCTTTTACAGGTTGTATGAAGTTGAAGATGTTTTTTTTCACTACCTATGTATAGCATGGTTTTACTGTCAATGATTCTTGTTTCCTACAATGAGTTAGCTCACGTAGACATAGAATTATTGATAATTAATCCATTGGTTGAGGTTACAATGTTTAGTGATTTATGAAAACTTTGTTCACAACAAAATCCAAAGTGGGAGATTTTTAGGACCAAGCTGAAGGAAGAGATGGTTTGCATGGATTGTCTTTTGTTGATCTTGAAGAAGTTTTTATAAATGAAAGATACCTTGAATCTCTAGGAATTCGGAAGCTGGAAGTTATAATTTCGGAACCCATTATATGAAACTTTTGGAGTCTGGAGATTGAGAAGTTCAAAACCATGAATGTTGAACATTCAGAACCTGGTGTTCGAAGAATTCGGAGTCTGGAAATTGAGAAGTTTAGAACCGAGAATTTGCTTATTCTTGAAAGATGGCTGATAGGAGATCTGGAGACATTAATTGTGACAATGTTTTGCTGTTTTGTAACTCTAAGATTATGAGTATATGCAGGTACTCATGATATATGCCAAAGATGGGTGGAGAAGTCACTTCGAGAATTGAAGAAGTGGTTATGAGAATTATAAGTGAAAAGTCATGCCGAGAATCGTAGAAGTCATACCATGATCTGGAGGAGTCATTCTGAGAATTCAAAATCTCCAGTATCGATGATTTTTGAAGTTCGTAGCAAGAAGTTCAGAGTCGACGTGCTCAATAAGAAGTTTGTAGTCGACGTGCTGAGTCAGAAGTTCGGAGTCGACGTGCTCAGTCAAAAGTTCGGAGTCGACGTGCTGAGTCAGAAGTTCAGAGTCGACGTGCTTAGTCAGAAGGTCGGAGTCAACGTGCTGAGTCATAATTTCAGAGTCAATGTGCTGATTCAGAAGATCAGAGTCGACATGATGAGTGAGAAGTTCGGAGTCGATGTGCTGATTCAGAAGTTCGGAGTCGAAGTGCTGAGTCAGAAGTTCTAAGTCAACGTGTTGAGTTAGAAGTTCGAAGTAAAGAAGTTCGGAGTCGACTTTCTGAATGAGAAGTTCGTAGCCGGAAGTGCGGAGCCATACCGAGAATCTGGTGAGCTGTTTTGAGAACCAGAAGTCGTATCGAAGGATCAAGAAGTGAATCTAAGAATGTGATTACAAGAAGTCAGAATAGTGAATATGAGAATATGATGCCATGAATCCAGAACAGTGGATCTGAGAATGTGATAACAAGAATCTTGTGTATCAATGTCAGATCTGGAAAATGCCAAATTTCTAAATAAAGAGAAGTCGAAGAATATTCGAGAAGACTCTAGAAGTGTTGACAAAGCCTTAATTACTCTGAGATTTCATGAGAAATTAAGATTTTGGTGAATTTAAGTGAGTGGTAAAATATTTTGGTTTCCCGCCTAAGCGCACATTGGAGAACCTATAAAAGGAGATGAGGGTGCTAAGTAATCGTGTGATGAAAAATTAAAGAGAGAATCTTTGATAATCTAGAAAGTTGAAGAAGTGTTTGGCCGACTGGGTTTTTCATTGTGGTCTCAATCGTAACGATAATTTGATACTGGTTGACACCATATTGAGTATCTCAGATTGAAGAATTTGGAGTGAAGAAGGAATCCGGAGTGGAGAATTCGGAGTGAATATTCATAATGGGAAATCAGTACTGCCTTTCACTGTATTGAGTTTCTCAGACTGAGGAAGACTCGGATTGAAGAATCAGAGTGAAGAAGAATTCGGAGTGAAGAAGGAATCTGGAGTGGAGAATTCGGAGTGTATATTCAGAATGGGAAATCAGTACTGGCTTTCACCGTATTGAGTTTCTCATACTGATGAAGACTCAGTTTGAAGAATCAGAGTGAAGAAGAAGTTCGAAGTGAAGAATTTGGAGTGGAGAATTCAGAGTAGAGATTCGGAATGGGGAATTAGTACTACTTGACACCGTATTGAGTTTCTCATACTAAAGAAGATTCGGATTAAAGAATCGGATTGGGAAAATTCAGAGTGATGGTTCGGAATAGGAAGTTCGGACTGTAATTGATCTATCTCAAGTCCAAGGAGTCCTTGCCTTTCTTCTGGGTAAGGAAGTGAATATTTGTGCTGAACTTGCTTACACTTGTGCATTTTAAAGGAAGTGCAGGTAACATAAGTTGTTACAAGAAAAGAGACATTTCCCTATTGTACTAAGAGGGTGCACATGCACTAGAGTGATTGTTTCACAGTTCTTAACAAGTGTAAGGGTATATCCTACTCGTTTTAATCCAAGGATTGTTTTCTTAGTGGATTGTATGGTGCTGGATTGTTTCCAACCATACCAAGGACGTAGCTATTCTTATTGAATAGTGAACCTTGTAAATTGATGTGTTCCTTTTTGTATGTGTGCTTTTTTGTTTCTCAGCAGGGAATTATATCTTTAATAGGAGAAAAAGGTTGTTCTCAATCTTAAGGGAACAAAAAAGAAGAAAAAGGGGTACCACTGATTCACCCCCCCCCCCCTCTTAGTGGTTCATTACTCTAATCGGGTCCTTTCATAAATAATCTATTATAATACACCATTAGTTTTTTAAAATAACTATATTTTTCATGAAAAACAATATTTGTTCATTTATGGTTTTATATAAACAATTATGTCAAATAAAAATGATTTTTCTAAAAGAACTCTATTTTTAAAAGTAAAAAAAGGGTATTTCAATCAATAATTCCACAATGATTTTGGTATTTTTGACTATTTAAAAAATCTATTGAAACATATTATTTATTTATGTTTATCCCTTATGATTATCATATTCCATTTTTATTAAATTTTTTGTGATCATTTGGACTGTGGATGTGTTATCTTGATACAATTCATCATACTACTCAGAATGGTTAGTGATAATGTTTAGAGATTGGGGAAAGTTATTTACAATTAATATGTATATGTTTTTTATATTTTAACCCATTTATAAGAGGAATGAATTGGAATTATTAAGTGATGTATGGGGATCCATAAATCCCCTCGATTCATCAGTAGGTTTCATGAGACAAAACAGAAATGGATTTGGTTGAGGCCTTAACCATTTATTTTTAGATGTCTTGGATGAGGACTCGACGGTATGTTTATGATGTCTCAAATTATGAATTACCTCATTGTGATATTATTAATTGATAAATCACATGATTATTCAACTATTAGAGTAGCCATTGTTATTTTTCATGTGATTATTTATATATAATTAATTATTCACCTTTTATTCCAATCATATTATGCTCAAAATTATGTTTTAGTGGAATATGATTCAGTTATTCAACTTTCCTTACTATTTATGGTTACGATAGATTTTTTTGTATTTTTTACCCTTACTAAGAAAATAATTTCACCCCTTTCTTAATTTTTATTTTTTCCCCCAGATGTAAAATTATATATTATTAATGACTTACATATATAATCTCGGGTTTAAGGATGTTTCTAATAAAGTTTCTATGTTGTTTTTCTTTTCAAGTTTTAATTTAAAACTTATATTTGAATCAAGTTTTCCAAAACTACTAAACTATTGGGTGCTTCGAGATGTACCTTCCTTGTTTATTATACCAATGTAATAATGTAAGGAAACAAATCTAGGCTACTAGGGTTATGGTATTTACAAGGATTATATGATCTTAACTAACTTGACTATAGGAAATTGAATGATCTACATTGGAATGTCCATGTGTCATCATGAGACCCAAATGAAATTCATGGATGGTGTCATGTGATCTATATGGAAGGCCTAGAGATCTCTAAGAGACCTATCTAACATACACGGGTGTCACCATTTGATTTGGGTGACATGTATAGAGGACATCATAAGGTATATATGGAGATCCCTGAGGGATTCATGAGACTCAGGTGACATTCCTAAAGGACATTGTGAGCCTTCCTTTATATGATTGAAGTATATATCCTGATCAAAATGGTCTTTCAAGGGGTGTCACATGACTTTGGTGACATGTCCCAAGGTTATCACATGATGTATATGAGTCATGTGAAGTGAATGGGGACCAAAGAATATGTATTTGTATAAAAATCATACCATTTAGTCTTTATTCCTATTTTTATTTCATATTTCCTTTATATTTTTTTAGATTTATCTTGTTTTAAATTTTTCATGATTCAGCAGCTGTGTGGGATTTCCTTCTCATAATACACCACAAGTCATTCACATGATATTATGTTATCACATGAACTTCCCATACATACTTAATTATTTCATAAGTTGTTCCTTGGATTTTACTTGGAAAAAAACCCATGAGAATGCAAGACTGGATGCTCCAAAAAGTTTTCTCTAACGCCTGGGTGCACCAATGCATGGATACAAAGATTGTTTTTTTGTTTAATGAGTGGGGGTGTTAGAGGCCACTCAACATAGATTATATTTTTCATTTTTTTTGTGTGTATATCATAGATCTGGGATGGAGTTAGTAGAGGGCTACGATGTTACACATATCTCTTGATCTTATTGTGGGTGTCACATTATTTCCAGGGACTACAAGACTATCCCATTAAAACTTCATTTATTGGTTTTTGTCCAAAAAAATAATCATCTTCTGATCATGTGGATATTAAAATGGGATTTTACAAGGTCCGTATGACTTTTCTAGGGATGTTCATGAGATCATGATGCCTGTTGAAAGTCCTTCATGTGATCTGAGATGATTTTTCCAAGACCTTTCGCGAGATAGAGGTTGATTTCTTTGGGGTATTTACAATATTGATCTAGCCTATTATGGGGGGACTTTCAGGATCAATGGTGATCCCTTGGGGTGTATAACCCCCATTCAAATAATATTAGCATATCTTTCCCCGCTAAGAATCTCCCATAATTTTCATTTTTATTTCCTTATTTATTTTACAAAGGATTGGGATCACACAAAGTGGAAAGATTGATGTCGAAGAAAAAAAAATTCTCCATTTTTGATGCGTCTCAGGACCAATAGAGGGTCTTGTGGTGATTCTTGATCATTAACATGGGAAACCATTCTATTTATATTTGGATCTTGAGGGGATCACATGACTTCCTGTACATGTCAGATGCCCTTTGTGTGATGAGGGTGACATATCAGCGGGATCTTGTACAAAAATTTGGACATGTTGATAGGTATTATTTGGTGTCTTATGAACAACATGGGTGAATCACATAAAGATTTGTGGTTACAAGAGACTCCTGTATTTTTCATATTTTTTCCTTATTTAACAACAATTTCAGGATGGTTTTTTAGGTGCCCACAGACTCACCTGTCGCGTGATCTAGAATAAATCATCTATAAGTTGTAGTATGATCAGTGAATTTTATAGAGAATTTCAAAAGAATAACTATGATTTGTCAAAGGTGATATATGTTATCTTTTTTTAGGTAATGCACTGCACATGAGACGTTTGTATACCCTTCTTAAGGTTATGCGATCATGTTCCCTATTGCAGGTTATGTGATCCAGTTTTCTCATACACCTTTCCTTCCATTGATTTGTGGGGAAAATAAGACCCATACTTCAGATATTCCTCCCATTTTATATTTTAAAATGTTCATTTGGGGGGATTCAACAAATTACCCACCCCCACCCCTTAGGAGAAACATCTATGGGGACTAGGTCTTGGTTCTGAGGAAAATAAATTTTCTGTTCGAAGCTTTAGCACTACTACCAATCTATTTATTGGGTGATGCTTGGTCTTATGGGAAGTATTTTTTATTCCATAGAATTACCTATAAATGGAGAAAAAATTTAGATCATTCACCTACTACCCAACCCTCGTATCTCTTTCAATCTTCCTTCATTGCATGACCCTTTCGTAAGACCTTTCATAGGAACTGATTGTGAGATCCATCTGCAAGACTGTTTTATGAGAACCACTTCACAAGACATACTTTTTATACACATTTATTTAAACCAACTATGAATATATATATATTAATTGGTTTATCATTTTTCATTATCTTACATAATTGTCTTTGAATGTTTCATGGGATCTTCTAGCTCAACTACATGACCACTGGACTGTTATGAGAATCGTGTTACCATCTCAGGGTCATGCGATTGCGAGTCTTAGTACTGTTTGATCGATTGTGAGATGACTTTCAATTTTATGTGGTCTCTAATATATTTATGATCTTGGAAATTCATGATTCATTTATTTGATCTCTAACCCTTTTGATGATTCATTTTATTTATATAAGGCTTCCAAAATTGTGCATTTCTTTTGAAGGTATTTCACTAATCTGACTTATACATCCTTATTTTATGTAGATAGATTCTAGAACCCATAATATATTCCAAAATCCTTGAAAAATATATGGAAAATAAGTAATGTATCATTGGGATGATATTTTATAAATGGTGGATTCTGATTTTCATCGTGTTATCGTGTCATTTTAGATGAGTCCCGTAGACCTAATGGGAGAGAAACATGGGAAATATCTCTATTCATATTTCCATCCCCTATATGTTTTTTGTTATACCAATAACATCCCCATTCCTTCACCACATTCACTGGTCATACATTACTCTTTGGATCGAAAGACTCATAATACCTTTTAGGTGAAAATATCCCATGTGAGAAATTTCATTGATAAGGTAGAACAAAGAGATGGAAACGTACTAGTGGTAATGTTCAAGAACTTTAAAGAGAAGCATAGTGAACCTAATTAAGATATACCTATGTACCCTTCAATAATGCATAACTAATCCACCATCCAAATGTTTTTGTAGCTTCCCAACTGGAATTATTTATCAAGGGGATGTTTCAGTATAGATTGGGGATTTCCCTTCTAGGTACGTTATATCGCTTCATAATTTTTTGACGATCTGAATAAAATTGGGATGTAAAAGGTTGTATATATCTAAAATATGTTTTCCTATTATAAGAATGGATTTATGTCAGACCTATTTAGACACTATAATCTAGACAATAACACTTTGTAGATCATGCATGGTGAGGTTGGTATCAGCCTCAGGGATGTTAATAAGATATCGACTATAACCATATTGGGTGGGATATATGATGATTTATTCCCTCCATCATCTATGTGGGATGATGTGAAGAGGAATCTCCCTCTTACATTGGAAATGATCAGGTGGCCCAAGGGATCCCCCAAAAGGACCTTCTTCCTAGGGTAGATGTCATGTTCAAGTAATGGGTGACCAAATTTATTAAGGAATATTGTGATGAGATGAAAGCTAAGAATATGAAGGCCTATATTATAAAGGACTCTATTAGTGCATAGGGGAGTTATTGGCCTACAGTTTAAGAAGTGAATTTTACCTAATAGGTATGGGAGGTTATCCCTGATAGTGATTGGACCATCAAGCTGACTGGATTCCTCGTTATGTACCTGTGTGGGTACTTACTTCTAAATAAGGAAAAATATGGATTTATTGTCTCCAATTTTATTATGGAGGATTATGTGGTAGGGGTAGTGTATCATACTATCCATCCTTGTGTTGTAAAAACATTATTTCCTTTTTCACCATATTTATAGGGGAAATCCTCTCACAAAATTTCAGGCACCTTTTAAGTGTTATGGGGTTGTATGGGGGCTCATTTTGAAAGGACCCGATTGGACTAATGAACCACTAAGAGGGGGGTGAATTAGTGGTACCCCTTTTTCTTCTTTTAAGTTTCCTTAAGATTGAGAATTAACTTTGTCTCCTGTTAATGATAAAATTCCCTACTGAGAAACAAACAAGAACACATCCAAAAGGAACACAACAATTTACAAGGTTCACTATTCAATAAGAATAGCTAAGTCCTTGGTATGGTTAGAAACAATCCAGCATCATCCAATCCACTAAGAAAACAATCCATGGATTACAACGAGTAGGATATACCCTTACACTCGTGAAGAACTATGAAATAATCACTCTAGTGTGTGTGCACCCCCAATCCGAGTCTTCCTCAGTCTGAGAAACTCAATACGATGTCAGCCAGTACTGATTCTCCATTCTGAATCACTACTCCGAATTCTCCACTCTGAATTCTTCACTCTGAACTTCTTCTTCACTCTGATTCTTCAATCTGAGTCTTCCTCAGTCTGAGAAACTCAATATGGTGAAATCCAGCACTGATTTCCCATTCTGAATATACACTCTGAATTCTCCACTTCGGATTCCTTCTTCACTCCGAATTCTTCAATCCGAGAAACTCAATACGGTTTCAACCAGTATCAAATTCTTGTTAAGATTGAAACCACAATGAAAACACAGTTGTCCAAACACTTCTTCCTCTCTCAAAATTATCAGATCTTCTATCTCTACTTTTTCATCACACAATTACTTACCACCCTGATCTCCTTTTATAGGTTCTCCAATGTGCGCATATGCGGGAAACCAAAATATTTTCCAGCTCACTTAAATTCACCCAAATCTTAATTTCTCCTGAAATCACAGAGTAATTAAGACTTTTTCAACGCTTCTAGAATCTCCTCAAATCATCTTCCACTTCTCTTGATTTAGAACTTTGGCCTTTTCTGGATCTGACTCTGTTACACAAGATTCTCGGTATCACATTCTCGGATCCACTCTTCTGGATTCTCGGTATCATATTCTCAGATTCACTCTTATGACTTCTCATAATCACATTCTCAGATTCACTTCTTGATCCTTCGGTACGACTTCTGGTTCTCAAAACAGCTCACCAGATTCTCGGTATGGCTTTGCACTTCTGGCTATGAACTTCTCATTCAGAAAGTCGACTCCGAACTTCTTTACTCCGAACTTCTAACTCAGCACGTCAACTCTGAACTTCTGACTCAGCACGTCGACTCAAAACATCTAACTCAGCACGTCGACTCCAAACTTCTGACTCAGCATGTCGACTCTGAAATTCTGACTCATCACGTCGACTCCGAACTTCTGACTCAGCACGTTGACTCCGAACATCTGACTGAGCACGTCGACTCTGAACTTTTGACTCAGCACATTGACTCCAAACTTCTGACTGATCATGTTGACTCCGAACTTCTCGCTAATAACTTCAACAATCCTCGATACCAAATATTTTGAATTCTCTGAATGACTCCTCCAGATCTCAGTATGACTTCTCCCATTCTCAGCATGACTCTGCACTTCTGATTCTTGTAACCACTTCTTCAATTCTCTGAGTGACTTCTCCATGCATCTTTTGCTTATATAATGAGTACCTGCATATACTCATAATCTTAGAGTTACAAAATAGTAAAGCATCATCACAAATAATGTCTCCACATCTCCTATCAGCCATCTTTCAAGAATAAGAAAATTCCTGGTTCCGAACTTCTCAATTTCCAGACTTCAAATTCTAGACTCCAAATTCTTTGAACACCAGGTTCTGAATGTTCAACATTCATGGTTCCTAACTTCTCAATCTCCAGACTCCGAAAGTAAAATATACTCAGTTTTGAACTTCTAACTTCCAGCTTCCGAATTCCTAGAAATTCAAGCTATCTTTCCTTTATGAAAACTTCCTCAAGATCAAAAAAAGAAAATCCATTCAAACCATATCTTCCTTCATCTTGGTCCAAACAATCTCCCCATTTGGATTTTGTTGTCAACTAAGTTTTCATAAATCACCAAACTTCGTATGCTCAAGAAATGGATTACTTATCAATAATTCTAAGCCTACGTGAGCTAACTCATTGTAAGAAATAAGAATCATTGATAGAAAAACCATGATGTCCATAGGTAGTGAAAAAAAACATCTTCACCTTCATACAACCTGTAAACAATGTCCTTTCCTACAACCACTCCAACAAACAGTTAGAAAAGTTCACATACACAAACAATGCTAAGTTCACAGCTTACCCACAACTCTCTCTTTAAACAGTAGATTTATGATACAAACAACTTCTCCCCCTTGACAAAATAATCCAAAGGTAAGAAGAGAGAGGGGACAGGAACAACATACCTTATCCTTGAAGAGAAAGAGGTTGGACACCCATGTTCAACCTCATTCTTGAGAATGATTCCTTTGGCAAGGGTTTCATGAAAATATCATCATCTTGTTCCGCAGATGAAACATATTCAAGTTTCAGTTCATTCTTTTCCACATTCTCTTTGATGAAATGATATTTGTTGTCAATGTGCTTTGATCGAGAATGTTGGAATGGATTTTTGGTAACAATAACTGTGCTTTGATTATCATAGCCCAAGAGCAAGGGCTGCTTCACTGCAACTGACAAATCTTCCAACTGAGTCTTCATCCAGATAAGTTGAGTGGTGGCCTTGGTGGCAGCAACATATTCAGCTTCAGCGGTACTAAGTGTTATAGAATTTTTCTTCTTACAGTTCCATCCAACACAACTCTTTCCTATAAATAACACTCCACCAGATGTGGATCATATATCATCACCATTTCCTGCCCAATCTGCATCTGAATATCCAAAAAAATTAATTCTATTAGATCCACTATACTTGATTCCGAATTCTGTTGTTCCTTTTATGTATCTGAGAATTCCTTTTCTAGCAACAAGATGTGATTCTTTAGGAGCACTCTGAAATCTTGCACACAAAGTAACAGCAAAAACAATATCTGGTCAAGATGCAGTTAGGTATACCAAACTTCCAATCAACTTTCGATATTCTTTTTGATCAACTTCTTTTCCATCATCATCTTTGCTTAACTTCATTCCCACTGAGATAGGAGTTGATACAGGTTTTGAGTTTTCCATCCCAAACTTCATAATAATTTCCTTAGCATACATTTATTGGGAGAGAAAAATGAATTATTTTTGTTGAAAGATTTGTAACCCAAGAAAGTATCTCATTTCACCCAACATGGACATCTCAAATACATTCTTCATTTCTTCAGCAAACCTTTCACAACTTTTTTCATCATTCCCAGCAAAAATAATGTCATCAAACAATTACGAAGAGAGAAAGATTTTGTCTTTCCTTGATGTACAGATTGATATCAACTCTTCCATTCTTGAAGTTAATCTCTTTTAAGCATGTATCCAGTTGGGAGTACCATTCTCTTAGAGCTTGCTTTATCCCGTACAAGGATTTATTCAACCTGCACACATAACTTTCATTCTTCCCAACATCAAACTCACATGGTTTCTCAATATAAACTTCTTCTTTGAGATCACCATTAAGAAATGCGGATGTAACATCCATTTGAAAGATTTTGTAGCCTCTTTGTGTATAAATGGAAAGAAAGATTCTAATAGTTTCTAATCTAGCCACTAGAGAAAAAGTTTCTTCAAAGTAAATTCCTTCAATCTAAGAGTAGCCTTTACAAACCAATCTTGATTTATTTCTAATCACTTCACCTTCTTCATTCAACTTGTTCCGGAATACCCATTTGGTGCCAATAATATTCTTACTTTCAGGCCTGGGTACAAGTTCCCATGTATCATTCTTTTCAATCTGATCCAATTCTTCATTCATGGCTTGAACCCATTCCGAATACTCAAAAGCTTCTTTAACATCATTTGGTTCTACTTTGGAATACAAGGAGGTATGTGAAATATAATTACTCATTCTTCTTGTTTGAACCATGTGATGTTGATCACCAATGATATTATGGGCTTGCACTTGTTTCATTAGCCTTGGATATGTTTTTCGTGTGCCTTCCTCATCACTTGATATGGTTGAATCCAATTCTTCATCGTGATTAGGATTACACTTCATTGTATCCTTATCAGAATCATCAAATTTATCTTCCCTATCTTCCTTGGTATGGTTGGAAACAATACAACACCATACAATACACTAAGAAAATAATCCTTGGATTATAATGAGTAGGATATACCCCTACACTCATGAAGCACTTTGAAACAATCACTCCAGTGCATGTGTGCCCTCAATGCAAGTATTCCCCAGTCTATGAAACTCAATACGGTGTCAGCCAGTACAAATTCCCCATTCCTAATCTCTACTTTTAATTCTCTGCTCTGAATTCTTCACTCTGAACATATTCTTCACTCGGATTCTTCAATCCAAGTCTTCCTCAGTCTGAGAAACTCAATACGGTGAAAGCTAGTACTGATTTCCCATTCTGAATATACACTCCGAATTCTCCAATCTAGATTCCTTCTTCACTCTGAATTCTTCAATCCAATAAACTCAATACAGTGTCAACCAGTAACAAATTCTTGTTACGATTGAAACCACAATGAAAACCCAGTCATCCAAACACTTATTCCTATCTCTAGATTATCAGAGCTTCTCTCTCTACTTTTTCATCACATGATTACATAGCACCCTGATCTCCTTTTATAGGTGCTCCAAAGTGCGCTTAGGCAGGAAACCAAAATATTTTCCCACTCACTTAAATTCACCCAAATCTTAATTTCTCCTGAAATCTAGGATTAATTAAGACTTTGTCAATGCATCTAGAATCTTCTCAAATATTCTTACACTTCTCTGGATTTAGAACTTTGGCCTTTTCCGGATCTGACTTTGTTACCCAAGATTCTTAGTATCACATTCTCAGATCCACTCTTCTGGTTTCTCGGCATCATATTCTCATATTCACTCTTCTGACTTCTCATAATGACATTCTCAGATTCACTTCATGATCCTTCGGTACGACTTATGGTTCTCGAAGCAGCTCACTAGATTCTCGGTATGGCTCTGCACTTCTGGTTACGAACTTCTCGTTCATAAAGTCAACTCTAAACTTCTTTACTCCGAACTTCTAAATCAGCACGTCGACTTTGATCTTCTGACTCAGCATGTCGACTCCGAACTTCTGACTTATCACGTCGACTCCGAAATTCTGACTCAGCACGTCGACTCCGAACTTCTGACTCAGCATGTCGACTCTAAACTTCTGACTTAGCACATCATCTCCGAACTTCTGACTGAGCATGTTGACTCCGAACTTCTGACACAACACGTCGACTCTGAACTTCTGACTGAGAACGTCAACTCCGAACTTCTCGCTACGAACTTCAATAATCATCGATACCGGAGATATAGAATTCTCGGAATGACTCCTCCAGATCTCAGTATGACTTCTCTGATTCTCAGCATGACTCTGCACTTCTAATTCTCATAACCACTTCTTCAATTCTCTAAGTGACTTATCCACCCATCTTTTTCTTGTATCAGGAGTATCTGCATATACTCATAATCTTAGAGTGACAAAACAGCAAAGCATCGTCACAATTAATGTCTCCACATATCTTATCAGCCAGCTTTCAAGAATAAGAAAATCCTCAGTTCCGAACTTCTCAATTTCAAGACTTTGAATTCCAGTCTCCGAATTCTTCGAACACCAGTTTCTGAATGTTCAACATTCATGGTTCCGAACATCTCAATCTTTAGACTTCTAAATTTCAATATACTCGGTTTTGAACTTCTAACTTCCAGCTTCCGAATTCCTAGAAATTCATGGTATATTTCCTTTATTAAAACTTCCTCAAGATCAAAAAAATACAATCCATGCAAACCATCTCTTCCATCATCTTGGTCCTAACACATTTGGGAGGTAATGAGTACCTTAACATCTAGAATATCACCAATGTATATTTCAAACCATTCATGTAGTGCATTAGTGAGTTAATACCAATTAAACTAAAGGACTAGAAGATCAAGGCCTTAATGGGATATTATGATAATTTTTCCTTCAAACCCTATAGTCCACTTCCAATGGAAAATATGGTTTATAACAGTATGAACATACTGGAGGATCAATCCTATATATTCTATCTTTATGTGAAATTCCTCTCTACCCATGTAAATTGGAGTCTTATTTATGAATGGTATGCACCTTGTCAGTTTAGCCATAAATTTTGGTGTGTTTAGTCATTCATGTCTGATATGAGGACCATCCAATGGTGGATCACAAATTTTGGATGATGTTTATTGGGGTAGAAACTCATGCGAAGATAATCCTTCCTCGTTTAGCATACATAGATTAGTTTTTCCTGATTTGTTTTTGATATTTCTGTCCACTCATATCCAAAAGGTATTTATCCAAACGGGTAAGTGAGGCTACCCAAATTACAGCAACCATTGGGGCCAACCCTAGTTCAAAAAAATTAGTTTTGAGAGCACCAAAATCCCAGAAAGCACACAGTAAGTAAGGAATTTAACATTACTCTAATTTCTGGTGTAAGAGACAAGTAGTGTGGATACAATGAGTGTAGTTCTTGAGAGTGAATTCATATCATCATTTTTATTTCCTATCACCTATAAATAGTGGATGTCTTAGAAAATTTAGAAATTGAAGGCTGAGATCTAGGGAATATTGTGCCAATCCAAGTTAACTTTGGATTGTTTTTCTCACATCGTCGCCCCTCTAGGAATAACTTTTAAAGATTATCCTATGGAGTTCAAGGCCTTCCTCTAAGACCTTGATGTAATGTTTTAAAGCATCAAGGGTTAGGTTTTATGTTCACCTCTAGTACACCAAATAGTGGTTTGGGGCATGCTGAAAATGGTCATGAATGAAGAGGGGAATCTCATTATAGAGGCTGCAATAAGACTAAACTTACTACCACATTTAAGGGTTAGTGTTTTCATTACAATGGTACTGACATAATTTTTTTTGTTGATATAATGGGAGGATTTAGAAGAATGATGAATCCTATCATCCCTTGAATATTCTTCCTTAGGTATGGCTATTGAAGATGAATTTGGCAATGACTGGGGGCCTATGATGAGGGATCCTCAGGTCAATTGCTATAGATGAGGGTCGTGATTGTTGTTTCTAGAGAAACAACCTCAGATTAACCACCTTAATGGGGGACCTCCCCAAAAGGAAAGGGGAAAAATATGTACTCTTAATTTTCAAATCCCAATACTCTATAATCATAAAGTAAGTTTAAAATTTTACTCTTCTCTTATTTTGTATTATTTTGTCACCACATCATTATTTTCCAAAAAACCATCCATGCCCCTACTGATTCCACATAGAGGTGTATGTATCCACCCCTGAGGATGTAGGGGAGTGTTCAATTGCTTCAAAATATCCTTTTCTATCAGGTCCAGTCCATCAAGAAGTGGAGATAGATGAGGTGAAAACTTAGTCCCACCCATTTCTATTGTCATATTCCCCAATGGGAATGCCATTTGATCCAGTATAATAGAACACACATTTAGAGGATACCGATACAGGTATCTAATTTGCTACTGAGTTATCCTTTATGGAAGTGAGTTTTCAAGAAGGTGAATACTTCTTCAAAAACTGGACACTTTGTTCACTTTGTGTCAAGTTTCCTAACATTACTTTTTGTTCTTAGTTACCTCAAGGGTGTATAATAAAGAACGTATTTGAGGAAAGCACCAAAAGTTCCATGAAGCTACTCATCATAATAGGGTGTCACAAATTCACCCGAGGATAGGGTTGGGGCAATGAACATTTCCAAAAACATAAACAGTAATGGTTTGTTTCTAACTTTGGTAATTTTTACTAGTTACTTAGTGATATCATATAACTTATCCTTTAGATGATAAATCCCTATGCCTCTTGTTTCATTTTCTTCACCATAAATCTGAGAGGTTCTGGTCCCTTCTCTTTTAGGGATTCCTCCAAATTATTTCAAAAATATAGAGGCTAAATCCTTTCCTACTTCATCAAAGATCATGAGAATGACTCTTTATTTTAGTGAACTAGTCCCAAAATATGTTCCCATTTTTAGGATGATCTTAGATCAAGGCATAGAGTATGGATTAATTTATGAGTTGACGTGGTGGATAATATGGAGGTAAATCTGGAACCTAGTTTCAGAAAACCCTCTATAAGGGATGAAGGACTGGTTGGTTAACCTATGATTCATATTTACCACCCTTGATTATGAGGGTTTTGACCATAATTACCTTAATTCCCTGGTGAAGGAGGTTATATCTATGAGAGAGAAGAATAGGCCCCTTGAATTGAGGGTGGTAGCTGCTAAGGCCTCCTCTTTAGTGAAGAAAAACTGGGAAAAGCCCTAAAAAAAGTTTCCTGGCATGCAGTAGAGGTGGAAACTCGTCAAGACATGGTCAGTGTCGGGAAGGTTGATATTTTCCTTCTCGAGTATGTAATTATCCATCTTCAATCAAATCTATCCCTATTTTGTAATTCACTTTAGATATTGTAGAATGTTTTATTAGAGTAATAGAAAATCCTCGACATGGAAGAGAAACCCATGGTTGATGCCATCACCTAGGCGGGGAATTGTTAATATTTTTTTCATTGAGAGAGGGAATCTATTGATAAATTACACCAATCTGTTACCACCTTAGAGAAAAGGCTTGTAGATCCCAAGGACTCCTTTGAGAAAATTTTGTGACAGAATGGTAATTTGTACAACTTTTCCTTGGCACATATATTCATGGGAGATAATCCAATGTGTGGAGATTACTCTTCCTATATTCTATCAATGAATGGATATGCATAACTTTATAAGTTGTTATCTAGTTGTCTTTCATTCATGATATTCATGACATTTCACTAATTTTATGTTCCATGAATCATAAAAGATTCCCATATTTTTCATAATATCAGTAAATCATGATTGTATATATTTTAATGTTTAAATTCTAAAATATTATTCATGATAAATTATCATGAATTCCCACCAACATGATATTCCTTATTGATATATCTTTTACAATTATCTTGATATTACCTAATTCACAAAAGGATAATTTGGGTAGAATATATGTCCTAGAGAGAAAAATATCTATCTTTTTCCAAATTCAATGGATTTTGTGAGAGTATATTTATTTTTTCTAAGGATATATGGTGGTCCTCACAAGAATTATATATTTTCCATTATTGAATACTAAATATTTGATGTGCTATAGTTTAATTTCTTTTATCTTAGACCTTATATTGTTGTAGTTTATAGTCTTTAAGATTGAACCATTAGTTACAATAGTTTATGTTATTTTATATTAGACCTTATGTTTCTTTAGTTTAGGTTCTTTTAGGTTAGACCTCCAGTTTTTTTAGATTAGGGTCTTTTAGATTGGACCTTATATTACTATAGTTTAGAGTATTTTAGCTTAGGCCTTCTATTATTATAGTTTAGGGTATTTTAGCTTGGACCTTCTATTGTTGTTGTTTATATTCATTAATATCATACCATCTATTGTGTTAATTTGGATTCTTTTACCTCGGAGAAACTATTGTTTTAGTTTAAGATCTTTTAGCTTGGACCTTCTATTGTTTTAGTTTATTGTCTTAAAGCTCAAACATTATGAAACTATAATTCTGGGCATTTTTATATTGGACCTCCTATTATTCAATAGAGAATATGCAGAAGTCATTCTAGTGATGACCCAATCCACCCTAAGGTTATGAGTTCTACCATGGTTTTATAGGGAATATGAGGATTCTAGTTCCTTTCCTATATGGATAATATGTTGTTGATTTATTGGTCAAAGACCTTATGCCTCGATATTATGGACAAACAAAGGTTCCCCACTCTTCTTCAAGGGAGATAAAATATTTATTTTGGTAATATTCGTTGAACAAAAAAATAATATGGATTATGGGTCAACCTGGAGAGTTGGAATGTGGATGATGTAAGTCATAACCCAAATGTTTGAGTCAGTGAGTATTGGATGGGGATGATTTTTTGGGAAAACCCCATAACACCCTAATGTTCTGGGTTTTTCCATGGTGTTACCAAAGCTCACAAGGATTGGGGTTCCTTTCCTATAAGAAGGAGATATATCTTTTTGGTAGATTAAATCCCTTATGAATCGATATCATGGTCAAACATAGATTTTCCTACCCTTTTCCAAGGTATATAGAAGATTCATGAAGACTCAAGCATCTGAAAGATTGTGTTCTGTATGGAGGAAAAGCTACCAAAGAAGGGTTCTGTCACCCTAAGGAAATTTATCTCATAAATTGGGAAGCTCGGGGCCTACACCTTATGGTTTCAAGTCACGAGATGGGTTCCATTAAAATATTCAGGAATGGAGTGTCACATTCCTACTTTGAGAAAGGGTATAAAACACGGTGACATAATATCAAGGATGTGTAAATCGCATGGATATTCTGATTCCAGGTATCATAAATTGTAGTATTAAGTGCTCAAGAAATGATAATAGTGTATAAAAATCGAGCTGGGAATGGCCCATAGAACGCTAAGGTGTTTAGTTCTTCCATAGTGACATTAGGGCTCACAAATATCATAAATCCCTTTTTTTAAAGTGACAATTGGTCAATGACCATAGGTACATATGCAGGAGCCATAGGCATACATGAATAACCAAAAAAAGGTTCCCATGAAGCCAGGTATCTTTTTCCAAGGACCATGGAAGGTTGATGGTGATCAGAAGTTCTCAAATTGTGAAGTGTGATTTGTGTAATGTGTAATATCTAAGAATGGTTTGAGCACCCTTAATGTTTTTTTCCACCTAGAGAACTTGTTCTCATAGTGAGGATATATGAAAAATCATTAATCCAACATTTTCTTGGACAAGGGGATCCAATGAGCATAGTTTGTATTTTACTAGGGCTAAAAAAATTTTCCTTGAACCTTTATTCTTTATTTATTTACACCCTAGTTTTTTCCTAAACTTTAGAGATAAAGAGTTTTGTGGTAAAGACTTGACTTTTTTTCAGGCCTCCCTTTGTGTGATTTTAACCTGACAAGATTGTATCTCTTTTTCTTATAGTTTAAGGTCCTATGATGTGGACTATAAAAGGCTATATTTTTGGATTGTGAAGATTTTAATTAAGTGCACATTGTTTAAGGTCATGAAGTACATGGACCTAATATTAGGGAAATGTTACACAAGATCATAATTATGATACCCAGGGTCAAGATCACTCTAACATCTTTCTGAGTGGGAGATGAAAATATTTTAAATCACATATCACGGTTCTCAAGTCATGATTAATGATATGGGAAAATCATATGTGGGATGGATGAGAAAACCCTCAGGTGATGAGTTTCTCTATAGTGGAATCAGGCTCACAATGATTAGAAATACTTCATTATAGAGCCAATATATATCTGGTTGGTAAGTATGGCCCCTTATGCATCAATAAAATGGTCAAGAATAGAGATCTATATTACCTTCCAAGGTCCACGAAGCGTTTTTGGAAACTTAAAGTACTCCATAAATGAATTGTTATTAATGAATTTAGGTTATTAAAAGAATAAGTAATCACCCCGTACTATGGTTGACAGGGCTAAGGATCTTGTGGTACTTTTATAAGGGGTGATAATGGGTGATGGACTATACATTTTAACATCATGTATTAGGGATATATTTTTCATGTAGTTTTAATGTCATGTGACCAGGGAATTTTCCTTATAGTATAACATCATGTGGTAAGGATGTTACTATTTTATATAGTTTAACATCATGAAGTAAGGATTTGAGAAATGGAATGAAAAATTGTGCAATATGTATTATGTGCACAAGCAAGTTGTGCACATATCTAACTCGTACATTAGAAAAAAAAAATGAGCTTGTATAACTCAATCCCTTATGTTGTTGGGGGTGCATCTTTCCGTTGGTTGTTATATCTGGACCTAGGATTGGATATCTAGGCATCATTATGTATCTTGTGATGGCATGAATCAAGGCACATGTAGTTCTTGAATGGGAAGATCTCTACATAGGTCAATCCCATACACATCGAATGGAATTATTCACATTTATTATTGTAGTTGGACATTGTATTATAGATATAGGCATCAATTCATATCCTTTTATGCCAGGAATCAAGCCATGCATTGTTATTGAGAGACCATACAGTTTAACTCCATGAAGCAAGGACATAGGTTCCCTGGTGTGAAAAGGGAATGTTGTGAATGGACCTAAGAATAGTAGTTTGTGTGTCACTATTGTATCCCATGGTAATAAGAACCAATCGACATGTGTTTCTTGTTTAGAGAGGTGGTGGGAGACTAAAACCAAAAATATTGTTCCTCTCAAGAGAGTTCCACAAAATGTGTAGTTTTATGTCATATGTAGTTCTAAAAACCTATGAATTTTAGTGTTGTTTGGTGATTATGTCATCTATGAAATTTAACGTCATGTGGGGGGATGAAGGTAGCTTGATGTGAAAGAGGAGGGTTGTGGCAGATGGAATCAAGAAAGGAAGTTTGGGCATCACTATATATTCTTTTTTGATAGGAATCAAGAAACATATAGATCTTGTAAACCATGTAGTTTAGTGTCATATATAGAGGATGTCAGTTGTGTAGTTTTATATCATGCATTGAGGATGTTTTCCATGCAGTTTTAGGTCATGTGGTTTGGACGTTCCTATGTAGTTTAATGCCATGTGATCAAGATGTGTTTGTTCAGTTTAACATCATGTGATCCGGATGAGTTCCATACAGTTTAACATCATGTGGTTAGGATGATTCCATGAAGTTAACATCAAGAAACTTTGACCTCTTCATGCAGTTTAACGTCATGTGACTAAGATGAGCTCCACACAGTTTAACATCATGTTGTTAGGATAAAAGATACTTGATTGAATCTTATGAAAATTATTTCTTAAGAAATATTACATTGGTGGGATGTGTAACACATTTCCCATCCATTGTGGATAGTGAGTAAGCTCCATTATGATATAAATTATGTATGATGTAAGTCCCTTACCATTTGGGTCCCAACTTCAGATGTTTTGTTCCTAGTATCATTGGGGTTCTGAGAGCCAACACCAGTTCTTGTTAGAGGAATGAACAGATGCGAGCATTTTTATTGAAGGTTCATGTGATCTAATTCTGATGGACCTCAAGGTTTTTTAATGTACACAACTGATTCTAATCAATCCACTTAAGCTCTTCCATCCGCTTTTATGATTGATCCTCATCCATGATTTATTTGCAAATGGATATTAGGATATAAGGTAACTCGAACTCTATGAGAAATACTGCCTCGATTCTGTAAACAAATGACTACGGAATCACACTTATAATGGTACGCATAGGGGTATGGTAGGACCATAAATCATGGAAGAGATTTTCTGGCCAGTACTTATTTTCCTTGTTCACCAACTTCAGGTGTATGTTTGAATAAGTCTCATTTAAGGCCTATATTTTTTTTATTTTTTGCTTCATGATATCAGTACGAGTGATTGGACTTGATGCTTTACTACTGGTATAATTTCTTCAACTCTATAGAATAGAATTTGCTGTTGTTGTCCATCAATATTGTGTGAGGGACCCCAAACCTAGTGATAATATGGGACTTTACGAAGTTGATGATATTATTTTTCCCAACTTCCATGAGGGGTATTGCCTCATCCTATTTGGAGAAGAAGTTGGTAGAAAAAACGATTTACTTGAACTACTTAGTTGTGGATGGGGGATATATCCCCACAACATCAATTCCCAATATAGAAAAAGGCCAGTAATACTTAGCTATATATAAAAATTCATTGGGTTTGTGGATGATGTTTTCATGGATCTGTAATGACTGACATTTCCTAGGTAATTTTACATGGTCATGTATCATGGTTTTACAGTAGTAACTCAACCTTAAGATTTTGTGTGAGATCTCGGTCCAAGACTGATGAGAGTTACAGGACCATGCATGACCTTCTTGCATAAAGGTGGGAGTTTATCTTTCTATGATGCATATGAGGATGATTTCATTGAATCCCCTCTTATAGAGATAATTTTACTCATTTGTACCATACCATAGATTAAATTTTACTACTCACCATTGGATCTATTTCCTTTCTATATTGATCTATCAGGAGAGTCCCATTTTGGCGGTAACAAATTTTGGGCTCCATCCATCCGGGTGTGTATATCAGTTCATCATTCTCTGGGGTGGTGTTGACATAATTTATTTATTCCATGTCACAAATCATGATCAATGAGACCATTATTCATTGAGTGCCACATATGAATGATTCCCCATGATTAGGGTCTCCCAGTACTTTGGTTTCATCAGCTAATGTGTCAGCATGAGCAATCTATGTTTGGGGAACATGATGAAATGTGGTCTTAAAAGGAAAATCTTATATTAGTCCTCTAAAGTATCCAATTAGAGGGGTAATCTCTTCATTTTTTATGAATTGTAAACCATTAATCTTTTTTATCACTAGTTCTAAATATCCTTTGATATTCAGGTAGGTTATTTACGACTGTGGGGATAGTTCTAATCCAATGATGATGGATTCATATTCTACCTCATTATTTATTCATCCTTCAAATATTGATAAAGAGTATGGAATAATTACTTTATCTATAGAAACAAATACAATTTCTAAGACAACCTGATTGAGATTTTTATTTTACATACATTTACTAATATGAATTAGGTAGGTGCTATAAAAATAAATCTCCCATGTTCAAGGAGTGTCATGGGTATAGAAAACCCCCTTTTCTTGGTGTTCAGTATCCACTTGTGTATTTTTTAGGGTAGGATGTGCGACGGGGAAATCATCCAGGGCTTCCCCTTTAATTTCCTTCTATGATATGAACTAAATTTCATACTATTGTATAGTCACCACCAATTGGGAAAAGCACCAAGTCAACATGGTATGGTTCAGGATGTACTTGAGAGGATAAATATGAGATACCAAAAGTAATTCATGGTGTTGTAAGTAATACCGCAGCTTCTACAATGCAATAATGTGTGTGTGGAGGTTCTTCGTGACATTCAATTATTATGTCTTAGTTCCTAGAATCAACAGTAGAAGGTATTCAAGATTTTTCTCATTACTCATATTGTTATTCTATGCTGGGAGGGTTCTAAGTGAGTATTCTATGGAGACCACATATAAGATGAGTGGCTTTCCTTCCACCGATGGAATCAAGACCTATGGATTCAGAACATACTACTTGAGACTTTCACAGGCGTCTTTGTGGTCTATGTCTCATCGATAGGTAGTTCCGTTAATAATTAGAATGGTGAAAGGGATATAATTTTCATCCAGGTTGATTATGAAAAGTTGAATGTGGGTGAGGATCCTTTAGAGTCCCCTCAATTATTTCAGATTCTTAGTGGTGACATTTCTAAAATAGCACTAGTCTTTTCTAGGTCGACCTCAATACTATGATGGCATACTAAAAATTTGACGAACTTCTATAATGTTACTCTAAAACCACATTTTCATGGATTTATCTTCAGACTATTGTTTCACAGTTTGTCTAAGACTATTTGAAGATCTATGAATTTATCTCCTACATATTGGGAGTTTACCATGGGTCATTGACATAATATTTGGTTATTATTACCAAGAAGGGATTAAAGATATGATTCATGGAATATTGATAAGTGGTTCTATCATTCTTCAAGCCAAAGGGCATGACCTGGTAGAAAAATATCACTTTGAGTGATCTGAAGGTAGTGTCTTCTTCATCTTCAAGGTCTATCTTTATCAGATTATACCAAGAATACCCATCCATAAAGGAAAGGACTTAGAAGCCAGTAGTTGTATCAATAAAGAGTTCTGTGATCCAAAATGGGAAATTTTATTTTTTTAGGTATCTATTAAGGTCTATGAAATTGATGCAGGCCCTAATATTTTCATTATTTTATTGATAGGGATGGTATTGGTGATCCATATTTGGAATTTCAATTCATATAAAATGTTGGATTTGGTCAATTTGTCAACTTCTGCCTCTACATTGGTAGCATGAAAGAGGTGAATCCTCATGGATGACCACTTAAAGCCTAAATGTTCATAGGGTAAGTTGAGATAGTGTGTATCCATATATATACTTAATCTGGGAATTTCTATATAATTTCAAGATAACACATATCTGTGTTTCTCTAAAAATGCTATGTATATCTCTTACTCCTTAAGTGACAGGGTATCACTAATCAGTGTAGATAATGGGTATACTTATGTTCCCATATTTACCTTCCAAAGATAATCAATGGTGGTGGAAATGCCTTCCTTAAATGCAGGAGGAGAATTTCTAATTTCATCCTCTTGTTCTTCTACCTCTGAGTCTAGGAAGTATTTTTTAGACAAATTTGGAAATCTGGGGGCATCTCTAAAACTCTTGAGGTGAGAGAACCCATGAGAAAAGACCTTATCATCCCTAACTGTCTAATTCATTAAATAGAGATTCCAAAAATGATTGCCTTTTTCACTATTAATGGGATGAAAGGGGATTGGATATCTGGGATTAGGTTTATTTACTCACCAAAATTTATAGGGAGCACATAGTCACTATCAAGCATACTTTAGGGATTCACAAGGGTGGTTACCATGGAATTTGGGAGATGAAACCTATATATCATCCTCCACCTTTGGTTATTTTTCTTCCCATTTTAGAATCATTCTTCAGCATATGTGGATTTTCAAGTCTCAAAGGGGAAACTATCACCATGTAGTATGTTAACCTTTCCATCAATGGGGTATTTCAATTATTCATGAACTTTTGAAGGTATCGCTACATGGATATGGAGTCTAGGACATTTTAGAGGGAAATTATATGTGGTGTATTTCTGGATAACCACAAACTCAACATCAGATGTGAAATCCCTAAAATGAGCTTTGATATTGATCTTCAAAATAGGTATTTTCTCACGATTATCGTACCCTTGAATGGTCATATTTGTGGGCGATGAATCCATTTCACTATACCTCAAATGTTGGAGGGTTAAAGTTGGGATGAGAATTATATATGAACCATTTTTAATCATATCCCTTCATATGTAAAAATTTTCAAGTCTACCTGAAACATAGAGGGTTTTGATGTGTCCCTGGAAGACATATTTATAATCATAATCAATAAACGAGGTGGCAAACTGGAATTCTGTTAGCATGGTCTCCACTTGATATACCTCAATTGTGGTAAATTCTATCTAAAACATATATTGGATATAGAGGTATTCAAAGAGTTCCTCACTAAGTTATTTTCAAATATATATCACATATATTATTGAGTTATTGGATGGGAAAACTACCATCTATTTCAAAATGTTCCACTTTTGTACCATAGGTTAGTACTTCCCGAGGTGGGGTTTATCCTTATTATGTGGCTCAGAAGATGAGGAATTTGAAGTAGAAAAGACTGATACTTGTTCATAAGTCAAGTGGTAATCCTCTTCTAGTGGTGTGGGTTATGCTGACCTTACACATTACCTAGGATGATCAGATAATCACACCCCTATTATGTAATCATGTAAAATGACTCGGTATAGATGACCAGTGGAAGGATCCAAGGAACCTCTATGTTTCTATTGGGATTTATGGAGCTCTTTCCCATGGTTGTTTCCTATATAAATGTCCTTTTTGGGGACACGACCAAAATATTGGGTCTGACCATGCCTGTTATGTCCCTTTTAACCATGGTTCTTACGCATGAAGCCTCCTATTCCCCAGTTAGGTGTGGGGAACTCATATTCAGAGGTGTATTTGTCCTCATAAAAGGGGTATGAAAATTATATCATGTTAACAAACAAAATATGATATCTTATTCTGATTATGGATCCATTTTATGAGGAGGTTATCATTATTTGGATGTTTCCTGGAAAAAAATATGTCATGGTTATAGCTTCCATTAGAGAATAATATGACTCTTCTTCCTCTATCTCATCCTGTGTTAAATGGTTGCATCCACCTTTGAGGGACATATTCGGTGTAACTGCCCTGGTTGGTCGGAATTTTTTGGGTCTAAAAATCTTTGATCTCATAGTGGTATGATTCAATCAACTTCTTTCCAAGTCATCCAGTTGTTGAACTGTTGTCCACATCAGGGTGAAACATTCTTCCAATTACCCTTTTCTTCTAACTAATAAATGGTTATGTTAGTCACCTACACCAGAGAGTTATATTTTAATGACCTAGGTATATATAACATAATACTTTTGATTTCTATTAATACTTATGAATAAGATATTAATTTTACTTTAAAGGGGGTTCTATGTAACACCCTGACCCCATAAGCCTAGAGTTGTTGCATTATTACATATCATTGGCATGATCACAAAAGATCAAGTCTCGAAAGACGGATTAGTTTAGTAGCCTTGTAAGTACTAGAAACATTCATAAGGTTTACATTGCATCATAAAATGGAAAAATAAAACAACATTGTTTCCATAGACAAAAATAATATCACATAGACTATCCCTATAGGTCAGTCATAATATACTTCTTCGCATCCTGGGAAAAATAAAACATATAAATGGGTGAGCTCAGATGCCCAGTAAGGATAACAATATAGTGGAAACTTTAATAAATAAGCATAAACATTTAAGGAAATGTATAAAACTGAAATAAAATCCTTTTCAACATAAACTTCATCATAATATGGAAAATATAAATCAAAATAATTCCATTTACTTAGTCACATGAATATTCTACTATATGAATAATCACATGCAATATCAATAGCCACATTCATAATGATGGAATTCTTAATGCCAAACTTCATAACCAAGTAGTCAAGGCCTTGTGCCAAGACTAAAAATAATATTTCGTCAAGGCCCTGTGCTAAGACACTAGTTTCTCTCATGAGACCTACTTATGCATCAAGGAGCTATAGAGGTCACCACCCATCACTTACTAAGTCCAAAGCATTCCTCATATGAAAAGGTTTAAACATAACATAAACATTCGTATTAAAACTGGCATAATAAATGTCAATACTTTATCCATAAACCATGAATGGTGTGAAATAACACATATATATTCAAACATGTCAGAAAACATTAAATAAAATATGGATGTTTTGTATCATAATATATCAACTTAAAAAAACAAAAATTCCATGAAACGATGATGACATAGATGAAATCATTACATTTTTAGAGAAATATGTCTTTCTATTTTGAAATAATTTAAAAATCATGTAATTATAAAATAAAACATTTAGATTTGAAAATATTCTTATAATCTTGTAAGGTAAGCTTCGACATTGTAATAACGGCGTAATATAGCTGCACCCACCATATAAGTTAAAAAAACATTCTTACCTTAATTTTGTCGAAAAGGTCATAAAGTACCTTGTTTGGAAAATGATGGAAAGATTCCCTTCAAAACATATAAGGTCAAATAAGGGCATAAATTTCTTTAATCCATTTTCTAGTAGATTGTAAAAATGTTTTGAAATACATTTTAAAGAAACATGGATGTGGATGATAAAGAGGTCCCAATAGATAATTACGTATAAACAACCTCAGATAATAAAGAGATTGTGAAACTAACCCTTAGCAATTTGGTAACATACAAAACATACACCCAATGAAATAATTATCATAAAATGAAGATTTAAATACACATAAACTAAAGTTTATTACACAAATAATACAATTATGGGCATTACATACACCACAAAAAAAGTAAATAGTTTCAATATAGCATTAATCTCATGGGAATAAGAAGTGAGACGAAAACCCATTACCTTGTACATTTCCTTGGTTGAGGGTAGGTTAACCTCCTGTATAATGGTGAAATAATATTTATTAAATTATAAAAGAATCATATACATTAATATGATATCATATATGATCTTTTAACATTGCTTTGTTAATAATATCTAAGTATTATCTTCATTTCGGGTGTTAACTGATTCGTTTTCCTTTATATGCTTTGTTACATAAATAATATTTGTTATGGATAGGATGTAACTTATTCATATTAATAATGATATTAAGCCTTTAAACATTATTTTTAATCATATAATGAAAATTAATCTTTAATGGATATGATGGGGAATGAATCTTATCGCGTTCGTGGAGAAGGTAATCCGTACGTACGCACGAGCGACAATATCATTCTTTTGATATAAAAATAATATATAATTGGATGGTATATCATATATACAGAATCATTATAATGTTATATTTATTATTTAAATCAATTAAAAATAATTATTATACCTATCCAAATAATAATGTATTGAATAACAATTACACCACGACGTGGAGACGGTAAGCTGTACGTACACACGTATGGTGACATGTCATTCAAAGGATGGATAGAATAATGAATATAGTTTTACCATATTTATAATAACATCGTAGTATATAGAATATATTGGAGTTATTATTTTAGAATAGAAAAAACAAAGAAAGAGGAAGTGTAAAAAGAAAAGAACTTGAAAGAGGTGATGAAATAATTACCTCTTATTCGGGTTCTTCCTTTTTATTTGATCAAAAGGGATCTTTAGGTTGAATTTATGACTAAAGTAAGGCCTCTAGGATGAAGTGAGGATGGTTGAGAGGGTATTTGGGAGGGTTTTAGCTATTCCAAAAGGCTTTTAAGGTGTGAATTTGGGGGAAGGGGGAGTACCCTTTTATAAGAGGGGTGAGGGGCACCTTAGTAAAAGCTTGAAATATTATTTTATAATAAAACCCTTTTTGGTTTATAATGGATCGAAAATAAATTATTTAAAAGATAAGTTAGGTATGGGTAGAAAACCACTCAACCAATACGTTTTATAATGGTTTGGGTCACAATATTAACCTTATCTTTTATATTTAACTCTTAGTTAATTACATTGACATTTACCAGGTCTCTTTGTATTTTAATATTATATGTTTAATAAACTTACAATAAACATACAAGAGAACCTAAAGTGGTTCATTAATGACATATAAAATATTATTTATGACTTTTGGATGAACCTTATATTTTTAGGAATAGAATAAAAATTGATAATATAATATTTGTTTTAAAAACTCTTTTATGTCAATTTTGACACTATTTGGTATTGTGTTTCTGATAAATTCATAAAATCATTATTACTTCAAAAAAAATTCATGTAACCAACAATAACATGTCATATTAACCTATAAAATTATTTTAATTCATAAAAATTATCAAATTACATTTATTTCAATATTTATAATATCAATTATTTTAATAATTCATTAATTATGTAATTATTAAATTGTCATTATGTCATAAATAAATTAAATTATTTAAAGTCTAAAAAATACAAATAAAATACCATTATGTAGGAAATATTTTTATATTTCTAAAGATTAATTATAGTCTAATTTATCTTATGTGTAAACCTATATTAAAAATGTTTTAGTTATTAAACTTTGAATTTAACACTTTTAACTCTTCTTTGAATTAAATAATAATAAATGTCCTAATCTGATCCAAGTGAACCAAAAAGGTTCATATTTTATTCCTAAGGTTGTTTTTTGGTCGAATTATTCTTATCCAATAGATTTAGGACATGTCTTAGGGTAATAATAATATCATTTTTACCCTTAATTACGCTATTTACTTTTAACCGTGGTAAATAAAAGTAAAAAGTTACTATTCACCAAAAATTATTTTCATCTTATTGAATCATATTTTACTTACTAATATCAACCGTGTATCATGTATTTTTTAAATTCAACTCACAGAATCAGTAAAATTATGTTTTATGTAAATTTTCAAATGCTCTTAGGAAGTGGGTAAAAGACGGTAAAAAGATCAATAAAATAGTTATATATCTAAAATTATTATAAATTGACTCCAATTAATTAAATCAAACTTATATAGGTATTATGTATCTATTTTTACCTAAAATAAATTTAAATAAATAATTATTTAAATAAAAATTCAGTTTTGAACTATAACTTTGGATTTTTCACTATTCATCAAAAATTGAATGTTTTCATAAAAATACCAAAAATTCACCCTAAAATAATTTCGATATTATGAATCCAAAAATGAACTCCATTATGAATGATAAAATTTGTACAGTTTCAAAAAGTGGGTATTACTATTCATAACGCCTAGTTTGATTGGTTGTGGTGTGTTAGAACTTGAAGTTGCATACAACACACGCTACTGTATTGTTCAAAGAGAAGCGTACCATTGAAGCTTGGGGTGTTACATTCTCCCCTCCTTCAAATAACTTAGTCCTAGAAATTTCTAGAGTATTACTACGTAAAAATAATTGGGTGGTTCTTCATCATAAGTTCCTCGGGTTCCCACGTTGCATCATCCATCTTCTTGTTTCTCCATAGAACTTTTACCAGACGAGTCTTCCGGTTTCTCATCACTTGTTCTCTTGAATCAAGAACCTTGACAGGATCTTCGCAATAAGACATATTAGGTTCCATTTCTAATTCCTCATAGGTGGGTACATGTGTTGGGTCAGGCATGTATTTTCTTAACAGCGATACATGAAACACATTGTGAACTTTAGAGAGACTTGATGGCATTTCCAAATGGTAAGCTACAGCCCCAATTCATTATAGAATTTTGAAAGGTCTGATTTACCTGGGACATAATTTTCCCTTCTTACCGAAACGTATAACACCCTTCCATGGAGATACCTTCATGAAAACATGATCTCCTACCGGAAATTCCAAATCCTTCCTTTTGTTATTAGCATAGCTCTTCTGCCTACTTTTAGCTTCTTTGATGTGGTTTTGGATTACCTTCACCTTTTCCATTGTTTCCTCCACAAGTTCTGGTCCTACGTGTTTTGTTTCACCAACATCATCCCTACAGGTTGGTGTGGGACATCTCTTTCCATATAATGCTTCATATGGTGCCATATGAATACTTGAATGGAAGCTATTGTTATAGGAAAATTATAGAAAAGTTAAATATTGATCCCACATACCTTGAAAGTCAAGTGGGAAATATCTCAACTTGTCTTCTAAGGTTTTAATAGTTCATTCTGATTGTCTATCAGTTTGATGGTGGTAGGCAGTGCTCAAACGAAGTTCAGTATCCAGGGCTTTCGGAAGACTTTTCCAGAATCTTGATGTAAAACAGGGATCACGATCAGAAACAATCGATAGGGGTACTCCATGAAGTCTTACAACTTCATTAATATACAGTCTTGCTAAACATTAAAGTGGTAAATCTTCTCTTATATCAATAAAATGTGCTGACTTGGTAAGACGATCAATAATGACCCATATTGCATCGTTCCATCTAGGAGTCTTTGGTAGTCCCATGAAAAAGTACATCGTAATATTATCCCATTTCCACTCATGTATGGGAAGAGGTTGCATGACTCATCCAGGCTATTACCTTCCAGTTTTAACTTGTTGACAAACCATACATCTTGACATGAAATCAGCAATTTCTCTCTTCATGTTGTCCCACCAAAAATGTTCCTTCAAATATCTATACATTTTGGTGCTCCCGGGGTGTATAGAGAAATTGGAGCTCTGAGCATCATCCAACAATTCTCTTTTTAGATCAGGTATATTGGGAACACAAAGTCTCTTCCCAAATTTCAAAATTCCATCTTCATACACAAAGTTACTCAATCTCCCATCATTCATAGCTTTAATCTTCTTTTAAAACTCTTCATCCTCATTCTGAGAACTCTTTATCTTTTCTAGTAAATATGGTTTGGCAACCATTTGAAAAAGTATTGATGTTTCACCTTCCATGGTGATTCCCATATCCATCCTTACTATATACATGTATATAAGATTCATTTCAACTCTAATCATGTTCAAAGCTACATGATATTTTCTACCCAAAGCATCTGCCACCTTATTTTCCTTCCCTAGGTGGTAATTTATCGTGCAATCATAATCCTTGAGTAGTTCGAGCAATCTCCACTGCCTCACATTGAGTTCTTTCTGTGAAACAAATATACTTCAAACACTTGTGATCGGTATATATCTCACATTTTTTCACCATAGAGATAGTGTCTCCAAATAATCCAAGAAAATATTACAGCTGCTAACTCAATATCATGATTAGGATAGTTTTTCTCAAAAAAATTAGCTATCGTGATACATAAGAAATAACCCTAGCATTCTGTATAAGGACACAACCAAGTCCTTTCTTTAAAGAATCACTATAAATAACAAACTCATCATTCCCTGATGGTAGAGTAAACATAGGATAATTGACTAATATTCTCTTTAGTTCTTCAAAAAATTCTTCACACTCTTTTGTCCACACAAATGTAACCCCTTTTCGTGTGATTTTTGTTAATGGGTTAGCCAACCGGGAAACATTTTGGACGAAACATCGATAATAACCTGCTAAACCAATAAAACTGCGTACCTCGGTTGTACTCATTGGTTCTAGACATTCTTGGATTGCCTTGGTCCTAGAAGGGTCAATAGAGATTACATCATTAGAAAAAATATGGCCATGAAAAGAAATCTCTTGAAGCCAGAATTCACACTTGCTAAACTTATCATATAATTCGTGTATTCTAAGAGTATTCAGGGTAATGTGAAAGTGATTTTCATGATCTTCATAAATTTTGGAGTATACCAAGATATCATCAATAAATACCACTACAAAGTAATCAAGATATTCCTTGAAAACTCTATTCATTAGATCCACGAAGACAGAGGGTGCATTAGTCAATCCAAAAGGCATTACTGTAAACTCATAATGCCCATACCCGGTTCGAAATGATGTTTTTGGAATGTCTTCATTCTTCAAACACAACTGATGATATCCAGATCGAAGTTCAAACTTTGAAAAGTATTGATCCCTGTGAATTTGGTCAAATAAATCATCAATGAGAGGAATGGGATACTTGTTATTTATTTTTATTACATTTATCTCCCTGTAGTCAACGCACAACCTCATAGATCCATCATTCTTCTTAACAAAAAGGATAGGGGCTCCCCATGGAGAAACACTAGGGAGAATAAATCATGTATTACTCAATTCCTCTATTTGTTTCTTTAGTTCCACTAATTCCAAAGTGGACATTCTATAAGAGGTCTTTGATATGGGCCTTGAGCCAGAAATTAAATCAATGGAAAACTCAATTTATTGTTTTGGAGGATGTCCAAGTAAATCCCATAGAAACACATCAACATATTCTTGCACAATAGGTACATCCTCTATTTGAACATTCCTTTACTCACCCACAGTTATTTCATTCTCTTCCTCCCAAATAATTGAATCTAGTTGAGCTACTAGGGGTGGATCTAGATAATAATAAGGTGGTGATGTTTCTGATCTAAAGATAATGTACTCTTTATCATCATTAAAAATTGTAACCTCCTTCTTCTTATAATAAACTATCGCATCATGGTCCGAAAAACTATCCATACTGAGGATTATATCAAATTCAATCATGGGTATGATGATGAGATCAGCAAATAAAGAACATTTATATGCCCTAATGGGAAATGATTCACAAAACATTGTTGCAATGATACTTACCTTGGGAGTTTTTACTGACAACTCCCTTGTTAAATCAAATTGTAAATATCTAATTTTACTAGAAACCTAGGAAGATATGAAATAATGTGATGATCCAGAATCAAATAAATCATTTTATAAACGTGAGGAAACCATTAAATTACCTACCGCCACGTCTTTCGGAGCTTCAACATCAGTAGTTGTGATAGCATAAGCTTGGCCTTGATAATTTGGCCTTTTCTAAGGTAAGTAACCCTAATTCTTAGGACATTCATTCACATAATTCCCCCTTTCTCTACAATTTTAGCATTCAACATCGACAGCCTCTTTCTTCCCCTTGCAACCACGAGCTTGGTGGACTTTTTCACCACACCTGTAACAGAATCTCATTCCCTTCAGGAAAGTACCAGGGTGTTTCTTCCCATATTTACTACAGGATGGATATTAAACTTTTCCCTTCTTCCCCTTATTTCCATTTCTAGAGTGTTCAGTAGATCTCTTCTTCCCTTTCTTTTCTTTAAAGACGTAAAACTTAGATAATTCTTTTTCTGTCTTGATAGAACATGAGACAATATCTTCGTACGATGAGAAATATTGTGAGACTAATACTCGATTGATAAATGGTTTTAACCCATCAATGAAATGATCAATATTACTTCTTGGGTTAGGTATATAATCTATAGCATGCCTCGATAACCTTGTAAAGTTATCTTCATACATTGCGACATTCTCATCCTCATTTTGCCTTAGACTCATAAATTGTCTTTTCGTATCTGGTCAATGGTCATGAAGAAAGAATTTTTCTAAGAAAATGTCTTTAAACTCCCTCTATTCCATATTTGATACTTCATCATCTTCCTTTGTGTTTTGAATCAATGACCACCATTTATTAGTATCTCCAGTGAGCCGGTAAACAGCCATGACAACTTTTTCCCTTTCGCTACTCCCAAAGGCGTGGAATATTTTTTCTAAAAAAATTACCCATTGCTCGAATACTAGTGGAATTGTTCCCCTATTTAATGTTGGTGTTTTTTTCCTCATGATGATATATAACATTGATCCTCCACAATGCAGATTAGGGTTCTCCATACAGGTAAGGTTATTATTCATAACCTGAGTGAGTTGTCCTAATATAGTGATAAGTTGATCAGCACCAGTTGCTTCAGTATCTCCACTATAATTATCTTGAGTAGGAGAAAAATTTCTACATGGAGTGTGTGTGTATTGATATTGTTTCCATTCCTTCCACTACGTTCCATTTCAAAACAGTGGCATAAATTAGATTATTTTATGATTCCCAATACATAAATCTAAACTTGTAAAACACTTAACATAAATTGAACAGTTTATGGATATAATCCATAATCATAAAAATATTTTCTTTTAGAAAGTATATACTCATAAACGCTGCATAATATTTTGTAAATAAAATGAGAATTATCATAAGCATATCCACTGGCAGTGTCGTAACCAAGAGTTCCGCAAGGCCCGTTGTCGTGCACCAATTCCTGTACGAGTCTAGATGAAAGCGGTGTTTTCGGGTTTTACCCATAGGTACATTTGTGTCAGAGTCGCCTCTACCTGCTCGTATCCAAACAGGGATGTATTACTTGGAAAACTCACAAAATCTCTACAATACCACAATTCAAGGAATTTCTTCTATACTAATCCTCAAATTCTATCTTAGGGTTATGTGCTCTAATCAAAGTTTATCTAAATCTAGTTTCTAAGATTTGTACTAAACTTCCTCTGATACCAACTATAACACCCTGACCCCAGAATCCCATAATTGTTGCATTATTACATATCATTTGCATGATCACAAAAGATCAAGTCTCCAAAGACCGATTAGTTTAGTAGACTTGGAAGTACAAGATACATTCATAAGGTTTACATTACATCATAAAATGAAAAACTACAACAAAATAATTTCCATACACAACACTGAGATCCCATAGACTATCCCTAAAGTTCATTCATAATATACTTCTTTGCATCCTGGGAAAAATAAAACTTATAAAGGGGTGAGCTCAGATGCTCAGCAAGGATAACAATATAGTAGAAACTTTCATAAATAAGAATAAACATTTAAGGCAATGTATAAAACCAAAAAAAAGCCTTTTCAACATAAACTTCATCATAATATGGAAAATATAAATCAAAATAATTTCATTTACTTAATAAAATGGATATTATATTAGTCAAATAATCACATGAAATATCAATAGCCACTTTCATAATGATGGAATGCATAATGCCAGACTCCATAACCACATATTCAAGGCCTTTTTCCAAGATTACAAATAAGATTTTGTCAAGGCCTCGTGCCAAGACACTAGTTTGTCTCATGAGAACTATCGATGCATCAAGGAGCTATAGCGGGCTCCAACCGTCACTTACTAAGTCCAATAAATTCCTCATATGAAAAGGTTAAAACATAACACAAACATTCCTATTAAAACTGGCATACGAAATGTCAATACTTAATCCATAATACTTGAATGGTCTGAAATAACACATCCACTGTCAAACATATCACAAAACTATCAATAAAATATGGAAGTTTTGTATCATAATAAATCAACTTCAAACAAACATAAAATCCATCAAAGGATGTTGACATAGATGAAATCAAAACATTTTTGGAGAAATATCTCTTTCTATTTTGAAATCATTTAAAATTAACATAATTATAAAAGAAAACATTTATATTTGAAAATATTCTTATAATCTTGTAAGGGAATCTTTGACATTGTTATATTGGAGTAATATAGCCTCACCTGCCGTATAAGTTATAAAACATTCTTACCTTAATTTTGTCGAAAAGTCCATAAAGTACCTTGTTTGGAAAACGACAGAAAGATTCCTTTCAAAGCATATAAGGTCAAATAAGGGTATAAATGACTTTAATCCATTTTCTAGTAAATTGTAAAAATGTTTTGAAATACATTTTTAAGAAACATGGATGTTGATGATAAAGAGGTCCCAGTAGATAATTACGTATAAACAATCTCAGATAATAAAGAGATTGTGAAATCAACCCTTACCAATTTGGTATCTTATGAAACATACACCCCATTAAATAAGTATCATACAACGAAGATTTAAATACACATAAACTAAAGTATATTACGCAAATAATACAATTATGGGCAGTACATACACTACAAAAAAAAAAAGAAGCAGTGGCAATATAGCACGAATCTAACGGGAATAAGGAGTGAGATGAGAAGCCATTACCTAGTACTTTTCCATAGTAGAGGGTAGGTTAACCTCCTATAAAATGGTGAAATAATTGTTATTAAATTATAAAATAATCTTATACATTAATATGATATCATATATGATCTTTTAACATTCCTTTGTTATTAATATCTTAGTATTATCGTCATTTCGGGTGTCAACTGATTTGTTTTCCTTTATATGATTTGTTATGTAAGTAATGTTTGTTATGTATAGGATGTATATTATTAATATTAAGAATTATATTAAGTCTTTAAAAATTATTTTTAATCATATAATGAAAATTAGTCTTGAATGGATATGATGGGGAATGAATCTCATCGCGTTCATGAAGACGGTAATTTGTACGTACCCACGAGCAACAATATCATTCATTTGATATAGAAATAATATATAATTGGATGTTATATCATATATATAGAATAATTATCATGTTATATTTATTATTTACATAAATTACACATCATTATTACACCTTTCCAAATAAGAATGTATTGAATAACAATTACACCACGACATGGTGACAGTAAGGTGTACGTACGCACGTATGGTGACATGTCATTCAAAGGATGGATATAATAATTAATATGGTTATACCATATTTATAATAACATCATAATATATATAATATACTGGAGTTATTATTTTAGAATGGAAACAACAACAAAAAGTTAGTGGAAGAAGAAAAGAACTTGAAAGAGATGATGAAATATTTTCCTCTTCTTGGGGTTCTTCATTTTGATTTGATCAAAAGGTCTCTTTAGGTTGGTTTTAAGACTAAAATAAGGCCTCTAGAATTAAGGGAGGACTGTTTAGAGGGTATTTGGGCAGGGTTTGGCTGATCCAAAAGGCTTTCAAGGTGTGTATTTGGGGGAAGGGGGTGTTCCCTTTTATAAGAGTGGTGAGGGGCACCTTAGGAAAAGCTAGAAATATTATTTTGTAATAAAATCTTTTTTAGTTTATAATTGCTAAAAAATAAATTATTTAAAGGATAAGGTGGGGATGGGTCTAAAAACACTCAATAAATAGATTTTAGATAGTTTTAGGTCACAATATTAACCTTATCTTCTAGATTTAACTATTAGTTAATTAGTTTGACATTTACCATGTCTCTTTGTATTTTTATATTGTATGGTTAATAAACTTACTAAAAAATTCCAAGAGAAACTAAAGTGGTCCATTAATGACATAGAAAATATTATTTAAGACCTTTGGCCAAACCTCAGATTTTTAAGAATAGAATAACAATTAAGAATATAATATTTCATTTAAAAAATCCTTTATGTCAATTTTGACACTATTTGGTATTTTGTTTTTTCTAAATTCATAACAGGATTATTAATTCCAAAAAAATTCATCTAACCAACCCTAACATGTCATATTAACCTATAAAATTAGTGAAATTTATAAATAGTCTCAAATTACATTTATTTGGATATTTATAATATCAATTATTTTAATATTTCATTAATTAGGTAATTACTGCATCATCATTGTGTCATAAATAAATTAAATTATTTAATGTATAAAAAATATAAATAAAATACCATTATGTAGGAAATATTTTCAGATTTATAATTAATATTTATAGTCCAATTTATCCTATGTCTAACCCTATATTAAAAATGGATTAGTTATTAAACTTTGAATTTAACACTTTTAACTCTTCTTTGAATTAAATAATAATAAATGTCCAAATCAAATCGAAGTGGACCGAAGAGGTTCATATTTTATTCCTGAGGTTTTTTTTGGTCAAATTATACTTATACAATAGAATTAGGACATGTGTTAGGGTAATAATAATATCATTTTTACCTTTAATTACCCTATTTACTTTTAACCCTGGTAAATAAAAGTAAAAAGTTACTATTCACCAAAAATTATTTTCATCTTATTGAACCACATTTTACTTACTGATATAAACCATGTCTCTCAATTTTTTGAAATTCAACTCACAGATGCGGTAAAATTAAGTTTTATGTAAATTTCCAAATTCTCCCAGGAGGTGGGTAAAAGACGGTAAAAAGTTCAATAATATTTTTATATATCTAAAATTATTATAAACTGAATCCAATGAATTAAATTGAACTTATATAGGTATTATGTATTTATTTTGACCTAAAATAAAAATAAATAAATTATTATTTAAATATAAATTCGGTTTTAAACTATAACTCAGTGTTTTTCAATATTCATCAAAAATTGAAAGTTTTCATTAAAATACCAGAAAATCACACAAAGATAATTTTGATATTACAAATCCAAAAATGAAGTCCATTTTGAAAGATATAATTTATAAAACTTCAAAAAGTGGGTATTACTATTCATAATGGCTAGTTTGATTGGTTGTGGTGTGTTAGAACTCAAAGTTTCATACAACACACGCTATTGTATTATTCAAAGAGAAGTGTATCATGGAAGCTTGGGGTGTCACATTCTATGTTTGATGGAGTACCTGACATGAAAAAATGGGTTTCTCAAAAATCTCATTTACACACAAGGCTGAGTCATATCAAAAAATAATATAATATTATTTTTATTTTAAATGGTAGTTAATGCCTAGCCATTGTATTGGTGGGAATGAACAGAACTAATCCTAAAATTATTAAAAAAAATTGTTAAATGTTTTTACATTTATCCATTAAAATTTAGAGGCTTAAAATGAGAATGAATCCAATTTTGAGCATAAATACTCTAATATTTTTAAAGGGTAGTTTTACCACCTTTTGATGGAAAACCCTTTTTAAATCTAGTTTTTTTCACTTTTATATGTTCCATTTGACAAAATAAACTTCTTATTTGGAATCGGGACATCAAAATTTACTTTGGTTAAATTTTTATTATTTTTCTGATAAAGTTCATTTTTAAATGAATATTGAAAATAGTGCATTTTAACTCAAAAATATCTTTTCATCTCATTTATTTATATTCTTAGATTATATTTTTAGTTAGGTTTAAAGTGTAATTATATTGTGTTTTTACCATTTAATCAAATTTTTTTATTATAAGTAATTTCAATTTTTAATTAGACATGAACACGTGTCAAACTTTTGATAGTTATTATTTCTTTAAAACACACTTTTTGGTTTTGAAATGAGAATTAATTTTAAATTAATTTCTACAACATCTGTGTTTTGAAATTGGAAAAAATGATTCCATATTTGGAATTAGTAGGTCTAAATTTTTTAAATAGATAACATTTATTTTTGGACATTATGATTAGTAACTTCAGTAAATATTTTATTTACCATGGTTAAAGGGTAAATCTGGTAAATAAAGGTAAAAATAATATTATAATAATATTATATTACCCTAACATGTATCATAATATTATTGGATGAGATATGTCCAACCATGGGAATCCTTGTGTCAATTTTAAGACCCCATGGAGCCACTTTTGTGTGAAAATGACATTTAATTACTTTTGTTTTAATGATAAGGAAAATATAACCTAAACATGTATCTTTCACTAAAACATTATATAAGTGATCTCTTTGACTACAAATAGTCATTATAAAGCTAAAATTATTTTCTACATCATGATATTTTATTAATAATTTTTAGATATTAAATAAGTAAATTTAATTATGACATAATGATGATGCAGTGATTGATTCATTAAAAAAGGATTCAAATAAATGATATTATAAATGTTAAAATAAATGTAATTTTGTTATTTTGATGTCATCCAAGAATTTTTTTGGATGATAGTTACATTTTATATTTGTATTAATTATGTTTTTTTAAATTAATCAAGTTGGAATGGATTTTTAAAAAAGTCATGATATGAATAGTGTCAAAGTGACATAATTCATATTTTAAAATATAAAATAATTTATTAAATGTTATAAAATTCCAAAAAATTTAATACTTTTCTAAATAGTTATCATAAGTCTAAAACTTTATTATTGACTCTTTAAGTGTATATTTTTCATGTTTTGGAAACTATTTTGATTCTCAAAGTGTTAAATGCTTGATAAAACGGTTAGAGTAAAAAAGGGTTAAATAAAAAATATAAGGATTAAAATTGTCCAAAACCAATCTAATTCGTATTGGATGATTTTATTTACACTAATATTCATCTTATCTTTAAACTATATTAATTTGAAAATATTTATACTCAAAATATAATTTATAATAAAATAATAATTTAAGATATTTCTTAAGTGACCCTCCTCCCTCTTATAAAATGCTACCACCTATAACCCATTACTCACACATCTCAAGACCCTTGGATCATCCAAACTCTACCATAAAAATGTCTCAACATCCCACTATTCCTTATATAATCATTCCCTTAGGCATAAGGCAATTAAAGAGATCTCTTTGGATCAAATCAAAAGAAGTTACCCGATTTGAGGTAACCTCTTCTCTTGAGTTTATTTCCATTATATTTCCTTCTCCACAACCTATGATCTTCTAATTCTTTGTTTATATAAAAACACAAGTATCCTAAATATACTAGGTTTTTTATGATAAGTATTCTACTTAAACTCACACACACCTCCTTCTAATGTATTTAAAACATACTATTTCTGTGGATGGTGAACTACTGCCTCACGAAACAATGGTTGTTCAATTATCTCCTACCACCTCTTATGGTGGCCATTATGATGGAACTAAAATTACATATGATATTTATGATATTTATTTTATATATATTCTTTTTTAATTTTAATTTATAACATACCTTTATTATTTTCATGTTGTATAAATATGATAATTTCATATGAGGAAGTGCGGACTACCAACCCCTCAAAGTGATATGACTCATTCATGCTATAAATAGATTGAATAAAGGACGGAATTAATGAAATTATGTGACATATATTACATAGATATTATACTTGAATTATAATATACCAATATATCATTTATTTTTCATTCCTTTAAATATGAAAAAGAAATGAAAGTGGTGTTCATGCGTACGTACGACTTACCATCTCCATGAACGGTGCAATTCATTTATTATATCCAAATGATATAGACTATTATAAATACATATATACTGATTATATATTATATATGTGATATCTGAATCATGAATATCATTCTAGAGATAATGTAATTTTGATCTCATGGAAAATTTATAATTATAACAAGTTCATTTTTGACTCAACTTCCAAACATTTCCAAAAATGTCCAATATGAACTCAAATAATTAACTAATTGTTATAGAATGGTAATAAGTGATGAAAAAGGAATAATAAAATTAAAAAATGTTATGAATAAAGTAGAAATTAACTTCAGTTTATTATTCAGAAAATTAAATAATGAACGATTCATGTCGGACACGAGGTAAGGGACTTCGTCTCAATCTCCTTTCATTGAGGCATATTTTGATAATATACATCTCCTTATTTTATATGGTGTATAATAAAAACCTTTGAATTTTTATTTTTTTCAAAGGGAATATTTTTTATGAAGCATTTTACTAAATGAAAAAATATATATTGTTTTTAACCTACGCAGCGACAATGACCTCTCTGCAACTGTAATCGTTATTTGGCTTCCTCTATAAGATGTAATTTTTTTAAAAGGAAAGGAAATCCCTTATTCTAGTTTTGTGTGTTTTCGTGTTGAAAATGGTTTTTAAATGGATTGATTATTTCAATGTCTTTAAATTATTTCTTGTGATTGGAAATGAAATGTTATTAATGAAATATTTATATTTTCAAAATTTTATGTTTTATAGTTATATAATGGTACTTAGAAATTTGATGGGTGGTTACATGATAAACTAATGAAGGGTGGTTATGTGATAAACCAAATTATGGGTGGTTCCATGATAAAACATGGATGAGTGGTTACGTTATAACCTCCAGTGCATTGGGTTTAGTAGTCAGTCGTATGACTATTCCATTTAGTGATATGTATGGAAGTTGACTATATGGTTATTCTCTTTCAGTATGTTTATGACCCAAGATAACTTTAGTTGCTATCTGTTGTTTTCTATGGGATTTATGGTAATATTTTTGTTAAGAATTGTTAAGAAATGAGATTTTATTTAGTGAAGAGTATTTACTACTTCATAAATTTGAAAGGTATTACTTTATGATAAAGTATTCATGGTTTATATGTTATTTTGAAAACTAACAGTTTTTCATCTTTATGTATCCCTTACTGAGATTTTTATGTTCATCCCAATTTTTTGAAATGTTTTTATAGGACTTAAAGTGGAATAGTAACAAGTCTGGGATCAAGGAAAAGTTATTTTGTTTAAAAAATTGAACTAAACATGTTTCTTTTCTTTTAAGAGTTTTAATTTTATGAAAAAAAATGGATACTGAGTAGAAGTGTCTACATGTAATATTCAAGTTGTTATGTATAAGTTATGACCTAATTATCTAAATCTCTAAACTTGAAAATATCCTCAATTTGAATTATTAAATTAATTCAAGATTATGTAATTTTTAAGATCGGGGCCTTATAGTTGGTATCAGAGGTCGGTTTAGATAACTTTAGGAGTTAAAATTTTGTTAATAGAATATACATAAATAATTTTTACATTATCATAAAATTGAAATGATATATAATTTGAAAAATACCATGTTTGTTCATCTATGATATGTTTTTTGTATAATGGTTTTCTGTATAAGAAACAAGGAAGTGGTGTTGGGAATGCATATAGAGGAGAATAGCCTTCCAAATCAGTTTCTCGAGATGGTTGGAATTGGAACTGAATAGTTTTTTATAGTAATGGTTCAGTAAAATCATGTTATAAATGGTTTTGGTATACTTACATGAGATCAACGAGATCAACCCCAGAGTAACATGTCTATAGTGGAGCATTTCATGAGGCAACATCCCCCATAATTCATTGGATCATATGACTATGTTCAAACTGAATGGTGGATCAAAGCACTGAAAAGACTTTCGATGTCATGGGTTGTATAGATAATCAAAAGGTTGGTATTTCTATTTATCATTTTGATGGAGAAGTCGATATATGGTGGTATATGGTTAAATATATCAGTGATAGTGAGGATATTGATTCTATTTGTTGGGAATATTTCAAACGTATGTTTCTTGAGAAATATTTTCCGAAGGTGGCTTGTCTTGGGATGGGAAAACCATTTTTGTAACTGAGAAAAGTGGATGAATCAGTGGCTACATAAAAATAAAATTTTACTCGACTATCAAGGTATTCTCCAAACATCATCTGAGATCTTGATAGTAAGATAAATTTATTTTAATTAGGACTGAAGTCACGATATTGAATATAATTAGCCTTGCATAAATTTAAAAGCTTTGAGAAACTTGTTATATTTTCAAAGAAGATAGAAATGGAGTTTTCTAATGATTAGGTCTTCCAGGAGAGCACACAAAAGAAGAGGTTTAGTTGTCAGGAAAAAGGAATTAATTCATCAAAGAATCCTGGAGGTAAGAAAATTAAATTTCCATCTTGTGAGAAGCGTGGTAAAAATAATCCTAGATAATGTATCTCAAAATCTAGAAAGTTCATTCAGTGTGGGAATACTGGTCATATTGTGCATAATTGTAAGGAAGATGATCAAGCAGGCAATGAAAAACCAATGGTAAGATGTTTTAGTTTCAATGAGTTTAGGAATTATTCCAATGTGGTTCCAAAGTTGATTACCTAGGGTGGAAACCAGAAATATCAAAAACATAAGGGTGGGTAAAAATATTTTTCTACTACTACAGTTGATGTGGTGCCATCAAATGAAGTATTACTAGTTAATTTGTTTGTTTTTTCAGATTATTCCAATGTATTGTTTGATTTAGGGTCTATAAAGCCTTTCATTTCTTTGAAATTCTTGGTTAAATTTGTAATTACACCTTAAGAAATGAATTCATAACTTATGGTAAAAACACTTGGGGGGGAATGTTGAGGAAAAAAGAAATTATAATAATCTTCCTATCCTTATTTTTTGAAAGAATTTACCTAAAAACCTTATTTTTTTCCTCTAGTAGAGTTTGATGTTATTTTTTGGAATGGATTGGCTTTCTATTTACCATTCTAAGCTCGGCTGTAGAGCTAAATATGTTTCTTTTCAGAAATATTTTCCGTTTGTGTACAAGAATGAAACATTATCTCTGATAACATATCAGGAAGATGAGAAACTATTTCAAGATGCAAATGAATTTTACCTTGCACATATTACTGAAAACAGAAGAACTGTTCATATTAATGATGTTTCAGTAGTAAATGAGTATCTTTATATTTTCCTGATGAGTTTCCTGGTATTATACCTGATCGGGAAGTTGAATTTACTCTTGAAAAAGTTCCTGATGCAAAGTCAATTTCAAAACCTCTTTATCGAATGGCTCAAATTGAACTTTTAGAGCTAAAGAAACAGTTACAAGAGTTGTTAAATAAAGGTTTCATTCGACTAAGCACATCATCGTGGGGTGCTCCAGTCTTATTTGTTAAAAATAAAGATAGTTCAATGAGGATTTACATTGATTATATATCCTTGAATAATATCACTATTAATAACAATTATCATTTGCCTCATATCGATAATTTTTTTGATCAGCTCCAGGGAGCTCAGTATTTTTTAAATATTGACTTTAGGTCGAGGTACCATCAGTTTAATGTAAAGGAAGTAGACATTCTAAAGATTGTGTTTCGTATTAGATATAGCCATTATGAATTTCTAGTTATGCCATTTGGGTTAACTAGTACACCTGCTATATTCATGGATATTAAGTATATAATTTTCCGTGAGTTCTTTGATAAGTTTGTGGTTTTGTTTTTGTTGAAATTTTGGAATATTCCAAAAGTAAAGAGGAACATGAAAGTAATTTAGGTGTTGTCTTACAAACCTTAAAAGAAAATAAATTGTATGGGAAATTCCGAAAGTGTGATTTTTTATTACAAAAAATTTCATTCCTTGGTCACATTATTTAAAAAAATGGAATAATTGTTGATTCTACTAAAACAAAAGTTGTTGAATAATGGATATGATCCACAAATATAACTGAGATTCATAGTTTTCTTTGTTTGGTAGGCTATTAAAGAATGTTGGTTGAGAATTTTTCATGGTTATCTAGTCCACTAACTAAGTTAACTCGAAAAGGTGTTAAGTTAATCTGGTAAAAATAATGTGATGATGGTTTTTAGGAATTGAAAATAATATTGGTGAATGATCCAGTTTTGGAACTAACTTCTAGAGATGGTGAATTTTTTATCTACAGTGATGCTTCAATGTAAGGACATGGTTGTTTCCTAGTGCAGAATGATTAGGTAATTGATTATGCTTCATGTCAGTTGAAACCTCATAACTTAAATTACCCTACAAATGATTGGGAAATAGTTAGTGTTGTTTTTGCTTTAAAAATTTGGAGGCATCATCTGTATGAAGTAAAATTTGAATTATATATCGACCAAAAAAGTTTGAAGTATATATTCACTTAAAAATAATTGAACATGAGACAGTGGGGATGGATGGAATTAATCAAGGATTATGACTACATAATTTATTACCTTCTAGGAAAAGAAAATAAAGTGTATGATGCTTAGAGTAAAAAAAAAGTAATGCTACATTAACCATGTTATGTTTGGAACAAGATCCTTTGATTAACGATTTGATGAACTTTGGAATAGAATTTGTTGGTGTCAGAAATTACTCCATTTTTTTAGGTGTCAGTGAAATCATCGCTCTCATACAGAATTAAGTAAGCACAGAAGGAAGGCAGTGAGTTGTAGAAAAAGGTATAATTGGTTTAGAAGGGTATGTTACCAAAATTTAACATTGATAATGATTTTATTTTGAGATTTAGAAAGAGATTATGTGTGCCTTGTGATTTACAGTTAAAGAAAGAGGTTTTATGTGAAGCTCATAGTTATCCTTTTTCAGTTCATCCTAGTAGCACTAATATGTATAGAGATCTTCAGGACTATTACCGGTGAGATGTAATGAAAAGATATATTGCTGACTTTACTGTGATGTGTTTAAATTTTGAACAGGATAAAGTGGAGTAAAAATTGCCGAAAGGGATACTCAAGCATTTAATAGTGCCAGAGTGGAAACTGTAATACATACCCATGGACTTCATTGTGGGGTTACTAAAAACATTCTCAAGTTAACAATGTAATATGGGTTATTGTTGATTGATTGACTAAATCTGCTCATTTTATTCCTATTCAAGATACTCTATCTCTAGATCAATTGTATTGACTGTATATTAAATAGATTGTTAGGTTACATGGAGTTCCTCTAGCCATTGTATCTGATCATGATATCAGGTTCACTTCTAACTTTTTGAAGGGCCTTCAGAAATCATTGGGTACTAAATTAAATTTCAGTACAGCTTTTCAACCTCAATCAGATGGTCCGTCAGAATGAACAATTCAGACTTTGGAAGTTATATAATGTGATTCTTCAATGGATTACTAGGGAAGTTGGGACAAACATATTTCTATGGTTGAATTTTCTTATAATAACAGTTTTCGTTCTAGTATACAGAAGGCTCCATTTGAGGAATTATGTGGAAAGCGGTGTCAAACTCCATATTTTTGGGATGATGTAGGTGAAAAAAGTTTATGGGACCAAAATTGGTGGAAGTGATGGCAGAAAAAAGTTTAGTTAATTTATAAGAACATGATGACAGCACAGAGTAGGAAGAAAAGTTATGCAGATAACCGGAAGAAGGATCTTTCTTTTGAGGTAGGTGATCATGTCCTTCTCAAAGTTTCTCCATGTAAAAGTGTGATATGTTTTGGTAAGAAGGGAAAGTTTAGTCCACGATTCATTTCACCTTATGAAATTCTGGAGAAAGTTATATCATTTTCTTACCGAGTGGATTTACCTCCTAATTTATCCTAGGTACAAATTTTTTTTCATGTTTCAATGTTGAGAAAGTATATGCCGCATCCATCCCATGTTTTGAGTCTATAGGTAGATCAGTTGGAAGAGAATCTTTCTTATGAGGAATATCCATTACAAATTCTTGACCACAGAGAGAAAGTGTTGTGGAATAAGGTGATTTATTTGGTTAAGGTTTTGTGAAAAACAATATGGTTCAAGAGGAAACATTGGAATCTAAAAATTCAATGAGGTACAAATACCACCACTTATTTGATAAGTGAATTGAATTATAGGGATGCAATTTCCAAAAGGGAGAAGGATGTAATGACCCAAGTATTTATAAAATAATACTTTTGATTTATATAAATACTTATGAATAAGATATTAATTTTACTTTAAAGGTAATTCTATGTTTGATGGCTTACCCAACAATCAAAAATCGGTTTCTCTAAAATCTCATGTTGCATACAAGGTTGAGTCATACTAAAAATAATATAATATTATTATTATTTTAAATTGTAGTTAAGACCTAGCCATTTTATTGGCACGAATGACAGAACTAACCATGTTATGATTAAACATGTTTTTTAATTTTTTTTACATTAATCCAATAAAATTTTGAGGCTCAAAATAAGAATGAATCCAATTTTAAGCATAAATACTCTAATATTTTTAAAAGGTAGTTTTACTACCTTTTGATGGATAACCCTTTTTAAATATAGTTCTTGTCACTTTTATATGATCCATTTGAAAAACTTATTTTCTTCTGTAGAATAAGGACATCAAAATTTACTTTGGGTAAATTTTTGGTATTTTTCCGATAAAGTTCGTTTTTTAATGAATAGAAAAAAATACTACATTTTAAGTCAAAACTGAATTTTCATCTGATTTATTTATATGGTTAGATTATATTTTTAATAGGTTGGAAAGTGTAGTTAGATTATTTATTTACCATTTAATTCAATGTTGATCATTGGAAATAATTTCACTTTTTAATTAAACATAAACACATGTCAGCCTTTTGATAGTTATTATTTCTTAAAAACATGCTTTTTGGTTTTGACAACGAGAATTAATTTTAAATTAATTTCTGCAACTTTTATGTTTTGAATTTCAAAAAATTTATTCTATATTTGTAATCATTATGTTCAAATTTTAAAAATAGATAACTTTTATTTTTATACACTATGAATAGTAACTTCGGTAAATATTTTATTTACTATGGTTAAAGGGTAAATCTGGTAAATAAAGGTAAAAAATAATATTATAATAATATTAAATTAACCTTACACATGTACTGGTCCTATTTGATGAAATATGACAGACCATGGTCATCCTTGGGTCTATTTTAGGACCCCATAGAGCCACTTGTGTGTGAAAATGACATTTAATTACTTTTAATTTAAAGTTGAGGAAAATATAACCTAAACAAGTATCTTTAACAAAAAAAAATTATTTGGGGTTATATAAGTAATATCTTAAACTATAAATATTAATTATAAATATAAATTGATTTTATACATCATTATATTTTATTTATAATTTTTATACATTAATTAAATAAATTTATTTATGACACAATGATGATGCAGTGACTACTTCATTAATAAAGGATTCAAATAAATGATATTATAAATGTTAAAATAAATGTAATTTTGTTATTTTTTTGTCATCCATGGATTTTTTGGATGATAGTTACAAGTTATCATTTTATTAATGAAGTTTTTTTTGGATTAATCAAGTTGTTATGAATTTTTAAAAAACTCATGATATGAATAGTGTCAAAGTTGACATAATTCATATTTTAAAATATAAAATACTTGATTAAATGTTATAAACATACAAAAAATATAATATTATTCCAAATAGCTATAATTAGTCTAAAATTATTTTATTGGCTCTTTAATTGGATATTTGTCATGTTTTGTCACTATTTTGATTCTCAAAGTGTTAAATGATTGATAAAACGGTAAGAGTAAAAAAAGGGTTAAATAAAAAAGATAAGGATTAAAAAATTTCCAAAACCAATATAATTCTTATTGGATGCTTTTATTTCTACTTATATTCATCTTATATTTGAACTATATTAATCTTGACTCATTTATACTCTAAATAGAATTTATAATAAAATAATAATTCAAGATATTCTTTAGGTTCCACACCTCCCTCTTATAAAAGGCTACTACCTCTAACTCATTACTCACACCTCTCAACCCCCTTGGATAGTCCAAAATATACCCAAAAAATCTCTGAACACTCATATGTTCCTCTTATAAGCCTTCCCTTAGGCATAATTAGATTAAATAGATCCCTTTGGATCAAATCAAAAGAAGTTTTCTAATTTGAGGTAACGTCTTCTCTCAATTTTCTTTACATTATTTTTCCTCCTCCACTTCCTATGCTCTTATTATTATTTGATTATATAACAACACCAGTACCCACAATATTCTAGGTTTTTTTATGATAATTATTCAACTTACACCCACACACACCTCCAACTAATGTATTTAGAACATGTTGTTTATGTGGACGGCAAACTATTGCCTCATGAAACAATGATTGTTAAATTTTATCCTACTGCCTATTATGGGGTCAATTAAGAGGGAACTAAAATTAAATATGATATTTATGATATTTATTTTTTTATATTCTTCTATAATTATCATTTAAGAAATACCTTTATTATTTTTATGTCATATGAATACGGTAATTTCGTTTGAGGACGTGCGGACTACCACCCCCTCAAAGAGATATGACTCGTTCATGCTATACATTGAACATATAAAGGATGGAATTAATGAAATTATGCAACATATATAACATATATATTATACTGTAATTATAATATACCTATTTATCATTTATTTTCCATTTCTTTAAATATGAAAAAGAAATGAAAGTAGTGTTCGTGTATACGTATGACTTAATATCTCCATGAACGGCGCATTTCATTTATTATATAAAAATGATACGGACTATTATAAATAAATATATACAGGATATATATGATATATATGGTATCTAAATCTTAAATATCATTCTATAGATAATTTAAATTTGACCACACGGACAATTTATAATTATAACAAGTTCATTTTTTACTCAAGTTCCGAACATCGACAAAATGTTCGATATGAACTCAAATAATTAAATAATTGTTATAGAAAGGTACTAAGTGATATAAAAGGAATAATAAACTTGAAAAAGGTTATGAAGAATGTATAAATTAACTTAAGTTTATTATTCAGTAAATTAAAGAATGAATGGGTCAATTCGGACACGAGGTATGGGATTTCGTCTCAATCTACTTTCATTGAGGCATATTTTGATAATATAAACCTCGTTATTTTATACGGTGTGTAATAAAACCCTTTGACGTTTAATTTTATTCAAAGAGAATATTTTTTACAAAGTATTTTACTAAATAAAAAAATATTTTTTTAACATATACGACAATAATGACCTCTCCACTGGCATAATCGTTAATTGGATTCCTCTATAAGCCATAATGTTTTAAAAAGTAAAAGAAATATCTTATTCCCTTTTTGGGTGTTTTCATATTGAATTTTTTTTTTTTGAAATGGATTGATTATTTAAATATCTTGAAATTATTTCTTTTGATTGCAAAATAAATTTTTTTAGTGAAATATTGATATTTATAGTATTTTATGTTTTATGATTATATAATGGTACTTGGACATTTGATGGGTGGTTATGTGATAAACCAATGATAGGTGGTCAAGTGATAAACCAAATGATGGGTAGTTCTGTAATAAACCAAGGATAGGTGGTTACGTTATAACCTCTTATGCATTGTGTATGGAAGTCAGCTATATGGTTATTTCATTTAGTGATATGTGTGGAAGTCCACTGTATGTTTATTCTATTTAAGTATGTTTATGTACCAAGTTACCATTATATACTATACATTGTTTTCGATATGATTTATGGTAATATTTTGGTTACAAAAGGGAAATCAATGAGCTTTTATTCATTGAATAGTATTTACTGCTTCATAAAGGTGAAAGTTATTACTTTATGATAAAGTATTCACGGTTTAAATGTTGTTTTGAAAACTAATAGTTTATCTTCTTTATGTATACCTTATTGGGCTTTTTATATTGATCCCAAGTTTTTGAAAAAAATTTCACAGAACTTATAGTGGAATAGGGTCAAGGATGGGATCAAAGAAAAGTCATGCTGTTTAAAATATGGAACTAAACATGTTTTTTTAAGAGTTGTTTATTTTATGAAAAAAATGATACTGAGTATAAGTGTCTATATATAATATTCAAGTTGTTATATATAAGTTATGACCTAATTCTCTAGAGATATAAACTTAAAAAATATCCTCAATGTGAATTATTAACTTAATTCAATATTATGTAATGTTTAAGGTTGGGGCTTTATATATATAACATCACCTATTCAGAATCGACCATTCTTAGAGAAAATATTTGAAGATCAAGTAGACTTGGATGTTATGACCCATCATTCTAGGGAAAGGGAAGTATTTGGGATGATCGGTGAGGTTGACCTCATTGGGCTTCCTAGGATTTGGTATCTTGGGCAATTTATTCTCCATAGATGCAAGGAAATAAATGTGTACTTGTTCATTTTATAAAGAAGAGTATTTATTAATATATTCCTCAAATCCTAGGTGACCCTGGTCACATTCTGCTTCTGGCTGAGGGTGATTTTGTGGTGGTTTCCACTCAACATGAGGTGTAGGGTAGTTTGAGGCCTACTTAGGTTCTTGAAAAGGAATGTATACTGGTTTGATAGTAAAAGTGGAGTTTTCTAACTATCTGAGACTTTTCCCTTATGCTAAAGCCATGATCCTTGATTTAGCTCGGGTTAGCTGAATGGAGTCTTCCAAACATCATGTCGTTTCTACGAACTCAAGAAACCAAACCGGATACTTTATTGGGATTTAATGTGTCTACATATCATCTTTGATATTTTTAGCATAGAATTACAAAATTTGTTCTTATGAGATAGATATGTTTATCAAATAGTTTAATCCCTTATATATGTCAATGAAGTCAGACACCCTATATTTTTCACATTACTTTATGTTTTTCAAGTCGACGATTATCATTTTCCTTAGTGTAGAGATGAAATTGTAAAGGAATTGAGGATGAGGGTGTGCCCATCCTACAATGGATCCTAATAGAAGTCAGTTGTACTAAAAAATGTTTGAACTATCAATTTTTTTACAAAACACCTCATATTGGTCACCTCCTACTGATCTATAGGGCCCATCATCAGACCCCATTGGGATATGAAGTGAGTGAGATATTGTTTGTGGTCTCCTGCACCGTTAAAGGTGGATAATATAGGATTTACAAAATTTGGTGAGGGAAATTATCATACACCCATTTAGGATATAAATTTATCTCAGTATTCATAGGTCTATGTCGCCCTTCCATGTATTTCATTCGATTATCCAAGGAATCGATGGCATTTTGTAGTTTTATAGGTACTACTATTTGAACTTCCTCCCTTTTAAAGAGAATAGACAAGGCCAAATGAGGTGGCCCTATTTTTTTATCTTTCTAATTCTCAATCAATTTGAAGAGTGAATGATTTATATAGTTAGGGAGATGTTACCTCCATAATGGAGGGAAGTCTTGATCATTTTCTACTTCCTAGATTAGATTCTAAGATGTGGAGCTGGTTTGATGCTCAGATGTCACTTTTGTAGGATAATATAAACTTTTTAAATGTATGGTGGGAGTGATATTCACTTTTGTTTAAAGACAATACCCAGTGGGATTTTTCCTCCTGAGTAGTCCCTTGTTGAGTTGTCTGAGATTTTGAATCTCATTCTCATATTGTGTAATTTGTTCCTCTGTGGAAGGAACTATGACTCCTTGGGGTGGTGATTAGGGTGTAGTCGTAATTTTATCTTTATCCTTATAAGTTTTATGCCATAGAGGTAGAAAGTTGATATTCATTTGGGCTAGGTTTTGGATCCTACTCTGGTTCCAAGTACATGCAGCCTTAGTGGGTGTATTTTGATCCTCCTATCGGGGAATGTTTTCCATATTGTGTCCCTCTGCATCTGCATATTTATTCACATTATCCAATATATTCATAGTGAAAACATTCATAGAGGATTATCAGGAAATGTTAGTTATCTCATTAGTTTTAAAGAAACAAGATGATTTTTTACTACCTATATTAGGTTAATTTCTCAAACCCTTGTCAATATTGGGTTTTTTTGGCTTATGACACTAGTGGGGTTGGTTACCTTAGTTCTACACTCCTTCTGTAATGTCTTGTGAATATTGACCTTGAGGGAGTTTCTGGTTATGATTTCTAAATGTTTCTCGAGTAGTAGAGGTTTTTCTTGCAGCAAGAAGAATAGATGTGATTCTAACCATTGATTTTTAACTCCCAACCTAGAGAATATTGATTCCTAATGTGGTGGTGATGATGATGAAAATTCCCCTAGCCTTGTATGCTAGGTCCTATCCATAGCCACAATTGGAATTGATTGATCTTGTTGTTGAGGATATGTTTCTTTTGGTCAATTATTTGATGATTATTGGGATGATAATTGAGATATAAATGCCTTCATCATAGAGGGATTGGGTTTATCTATAACCTTCATTGATTTCCCCAGGATCTTCTTGTTGGATGATAAGCCTAGTGATGGATATTGAGATATCAGTGTCCCCTAATTAGCGGGATGGGGTTTTTTTGAAGTTTCTTTCAACATATCATGAATCATATTAGGTATTGAATATATGAGGGGTAAAGTTATTGGATGATATTCCTATAACCTGGTAGTTTGGGTTCTCTCTTGGACGGATGCAATGACAGCTGCTACTACGGCCTATTTGATGGGGTGCATTTGTGCTCGTATAGGATTTGGGTGTAATGTCATCCCATGATGGGAGTCAGTTTCTATGGTATGTTGTGTGGTTGATTGAAACTTTGGAGTCCCCATTTGAAATGAATTCTTATTTTTTTAGGTTCCCAATTAAAAGATATTTTAGCTATTCTCTTCCTCTATTCATGATGTCTCAGTTCCGTTGAAGAAGGAGCATTTTTTTTAGTGACGAACTGGATCGAGCATTACCCGGCCCCTAGATTTCATTGAAGGATATGAAATTAATGGACATCATATATGAGGGGTATTGTTATTACATGGGTGTAGTGAAGTGTAATTCTCCATACATTACCCATCCTCAAATATAGATACATGACATAGATTAGACTATCAATTATCAAAGAGCTGTGATGAAATGGATGCAAGTGTGTTGTAGATTTGTGTTGTGTTTTATAGTTTTCAGTCCCGAGCCATGGAGATAGCAGTCAGGTTCATCTAACAATTGAGTATATTGATGGTCTTAATGTGACCCTTATATATGAGATAAGGGTTGTTTCTATCCTTTAGTCATTGATGAGTTGCCCAAATATTTTGGATTATATAAGTAATTCACTCATTTTCTTACTCATTCGAGATCTCATAGTCATAATTTCCAAGAGGATAGAACATTGTGCAGAGGTTTTTTTTGGATAACTCTCTCCATATTTCAATGTGAGCCACAACTTCGTTAGACTTACATGCCTTCATATGATCATACCAAAGAATGTTCTCATTGGGGTATCTTACTGACGAGAGTGGAGTGTTGCTGGAATTTGATGGGGAACTATATACGGTTGATACTGATGTTTTCAGAACCTATCTATAAGAAGGATTCTATGTTTTGAACAAATCTATATATAGTGATTTCTATGAAATTGGAGGATTTCATTCTCTATTAAATATATCACATTAGAGAGTTTGACCACAGTGAATGTTAGGAGTAGAGTCCATGTGATCTGTCTCCGCACAACCCTGAGGATGACTATCACAGTAATGATCGCATTCAGCTTTGGTTTAAGAGTTGGTGGACAATTGGGGTGTTGATAATGTGTCTCAAACATCCTCAAGAACATTATAATTGAGCATAATAGGGATATGAGCCTCACTCTTTAGCATGGATAGAATGTGCCAATATGACTTTTGGAATTGGGCGAGGATATGAGCCTATTTAATGATAGTTCCCAGAACTTGTTGATAACTATTTTGTATTATAGGAGTATGATCCCACTGCTGAGAATCTGTTGGATTATTCCAATGATCATCTTCATTATTGACAGGAATTTTAGCCTATCTCGATTCATGTTCCATTCTCACTTGGTGATCCTCGATCAAAACGAGGATATGATCTTGATCCTAATCCTTTACAATATGATGCCAGTAATTTTTTATAGTAATAAAAGCCTTTCTTGAGGCATGTGTCACGTTCAATTGGGGTTTTTTTGTCATAATGAGAATATGGTATTGGTCTGAATATTAATTCCCCATCAGAATATGACAATCGACCTTTATAATAGGAGAAGGGATATGGGCCTCCTCTTTTATGGCCTCAGAAGGATGTTGGTTCAGTCATTCATTGACGGAAGTAGGAATATGCACCTAGATTCCATGATCTACTAGAATATACTAGGTATATTCACTGACAAGAATATAAGACTATCCCAAGGCATGTGTCACTCTTACTTGGTGATCCATGGTTGCAATGGGAGTGTGATAATTATCTTGAGCCTTTGGAGTATGTCACCAATATTTTTTTATAGGAATATGAGTCTGTCCCGAGCCATGTGCCACTCTCACTTAGTGATCCCTGACCATAACGAGGATATTTTTCTAATCTTGGGCCTCTTCAATATGTCAACAGTATTTTTCAAAAGGAATGTGCCCCTATCTTGAGGTATGTGCCACTCTCACCTGGTGAGCCTCGGTTGGAAAAAGAATATGAGCCCAGTCTAGCACCTCATCATATTCTGAAATATGTTAATAATCCTCTTAGAAATGAGAAAGAGTGTGAGATTGATCCAGATTAACCACTTTTACATATTGATCAGATTGGTTTGCTTCCCTAGCTATAGGTATAGGAATATACACATGTTCTCGTATCTATACCAGTTCCATAATATGCTGTTGGAGTTTTTTAGCTCTTTCTATGATGTAATTACACTTCTGAAAAGTGTATATATGAATGTAAGCATGAACATTTTATATTTACACTATGTACTGGAATATATACTCAATTGAATCAGGGATATGATCCCACTTTTTTCCTCTTTATTCCACTGGAATATATTTATGCGCTTCATGTATGGGGTTAGGAAAATGTGGCTCCCCCATACTCACTGCAAAAATATGCATGCATCCTTTTTCTGAGTGATCAAAAAAATAAGCCTGATCACTTGTTATCTTTAGAATATGCTGGTAAAAATCAACATCAGGATAAGGTATACAAGACCACTCATGATTATCCATATCATTCTATTCCTGATGTGTCTTCCATGTTGCCCATGCAAATGGGTCATAGGTGCAAATGTGTCGAGTAGTACCCTAACAATGTGACTGAGGGGAACTAACATGAAGGTGCTCATGATGTAAATTGGAAGGATCCATCCTCAATGTCCCTTGAACCAAAAAAAATCTATAGTTGACTCCATGAAAAACCTTTATTATATAATGAATATAGTGAATGTCACACTATATGGATAATATTTCAAAGCGGATGGTTGTGGAAATGATTAACACTAGCTTTACATCAGATTTCTTTGGATGGTGCAGACCCATCTATATTAGAATTTAAAGACCTTATTAGGAAGGATCTAGATTTGGGATTATACCATGTCGATGGTATTCTCAAAACATTTCATTTTCCAACCAACATTTAATGTGTCAGTTAGGTGATTTCATTATAAGTTTCATGGGGGTTTCATTTATATCCCATTTTCTAGAATGATCACTAAATGGAGACATTATCTTGGGTCAGGAGTTTTTTGTGAGAATAGTATCTACAGTCATAAAGAAAAAATGGAACAATTCCACAGATCAATTCATCATTGTAGGCATGATAGTGCCCAATCATATATGCATGAGTAACACAATTGTCCTTTCTTATTACTGATTTGTCCATTCTTCCTGTGTAGAATTTTCAAAGTGAGGATGGACTTATTTCATGAGAACCCTAGATATATGGGATTAGTAATAAGTACCGTCTCATTATTCCCATTATTTTTTGGGTAGTACATGAAAAAAAATGTCCTAACATATGGTCAAATGGTCATTTTTTCATTTGAGATATTCACATCGGGTTCACCATTTCTGTTTCTAGGGAAAAAGATAAGGACCAATTATATGACAGAAAAAAATAGTATGATAAGAAAAAAATGGTATGAAGGATATTACATAGTTGAATTATTTCATTCCAGGTTTCCCACTATTTTCATCAAAATTATGTTTCTAGTTTGGCCCGAGTTTCATTTTGGGGGGTTTAATGTCTTGTAGAATCATTCAAGTCAATTTTACATTTTTTATCTCTAATATAAACTCTCAATGGATCCCACATTCATAACTGGGTATAGAATTACTTTCCAATGAAATGTGGTCTTTTGGGGTTTCAAACCCAATGAAACTTAGGAACTCATATTGGTCAAGAGGATGGGAGGTCAGGCTCGTCACGCCCTTTTTAGGGAATTTTTTTCTACTTTGGGACTCTCTTATAGATTGAATATATGTTTAATAATATCTTCCTAATCCCAATATGGAACCAGTTACCCTAACAAAATGATTTTAGGTTAAAACCTTTTATTTTTATGGGGGTCCTATTAGTAAGTTCATATATATGTATCTGAGTTTCTTAATCTATTTCCCATTGATGGGTATCTTCTTATATGTTGAATCTGTATAACTAGGCACTCCTGAGTTTTTTTTTATTAGTGGAGGTGGTTAATATTCTGAAGATGGGATTGATCTAATATGAGGCGTCTTATGTATCCTATTTTATAATAGGAATCAAAACCCATGTATTTCACTAAAATCATGTAGTTTAATAACATATGGAATGGATATATATCGAGTAACTTAGGCCACATATATTGAGATTGATCCTTAGGGAAGCATCCAACATATACTAGTTATGGAAGGAATCATATTTAATATAGTTCAATAATTCCCTTAGGACTTTCCCTAAGGTAGATACCCTTATATTGGGGAAGTTATATCATGTAACTAATTAGGGATGGCACAGTGAGGTTTCCTTGGCTGGTGGAGATTCATGATGTAAATTATGTGATCATTATAACTACATAATACTATATGATTCGTGCTTGGTGTCATGAAAAAGGGGTAGAAAGTAATTAATCTCACTGCATATGGATGTGGGGATTAAGCGTCAGGAAATACCTTTGGATGTTTATCATCGATATCGGGCCTAAGGAAGATATCCTATATATTTTGGTTATAGAAGGAATCAGAGTCATCATAGTTTAGTTGAATTCTCAATCCTCTAGTGGATGGAGAAGGGTGATCATCCCATGGGATAGATTGGGTCTTAATGGTTGGAATTTCTGAGACATGGAAAGTCTTAAACTAAGGTAATTTCCCATTTGATCTATTTCTTTTAGAAATGTGTCCTCAGTATCCTAGTTATAGAATGAATTAGAGTTGTCATAGTTAATTTTTATTGGGGATCACACACTATGGTCTCCCTTATATTTGTGTACATATCATATTATTTCTCTGATCAGTGCTTACATGCTGAGGTTTCCCAAATATGAGTATATTTTTTATAATGTCACTAATTGGGGATTACACACTAAGGTTTCCCTGATATTGGGGGACATATCATATTATGTCAGTGATCACGGATTACAAACTAAGGATTCCCTAAAATGGGCACATATCATATTATGTTGCTGATTAGGCTTGCACACTGAGGTTTCCCTAATATAGGGACAAATCATATTATGTCGTTGGTCATGGCTTACACACTAAGGTTTTCCTAATATGGGGAACATATCATATTACACCAACAATAAAGGTTTATACAATGAGTTTTCCCAAATATGAGGATATATTATATTATTCCACTAGTCGAGGATTACACACTAAGGTTGACCTAATATAGGGGGAATATCATATTATGTCATTGGTTATGGATTTCACACTGATGTTTCGATAATATGGGGGATATATCATATTATGATGTTGATCAAGGATTACATATTGAGGTTACCCTAATATGGGGGAAATATCATATTATGTCACTTGTCATGTAATAAAAATTGATTCTACCATTATACTCCCACTGGAAACAGTTATAATGTTCCAAGATGTAACATCCCTAACCCAAGATCCACTAAACTATTTCCCTGAGTTGGGTTTCCACATGTCCTCAAGCGTGAATCCTCGTATTCCAAAGGTTGCCGACAAGCAATAAGAGTCTAAAATCCATGTGGGGAGACTATACTCTATTTACCAGAGTAATCCACAGATGAAAATATATAGAATACTGAAAAAAAAAACATTGAATAACCAATGAACATGAATAAATAGCCATATCCCAAAATAGGGTACAAACTGCAACCAATAGTAAATGTTTCATGTCATAATTTAGTGCCAAGTGAAAAACCCCAAAATAAAGACAAACAAAAGAATCCCCAAAATTTCCCTAACTCCATGTTCGGATCCTCATCCATTCATACCCCAAGATTGACTCAATTCCCTAGAACCAGGACCTTACCCTTATCTAAACCTATAATAATGAATGATACTCAGGTACCCAACGGCGGCCCGATCAGGGTGTAAGTTCAACTCAGTAGGCCATCACCAACAATGTTTACAAAATATCCAGTATAAATATAAAGTTCCTGAAAGTGAAAAAGTATACAATAAAATAAATAAAAGTACAACTCAAGTTCCATTACATAAACAAGTACACTTAAATTGTTTCTATCTTTACTACCATTTTTATCATTTATAAATTCTTCATTACTTAATCCCATTTTATCATGTGTTCCTTATGTTAAACATTTACATCATTCACACAAAGGATTATGGACTTTATCATTTTTCATAAGGGGATAATTCAAGTTCATATATCACTATGGATAATACATCACAACATCATAATGTAATCACCTTGAAACCTCGGTCTGGGGGGAATGAAACTATTAGGTTAATATAGCTCTATCCCTTTCCCAAACTTGTATATTGTGGGTGGAGTTAGAGAAGGAGTCCAACTCAACCCATGGGAGCATCCTCAATCCTTCATCCCACACCTCAGGCCATGTATAAATGCTAATATATCCATTCACCACACACATACCATCTCAAAATTAAACACAACCAATGAAAATAACAACCACATTATATAACCATCAACTTGGGAATTAATATTATTCCATAACCCATTAACACATTTTCCATTTACATTTCATAGTTGTTTATCCCAATTACCATTCACATTCCTTAACCCAATAAGAATATTCAACAAATCCCATAAATTATCCATTATAAATCCCGTATCATACATTATCCCATTTATCCCATTCATCATTTCATAAGAATCTTCCCACTTATTCATTTCAAATACAATTTTTATATCACCCAACACAACCAATTTATTACATTCAACCCATTAGGTATACACCATAATCCTCATGTGTTAACCCATTCATCATATTCATCAATTTCCTTATACAAATTGACTTAAAAGTTCTACAATTCACAATATATTTCAAATTTAACATGTTCATCATTTCACATATACTAATATTTTTAGGCATTTCAACATAAGTCATAGTCCATTCGACACAATATCAATTAACCAAATTAACCCTTTTCAAGACATTTCAAACAACCCATTATGTCATTATCAATACTCAATTTTCAATTCCACAAGACATATTCAACATGTTCAATATGGTCCCTACATTGTTGAAAGTCAACTCTACACTTATCCTTATCAATTTATTTGTTCATGAATGCCAGTGCACCCCATGGGTGGCCCTAAATCATTCTAATCACCCTCAATGCATCCCATAAGGATCACAAGGGGAATAAATCATTAATTATCCAACCATTTTATGGAATATTACTCAATGTAAAAAATTCACAATAAGTGGGAAGAAAGATCTCAACACACATGCACAAATCTATAACAAAACTATGGAATATAACTTGTAGACCGCCTACCTTGAATTTAATGATTAATGAACTCTTTATTGTATCCTTAGATCCATATTCAAACAACCTTTTAATCCCTATACTAGGTTCCACTAGAAAATAGGATTTTTGAGCTTCGAAAGAATATGGGAGAAACAAAAAACCCTAACCAGAAAAATAGAAGAAGGGGATGTGATAGACTTACCCGGAGCTTTAATTTGCAACCAACAGCAATCCAAATGGCTTTAAAATGAAGTAGATTGATCCCCTTGAAGATTGGTTCAAAACTTGGCATCTATGGGGCTATAAGAGGAATAAATAGGAGAGAAATTTGATGGGGATCTTAAAATCTAATAATAGAAAAACTGTAGTTTTTATAACTTTTACTGGGTCGCACGGTTTACCCACACGGTTTGTTAAACTGTGCACAAACCGTGCGCAAGACACTATCTAAGGAAGGTGAGGTCCCATGTTTACCTAGGAATCTCTATATAGTTTACAAAATGTGCTCCAACCGTGTGATATTCCATTACTCAAGGCTTCATGGTTTTCTTATGAATGTCGTATAGTTTACTTAATCATACGTCAACCATGCACCTTTCACAGTTTGGCCTGGTTTTCCCTCCTTTCATGTCCCAAACCACCAAAACACCCTTGAGGCCCTCAAACACCCAGGAAGAATTTCAATAACCAACAATAGAATATTAAAACGAAAATTTATACAAGGAAATACCTTCACTATGTATTAGATCATACAACCTACCCACCTTATAAGATTACATCCTCAAACTGCATTCACAAGCATTATCGGGCTTCCTAAACAAGGAGGTCAAGGCCCATCTTATTCATTCCCCTTTCCAAAGTTTCCTCCTAAATATTACCATGCTTCCATGAAACTTGAACCAAAAGAACATTCTTTCCATACAAGACATTCTCACTATAATCCACCACATGAGCCAGATAATCCTCGAAGGATGCATCAACTTTAACCATACCTAAACCACAAGAATTCTAAAGGGGAAAACATAGGAAACAATTCCTAATTCACAGCACATAGAAACTTCACATGTAGAATCTCACCTTCATGGAGGAACCAATCAGCACCCCATCTGTCTGATCTTCTTCACAACTCATGGCTCAAAACACTTGGCACAATTTTACTCTATTTCCAAATATCTAAAGGTGACCAAAAGCTGATATCACCTCAAGGAAAACACACAGTCTTTCCCACCGCATTTCCTAAATTAAATTGATCCCACACTCATGTCTCGATGATCCTGTTCCATAACCATGCATCCAAGACCCAACCAAACTCTTGGGACACTCAATGGAATAAACATGAGGCAACAGTCACTATCAGGACCAACTCATCCAAATTGTGATCACTTGTGTTCCTAAAACATAAAACTATGATCATTTCATTAACCAACCACTTTCCCATTATTTTTCATCTCTACTATTGAAGAAGGACCACCAGAATCTCAACTCAACTTCTACATCATAACTAATGTGTTCCCTACTCACCATTCCTGAACATCCATACAGACTTCACCCTGTATTGGCCTCCAACCATGTCATCAAAACCACTAGGGAAGGAAATCCTTACACCATCCATTCACGGAATAAGAAAAACTTGATCTCACTTAGGTTCACTTTCATTCTAAATGGAATTTTTCTTAGAAACATCAATCTGAATGTGGATCACTCTCTCCAAACCCATTCCTGTTTACCATATCAGGGTGGACCACCCTTAGAAGTCTTGTCTCATAACACCCATCTTCCACTAATGGAATGCTACCTTTTTTCACCTTCCCAAAGCACTTACTAACTTTAATCCTATCATTATCATACAAAATGCCTACTGAGGTCATCCCTAACCTTTGGTATAATTCCATCATCATGGAATCACTACCCTATATTGGAACCAAGTTTTTTTGTTGATAATAATGGAGTATGGTTTGTATAGAAAAGTGTTAATGGTATGCTGAGTGGTCCACAAAACTGAAATCGATTCATGGTAAAGGTATACAGACGAAGGCGTGTAGTATGTGGAAGGATGGAGGTTCATGGGATAGTTGTGGTACATAGGACAAGAATGGTATTTCATGGAGGATATACCAAAATCATAGATTTTTTAAATCTTTAATTAACAGATTATTAAGATCCATTTTTTCATAAATGAGGAGAAGTAATCTCCTTTGTTAAAGAGCAGGATTAGAGATTAAAATTTTGAAAAGAAATCTGGTGAAGTCTGAAGTGGTTCGTAGAGGAGAAGATGGTACACAAAGAGAACTATCTTTATAAGTGAAAACAGTTTGTGAAAGGGAGTGTAGTTCATGGAGGAATCTCTCTCAGTACGCCATGGAGAAAGGCAGAACACAGAGCAGGACTGTACGTAGAGGAGTTTAGCAGTATGCGAAGTAATGCATTACATGGAGTAGGGAAGTTCACAGAGAATCTGGATAGTACGCAGAAACAGTAGTGGTACATGAAGGAGGTGATCCACAAACCAAACCTGCTACTCAGTACGTGGAGGATGTAAAATGGTATGCGGAACACCAAAGGAAGACTAAAAATTGACCAAATATATTTGAAAAATTAATTACCATTACCTATTAGTGTATGGGAAAGTAAATTACATTTGTGGGTGATAATAAGACTTAAAAAAATCATTAATTAATAATTTAGGATGCATGATTTAATGATAAATCATTAAAATGACATTCAAATCGATAAAATGAGTGAATATTCTTCCAACATATTTAGCAAGGGTGTTATCGAATGTGATACGAGGGACACAATGTGCTTTCCCTAAAACCTTGTAAAGGTAGTGCGCCTGGAATATAGTGACTATACTAAACTCTTGTAATCCAAAACTTTTTATGATTAGTGGTTTTTGGTATGACCAACACACATTCGTTATATGATCATTGAACATATCCCTTAGTGGTGAACCAAGTAAAATCATTGTATCAACACATTACATGTGATTGGTTGTTTTTTACACTTCCTCTTCAGATAGGTTTGATAGGTTTCTACCAATGTGGGAATAATATCCTTCTATCTAAAAGAAAAATTTGACACCCTGATTCAACCCTCTCCTCTTAGGGTGTTATGGGGTCCTTCACCCTCTAAACCATCATCAGGCTCCACCACCCACTCAACATTCTCATCACAAGCACTCCTCTATTAATACACTAACTAAATAAGCTAAGATATTAATAAAACACATTTAAAAATATGAAATGCACTCCTCATCCAAAATCATCCCCTAAATTTGGTTTAAAATCTCAACATCTATCCCCCACTCCAAGATGAGTCGATTTATTCCCAGCAGACTCATCCTAGAATGCTTAGTTGCACCATTAGCATGACACTACATCACATTGCTATGGGGCCTTCAAACTCTAAGACTTAAAATACAACACAAAAAGACTTACCCAAGTCTACATTATATTTTTTTGGTTTTATAGAACCCAACCTCCCATTCCACAAACCATTTTCATGTCTTAACATCCCCTTCAATGGATTTAATATAGGCATCCCGAATTTTAGTTGGAACTACCCTCATCCCAAATCCACTACTTTTCTCATTCAAACAACTTAATCAAGGCCCTCATAGACTATTTTAGAGGGCCAAAGTTCACCTTATAGTTTCCTCATTGTCACACTAATTACACCACATAAACTCAACATTATCTTCCCTACATGTAGGACAGACTTCCCCACCATAAGAGTTTCATTACCATCTCTCTTCACAAGGGATTCAAAACATTATGCCTCAAAATAAATCACATGTTGATCCCCAAAACCGATACATGGATATATATATTTTCTATGAATGATAAAATTATCATCACCCATATCCCATTCTGGACTTCCATGAATGGAACCCATGGCATTCTTAGACACTTGGTCCATCCCAACGGCCTCACCTAAAAACCGTTGATGGTGTACATCCCATCACCCAACTCGATATATACCACCCCCATGATCATAAAATCAATGGTGTTCCTCATCCAACAAAAATACCTTCAAGTCACTTGGAATAAGGCTAGAGCTTCTCAATGTACTTGGGATGATGCCAAGATGTTGGGCATGATTGTCACTAGCTAAGGCATACTAAGAAGTGGTCGAAGAACACCACCACCAATTTATCTATTTATGATGTCACCTCTCATTATGGGACACCATGACCTACCATGGATATCAGGCATCCCTACTGTACACATCTCATTATCACATAACCACCACCTCTAGGGCATGATTTCCAACCAAGATTCACCACTACTAAATGGCCATCCTCAAAGAAGTAGTGAACCAACATTTTATGTGGTGCTACTTCTACCACACCCCTTGAGTTATTCTGGCATGACCCTGAAGGGTATAAACTAAACACAATGGTCTATCACACTAATCAAAACTTATGGTATTTCACATAGCCATGCTTCCTACTTTGGTTTCACAGAGATCAGAAGATGCTTATCCTGATCAAAATCATGCCTTACCAGTGCGTACACACATCTGGACCTCATTAGAGCCCTCAAGTTTCACACTTTCTTATGACCACACTTAAACCAACTTTTGTTCCCACAATCCAACCATCACCTGTGCATATCTCAGCACCCTCTTACTTACCAACCCATCCATACAAACAAGCTCAGCTATGTGACCATCATCACATCAGGAATGTCTTTCAAACAAAAGCATTTAACCACACTTTAGTCACCCTTGTCTCTCTTGCTGATAACAACATCAAGGCCTACACTAATCGTTATCCAAACAAATGGTTCAGTAATCCATACAATACAACGCTTCAAAACAAACCTTACAACCTACTACTAACACTCAGGTTCCCTTTTAAGAAAACTTGGGCACAACCATACCACTTACAGAAACCTAATGGTAATAATTATACATCAGTTCTCCCTCTAAACAATCTCTCATGATTCCTATTATAATGCACCTACATCATTGGGATAGCCTCTTATGAGGTCACCCTTGATTTTCCTAAAACAATAAATGTGTAGCCACTACTCAAGTCACATCACCAATTATAAATCTTCCACTAATCCCTCTAGGCTAAAACCATGATAGGTAATACTCTCTGTGTCCCACTAAAAAATTCTAAGACATACCTTGTGTAACACACACCCAGAAGCACTACGAACCTCATCCAACCTCTCTCATAGTTCACCTTGAAGGTTGGATGATACTAACTCTCTAAACTAGTGTCATAGCTAGGAAAATCCATCAGTCCTATATCAAAAACCACAAAAATTAAGTTGTGAACAAAGTAACATTTTTTATTATAACTCTCACCCCCATTTTGATACACATTGTACCTAGTGCAGCAAGTGATCATTCACTCCAGGTTCTACACAAAAGGTAACCATGCACATACATCGGCACTACATGCCAAACACCCTCAATGGAATTCAAAAAACAACTCTCCAAGATCCCTACTTAAAAGATCACAAAAAACCAAGAACCATCTTTAATTTTAATCATAAACTCTAATAAATCATATCCCATGAGAGTTTCTAGACTTCTATTACTGAACAAAATTTCACGAACCAAAGGTTTGAGCCCAAACAATGGTGTCCTAAGCATAAATATTATGTTGTATCATAACCACCAAGGAATAAAAACTCCAATACAAGGTATCAAATTAGGGCGCTATCACTACCCTCAAACAACTAAGAAAATGGGTAAAATCGAAAACACAAGGAATACCCACTACCTAGTTCATCTAAAGTTCTATCATTACACATTATTTTATAATTAACTTTTCCATTTTTTAACTAAATCATTCACATTTTAAACTCTCGTTCACTCCAAATTTTGAAATCCCATACCTTATTCCAAACCATAATTAAAAACATTTTCCTCAATAGACACTGTGGTGAATGATTGATAAGTTTTAAACAACATATAGAAAGGATCTTACACTATCAACCTTAAATAACCCATTCTACATAAACTATTGCAACATTCTTCATCACACTTAGAACACTACCCTCTACCATACCTACTATGTGTCATGGTCAACATGGGGTAAACTAATTTACTTAATCACAGGTATTTCCTCAAACACCTCTTGAATCCATCTACACATTTACAACATGAATCTTTTCTCTTAGGTACATTTCCCATTTCACAAATTTTTACAATCAACGTTTTAACTCCTGTAAACCTCTAATTGAACAAAATTATTTATTCATTCTTAATACTTCTTCCATTTTAATTTTTTTCATCATAATTATTAGACACCAGTTTCTTCACAAATTCTCAAAGGATTAAAATGCACTCTACTCTCTAACCCTCACACACCCATACTATGTCTGCCTATATAATGCATGTAACTTGTATCCTTAAGTACCTAAAATGATGCATGAATGCAGAACCTCATGCCATTCTGCCTATCAGAAAAATATCATAAAACAATCACATTACACAACATGTGCGTCACCCAATGGTGAAATATCATTCAACTGTTACAACACATGTCAAGAACAATAATTCCCACCCAAGGTAACATGTGTCTTCCCCTGTAAATGGGTTGGATACTCCAAATAATGATCTCATTACCAAGGCCTAGAACCATCCTAACCTCTTATATAACATCCCCAAATAGTAAGTCACAAAAAATACCTCCTTTGATACCACTTTGTAATTTCCCTGACCCAGGAGCCACTAAATTGGTGCCTGGAGTCGAGTCACCACATGAGTTCAAGCATGACTCCCCATACACCAAAGGTTACAAACTACTAGCAAGAGTCTAAAAGACATGTGGGGGGACTATACCCTCTTTACTAGAGTAATACATAGCAGAAAATAAATAGAATAGTAGAAAAAACATAGAATAACCAATGAACATGCATAAATAACCATCTCCCAAAACATGGTATAAAACACAACCAATAGTAAATATGTCATTTAATAATGCAGTACCAAGTGAAAAAAACCCAAAATTAAAAAAAAATAGTAGAACCCACAAAATGGTATTGACTCTATGTCTGGATCCTCATCTATACATATCCCAGTCCCAACTCAACTATCTAGAATCAAGCGATTTCTCTTATCTGAACATGAAACAATGAAGTCTACTCGGGTACCCAATGGTGGCACGAGAAGGGTGTGAGTATAACTCATTAGGCCACCACCAACGGTGTCTACAAAATATCCATTCTAAATAGATAATGCATGAAAGTATGAAGTAGATGGTAAGCTAAAAAAAGGGACAACTCTAGTGCCATTAGATAACCAAGTACACTTAAACCATTTCTATCTTTATTACCATTTTCATCATTTATACCATCTTCATTACTTAATACCTTTTTATTATGTGTTCCATGGGTTAGAAATTTACATCATTCACACAAAGTTTCAGGGAATTTATTATTATGAAAAATAGAATAAGTCAAGTCCCTATCTCACTAGGGATAATATATCATAACATAAAAATATCCTCACCTAGAATCCTTAGTCTATGTGGAATGCAAACGTTATGGGAATAGATCTATGTCCCCTTCCCTAACCTATGCATTATGGGTGGAGTTAGAGCATCAGTCCAACTCCACCCATGGGAAGAGCCTCAGCCCTTTATCCCACACCTCAATCCATATGTACATGCTTACTTATCCATTCACCACAAACATCCCATATCACAACCATTGAAAATAGAAAAAACATTCCATAACCATGAACATGGGAATTAATACTATTCCATAACCCATTAAAACATTTTCCACTAACATTTCATATCTATTTAGCCCAATTCCCATTCTCATTACTTAACCCATTATGTATATTCAATAATTCCCATAAATTTTCTAATATTAATCCCTTTTCATACATTATCCCTTTTATCCCATTTATCATTTCACAAGAATTTTCCCACTTATTCATTTCAATTAGAATTATTATATCACCCACTACAACCAATTTATTACATTCAACCCGTTAGGTATACCCCGTAATCCTCATATAGTAACCCATTCAACATATTCATCAATTCCCTTATGAAAAACCATTTACATGTTATTAAATTCATAAGACATTTCCAATTTATCATGTTCATTTTTTCCTATATAATAATCCTTTTAGGCATTTCAACATAAGTCATATTCAATTCAATACAATCTCAATTAACCCAATTAACTATTTTCAAGCTATACTAAACAACCCCTTATGTCATTATCAAAACCTAATCATAAAAATAAATACTCTATTTTCAATTTCACAATACATATTTAACAAGTTCAATATGGGTTCTATGTTATCGTAAGTCAACTTTATACCCTTACCAAATTCTAGGTTCGGTAATCCCGGTGTACCCCATGGGTGGCCCTAATTCATTCTAATCATCCTCAACACATCCCATTTTTATGATAAAATGTGTAAATAATTAATTATACAACCATTTTACTGAATTTTACTCAAGGTAAAAAATTCACAACATGAGGGAAGTAGGATCTCAACACACATGTAGAAATATAATAAAAAAATATGGGATATAACTTGTAGACCACCTACGCTGATTCGGATGATAAATGCACTCTTAATCACAGCCTTATGTCAAAATTCAAAAAAAAAATTAAAGTCCCAACCTAGGTTCTATTTTAAAAAAGAGGGGTTTTATGATTTGGTAGAATATGGGGGAAACTACAAACCCTAATAAGGAAAATAGAATCACTGGATATGATAGACTTACCCAGAGCTTTGATCTGCAACCAACAGTGCTCCAAATGTCTTAGAAATGAAGTAGATTGACCCCTTGGATGCTTGGGTTGAAATGGGTCATCTATAGGGATGGGGTATGAAGAAATATAGGAGAAATAATGTGACGATATTAAAATATTTTAAAAGAAAAACTTTAATTTTTATAACTTTTGATGAGCCACAAGGTTTACCCACACAGTTTGTCAAACTATGCACAAGACGCTGTATAAGGAAGGTGAGGTCAAAAGGTTACCTATAAAGACCCAAAAAGTTTAAAAAATGTACTCCAACCATGTGATATTCCACTATCTAAGGCTGAATGGTTTTCCTGAGAGGGTTGTATTATTTACTTAATCATGTGCCAACCATGTGCATTTTAGAGTTTTGCCTGGTTTTCCTTCCTTTCATGTCCCAGTCCCCTGAAACACCACTAAGGGCCTCATACACCATATAATCATTTCATTAACAAAAAAAGGATTTATAACAAAATTTATACATGTTCATACCTTCATTATGTTTAGGATCATACATGATACATCTTCTCAGAATGGCCTAGTTATATATCTGAGATGTTTGAGGATGTATGTGCATGACTTGGTTGCATAGTGGACATTTTCAAATTCAATATCATGATTAGATTATATTTTCTAAATAATTTTTAATGATCTAAATGTAAATTATAGCGGCCATCATATGATCATGGCTGACGTGTCCTGGTTGTCCGCATGACATGCCTGAGGATGTCTTGGAATTCCTGATGACAATTCCATGACCATGTTGACATGTATGGAGGATGTTACAATATATGTCTGACTTGTATGGAGGGTGTCGCATGATTAGAGATGACATGTACAGAGAGTTTTACATGACCTGGATTATTTGTCTTAAGGATATTGTGTGATCCAGGTTGACACATCTAAAGGACATTGTATGATTTTAGCTAACTTGTATGGAATACCTAGCATGATCTATGTTGGCATGCCCTTGTTCCATCACAAGACCTAGATGACATGCTTGGAGGGTGTCATGAGTTCTAGCTAACAAGCCCTGAGGGCTCCGCAAAACCTAGTTGACATACACTATTGTCACCTTATGATTTGGGTGACATGTCTAGAGGACGTTGTAATATTTAGATGAAGAGCCTAGAGGGATTCATGATAATTGGGAAACATGCCTGAAGGACGTCGTGTGACTTGTGTGACATGTGTGGGGGAGATTGCATGATCCCAATGGAATATCGAGGGGGCATCACATGACTTGGGAGAAATGTCCCAAGACTGTCACATGATATGGATGAGTAATGAAAAGAACATGAGGACCAGTGAGTATGTTTTTTCATAATTAACCCATACATTATTATTTATTAGATATTTTATTATATATGATCTTTATATTTTTTTAGTGTTATCTTGTTTTAGGTTTCATGTGATTCAGCAGATGTGTGGTATATCCTTCACATAATCCACCAAAAGTTTTTCACATGATCTTAAGTGATCACATGAAGTGTCCATGCATACTTTGTGATTGATTAGGTCATTCCCTGGATTTTACCCTGTAGAAAACCACTACAATCGTGATATTTTCCACTTTTAGAAGTCCTCTCTAATGGTTGGGTGCACCATTATGTAGATCCAAATATTATTTTTTTATACTAAGGGGGGGTTATATCCCTCTCCACCCTGATTATATGCCTTTGTGTGCATTTTGTATCTCAAAAATCCATTTTGGAGTTGATGGAAGGATTTGATGATACTCGCTTCACGTGATCTTTCTGTGGGTGTCACATGATTTTGAGTGACTGCAGGACCATCCTATCAATGCTCGGTTAATTGGATTTTGACCAATCAAAGGGGTATTTCCTCATTTTGTGGACATGAAATCTAGCTTTTACAAGGTTGGTGTAACATATATATGAACTTTTTCAGGATCAGGATGCCAATTGAAAGGCCTTCACATGATCTAAGATGATTTTTCTAGGATCTTCTATGAGTCAAAGGTATATTTTCTAGGGGACTTTGTGAGATTGAGCTAGCTTGTTGAGAGGGGGGGTCTCGCTTGATTGGTGGTGATCACCTTGGGATTATAACCCCCATTTTCATAAATCAACATATATAAACCTCATAATAAGATCCCATAATTTCCATTTTTATTTTATTTTTAATTTCAAAAAGTCATGGGTTCTCATGAAGTGGCTTGAGTGTTGTTAAATACAACCCCTCCCCCCATCGATGATGCATTGTGAGACCAATAGAGGGTCATGTGGTGATGCATGAGCATTAACATGGAAAACCCTTAAATTTTTCTTTGGAACCAAAGGGGAGTGCAAGACTGTGTGTATATGTCTGCGGCCCTTCACTGGATGAGGATGACATGCTAGTGGGATATTGCATGACATGGATGACATGTCTCCAGGGATTCTTCTTTTTATTACAAACTGTATAGAGGCATCGTATGAATATTTATGACTGAAATAGGGTCCAATATTTTGTATATTTTTATCCATATTTTACAATGATTTTTTGATAGTTTTTTAGGCACCCACTAACTGAAAAGTCACATGATCTGGAGGAACTCATCTGGAAGCTGCATCATGATCAGGGAATATCCTAAACACATTTTCAAAAAAAGAGGCTTTATCAAAGGGGCTCAGTTTGATCTCATAGTATGTTTTTTGTTGAACATGATATGTTATTATGATCTTCAGAAGGTCATGCAATCATGTGTCCTGTTGCAGGTTATGTGGTTTTCATGTCATGGCAACCTTTCATTCCTTTACTTTGTAGAGAAAATAAAATGTGTACTTCTAGTATTTCTCCCCTTATTGATTTTTTATGCTCATTTGGTGGGTGTTAACGACATGTGAGGATCAAGGATTTAATAGGTTATAGAGATTTATTTAAGTGGAAAGGAAATTATAAAAGAGTACCATTGATTCCCCCTACTTTCTAGTGGTACAGTATATTCTTGGGTAATATAGTTTATATCAATTTATACCATTAATTAATCCATCATTGAAAACTATATATGGTTTTTCTTTACGAATGGAAAAATCAATTACCATCCTTCCCAAATTAATAAGAATGTTCCCCTTCCCTATTTTAAAATTTTCACACTTTAATTCAGGAATGTCATAATGAATATAAAAAAATTTGGTATAATTTCAATTTATAAAGATGATTATAAGTCCAAGGTCACATAATTTACACAGTAAATTGTGTTAATATGAATCAAAAAAATATAAAGTTTCATGTGGATGAAATTTTAAATTTAATAGAATCATGAAATTAAATTATAATTATAAAATATAATATAATTCATAATACAATGAATTGTAACTTGATAATTCAACAATCCATATGAAATAATATTAGATATCGGATTCATAATCCTTGAGGGTAAATTAGGGAAATAAATTTTAATACTCCATCTAATATAAATATAAAAATAATTTTATATTAGATAATATTTATTTTATTTTTAATATATATAACATAATATTATTAAAATGAATATGTATATTTTATTTATTTAGAAATTTTATGGTAAAGCCAAATTTTATAAAATTTATAAAAAAAATAAATAATTTTTTTACTAAATAAAAATAAAATATATATATAATAAATATATTTAATTACATATAATTAAAATAAGTACATGTATTATTTAATTTTATTTACATATAAACAACATTCTATGGTGATTGTTTTTATATTTAAGAGTATTATTTTCAAAATCCCTTTCATTATTGGAGTCTCCATCATGTAATATTGATTAAGAGGAAAAAATTTCTAGACAAGGTCGCATTGTTTTTCCCTTTTTGAGGGTTTTCATGTTAACAACTATAGTATCAATATTTTATTTTAATAAACTAATTTTTCATACTATTTTTAATTAAATTATTGTCAAGCTCAATCATGTATTAATTTTTTTCTTATTCTACTAGGTTCATTCATGTGTTCATCTTGTTTTCATTCTTTTACTAACCACCCCTTTCCCAAAAAATAGTATCAGAGCTTTGGTATTTTCTATGATATTTCATGGAGCCTATGTATAGTCATGTGATCATGTAAAATAGTATAAATTATCACATGTGGTGTCAAAAGATATGTGATATTTTAAAAAGTTTCATCTACTAGTGTTTTCTAACCAGAAGAAAAAAAGGTAATTCTATTGAATATTTGGAGTTTTAACATGAAATAGTTTTTGATTACATTCATCGATGGGTTGAATAAAATGTAATGAATAATAATATAAACATATCTCATACTATAATATTTTGAGAGAATCTTGAAATCATGGATACTTCCAATATGAGAAATAAGAAATTATTTCCTCTCGAACAAGTCACGATGTTGAGGTAAAATGAAGGTAAATATAGTTATGATTATTTAAGAGAATATCATATATTTTTTACCTATTATTTGGAATGGGTATTAATTTTTAGGATGAGGTTTTATCAATTTTTTTTCTTTACACTTTTCCTAATTTGTAGAAAAATTAGCACGTTACTCTACTTGGTTCTTCTATTTATGGTGTTTTGACTAGGAATTTTTTTTCATGTTTGGTATTTTGAATGAATAGGTTGAGATACATACTCATAATAGACATTCATAAAAAAATTACCATGGAGAACAAGGGAAAAACTATGAGATGAATTAGGGATATATAAATCAAGATAAAAGTAAGTGATGAGTTAAATCATGGTCGAAGAATTAGGAATTTGAATTTCACTATTATGGTAATAAAGGGAATGTTAAGATGGTTTTATATTAATTGAAATGTAAAAAATAGTAAATAAATGTGGTGATGGTAATGATTTTGTTTCCACTACAATAGGGGATATCATGAAGGGGAGATCTTGATATCATTTATGTTTTTATTAATGTTGTTTCTGATGATTCATGTTATATTGTTGATAGTGGATTCAGCTTACATGTAACATCAAGGAAGGAATTATTTAAATCTTTAATACAAGGTAATTTAGTTATTTTAAAGATAATAAATGATGACCATTTTGATGTTATAGTTATGAAATCTATTATTTTGGATAACACCAAAAGTAAACTAATTTTGAAAAATGTTTTACATGCCCCACCGGTTCATATAAATCTTATTTATACTAGTGTTATTGAATATAATGGTTTTACAGATACATTCATAGATAGATAATGGAATATTATTATGGGTTCCTTGGTTTTCCCTTAGGGTGAGAGGAATTTATATTCGTACTGAACTAGATATTCAATTTATTTTGATACTGTGTATTTTGTTGATTATAGTGACTCTTATGAATTATATTATATAGGCCTTGTCATAACAGTGAGATCGGACTTTTTTGTTTGGAAAAAAAATCATATAGCATTTAATGGTGTAAAATTGGACACATGTAATTCTTTATTATAAATAAAATACAATAGGGTTTGTTTTACAAGTCTCCCTTTACAGAAAAATTCAATGGTATATGATTTGGTACATTTTTATGTATTTAGTCCTTTGAAATATAACAATTTTAGTATAGTAATTCATTTATAACTTTTATTAATTACTATTCATGCAAGATTTTGGTTTCTATTTTGAATGAAAAAAATTAAAGTGCTTAATAATTTGAATTAGTTTCATGTTTTATTTAGGTGGGAAATAGATAAAAGATGAAGTGTGTTCACGCTGATAATGGGGGTGAATAATGCATTCCTTTTTTAGATTATTATGAGTATGAAGGTATTTTGTATCAACGTATTACTCCTAAAACACCTCAACTAAATGATGTAGCTGAGTAGATGTATAACACTTTGATGGAAAAATTTCAATGTTATAAATCTAAATAAAAACTTTTAAGTGATATTATGGTGGGGATTTATTTACTATAGTATATATTATCAATTTATCATCTTAAATTATTTTTTATATAATCACTCTTGACTATTTTATATATAGAAAAGATATTAGATATAATCAGTTGTTTTTTTTGTTATAAATCCTTTTTCCTGTATTAAGGGATATGATATCCAAATTGGATAGTAATAGATGATAATGCATATTTTTGTAATAGAAATAATGATATTGGGTACATATTTTAGCATCTTATTTTGATGAAAATTTTTACAAATCGTGATTCAATATATAGAGAGGATCAGACTATCAAAAATATTAATATGCGAGAAAAATTAACTTCTCTGAATTTTGATGTTTTTTTAATATTGATCTATCTATTGATTTATGTATGACTCATGTTTTTGATTTTTATGATCATGTTGATATACATAATTATGTTTATTAAGAACATGTAGGAGTTAATATTTTTTATTCATATTTTATTTATAATGATCTAGTTCCATGGGTTATTATAGAACCCATGATTATACTCAAGATATCATCTCATCATCATACCACTTCTACTTGGTATTTATATAATGAGTATATACTCATAAGGGAATTGGGAGAACCATAATATTTTGATGAGGTGATGGAAAATAATCAGAAGGGTAAATGGGTTGCAATAATGGATTATGATTTCAGATCATTGCATAACAACCAAACTCTTAATCTGGTGAATTTATCTAAAAGAAATAGAGTTATGAAAATTTTATGGAATTGTCCAATTAAAAATAAAAAATATATTTATGTTTCACGATATGAGTTAAGTATAGTTGTTAAAGATTTTCATTATAATAATTGTATTTATTTTGAATATATTTTCTCACATATTATCAAAATATATTCCATTTTATTAATTCTTGGTTTGGCAGATATTTTGGAATTTTATATTTAGAATATGTATTTAAAGAATTATTTTTGACATGGTTAGTTAGAGGAGGAGTTTTACATAGAGAAACCTAAGGTTTTTATTAGAATAAGTAAAGAGGATTATGTATTTAGTTTGAAAAGGATTTTATTGTGGTCTGAATAAATCTCTAAGGCAATAGTATAAGAAGTTTGAGTCTGTCAATTTTCATCAAGGATTTAGAAAGACCTCCTCTGATATTTTTGTTTTTTAGAGGTTTTATAATGATGATTTTGTTATATTATTTATTTATAATGATGATGTGATTATTATTGGCCATAATACTTCTATATTTAATATATTGAAGGTTATTTTTCATCTTTTTATGATGAAATACTTGGGTCCAATGAAATAGATTCTACTCATGATGATATTCATGATATAAATCCATGAAATTATTATTATATCAGGATAGATATATTAAGAAGGTGATTCATATATTTTCCATGAATAGAGATAAAGTTGTTACTACTCTACTTTATATTTATTTTATGATTATCATTGGTCAATCACCTTTCACTTATGCTAAGAAAGAGTAAATTCACAAAATCCAGTATTCATATTTTTATTTGAAGTATGATATGGTATGTACTAAAACTAATTTAGCTCATGTGGTTGGTGTGGTTAGTCTCTTTCTATAAAATCTAGGTAAAGAACACTCGAGAGTAGTGAAGTGAATTTTTTGTTATCTTTATGGCACTTTTAATCGAAGGTTGTGTATTTGAAAGTGAAAAAATAAGATTTATATCTTTTTATATTTAGATATAGTATAACACATGGATTTAAGGAAGTCAACTTTAGGAGAATTCATCACATATATATTGGTTGTTATATATTAGAAGTCTAGTTTATTGAGATATATTGCTTTATTTTCCCTAATTTTATGTTTATTATATATAAAAAGGATTATGGGATCACTATAATAAAAATAGTAACTAGTGTCCTTTTTTTAGTTTATGGTTTAAACTAATAAGAAATTATTTTATAGTAGTTAAAATAAATTACTATAAAATAAAGTGTCAAGAGATATTTTTCTATAATGTTTCTAATTGTATAGTATTCTTATAAACATGTCATGAAAAAAATATTTAGCAGTTTTTTTACATGTCTTTTAGTGATTTTATTTTTTATTTTTTTTATACTATAATGTATTAGTTTTAACCACTATTAAAAAATGAAATTGATTGGAAGTCGTTTAAATTTTCATGAGAATCTACACTAGAAAAAACTATATAAAATTTCCACCAAAAAAAACATCTTCATTCAAACATACACACCAGAAGAATATAAATCAAAACATTTACTTTATATTTTCAAAACCATAGATATGTACCAATGTATTTTATAAACTATAGATACAAATTTCCCTCCAGACATTCCAAAATATCATGATTAAAATATACGTACCTTGAAAATTCTCCAAAATAGGTTTCCCAAAAGTAAAATTCAAACTGATTATAAATCATGTATTTCACTCCATATAGAAAATTAAGTGATTCCAAGAAACATACCATCACCTTACGAAACTATATACACAAACTAATAGATTTATATACAGGTAACAATTCATAACATATAGAATAAATTGAAAAATACATCAATAGATTTATATACCTCCAATAATAAGTCCAACAATAAAATATTATATTTAATAAAACATAATAATGTATACGCACTTAGTTTGGTTATACAACAACATCACCAACATGGAATTAAAAATCAATCCTCATTGTAACTACATTCTGATAAGCGGTGAGACTCTCCATCTCCACTCCTTACATCCATCATTTTCATTATAATTTATTTTAAAATAACATAATTTTATATATATATATATAACTTAAATTAATATAAATTTGTTTTCTAAATGATTATGAAATTGTGGAATTTTCCTATTGTATTTTTCCAAACATTAAGGCAATATTATCAGGGAATTTTCAAATCATTTTATGATATAATTCAACCAATGCATTTTATAGGGAAATGACCACTGAATATTAAATTTTTAAATAAATATTATACTCTTGGATTATGTTTCCCTAATCCTAGATAATTTTTTTCATAATAATTTTTAGAACCCCGATTTGATTTTTCCCAACAAAAAGGGTTAAATCAATGATATATTTTTTATAAATTCTTTTTTTTAATTAAACCTCTTAGGCTGGCTATAACTTTAATCCTCTCAATAATAAATTAACTTATCCTAACCTCATATGCAATAGAAATAGAGAAATAACAATACATGAGTATTTACAAGTTTTAATCTTAAAATCCTACTTCTTATTATATTGTTTAGTACCCCCCCCCCCCCCCCCATTAAAGATTCTCTATTATATTCCCAAATAGTTACACTAGGGGTCTTCCTAAACCCATCAGCATAGAGTCCCACTATGTTCTTGTTCCTAGAGTGAAACTATAAAATATATATTCACACTACCCGCTACAAGAACTATTCAAAACCCATAAGAAAATCATTATTTGTGCTCTTAGTTTCTTTAGGGCACATGAGATGAATATTCCTCCTCAGTACTTATTAATCAACAGTTCATAACATGATAATTTTTCAAAAACTATATCAACTAATTAGATATAGTTTATTAGTCTTTATTACTCTACTTAAAATCTTTAATGGTATAAATATTCTCGTAATCCTTGAATATTTGGGTATAGTAAGTCTCATTCTCCTTGAATGGATCCTACCTTTAATCTAATTCATCTCTCTCTTCGATACTATAATGTATTAGGTTATCAATACCTTAATTATTTCACATGCATATTTTTATTTTTTATACACATTTATATTCAAAAATGATATCATGAATATTTTTTCCATATTTTAATTTTGGAAATTCCACTGTTTTTAGTAGAAATAATTATTAACCTTTAAATCAATCAACAAAAGACGTTATTTTATTCTCTCATTCAAACTTATTTTAATTTCAATCTACATACTCATTTAAATACCCTAATACATGGGATATTTTTGTCTTCAATACTTCACTAAATCCATTTATTTAAATTATATTTTAATTTAATCCATGTTTTCTTGAAAACATTCAGTGTTTCCTTGGGGAAGTCATCTAAGCACTCCATCTTGAATCATCTTGAACCCAAAAATCTTATGTGATGTTTGATCAATGAATAATATCTTGATAAAATCTTATTATTTGATCTGTCATTTTATCAGAATAAATTTTTTTATTATTTCTCATAATTATTATAATATTTCTAATTTATAGAGTTCTTTCAGAATATACTCTTTGAAGTATGATTTTATGATTTTTATTGGGTAGAATAAATTCTCAAATGATCATAGATTCAACTTATACCCTATGAAGATTGTAAACTATAGTTTTACCCAATGAGACTCTTGTACCTGATGATTTCTTCAACATAGAGTTTATATACCCTATGAATCTATCAACTCCTCTATTTTTCATAAAGGGTTTTACCCAATGAAGTTGGGTTGTTCCATACCAAGATATTGTATACCCTATGTAGGTACCTTACAAAGATTTAATATACTTTATGAATTCCATCATAGGTTTCATGGAATTATCAAATCATCAGTTTTTTGTCTCATCATATACCTTAGGAATTAAAAGTTCAATACCAAATAATAATTCCATTATACCCTATGAAGTGAATATGGTTTCTCTTGTTGCCCTTTTTCTCATCCAGTAATTCATTTCCAAACTACACTCATATGTTCTCAAGTAATTTAATCTTCCCATTGGATAATTTATCAACTTTCACAAAATCTATTTTAGATGGTGATTTTTTATCCAAAAATACATTCCTTGATTCCCTTAATGATCCGCACATAAATCAATATATTTTAGGGGTTCTCCTTGAACCTATCCAACCAGATGTTCCAAGTAGTAGTAGTTCAGCATCTTATTTTCCATTTAAGTTGGCCACAACTCATCATATCTTTTTATTCCCTCAACACATATTGAAATATTCTAAAATTAAAGAATCCTTATTTGTTGAAAACTAATAAAATCCACCCAATGGGTAATTCAATTTACCCCTTTGGATTTGTTTCCAATACTACTGAACACCTTTTATGTCAATGTGTCTACTTTTTCTTTCTTCCCCACTTTCACAAAAAATAAAAAGGTATATAGGGGATATTTATTATCATTTCATCATTATGATTCTTCAATATCAATCAAATAAGCTTATTATCATTCCTATTTAATTTCAAATTAAAGTTTTATCCACTTTTTTGAGGGAATAAGGGAACCACACATATCTTATCTATAATCCATAATTTTTCAACTCTAATTTTATGTGTTATTTCTTAATCTATACAACAATAGTTAATAAACATAGACATAAAATTTATCCATTGGATTTCCCTCATGTGATACCAATATAGATCATTTCAAAAATATCATCTTACTGGATGTTTTAAATAGTTTTTTCAAAAAAATAACATCAACCTTGCTTGTGGATGATCTAGTTTCTATATTCACATAGATTGTTATGTTTGGATAGATCCTCTTAAATTTTACCCCTGTTAAGGGATGAAATCATATTCTATCCTCCATGGTTTCTTCAGTAATCCATAATAGGAAACCTCTATTTGTTTTCAAATAGTGATGTCCTTATCCATATTCATTAATTACCCACATATTACCACAAAATAATAATTAATAATGAAATAATGATGGACCTCTTAATTACATAGTTGAAATAGAAATGCTAATGGTTTCTACTCAAACAAGAATTCTCATTCCTTCCAATATCAACATAGGAATATTTCTCTATATCTAATGCTATATTAGAGTATTAATAGATTTCATGCTCATTTTCTTCTCTTGATCTACTTCCTTATGTGGAGTACTTTTATTCACTTCATTCATCAAGTAAAATTCATTTCATGTTACTTGCATCATCTTTATCATTAATTCCGCTTGAACAATAAGGATTGTTATATTGTCCTTCATACCATTTCCATATTTTCCACATAATTTATACTAATTATATTGAATATTTAGGTCATCACTTATAGAAACCCTCTCATGATTATTAACCTATTTATGTCGAATCTCATTATTTCCTTTAGAACTAGCACTAATTTGTGAATTTGCTATTTTTTTTATCAGTTTTTAACTAATCTAGACAAACTATTAAGAATTATTTATTAAAATGAATTGTAATAACCCATATAATTGTATTTAAAATATATTTTATTCCTTATTAATATTCATGAATTACATTTTATAGATTTATCTTAATTAAAAGAATATTAATTAATTTTTCAATCAAAAAGGAAATAGTTTTATTCTTACTAAATTTGTCTACACGTATTATATGGTTTTATTTAAAATATTAATTTAAAAAATTTAGAATATTAATTTAAAATAAAAGGATATAATTTTTTATATCATTAAATAAAAATTATCTTGCTGTGAATTATAGGTGATTTTCGAAAAAAAACTGATTTCTTAGAGAATAATAGAAAATAACGATTTTTAAGAAAATGTTATTTTCTTTTCAAGTATTTAAAAAGTATAATTTTATTTTTTTTATTGGATTTAAAATTTCACAAGATATTTTTTATTAAACAATAATCCCATAAATTTCACTAGGATCATAATTGCACATGAGTTTTGTATAAAAACATTTTTATACTTAAAAAGGCATTTTTCTATAAAATTATTTTTTATCATGTTTTACAGGTTTGTTTTTATATTAATTTTTATCACTTACATAAATTTTATTGGATAAATATTAATTTATATTTAGAATCATAATTAACATATTTGGTAATGATTTTACTTTCATTTTCTGTCATTATGAATAATAACTTTGGTAAAAAAAATTAGTTACCATAGTAAGAGTTAAAATGAGTTAAAAGGGTTGAAACTAAAATTATAAGGGTTTAAATGACCTAAAAATATATATAAATACTATTTTATAGTAATATTTATATCCTATATCATCCCATATTTTTATATCAGTCGTTTTGGATCCATTTGGAATGAGTAAGATATTAATAAATTTTAATCTTCTGAAAATTTCTAAGTGTGTCCTCTCCCTTCCGTATAAACGACACCCCCTCAATTATTTTATTCACACATAAAGATCCTATTATATATACCAATAACTACTCATAAAACTTCTTAACATCACTAAACACATCCTATAGATCCTGGTTTGATCATAATATCATCCTAAGAAGTAATTAAGTATAAACCAAATGAGGTTGTCCAAATAAGAGGTACATTTCTCAACTTAGTGTCTTCATTTTATTTATTATTTTTCCTCCTTAAAAACTCTCTTAAAAATTTTCATATAATAATATAATTATATCTCATATAATTTTATTTTATTTTATTTTTATTTTATAACCCTTTCTCATCTACTAATCCATCTAACGAAAAATAGGATCATTGCGCATGCGTACGTGCAGACTACAACATCGCAAGATGATATATTTTATTTTTCATTATAAACTCATATGGATGGTTATAATAATGGTTATAAATGAAATAATATGACTTATATGATATAAATTTCATTATGTATTGGTAAATAAATATTCAACTTCTTTTTTTACCATCCAATGAAAAATAAAAATATCGCTTGTGTGTATGTACGGGCTACCACCTCACAAACTGATGTATTTTATATTTCATTGTTGACTCATAAGGATGATATATATAGGTGTATTTAAAGAAATAATATGATATTTATGATATAATTATAATTTTTAAATATAAAATAATATGTTCCCTCATTTTCACATGTTGGATGAATAATGGAAACATTACTCATGAGTGTTTACGGACTACCATCTATATGTTGTAACGTAATTAATTTTTAGGAAAATATTTCATGGTCATTTATAAAATTATAAATAATGTATAAAAATTATAATTATAACGTAATTAAAATTATGGAAATGATATAATCATGATCATCTTGACCATATCCATTCTACAAAATCAATTTCTGACTTACAAGCTGAATGTTCTCAAAATGTCCAACATGAACTTAATCGAATAAATAATTAATAATAACTTGGATATAAGTGAAATAAAAGGAATAATAAACTTGAAATGGTTATTTAGAAATAAAATAATTAAAATAATTTTTTTATTCATGAAGAAAAAATATGTACATGAAAATTCAGACTCGAGGTATGGGACACTACCGTAAAACCTCATTTTAAATGGATTAACAATATATTTTCTAAATATTTCTCCTCTATGTCCACATTAATAAAATACATTTAAATATTTATTTATATTGAAATAAATATATTATAAATGAAATTTTATTTCTATTTTTAATTTCATTCAAAAAAATCAAAATGAATCATTTTATGTATTTTAAACAGAAAGTTTTGATTTTATTTACAAAAGTAAAAAAGGATTATTCTATTTTCATGCATACAACATCATAGGTTAATCAAAACACCATAAATACTATTTTATTTTTGGATTAATTTATAATATTTCATTTTTTTCTTAAAATATAAACACTTTTTCCCTTCGTTCTGGATATTTTAATTTTGAAAATGGTGTTTTTAAATAAATTAGATATATAAATATTTTAAAATATTTTACTTATGGGTTTAAAATTATATTTTTTTGATTTTGAAAAAGGAAATTAAATATTTTATGTGTTTCATGTATTTTATGATACTTGGACGTTTTTTATTATTATATATGTTCATGATGTAGTTTTATAATGTATTAGGTAATTATTATGTTCTCTAGATAATTATATTAAAATTAACCTTGTATATTATTCCATTTATAAGGGTTCTTGGAAGGGTTATGTCTTGATGATATCCCAATAAACCCCCATTAATTATCTATAATTTATATTTTTTTTTTCATTGAAATATTTTTATTTCCTATGGAAAGCTAATAATATTTTGTTTAAAGGAATTATTTCCCCTTTCAAGGGTAAAAAAATAACGTTTTTAAGAAAATATTTTTCATGGGTTCTCATATATTCAAAGAGAATCTCAATATTATGATTTTAACTTTTTATTTTCTTATAAATTGTTTTATCAAATATATTTGGATAGTAAATTTGATTTTAGGTGTAAGTAAATGGTTATTTGAGCTCAAATTTTATTATATTAAAAGAAAACTCTCTTGTATGTTCTCATCTTTTTAAAATGTACTAAAGGGTTCCTATTATTATATTTTTATATACCATAGTGATATTTTTTTTCTCATCCCACAATTTTTAGTGTTTTAATGGGTTTTAAGATTTATTATAAATAATAATGAAGTTATGTTGAAAATTGAGAAGATTTTACATAAAAGGAAATTGTGTTTCATTTTAAAAGTTTTATATTGTGAAAAAAATGGATACTGAGTATAAGTGTCCACTTTATAATGTATGGGTTCATTATATAATATTTATTAAATAATTATATAAAACTATAATCCTAAAAAGGTTCTTATATATGAAATAAAGTTAATTCATATTTTAATACTCAATGTTATGTGATTTTTAAAGTCTGGTCCTTATATACATTACTTCTTTAGGTATTTCACATGTACTCTTAGTAACATCAACACATCATGACTTTTCGTTATTTTTATTCTGGATTTTAATCACTTTAACATAATATGTAACTTCTCTCAATATACTAGTCATTTATTATTTAGATTTATGACCTTTCTATTCACATATTTCTCATATTTCTTCTTATAATCCAAATATATTTTTGGGTTGGTAGATTTGATGTATTTATAGTCCCAATTTTATTTCTTTGTGAATTTTTTCTCAAATACCAGCCTTAATTCACCATTGGTTCATGCATCTTCCATAATAGCAACTTTCTATAATAATAAAAGAAGGATTTGTGTCCATACCTTCCACAAAATTAGAAAAACCATTAAACTTTGATCCTTCACATTGATAATAAATCTATTTAGAAAATTTGAGTTCATATATAACAACCCAAAATTTTATCAATGTAAATTACCTTATTATAATTATTTCATATAGTATAAATCATAAAAAATCACATATATAACACAACACATACATTAAAAACGAAGAACGGATGAAATAAGAGGTATTTCTAGAAGTTAAGGAACCTATAACGATGAAATTGTAACTTAACCATTAGAATATTAATATGAACCTTTGGAATAGTAATTTGACTAGTAGAATAGAAACCTCACTTATGAAATTATAAATAAAATTTAGGTATCTTATTGAAATATGATGTATTTATATCATGTAATAATTAAATAAATGTTTTAAAAATGATAAATTAAGTATTTGTATTTTTTGAAACATACATTTTTATTTATAATATTATAATTAATATAATTATTTAAAAAAAAATTATTTTCATAAAATAGATTCATAAATTAATATTTTTTCTTATGATCATAAGATAATTTTATGATACCCTTATTAATATTTCAAAGTTTTATAAAATCAGTTATAATTTTAAAATAAGTATTTTTCAAGTAATTGATGATTTTAATTAAAATTTATATTTATATTTTTTAGGAAATTATTTTCATAAAATTTAGTTAATTTTTTAATTCTACACATATATAAATGTTTAGAGTGAATATTTTTGATTTTTCTAAAATAGTTGAATTTTTGGTGAATAAGGAAATATGGTAATTTATGATATAAACTAAATACATGAATTATTGAGTCATGGATGATGTTTGGATGATGTAAGAAACATTTGTTAGAAATAATAGGAACAAATTAATTATTTAGTTACAATAATCCACACTATTCACATTATTTATCCGAAATAATAAACTAATGAATAAAATAATGAGAAAACACCCCCCCCCCTATAAATACCACACATCACCACCTCATCTCCTCACACCTTCCAAGATTTGTGACTTGTCCAAGTTCTTACCAATACTCTTCCCAAGTATCTACTGCATGTCCAAGATCCTTTGGTCTCCATAAAATACCAAACTCAAGTCCCTCAAGGAGGTCCTCAAGGAGAAGAGTTAAAGAGGTAAATACCTCTTTCTTTTCTTTGAATTTATTTATAATTTATTTTATTTTCTTATTCTATTCTCACTTAACCTTATCTAAGTGGAATTATAACACTATTATCTCACATATAATTAAATTTTGTGATGTTAGTGGAATAATCCATTTTTATTCCTTTCCCATTCCCTTTTCATACTAAAAATGAAAATATCATCTGTGATGTGTTAATTTATTGCATTTAAGGATGATGAGTTTTAAATTTCCATTATAAACATAAATAATGGTAATAAAACCATTTTCATGGTTAAACCAAATTATATAATATTTATTACATCCCATATAAATTTTTGGAACCATTATGTATACAATATATTAAATAATAGAACAAAACTAGTTCGTTGTGAGCAAAAACCGCCCAAAATAATCCAAACAATTATCACTAACATTTTTTCTAATGATTCATGATCACCCCAAAAAATGACATATATAAACATTTTAACTTCTGGATGATCATTAAAAAAAATCAATTCTGGATAATTATTCTCATTTTATATGAACCTCCATACTCTTATACATGTGAACCCACCATGAAACCTAAGAAAATGAACACTTTTGAATGATGGAATTGAACTCTATAACTCATCTAAAAATTATTAAATGAACATAATAAAATTATAATAATTAAAATAAATGTATAAATTTTCTAAATTAATTAATTAATCTATTTAATTTGATTATCCATTACATTAAGATCAAGTGCAAAACACTTTCAGACATAAGGTAAGGTATTCTTTCTAACCCTCTATTTTTCTTTCATGTTATGATGTCTCTCTCTTTACCCCAATGTAATTATTATTATTTTTCTATAAATAATCTGAATTATTTTTAAATTTTCCATACTCATGTATCCATATCATTTCATCCTTCTTTTATGGGGAAATAAATGTTTTAATAAGGAATTATTCCCAATAAGAAAGCCCATTGAAGGGGAACTTCCCAATTTCTTAACCATTATAAAATACCATCCATAACCTATTTAAAAACACCATTATTTTTATATTATCAATAATTTTATCATGAAAATATATTTGGTTCGTTTCAGGTTTTTATATAAAATATTATTCTTTTTTTCTAATTTAAATGATCTTTAATATTTTCCTTAAACCGAAATAAATGTTTTATTTCTAATGTTTCTTAATAACCCTTTTTATATGTTTTCACTTCAGTTTCACATCACATACGAAGATATATGCCTATTTTCCCATATGAATGTCCATGTATGATTTAAATCCATTATTTCATAGACACCATTATGATATACCCTCTTTTTATTCCTTTTGACATGATTATGATACCCAATTATTTACATGGGTAACCCTTATGTTTATGTTTGATTCCTTATGTATGATTTTTCATGTGGTACACATATTCATGACCACATTATGATGGGTATTCCCATATATTTCTCCAATTTATTGGGTAATGTTTTTTCTCATGAGATTTTATGTTCAATAGTCTAGGTGGTTAGCCTTGACTCATTCTCCATGTGCAACGATCTTGGTGGTTAGCCTTGAATCATGCTCCATATGCCGCGATATTAGTGTATAAACATGACTTGTGATCCTATATGTGCAATGATCCTTGAATTAGTCTTAAGTCATGTTTTATGATACTTCAATATTTCTATGATTCTATGATTATATGATCCATTATTCTATATGTTATGCTTCTATATGTGTATTCATGTTCTATGACTTTTTTATGTCATCATGTTATGCCTTATAACCCATGTGCTATGATTTATTCATATGTTTATTAATATACTGGGATTTTTATCTCATCCCTTTGTTCATATATTCTCTAGGTTACCCTATGAATATGTTAGAGCTTAATGGTAGTTAGGATATCATTATAGAGTTTAAATAAATTTTTTTTTCCTTTTGGTTTCATGTTTTTAGTTTTATATACCTATTCCTCCAAAGGCACTAAACTTTAGGATACTTGGTTTTTATTTAATGGTTAATTATTCTTAAAATCATGTAATAATGTGTATAAAAGGCTAGGACTATTATAGTTGGTATCAAATCACGGTATAGTGATTTTTGTAGATGAGTACTAGATCACTTTACCAAGAACCTGAAGTATAATTCTATCGCCATGGATATACAAGATTGAAACTTAGGGTATCAAAAGTTTGGATATACATTTATTTTAAAAGTGTATCCTTATATGTTCAATGTTTTCTTTTTATATTCTTATTACATAAGTATTCAATCTCTCATATTTTATTTTCTTTTTCATAGTTAAAATATGGAAGGAGGAAGATCATGAATAACTCTTCTCTCTCTTCCTGAAGAACTGCTCTGAAATATTATCCTGACTTGACTTAAAAATTTTTCCAATATCCAAGTTATATACTAAAAACTTTATGAGGTATCTAATACCTCTACCATCACCCGATTATTTAAAGTATCAAGTAACATATATTGTAGAATATTTCACTCTGAACTTTATTATCATGCTAAGCAAGTGAAGTTCCATTAGGTTATTTTAAAAATATTCTCTTTATTTTAAATACTAGAATCATTCGATGATTTTCTAGATGTTGTAGAAGAGGGAGACCTTCAAGAAGCTTATATGTATCAAATTATAAATTTTTGTCTTTGGGGAAATATCAAACATGAATTATCAAAATCCTATTTAAAAATATTTAAAGATTAGTCATTAATATTGTTTTATAAAAAACAAGTTCAAGAAGATGCTTCAAAATTAAATATTAGAGATATTTTTTATGATTCATTGATGCTTCTATTTATATAATCCAACAAGGCAGAGTTGTTTTTTGAAAAAGGAAGTAGTTGATTTTCAAAATATCATAAGGTACCATTATGATGCATGATCTATATCTCCTTGAATGAAATTCCAATAGAAACGAATGAAGACTACATTGAGGTAATAAAGGATAAGTAACCTCACCTATTTTCCCCATTGTTTGTGAAACGAAATTTCGAGGATGAAATTTCATAATTGGGGAAGAATGTAATGAACCTAAATTTTATTAATGTAAATTCCCTTCATATAATTATTTCATACATTATAAATCACATAAAATCACATATAAAACACAATAAAATCTTTATAAATGATGAATTAATGAAATAAGAGGTATTTCTAGAAGTTAAGGAACCTATACCGATGAAATGGAAACTTGACCTTTGGAATAGTAATATAAACCTTAGGAATAGTAATTTGAACAATAAAATAGTAACCTCAACTATGAAATTATAAATAAGTTTTTTGAATCTTATAAAAATATGACGTATTTAAATCATGGAATAAGTAAATAAATGTTTTAAAAAAGTTAAATTAATTATTGGTATTTCTTTGAAAAAAATATTTTTATTCACAATTTTATAATTAATATAATGATTTAAAATATAATATATTTTAATAAAATATATAAATAAATTAATATTTTTTTTCTTATTATTATAGTATAATTTTATGAGACCTTGATTAATTTTTCTATGTGTTATAAAATCGGTTATAATTTTAAAATTTTTATTTTTTGAGTAAATCATGATTTCAATTAAAAACTACATTTATCATATTTATAAAATTATTTTCATAAAATGGAGTTCATTTTTGATTTATATGAATCGAAAAATTGCTAGGGTAAATTTTTGGTATTTTTCTAAAATAGTTAAATTTATGGTGAATGGTGAAATACGGTAATTTGCGGTATAAGCTAAAAACATTAATTATTAAGTCATGGATGATTTTTAGATGATGTAAGAACCATTTCATCTAAATCCATTGAAATTTTTAATTTATTTATTCATATAAATTCACATTATTCAAACTATTAAGCTAAAATAATAAACTAATAAATAAAATAATGAGAAAACACCCATCTCCTCCCTTATAAATACCACCCCTCCCTACCTCTTCTCATCACACCTTCCAACATTTGAAAATTCTCCAGATTCTTCAAAATTATCCTTCCAATTATCTCCCCCTCATCCAGGATCCTTTTTCTCAATAAAATACCAAACTCAATTCCCTCAATGAGGTTCTCAAGGAGAAGAATCCAAGAGGTAAAAACCTCTTTCCTTTTCTTTTAATTTATTTCCAATTTCCTTTTTTTCATATTATATCCACACATAAATTTATCCATAAGGAATAATAACTCCATTATATCATATATAATTTAATTTTATTATCTTAATGTAATAATCTATCATCATTTCTTTCTCCTCCTCTTTTCGTTCTAAAAATGAAAACATCGTCTATAATGTGTTAATTTATTGCATTCGAGGACAACGAGTTTTCAATTTCAATTACTTCCTTCAATAATGTTCATAAAACCATTTTTATGGTTAAAAAAATATTATAATATATGTATTACAGGCTATAAAATTTTATGGAACCATTATTTATACATTATATTAAATAATAGAACAAATCTAGTTTGTTGTGAGCGAAACCCGCCGAAAATAATCCAAACGATTATCACTACTGTCTTATATAATAATTGATATTCACCCCAAATAAAAAAATGAATTATATAACAATTTTATATTAGATATTATCATTAATAAAATATAATTTCAATTCTGGATAATTATTATCAAGTTATATGAACCTCCATAGTCTTATATAAGTGAACCAAACATGAAAACCAAGAAAATGAACACTCCTGAACAATGGAATTGAACTCTATAACTCATCAAAAAATCCATAAATTAACTAAAAAAATTATTATAAATAAAATAAATGAATAAAATTTTATGAATTAATTTATTAATGGATTAAATTTTATTATCCAAGACATTAAGATTAAGTGGAGAACACTTTCAGACATAAGGTACGGGATTCTTTCTGAACCTCTATTTTTCCATCAAGATACACTTTCTCTATCTTTAACCCGATTTAATTCTTATATATTTTTATATAAATCATATAAATTCAGTATAAATGTTCCAAAATCGTGTATCCATATCATTTTATCGTTCTTTTATAGAAAAAAAATGTTTTAATAAGGGTTCTTTCTCAATTATTCTCGATTAGCAAGCCCGATGAAGGGAAACTTCCCAATGTATTACCAATTTTAAAATACCATCCATAATCTATTTTAAACAAACATTATTTTTATAAAATCACTCATTTTATCATGAAAATATATCTTGGTTAATTTCTAGTTTTTATGTAAAGTATTACACTTTTTTCCACTTTAAATTCTCTTTAATATTTTCCTTCAACCACTCTGAAATGTTTTATTTATAAAGTTTCTTAAACACTATTTTTACATGTTTTCACAGAAGTTTTACATAAATTATAATGATATAATTATATTTTTACTTATTAATTTATATGTATGATTTAACTTCATTTTTTCAAAGACACCATTATGATATACCCTTTTGTTATGCCTTTTGACATGATTATGATACTCGATTATTTCCATGGGTAACCCTTATGTTTATGTTTCATTTCTTATGTATGATTCATCATTTGTCACAAAATTCATGAAAATTCCATGATGGGTGTACCCATATAGAGCTCTAATTAATTGGGTAATGTTTAGTCACATGAGATGTCATGTACAATGGTCTATGTGGTTAGCCTTGACTCATGCTTAATGTGAAACGGTCTTGGTGTTTTACTCGACTCATGATCCATGTGAAAAAGGTCTTGGTGGTTAACCTTAATTCGTGCTCCTCCAGTTTTAGTGATCCTTGAATCGTGGTTAAGTCATGTATTATGTTTCTTCCACGTTTCCAAGATTTTGGGATTACATGATCCCAGGTTCTATATGTTATGCCTCCATATGTTTATTCATTTTCCATGACTTTTTATGTCATGTTGTTATTCCTTATAACCCATGTTCTATACTTTATTCCTATTTTTATTCTCTTACTAGGATTTTTATATCATACTATTGTTCATGTATTCTTTATGTTACCCTATGAAGAAGCTAGAGCTCAATTAGAGTTATGAGCTTATTACTGAGTAAAAATAAAAGTTACTTTCATTTTTGTTTCATGTTTTTAGTTTTAGGTACCAAATCCTATAAATACTAGGACTTTACAATATTTGGTTTTTATTTAATGGTTAATTATGCTTAAAATAATATAATAATATGTGTCAATGACTAGGTTTATTCTATTGTATTCTTTATTCAAACTAAGCCTACTTTTGTCTAAAGTGCAGTTATCTTTTTGAAATATTTATATCTATATTTGAAGTAAAATAGGTAATCTCAATTGTCTTCTTGATATAAAAAGGTTCATAATTTAGTTTAAAACTTTTACTACGAAATATTCCAGATTTACCTTTATACTAGTTTGAAAAAAAATCACCTACTAGTTGAAAACCTTCTTCTCACCATCTATCGAAGACCCTTCTTTAACCATAATAAATTTATTGAAGTATCCAATAATTTTTTTAACTCATTTTGATCTTCAAGACATATGGATTGTGTCCTATATATATCCTCCCATTTTTATATATAATATTTCCTCAAGATCTCCCATCATATTCTATTAATCAATTGCTCTCACTTTTCATTTCATAATGTCATTAATGTATGTCACTTATTTTTTAAACATAATCCTCCTTTTATTCAACCACTTTATTCTTTCCTTTTATTAGATTCCTCTTATCCCTCTTCAATTACATGTTCTACTGAAGAAAATACTCTAACTCATCCATTGGACTATATTCTAACACATTTCATTCACCTTTATTATCATCATTTCTTGAGGTATCAAAATATATTTCAACATGATCCATAAAATTTGTTTTATCCTATGACTGGATGCTAGATGACTCGGTTTGTTTCTTTTTTATTTTAAAAATCATTCCCATGATTCTAGAGTACTTATACTTGATCATTACCCATTTATTTTATTCATGTTTATTATCTTCTTCATCATATTCAGATTCTATAGTCTTCTTCTTTGGATAATTATTTTCCAAATTTCCAATTCAATTGAAATTATAAAACCTTAATGGTTAATTTCCATTTTCTTTCCTCTTACCTTGCTTAAACATATTAGAAAAAAAATAATTCTATTTAAATATTCATTTTATCTATCATTATAAAAATAACTTAATTATGTAACTTCTTTATCTCTAAGTTTACCCTTTCTCATGGCCTCAAAATCCATCTCATCTTCATCTGTATTTTTGAAAGATGAAGTCTTTCTCATTTCATAAGAAATGATAATATTTTTTATTTCATCCATATAAATGATTTATCTATATTATATTGATGGAATATTTAGATTAAACCTATCTATAAAGTTCCTTATCAACTTTTTAACAATAATATAATCACTAATATTCTCACCAAATCCTAGAATATTTCATACAATTTCCTTCAATCTATTGAAGTATTCATAAAAGGTTTCATATTTATCTATCAAAATATCATCAAATATTATTATACAAAGATAAAAAATTTATTCTATGAATTTTCCATTTCTATCATAAATGCACTTCAATTTTCCCCAAATTTTATTAGTATTTTGGAGTCCTGTGACTTTTGTGTAGAATTTGTTTGAAAGATACATTATAATAGAATTTTATTCTTTTCTATATAGTTCAATATTTTTTTTATTAGTAAAGGAAATTTGATCATTAACATTAAAAGTTGTAAATTCTATTAATGAATCATCTCTTACCTCCAGTTCAAGTGATAGAAGGTAAGGAAACATCCTATTCCTCCAACTATGATAATTATGGATACCAAATTTAAGGACACACCTTCTATTTACAAAATTTAGATGATCCATAATAAAAAACTCATTGAATCTTTTAAATGGAACTTTATTATATTTGATATCACTTGTACATCCAAGTTTAATTTAGGTATCATTGAGAGGGGGTGAATTAGTGGTATATTTTTTAAAATTATTCTTTTTAATTTAACCTCTTAGATTGGGTAAATCCTTGATCCTCCCTATCTTGAATTAAATCAACCTCACATTTTAAGAAAAATAAATAGATAAATCATATTACATATGGTTTTATAATGATTGGTCTAAAAATTATACTCTTTATTTTTATTAGTTATTCCCACCAATCATATATTCTCCACTATATATAAAAGTGGTTATACAAAGGATCTCCTTGAATGCATCAACATATAGCCCCAATATGATCCCATTTATAGAGTTCTGCTAGAAAATTCATCTTTACACTACCCCTATTCAAATCCAATAAGAAATAACTTGTTTGTGCTCTTGGTTTCTTCAGAACCCCCTGAGTTGGATCTTCCTTCTCAAGCATTATTGATCAATTGTTCAGTGCATGATACTCCTTAAATAAATACAGTAGGTGATAAGATGTAGTATATTTTCCTTTATCACTATTATTTGGATATTAAATGATCTTAATTGTTTTATAATTCTTGAATAATTATGTAATAAAGACTCTTTCTTCTTGAATGGATCCCAACTTCGATCTCCTTCTTCTCTCCAAATATTGTAGTGTATCAGGTTCTCTTATTCTCAATTCTTTCACATACATCATCTTCATTTTTTTCACATTTATATTCATATAATAATATCTTGTATATTTTTTTCCTAATGTAATTATGTAAACTTCATGATTTTTTGTAGTAATTATTATCATCTTTTAAATTGGTAAACAAACATGGTCTTATTCACTTATTAAAAATATTTTTAATATCAATTAGTAACCTTATTAAAATCCCATAAGAATCTCAAAATTTCACAAAATATGCATATTTAAATTCTATTGGAATTTAATCCACATGTGTATGAACTATGAGGTGTTTACATGTGTAACACATCTCATCATCCCATCTCAAATCAACATGAACTATAAAATCTTTTGTGATGTTTGATCAGTGGAGAATATCTTGGTAACATCATTTGATTTGATTCACTATTTTACTATAATATTTTATTTTTTATTTTTTATATTTATTATCATATTTACAATTTATATATTTCTTCAAGTATGTACCCTATGAATTCTGATTTCAATATTTTCTTAGGGTAGAATGAATTATAAAAAATTTTATATATTTAATTTTTACCACATAAAGATTGTACCCTTTTTAGATACACTAAAAATCTCTTTTACCCTACAATAAATTCAATGTAGGTTTGAGGTACCTTGTGAAGATCTCAATACCTCACGTTTTCCAAAATTTTTGTACCCAATGAAGATCCTATGTACTATACAAAGGTTACCTTTTAATATTTAATTTTCCCTATAAAGTCAATCATAGGGTTCATGACTTTGAAAAAATTTTAGTTTTTCTATGCAGCATATACCTTATGATGTATAAGGGTTATACCCTATGATTATTCAATTGTGCCCTATAATTTTTGTATGGTTTTTCCCTTATAAATTTTTCTCATCTAGTAAATTATTATAAAATTCATTGAAATGTTCTCAAAACCTCAAATCTCCCCCATTGGATATATTTTTAACATTCAAAAAAACTATTACAGATGGTGATTTTTCATCCAGAAACACATGTACTTGATTCCCTTAAAGATAATAACATCAATCATCACATTTATGAAAAAATCTTTGAACCTATCCAGCTAGATATTCCATGTAACGGATAATTAATGTCCCTTTTCCATTTTTGATGGAAGAACCTAATTATCTCTTCTTAATGTCTCAACACATACTGAAAACTTATCAATATCAAGGTAGTATTCATTATTGATAACAAATATAATTCATCAAATGGATACTTAACAATGAATTACCAATTAAAGTTTGGATGTGGAGGATAACTACAACCTGGAAAAGATACGAGCATAGAAAATGATCCTCATAAACTTCTAAAGACCAAAAATGGGGATGGTCTAGAACCCGTTATGCACACATGACCAGGATGTTCCTTCCCAAGGACCTACCCAACAGGATCACGCTGGGAGACCGAGTATGAGTGTGCAAGGTTGACATCTCCAACTCTCTTATTTTTACCAAGAAATAAAATAACATTTAAATTAAAATTAATAAAAATTAAAAAAAATACCTTAATGTCTTTGGTAAAATCATTCACATAACAACTATTGGATTTTGTATGAACATCTAACCAAAATTTTATCTGACCAACTTGTCTCCCTAGATCCTTTATTAATATGAAAAAGAGAAAAAATGTTTTAATATAAAATACATATAGTATTTAATATATAAATGTTTTAATTAATGGAAATATTATCATGGTAAACCTTTTTTCTTAAAACACTATTAAAACTAGATGTACGATTGATGATTTCTTTCTGTGTTCTTGATGTATTTTTCCTAGAAACTTCCTATAATAAATAATAGGTAATTTAAAAATGGTTTCATACTTATTTACAAAATTATATTAATATAATAATATATTATTCAATACCATATACTTCTCGTGGTGATAAATATTAATAAAAACCTTATACTTCTCCCTAGGTATGCCTCTAGTTACTTTATCGTACATCTACTGAATAGTTAACGATGTATCATTTAACTCATACCATAAACTCCATTTAAAAGTATTCCATTTATTGTCTAAATTTTTTAACATACATGTATTTTTTATGGAATTAGGCACAATACAATAGAATAACTTCTAAAAAAATATTCAACATGTTAGAATTTTATTACATAATAAAATTTAATTTAATTATTGATAATTAATGTATTGAAATTAACGTAATATTTGAATCAAATAAACCATAATTCTAAGATAAATTCATATATCACAAATTTGAATAAGTAATGAGAGGTTTCATTGGATTAAAATTCAACCAGTCAAAGATCTAATTTATTATTCCCTCATCATTCTCTATCAGAACCCCAAAACTATCAAATGGTACCAATATATACATACCATTAGTATTCAACACTTTTAAACTGTTAATGTTTGTCTATATAACATTATAGCCTCTATCTATTTTGTAAAAATTCATTAATATACAAAAAAATGTTTTAAAAAATTAAAATTCATATATATAATCATGATTATCCGATATCCTCATAATGTAACTGGAGTGAGCAATTTCTCCCCCGATTCATGTACATTGCTTGCAGAACCTGATGATTTATCATCACACTCAAATGGGGTTTATGTATTTATAGAAAGTGTTCTAGATAGTGTTAGTGGGGACATATGGTATTTTAAATGTTGTTAAAATGGATCCATTGGGAATTATAGATACATTATAAAAGGTGTCAACTAGAAAAGTCTGTGATGTATGGACAGTGGGGGACTATCTGTCATCAATTTATTTTTATTATTGAAAGTTTTTTCCCTCAAAATTACTATCATTTAAATAAGTAAATATAATTTAAAAAATATATTTTAAAACAAGTATAACATTTAATTTTTTAAAATTAAACACTTAATTCATAAGAATAAATTTAACATGGTAATAGATGCAGAATACAGAATATAAATAAATTAATACATAGTTAATTTATAAGTTAATGGATGAGTACATAAAAATCATTTTTTCCCTTAATGGTCAAATCATTATCATGATCCATAATTAATTTTTCTAACCATCATTCAATGAATGATTAATATTCACAATATCATCTTGAAAAAGCAATTTAATGTCTTTATATTGATAAGAATTAATGTCACAAGTTAGTTCTTCCATTGAATCAATTATATCATACAAGTATCTTTGTTTCATGTTCCCAAATACACTTTACCATTTATCCACTACATATTTTTAATAATATAACATTTTTATTATGATATAAAGATATATGGATTCTATTCTTCACATTCACCAATATCTATCAAGTGATAATATTTCATAGAATTAAATTGTAAGGAATCTATTTTTACACCCCTAATAATATTAATACACTTCCATTTGAATAAATTAACTAAAAATAATTTTCATAGATTAATTTCATAATATTTTTCAACTTTCCATAATATCCCAATCTATAGAGGGAAACTATGCCATTATTCTATATATTTAAAACATCTTTTTGATTAACTATATGAAACATAAAACTATTCAAATTATAAACATTGAATTTCATATCCTTATTTAGAGGAATTTTATCTAAAAACTACAAATCCTATGAAACTTTAGATAAAATATAAATATTAATGATCTATAATAACTAAAATAAATTATTGTCTTTAAAATATATATATATCAACGTATTATAGATAATGTTTAGTGTTTATTATCTTACACATTGTTGAAACCATTATATTAGATCATTATTAACAGATTTTGTTATATCATTATCATTCCATGTTCTAATTATCAAACATATCTTTGTTTGAATTGTCATTTCTTTGATGAATGGATCTAAAATTTCACTAAATAGTAGCACAAATCTATATGTATATAGTAATTATTATTATATAAATATAATATTTTAGGTCCTCTAAATTAGTTATCCAATAGTTGGAAATATTTTTTATTTATTATCAGGTTTAGATTTAGTCAACATATCATCAACACAAACAACATGATTGAATATTTTATCAATATCATCCAACAATATATAACAAAAGTTGATACACTCCATCACAAGGTAAAATTAAGAAATAGTTCCTTCTAGTTAGGATTTATTTTCCACGTATGATTTCAAATGACATAGGTTTCCATATAAAATAAATCCAAAATAATAAATATATAATTAATGAATTAGAAATCATTTTTTAATTAAAAAAATAAAAATGATGTACCTTTAAATTGGATACATCCATCAATAATTTACAAGACCTTATAATTTAGTTTCCTTAACTAAATTGATTATCAAATGCATCATGATAGTAAAAAATGTTAAAGATCATATTTCTTTGATAAGATGTCCTTAAAAATATTTTATAATTATTTACAAGCTCAATAAATCATACATTTATCTTATAAAGTTATTTTAAGAATGTAAATAACTATATTAAAATTGTATTTACATTTTTAGGTAACAATTTATGAAATGAAAAAGGTATTAAATAATATTTAAAAAATTATGAATCATGGTTTTCTAATTTATATAACATAAGAGGCTTTAAGATAAAACATCTTCAAAATATTACTTGAATATCTATCAGGAACTTTCATAAGTTTTAATATTTGAAGAAATGTATATTTAAATATATTCTTAATTGAAAAAAATGGTACAACATAATTTTCACTTTCATTTGAACAGTGATCATACTTTATATTCATTTCATTTAACTCCTTTTGAGTATTAATATGGTCCTTATATTTCTCATTATCATTAAGTAATGTGAAAATAATGTCTTCCAAAACATTCTTCTCAATATGCATGAAATCAAGATCATGACATAGAAAATTAAATTCCCAATTTTGAATTTTGAAAAATATTTTTTTCCTTCTATTTTTTTGTTCCAGATTCAACTAATGATGTAATTAAAACTCATTTACTAGTATCATTAAAATGATAGGTATTACCAAATTTTCCTTTAATATTTACTAGTTATGATAATATTTTTGAACCTATGAGTAACTTTCAGGAACCAATATGGATCAACTTGACACACCAGTTGAGTTGGCCTATGAAAAGGTCTGAGGCACATTCCTGATTGCCTCAAGCTAGAAAAAAGTGCTAGATAATTATAAATAACTTAGTGGGAATGATTTTACCCTTTAAATATCAATAAATGAGAAGTATATTTATCACTAGAATCATGCATGACTCATTCATAAATTATACTTCCATGCAAACCAAATAAATAGTTTAAAATATAAAACAATCCATACAAGTAATATCCAAAATTAAAATCAAATCCACATCTATATAACATAAATAAGATTCAATGGACCAAGAAAAAATACCAAGGTATAAACTAGTACAAAATATTTGATACATATATGGTAAAATAAAAAAAATAAACCCCAAACACCAAACCAGTAATTTTTTGTGACCCGTGGTCACCATCCAACCACATCTCTAACCTCACACCATAAGATATTAGTCAAATAAATTCTAAAAATGCGGTTATATAAAAGAATGAACTATAATAAAACCTAAAATAAATATAAACATGAGCACCAATCCCAACAGGTATCAAACATAGTATTCTTTTCACACCAAATATATACTAAAATCTAGGTGTATTACATTCTCCCCTCATTAAAAAAATTACTTCATCATAATTTTAATTATTGTTTTCTAAACTAGATATATTATTATATATTAATAAAATTGGATGTATATTTTGTCATGAACATTAATTACTTGGTTATAAATATGAAACTTGTAATTCAAGTACCCCTATAAGACTCATACTTGAAAATGAGTTTATAAAAATGTAACTTGGTAGTCAAGTGACACTTTACACATAATACTTGGTGGATTTATATATAATTTTCTTGTGTTTGAGAAATTCATTTACCTTTGGGATAGATTATATAATAAAATTAAATTACCTGATTCCTTCACATTTCATAAGCATGATTTCATCCTTTGATGAGAATTATTATGGTCATGATGAATTTTTCATGCCAGAATCACAAAAATAAAATTTTCATCAACTATAAGATCCATAAAATGATAAAATATTATTCCTCTGATCTAAAACCATAGTGTTTAGAACAAGATAAAATAATAATCAAATATCAATATAAAACTCATTAAATATTCTTGATTAAATTTGAACCCAAAAGTCATAAAGGTTTTATCACTTTTTCTTTATTTTATTTAAATAAAACTTTATCACTTATACAGTCACATACCCAAATATGTATATTCCCTAATCCCATATTTCAAAAAATAATGTTTCCCAAATTACTTTAATTACTGTCATATAAACTATAACAAAATTCAATAAACTTAACCAAGTATCACCTTGTTATATCACACAATAACATTAAATGTCATCAATATCTTCTTCCAAGAATATCACATTATCATAAAAACCAATTTTTAGGGTGATCAATACTATTCAAAATATATTTCCAAATTTTAAATTTTCTAAATTTTCCATACAACTACATATTCTTAGAACAATTCTTGGTTGTTTTCTCTTAATCCTAATTCCAAACTACCATTAATAAATACTACTACATCATTATCATAAATTATATAAATTAATATTAGTTACCCTAAATTAAAATCTTTAAAGTCTAAAATAATATATGAGTGATATTCTTTGATTTACTTTTATCTTAAAAATATCAATAGATAATCCATTCATAGAGAAAAATTTTCCAATAAAAGAAAATTCATGAAATCAATATTCATACTTCATAAATTTTTCATATAACTTCGTTTCCTCTAAAATTTACATGAATGATTCCCAATTGATTCTCATACACTCCATAATAGTTTGAGTATCTAAATATATCGTCAATAAATACCAAAACATAATTATCAACGTATTACTTAAGGTTTGGGGAATTGGTTTTCATAATTCCAAATATTATTGATGTTAAATCATTGTACATTGATGGATTGTTTCATTCCATTTAAATTATGATCAGGATGGATTTTTTCTCCAAACTTGTAGAAAACTCTCATTCCCATTAAGAATTTACCTAAATGCTTGTTCCCACATTATTAACATGTAGGGTGTTACGTATTTTTCCTTCTACGATATTTATCACTTTAATCTTCATGAAACTCCACTTCTATCTTATTTTTAGGGAATTTAGTTATGTTCATATTGATTATCATAACTCAAGATAACTGGTTCACAATAATTATAATATCCTTAACTCCAAATTACCTCATATTTGGTTACTCCATATAGGAATGTATATTAATTATAACCTAAGTTAGTTTACCTAATATGTATATGATCTGATCAAATTATTCACATATTGTATTGGTATTAGTAGTAGGGTAATTCATATATTGAACGTGGGTATTGATTCACTTCCTTACTCTACGTGCCTTCTCTAAATAGTTGTACACATTATGTTTGCTCAAAATCATCATGAATATTGATACATGGAACAGAAAACCATAGGAATGTAAAAGTACCTAAATATTATAACAGATTATAATGATCATTTTAGATATGTTATATTAAAATTTACTAAAGTTTTATTGATACCAACTGGAATATCCCTGACTCTTGTAACCCTGATTTTGTGCCTACTTTATTATTTTACAACAGGATATATGGGATCGCACACAGAAATATCAATAAGTTTAGAAATATTCAAAATATATATATATATACACATGAATTCATATTACAATGGATATTAAAAAACTAGAATAAGAAACATTCTTCCATCAAAGAAAATATGTAAAATATCCCTGGGGAAAGGAAATAAAATAAAGGGTGATATCAAATTTTTATTAAGAGTTACGTAGACAGGTTGATATCAAGAGTAAACAAGGAATAATATTTATGGTAAAGGGGATAATCAAAACACATTCCATTCAATGAACAACTTGGTTTAAATGTATATCTATGGATAATATCAACATAGAAATCACATCAATAATGAAAAATGGATTATAAATAAATGAAATGCATAATTTTGGATATTCCTCATCTTTCCATCAAGGAATAAACTAAAATATCATGATTTTTACCATTAATGCCTCAGAAAAGTCATATTTGATATTGTCAAGTATTCTCAACTAAGACATCTTACATAAATTGGTAAGGTGTACACCAAATACCCAACTATTATGACATGACCTTATATCCTCATCCTATATAACAATCCAACTTGTTTTGTATCAAGAGACTTGTAGAATCATTGAGGGGGGATCTCTAATTGATCCCCACCCATCACTTTCATGTCCTATGAATTCCTCATATATTTAATGATCAATACAATTCATTCTCAAAATGACTTATAAATCAACATTTATCCATATTGAATCAATAAAAAGGAATATGTTTCAGTCAATGAAATAACTTTCTTAACAAATTTACTTCAACTAATAACATATATATATATGGTATATAGTTGAGAAGACATTAAATTGGTATTAATAATGTTGTATAAATACATGATACCAAAAATATGTATATTTAGGTGAAAATAATGTATGATGAAATGATTGATAGTGTCACGACCCGTCCTCGGGGCCCGTGCCGTGACTACCCCAAGCCTGCCTTCCATAGGCCAGGGGCTAGCGACTAGCACCAAGGTGTAATTCTCGGTAAAAAGGGAAGACATTTCCTTTGTAAAGTAAACAGACACCATAGAGAAAGCAAGCAGTAGAATTAAACACTAAGTAAAAACTGAGTACAACAGTAAGTGTGGAAAAGTAAGTGGGCCAGTATACAAACCCAAACTGAAAGTAAAGTACAACTAGAATGGGAAAACAACAACTGTAAAGTAAATTTGCAGCGTCGAGCCATCCACTGGAAGTCTCAGCTGAAGGGTGGGTACAGATAGCCTCCACTGCTCCTCGGGTCCAGCAGACTGCTCCGAGTATGTCCCGCCCAGTGGTCCACCTCCAGGTACTGTCCTGCTGTGCAAGCCTCAACCACGATCAGCATTGTCCGTCATCTACAACCAACACAATGTGGTGCGGGCATAGCCCGTGCAGGGGTGAGTATAAGCTACTCAGTAGGGACCCCGAGACCCCCGAAGGTCTCCCAGAATCCACAAATGATAATCCATAAAGGAAAGATGCAATCACGAAGTAACATCCGACATTGCTTAGGTATATGCCCATACATATACCTAAGTCATCAATTCCAGTACGCTCCAACCTCCGAGCCCAAGTACCACCCAGTCCACACGGTAAAACACAACCCAATCCACAAAGGAAAGAAAAACGTAATCCACACAGGATAGCATAACACAATCTACGAAGGAAAGAAAAATAGGATTCAGCTCACACAGGTATACTTCTTTGTATGATGATAGAGATTATCAGATGTAGCCACTGATTCATCTAAGTCGTCGGACCCACAAAGGATCGATAGGTACTAACCCCCGTAATGACCCAAAAAGTATCGATAGGAAACTAACCCCCGCAAAGACCCACACAGGATCGATAGATAATTAACCCCCGTAAAGACCCACACAGGATCGGACCCACACAGGATTTGTAGGCGCTGGCTCACACAGAACCGCTGAGTGCTGACCCACACAGGATCGGACCCACACAGGATCGGTAGCACTGATCCACATAGGATCGCTGAGTGATATATTCATCGTTGTCGAATCCACTGAGGATCTCTGTACAGTCATCGTCGTTGCCACAGTCGCAAACGCAGCCAGCTCTAGGGTTCCCGCACATAGCAGGCTCGTTCGGGAGGGTCCGCTCCATGAGCCGAGAGGCTGATACATCAACTGACACAAATTCCGGAGTTGATGTATCCAAAAGTTCCGTATCTTCAACAGGAACTCAGCGTCATAGACGGCGCGTCAATCGGACGCCCAGTCTGGAAGTTATTGGCTTTTTTGTCCCAAGGGCCCGGCTGGTTTTTAAGTCAAAACAACCTGACCGTACTCCACCTGCATCCAAACCTCAGTCGGAGTAATCCAAAAGATCCATCTCACTATGAGGAATCCAACAAAGTCGACGGCACGTCAATCGGACGTCCGGAGCTCAAGTTATGAGTGTTTCCGCTCCAAGGGCCCGGTTGGTTTCATGTACAAACCAACTCGGCCGAACCCAAAGTATTCTGAAACCTTAAGTGCGATATACCAAAACGACCGTCTCGATCCAAGGATCGGATCGCAACTGACGGTGCATCGATCGTAGGCTCGTAGCTCATGTTATGGGAGACCGACTGGAAGAGGTTTGGTATTGAGGGGTTCGGGCCCGGTCCGACCCTGCCCGATACCCCCAGGGTCGGCCCGAACCGGGTCGACCCGAACCGAGTCTGGGTCCAGCCTGGTTGGGCGTGGCCCGACCCGGCGGGCGCGGCCTGGCCCGGCCAGCGCAGCCCAGCCCGGCCTGGGCGCGGCGCGGCCTGGTCGCGGCGCGCTGGGTGCACTGGCCAGGAGCTCGGCCAAACGGCCGAGCCGTTTGAGGTGGGGGGGGGGGGAACCTGCCCCCCTATCTTTTGAAACCACGCCTGCCCCCTGTCTTTCGTAACCCCCGAATTCTCCCCTATCCGGTCGGCCCGCCCTGGTAGGCCTGTTGTTGCCGCCACGGGACCGGCCAGGCCGGTCCCCCTTGCTCTGACGCCGGCGGCCCAGAACCGGTCGCCGGACTCTCAGCTCCACCGCGGCCCGGAACCGACCGCGACCTTGGTTCGTCCGGCGCGGCGCGACGGCGTCGTGCCCCTCCGCCGCGGCCCCGCTCCGTCCGCGGTGTCTTTGGGTTTTTCTGGCACGACACGACGGCGCCACGGCTTGGTTCATCTTTCAAATTCAGAGTGCGACGGCACCGCGCATCTTTGTCGCTCGTCCTCGCGTGGTGAGTCGGCACCGCGTCACATCCCTTCGAACAGCAACCAAAAATAATAAAAACGGAGGAGGGTCAGTCGTGTTTGTGCAGTCCATCCCCCTCCCGTCAAATTATATCATGTGGTTCCAAAGAACGAGGATAGATGACAAAGAAAACAATAGAAGTAATCACGAAATAAAAACGCATAAAACCCCTACCTCGTCGAACAAGTTGGGTGAGGATTCGTCGCGGAGATAACCTTCATGGAGGGAGACGTCGCTGAAGGAGACGTCACAGAAGGAGACGTCGACCTCCAAGGAATCCGGTGTTTTTCGCGTTTTTCGTGTTCTTTGATGAATAAGATGAAGATATTCATGCCTCCCTTAGCTTTTCTCCCAAATCTCCCAAGCAACAAGCCTCCAACCCAAAATAAAATAAGTACCTCACTTATTTTGTTAACACAACTTAAGTTTGAAATTCAAAAGTTGAATTTAAACCACACAATTAATTAACTCATTTTGTCAAATTAAATGAAGGGTTATGGAAGGTTAGGGAAGGTAAAGGGGTAGGGTTCGTGTGGGCCCCACCACCCTCATAACCTCCAAATGGAAGTCGGGTGGTTTCCCCCAACTTCCACCCAAAGATTTAAACCACTTAGAGTAAAATAAAATTGATGCTTAATTTTATTTTACCTTCCTCAAAAATTTAACAAATTTTCTCGTGTAAATGCAACTCCGGAAAAGGTCTTCCTAAGCAAATACAGGTGCTGCAATTCCATCGGAGCTCTCGGAATTCGATTCCAAGCACCAGTTCAAGAGTTAGAAATTCATGCTCGTTCGTTCACTGAACGTACCTGAGCTAAACTTCGGATAGAAATTCCGGGCACACCGGGCCTCGGAATCAATTGCCATCAGAAACTGCATTCTGGTAAAATCCCAAAGAAAATTAAGAGAAAAATTTCCTTGAATTTTATGGGTCTTTACATTACTCCCACCTCAGGGCTTTACATCCCTGTAAAGATACATCTAAAACTAGGGAAACAAAAGTGGGTACTGAGCACGCATCTGAGCCTCCCGCTCCCAAGTGCTCTCCTGGAGATTCTCGTGCTACCATCTGATGCGAACTAGAGGAATCGACCGTCCACATAGTACCCGCTCCTGTCGATCCTCGGTCTCCACTAGGACCTCCGTAAAATTCGTCCCATCATCAATGTCCATCTCCCCATGGTCAATGATATGTGTTGGGTCGTGCACGTATATCCTCAGCTGAGATACGTGGAAGACGTCGTGCACCCGGTGCAACTGAGGTGGTAGAGCCAGGCAATAATCCACTTCACCAATCCTGCTGAGGACCTAGAACGGTCCAATGAAGCATGGAGACAACTTGCCACCTCGGCCAAATCTCTGTAATCCATGTCGAGGTGAGACCCGCAAGAAGATGTGGTCGCCATCCTCGAACTCCAGTGGCCTCCGCCTCCTATCAGCATAAGAATTCTTCAGGCTCTGAGATTTCCTCATCCACTCCTGGATGACCTGGACCTTCTCTGTCGTGGCCTGGACCATCTCCGGTCCCACAAGTGTTGACTCCCCAGGGTTTTTCCATCACAACGTTGATCTGCAAGGTCGGTCGTACAACGCCTTGTATGGTGCCATCCCGATGGTGGAGTGGTAGCTGTTGTTGTACACGAACTCCACCAAGGGTAGGTGGTCCTCCCAGCTGCGACCAAAGTCGAGGAAACATGCGCGGAGCATGTCCTCGAGAGTCTGAATGGTCCTCTCCATCTGACCATCCCTCTGAGGGTGAAAGGCGGTGCTCAAATGTAGCTGCGTCCTAAACGCCTCCTACAACCCCTTCCAAAGCCGGGAAGTAAAGCGAGCATATCGATCGGATACGATAGATGATGGAACACCATAGATCCGCACAGTCTCCTGAATGTAGAGATGTCCCAAGATCTCCACTGTGCCCTGCTCTTTGATGGGTAAGATGTGAGCCGACTTGGTGAGTCGGTCGACAATCACCCAAATAGAGTTGTGACCTCTGGAAGTGCATGGAAGTCCAGTCACGAAGTCCATAGATATGTTGTCCCACACCCACTCCAGGACCTCCAAGGGTTGTACCAAGCCTACTGGGACTTGATGCTCTGCCTTCACCTACTGGCAGGTGAGACATCGAGAAACGAACTCCGCCACAACATTCTTTATGCCCGGCCACTAGTGCTGTCGTCTAAGATCCTGGAACATCTTCGCCACTCCAGGATGTACTGCCAAAGGGTAAGTGTGAAACTCTCTCAGCACCTCCTCCCGTAAAGCAACTGGTACCAAGGTACGTCCTATGAATAGGAGGTCGTTCTCACCTCCTAAGGAGAAACCATCAGGTGTCTGTCCTGAGGTTATCTGTGCACGTCGCGTCTCATAGTCGGTGTCCACACACTGTACCTCTCTGACCCGCTGTAGTAGTGGAGGAGTGACTATGATTGACTGAAGGAAAGCTACTCCATCTCTATCCACAAAGGATATCCGCAAAACGGCTAGCTTCTCTGTCGCCTCCCCATGTAGCTGAATGCCCGTCCTCCTGCTGAGAGCATCGGCTACCACGTTCCCCTTCCCAGTAGTATAGACTATTTCAAAGTCATAGTCCTGGAGGAACTCAAGCCATCTCCGTTGTCTCAGATTCAGGTCCTTATGAGAGAAGATGTACCTGAGACTCTGATGGTCAGAATAAACTCTAAGCGCTCGCCCATCAGATAGTGTCGCCAAATCATCCGAGCGAATACCACTGCTGCTAACTCCAGGTCATGGGTAGCATCATTCTGCTCATGCGACCTCAACTAACGTGATCCATAGGAGATCACTGCCCACTCTTACATCAATACACATCCGATTCTGGTCCCTAATGCATCGCAGTAGACTACGTACCCTACTCCCTCCTCCGGAAACCTCAAGATAGGTGTGCTGGTCAATTTCTGTCTCAGCTACTAGAAGCTCTGCTGACAAATGTCTGACCACACAAAGGGTTTCCCCTTCTTCGTCAAAGCTGAGAGTGGTGCCGCAACTCTGGAGAAGTCTAGAACAAATCTCCGATAGTATCCAGCTTGACCCAAGAAGCTCCGCACCTCAGTCACACTCCTGGGTGGCTCCCAAGCTAGAACTGCCTCGATCTTCACAGGATCCACCACATCTCCCACCTCAGAGATGACGTGCCCCAAGAAGTGGACCTTGTGTATCTATAACTGCCACTTCGAGAGCTTACCATAAAGCTGGTTCTCTCGGAGTATGTCTAGTACAACCCGCAAGTGGTAGGCATGCTCCTCCTCAGTGGTTGAGTAAATCAAAATGCCGTCGATGAAGACCACTACAAATCGATCGAAGTATGGCTGAAAGATCCTATTCATAAGGGCCATGAACACTGCTAGAGAATTGGTTACGCCGAATGGCATAACCAAGAACTCATAGTGGCCATACTGACACCTGAAGGTCGTCTTCTGCCCGTCCTCGTCCCGAACTCTGAGCTGATGATAGCCTGACCTGAGATCTATCTTTGAGTACCACCGTGCTCTTTTGAGCTGATCGAAGAGGTCATCAATCCTCGGTAGCAGATACTTGTTTCTTACTGTCACCTGGTTCAGGCGGCGATAGTTGACACAAAGTCGCAAGCTCCCGTCTGCCTTCTTGGCGAACAAAATCGGGGAAGCGAAGGGTGAAATACTGGGTCAGGTGAATCCCTTGCCCTGCAAGTCCTCGAACTGTACCCGTTTCTCTCGAAGCTCAGCGGGGGCCATCTGATACACTAGAGTTGATATCAGGGTGGTCCCGGGGTATAGGTCAATATAAAAGTCGACCTCTCTGTGAGGAGGTAGCCCTGGGACGTCGTTCGGGAAAACGTCCGCATACTGATCCACCACTGCAGGAAAACCAGGACTCTGCACGTCAACTGCTCCTAGGATGAGGCTATCCAACTGATGAGTGATGGGATGTCCTCTCATCTGCGAGAGTCCATCCAGTGCTGCAAAGGCTACCTTATCGCCGGTCAAGGTGAACCTGCTCCCATTGGTGTGTACACATCGCACCTTGCGCCTAATACAGTCGATCTGAGCATGGACTATAGATAACCAATCCATGGCCAAGATGACGTCGTAAGGCCTCGACGTCGCTACAAGAAGATCCCAGCCGAAGCTCTCGCCTCCTAGAGAAAGCTCACACTGCCGGCACCAGTGCGTAATCGTCGAGTCTGCTCTCGTAGGAGTCTATAGCTGTATGGATCGATCCAACGGCTCTATCGAAATCTCCGAGCTCCGAACAAGGGCAGCGGCTATGAATGAATGACTCGCTCCTCTGTCTATAAGAACTGCAGCAAGGGTGGAATAGACCCAGATAGTACCTCGAATCATCTAGGGCGCACCGTGGTCGTAGGCCTCCACTGCCTGGAGTTGTGCCTGTCTCTGCCCGCCAGCTCCCTGTGGTCAGGGTGGACCTCCTGGTGGTGGTGGGGGTAGGGCCTCAAAGCGTCGCCCACCAACTACTGCTCGGCCAGCTCTTCTGCCTCGTCTGCCTGCTCCCTATGGACTGCCATGGTTGACCCTCTACCTCTGCCTGGGTGGTCCCTCAACCGTCTGATGCTCCTCGGCACGGCGGGTCGGGCAGTCACGAGCCATGTGGCCCTGCCCGCCGCATGCGTAGCACTGTCTGCCTCTCGAAAGACTGGCTCCACGCTGAGTGCCCCGCACTGCTGAGCCAGTGTCTTGAGGTCCTCTGCCTGAGGATCTGGTCTGCCTGGACCCATGAGTCATCCGTCGACTACCTGTTGTAGAAGACTCTGCTACATGCCGCCCTGCGGTGGGTCTCGCCGTTGGTGTAGACTCAGCAAGAAAGCTCACGATCAAAAGGGCTCGCTCTAGTACTCCTGCCTGAGTCAGAATGCTGAGGGAGATCAGTGATGCCCTGATCTCCTCCCTCAATCCCTACTCAAAGGTCCGGGCCTGGAAGAATGGGTCCCGTACCATGTCTATCGAGTAGCGCGAGAGATCGGTAAATCTCGCCGAGTACTGGGCGACCCTCAAGCTGCCCTGCCGTAGCTATAGAAGCTCCTGGATGCGTACCACAAAGAGGGTGGCTGGGACGAACTTCGAGCGGAAGAGGCTCTCAAAGTCCATCTAGAGGAGATATGCCTCGTCATGTACCTGGAGCATCATGGTCCACCATCTGCCTGCTGCCGCGTGTAGTAGGCTCGCTGCGAGGATCACCATGAGGTCTATTGGTGTCCTCACTAACCTGAAAACCCATACCACTGCCTACAGCCAGTCCTCGACTACCTGGGGGTCCATCTCCCTACGGAACCTGGGTGGTCGCTAGCGCTGAAACTCATGCAGTGCACTAAGGTGACGTGCATCGTCAGTGGCTGGGGCTGGTAGCATCGGTGGCTCGGCGGGTATAGGTAACATCGGTGCCTCTGCTGTCAAAGGGCCATGTACCGAGGCCTCGTTGCTCGGTGGGCTGTCATCACACACAACTCTCAGAACCCTAGCTGGCTGCCGTCGTGGGTCCATCCTGAAAAGAAACAGTTGTGCCATGGTCAAACAGTATATCTGGTGAGCTGACATAAAGTAATCACAAAGAAAACCTGAAACCCACATGCAATCAATGTTTTCGTACATTAAGTTGGAAATCAGAAGTCAGGGTCCTGGTGTACGGATACGTCGGCCGTCGCACCAACACTGGACTCCCTGGACTGATAACCACACCCAATACTCCTAACACTATTGCTTCACATAGAAAAAGATTAGAGTCCTGAGTTCTGCGGTAGAACCAAACTCCTCCGATACCAATTTGTCACGACCCATCCCCAGGGCCCGTGCCGTGACTACCCCAAGCCCGCCTTCCATAGTCCAGGGGCTGGCGACTAGCACCAAGGCATAATTCCCGGTAAAAAGGGAAGGTATTTCCTTTGTAAAGTAAACAAACACCACAGAGCAAGAAAGCAGTAGAAGTAAACACTAAGTAAAAACTGAGTACAACAGTAAGTGCGGAAAAGTAAGTGGGCCAGTATACAAACCCAAACTGAAATTAAAGTACAACTAGAAAGGGAAAACAACAACTGTAAAGTAGAGTCGCAGCATCGAGCCGTCCACTGGAAGTCCCACCTGAAGGGTGGGTACAGATAGCCTCCACTGCTCCTCGGGTCCAGCCGACCGCTCTGAGTATGTCCCGCCCAGCGGTCAACCTCCAGGTACCGTCCTGCTCCGCAAGCCTCAACCACGATCAGCGATGTTCGTCGTCTGCAACCAACACAATGTGGTGTGGGCATAGCCCGTGCAGGGGTGAGTATAATCTACTTAGTAGGGACCCCGAGACCCCTAAAGGTCTCCCAGAATCCACAAAAGACAATCCACAAAGTAAAGATGCAATCACGAAGTAACATCCGACACTGCTTAGGTATATGCCCATACATATACCTAAGTCGTCAATTCCAGTACGCTCCAACCTATGATCCCAAGTACAACCCATTCCACATGGGAAAACACAACCCAATCCACATAGGAATGCAAAACGTATTCCACACAGGATAGCACGACACAATCCACAATGGAAAGAAAACAGGATTCAGCTCACACAGGTATACTTCTTCGTATGACGATAGAGATGATCAGATGTAGCCACTGATTCATCTAAACTGTAGGACCCACAAAGTATCGATATGTACTAACCCCCGCAATGAACCACAAAGGATCGATAGGTAACTAACCCCTCAAAGACGCACACAGTATTGATAGTTAACTAACCCCCGCAAAGACCCACACAGGATCGGACCCACACAGGATTTGTAGGCGCTGGCTCACACAGAACCGCTGAGCGATGACCCACACAGGATCGGACCCACACAGGATCAGTAGCACTGATCCACATAGGATCGCTGAGTGCTGTAGTCATCGCCGTCGAATCCACTGAGGATCTCTGTACAATCATCGTCGTCGTCACAGTGGCAAAAGCAGCCAGCTCTAGGGTTCCCACACACAGCAAGCTTGTTCGGGAGGGTCCGCACCACGAGCTGACAGGCTGATACATCAACTGACACAATGTCTGGAGTTGATGTATCCAAAAGATACGTATCGTCAATAGGAACTCAGTGTCATAGACGGCGCGTCAATCGGACGCCCGGTCTGGAAGTTATTGGATTTTTCGTCCCAGGGGCCCGATTGGTTTTTAAGTCAAAACCTACCCAACTGTACTCCACCTACGTCCAAACCTCGGGCAGAGTAAGGCAGAAGATCTGTCTCACTAAGAGGAATCCAACAAAGTCGATGGCACATCAATCAGACATTCGGAGCTCAAGTTATGAGTGTTTCCGCTCCGAGGGCCCGGTTGATTTCGTGTACGAACCAACTCGGCCGAACACAAAGTATTCTTAAACCTTGAGTGCGATATACTGAAAGGACCGTCTCAATCCAAGGATCGCATCACAACTGACGGTGCATCTATCGGAGGCCCGTAGTTCATGTTATGGGCGACCGACCGGAAGAGGTTCGGTATTGAGGGGTTCGGGCTCGGTCCGACCCGGCCCGATACCCCCAGGGTCGGCCCGAACCGGGTCCGGGTCCGGCCTGCTTGGGCACGGCCCGGCCCAATCTGCGCGGCCGGACCCGGCCTGGGCACGACCCGGCCCGGCCTGGGCGCGGCCTGGCCTGGGCGCGGCATGTTGGGTGCGCTGGCCAGGAGCTCGGCCAAACAGCAGAGCTGTTTGAGGGGGGGGGCACCTGCCCCCGTGTCTTTTGAAACCGCGGCCCCCATTATGGGGGCCGCTTGAGCTGGCCAATAGAGGTTTGTAACCCCCGACTTCTCCCCTGTCCGGCTGGCCTGCCCTGGCTGACCGGCTGTTGCCTCCACGGGACCGGCAAGGCCGGTCCCCCTTGCTCCGATGCCGGTGGCCCGGAACCGGTCGCCGGTCTCTCAGCTTCACCGCGGCCCAGAACCGGTCGCGGCCTTGGTTCGTCTGGCGCGGCGTGACGGCGCCGCGCCCCTCCGCCGCGGCCCCGCTCCGGCCGCGGTGTCTTCGGGTTTTTCTGGCGCGGCGCGACGGCGCCGCGACTTGGTTCATCTTTCAAATGTGCGGTGCGACGGCGCCGTGCATCTTTGTCGCTCGTCCCTGCGCGGTGCAACGGCACCACGTCACTTCCCTTCAAACCTCAAACACAACTAATAAAAAGGGAGGAGGGTCGGCCGTGTTTGTGCGGTCCGGCCCCCTCCCGTTAAATGATATAAAGTGGTTCCAAAGAACGAGGATAGATGACGAAGAAAACAATATAAGTAATCACGAAATAAAAACGCATAAAACCCCTACCTCGTTGAACAAGTTGGGTGAGGATTCCTCACGGAGATAACCGTGACGGAGGGAGACGTCGCGGAAGGAGACGTCGACCTCCGCGGAATCTGGCGTTCATCGCGTTCTTCGCGTTCTTCGTGTTCTTCGATAAAGAAGATGAAGATATTCAAGCCTCCCTTAGCTTTTCTCCCAAAGCTCCCATGCAACAAGCCTCCAACCCAAAATAAAATAAGTACCTCACTTATTTTATTAACACAACTTAAGTTTGAAATTCAAAATTTGAATTTAAACCACATAATTAATTAACTCAAGTTTTCAAATTAAATGAAGGTTTATGGAAGGTTAGGGAAGGTGAAGGGGTAGGGTTCGTGTGGGCCCCACCAACCTCATAACCTCCAAATGGAAGTTGGGTAGTTTTCCCCAACTTCCACCCAAAGCTTTAAACCACTTAGAGTAAAATAAAATTGATTCTTAAATTTATTTTACCTTCCACAAAAATTTAACAACTTTTCTCGTGTAAACGCAACTCCAGAAAAGGTGTTCCTCAGCAAATACCAGCATTGCGATTCCATCGGTGCCCTCGAAATTCGATTTCGAGCACCGGTTCAAGAGTTTGAAATTCCTGCTCATTCGTTCACTGAACGTACCCGAGCTAATCTTCGGATAGAAATTCCGGGCACACCGGGCCTCGGAATCAAGTGCCGTCAGAAACTGCGTTCTTGTCAAGTCCCGAAGAAAATTACGAAAAAACTTTCCTTGAATTTTACGGGTCTTTACAGATAGTGATAATTAATGTGATCATGAGAAAGTTAATGAACATAAAAAATATAAATAAATAAATGATGAAGTAAGGTTATCAATTCATTAGAAATAAATATTTTTATTACAACCAAGCCTTCTAGAAATAAAATTTAAAATATAAGAACAAAATTAAAAATAAATTCCTTGTAACTTTTTATAAGAATGAAGTTATAAATAATTTTAAAAACTATTTTCATTCCTTAAAGAAAATAATACACTTTATATTGATAACATATTAAAAATCAAAGAATACTAAGATAATGATTTTATTTGATAATAATCATGGAAAATTATATAGAAAATTAATATTAAAGAACAATTATGATGGTTGGAAATTTAATTAGTTCTGTAAATGATAAAATAAATATTCCTTTCACGCTTTTAATAAATAGTCCAAAAGTACCACATTTAAAAAACAAAAATCAGATTCCTTTTAAAATTTTGAAAAGTAAAATATGATTGAAAATTTCTTTAAATAATAATTTGATCATATAAAATCATATTCTAGTAAACATTTTAAATATCATGGATATGGAAGAAAAATCTCATCGACCAAAGAGAAAATAAGTTTGAATTTTAGTAAAAATATTATCTTGATATTTTTAAGTACAAAATAAAGGGAAAATGATGAAAATATGAAAACCCCATAATAAAATAGAATATATTAAAATATATGGGGTTTAAGGGGAATATATCATAAAATTATTTCAATAAAAATGTAACACCCCAAGATTTCATAGTATGATATCTCAGTAAAGTAATTTAATAGCTTGCGCTGCACGCAACAACGAGTTCGAGCGCACCACAACTTACCAAAATAGTCGTTCAAAAAGCAGTTATGAATAGTATTAACTGAATTTTTAATATTATGTACTCTATATAATTTTAACATCCATATTATGTGTTTATTAGAAATAATATAAGAACAAATTCATTTTTTAGATAAAAGAAGTAATTTCAAAAAAGGAAATTTTACCACCTTTAAATGGAGAACCATTTTTAAAACAAATATTTAACACTTTTATATATTCAATTTAATGAAATTAAATTCTTCTTTAGAAGAGGGAAATATTAATTTAGTTTGGATAAATTTTTGGTACTTTTCTGATAACTTTCATATTTTGACGAATAGTGAAAAATACTATGTTTTAATTAAAAACAACTTTTTTAATCGAAAAAATTTATAGTGTTAAATTATGAATTTGAAAGTTTTGGAAGTATAATTATATTATATTTTTATCATTTAATACAATGTAGGTCCTTATAAATAATTTCACATTTAAATTTTACATAAACACATGTCAATGTTTTAATAGTTTTTACTTTTTAAAAAATCGCTTTGTGGTTTTGAAAATTGGAATTAATTTTAAATTAATAAATTAAACTTATAGGTTTTGAATTTGGTAAAATATAATTCATTTTTGAATTTGTAATATCAAAATTAGCTTTGGGTGAATTTTTTGTATTTTTATGAAAACGTTCAATTTTTTATGAATAGTGAAAAACACTGAATTATTGGTTAAAACTGAATTTTTATTTAAATAATTATTTGTTTTATTTAAATTTATTTTAGGTCCAAATATATAAAAAATACCTATATAAGTTCAATTTAATTTATTGGAGCAATTTTATAATAAGTTTGGATGTATAAAAAATTTATTGAACTTTTACCGTCTTTTACCCACCTCCTATGAGCATTTAAAAATTTGCATAGAAATTAATTTTACTACTTCTGTGAGTTGAATTTCAAAAATCTGAGACACAAAATTAATATTGGTAAGTAAAATGTGGTTCAATAAGATAAAAATATTTGTTGGTGAATAGTTACATTTAAATTTTATTTACCACAGTTAAAAGTAAATATGGTAATTAAGGTTAAAAATGGTATCATAATTACCCTAAAACATGTCCTAATTATATTGGATAAGTATAATTTGACCAAAAAAACCTTTGGAATAAAATATTACCCCATTTGGTCCACTTGGATAAGATTAGAACATTTATTATTATTTTATTTATAGAAGAGTTAAAAGAGTTAAATTCAATGTTTAATAACTAAAACATTTTTATTATAAAGTTATACATAAGATAAATTCGACTATAAATATTCATTAGAAATATAACAAAATTTACTAAATAAAGGTATTTTATTTATAATTTTTATATATTAAATAGTTTAATTTATTTATGAAACAATGATGATGTAGTAATTACTTTATTAATGAACGATTAAAATAATTGATATTATAAATATCCTAATAAATGTAAATTGAGACTTATGATGAATTAAACTAATTTTATAGGTCAATATGACATGTTAGGGTTGGTTTAATAAATTTTATTCAAAGTGATGAAGTTTTTATAGCTTTCAAAAATATCAAATACTAAATAGTGTCAAAGTTAATATAATTGTGTTTTTAAAACAAATATTATATTATTAATTGATATAATAATCATAAAAATATAATGTTCATCCAAAGGACTTAGATAAAGTTATATATATTAATAATGAACCACATAGGGTTCAATTGTCTTATTATAGTAAGTTTATTAACCATATAATATAAAAATACAATGTGACAAGGTAAATGTCAAACTATTTAACTAAGAGTTAAATCTAAAAGATAAGGTTAATATGATGACCTAAACCTATATAAACCCTATTGTTTGAGAGGGTTTCAAACCATCCCCACCATATCATTTAAATAATTTATTTTTGATCTATTAGAAATAGAAAATTATTTTATTATAAAACAATATTTCAAGCTTTTCCTAAAGTGACCATCACCTCTCTTATAAAAAAGAACTTCACTTTTTCTTAATTTCACACATACAAAGCTTTTTAACTCATCCAAAACCTGACCAAATATCCTCCCAAATATCCTCCATTCATCCTAGATTCCTTACTTTGGTCTGAAAGTCAACCTAAGGAGCCATTTTGATCAAATCAGAAGGAAGAACCCGAAGAAGAGGTAAATATTTCATCACCTCTTTCAAGTTATTTTCTTCTTCTACTTCCTCTTTCTTTGTTGTTTCCATTCTAAAATAATAACTCCAGTATCTTATTATAATTTTATGTTATTATAAAAATGGTAAAACCATATTCATTATTCTACCCATCCTATAAATGACAAAGTCACCATACGTGCGTACATACGGATTATCATCTCCATGTCGTGGTGTAGTTTATTATTCAAACACTTCATTATTTGGATGGGTATAATAATGATTATAACTGATGTAAATAATAAATATAACATTTTAATGATTCTGTATATATGATATACCATCCAATTACATATGATTTTTCCATCAATATAATGATATTGTCGCTCGTGCATACGTACGGATTACCGTCTCCACGACACGATGAGATTCATTTCCACGTTCACCATTTAATGATGATTATAAAATATATATCATTAATAAGTATATAATATATGACATAATAATTCTACTCGATATATGTATATATATTTGTGTGTGTGTGTGTACTTATATATATCTTATTCACTTAGTTCTGTTCAATACGATATGAAAACGGAAACAGCGTTTATGCGTACGTACGGCCTGCCGTCTCCAAAAACGGTGTTTTCAATTTAATATATATGTCTATTATACATATTTATATTAAAAATATATATGATATATAAATAATTTTTTATATTCTGTAAGTATTTAAATCATGATCTATGTGATACAATCAACAATAACAAGTTAAAACACGTACGATAAAGAAAGTGATTATTACCTGAAATGTTAATTTAAAATGGAAATTTTTTTTAAATTGGTAGTGTAAAGTCATAAATGAATCATGTATGATATCATAAATATTAATATCATTCTGGTATAATTTAATGACATACTATAGTCTTTATATATGAGGTTAAACGTACCCTCAACTAAAGGAACGTGCAAGGTAAGGGTTAATTTCACAATCTCTTTATTATCCGAGGCTGTTTTTATGTAAATATCTACAAGGAAATATTTATTATCCATTTCCATGTTTCATAAAATATTTTTCAAAGGGATTATTTTTAAGGGACTTTTTTACTAAAACGTCATTTTAAATGTTTTAAATATTTATTCTTCTAAATCATTCTCGTTAATTTCCATGTTTTCAAAATGTTTTTTAAGGTTTTATTTGTGTAGACATGAATGCTTTTAAAATGTTAATTCCTTTCAAAAGTTTCAAAGTGGTCTGGGACACTTTTATTCAAAAATTTCATTAAATGTATTCCTTTCTAAATTGTGTGACTTTTAAATGTTTTCATGAAAAAGAGATATTTCTCTCAAAGATTTTTGCAAATAATCTTCATTAATGTCAACACCCTTTGATGGATTTTAAGCTTATTTGAAGTTAATTTATTATGATACAAAAATTACATGTTGTATTGATGTTTTTGTGATATGTTTGACTATGGATGTGTTATTTTTACACCATTCATGGTTTATGGATAAAGTATTGACATTTTGTATGATATTTTAAATATGAATGTTTATGTTATGTTTAATCATTTTTATATGAGGAATGCATTGGACTTAGTAAGTGATTGGTGGAGCCCGCTATTACTCCTCGATGCATCGGTAGGTATCAAGAGACAAAATAGTGTCTTGGAATAAGGCCTTGACAAAATCTTATTTGTATTCTTGGCACAAGGCCTTGACTATGTGGTTATGAAGTTTGGCATTATGCATTCCATAATTATGAAAGTGGCTATTGATATTGAATTTTATTATTCTACTAGTATAATATCCATGTGAAAAATTAAATGGAATTATTTTATTGTATCTTTTCCATATTATGATGAAATTTATGTTTAAAATGATTTTTTTAGTCTTACACATTGCCTTAAATGTTTATGCTTATTTAGGAAAGTTTCCACTATACAGTTATCTTTACTGAGCATCTGAGCTCACCCCTTTCTATGTTTTAACTTTCCTAGGATTCCAAGAAGTGTATTATGATTGATAAGTAGAGTTAATCTAGGGGATTAATGGAATTATGAAAGGATCATTTATGTTGTGTTTTATTTTATAATGTGTAATGTAACTTTCATGTATGTAATATATTTTACAAGACTGCTAAACTGATTGATCTTTCGGGACTTGATTCCATGTAATCATTCCAATGTTATGTAATAATGCACAGACTCTGGGTAACTGGGGTCAGGGCGTCATAGTTAGTATCAAAGGAATTTTAGCAACAACCTTGGAAGTGGATTTAGAAAAACTCTGATTAGAGAACATTAATCTAAGATATAATTAGAGGATTAGTATATAATAACTTTATAGAATTTTGTTAATGTATAGATTTTGTGTATTTTCCAAGCAATACATCTCTGTCTGGGTATGAGCAGGTAGAGGAAACTCTGGAACAGATGTTCCTAGGAGTGAAAACTCCTACAGGGAGTTTCGAGCTTGACCAAGGGTATCATAGTACATGACAATGGGCCTTGATACACTCTTAGTTACAACACTCATAGGGGATATGCTGAGAATAATTCACATTTTCATTACAAGACATTATGAAGGATTTAGGAGTAAATACTTCCTCAAAGAAAAAATTTTATGATTATAGATTATATGCATAATCATTTCAATTTACATTTGGTATTTTACATGTTTGTAATTATGCATTGTGATTCATAAACTAACCTAGTGTATGACATTGTTTAAAAATGTCACCTAGTAGAATGAATCAGAATTCCAGCAATACGCATGATAGAAAGATTAAGAAGGATCATATATTTCATGGTATTAATTCAAAATTTTAAAAGGGAAATACTCTTCCACGTATTCTCATAATATGAAGAAATAAAATCATGTGTTAATAAGATAAGTAAATAATTCTATGAGTCTTATGGATTTGAAGAGAAGAAAGAGAAGAAAAGGATAGAAGAGAGAAAGATGGATAAAGGGAAGAGGGGAAAGAAGGATTTTCCCATATTGATAATTGTGGAAAGAATATCCTTGGTAAATGCTTAAAGGGAATGGGAGTTTGTTATAAGTTTGGAGAAAAAGGACACCAAGTATGTGATATCAAGGGTAAGAAAAAGGTTTCAAATGTACAATGCTTAATCTGCAAAGAGTTGGGACACTACGTGATGCAATGTCCAAATCATCATAGTATACCCCAAATACTACTATTGGATAATAATAAAGTTATGATACTACCAAAGAAGAAGAGGAATGATTAGATTTCTTATGTTGTTATTAAAGTATTGTGTCATTTGAGTATTGTATTAATGATATTCATGTTATAAAAATTATAGAGTATAAAAGGATTGTACTGCAGTACTATTTCATTAAGGACTTGAGATTATGTAGAACCAAGAAAAGTGACTCAATATCAGGTTAATATTTTTGGAAAATATATGGTTGAGAGAAAGATAAAGAATAATATGCTTCTGATACTGAGGTTGTGATTTTGGAATAATATGTGATTGATTTGGATAAATTATATTGGATATTCTTGACTACCTTGAAACAGATTAATGATTTGTATATTCCATCATTGTTGGAGTTTAAAACATTTATGAATAGAAGAAGTATATCTAGTAATCTATAATAAATAAGGGAGAATTATAACGACCCATACTTTAAATACATTTTTAATACTTCAAAATTGAATTACACTTATTACAACATATAACAAGACCATGAAAGGACCGTATAGGTATAGTGTCTTTAGAAATTGGGAAACATAAACAACTGGTTCATAAAGTATCTACATTGTCTCCCATTTATTTCATCATATCTAGAGTCCCTTTTGGGATATCCTACTTAATAACCTTCTTCTTAACCTGAGGAATGAAAACATACAAAAGGGTGAGGTCAAATGGTCAGTAAGGGTAAACAAGAAAAAAAATCAAACACATCATATTCATAAGAACATAACATTTTGGAAATCTTAACTTGAAAAAGAAATCATAATTTCATGACATGGGATAAATCATAGTATTGAAATGTAATCCCAATAATCATAACATAAAACATCGAACTTTGTGGCATACACACATAATCATAGAGAATCATTTCTTATTAGTCAAGACTCATTGCCAAGACTCTCTTAGCGGACAAAGTCCATTTCTGAACCGAGTTCACTCCTCGTTTTAGTCCTGTTTCACTGAACCGGTTTAACCTTCCATTCTAGCCATGTCTATCTCATGAGATATAAATCTTTACCCAATTCATTGTATGGAGATATAGTTCCCACCCATCTCATAATGATACCATTCTTATGTGTGCCACAAAATTATAAACCATACATCATAGCATAACCCATGTAATAAAAATTTGATTCTTAAACATCACGTCATCATAACATAATCCATAAAAGAAAAAAGGACATCATAAAAATAATTCCATAATAACATAATCAAATAAATGTAAAAATAGTGATATAAACAGAACCCTGTATTATCTTAGATGGAAAATAATTTTGATAAAACACTTGAACTCCATTCTTGAGGAAAATATCCTTTCTACTCCAAAAAAAAATTTCATTTCTTAACATTTCATACAATTTTAAACTAAAAGAAGTTGATTAAAAATAAACTTGAAAACTTTTAATGGAAGATTCATGTAAATAATGTTCTAAAATTCCATTCAGGCCGTATAAGTTAAAAAAACATTCTTCTCGTACTTTGGCCGAAAAGGTCAAAAACTACCTCGTACGAAAAATGACAAAAGATTCATTTCATATCTTTTACTAAAAACTCATCTAAGGGTAAAATTGGACTTAAACAATTGTATAAGGATATAAATATTACATATTGAGGAAACATGGATGTGGATGACAAATATTCCCCAGTAAATTCTGAAGTATAAACAATCTCGGATAAAAATTGAGATTGTGAGATTTTCCCTTACATTAGGTCTGATTTGCTTCGTAAGTGTCTGAACCTCCTGTATAATCATTTAAATAATGTTATTGACTTATTGCAGAATTATACTTATTTTTACGATATCATATATGGTCATATTATTAGCTTCTTATTAGTAATATTTCATTGCTACTTGTTATTCGAGTGTTTATTACTTTTGGTTCTTATGCGTGTTTTGTTGAATAGATTATTATTATTCTTTTTAGGTTATAGATACCTAATTTCCAGAATGGTATTAGTGTAATATATATCATATTAATTCATTCAATTGATTCAATTCATTTATATAATCATTATGCAATGAATATCATGTATAACGAGTCGCATCACATCGTGGAGACGGGATTCCGTATGTACGCACAAGCGATGATATCGTTCCCATGGTCGTGGAATTTCATTGGAGTATATTTATACTATTTCAGAATCAATATCACTTTACAATAATCATATATAGTTATTATTTACACCATTATACCCATCCAAGTAAGGTGGTGGTGGAAAATAGATTACACCACGGCGTGGAGACGGTATTCCGTACGTACGCACGCGCGGTGATTTCATTTTCCGTAGGATGGATAGATGGTGAAATAGGGTTTTTTCATACTTATAATAACATATCAGTATATTAGTGATACTGATGTTATTAATTCATAATGAAACAACTAAAGAAGAATAAGTGTAAGAATAAATAAAGTTGAAAGAATCGGTAACGGACATTACCTCTTCTTTGAAGCGCCTCTTTGAGACCTCCTTTTAGGGCAATAAAATTTGTCTTTGAAGAATACCAGGACCTCTATAATGTTTCTAGGGAAGTGGAGACGATAATTTGGTAGGGTTTGGCTGAGATTGAAGGCTCAAACTGGTGTGAGGAAGAGAGGGAGGATGTGCCCTTTTATAAGGGAGGAGAGGGGCACCTTAGGAAAAACTAAAAATATTATTTTATTATAAAGTTATATTCAGTTTTTAATAGCTCCAAATTGATTTATTTAGAAGATAAGGTGGGTATGGGCTTAAATACTCTCATAAAATAGAATTTAGAAAAGTTTAGGTATCTATTTTAACCTTATCATTTATATTTAACTTTAAGTTAAATAATTTTACTTTTACCGTGTCTTCTTGTTTTCTTACACTATAAGGTTAATAAACGTACTATAACAAGCGAAAAGAACCTCAAGTTGTTTATTATTAATATATATAACCTTATATAAGTAATTTTTTCTAACCTTATAGTTTTAGGAATAAAATAACAATTACTAATATAATATTTGTTTTAAAAACTATTTTATGTCAATTTTGACACTATTTGGTAATTGATTTTTTTGAAACTTATAACAGAAATATTAGTTCGAAAAAAGTTAATTAAATAAATACTAACATGTCATATTAACCTATAAAATTACTTTAATTCATAAAAAGTCTCAAATTACATTTATTTGGGTATTTATAACATCAATTATGTCAATATTTTATTAATAAGATAATTACTGCATCATCATTGTGTCATAAATAAATTAACTTATTTAATGTCTAAAAATTAAAAATAAAATCTCATTATGTATGAAATATTTTTATATTACTAATGAATATTTATAGTCGAATTTATCTTATGTATAACCATATATTAAAAATGACTTATTTATTAAAATTTGATAATAACTATTTCAACCCTTCTTTAAATAAATAAATAATAAATGTCCTAATCTAATCCATGTGGGCCTAAATGGTCATATTTTATTACTAAGGTTGTTTTTGGTCGAATTACACTTATCCAATAGATTTATAACATGTGTTAGGGTAATAATTACATCATTTTTACCCTTAATTACCCTATTTACTTTTAATCGTGGAAAAAAAAAGTAAAAAGTTATTATTCACCAAAAATTATTTTCATCTCATTGAACCACATTTTACTCCTTGATATTAACAGTGTCTCTCAGATTTTCTAAATTCCACTCACAGAAGCGGTAAAATTAAGTTTTATGTGAATTTGGAAATTCTCCTAGGAGGTGGGTAAAAGACGGTGAAAAGTGCAATAAAATATTAATATATCTAAAATTATTATAAAATGACTCCAATGAATTGCATTGAACTTATATAGGTATTATGTATCAATTTTGACCTAAAATAAATTTAAATAAAATAAATAATTATTTAAATAAAAATTCGGTTTTTAAATAGTAACCGAGTGTTTTTACTATTCATCAAAAATGGAAAGTTTTCAGAAAAATACGTAAATTTCACCCTAGGCTAATTTTGATATTCCAAATCCAAAAATGAAGTTCGTTTTGAAAAATAAAAATTAAAAAATTTTAAAAAGTGGTTATTACTATTCATAACGGCTAGTTTTAATAATATTTTAATAGCATATCGTTGTTTAGTGAAACTCGGTATTGCGTACAATGCAAGCTATCGAGGAAGGCCGCAATTGCGTGTAAAGTAAGTCAACATAGTGTTGTGTGTAGTGAAAGATTCCTATGATGATGTATATAACATAAAAACAAAATATTTCTCATAAAATTCTCGGGTGTTACATTCTACCCCCCTTAAAATGAATTTTGTCCTCGGAATTCGTCACTTTGTAACAAACAGATGAGGATACCTCTCCCTCATCATATCCTCAAGCTCCCATGTAGCTTCTTCTAATTATTGGTTCCTCCATAAAACTTTCACCAAGTGAGTGGTCTTGTTCTGTAAGAATTTTTCACTACGATCCAGAATCTCTATCGGTTATTCTTCATAAGAAAGATCTTGCTCCAGCGGTACAACTTCTGAGTTGAGTACATGTGAAGGATCAGGTATGTACTTTCTTAGGAGAGATACATGGAACACATCATGAACTTGAGAGATATTTGGTGGAAGAACCAATCGGTAATCTACCATCCCAAAACGATCCAGTATTTCGAAAGGACTGATATACCTAGGGCTCAGCTTTCCCCTCTTTCCAAATATCATTACTCTCTTCTAAGGAGATATTCGTAAGAACACTTTATCACCCACTTAAAACTCTAGGTATTTTCTTTGGTTATCGGCAAAACTTTTCTATCGACTCTGAGCTGCTCTTATGTGTTATTGAATAGATCTGACCTTTTCTGCCATCTCATCAACAAGATCAGGTCCTAATAGCTTTATTTCCCCAACTTTATCCCAGCAAGTTGGAGTTCTGCACTTCGTTCCATAGAGAGATTCATAAGGATCCATCTGAATACTGGAGTGAAAGCTATTATTATAAGAAAATTACACCAAAGGTAGTTGTTGATCCCAACCACCTTTGAAATCCATAGAGCAAGCTCTCAACATATCTTCTAGAGTTTGAATTGTCGTCTCAGACTGACCATCTGTCTGAGGATGATAAGTAGTGCCGAAACTCAACTTTGTATCTAGAGTATATTGAAGACTTCGCAAGAACTTTGAGGTAAACCTTATATCCTGATCAGATATAATTGAAAGTGGTACTCCAATGCAATCTTACCACTTCCTTTACATATATTCTGGCAAGCTGATCCAGAGAGAAATCCTCTCTAATAGCAATGAAGTGAACCGACTTTGTAAGACGATCAACTATGACCCAGATAGCATTATTGCCTTTGGATGTTTTAGGAAGTCCGGTGACAGATTCCATAGTGATGTTTTCCCATTTCCATTTGGGTATGGGTAATGGTTGTAACATCCACATAGACTTCTGTCTCTCAGCTTTAACTTGCTGACAAACCAAGCATCGAGAGACAGATTCAGCAACATCTCTTTTCATGCCATCCCACCAGAAGTACTCCTTCAGGTCCCTATACATCTTTGTGCTTCTAGGATGAATAGATAATGAAGAACTATGAGCCTCATCCAGAAACTCCTTGTTTAATTCTGGGATGGGAGGAACACATACCCGATTCCTGAACTTTATTATCCCACCACAATCAAGGTTGAATTCAGGAACATTTCTCACCTTCTTTTGTAACTCTACATCTTCTTTCTGTGCCTCTTTAATCTTCACATGTATAGATGGTTGAACATTCATTTGAGAAAGATATGATTTTCCACTTTCATTATAATTCCAAGATCTATACTTTGTAAATCCATAAATATTGGATCTTTTGTGATCCTTATCATGGATAAGCTAGCATGGTCTTGTCGACTTAATGCATCTTCCACCTAGTTTGCTTTCCCAGGGTGGTAATGAATTGAGCCGTCGTATCCCTTAATAATCTTCAACCATCTTCTTTGGCGCATATTCAGCTCCTTTTCTGTGAAAATATAATTTAAACTTTTATGATCAGTATAAATATCACACCTTTCTCCATAAAGATAATGCCTCCAAATCTTTAATGCAAAGATTACAGCAGCTAACTCAAAATCATGAGTTGGGTAATTTTGCTTATGGATTTTCAACTGTCGTGAGGCATAAGCTATCACCATATCATTTTGAATGAGAAAACATCCCAATCCCTTCTTGGATGCATAACTGTAGATCACAAACCATTCTCCACTACAAGGAAGTGTGAGTACAGGTGCACTGGATAACATTCTTTTCAACTCCTTGAAATTCTCTTCACATTCCTCCGTCCACACGAACTTAACTCCTTTTCGAGTCAACCTGGTGAGTGGATTAGATAACCTTGAAAAATATTTCACAAAACGTCGGTAATATCCAGCCAATCCAAGAAAACTTTGGATCTCAATTACTGTTGTTGGTCTCGACCATCTTTCAATAACCTCTGTTTTTGCTGGATCCACAGATATCCCCTCTTTTGAGATTATGTGACCCAAAAATGCAACTTTTTTAAGCCAAAATTCACACTTGGTAAATTTGGCATAAAGCATACATTTCTCAGGGTCTTCAATATAATTCTCAAGTGATCTTCATGTTCTTCCTTGCTCTTTGAATAGACTAGATCATCATCTATAAAGACTACCACAAACTAATCAAGATAGTCTCTAAAGACTCTATTCATCGGATCCATGAAGATAGTAGGGGCATTAGTAAGACCAAATGGAATCTCTATAAATTCATAATGTCCATACCTTGTACGGAAAGTCGTCTTTAGTATATCCTCCCTTTTGACCCTTAATTGATGATACCCTGAATGAAGATCAATCTTGTAAAAGTATTGAGCTCGGCGTAGTAAGTCAAATAAGTCATCAATGCGCGGGATATGATATTTTTTCTTGATAGTGATCTTGTTAAGTTCTCGATAATCAATGCAGAGTCTCATTGATCCATCTTTCTTATTAACAAACAGAACATTTGCTCCCCAAGGTGACGCACTAGGGAATATGAATCCTTTATCAATATTCTCTTGGAGTTTCTTCTTCAATTCTTGCAACTCAATTGGGGACATTCTGTAAGGTGTCTTTGAAATAGGAAAAGAACCCGGTACGAGTTCTATTGAAAACGCAACTTCAAGATTTGGTGGAAGACCCATAAATTACTCCGTAAAGACATCACCAAACTCTCGTACAATGGGAATATTCTTAATCATTAGTTTCTCACCAACCATTTGAGATAAATAACCTTCATTTAGTAGAATCAAGACCCATAAGATGGAAGAAATTTCAACTGGAAGGTTATGTTCATCCTTGCATCAATAGACGATCATAGATTGATCTGGAATATGAAATGTGACTTCCCTTCTTTGGAAATTGATATGAGCTCCATATAAAGAAATACAATCCATTCCAATAATCGCATCAATTTCCACTATAGGAAGGATCACAAGATTTGCAGGAAGCACTTTCCCACAAACTTCAATCAAAGAAGAATTATAAACTTTTGATGAGACTGTTGTGCCATTAGGAGTTGTCACAGCTAACTCAACATCTAATTGTTGAGGTAATATAGTGATACCCTTAGAAAATTCTTCAGAAATAAAAGAGTTGGTGGATCTAGAATCAAATAAAACATTTTCTAATTTAGAGTGGATGGTAAGTGTACCTTTCACCACTTCGTTATCATACTCCACATCGCTAATAGAAATTGCATGTGACTTTCATTTTCCTTTAGCTTTAAGAGTTTGTTGGCGTCGATCATCATCAAAAACCCTTGGATTAGGTAATTGATTGGAATAATGCCCCATTTCCTTGCACTTGTAACATTGAAGTGTAGGAGGTGCACTCTGTGTAGACTTTTCATTGTTTGCATCACTAGAAATCTTTTTCCCATCATTGCGGCATTCAAATTCCCAATGAACTTACTTTCCACATTTGAAACATTTACTTGTCCCTTTAAGACTACTCCCTCCATGTTTCTTTCCACAATTTGAGCATAAGGGAAAACTTATCTTCTTTTTAGTGTGCTCTTTAGATATTCCTTTGAATTACATTTTCCTCTTCGTATCAAACCCATATGATGGATGGGTTACTCCAATCTCCATCTCAACTTTTAGAGCACATCGAACGATTTCCTCATATCTATTGAAGTCCCTTATGTCTAATACCCTTCGAAGACTTGGTTTTAAGCCACTAAAGAATTGATCGATCTTACTCTCAGGTTGGATAATAATACCAGAAGCGTACCTTTCAAGTCTTGTAAAATTTTCTTCATAGGTACAAACAGATTCATCATCCTTTTGATTTAGTTAAAGAAACTCTTTCTCCATATTTGTTCAGAGAATACGAGGGAAGTACTTATTGAAAAATAAGTTCTTGAACTCGTCCCATTCCATGGACTCAATTTCATCTCTTTGCATTGTATTCTTGATATGATTCCACCATTGATCAGCATCACCTTCCAAACGATACACTGCTAAGATGACTTTATCATGTTCAGAACATTGAAGAACTGAAAATATCTTTTCAGTAGTACTGATCCATTTTTCATAAACTAATAGATCAGTAGACCTGCTGAATGAAGGTGGACGCTGCATCATGAAGGATTCAACAGAATTTTTCTCCTTCCTTTGCTCGTTTGGAAGTCCTGCATGATTCTGAGATTGAGAAAGTTGTGTGATCATGGATACAAGATTTCTCATTCCAGCTCCCCTAACATTTGGTTGCTCAGGGGGACAATCATTGCATTTCCCATCGCATTTCTCATTAACATGGTTCCTTCGAGTTCCAGCCATTAACTAAAACCAAGAAGAATAGTGTGAGCAACGCTAATTATAATAGGAAAACCACATAAGCAAGAATAAAATTTTACACTTAAGGTCTTATCATAGGTTATTCATGGCCATTTCTAAAACACTAAGATTCTATTCTATGCTTAGACATATCCTTAGGGTTCTTAATAAGGCTTTCACTTCCTAGTTTCCAAAGGTTGACTATACCTTTCCTCTGATACCAACTATAACAAACCATAATATACATACATTGTTAATACTTCAAAATTGAAGTACACTTATTACAACATCTAACAAGACCATGAAAGGACCGTATAGGTATAGTGTCTTTAGAAACTGGAAAACATAAACAACTGGTTCATAAACCATCTACATTGTCTCCCATTTATTTCATCATATCTAGATTCCCTTTTGGCATATCCTACTTAATAACCTTCTTCCTGACCTGGGGAAAGAAAACATACAAAAGGGTGAGCTCAAATGCTCATTAAGGGCAAACAAGAAAAAAAAAATCAAACACATCATATTCATAATAACATAACATTTTGGAAATCTTAACCTGCAAAAGAAATCATAATTTCATAACATGGGATAAATCATAGTAGTGAAATGTAATCCCAATAATCATAACTTTAAACATGAAACTTTTTGGCATACACACATAATCATAGAGAATTATTTCTTATTAGTAAAGACTCATTTCCAAGACGATCTTAGCAGACGAAGTCCATTTCTGAACTGAGTTCACTCCTCGTTTCAGTCCTATTTCACTAAACCGGTTTAATCTACCGTTCCAGCCATGTCTATCTCATGAGACATAAATCTTTACCCAATGCATTGGAAATAGATATAGGTCCCACCCATCTCATAATGATACCATTATTATGTATGCCACAAAATCATAAACCATACATCATAGCATAACCCATGAAATAAAAATGGGATTCTTAAACATCACGTCCTCATAACATAATCCATAAAAGATAAAAGGACATCATAAAAATAATTCCATCATAACATAATCAAATCAACGTAAAAATAGGGATATAAATTGATCCCTATATTATCTTAGATGGAAAATAATTTTGATAAAACACTTGAACTCCATTCTTGAGGAAAATATCCTTTCTACTTCAAAAACATTTTTCCATTCTTAACATGTCGTAAAATTTTAAACTAAAACAAGTTGATTAAAAATAAACTTGAAAACTTGTAAAATAAGAATCATGGAAATAATGTTATAAAATTCTATTCAGGTCTTATAAGTTAAAAAAACATTCCTCTCATACTTTGGCCAGAAAAGTCAAAAAGTATCTCGTACGAAAAATGACAAAATATTCCTTTCATATCTTTTACTAAAAACTCATCGAAGGGTAAAATTGGACATAAAAAATTGTATAAGGATATAAATATTACATATTTTGGAAAAATGGATGTGGATGATAAATATTCCTCAGTAAATTCTGAAGTATAAACAATCTTGGATAAAAATTGAGATTGTGAGATTTTCCCTTACCTTAGGTCTGATTTGCTTCGTAAGTGTCTGAACCTCCTGTATAATGATTTAAATAATGTTATTTACTTATTCCAGAATCATACTTATTTTTATGATATCATAAATGGTCATATTCTTATCTTCTTATTAGTAATATTTCATTGCTACTTGTTATTCGGGTGTTTATTACTTTTTGTTCTTCGGCGTGTTTTGTCAAATAAATTCTTATTCCTCTTTTTAGGTTATAGATACCTCATTTCCAGAATGGTATTAGTGTAATATATATCATATTCATTCATTAAATTCATTTATATAATCATTATGCAATGAAGATCATGTAGAACGAGTCGCATCACATTGTGGAGACGGTATTCCGTACGTACGCACGAGCGATGATATCGTTCCCATGATCGTGGAATTTTATTAGAGTGTATGTATACTATTTAAGAATCAATATCACTTTAAAATAATAATATATATTTATTCTTTACACCATTATACCCCTCCAAGTAAGGTGGTGCTGGAAAATAGATTACACCACAGCGTGAAGATGGTATTCTGTACGTACGCACGCGCGGTGATTTCATTTTCCGTAGGATGGATAGATGGTGAAATAGGGTTGTTTCATACTTATAATAACATATAAGTATATGATTGACACTTATGTTATTACTTCATAATGAAACAACTAAATAATAAGATGTGGAAGAAGACATAAAGTTGAAAGAATCAGTAACGGACATTACCAATTCTTTGAAGCGCCTCTTTGAGACCTCCTTTTAGGGCACTACAATTGGTCTTTGGATAATACCAGGACCTCTAGGATGTTTCTAGGGAAGTGTAGAAGATAATTTGGCAGGGGTTGTCCGATCCTTAAGGCTCAAAGTGGTGTGAGGAAGAGAGGGAGGAGGTTCCCTTTTATAAGGGAGGAGAGGGGCACCTTAGGAAAAACTAAAAATATTATTTTATTATAAAGTCATATTCAGTTTTTAATATCTTAAAATTGATTTATTTCAAATCTAAGGTGGGGATGGGTCTAAATCCTCTCATATAATATAATTTAGACAAGTTTAGGTATCTATTTTAACCTTATCATTTAGATTTAACTTTAAGTTAAATAATTTTACTTTTACCATGTCTTCTTGTTTTCTTACACTATAAGGTTAATAAACTTAATATAACAAGCCAAACAAACCCCAAGTTGTTTAGAATTAATATATATAACTGTATCTATGTAATTTGGCCAAACCTTAGATTTTTAAGAATAAAATAACAATTAATAATATAATATTGTTTTTAAAAACAATTTTATGTCAATTTTGACACTATTTGGTAATTGATTTTTTTGAAAATAATTACGAACGATTAGTTCGAAAAAAGTTAATTAAATAAATAATAACATGTCATATTAACCTATAAAATTATTTTAAGTCATAAAAAGGCTCATATTACATTTATTTGGGTATTTATAACATCAATTATGTCAATATTTAATTAATAAGATAATTACTACATCATCATTGTGTCATAAATAAATTAAGTTATTTAAAGTCTAAAAATTACAAATAAAATATCATTATGTAAGAAATCTTTTTATCTTTATAATGAATATTTATAGTCGAATTTATCTTATGTATATCCCTATACTAAAAATTATTTAGTTGTTAAACTTTGATTTTAACTATTTTAACCCTTCATTAAATAAATTAATAATAAATGTCCTAATCTAATCCATGTGGGCCTAAATGTTCATATTTTATTCCTAAGGTTGTTTCTGGTCGAATTTCACTTATCCAATAGAATTAGGACATATGTTAGGGTAATAATAATATCATTTTTACCCTTAATTACCCTATTTACTTTTAACCGTGGTAAAAAAAAGTAAAAAGTTACTATTCACCAAAAATTATTTTCACCTCATTGAACCACATTTTAGTCCTTGATATTAAATGTGTCTCTCGGATTTTTGAAATTCCACTCACAGAAGCGGTAAAATTAATTTTTATGTGAATTTTGAAATTCTCCTAGGAGGTGGGTAAGAGACGGTGAAAAGTTCAATAAAATTTTTATATATCTAAAATTATTATAAAATAACTCCAATGAATTGCATTGAAATTATATAGGTATTATGTATCAATTTTGAACTAAAATAAATTTAAATAAAATAAATAATTATTTAAATAAAAATTCGGTTTTTAAATAGTAACCCAGTGTTTTCACTATTCATCAAAAATTGAAAGTTTTCAGAAAAATACCAAAACTTCACCCTATGCTAATTTTGATATTCCAAATCCAAAAAAGAAGTCCGTTTTGAAAAATAAAAATTAAAAAATTTCAAAAAGTGGGTATTACTATTCATAACGGCTATTTTTTATAATATTTTAATAGCATATCGTTGTTTAGTGAAACTCGGTATTGCATACAATGCAAGCAATCGAGGAAGGCCGCGATTGCGTGTAAAGCAAGCCAAGCTAGTGTTGTGTGTAGTGAAATATTCCTTTGATGATGTATATAACATAAAAAACAAAATATTTCTCATAAAAGTCTCGGGTGTTACAAGCATGAATGTAATCAATAAGTTTTTATGGTAATTCAAGTTGTTATAGTGTTTTAAAAGAATACATGATGAAGGTATTCACATGTTATTACACAGAAAAAAGGGTTTTCATTATGTTTACCTTCCTTATAAATTTTGGACTATGAGTCTGGACAGAAGCACTTTGGATAAGTCTAAAGATTAGAATTAATTATGTTTTACATTGGATAATATTGTTAAGATTAAATAATTTCTTAAGATTATTTTTGTATTGTTATAAATGGGACAACCCAGAGGTCAGGCGACAACCCGTCGCGTCTGGCAAGGTCGCGAGACTTGAACCCGCAACCGAAGGGCGATAAGGGTGCATCACCTACCACTGGCCAACTTGATTTCCTAGTTTGTATAATGTATTTTTTTATAAATATTCTGAAAATGAATTATAAATTAATTATTTTTGGAACCCTATATTATTAGGATAAATATAATATTTTTGAATTCTATTATATTTTGGAGTGAAATATGATTTTGTGGTAGGAATTAGTTAAAGGATGAAACTCTACATGACAAGTATATTTTTTCTTCTTATTCTATGAATAAATTAATTCTTAAAATTTAGGGAATGAATCTTAAAACCAAAAATGTGTTATCCTAATACCTTCTGTTTTTTTGAACTGTTGATATTTTAAATTATCATAGATTGACGGCTTCAAGGCTCTCAATTGTACACTTATTTTTGGTTGATGACCTCAATGAATCCCTATAAATATATATGTTTTTTCCTCCAATTACGTGTCTATAATTTCCACCAATGTTCTCCAAATCGGGATTATAATTTAGGGGTGAATTTATCATTTCCCTTTCCCTCTTATTAAGACTAAATTTTATTTACCCAATTTCTGATGTGGGTTTTCCACAAAGGTATTTTTCTATTTTTAACCTTTAATTTTCGAAGAAAAATTTCAAATTTTTAGGACACAATTTATGAAAGGATGGGAGAATGTAAAATCCAAATATTACATAGTATGTTATCTCATTAATGTAATTTAATAGCTTGCGCTACACGTAACACCGAGTTCAAGTGCACCACAACTAACCAAACAAGCCATTCAAAAAGAAATTATGAATAGTATTAACTGCATTTTGAATCTTATATAATTTTAACATCCATATTATGTGTTTATTAGAAAAAATATAAGAACAAATTCATTTTTTTAGAAAAAGAAGTACTTTTCAAAAAATACAATTTTACCGCCTTTAAATGGAGAACCCTTTTTAAAAAAACATTTTAAAATTTTATATATTAAATTTAATGAAATTAAATTCTTCTTTAGAAGGACATAAAAATATATTTTGGATAAATTTTTGGTACATTTATGATAACTTCCATATTTTGACGAATTGCAAAAAGTATTATGTTTTAATTGAAAAAACATTTATTATTCGAAATAATTTATAGTGTTAAATTATGAATTTTAAAGTTTTTGAAGTGTAATTAGATTATATTTTTATCATTTAATACAATTTATATCATTATAATTAATTTCACATTTAAATTTGACATAAACATATGTTAATCTTTTGATAATTTTTACTTTTTAAAAATGCGCTTTTTGGTTTTAACAATGGGAATTAATTTTAAATTAATAAATGAAACTAATATGTTTTTAATTTGGTAAAATAGATTTCATTTTTGAATTCTTAATATCAAAATTATCTTTGGGTGAATTTTTTGTATTTTTTTGAAAACTTTAAATTTTTTATGAATAGTGATAAACACTGCATTATTGGTTAAAACTGAATTTTTATTTAAATAATTATTTATTTTATTTAAATTTAATTTAGGTAAAAATAGATTCATAATACCTATATAAGTTCAATTTAATTCATTGAATTAATTTTATAATAATTTTAGATATAAAAAAAATTATTGAACTTTTACCGTATGTTATCCACCTCCTAGGAGCATTTGCAAATCTACATAAAACATAATTTTACCGCTTCTGTGAGTTGAATGTAAAAAATACGAGATACATGGTTAATAAAAGTAAGTAAAATTGTGTTCAATAAGATTAAAATATTTTTTTAATAGTATCTTTTGACTTTTATTTACCACGGTTAAAAGTAAATAGGGTAATTAAGGGTAAAAATGATATCATAGTTACCCTAAAAAATGTTATAATTATATTGGATAAGTGTTGTTCGACCAAAAACAACCTTAGGAATAAAATATCAAACCATTTGGTCCACCTGGATAAGAATTGGACATTTATTATTATTTTATTTAAAGAAGAGTTAAAAGAGTTAAATTCAATGTTTAATAACTAAACCATTTTTAATATAGGGTTATGCATAAGATAATTTGACTATAAATATTCATTATAAAGTTAAAAAAAATTAATACATAATGGTATTTTATTTATAATTTTTATACATTAAATAGTTTTATTTATTTATGAAACAATGATGATGCAGTAATTACCTTATTAATGAAAGATTAAAATAATTGATATTATAAATATCAAAATAAATGTAAATTGAGACTTCTGATGAATTAAACTACTTTTATAGGCTAAAATGACGTTATAGTTGTTTTAATAAATTTTATTTAAAGTGATAAATTTTTTATGGATTTCAAATAAATCAAATACTAAATAGTGTCAAAATTGACATAATTCAGTTTTTAAAACATATATTATATTATTAATTAATATAATATTCTTAAAAATCAAACGTTCGTCCAAAGGACTTAGATAAGGTTATATATAATAATAATGAACCACATGAGGTTCTCTTGTCTTGTTATATTATGTTTATTAACCCTATAATATAAAAATACAAAGAGACAAGGTAAATGTCAAACTATTTAACTAAGAGTTTAATCTAAAAGATAAGGTTAATATGATGATCTAAACCAGTCTAAAACCTATTTGTTGAGAGTTTTTCGACCCATAACCACCTTATACTTTATATAACTCGTTTTGGAGCCATTAGAAGCTGAAAATTATTTTATTATAAATTAATGTTTCAAGCTTTTCCAAAAGTGACACTCACTTCTCCTGTAAAAGGGCACTTCCCCTTATCTTAATTTCACACCACCAAATCCTTTTGGATCGGCTAAAAACTGCCCAAATATCCTACCAATTTTTCTTTATTCATCTTCTTGGCCTTCCTTTGGTCTTAAATCTAACCTAAGGATCCATTTTTATCAAATCAAAATGAAGAACCCAAAGAAGATGTAAATATTTCATCACCTCTTTTAAGTTCTATTCTTCTTCCACTTCCTCTTTCTTTGTTGTTTCCTTTATAAAATAATAACTCCAGTATCTTATATATAATTTTATGTTATTATAAAAATGGTATAACCATATTCATTATTATATCCATACTATAAATGACAAAGTCACCATACGTGCGTGCATACAGATTATCGTCTCGATGTCGTGGTGTAGTTTGTTATTCAAACACTTAATTATTTAGATGGGTATAATAATGAGTATAACTGATGTAAATAATAAATATAACATGTTATTGATTCTATATATATGATATACCATCCAATTACATATGATTTATCCATCAATATAATGATATTGTCGCACGGGCGTACGTACGGATTACCGTCTCCACGACACGACGAGATTCATTTCCACATTCACCATTTATCGATGATTATAAAATACATATCATTAATAAGTATGTAATATATGAAATAATATTTATACTAGATATATATATATATATTCATGTGTTTTTGTACTTACATATATCTTATTCACTTAGTTCCGTTCAATATGATATGAAAACGGAAACAACATTTATGCATATATACAACCTACCGTCTCTATAAACGGTGTTTTCTATTTCATATATATGTCTATTATAAATATTTATATTCTAAATATATATGATATATAAATCATCTTTTACATTTTGGAAGTATTTAAACCATGATCTAAGTGATAAAATCAAGATTAACAAGTTAAAACATGTACGATAAAGAAAGAGATTATTACCTGAAATGTTAATTTAACATGGAAATTTTTATTAAATGGGTAGTATAAAGTCATAAATGAATCATGTATGATATCATAAATATTAATATGGTTCTGGTATAATTTAATAACATATTACGGTCTTTATACAGGAGGTTAAACGTACCCTCAACTAAAGGAAAATGCACGATAAGGGTTAATTTCACAATCTCTTTATTATCCAAGGTTATTTTTACATAAGTATCTACTGGGAAATATTTATTATACATGTACATGTTTCATAAAAGATTTTTCCAAGGGATTATTTTTATGGGAATTTTTTACTAAAACATCATTTTAAATGTTTTAAATATTTATTCTTCTAAATCATTCTCAATAATATTCATGTTTTTAAAATGGTTTTTAACGTTTTATTTATATGGAAATGAATTTTTTTAAAATTTAAATTCCTTTCAAAAGTTTCAAAGTGGTATGGGAAACTTTTATTAAAAAATTTCTTTAAATGTATTCCTTTCTAAATTTTTTGACTTTTAAATGTTTTCATGAAAAATAGATATTTCTCTCAAACAGTTTTAAAAATCATTTTCATTAATGTCAACATCCTTTGATGGATTTGAAATTTTTTTGAAGTTTATTTATTATGATACAAAGATTCCATATTGTATTGAAGGTGTTTTGATATGTTTGACTGTGGTTGTGTTATTTTTATACCATTCATGGTTTATGGATAATGTATTTACATTTCATATGCTAGTTTTAATACGAATGTTTAGGTTATGTTTAAACCTTTTCATATGAGGAATGAATTAGACTTAGTAAGTAACGGGTGGAGCCCTCTATAGCTCCTCGATGCATTGGTAGGTCTCATGAGACAAAATAGTGTCTTGGAATAAGGCCTCAACAAAATATTATTTGTATTCATGGCACAAGGCCTTGAATATGTGGTTATGAAGTCTGGCATTATGCATTCCATCATTATGAAAGTGGCTATTGAGATTTCATGTGATTATTCGACTAGTAGAATATACATGTGAATAAGTAAATGGCAATATTTTATTGTATCTTTTCCATATTATGCTAAAGTTTAAGTTTAGAAGGCTTTTGTTTTAGTCTTATACATTACCTTAAATGTTTATGCTTATTTAGGAAAGTTTCCGCTATATTGTTATCCTTATTGAGCATCTGAGCTCAACCCTTTATATGATTTAATTTTCTTAGGTTTCTAAGAAGCTTATAATGATTGATATACAGGGTTAAGCTAGGGGTTAATGGCATTCTGACAGGACCATTTATGTTGTGTTTTATTTTCTAATGTGTAATGTAACATTCTTGTATGTAATCTATTTTCCAAGACTGCTAAACTGACCGGTCTTTTGGGACTTGATTCCTTGAAATCATGCCAATGTTATTTTATAATGCACCAACTCTGGGTAACTGGGGTCGGGGCATTACAAAAAATTTCAAAAAAAATAATCTCGATTAAAAATTAGACAGTGAAATAAATCCTCACTACTTTAGTGAATTTTGGATTATAACCCCTTAAAACAAAAAAACCTGACTAAAAAGATTTCAATGAAATGAATAAATATGGATTCATTATATAACATGTAAAATGGTTAGTATATACACCATTTAAAATAAATTATGGGAATAATATAAAACATACCTCATTGTAGTGAAAATGAGATAAAATTACCCTATCCTCAAGTCTAACTTGCATTGTATGATCTCTTAAGATCCTATATTAAAAAAATTAGATTTTTTATAAATATATAAAATAATAATATAAACTGTTATCAAATCATATTTAATAAAATTATAATATTTTATCACTCATTTATTAACAATTCTTTATTAACATCATCATCCAATGTGTTAAGTGTTCTGATTTTCTTGTATGTTTCGATTTGATGGTTTTGGTCCTTACACATCGGTCATGATTTAATAATATCTATAATATTAATCATGAAACAATTATAATTATTATAAATTAAATACAAATTTATACTCATACATTAAATTCAGACATGAAAAATGAATCAAATCGCTTCGTAGTGGTGGAAGTTCATATGTTTACACAAATGACGTTTTCATTTTCAAATGGATGGAATGGTAAAAATTTAAGTGATATATTATATTTAAAAACATAATTATTTCATGAATATCATATATATTATTTAAATCAATCAAAATTACCAGATTTGTGAGGCAATTATTAAAAAAACACATCGCTTCATGGAGGAGGTAGTCCAAACGTAAACATGAGCGATGTTTTCATTTATCATGAGATAAAAAGGGAGAATAATAATGTTTATTAATTAAAAATAATAATATTTTAGTATATTTAATATACTTATGTTATTATATAATAATTTTTAGGATATAATATAAGGATTTGGAAGAATAAATAAAATGAAAGAAATCAGTTAAGTGTTATACCTCTTCTTCGGATATCCTACTTTGGCCTACATATTAAGAGTTCTTAAGACAATCATAATGAAATAACTAAATATATGGTATATGTTAAATGAATATAGGAAGGTATATTATATTTATTGGTTTAGATAATTGGATCAATATTTATGAATAATATTAGAGAGGAGGTTCAGTTTTATAAGTGAGGCCGGTGGAAAACTTGTAAATAATTGAAATAGTCATATATAATATGTATATAAATCTTGTAAAATGGATAAAAAATAACTTATATTATATTATAAGGAATATTATGTCTAAATATGTTCAATAAATAAATTTTAAATAGTTTTAGGTGTCATTTAAAAAGTTATCATTTAGTTTAACCCCCACGTTAATATTGTTTAACCTTAACCATTGTAACAATTGTTTCACTCTGTAAGAGTCATAGAAGTAATTTTTAAAAGTTAAAGTGTCACATAAATGAACCATGAAATATATGATAAAAAATTTACCATCCAATTGATTCATTTTAGTATTTTTATAATTCAATAATGATTTAAAAATAATTTATAAACATTAAATACCATTTAAGGTCATTTTAAGGACTATTCACATATCTTAACTTCAAATGAATTAGGATAATAATGGAAATAGAATATAAACTCTTTAAAAACAAATTATAAATTATAAATATACAGCTAATTTCTTTTTAACCATGATTCGTCCATAAAAATATTACTTTTAATATTTTTAAAATCATTTACTTAATTTTTTGACTGCTGGCAGAAGAGTTGTGTAGGCGTTGCGTAAGCGTTCAAGGTAATTATACAAAATTTAAAAATAAAAAATACATTATGATAATAAAAATAATTTATTCACATTAAAAATTAACATTTATAATAGTTAATGTATTATTTTTTTCCTTATAAAAGTATATTATAGATACTAAGATAAAGAGAGTGACATTTTGTAATTTTTATTAACATAAAATAATATAAAGGTCATAATCCAAGACAAGTGGAAAAATGAAATATTTTAGAATTTATAATGGTTATGGAATAATTACTATCATTTAATAAAATAAGTTCAATTTTTGGGTTGAATTTTATACCTTATCGCATAGTTTTAACCTTAATTAACATGTTCACCCATGAATGTGGTGACAAAATTTTACCATGGTCTCTATACATTATAACTAAAAATTAAATTGGAATATTTACAAAATTTGAAACTCTTTATTATAAATAAAAAATAATTTTTCAAGATTAAATTCCTATAATTTTAAGAAATTTATATTTATATAAACACACAAAACACATCGAAAATAATTTCTTGAAAAAATGTGTTTTTAAGCATAATAATGAACTTATACCAAAATAAAATATAATGATGATTACTATAGATTTAATTATAGTATAATTAATAAAATAGATCTTATTTTAATTTAAAATCAAATTCAAATCTAAATGGTCTTTTTAAATTACTTGACTTAAATAAAATAAATGAATGTTTTTCAAAAAATAGAACTTTCCACTATTCACTCAAAAATTAATCTTTTTATAAAAGTCTCAAAATATTTACCATAAGAAAATTTTGAATTTTGGAATTAAAAAAATAATATTAATTTTTAAAAATAAAATTTATTAAAGTGTCAGAAATTAATTCTAATTACCATTGTATAAATGGCATAAAAACTATTTTTAGAAGAAAAGTATTTTTAAAGCATAAAATGAATTTATACTTATTATTTTATTAGAAACAAAAATTAGATAAATTTTTAATTTATTAATTGAATTAATTGGTTTTATTAAGTAAAATTTCTCTTACATATATTTCATAATGTTTTTATTCATATTCATACTCTCCAACCTAATGGCTAGGTTATAATAGTTATATTTAAATAATATTATTTCTCGATTCGTATTAGCTTGGTGTTATCTGTGGTGTGCATCATCGAACATAGTTTTTTTTTTAAAATATATATATAATAAAAACTTTTTCTATTGTATTAAAGAAAAGAATAAAACTATCATCTTTAAAATACACATTGTAACACCCCAAGTTTCCACGGTACGCTTCTCTTTGAATAATATAGTAGCGTGTGTTGTACACAACTTCGAGTTCTAACACACACCACAACCAATCAAACTAGTCGTTATAAATAGTAATACCCACTTTTTGATATTTTATACATTTTATCTTTCCAAATGGACTTCATTTTTTGATTTAGAATATCAAAATTATCTTCGGGTGAATTTTTGGTACTTTTCTGATAACTTTCATATTTTGATGAATACTGAAAATTACTAAATTTTAATTAAAAATAGATTTTTTAATAAAAATAATTAATAGTGATAAATTATGAATTTGAGTGGTTTTAAAGTATAATTATATTATATTTTTACCATTTAATCCAATATTGGTCATTGGACATAATTTCACATTTAAACTGGACATAAGCAAGTGTCAATCTTTTGATAATTATTATTTCTTAAAAACACGCTTCTTGTTTTGACAATGAGAATAAATTTAAAATTAATTTCTGCCACTTCGGGGTTTTGAATTTAGAAAAATGGATTCCATATTTATAATCATGAGATATAAATTGTGTAAATAGGTAACTTTTATTTTTATACATTTTGAATAATTACTTCGGAAAATATTTTATTTACCATAGTTAAAGGGTAAATCCGGTAAATAAGGGTAAAAAAATAATATTATAATAATATTAAATTACCCTAAAATGTGTCCAAACCCTATTGTATGATACATGTCCGACAATGGGCATCTTTGGGTCGATTTTGGGTCCCCATGGAGCCACTTGTATGTGATAATGAAACTTTATATTAATGAAGTTAAAGTAAATAAAAAAATGACATAAGCATATATATTTTAGTAAAACAATTTTTATATTAGATTATAAATGTCATCTCTTCAACTATAAATATTTATTATAAATCTAAAACTATTTACTACATAATGGTATTTTATTTATAATTTTTAGACATTAAATAAATAAATTTATTAATGACACAATGATGGAACAGTATTTTCCTCATTAATGAAATAATCAAATAGTTGGTATTATTGATTTTATTAATATTTTAATATCTTTTTACATACTCCCTTTACTGATTTTATATGAAATGTGCATAATTTTTGTGAAATGTTAATGTTTAAATATTAAATATAATTTTTGAGCTCTATTTGAATTTATCCAGATTCAAGTATGTTTAATGTTTTAATAATAACTATCACCCTACCTATCCAAATTTCATGATTCTTGTTTTTTAGGGTTCCCAATTCCAATTAAAAAATTTCATTAGAATTCACCTTTGGCCAATTTGTTCATTTAGAGGGTCATATGGACCCCATAAGAAGGCCCAAGGAAACTATGAAGAAACTGGACCATATATGAAGGTTGAATTACTGGGCTCAATCCAGAAGTCCAAATACCTTAATTCTCCTCCCAAGTTCGTAGGACATTTCAAGGAGTCCATTATAAAAATTTCAGAACCCAATAACAAATACAAGCGGCCCAACGGATGCATTGAAGTCTAGCCCACCATTCTGACAGGGAATTAAAAACAGCACACTAATATTAAAATTTCTCCTGATGTAGACATCCATTCGAGATTATATATTTCTGTGTGAAAGAGGAGATTCGGACGACCAGCTTTGTTGAATAAATTATTTTTATTTGAGGGCATATTTTTATTCAGAAACTCATTCATATTATGGACTTCAAAAAAGTCTGTATTGAAATGGACAGATCATAATTGTTTACTAAAACCACCATAACTTTGGATCAATAAGTCAAATGGCATCCAAATATTTACAGTAGATAGAAGACATTTTTATCTACAACTTTGAAGAAGTGGATTTCTCAATATTCGGCTTTCTGGATGTCCATATCGGCGAGCCAAGTGGAGGGGTATTTCTGGAATGTAAATATCCCACCACCTTGGGCTATAAATACACCCCCTCCTCTCCTTTCAAAAGGGTTGGAATTTCAAAGAAAAGGAGGATTGATTGGCAGTACCAAGTCCCTGAAAAAGTCTTGGGAGGATCTTCCAAACTCAATTTTTCACTTTAGAATCCCTTCCTCTTCTCTTTGTTTTCATTTACTTTTGCATTTTTCTTCGTTGTAATTTTTCAAGTGTTTGTCTTTGTAAATCTGTTTTAATGAAATTTTCTTCTTCTTAATCTCTTATTCTTATCCACCTTCTGTAATATAATATTCACGGGCTTAAAATAGTTTGAATCATTTTCAATTACAGTCCCTTATTTTGCTTCCTCATTTAATCGAAATTCCATTTTTGATTCTCAAAATATTTCGTGTGTGTTCGGCGCACTACTCTTATCTTGTACCTTTATTTTTCTTCTCTTTTTAATTCATCACCATAAAAATATATTACCAGATTAATAAACATCATAATGGATAAGTAAATATCTCATTGAGGTGAGTTATAATTTAGGTATGTTAAGTGATTGAGAGCTTTTTCTCGACGAATGTTCTTTAAATTAATATTGGGTATGTTGAACTTTATATGTCATGGATTAATGACATGTTTTGTTTAATATGTGGATTACATGGATTATTGGAATCACAAATACACAACCATAAACAAGTAATGGTAATGATTAGAAACCTAAGTTAAGTTACAGCTTCGATTAAAGTCTTAACACTTGGGAATTCAAATCAACGTCAACTTGTGACGTGGGTGTTAATTTAAATGCAATATAAAGCAAAGCTCAAAGATATCACAAGCTTAAATACCTAATGATGAACTCATCCCAATCATTATTAATTTGTTAAATCAATCATAATAAATAAGTCATTTCAATTAAGCTCTGTAAACAAACCCCCAATCAGAATACAATCAACTAAAAACAAACGACTGTTTCAAAGTATCATCACCGAGGATTTAACCTGAGTGTTGCTATACACATTAGCAGAGCACCGGAACCTTGACCAGTCGATATGAGAAAATCGGCCGCGCGTTTCAAATGGATTCGTTTCCGGGGATGGTGCTTTAATTATTCGTTAGTTTCTGGTTATTGTAATAAAAAAACCAAAAAAACAAAATTTTAAAAATAAATTGAAAAAAACACAAAGAAAAACTCGTCTTCTCATAAAAATCATAAACTGGAAAAAAAATACAAAGAAAACCTCGTCTTCCTCTTTCTTCCAAAATCTCTCTGAATGCCCCGTAGCCTTCCAATCCCTCTAATTTGTTTGACCTTGAAATTGAGCGAACACTTCGCCAAATTAGGAGGAACATAAGAGATAATAAACTCATTTAAGAACCAGTCCTCATCCAACCAGTTGAATTTGAAATGGCCAATCCTACGGAACAAACCCTTAAAGAACTTGCTGCCCCTGATATGAATTACCAAACTCTTGGTATTCAATATCCAAACATAGAATCTTACTTCTAACTCAAATCGGGTTTGATTCATCTTCTCCTTCATTTTCACGGGCTAGCCGGTGATGATCCACATCTCCACCTTAAAGAGTTCTAAGTGGTGTGCTCTACCATGAAGCCTCAAAGGGTTTCTGGAGAACAAATCAAACTTCGATCATTACCTTTCACCCTAGCTGACACTACTAAGCCATGGCTCCACTACCTACCTCCTGGTTCCATAACCACATGGAATGACATGAAGCGACTATTCTTAGAGAAATTATTTTATGCTTCTCATACTTCTTTTATCCGAAAGGAAATAAGTGGTATCCATCAGTTTCCAAGTGAATCATCCATGAGTACTGGGAGAGGTTCAAAAATCTTGTTGAAACCTGCCCACACCATCAAATCCCTGACCAACTCTTGATCCAACACTTCTATGAGGGGTTATTGGCTATGGAGATAACTCTCATTGATGCCGCAAGTGGCGGTGCTCTTGTTGATAAAAATCCTGCAGCTGCAAGAGATATCATAAGTAACATGGCTACAAACACAAAACAATTCCATACTCGAGCACATGCTCAAGTCAAACAAGCCCAACTTGTTGTGGATACCAAATACACAACCTTGTATTCTCCGCAATCAATGTTTCTTGGACCTGTCAAAAACTATGGAATCTGCAACTCTCCATCTCATCCAACTGACACATGTCCACAACTTCAAGAGGATCAATCTGATTCATCTGGAACAATGGAGCTCAATGCAGCATATGCTTAGAAGAACACCAATCCTCAACTATCAGGTCAGTTTGTTAGAAACTTCAACCAACCTCACACTGAGACCTTCTCTCCTTTTTATAACCAAGGCCTAAGGTATGGTAATCTCGTCTTTCATCCCCCTCAATTCCCTCCTCAAAACCCAAACTAGTTTCAATACAGTCAAGGTGTTGGTAACTTCCAACAACCTTACCCATTTGTCCCTCAACCTCAAAGGATCAATCTTCATATTCCTCCTCCTGGATTCCACTATCCTAGTGAGACTTCCCAATTCCCAAACAAATTCAATTGATTTCCCATGAACCAAAATCAAGGCAATCCCATTCTGGGACAAGCCTCTTATTCCAAGAAACCATGGGAAAGTGTTGTTGAAGATCTTGCCTCCTTCACCCGTTCAAGCCTCAAGAACTTTGAAACCCAAATTTGTCAACTAGCATCCCACCTTAGTCAGAAGTAACCATCCAATTCTTCCCAAATCCCAGCTCAACCATTACCCAACCCCAAGGGTAATGTAAGTGAAATTTCACTTAGATTGGGAAAGAAAATTGCTATACCTCAAAATAGGTCCTCCAACCCTCCTTTGAATGTTGACCTCGAAAATGAAAAGAAAAAGAAACTTGAAAAGAAACCTGAAACCATTGCCTTGCCTCCTTCCATTCCACTTAGGAATCCAATTCCTTTTCCACAAGATGTCTCTAAAACAAATAAGTCATTTGAACCTGATCCTGAAATGCTCGACATGTTTAGACGTGTTGAAGTCAACATTCCTCTCTTAGATGTCATAAAAAAATTCCTAAGTATGAAAAGTTTCTTAAGGAATTGTGCACCCACAAGAGGCAACTTAGGACCTTTGAAAATGTTTCCACCCAGCAGTCTATTCCCATAAAGTGCAAAGATCCAGGGCCCTTTACAGTTCCATGCCAAATTGGAAGTTCCAACTGTGATGATGCACTCATAGACCTAGGAGCCTCAATTAATTTCATGCCCAAATCCATATTCTCCAACTTGGTCTAGGTCCCTTGCACCCAACGAGTGTTGTCATTTAGTTATCCAATCGAAGCACAACCAGTCCTAAGGGAATAATTGAGGATGTCCTTTTCTGAGTCAATGATCTTATCTTCCCTACTGATTTCTTTGTCCTTGACATGGAAGGTGAGATGAACTCTTCTCTATCTCCCCTAACTCTAGGAAGAAAATTCCTCATGACTGCGAGAACCAAGATTGATATCCATTCTGGCATCTTATCCATGGAATTCAGTGGCCAACTGGTCAAATTCAACATTTTCCAAGCCATGCGATACCCATCTGAGGATCACTCTGCATTCTCAATCCATGCTTCTGAGGACACTTCTAAGAGTCAATTGAACCCCATTCCATCATGTTCATCATATTTTGAAGAGATAGGATATTGTGAAATCTACACTAGGATTAACCAATTCATAAATGGTGAAGTTGATGTGGACCTTTCATTCATATACTCCATCAATCAAGAGGAACTTGAAAACTCTCTTGAATTCCACATCAATTCTGATCTCTATTGCTCCACCTTGGACAGTATTAAGGAAAATGAATCTGAAGAAACTGAAGTCCCTTCTATTCCTGAGTTGTCTATCCCAAAAGTGAAAGATGATACTGATCTGAAACCTCTTCCTGCACACCTGAAATATGCATTCCCCTTCCATGATCACTCATATCTTGTCATTATCTCTGCCACACTTACTAAAACCAAGGAGTCCAAACTTGTTCAAGTGTTAGAGGAAAACAAAAAAACCATAGGTTGGACCCTATATGACATACCAGGAATCAACCCTTCCCTTTGCATGCATCACATCCATTTGGAGGAGTCATCCAAACCAATTATACAACCAAAAAGAAGACTCAATCCACTCATACTTGAGGTAGTTAGGGAAGAGATCACCAACCTTCTTCAAGCTGGTATTATCTACCCAATTTATGATACTGAATGGGTTAGTCCAATTCAAGTTGTACCTAAGAAGGGTGGGATAACTGTTGTCACAAATGAACATGGAGAGGTATTCACAACTCGAGTGAAGAACAAATGGCGTGTGTGCATCGACTATTGGAAATTGAATGTTGAAACCCGAAAAGATCACTACCCTCTTCCATTCCTTGATCAAATGCTAGAAATATTGGTCAGAAAGTCACACTATTACTTTCTTGATGGATACATCGGCTATTTTCCAATCCCAATCACACCTCAAGATCAAGAAAATACTACTTTCACATGCCCCTTTGGAACATATGCATATAGAAGAATGCCTTCTGGACATTGAAATGCTTCTATAACATTCCAGAGGTGTATGATGAGTATCGTTTCAGAATTCATTGAACACTACATGGAAGTATTCATGGATGAATTCACCATTTATGGTGAGTCGTTTGAGTCGTGCTTTCATTCACTCTCTCTAGTCCTTCAAAAGTGTGTCAAGTGTAAACTTGTGTTAAATTTTGAAAAATGTCACTTCATGGTTGTAAATGGGATTATTTTAGGGAACATAGTTTCAAAAGATGGTATTGAAATTGATCCTGCCAAAATTGAAGTGATCCAATCACTTCCTGAACCCAACTCTGTTTGATACATCCGTTCATTCCTCGGTCATGCTGGTTTCTATCGGCGATTCATCCATAACATCAGTAAAATTTCCCTCCCACTCACTCGTTTTCTCCAAAATGATGTCACTTTCCATTTTGATGAGGTTTGTAAGAGAGCCTTCATTGAACTCAAAACTTCTCTTGCATCTGCTCCAATAATCCAACCTCTATATTGGTCATTACCTTTTGAGTTGATGTGTGATCCTTCTGATATCGCTGTTGGGGCTGTTCTTGGTCAAAGAAGAGAATAAATTCCTCATGTCATCTATTATTCCTCAAAAACATTGGATGAAACTCAATCACACTACACTGTCACTAAAAAGGAAATTTTAGTAGTGGTTTTTGCCTTAGATAAATTCTGGCCCTATCTCTTAGGTTCCAAAACCATAATCTTCATAGAACATTCTTCTATAATGTTTTTACTCAAGAAAAGTGATTCGAAACTGAGGCTAATAAGATGGATCCTAATGCTCCAAGAGTTTAACCTTGAAATCAAAGATAGACCAGGAAAAGAAAAACTTGTTGCTGATCACTTGAGTAGAATTTCTAATTCTTCTCAATCTGAAATCATCAATCCTGAATTCCCCACTGAGCACCTTTCATCTCTCACTCCAAAAATACCATGGTATGCCCTAATTGTAAATTACTTGGTTTTTGGTGTTTTTCCTGAAAATTTTTCAAAAGAACAAAAAATGAAGTTGAAAGGTGATTCAAAATACTATTTTTGGGAAGAAAATAAACTTTGGAAAACTGGGGCAGACATGGTAATTAGGAGATGTGTTGAAGAAAATGAGCATTCTTCCATCTTAGAATTCTTTCACTCACTTCCCAAAGGTGGCCACTTTGGACCACAAAGGACCTCCCGAAAGGTCCTAGACTCTGGATTCTTCTGGCCTTCACTCTTCAAGGACTCACATGAGTTCTATCAATCATGTCCCACTTTCCAGAAGTTCGGCAAAATCTCTAAAATAAATGAAATGCCCCAAAGCCCTTAATCTTTTGTGAAATCTTCGATGTTTGGGGCATCGATTTTATGGGACCATTTTCCCCTTCCAATGGATTCTCATACATTCTTCTTGCGGTCGATTATGTTTCAAGGTGGGTCGAGGCCAAACCCACTACAAAGGATGATTCACATACTGTTAGTGGGTTCTTAAAGACACACATCTTTCATAGATTTGGCACACCTCGTGCCTTGATAAGTGACATAGGAACCCATTTTTGTAACAAAACCATGGAATCTATTTTGAAAAAGAATGGGATTGTTCATAAAAATTCAACTGCATATCACCCCCAAACAAAAGGCATGGCTGAACTTTCTAATAGAGAAGTGAAAAGAGTGCTTGAGAGAATTGTAAAAACCACCAGAAAAGACTGGCCTGAAAGAATTGGTGAAACACTTTGGGCTTATCGAACTGCCTATAAAACACCCATTGGGATGTCTCCTTTTAAGCTAGTTTTTGGTAAAGCATGTCATCTAACAGTTGAAATCCAACATAATCCTTTTTGGGCTGTGAAAACCTGTAATTTTGATTGTGAAAAATCTGGTGAAGAAATATTGTTACAATTGGCTGAACTGGAGGAGATTCGACTTGAATACTATGGGAATTCCAATCTGTACAAAGAGAAGGCTAAGGTACTCCATGACAAACACATCCTAAGAAAGGTATTTCATTAAGGTGAAAATGTAATGCTCTTCAATTCTCGATTTTAGCTTCACCCAGGTAAGTTTAATTCTCATTGGGAAGGTCCTTTTGTTATTACTAATGTTTACCCATTTGGTGCAGTGCAAGTCCAAGACCCCTCTTCCAAAAGGACATTCACGGTAAATAGACAACGGTTGAAACATCACCATGAGAGGTCATGCAATCTTGGAACAACATAAACTTCCATTGGATCCACAGTAGACCCACCACTGGAAGGATATGACAACCCACCAAATCCAAACTAGGGGGAACTACTTTCCCTTTGACTCTTCTTCTCCCTCTCTCCCTATCTCTCTATTTATTCTTCCTCCCTCGTTCTCATTTTTTTTTCTTACCACTTTTCTCATCACATTTTTTTCCTTTTTACTTTTTCTCTTTTGTGTGGGTGTGTCTTTATAAAAAACTAATAAAAAAACATAAAAAAACTAAAAAACAAAGACTCATAATTACTCACCATTTAACTTTTCAATTTTGTCCAACCATTTTGGGGAGTCAATAGATATGTTTCATTTCAAAAAATTTGTGTTTTCATCATAAAATTAGATAAAAAATCTTGTGTCAAAACCAACAAATTTTGAATGCTCTATTTTTGATTTGGAAAATGGTTTTCCCAAACTGTGAGGAACAAAATTTACTTTCATACCAAGGCCACCTATGGCCATCTATTCAAAATGTGTGTTTTTCACCACCATTTGTGAGTCTTGAGTTTGTGGTCCTTCAAGCTGAATTTCCAACCTTAGTGTGCATTAATATGATAGAGGCATTTTCTAAACCACATGAGAATCACAATAGCCAAATAGCCTCCATTTTCCCTTACATTAATCCTCCTTTTGAAATCCCCTTCAAGCCTTTGAAAACCTTTTCTTTTATAGCCACATTACAATCCCAATACCTTATCCCACCCAATATCAACATGGATTTTCATTTCATAAGTTTTTGAAATTTAAGTGTGGGGGGGAATAGATTTCATTTTTGGGTATCATTTCCTTACTTTTCGGTGTGTTATCATATGCTTGAGGGCAAGCCTCCATTTTAGTGCGGGGGGGGGAGGTTGTCATTCAGTGGGATTTGGGAATGTATTGTACAAATGATATTGAAAAGTTTTCAAAAAAAATTCAAAAAAAATCAAAATCAAAAAACAATCAAAAAAATGAAAAAATGGGTTGTCTCTTTGGTAGGTCAAAAATAACTCTTTATCAACCTTTGATCTTGTTATAACTATTACAATTAGTGTCTTGAGGAGATCAAACATGGGTTGGGATATGAGTGTGAGATCTGTTTCAAGGCCAACTTTCAAAAAAACAAATAAAAAAAAGAACACTTTCATTATATTCTTATATTATTCGAAGATGTTCTGTGTTTTGTAAATATTTCATCTTCTCATTACCTTCATATTTTCTTCCTCTATTGTGTATTTCTTCACACAATAATTCCCTTGTAAATATGTTTTTTCATTTCCTTCCATGTTTTATTTCAAAAAATTGTGCATTGCTTTTTCTATGTTGGTATTTTAACCCTCTTCTTCTCTCTCTTGGACATTATATCCCTACCATCCCATAGCCACAGAAAAAACCCATTAAAAAGGCCTCTTGATTCTTGTTCACATTTTATAGGTATTGTAAGCTGAGAGCTCTTTCCAAACTCTAAGATTTTCACTTTTGGTTGGTGAAAGAGTGAACCTCCAAAAATGAATTTTATTATCTTGAGAGGAGTAAGTTTTGAGTGCCACCATTTTCTATGTCTAAAGTTGAGAATGAAAAACATGAATTATTTTTGGAAGATTATTTCTGAAAAATTTGTGGTGAATTCAATATGGATGAGTGAAATAGTCTAAACCTACCCTGATTTGGGAAAACAAATTTTAATATTTATTGGTGAGTGAAAATGAGTTTGTCTTATTTTTATATTTATTGCCCATGAAGACATACACAAGACTAAGTATGGGGGATTTGATGTTATTAATATTTTAATATCTTTTTACATACTCCCTTTACTGATTTTATATGAAATGTTCATAATTTTTGTGAAATATTAATGTTTAAATATTAAATATAATTTTTGAGCACTATTTGAATTTATCCAGATTCAAGTTTGTTTAATGTTTTAACAATAACTATCACCCTACTTATCCAAATTGTATGGTTATTGTTTTGTAGGGTTCCCAATTCCAATTCCAACATTCCATTAGAAGTCACCTTTGGAAAATTCGTCTATTTAGTGGGTCATACGGACCCCATAAGAAGGCCCAAGGAAACTATGATGAAACTGGACCATATATGAAGGTTGAATTACTGGGGTCAATCCAGAAGTCCAAATACCTTAATTATCCTCCCAAGTTCGGAGGACATTTCAAGGAGTCGATGATACAAATTTCAGAACCCAATAAAAAATAAATGGGGCCCTACTGATGCATTGAAGTCCAGCCCACCATTCTGACCAGGAATTAAAAACAGCACAATATTATTGAAATTGTTCCTGATGTAGACATCCATTAGAGTTGAGATTTTGCAGTATGAAATAGGAGACTAGGGCGGAAAATTTTTTTGAATAAAAGATTTTAATTTTAGGGCATATTAATTTTCAAAAACTCATTCACATTATGGACTTCAAAAAAGTCTGTATTGAAATGGACAGATCAGAATTATTTACTAAAACTGCCATAACTTTGGCTCAATAAGTCCAATGGCCGCCAAATTTTCACAGTAGACAGAAGACATTTTTATCTAAAACTTTGAAGCAGTATATTTCTCATGATTCGGCTGTCTGGATGTCCATATCGGCGATCCATGTGGAGGGGTATTTCTGGAATGTAAACAGCCCACCACCTTGGGCTATAAATACACCCCCTCCTCTCCTTTCAAAAGGGTTGGAATTTCAGAGCAAAGGAGGATTGATTGGAAGTACCAAGGCCCTTCCAAAAGCTTGGGAGTATCTTCAAAACTCATGTTTTCACTTGATAATCCCTTCCTCCTCTCTTTGTTTTCATTTACTTTTTCATTTTTCTTCTTTGTAATTTTGCAAGTGTTTGTCTTTGTAAATCTGTTTTAATGCAACTTTCTTCTTCTTAATCTCTTATTATTATCCACCTTCTATAGTATAATATTCATGGGATTAAAATAGTTTGAATAATTTTCAATTACAGTCTCTTATTTTGCTTCCTCATTCAATCGAAATTCCATTTTTGATTCTCAAAATATTTCGTGTGTGTTTTCGGCACACTACTCTTATCTTGTCCCTTTCTTTTTCTTATATTTATAATTCATAACCATAAACATGTATTAACAGATTAATAAACATCATAATAGCTGATTAAATCTCTCATTGTGGTGATTTATAATTTAGGTATGTTATGTGATTGAGAGCTTTTGCTCGACGAATGTTCTTTAAATTAATATTGTGTATGTTGAACTTTATACGTCATGGATTAATGACATGTTTTGTTTAATATATGGATTCCATGGATTATTGGAACCAAAAATAAACTACCATAAACAAGTAATGGTAATGATTAGAAACCTAAGTTAAGTTACAGCTTGGATTAAAGCCTTAACACTTGGTAATTCAAATCAATGTCAACTTGTGACATGGGTGTTAATTTAAATGCAATATAAAGCAAAGCTCAAGGATATCACAAGCTTAAATACCTAATGATGAACTCACCCCAATAATTATCAATTTGTTAAATCAATCATAATAAATAAGTCATTTCAATTAAGATCTGCAAACAAACCCCCAATCAGAATACAATCAACTAAAAACAAACGACTATTTCAAAGCATCATCGTCGAGGATTCGACCCGAGTGCTGCTATACACATTAGCAGATCACTGGAACCTTGACCGGTCGATAAGCGACAATAGGCTACGCGTTTTAATTATAAATGTTAAATTAAATATAATTTGAAAGTTTTGATGCCATCAACTAATTTATTTGGTTAATATGACTTGTTAGGATTGATTAAATGAATTTGTTTTGAATTAATAATGTTTTTAGGACTTTAATAAAAATCAATTATTAAATAGTGTCAAAATTGATACAAAGGAGATTGTAAAACAAATATTATATTATTATTTCATATAATATTCCTAAAAATAAAAGTTTCAGCAAAAGGACTTATATAATGATATTTCTATCATTAATGAACCACATTGATTTCTCTTTTAAGTATATAGTAATTTTATTAACCATATAATATAAAAATACAAAGAGACATGGTAAATGTAAAACTATTTAACTAAGAGTTAAATTTAAAAGATAAAGTTAATATAGTGACCCAACATGTCTAAAAACTATTGTTTGAGTGGTTTTCGACTCATCCCCGCATTATCCTTTAAATAATCTATTTTGGATCCATTAGAAACGGAAAATGATTTTATTATAAAATAATATTTCTAGCTTTTCCTAAGGTGCACCTCACCCCTCTTATAAAAGGGAACTCCCCCTTCTCTCTGATTTACACAATCAAAGCCATTTGGCTCGGCCAAATCCTGACCAAATACCCTCTCAACTATCCTACCTTCATCCTAAAGGCCTTTATTTAGTCAGAAATCAAACTTATGGAGCCCTTTTGATCAAATCAAAAGGAATAACCCGAAGAAGAGATAAAAATTCCACCACCCTCTTTCAAGTTCTTTTCCTCTTCCACTTTTTCTTTCTCTGTTATTTCCATTATAAAATAATAACTCCAGTATTTTCTATATATTTTGTTGTTATTATAAATATGGTACATCCATATTCATTATTTTATCCATCCTTTGAATGACATGTCACCATACGTGCGTACGTACAGCTTACCGTCTCCACATCGTGGTGTAATTGTTATTCAATACATTATTACTTGGATGGGTATAATAATGATGTTTAATTCATGTAAATGATAAATATAACATGATAATGATTCTTTATATATGATATAACATCCAATTATATATTATTTAAATATCAAAAGAATGATATTGTCACTCTTGCATACGTGCGGATTACTGTCTCCACGAACGCAATGAGATTCATTCCCCATCGTATCTATTCAAGACTAATTTTCATTTTATGATTAAAAATAATGTTTAAATACTTGATATAATTCTATATATGAATAAGATACATCCCATACATAACAAATATGACTCACATAACAAATAATATAAAGGAAAACGAATCTGTTAACACCCGAAAGGGAAATAATACTAAGATATTATTAACAATGCAATGTTAAAAGATCATATCTGATATCATATCAATGTATATGATTCTTATATAATTTAATAACAATTATTTAACCATTATACAGGAGGTTAACCTAACCTTGACCATGGAAAAGTACAAGGTAAGGGTTATTTCTAAAATATCTTCATTATCTGAGGTTGTTTATATGTAATTATCTACTAGGGCCTCTTTATCATCCACATCCATATTTTTTAAAAATGTATTTCAAAACATTTTTACTATTTACTAGAAAATGGGTTAAATTCATTTATACCCTTATGTGTTTTAAAGTAATCTTTCTGTTGTTTTCCAAACAAGTTACTTTTTAAACTTTTCGACAAATTTAAGGTAAGAATGTTTTTTTAACTTATAAGGTGGGTGCGGCTATTTTCCACCATTATAAAATCATCAAATCTTACCTTACAAGATTATATGAATATTTTCGAAATAAATTTTTTCTTTATATTTATAGGACTCTTAAATTATTTCAAAATAGAAAGATATATTTCTCTAAAAAGGGTTTTGATTTCATCTATGTCAATTTCGTTTGATGGAACATACGTTTATTTGAAGTTAATTTATTATGATACAAAACATCCATATTATATTTAATGTTTTGTGATATGTTTGACTATGGATGTGGTATTTTTATACCATTCATGGTTTATGGTTAAAGTATTGACATTTCATATGCTAGTTTTAATACGAATGTTTATGATATGCATAAACCTATTCATATGAGGAATTTATTGGACTTAGTAAGTGATGGGTGGAACCCGCTATAGCTCCTCGATGAATTGGTAGGTCTCATGAGACAACTAGACCTAGAAATGGTTGAGGCCTTTCCCATTTTGATATATGGTTTTGGTCGAGACTTTAATCATTTTTAGACGTCTTGGACGAGGCGTTGACAAAATGTTTCAAAATGTCCTGCTTTATACATTCCCTCATTATAAAAATAATATTAATGGTTCCTGTGGTCATTTTACTAGTAGAAAACCAATGATTATGTTTTATTATGGAATTATTTACTCAGATCATATTCCTGTCATAAAAGTATTCATGTTTATTATTGGTAAAGGCATGTGGTTTCAATTATTCACCATGCTTAATATTTATGTCATTTTCTACTGTATTGCTTACCCTTACTGAGTGTTTGAGCTCAACCCTTTCTTATGTTTAATTTTTCCAAGATATGAAAAAGTTATTTTTGAGTGACTTTCAGGCAAAATCTAGGAGGCCTGGATGTTTCTAATGAAATATATTCGTGTTGTATTTCTCTTCAAGTTGTAAAGTTGAACTTATGTATGAATATTGTTTCCAATAATACTAAATTGATCAGTCATTCAAGACACGATTTCTTTATGATCATGACAATGTTATGTAATAATGCACTGACTCTGGGTAACTGGGGTTGGGGAGTTATAGTTGGTATCAGAGGAAATTTAGTACAAACCTTGGAAACTAGATTTTGATAAACTCTGATTAGAGCGCAAATCCCTAAGATAGACATTGAGGATTAGTATTGAAGAACTTCCTAGAATTTTGGTATTGTAGAGATTTTGTGAGTTTTCCAAGAAATAAATCCATGTCTGGATACGAGCAGGTAGAGGTGGCTCTGTTACAGATGTACCTAGGGGTAAAACCCTAAAACACCACTTTCAGCTAGACTCGAACGGGAACTGGTGCACGACAACGGGCCTTGCTGCACTCTAGGTTACGACACTCCTGGTGGATATAATTAGAATAATTCTCATTTTATTTATAAACCATTATGAATGTGTTATGAGTATATACTTCCTCAAAGAAATTTTTTTTATGATTATGGATTGTATCCATAAACTGTTCAATTTATGTTAAGTGTTTTACAAGTTTGGATTTATGTATTGTGATTCATAAACTAATCTAGTATATACCATTTTTTAGAAATGGCACCTAGTGGAAGGAATGGAAATTGTATCATTTCACACACTCCATGTATATATTTCCCTCATGTTCAAGATAATTATAGTGGAGTTGGTGATTCAACCAGTGCTGATCATCTTATCACCATACTGGGACAACTCACTCAGGTTATAAATAATAACCTTACCCATATGGAGAACCCTGATCCACAGCGTGGAGAATCAATGTTAGATCTCTTCATGAGGAAACAACCATCGACATTCAATGGGAGTAAAAATACATTAGTGGCTGATAAATGGATGAATTCCTTAGAAAAAATATTCCACACTTTGGGGACTAGAAAAAAGGAAAAAGTTGTCATGGCAGTTTACCACCTCACTGGAGATGTTGATCAATGGTGGTCATTGATTCAAAACCAAAAGGATGAAGAGGAAGTATCAAATATGGAATGTAGGGAGTTTAAAGAAATTTTCTTAGAAACTACATTCCTCATGACCATCGAGCGGATATGAAAATGCAATTTCTGAGTCTGAGGCAAAAGGAGGATGAGAATGTTTCAAAGTATGTAGCTAACTTTACAAGGTTAACGAGGCATGCAGTAGATTATATATGTAACCCAAGAATTAAGATTGATCATTTCTTTGATGGGTTAAAACCATTTCTCTATCGAGCAATAGTATTACAATCCTTCTCATCATACGAATATATTGTATCGTGTGCTATGAAGACAGAAAATGAATTCTCTAATTCTTATGACTTTAAATCAAACCAAGAGAAGAAGAGATCTGCTGAACACTCTGGGAAAGGAAATAAAGAAACAGGGAAGAAGGAAAGAATTGAATTTCCACCCAGTGATAATTGCGGAAGGAAGCACCCTGGTGCCTGTCTAAAAGGAAAAGGAGTATTCTACAAATGTGGATAGAAAGGACATATTACTGGTGATTCAAAGGGAAAGAAAGACACTAACAATGTTCAATGCTACAAATGAAGGGAGATGGGACATTATGTAAATGAATGTCCTAAGATTTAGGGAATCATACCTTATAAAATTCCAAGGGATCAAGGCCAAGCTTATGTGATCACTACTGCTGAGGTTGAAGCTTCGAAAGACGTAGTGGTAGGTAATTTAATGGTTTCCTCAGGTTTAGAAAATGCATTATTTGATTCTAGATCATCAAATTGTTTCATATCTTCCTATTTTTCTAAGAAAATTAGATATTTCTAATTTGATTTAACAAAGGAGTTGTCAGTCTAAACTCCTAAGGAAAGTATCATTGCAATAATGTTTTGTGAATCAGTCCCCATTAGAGCACATAAATGTTCTTTATCTGTTGATCTCATTATCATAACCAAGATTAAATTTTATATAATCCTTGGTATGTATTGGATTTCGGACCATGATGTGAAAATTTATTGTAAGAAGAATGAGTTTACGATTTTTGATGATGATGATAAAGAACACCTTATCTTTAGAGCATAATTGCCACCACCTGATTATTATCTAGATCCACCCCTAGTAGCTCAATTAAATTCAATTATTGGGGAGGAAGATAATGAAATAATTATGGGTGAGTAAAGGAATGTTTAAATAGAGGATGTACCTATTATGAAAGAATATGATGATGTGTTTCCTGAAGATTTACCCGGACATCCTCCAGAATGAGAAATTGATTTTTCCATTAATTTAATTCCTGGATCAAGGCCCATATCGAAGACCCCTTATATAATGGAAATTGTGGAATTAGTGGAACTAAAGAAACAACTAGATGAATTTAGTAATCAGTGATTTATTCACCCAAGTGTTTCTCAATGGGGATCCCCTACCCTTTTGTGAAGAATAAAGATGGATCTATGAGGTTGTGCATTGACTACAGGTAGATCAATGCTATAACAATAAGGAACAAGTATCTCATACCTCGCATTGATGATTTATTCGACCAACTTCATAGAGCTCAATATGTTTCAAATATTGACCTTTGATCTGGATATCATCAGTTGTGTGTAAATAAGGATGAAATTCTAAAGACAGCATTTCGAACCAGGTACAGGCATTACAAGTTTACAGTAATGCCTTTTGGATTGACTAATTCACCCTCTATATTCATGGATCTAATGAATAGAGTTTTCAAGGAATATCTAAATGTTTTTTTTTGTGGTATTTATTAATGATATCTTGGTATACTCCAAAATCTATGAAGATCATGAAAATCACTTGCGCATTATCTTGAAGACTCTTAGAAGACATGAATTATATGGGAAGTTTAGCAAGTGTGAATTCTATCACTACTGGAAAAACGGGCTATACCCACGGTTCAAAACCGTGGGTATAGCCCCCAAAACCGTGGGTATAGGCTATACCCACGGTTTTGTGAACCGCAGGCTGGAACGGCGTCGGGATAGGGGGGTCACCCTATACCCACGGTTTGTAGAAACCGTAGGGATAGGTTTGTGGCAGCGTGGCAAGTGGGTGGCCACGCTGGCAATGCAGTGACCCCACGGTTCTCAAACCGTGGGGATTTAATTTTCAAAAAATTGTATCTGCTGGGAATCGAACCCAGACCTCGCACAGCAGCAGGCGAATTCGCAACACCCACTTCCCCACACGAGCCATCAATTCAATACGTTATTTATACATATATTAGCGTATATATATTAATATAGATTATATAATTTAAAAATGCAGCCTGGGAGGATCGAACCCGCGCTGGACGGGAAATCCTTAAACACACCGCTACATCGAACCAACGGAGCTACATTTCATATACGGTAATTATAAACATATCATCATATATATATATTAACATTGACTATTTATTTTAAAAAAGACGCCAGCGGGAATCGAACCCGCACTTATCTAAATATCCCCGACCGCACCGCTGGAACGACCAATCAAGCTATCTTTTAATTCGGTATTATATTTATACATCTTTCTATTTATATTAATATTAGTTCTATTATGAAAATTAAAAGCCGGCGGGAATCGAACCCGGGCTTCAGGAATAATCGCTTCAAAGCGCCGAACAAAGGGACCGACTCAGCTGCGAAATATTACTGTCATTTACGCATATAATTTTATATTTATATTTATATTAATAAAAATCATGTTCCCGCCAATTTTTCCCATTGTCCCGCGTAATTTTTTTCCCCGCCTAATGGCGGGAAAGCTATACCCACGGTTCTGAAAACCGTGGGTATAGGTCTTGAAAAAAATAAACCCCAATACCCACGGTTTTGAGGAACCGTGGGTATAGGTCTTCTGGAAAACTCTACCCCCACGGTTTGGCCAAAACCGTGGGTATACACCTTCAAAAAAAACACCTATACCCACGGTTTTGTAAAACCGTGGGTATAGGTCTTCAAAAATAATCTATACCCACGGTTTTGTGCAAAACCGTGGGTATAGGTGATCTATACCCACGGTTTTATGAAACCGTGGGTATAGGTCACCATTTTACCCCTATACCCACGGTTTGCGAAAACCGTGGGTATAGCCCCGTTTTCCAGTAGTGTGTCTTTAGGATATTTCTTTTCATGGCCATATTGTCTCCATGGATAGAATCTTTGTCGATCCTTCTAAGACCAAGGCAATCCAAGAATGGCCATCTCCAATGAGTATAACTGAGGTATGCAGTTTTATTGGTTTAGCAGGTTATTATCGGCATTTCTTCCATAATTTTGCCGGATTGGCTAACCCATTAACCAAGCTCACACGTAAAGGGGTTAAATTTCTTTGTACAAAAGAGTGTGAAGAATTTTTTTGAATAAATGAAGATAAGATTAGTCATTTATTTTATTTTGACTCTACCATCGGGGAATTATGGGTTTGTTATTTATAGTGATGAATCAAAGAAAGTATTTGGTTGTGTCCTTTTGTAGAATGATAGAGTTATTGCCTATGCATCACAATTCCTGAAAATTCATGAGAAAAACTACCCAGCTAATGATCTTGAGTTAGCTACCGTAATCTTTGCTTTGAATATTTGGAGACACTATCTCAATGGTGAAAAATGTGAGATATATACCAATCACAAGAATTTAAGTATATTTTCTCACAAAAAGAATTCAACATGAGGAAAAGACGATGGCTTGAACTACTCAAGGATTATGAATGCACTATACACTACCACCTGGGGAAGGAAAATAAGGTGGCAGATGCTTTGAGTAGAAAGGATCCTGGAGTTTTGAACAAGATAAGAGTTGAAAAGGATCATATATATATGGATCTAGTAATGATGGATATGGGAATCACCATGGAAGGTGAAACATCAATACTTTTTCAAATGGTTTCCAAACCATATTTACTAGAAAGGATACAGAGTTATCAAACTGGTGATGAAGAGTTTCAAAAGAAGATTAAAGTTGTGAATGATGGGAGATTGAGTGACTTTGTGTATGAAGATGGAATTTTAAAATTTGGGAAGAGAATTTCTGTTCCCGATATACCTAATTTAAAGAGGGAATTTTTAGATAATTCTCATAGCTCCAATTTCTCTATACACCTTGGGAGCACCAAGATGTATAGAGATTTGAAGGACCATTTTTGGTGGGATAACATAAAGAGGGAGATTGCTGATTTTTTGTCAAGATGTATGGTTTGTCAACAAGTGAAAGCTGGAAGGCAATAGCCTGGAGGAGTCTTGAAACCTCTTCCCAAACCTGATTGGAAATGGTATAATATTATGATTTACTTTTTCATGGGACTAACAAAGTCTCTTTGAAGAAACGATTTAATATGGGTCATTGTTGATCGTCTTACCAAGTTAGCACATTTTCTTGCTATAAGAGAAGATTTACCACTTGAATGATTGGCAAGACTAAATATTAATGATGTTTTTAGACATAATGGAGTACCACTATCTATTGTTTCTGATCGTGATCCACATTTTACATTAAGATTCTGGAAAAGTCTTCAGAAATACCTGGATATTGATCTTCGTTTGAGCACTGCCTACCACCCCCAAACTGATGGACAATCATAATAGACTATTAAAACCTTATAAGACATGTTGAGATCTTTCTCACATGACTTTCAGGGTATGTGGGATCAATATTTACCTCTGGTAGAATTTTTCTATAAAAATAGCTTCCATTCAAGTATTCAGACGGCACCATATGAAGTGTTATACAGAAAGAGATGTCGCACACCAACCTATTGGGATGATGTTGCTGAAAGAAAACTCGTAGGCCCGGAACTGGTGGAGGAAATGATGGAAATAGTGAAGGTAATCCAAAACCACATTAAAGCATCTCAAAGTAGGTAGAAGAACTATGCTGAAAACCGAAGGAAGGATTTGGAATTTCGGGTAGGAGATCATGTTTTCTTGAAGTTATCTCTATGGAAGGGTGTTATACATTTTTGTAAGAAATGAAAATTTAGTCCTAGGTACGTCATAACTTTCGAAATTCTATAATGAATTGGGGTTGTATATTATCATTTGGAAATGCCACCAAATCTCTCCCAAGTTCACGATGTGTTCCATGAATCACTGTTGAGAAAATACATGCCTGACCGAACACATGTACTCGCCTATGAAAAAGTAGAACTGGAACCCGATCTGTCTTATTGAGAAGAGCCTATTAGGATTCTTGATACCAGATAACAAGTGTTGAGAAACTGAATGACTCGTCTAGTAAAAGTTCTATGGGGAAACCACAAGATGGAAGAGGCAACATGGGAACCCGAGGAAATTATGATGAAGAACCACCCGAGTATTTTTACGCGGTATTACTCTAGAAATTTTGTGGATGAAATTATTTTAAGGAGGGGATAATGTTACACCCCAAGCTTCCACGGTATGCTTCTCTTTTAATAATACAGTAGCGTGTGTTGTACGCAACTTCGAGTTCTAACACACACCACAACCAATCAAACTAGCCATTATGAATAGTAATACCATCTTTTTGAAATTTTATATAATTTATATTTCAAAATGTACTTCATTATTGGATTATTAATATCGAAATTATCCTAGGGTGATTTTTTGGTACTTTTCTGATAACTTTCATATTTTGATGAATAGTGAAAATTACTAAATTTTAATTAAAAAAAACTTTTTTAATCAAAATAATTAATAGTGATAAATTATGAATTTGAGTAGTTTTAATGTATAAGTAGATTATATTTTTACCATTTAATCCAATGTTGTTCATTGTACATAATTTCACATTTAAACTGGACATAATCAAGTGTCGATCTTTTGAAATTTATTATTTCTTAAAAACCCGCTTTTTGTTTTGACAACGGGAATTAAATTTAAATTAATTTCTACCACTTCTGTGTTTTGAATTTAGAAAAATGGATTCCATATTTAGAATCAGGAGGTCCAAATTGTGTGAATAGGTAACTTTTATTTTTATTCATTTTGAATAATTACTTAGGTAAATATTTTATTTACCATGGTTAAAGGGTAAATCTGGTAAATAAGGGTAAAAAAAATAACATTATTATAATATTAAATTACCCTAAAACGTGTCATAACACTATTTGATGGTACATTTCAAACAATGGTCATCTTTGGGTTGATTTTGGGACACCATGGAGCCACTTGTTAGTGATAATGACACTTTGTATTAATGAAGTTAAAGTAAATAAAAAAAAGACCTAACCAAATATCTTTTAGTAAAAAAAAATTAACATAATGTTATACATGTTATCTCTTCAACTATAAATATTAATTAGAAATATAAAAATATTTCCTACATAATGGTATTTTATTTATAATTTTTAGACATTTAATAATTAAATTTATTTATGACATAATGATGATGCAGTATTTTCCTCATTTATGAAATAATCAAATAGTTGGAATTATAAATGTTAAAATAAATATAATTTGAAATTTTTGATGCCATACACTAATTTTATTGGTTAATATGACATTTTAGTATTGATTAAATGAATTCTGTTTGAATAAATATAGTTTTTCAGACTTTAACAAAAATAAATTATTAAATAGTGTCAAAATTGACATGAATGAGTTTTTAAAACAAATATTATATTATTAATTGATATAATATTCATAAAAATATAAGGTTCGTCCAAAGGACATATATAATTATATTTTTATTATTAATGAACCACTGGGGGTTCTCTTAGAAGTATATAGTAAGTTTATTAACTATATAATATAAAAATACAAAGAGACATGGTAAATGTCAAACTATTTGACTAAGAGTTAAATCTAAAATATAAATTTAATATAGTGAAACAAACCTGATTAAAACCTATTTGTTGAGTGTTTTTAGACCCATCCCCACCTTAGTCTTTAAATAATCTATTTTTGAGCCATTAGAAACCGAAAATTATTTTATTATAAAATAGTATTTCTAGCTTTTCCTAAGGTGCCTCTCACCCCTCTTATAAAAGGGCACTCCCCATTCTCTCTAATTCACACAATCAAAGCCATTTGGATCAGCCAACCCCTGAACAAATACCCTCTCAAATGTCCTCCATTAATCCTATAGGGCATCATTTAGGCATAAATCCATCTTAAGGAGCTCTTTTGATCAAATAAAAAGGAAGAACCCGAAGAAGAGGTAATAATTTCACCACCCTCTTTCAAGTTCTTTTATTGTTCCACTTCTTCTTTATTTGTTTTTTACATTCTAAAATAATAAATCCAATATATTCTATATAGTTTTATGTTATTATAAATATGGTACAACCATATTCATTATTCTATCCATCCTTTGAATAACATGTCACTATACGTGCGTACGTACGGATTACCATCTCCACGTCGTGGTGTAATTTTCATTCAACGCATTATTACTTTGATGGGTATAATAATGATGTTTAATTCATGTAAATAATAAATAAATCATGATAATGATTCTGTATATATGATATACCATCCAATTATACATTATTTTAATATCAAAAGAATGATATTGTCGCTCGTGCGTACGTGCGGATTACTGTCTCCACGAACGCGATGAGATTCATTCCCCATTGTATCCATTCAAGACTAATTTTCATTTGATGATTAAAAATAATGTTTAAATACTTGATATAATTCTAGATATTAATAATATACATCCAATCCATAACAAATATGACTCACATAATAATGAATATAAAGGAAAACGAATCCGTTAACACCCGAAAAGACAATAATGCTAAGATATTATTAACAAAGTAATGTTAAAAGATCATATATGATATCATATTAATGTATGTGATTATTTTATAATTTAATAACAATTATTTCACCATTATACAGTAGTTTAAACAACCCTCGACCAGGGAAAAGTACAAGGTAAGGGTTAATTATACAATCCCTTCATTATGTGAGTTTGTTTATACGTAATTATCTACTGGGACCTCTTTATCATCCACATCCATGTTTCTTAAAAATGTATTTAAAAACATTTTTACTATTTACTAGAAAATGTTTTAAATTCATTTATACCCTTATGTTCTTTTAAAGGAATCTTTTCGTCATTTTTCAAACAAGGTACTTTTTGATCTTTTCGACAAATTTAAGGTAAGAATGTTTTTTTTAACTTATACGGCGGGTGCGGCTATTTTTTGCTGTTATAACATCATCAAATCTTCCCTTAAAAGATTATAATAATATTTTCAAAAAAATGTTTTCTTTATAATTATTTGACTCTTAAATGATTTCAAAATAGAAAGAGATATTTCTCTAAGAAGGGTTTTGACTTCATCTATGTCAACATCCTTTGATGGATCTTAAGTTTATTTGAAGTTGATTTATTATGATAAAAAACTTCCATATTGTATTGAATATTTTGGGATATGTTTGACTATGGATATGCTATTTTTATACCATTCATGGTTTATGGTTAAATTATTGACATTTCGTATGCTAGTTTTAATACGAATGTTTTTGATATGTTTAAACCTTTTCATAAGAGGAATGTATTGGACTTAGTAAGTGATGGGTGGAGGCTGCTATAGCTCCTCAATGCATTGGTAGGTCTCATGAGACAACTAGACGTGGAATTGGATGAGGCCTTTCTGATTTCGATATATAGCATTGGTCGAGGCCTTAATCATTTTTAGACATCTTGGTCGAGGCCTTTTAAAAATGTTTCAGAATGTCCGGCATTATACATTCCCTCATTATGAAAATAATATTAATGGTTCATGTGGTCATTCGACTAGTATAATACCCATGATTATGTTTTATTATGGAATTATTTACTCAGCTCATATTCCTTCCATAAAAATATTCATTTTTATTATTGGTAAAGGCATTTGGTTTCAATTATTCACCATGCTTAATATTTATGTCATTTTACGTTGTATTGCTTACCCTTACTGAGCGTTTGAGCTCACCCCTTTCTTTTGTTTCATTTTCCATGTTTATGAAGAAGTTATTTATGAGTGACTTGTAGGAATAATCTTGGAGGCTTGGATATTTTTAATGAAATATATTCGTGTTGTATTTCTCTTCAAGCAATAAAGTTGAACTTATGTATGAATCCTATTTCCAATAATACTAAACTGATCGTCCTTTCAAGCCATGATTTCCTTATGATCACGCCAATGTTATATAATAATGCACTGACTCTGGGTAACTAGGGTTGGGGCATTACACACACACATGTGAGAAACTGAAAGCAAAAAAACAATAACAGCAACCCAATAAAATTGAATAAATTACTAGGTATAAGAAACAATAGCATCGAAAGTGAAAGGACTATAAAAAAAATCTAAACAATATTTAAATTAGAAAATAAATTATAGAATTAGTAATTAATAATATAAGGTGATTAAATTTAAAATGTAATAGTATGATCAGGGTAGTGGCCCTATGGAACTAAGGTCAAGGAAACCTAAGACCCTGTATTATCTTAGTGATCATGTAGCATCTTGTTATTTCTCTAACAGGTACGCCTTACACCTTGTTGGGTTTTTTCCCTTTTCTTTTACAGTTTAGGGTCGAGTTTGAATTGGGAGGATTCCTATAATAGTGAAGTCAGTGATTTTTGGGATTCTCACCTTTAAACCAACTTTTTTATGTAGGTTTCTAGAGCATTAAACGTCATGTAACAGGATTTCACATCATGTAATGGTTCTACATACAAGTCATGAACGGATTTACATTGTGATGGTTATATATTGTGAGTCACTATTTCATGTCGTGAAGGTGTTAATGAAATGTTTTTAATTTTTAACTTCATAATTTAAGTCAATGTGATGCATTTTTAGGCATTTATAAAAATTAAAGGGTTCACAACATGTATTGGGATTACACGTCATGTAATACCCTAACTTCATTTTTTTAAATAGGTTGTACAGCTGGTTATTTATTTTCCCTCCACTCCCAAATCAACTTCCTCAACCTATGTCTTTCCCCAGGTGATCTTGGGTCTTTCCAGACCTTCTAAATCCATTCTTTTGGTGTTCGATCGTCATTTATTTGGTGAGTGATATCCGGGTAATTGTTCTTTATCATTCTTAGTCTATATTTCCTTCTCATATTTTAGGTTTTTTAATGGATCATCTTGGAATTGATGGAAATATTCCCTATGGTGTTGGATATTTCTTCTAGGTTGGGTTTTGAGATCTACCCCACGTTCGTTATTATTGACGGGTGTCGTTGTGAGTGTTGAGTTTTGGGAATAGGTAGGTGGTTCTATCCTGATTAGCCAAATTGATTAATACTAAATTGCATGATTTATTTTAATGGATGATTTAAATTCAATTTATCGAATTTTATTTCAATTAAATTAATAAAAACCTTATTCTAATGAATTGGGAGATTGGAAATTGTTTTTGTTTGGAAATTTGGGAAACCCCCAATTCCATTGAATTGGGGAATGTTTATGAAAAATGGATTATTTAAATTGTTGAATTTAAATTATTGATTTAATGGAAATTTTTTCATTTAAATTTTTGAATTTAATTGTGGAAATGAATTGTTGAAAATATGGAATTTTTTTTGAATGGATTTGAAACTTGTGAAAATGCCTTAAAAATGATTTTATAGAAACTCGGTGGTTTTGTCTTGTGGAAAGGGAATTTTTTTTATTAAAACACATTTTGGTTTTAAATGGAAAGAAATTGGAATTTTTTAAATGGAATAATAGGATTTATTATATTTTAAGTGGTTTTAATATAATTTCTCATCATGTAAGAGTGAATTCAAGCCTTAGGTAGTTGGTGAGTTATTTGGACACACTATATGCTATGACATGGTTCTAAAACATACATAAAGTGGGTCATATCCCTAATCGGAGGGTGATGAGTGGCCTCTGGCCAATGTCAGGGGGATGTGAGTATACTCATTTTTCTATGATCACATAGAGAGTGTGGAGTCATATAGCTGGATAATGCTTTTGTGCCTACTTGGCATATGACCATGTTTCTTGAATGTTTATTAATATTTGAGATATATATGTATGAAATTGTTTTAAAACTTCTTTACATGAGTTTTCTAGATTTACATAAACTATTTTACATAACTGTTTTACTTAATCCATTATTTTAATTATTCTATCTCTTTTAAAGTAAAATCCTATTCTTTAAAATTATTTTCCATCATTTTGAAAATGTATATCATGTTTTGTTTAAATATGATTTTTAATAGCCAAACCTATTTATTTTTAAAATTTAATGATTTTACATGGATAATATATATTTGGAATCTGTTATGGAATCATTGGTGGCATCCTACTAGGATTTTTATATCCCACCCAACTTGTGCCTTCGGATGTTTGTAGATTATCTTCTTCTAGGTTCGAGCAAAGGAAAAGGATTACTTGGAGGTGGATCCAACTGCAGAATCATGGTCTTGGTGATTTTTGTCCTTAGGTACCTGGGTTGTGTTTCACTATTTTAGTACTTGGTTTATAGTAATTTGGGATTGATTATGCCTTATTGTATTATGTTACTTTACTCCTGGTAGAGGTTTCTTTTGATATGCATACTATCTTGCTTGTTTTACTTCTGCATTGTTAGTGGGAAAATCTTTCCCACATGAATGTTATATACTGTTAGGTTCTATTTGCCAACCCATGAGAATTGGGAACACCCTTCTTGCCATGTCAGGACTGGCTCAGTTATCAGGTTACCAGGTACCCAGTATGGTTCATGACAAAGTGGTATGAGATCTCCAAGTTGAGCTTTTTTTTTGAAGTCGGAATTCATTTTTGAAATCTTGTTGGGACTTTGGAGATAGTTGCAATTGAGTGCCTGGCCAACTCTCACTACAATGAACCTTATTGTTCCAAGGGTGGTTAGGGAAATATGTCTTGTTAATTAGTTCTTTTATTTTCCCTATTGATATTTAGATATAGTGAAATCCAAATCTTATTTGTTCCTTTTGTAGAGAATATTATCTCTTGATACTGAGTTAGAGTGTTAATATAATGTATTCCTTTTATCTGATGATGTTTTGTAGAATTGTGCCTCTGAGAATATGTGTGAATGATATATAGTAATAGGATAATACTGAACCTTAGAATGAAAATCATGTTGTAGATACAAATCTGGTTTTGGTGATTGTATGCACTATCCAAGCCCTAGGACAGGCACCACCACTAGTTCCCACTCAGGCTCCAGCTATGGATCCTTATGGGGATGTTCTTCAGAATCATTCTCAAGAGTTCCTTCACCAGAAGCCACCAGTTTTCGAAGGCTCCACTAAACCTCAACATGCTGAGGAATAGTTGGGTCATATTGAGCATCTATTTTAGTTCTTGGAGACACCGGTTGTGATCAGGGTGAAGTGTGCCACATTTATATTTTAAGGACCAAGCAGGAGATGGTGGGACACAATGTTGAATGAAGGGAAATAAGAGGTCTTATAATGGAAAGACTTCAAGGTTATTTTCACTAACCATTTCTATCCAGGTCCAATAGTGTTGGCTAAGACTGTGGAGTTTTTTAAGCATGATCAGGATGATAGGACAGTGACTGAGTATTCAAATCATTTTACTTCTCTAGTGTAGTGTTCACTTGAGATAGTATCTAATGAGAGGATGAAGGCTCTAATATTTGAGTTTAGGCTTTGATCTGATACCCATTCCCAGGTTTTTTTGATGAACCTTCCCACTTATAATGAATTTTCGGATAGGGTAATGACGGTTGAGATAGACCTGGCTAGAAAGTTAGGGTTGACAGGAGTTATTTTTTCTCTCAGTTTCAGCTTTAGTTCCTTCAAAGGAAAATGGAAGCATGGTTATTCTCACAGCAGTTCTCTATGGAAGAGGAATTTTAGACCTCCAAGAGCTCTACGAGGAAGTTCTTTGGCTTTCTATCAGTATGGAAATCTAGGAAATTTTAAGAGGGTTTTTAATAAGGCACCCAGGAAATGTAGTTCCTATAGATTTTCAGGGAACATACAGATATTCTTCCATCACTTCTCTACTCCATGTAGTGGAACATGATCATCAACTCCTCTTAAAACTGTGGAGAAATCAGATGCTTCACATTTAAAAGGGTTCTTGCCACAGGAATCAATAATGAAGCTACTTTAGGTAGTATAGGAGCCTCCAGAGGAAGAATACATGGGTCCAATGATTGTGAGAGATTCCATTACTATATCTTCACCATTAGTGACTATTCTATTCGATATTGGTGCATCTCACTCCTTTATTTCAACCCATGTTGTTAATCTATTTAATCTCCATATGGATATTTTATATTATGAAATGGTTATTTCTACACCCCTTAGTACGAAGAGAGAGTTGGGTCTTTGTATTTTTTCTTTCATCTTCTCTCTATCATAATTTGAGATTTCTTGGATTTTTCTGGTGGTTGACATGAAATATCTTGATGTCATATTTGGGATGGATTGGTTGAGTTCCAATAGAGCCTGAATTGATTGTTATATTTGGTGGGTCTACTTTACTACACACAGTGGTGTGTCTCTTGTATTTCAAGATATTGGGACCCAAGGTCGAGCATATCCAGACCTTCTTATACAAAGTTGGGGAAAGTTATATCTATGTTTTTCTTTTGACATTGTAACACCCCTGGAAAAGTGAGACTTAAAAATGCTAAATGTTACTACCCATGTCAAAAAGGTGAACCTTTCTTTACGGGAGCCTACCTGATTAAAACTCCATAGTTAAGCATGCTTGTCTTAGAGTATTAATCAAGATGGGTGACCTTCTGGGAAGTTTCCCAGGGTGTGTGTCAGTGAGGACAAAACACACTGAAAGAACATGTGTTAGCATGTGGGGACAGTCATTAGTATAATAAGAGACCCTAGTGAGTAATAGTCTATGGTGTGCTGGGAAGGCAACCAAGGTATTACAGGAGACCCATGGGGTTAGATGACAAGGTTCATGGCCCAGGGAGTTGGGTTGTGACAAATGGTATCAAAACCAATACCCAGCCAGAAGTGCTTAGGCACTACCTGGTTTTGAGGCTTGGGGTCCAAAACGAGGGTGTTGTGCTTTAAAGGGGTGGATAATGTAACACCCCTGGAAAAGTGAGACTTAAAATGGCTAAATGTTACTACCCGTGTCAACAAGGTGCACCTTTCTTTTTGGGAGCCTACTTGATAAGAACTCCACAGTTAATCATGTTTGTCCTGGAGTAGTAATCAGGATGGGTAACCTTCTGGGAAGTTTCCCAGGGTGTGTGTGAGTGAGGAAAAAACACACTGAAAGAAAATTTGTTGGCCTGTGGGGGCAGTCATTAGTCTAATAAGAGACCCTAGTGAGTAATATTCTATGTTTTGTTGGGAAGGCAACCAAGGTATTACAGGATACCCATGAGGTCAGATGACAAGGTTCATGGCCTGGGGAGGCTGGTCGTGACAAATTGTATCAGAGCCAATACCCAGCCAGAAGTGCTTAGGCAGTGCCTAGGTTTGAGGCTTGGGGTCCACAACCAGGGTGTTGTGCTTTAAAGGGGTGGATAATGTTACACCCCTGGAAAAGTAAGACATAAAAAGGCTAAATGTTACTACCCATGTCAAGAAAGTGCTTCTTTTTTTTTTGAGCCTACTTGATAAGAACTCCACAGTTAAGCATTTTTGTCCGGGAGTAGTAATCAGGATGGGTGACCTTCTATGAAGTTTCCCAGTGTGTGTGTGATTGAGGAAAAAAACACTGAAAGAACATGTGTAATCCTGTGGGGATAGTCATTAGTTTAATAAGCGACCCTAGTGAGTAATAGCCTATGGTGTGCTGGGAAGGCAACCAAGATATTACCAGAGACCCATGGTGTCAGATGACAAGGTTCATGGCCTAGGGAGGCGGGTCGTGAAAAATGGTATCATAGCCAATACCCAGCCATAAGTGATTAGGCACTGCCTAGGTTTGAGTCTTAGGGTCCACAATGAGGGCGTTGTGCTTTAAAGGGGTGTATAATGTAACACCCCTGGAAAAGTGAGACTTAAAAAGCTAAATGTTACTACCCATGTCAACAATGTTCACCTTTCTTTTCGGGAGCCTACCAGATTAGAACTCCACAGTTAAGCATGCTTGTCCTGGAGTAGAAATCAGGATGGGTAACCTTCTGGGAAGTTTCTCAGGGTGTGTGTGAGTGAGGAAAAAACACACTGAAAGAACATTTGTTGGCCTGTGGGGACAGTCATTAGTCTAATAAGCAAACCTAGTGAGTAATAGCCTATGGTGTGCTGGGAAGGCAACCAAGGTATTAGAGGAGACCCATGGGGTTAGATTACAAGTTTCATGGCCCGAAGAGGTGGTTCGTGACATATTTAGAGTTGGAGTCTTTGATTAGTGATCTCCCTCCAGACATCATTGAGTTTACCAATGTGTTTTATTTGAATTTATCTGGTCTATCACCCCTGGAAAAGTGAGACTTAAAAGGCTAAATGTTACTACCCATGTCAATAAGGTGCACCTTTCTTTTCAAGAGCCTACCTGATTATAACTCCACAGTTAATCATGCTTGGTCTGGAGTAGTAATCAGGATGGGTGACCTTCTGGGAAGTTTCTCAGGGTGTCTGTGAATGAGGACAAAACACACTGAAAGAACATGTGTTGGCCTATCGGGACAGTCATTAATCTAATAAGTGACCCCAGTGAGTAATAGTGTGTGGTGTGCTGAGAAGGAAACCAAGGTATTACAAGAGACCCATGGGGTCAGATGACAAGGTTCATGGCCCGAGGAGGTGGGTCGTGATAGATATAGAGATGGAGTCTTTGATTAGTGATCTCCCTCCAGTCATCGTTGAGTTTACCAATGTGTTTTCTTTGAATTTCTCTGATCTACCACAAATGAGAGAGGTTGATTTTTCTATTGAATTAATTCCTATTACTCAACCAGTCTCTTTCCCTCTTACTGAATGGCTCCAAATGAACTGAAAGAGATGAATTCCTAGTTGAATGATCTTCTTGAGAAAGGATTTATACACCCTACTGGGTCACCTTGAGCGATGTTGGTTATTTTTCTAATAAGGCTAATGGTTCTCTTCACCCATGTATTGAATAACGAAAGCTCAACTTAGTTACGGTAAATAAAAAGTATCCATTGTTATGGATTGATGATCTGTTCGATCAGTTGAACGGTAAGAGGTGGTTTTAAAAGATCGAACTTCAGTCTTGTTACCATCAGTTGAGAATAAAAGAATCTAATATTCATAAAACCTATTTCCAAATTAGGTATGGCCCTTATGAGTACCTTTTTATGCCCTTTGGTCTGAAAAATGCTCCTATAGTTTTCATGGCCTTGATGAATAGTATTTTCGACCAGTATTTGGGTACCTTTGTGGTAGTATTTGTGGAAGACATCCTCATTTATTGTAAATTTTTGGAGGATCATGTTCATAATCTGAGAATAGTTTTGATTCTAATAAAAAATCATCAAATCTAGGCCAATCTTTCAAAGTGTGATTTCTAGATTCATGAAGTGAATTTATTGGTACATTTAGTGTTTGAATGATGGTATATTAATTGATCTTGAGAAATAAATAGTTTTTATGACTTGGGAATAAGCATGAAATGACTTTGAGATTCAGTGATTCTTCTTCTTAGCTGGATATTACCGTAGGTTTGTGAAGGACTTATTGAATTTGGCTTCTCTATTGACCACTCTAACTCAAAAGGGGGCGAAGCTTGCTCAGAATGATAAATTTAATACTTATTTTATTTATTTGAAATTTATTTTAACTGTTGTACCAATATTGACACTTCCAGAGGTCGGGAAGGGCTATGTGGTCTTCTGTGAGGCATTGGGTTCATTCTGGGGCTATATTCTTGTGAAAGGTGACCATAAGGATACTTATAAATCTCGTCATATTAGGCCACACAAGAAGAATTATCTTACCTGTGACCTTGAACTAACTGCTATGATTTACGCACTTTAGAGTTGGTGAAATTACCTCTATGGAGAGAGTTTTATCATGGTTTCAGACCATAAAATCATGAGTTATATCTTCTCTCAAAAAGATCTGAATATTTGTCAGAGGTATTGGGTGTAGTACCTAAAATCTTTTTACATTGAAATCACTTATACCCTAAGGAAATATAATTTCATTTCTCATACATTGATCAAGAATATTATAACCCAAGCCATGAAATAATCTTCAAAATAGTGGAATTTGATGGCTCTCTTTGTATAGTTGCATATTAGAGTTCAGGAGAAAGTGGATAAGGTTTCTTTATCCATCGTTCAATTGAAATCTATTCCTCTTGAGTTGATTATTCATGATCAAAATCTTGATGATGAATTCTGTATAATTAGATATTCTATGTATTGTGGGGAGATAGTTACCCAATGTTCTTTCACCAAATAGTGTTTTTTGTGATATCGGAATCGCTTTGTTGTGCCATTCATAGCATGGAAGTATATAATGGGGGTTTTCATAATTCTTAGTCGTTTGTGCACCCAGGAACCAATAAAATTTTCTATGATATGCACAAATAGTTCAAGTGTCCTGGTATGAAATGGTGCATTGCTGAGTTTGTTTCTTATTGCTATACATGTCAACAGGTAAAATCTGAGCACCAGAAAACATCAATTTTACTTCATCCACTTCTTATCCCTACTTAGAAGTGGTATAAAATCTCTATGGAATTTGTGGTTGGGTTTACTCATACTCAAAGAAATAAGAATTTTATTTGGGTTGTGATCGATAGGCTGACCATGTTGGCTCACTTTATACCCATTCAAGATAAATCCAAAGTTGAAGAGTTGTGGAATCTTTATGTGAAAGAGATTATCCATTTGCATGGAGTTCCATCAGCTATAGTCTCTGATAGGGATCCTCGGTTTACTTATCACTTTTGGAGAGGAATTTAGGAGGTATTTGGATCTTTGGTTTCTTTGAGAATGGACTAATCTAAAATCGTATGGTCAGATAGAAAGAGCTATACAAATTCTTGAGGATATGTTTCAGGCTTATGTTTTCGACTTTGGTGGTGATTTGGATGATCACTTGGGTATATTGAGTATTTTTATAATATAATTTACCAGTCCATCATAAGAATGATAACTTTTGACGTGTAGTCAGCCTTGTAAATATCAGTTGTGTTAGTCGGAGGTTGTTGAAAGTTCTTTGGTTGGACCAAGTTTGGTGCAAGAGATGACATCAAATATTCAGTTGATTCGTCCAAGGGTGTTGACATCATAGAGGTGATATAATTTTTATGATGATTGTTTTCATAGAACTTTGGAGTTTTCATTTAGTGACTATGTGTTATTTAATTTTTCACCCCGGTTGGGCTATCGATGGCTTGGGAGGTACAGGAAGATTTCTCCTCATTTTGTGGAACCTTTTGAGGTTGTTGATGAGGTAGGGAAAAGTTGTTTATTTTTTAGCACATACACAATATATGGCATCGATATATAACATATTACATGTATCACAGCTAAGAAAGTATCTCTCTAATCCATCTCACATTTTGAGTTTGAGTGATCTGGATATTGAACCTAACCTATCATTGAATGAACATCCAGTCTGAATAGTTGATTCTGAGAACAAGGTACTTCGTGGGAGGAAGATACCATTGGTTCATGTGCTATGGAATCATGGTTCTGATAATAAAAATACATGGGAACATGAGGAAATGATGAGAGAGAAGTGGCTTCATCTTTTTGGCATGGAAGCTTCTTCATAAACCTTTCGGGGTCAGAAAGTTTTTACGATGGGGAGGTAGTAACATCTCATTACCACTCTGACAGGTATGCCTTAAACCTTGTTGGGGTTTTTTCCTTTTCTTTGATAGGGTAGGATCGAGTTTGAATTTATAGGATTCAGATAATTTTGAAGTCATAGATTTTTTGTATTCTCACCTTTAAACTGGCTTTTTCATGAATATTGCTAGAGCATTACACATCGTGTAACAAGCTTACATGTTGTGTAATGGTTCTGCATACAAGTCATGAATGGCTTCACACTATGGGTACATTTCATGGGTCACCATTTCACATTATAAAGAATTTGTTGAACAGTTTTAAATTAGAAGAGTTAGAATTTAAGTTGAGGCAATTCATTTTTCAACAGTTATGAAAATTAAAGGGTTCACGATGTGTATTGGGATTACACGTGGTGTAATACCCCGACTGCATTTTTCAAAATAGGCAGTGCGGCTAGTTATTTTTTTCCCTCTTCTCCCAACTCAACTTTCTCAACCTAAGTCTCTCCCTAGGTTTTCTCAAATTTTTCCAACCCTTCCAAAGCCATTTTTTGGCATTGGATCGTCATTTCTTTGGTGGGTGATATCTAGGTAAGCGTTCTTCATCTTTCTCCATCTATCTCTCTTTCTCCTCTATTGGGTTTTTCAAAGGATCATCTTGGAATCGGTGGGTCTATACCCTATAGTGTTGTATCTTGTTTCTAGGTTGGGTTTTGAGATCTACCACACCTTCATTCTCATTTACGGGTGTTGTTGCAAGTGTTGAGTTTCGAGAAGAGGTAGGTAGTTCCATCCCGATTAGCCAAATTGATTATTCCAAAATTACTTTATTTATTTCAATGGTTTATTTAAATTCAGTTTCTCAAATTTTCCTTTAATTAAATTGATAAAAACCCAATTTCCAGTGATTGGGATATTAGAAACTGTTTTGGCACAGAAATTTGGAAAACCCCCAGTTCCATTGAATTAGAGCGTGTTTATGAAAATTGGATGATTTAAATTGTTGAATTTAAATTATGGATTTGATGGAAATGTTTTAAATTAAAATTTTGAATTTAATTGTGTAAATTAATTTTGAAAAAGATGGAATTGGTTTAGAATGTATTTCAAACTTTTGAAATTGTCTTTAAAATGATTTGATAGAAACCCAGTGGTTTTAGCTTGTGGAAACCACTTATTTTTTATTAAAACCCATTTTGGCTTTAAATGGATTGAAATTGGAATTTTTGAAGTGGGGTAATGGGATTTATTGTATTTTAATCATTTTAAAATAATTTTACCATCATGTAAGTGAACATGAACGCCTTAAGTAGTTGGTGAGTTATTTGGATACACTTACATAATGACAATGTCCTGAACTATAGATGTGGTGGGTCACATCCCCAATGGGAGGGTGATAAGTTGCCCTTTTCCAGTGTCAAGGGGACTCGAGTATACTCATTTTTTTATCACTCAGAGAGTGAATAGTCTTATAGTTGGATAATACTTTTGTATCTACTTGGTATATGTCCATGTTGCTTGTATGTTTATTTATATTTGAGATATAAATGTATGTTAATGTTGTAAAACTAAATTTCATGCCTTTTTTAGATTTACATAAACTATTTTATATAACTTTTTTACTTAAACCATTGTTTTAAAAAATCTATCTCTTTTAAAGTGAAATACTACGATTTAAAATTATTTTCTATCATTTTGATAATTTATAACATGTTTTTTCTAAATATGATTTTGATTTTCTAAACCTATTTATTTTGAAAATTAAATGATTTTACTTGGATAATATATATTTGGAATTTGTTATGGAATCATTGGTGGTATCCTAATGGTATTTTTTTCACACACCCTACTTGTACCTTCATGTGTTTGTAAATTATCTTCTTTCAGGTTCAATCAAAAGAAAAAGACCACATGGAGGTGGATCTAGCTACAGAACTGTGGTCTTGGTGAGTTGTGTCCTTAGGGACCTGGGTTGTGTTTCTCTGTTTTAGTACTTGGGTTATAGAACTTTGAGTTAGTTTATTATTTATTGTATTCCGGTACTTTACTCCCAGTGGAGTTTTCTTTTGATATGCATACCGTATTTTTTTTAATTCCTCATTTTTAATGTAAAAATAGTTCCCACTTTCATGTTATATGATTCTAGGTGTTAATCACCAGCCCATGGGGAATGAGAATCCCCTTTGGACCATGTCAAGGTTGGGTTGGTTATTTGGTTACCCGGGTACCTAGGATGGTTTATAACAGATCAAACTAATCATAATCAATTATATGGAATCTATAGGGAGAGTAATATCAATTATTAGTGAATGAGGACACCCTTGAAATCAGATACCTATTCATGTAGTATAAATTTTTAGTTAGTGTTATATCATTGTCCAAGGATCATCATGGTGTACCACTCCAAGCAATTTTTTTCTTAGAATTCCCTACCTCAGTTATCAGGTACCCAAGATAAAATAAAGGGGAGGTGAGTTCATAATATATAATCAATCACATGAAACACCAATAAAATATAAAACACCCCTCATATCCCCCTTTAGACCCACCATTACAAAAATAGAACATTTTTAATCAACACACATTCCATTTGGTAAAACTAACATGCTAAAACATCATAATAAACATAGGATAAATCTATATTCATTTCATAAAGTGAAAATTGGGCCTTAAATCTTAAAAAAATGTTTAAAACATGGAAATACCATTTTAAAACTAAATATTTTCCAATTTATATAAACAAAAAAAATTCCATGAAAAACATAATTAAAAAACTCAATAAGAAAAAAAATACATAATTTAAGATATCACTACATTTCACAATATTCAAATAAAATAATAAACATCATAAAAAAAGGGAACACAAAGTTCATTAACAATAAAAGACTCTATAGAAGATCCTATTTAATTTTAAAATGTTACTTGAATTATTAAGTTATTATTTTTATAATATATTTCATAGTCCTTAGTTACCTTTAGCATTCATTTTAATGATTGAATTTTCTTAAATAAGTACTTAAGGTATTTTCTAAAAAACCTAGAGTGTTTTAAAAATTAGTTCCAACTATACATGACCTACATTCTAATAAATTCCCACAAACAGGTGTTTAAAACCTCCAAACTAGGATAAAAAAATACATATTACTCAAATTTTATGAATTTGAAACCATGACATAAATGATATTAGGTAAGAAATGAAGGTACTTAAGTTTAAATAAATATGAATAGAGAAACATACCTCATACCAACACAAATTCATCACATTGGATAAAAACTCTAGAATAGGTCTCATGATTATCTTCATAAGACCTAGACACCAAAAACCATATGATAAAACCAATCACAGGGCCTAGATTTCATCTAACATGGCCTCCCTTGGAGAGAATAAGAATAAACAAGAGGGGAAGGGAGGAAGAAAAAGAGAATCAGGCACAAACCACAAGGAATATACTTAGAATAGAATAAGGAACCAATAAATTAAATCTATAAGGCAGGGTCATGCCTAGGGGTCCCTCACTACTATCCTTGAATGAATGGAAATTGAGGGGCACAAATGGGTGTTAAAATCAGGGTTGTGTAGTTTAGGAATTTTAATATTTTTAAAACATGTGCAGATCAAATGGTTTGGTAGTGTAATTTACAAAACCATGAACCAAATATGTTACCTTCACTAAAAAAGATTATAAGTACCATGGTTTATCCACATGGTTAGGAAAACCATGTTCTAACTATGAAAATATCAACTAATAAGGAAATAAAGTTTTTTTATGGGTAGGATATGTGGTCAGAAATAACTATGTGACATACATGTTCCAAGTACTTTAACTTCAAAATTTTGAAAATCCAATGTACCCTAAAATCAAGGAAAAGGTTAAAAATGATAAATAAACAAAATAATAATGGTATAGAAAGTAGATTGGTGACAATTCTCCCCATCATAACACTTTCTGTCTTTGGAAAGTCACAAAATATCCAAGGACTTCAATACTTATAAGAATTTAACCAGGGATAAGGGTCTCTAGAATTCATAAAACCCAATACATCAGGGACCTAAGAAATCACTAATCAAAACACCTCTCTAGAAATATAAACAATGCCCAAAAATTCCAACATATATTAGACACATTACAAGACTACTTAAAATCTGAAAGGGGTTGAATCAAAAGTTGAGACCTGTGATAGGTGTTACCACCATAAGGACTTCACTATAATGTTAGGATCTAAGGAAACATCACAAGGCACTAACCTATAACTTTGGAGTTCAAATAGAGAAACAAAAAAACTGGTAAATCCATAATAATACAAAAATAATTATCGCATACACCCCAAGTGAAACAGATGTAGAACATCTCAAGAGACAACATCACATTCTAGCTACAACAAATAAACTAGGAGATAAAAAATAAAATAAAAGAAAAAAGGAAGTGAATATCCCATCCAAGATCCACCATACTACCTTCAACATCATACCTATGAATCCATAACTCTCAAAACATTCAAAAAGAATTTATCAATCACAATGATGACATTTTAATAGAACATAAAAATTAGAAGGATTAGAATTCACAAGAAGGATGCACTGTAAATGCATTGAAGATAACCACCTTATAGAAGGAATAAAATAGTATTGGAGGGTTTTTTCATAGATATCCCAGCTCTAATTTTCTAATTCTTATCACAATATATAAGAACCTTTCCAAAAAAATAGGCAAAGGCACCAATCATATCATGTATCCATGTCAAATTCATCACCACTATCAATTCCTTGTTTATTATGTTATTAAACATAAATAGGCCAAAATAAAATATTCTCATAATAAGGTCATTAAATAATTACTTGAAATATAAATGAATACCAAAACAAGGATTCTAAAGAAGAGATATTATCTTCAAGAATAGTTTTTCTCTACCACTCCACCTTATGTGTGGGTCGTATTGACAACCAGAAGGAAGTACACTCAACATATCATGAATTTTATAGGGTGTGTGTTTGATAATTAAGTAACACAATACTGAATCAAGGAAACACAAAATAAAGCTCAAAATAATAGTAGATGCCACCAATAAAAAATAAAAACCAAAGATATCATGTCATTGCTTTCATCTAAGTAATGAAATCATTAAAAAAATTATAAGGCCCATTTTAAATCCTTTAAAACCCATGATTTTTCCCCCAAACAATTTTTAATTTTATAATTTCATCATTGAAATAATTTTCACATTTTTAAACATCAAACTTGTTTTGAATCAATTTTTATAATATTATTTTATAAATGTCACACTAAGTGCCTACTCTTCAAAACCAATTTTTCTCCACAAAAACACAATTCAAAACAATTTGAATTTAAAATTACTTCAAAATAAAGTTTAATGATAAATCCTATAGTTTGAAAATCAATAAATTCCACTTGAAACCAGTTTTTTATTTTATAAATCTCTTAAAAATCCATTTTTCATATATAAAAGAACCATCCAATTTCATTCTTTTTAGAATACCTCTTAATTATTTCTAAAAATCCACTTAAAAGACACTATTCAATTTTATAAATTATTTTTAAAAACCATTTTGAAAACCTAACACACCTATCTATTTTTAGTCCATTTTATAAAACTCATTTATTACTTACAAAACATATCATTAAGTTTCCATAAAAAACATCAATAAATCCCAATAAAATATCACTAAAATATCATTAAAACTCTCTTTAACTCATCCTAAATAAAAATTACCCAATAAAAAAGTAAATTGAAATTAATAGAGATATAAAACAAAAATTAAATGTGGGTTAATGGTTGTGAATGGTTTATCCACACAGTTTGGTAGGTTATGCACCAATCATTCAATTATCAATAGAGCTTCTTAGAACCTTGAACATAGGATTTCTATTGTTTTTCAGACCATGCAAGCTAGCTGTGTGGGTTAGGATGTTCTCCCATTTTCACCCCAAAATATGGAAAACCTAAAAACAACCTATATAGTTTCAATATAATTAAAAACACCACAAATTCAAATCAAAATACCCCAGAGTAAACAAAAACAAGATCCAAAATTCATAATTTCTCACCTGACCATCCATGGTAACTCGTGGATTTTAAATAGAATTAGCTAGATAGACTATCCATGTACCTTTCTCTTGATTTATTATATTTCTATATCAAATCTAATACAATCCCAAAATAAAAAAGGGAACTCTAATTCCATTTGGTAATGACCATCCTAGGTCAACCTAACACATCATCCATGTCAATAAGACCCGGGCCACATCCATGTTCACCCTAGGCTAAAAAATAATTCCAAAGCATCATAAAAATTGTGTGGGAATTATTTCACCCTATAAATATCAACAAATTAGCTATAGATTTCTCATTGTAATTCATCATGACTCATCCATAAGTCAGATTTCCATGCAGTATAGATAAATAGTTTCAAGATATGAAGAAAACCAATCATAGAATAGCCAAAAAGAACATTCAAGACACATATATATAACATAAATAAGGGAAAAACAAAGAAAAAATATCATGGTACAAACCATTCCTAAATGAATGATATATATGTGGTACAATGAATAAAATAAAAACCAAAAACCAAACTAATGATCTCTTTGTGACTCGTTCTCTCCCTTTAACAGCATCGTCAAGTTTTCACTATAAGAAACTATATAAAAGGCGTTCCACAGGGGGATTTATCCAATGACAATAACTACAAAATAACCTAAAATATGTATAAGTGTGAGAAAAAATCCTTGTAGTTATCCTACCCACACCCCTTGCATAATCATTAAAAGTAGAACCCATCTTTCTAGTTTAAAAATAAATCTATAATGGTCTGATTTAAATTTAAAACAATAAAAATCACATGAAGACATTTTATATATTCACTTTATTAAAAAACAATAGTTTTCCCATTTAAACCAAAATAATATTTGAATATTTTTAAGAACAAGAGTAAATTAAAATTAAGGAAACCATTTTATGAAAAATTATTCTAAGTAAATTTTTTTAATAAAAATAAAGTGAAGTGACTCACTTTCGACATAATACCTTTTTAACTTAGTTTCAATAATAAATAAAATAAAAAACATATTAACTTTAAAATACAAACTCATATGATAAATTGATAGTAAATATTAATATACAAGACCTAATAAAAGTTAATAAAGGACTTTATATATAAACAATAACATCTAAAGTAAAAGCATTGTAATAAAATGTAAGCAGTAAGTAAATCTAGATATAAAGGATGTAATATAAATTAAAAAACATCAAAAACAATAAAATAAACTAACTAAAAGTACATTGTTATATAATCATCATCGGAGTGGCCCTAAGGAACTATGATCATGGTAACCTAGGACCCTGTATAATCCTAGTGATTGAACCAATCATAGTCAACTATATATAATTACTAAGGAGAGTAATCTAAATCCCTAGTGAAAGATACCACCCTAGAAAGTGGCTCCCTAACTATATAGTCAAAAAAAATTATTAGTGTTGTTTCATTTTCCAAGGCTAGGCATAATGCACTATGCTTAGGAGTAATTTTCCAAGCATTCCCTACCCAAGTTATTGGGCTCCCATTATTAACTAAAAGGAAGGTGGCTGTATAAGCTATAATTAATCACATAAAATACCAATTACATATAAAAAACCCATCACCTAATATTGAATCCCAACTTTACCAAAATATACCCCTTTTAATCAACATGCATCATATTTGGTAAAACCCTTAGGCTAAAACTTCATAAAATATATATGATATATCTATTCACTTTTCATGAAGTTATAATTGATCCTTAAATATTTAAACTAAGGTTTAAAACATATAAATACACTTTTAAAATTAAAAATGATCCAATACTTTAAAAAAATACTTTTAAATTAAAAATGTAACTAAATTAGACAGCAAATATATTTAACAAACTCAACAAGAAACCCAAATTATCTTCTAAGATAACACTACACATAAAAAGATTCAAATAAAATAATAAACATTATAAAATAAAAACTAAGGACATAAAGTTCTCCAATAATAAAATCCATTTTGAAATTATCCATTAAATTTAAAAACTAACTTGAATTATTATGTTATTAGTTTTAGAAAACAGAACTTAGTAGTTAGATTTATAATCCTTCTTAAATCTTGATTTTTCAAAAATAAATCTTTAAGGCATTTTATAAAACACCTAGAGACTTTTAGAAATTGTTTCAAATTATTCATGACCTACATGATAATAAATTCCCATTATAAAGACATTAAAACTACCAAACTAGGATAAATAAATAAAAATTCATCAGATTGTATGAAGCATAAACCATAAAATAAATTAAATTTGAAAATAAATCAGCATATTTAATTTTATAGAAATATGTGTGGATCAACCTACCCCATACTAATGGAAACGTTTCATATTTTATGAAAAATGAAAGAATAAATCTCAAGACAATATTACCTAGACCTATAATCCAAAACCACATGTTAAAATCAATCCCATGACCTATAGTTTTACCACTATGACCTCCCTTAGAGACAGAAGAAGAAACGTGATGGAAAGATAGGAAGGGGAAGAGAATAATCCCAAAACTCAAGGAATCAACTTAGAATAGAAAAAGGATACAAAAAATCAAAGTATAAGGAAGGGAGGGTGGTGTCTAGGGGCTTTCCTTAGATGGACTTGATTGAATGGGTATAAAGGGGATCAAAGGGGGGATAAAATTAGGGGAGGGTAGTTTAAATATTTCGATATATTTAAAACTTATATAGATTTCATGATTTTTTCACATGGTTTGGCCAAACAATTTACCAAATCATGTTCAAACCATGCACCATCCACTAAACAAACTCAGAAAGTCGAATGGGTTAGCAAAATGGTTAGGAAAAGCATGTTCCAAATATGAAAATTATCACTGATAAGGAATTGTAGGTTTTCACATGTAGGCCAGATGGTTAGCACTAACTATGTACTAACCATTATCTTAGCACTTCAACCTAAAAATTTGAAAAATACTAGTGAATTTGAACCAAAAATTAAGGGAAAGTTTAAAAAATATAAATCAGTAGAATTATAAGGAAAAAGGTAAGGTTAGCATGTGATAGTAACTTTGGTTATCCTAAGTAATTTGGCGATAAAATAAAATTATTGAATTCTTATATATTTGAAAATGATATATTAAATCCTTAATAGTCTAAGGATTAGTTATTAATATAAACAGTGAAGGTTGTTCCAACACTTTTTATGTCACAACTCCTTGTATATATTTCTCAAAAATACTAACACTCTCAAATAATAATATGAGACAAATAAGAATTTTGTGAGATCCTAAAAACCGATATTAAATAAAAATATAACTGAAAATAATATTTAATAAAAAATATTGTTATAAATATATAGAGAACAATATTATTCATATTTTTTTAGAGCATAAAACTAGCAAAAGAAAAGAGGAAAAACCAATAAAAATATAGTTTTTCTAAAACAATAAAATATATTCTAAAATATATCAAATAAAAAATATATTTTATAACACATCAATAAATTATTTATATGAAAAAAAAGTAATTGTGTCTGATGATTCTCTATTTTATGATCAATATTAAAATAAAAAAAAATTATTAGAAAGGAGTACAGAATTAATGGAAAAACATTATTAAGAATTAACATTAAACTTTTATAAATTAAAAAAATGAAAAAAAAAACAAGTTTGCTCATAGATATTTATATTAAAAAAATAAAAATGAACAAAAATAAAAATTTTAATTAAAATAAAAAAAGTGTAAATACCTAGGTTTTTAAAAGATAATATTGTGTTCGATGGTGTGTGTGATATGCAACACCGAACCAAAAAAATGATGATAATTTTAATACGATAGTTATAAACTTTACATTAAATATTTGGGTTTGAATAGGATTAAATTTGTAAAATATATATATATATCCTACTCAAAATAAATGTATTGATAAATTTTTAGTGAATAATTGCTCAATTTTGGGTAATATCTTCAAAATACATTTTCTTCAAAAATGATTTTTTTTTATTTTTGTGAAAAAATATTGTAATTATTTTCTAGAACATATATAAATTGGATTTGATAAAATTAAATTAATTTTTTATATCATCATGTAAAAATTAACAAAGGGTTAAATTTTGGGATTTTTCTGGAAATATTTATTTTATAAGGAATAGTAAAAAATACCCTTTTTTGTAAATCTGTCATTTATTTTCATAAATTAAGTAATTTAAAAGTCTAATTATTATTTTAATTTGATTTAAAATTAACAAAATTTAATTTAGTTATATTTAATCAAATTTATTACATTTAAATCATCTTTATATCATATTTTAATATAAGTTTATTTTTAGGATTAAAAACACATTTTTCTGAAATTTTTTTTCTAATGAATAATGTTTCTCCATTTTAATTATTTAAAAATAAACCATAATGTTGGATTAATTTAATTAAATTATTATTTTATATATCTATCATTATTAATTTAAATTCTTATAATGAATATTACTATTTATATAAATAATGTAAAATCATTTTTTCCATGAAAAATGCATTTTCCTAAAAAATGCTTTCCGTCACTATTATGGGTTTCATTTTAAATTAAATTGATACACCTTTATGAATTTATTATGATAAAATATATTCCATATTTTGAATCATAATAATTAATATTAGTTAATAAGTAAAACTTAATTTTTGGACAATATGAATAGTAACCGTAATAAATATTTATTTTCATGGTAAAATAAAAATAGGTTAATTAAGGGTAAAAATATTTCAAAATGGACTAGAAATAAATTAACCCTAATAGTATGAATATTTATATTTTCATTTCAATATAATAATGATTATATTTTTTAAATAATTTATAAATAATTAAATAATTATTATGATAAAAATTAGATTTTTGATATGTTAAAACATAACTTGAATTTGGGGTAATATATAGTTTTAATCAAGACACTATTTTTTATTAATTAAAACATTTTTGAGATAATTTATATTTTAATTATATATTATTATTAATTAGTATTTATTAAATATAAATTATAATATAATTTTATGAAGTAAAAATGTAATTTTTACAAGGGTCAGAAAACTATTATTGTCAAAAAACAATCATTTTCCAATAAATGGGGATTTTAATTTAAAAGTTTAATTTATCATATTTATTGATTTTTTTTATAAAATAAATCTTATTTTTGGATTCATCATGTTGAAATTATCCAATGATGAATTTTTCACAATTTTTTAAGATAGTTTAATCTTTTGATATAAACGTAATATAGTATAAATGAATTGTATGTATTATGACATCACAATAACCCAAAAGAGATGTAATAAATGCTATAAGTGAAATATAATTACAATTATATTCTTTCCCTTTAAAATAATTTTTTTAAGTTATTTTATAAATTTTATACAACCTTTATGGATCCTCCAAAACATATATTTTATTTTTAAGGTTTCAGAATGATTTCTTTATGAACATGACTCACTTACACATCACCAAGGGTAATATTTGAATGATTTAGGCCCCTAAAATTATAAAATAATTAAAAAAAGTATTCTTTTTCTGAAACTATGGTCAAAAATCATGGTAAAGTTTGTTTTTTTGATTATATTATTTTATAGAGTCCAAAACCTAAGTTTGGGAAATAATAAAGAACTTCCCTGTCTTTTCCTATATAAAACCACCCAATATCCAATTATTATTCGCTAAAACACAATGTATAATTTCTTTAATATTTCATTACCTCTCTAAATTCCTCTCAAGGTTCCCCCAATCCCTAAATAATATCCTCCCAAGCTTTTGGAATCACCCTTTCAAAGTAAGGGGCCTCCCTCATTTTTTCAATTCAAGCACCTTCTTTGAAATTAGCCATTTGAATCTAAATTGGTTTTATTTTAATCCATTTAAAACAATCATTTACTATCCAATTTATTTTATTTTAATTATAGATCATTCATCCCATCTCATTTGGACCTTTACCTACATCATTACTATACCGAAATTTAGTAAGGTATCCTCTCATTCTCCCCTCTATTTTATCGCCATATTTGTGTAAAACACTTTGTATTACAATTAATATTGATGGTATGTGATCTTATACATACCTCTTAGTTCCAAAATAATTTTAAAGTGATGAATTTCTCCTTTAAATCTCATTAATCTGTCCCATGATTTATTATGTACCATCATAATGCTGGTGAAATTATTGTGTGTTTTTTCCATGCCTAGTTTTAATTCAACCATCCTCGTTGTATTATTCCTATTAATTAAGAAAATAATATTTTTGTATGTTCTTATATATCCCTTATACTTTATTTTTTACATAAAATTGATTATATACCCCTTTCTCTCTTATTTAATTTTTTTTTGAGTCTTTATATACTACTATTACATTGTCATAGTTTCACTATTATTTTTTCACCCCAAAAATTGGTGTTGTGAATACCATTACTATTTTCACTCATGGGCATTCACCAAGTCATGCCTATACTAATTTTATCTAGGAATTACATGTATTTGTTCCATATACTTTATCATGTAATTAAATGTGGTTAAATGTGTTCTTATGATATATTACTTATGTGGAATACTTATACATGTCATTGATATGATTATTATGGGTGTGCCCAGATAGAGCTATAATGTATTGGCTAATGTTTTAGTGTCATGCGATTCTATATATGGTGTATGGGATGTTTCTTAATAATATTATATTATGATGTATTGGATGTTATCCTTGACCCATTTTTAGGATTTTATGTTTAAAGTTATTGCCACTTTCCCTTGTTTCCTTTATATCATCATGTTATATCATGCATCTTTGTTCATGTTTATAATTATCAACTATTTGTGTCCAATTTAAATTCCTACTTTCTAAAGTATAATGATTTATTCATGCTATTATTATTTTTATTCCCTAAATGGGACTTATAGATTACCCCTTTTTATGTATTTCCCCAAGTTATCCCATGTAATTTTTAGAACGATGGAAAATTATGAGAATCTTAAGAATGTTTTCAATAATTCTGATGCACCCCTTGTTTTATTTTATTATATAATGTACCCAATTACCCAAATATACTATACTTATTGATACTATAGTTTTCATTATGTATATTAATGTGTCATAAATCATGAATTAATGTGTAATAAATATTAGGGTTGTTATAGTTGGTACCAGAGGGAGGTTTAGTTATTTTTGGGATTAGGATTAGAAAACTCCAGTGAAAGCCTTAGGGATACACTAAGTATAGGAAAACATACCTAATATTTTTTAAAGTATATCACAATTGGTTTCAAAGAAAATACATCCATGTCTTGATTCTACATATATATGTTGCTCTGGCACAGATGTATCTAGGGTTGAAAACCCTAAAAACACTATATTGAGCTAGACTCAATCGGGAACTGGTGCACGATAACGGTCCTTATTGAACCCCTAGTTTGACACTCCTGGGGGATATGATTTAGTAAATTTACATGCCCATTATGAACCAATATTGAGGGAATAAAAATTCCCATAATATTCTGTGATTTCAAATAGATCATGGATAACTTATATTGAAGCCTTAAAATTCATAAGTAAAGGAAATACATGTCATTTATAAGTATCCCTTTGATGGTATTTTCTTTTCAGTTATGTTTTTAATAGTTTAAAATTAATCATCCCAAATTTTCCCTTTATTTTATTCAATAGCTATAAAAAGGAAGAATTGAGTCAAATACTAATGTGATCGGTAATGTGATGACTACCCAAATGAGATGCCTAAAATAACAAGAGATCAAGTAAGAAATCTTGTGATTATTAAAAACTATCTATAAAAAAATATAATTAAAAATTGTCACATATTTGATAGTCCAATGACATTAAAGAACAGAAGGATGATGTCTCAAGTAAATTCATCTAATAAAGGTGATAAATAAATGAATATTAAATTCTCTATGTGTCAAAAATGTGGAAAGAACCCCCATAGTAAATGTCAAAAAGGAAATAAAAGGTGTTTTAAATATGTAAAATTAGGGCATAAAGTAGCTAATTGTAGTAAAATGAGTTTGATGGAAGGGAATAAATTACATCCTATAACACCGTTTGTTATTCAATGTCTTATGTGTGTAGAATATGGGAATTATCCAAGTCAATTCCCTAATCCTAGGGTTAAATCCTATAGTAAGTAAGGACCTATGATATGGAAATAATTGAAGTGTAATGATTGAAGTGTTTAAATATTAGTATTTGATAATTGTGCTTTATAATTAGTATATCAATGAAATTCTGCATGTAAGATTATGAAACATATAAGGACTGTTCCACAATAGTTTTTCTTTAAGGATTTGAAATATATGTTGAATGGTACTAATAACCTATAAAAGTGATTTAGATATACATTAAACACATGATTAAGGTATTGATAACCCTTAATATGTTTTTGATGTTGGGATAAACCTAAAGAGTCTTGGGATGATATGTCTAAGTCTAATCATATGATTAAAAGCATTGATAACAATTTTTTAGATTTATGTGATAGAATTAAATTGTGATTAAGGATGTTTTTGGAAACCTATTATAGGAACAAATATTTTTTATTTTTATGTGATTGATGATATTTTGGTAGATGTTTTATTAGGTTGTGGTATATATACCCATTATGTATAATGTAAATAAATATTTTAGAATAATTTTATTATGTTTTTTGAGGTGTAAATAAAGGGTATGAGACAATTTTTGAGGTTAAAACATTCTTCAATGTTGAGTTTATTGGTGTTACTAGGGATATAGGAGTATTTATTTAAAGAATAATCTGTGATAAACCTTTCAGGAGTTTTTTTATTGAATTTTGAAGATTAATGTATTAAGGTATATTTAATTTCTGTATTATATTACTTTATTTTAACCATTTAATATTTATTAAAGATAGAAGTAATATACTATTGTTCTTTGGTGAATTATGTGATCAGTTAGAAGCTTAATCTAGTGCTTCCTGAATAAAAATTTCATCTTAAGTATTCATCATTTGGACAAAATGTTGATATTGTAGTGAAAATTGATTAAATGATAAAATTATAATTGTTAAGGAAGTTTATTTCATTATGTTCCTAGTCTATATGGTATAGGAATCCAATAACTATAATAATATAATATTGAATAAAAAAGGTTGACATGTTAGAATCATTTCTGATAAATTGATGGTCATTTTACCCATCACAGATTAATGGTTTTTTAGTTGTTGAATTTATCCAAACCATGCTCTCTGTAACTTTATATTAGATATTAGGAATTATTTTTTTTATTCCATGTCTATATATTCACTTCCCACTGAGGTTCTCCTACTTGGAAACCTAGTAATGTGATGACTTCTACAGTTCCCTTTCTATATTTTCAATTGGATAATTTATTAACCCTTTTTATAAGGTGGTCTTTCAATAAAGATATTTCCAAGTGTCAAAACATTTCTTATCAAGATCAAGTTCAAATTCTGAGGATGAAATTTATTAAATGGTGGAAGAATGTAACTCCTAGAGTTTTTGAAAGAGAAAACTATTTTAGATAGCATATGTGATACATTATACCAAACTCAAACAAATGATGATTATTTAAATATGCCCATTATAACCTAGATATTAAATTTGTGGGTATGGATAGGATTAAAAAAATTCTAATATATATATTTTTTTTTCTACTCAACATAAATTTTTTGGTAAATTCTTAGTAAATAATAACTCAATTTTTGATAATGTCTCCAAAATACGTTTTCTTCAAAAATGATTTTTATTTATTTTTGTGAAACAATATTATAATTATTTTCTAAAACATATAGAAAATTTATTTGGTAAAGTGAACTTATTTTTTATATCATAATATCAAAATTAACATAGGGTGGAATTTTGGGATTTTTCAAGAAATATCGATTTTTTAGTGAATAGTGAAAATGCCATTTTTGGTAAAACTGACATTTATTTTGATAAAATAAGTAATTTAAAAGTACCATTATTATTTAATTTAAAATTAAATTTAAATAAAAATTTTTTAATTATATTTAATTATATTTAATTATATTTAATTAAATTAATTAAATTTAAAACATATTTATACCAGATTTATGAATAATTTTATTTTTAGGCATGAAAACACATCTTTCAGAAAACTTTTTAAAAATGCATAATGTTTCTCCATTTTAATTAATTAATGAAAATAATTATAGTAAATTATTTTAATTAAATTTATAGTTTATATATCAATAATTATTAATTTAAATTTGTATAATAAATATTACTAGTTATAGAGTTAAAGTAAAATCATCTTTTCCTTGAAAAATTCATTTTTCAGTAAACCACTTTCCGTTGTACTTGTGTGTTTTATTTCAAATTAAATGTTTAAACCTCTATGAATTAATTGTGATAAAAATTATTACACATTTTGAATAATCATAATTAATATTAGGTAATAAATTAAACTTTATTTTTGAACAATATGAATAGTAAATACAATAATCATTTATTGCCACGATGAAAGGAAAACAGGTTAATTAAGGGTAAATTTTTTTTAACAAGGACTATAAATAACATAATAAAAATATTATGAATATTTATATTTTAATTTAAATATAATCATTATTATATTTTCTTACTTTATAAATAATTAAATAATAATTATAATAAAAATTGGATTTTAGATATGTTAAAATATAAATTGTATTTAGGGTAATATATAGTTTTAACCAGGACAAAAAAATTTATTAATTCAATAATTTTTTAAATAAATTATATTTTAGTTAATATTATTTTTAAATAGTATATTTTCAATATAAATTATAATATAATTTTATGAAGTGAAAATCTAATTTTTATAAGGGTTAGAAAACTATTATTGTAAAAAACAGCATTTTTTAATAAATAGGGATTTTGATTTAAAAGTATAATTTATAATTTTTATTAAATTATTTTGATAAATTGAATATTATTTTTGGATTCATAACTTCTAAACTATCTAATGAATAATTTTTCCTAATTTTTCTGAGATAGTTGAATTTTCGGGTAAAAATTAAATATGGTTTAAATGAATGGTATGTATTATGACATCATAATGACCCAAAAGTGATGTAATAAATTATATAAATAATATTCACAAAAAAATATATGTTTTAAATATAAAATAATTTTATTCTGAGGTTATTTTGTTAATTTTATAAATTCTATATTAATCCTTCAAAACCTATATTGTATTTTAAGGTTTTAAAATCATTTCTTTATGAACATGACTCACTTTTACATCACCAAGTGTAATGTTTTAATGATTAGGGAAATTTTACTTATAAAATAATAAAAACCACTCATTGTTTGTGGAAAAATTGAAAAAAAAAACTAAGGAAATGTTTATGGTTTTTATTACTTCATTATATAGAGTCTAAAATCTAAGCTTGGGAAATAATAAAGAACTCCCCTCTTTTTGGGTATATAAACCCACCCAATATTCCATTACTATTCACTAAAAACCCTTTTATAACATCCTTTATCTTCCCTAACCTCTCTATATTCCTTCCAAGGGGCCGCAAATCTCTCAATACAATCCTCCCAATCTTTTGAATTCACCTACTCAATGTATGGGACCTCTCTCTTCTTTTCCATTCAAGCACCTTCTTTGAAATTAGCCTTTTAAATCCCAATTGGTTATATTTTCATGAATTTATAAACATAATTTTACTTTAAACTTTATTTTATTTTAATAAAATATCATTTATAACCTCTCATTTTTACCTTTACCTAAGTCGTTACTATGCCGAAATTTAGTAATGGATCATCTCATTCTCCCCTTTATTCAAGAACATTATTTATGTAATGCACATTTTATTTAAATTAATATTGATGGAATATTATCTTAAAATTACCTCTTACTACTCTTATTAATTAAAATTTATGAATGGATCATTTAACACCCACTAATCTTTCCCATGATTCATTATGTACCATGTTATGCTGACAAAATTTTCTTGTGATTTTTCCACGCCAAGTTTTTATTCAAGAAACCTCCTTGTATTATGTCTATTAATTTCAAAATTTTCATATTAGATTATATTTATAAATATCCCTCATACCTTAATTTTTACATCCAATTTATTATATACTTCTTTATCTCTCATCGAACCATTTTATGAATCTTTATGTACTATCGTTACGCTTTTGAAATTTAACTATGATTTTTTCATGTCAAACATTTGTGTTACGAATACCATCGCTATTTCCACCCAAGATTATTCTCCTATTCATAATTATACTTATTTTATTTGAGACTTACATTTATTTATTCCATACTCTATGATCATGGAATTAAATGTAACGATATATGTTTTTATATTATATGATATATGTGGCACACATATACATGTACATGACATGATTATAATGGGTGTGTCCAGATAGCACTCCAATTCATTTGGTAATGTTTTAGTCTTATGATGTGCCATGTATAGTGTATGAGAGGTTATGCAAATCACATTAAATTATGATGCCTTGGATGTTATCCTTGACCAATTTTTTGATGTCACTTTTAAATTTGTTGTCACGTTCCCATGATTCCATTATGTTATCATGCTATATCATGCATATTTGTTAATTTTTATGATTCTCACCACATTTATGTCCCTTTTAAATTCCTATTGTCTAACATGTAATACTTTATTCAGGTTATTCTTTTTTTATTCCCTTAATGGGCTTTATATATCACCCCTTTCTTATGTATGTCCCCTGGTTATCGCATCTAGTTTTAAGAATGATGGAAAATTATAATCATGTTAAGAAAGTTTTAAATAATATCATTGTACCCCCTATTTTAAGTTGTTATGTAATATACCAAATTACCTAGACACACTATAATTCTCAATATTTTGGGTTGCATTATGTGTATTCTTGTGTAATAAATCATGAATTAATATGTAATAAAAATTAATATTTTCCTAAAAATAGAATGAATCCACTAGAAAATATATTTATAGTTCAACATTTTTTAATCATGTTCTTTATGTAATATCACAATATCTTAAACATAATGACTATGATTGATAGCATGAAAAAAACACAATGATAAGTGTAATGGAACTGTAAAATATTATTATATGACAATTATGACCTAGTCGTTAAATTAGAGGGTTTGAATAATATTAAATAATTTTTTAAATATATATGTAAAGGTTATAATTAATTCAAATGTATTGATTAATTCTCAGAAAATAAGCATTCATTTTTTTAGTAAATTCTTTTTATTCTCTAAAACAATGTTATCTTCAAAAACTATTTGTATTTATTTTTGTGAGTGAATATTATAAATTATTTTTGGAACTTTTAGAAACTGTATTTTATTAAATAAGAATCATTTTTAAAATCATTATATCAAAATTAGGTTTGGGTGAAATTTTGGTACTTTTTGGAAAAGATTGATTTTTCATTGAATAGTGAAAAACACTGACAAAGTAAAATTATATTTTGGATTAGTTTTAAAATTTTATTAGTTGATTTTTATTTAAAATAATACGATTATATTTTTGAAATTAATTTTATACTTGAATTTATGATAAAAGATTTTATATTTAAAAAGGGAATTTTTCTGAAAAAATCATTTTTCATCACGTTTTTTCGATTTGATTTTAAATTAAATTATTCATTTTCTATGTTTTGAATTTTTAAAACATGATTCTCTATTTGGAATAAATTGTTCCAAATTTTGTAAATAGTGCCCTTTTATATTTTTCAATGTGAATAGTAACCTTAGTAATTTTTGTTACCACATTAAAGGGAAAATTAAGTAATCAAAGATAAAAATAAAATTATAAGGATTATAAAATGACCCTAACACTTTCCTTAATTTTATTTTAGGATTATATTTCATCCATATTCAATACATATTCTGTTATATGTCCTTTTTAACATTTGGATGTGATTATAACCTTTATAATATTTTATTTAAACAAAAGTCAAAAATTTCATGCTCTTATTTTTAATAACTATAATATTTTTAACATGGCGATAACCATAGGATATATTCATTTATAAATCTTATATTAAAATTTAAGAGGATTATATTCCTCATGGTAATTTATTTTTAATTTTTATAGAAGAATTAATCACTTTAAATTCTTACACAATATTGATGTAGTAATTCTTTAATTAATGGAAAAATGAAATAAATGATATTAAAAATATTAAAATAATTATAATTTGAGATAATTAATGTGTTTCAAAAAATTTATATACAAACATGATATGTTTCAGATATAATAAAATAATTTTTTTCTAATTTTAATTGTTTTATTGATTTTATTAGAGTCAAAGTAATGAATAGTTTTAAAAATAGACCTTAATGATATTTTATAATAAATGATATTTTATTAAATGATATAAAATTATTAAAAATAATATATTTTTATAATTTATTAGTATAAGTATTATGATATAATTTGTGGTCCATTTATAGTCCTTTTTCCATTTATAGTAACTATCTTGACCCTCAAAATATAAAAAAATTTGTTTTCACCGTAAGTTTGAAAAGGGTTAACGAAGCGTTAAAACCAAAAGATAAGGGTAAAAATAGTAAAAAAAATTAAATTTTTATGATATAAATTAAATTATACCCTTATCACCTTCGTTTTTAAATTGGTTTGTTTAATGGACACTTCTCCATGAAAATGGCCTATATATTATTTAATTTAATTAAAGTTACAAAATGTCACTCTCTATGTTTTTTAATATATATTATGTGCCCACATAGGAAAAAAGCTATTTATGAATGAATATAAATATATATTTTTATATTAATAAAAATATTTTCATGATATAAAAGTATTTATAATTTTTATTACTAATATAATGACCTTAATTTCTTATGAAATGTCGACACAATATTTCATCAATTAGTAAAAAATATATTAAAATATATTAAAATGTTAAAATAAATTTAATTTGAGTGATTTAATATGTTTAATTAATTTTATAGGTTAATATAACATATATTTTTTTGAAGTATTATAATCTAATAAAAACTATTTTATTTATGTATTTTAAGAAAAATTTAGTAAATAGTGTCTAAATTGGAAATAATGAAATTTTATGAGAATAATATTTTATTAAATTACTTAAAAATCATAAAATTATTAAAAAGAAAAAGGGGATAATATAAGGATTAAAATTTCATTCATTTTCCATTTATATTTTATTTTGAACTATTTCGATTGAAAATAAATTTATTATAATTTAACGTTTTGAGATATTCTAAAAGAACATCTCACCTCAATTATAAAATGGAACCTCCTCATACACTAATTAAAAAACTTTAATCCTTATAGATAAACAAAAATTTGAAAATTTTATTTATAAACATCCCTATATTCATCCTAGACATTTTTTCCTTCCCAAAATACCAACCCTAGATCCCTTTAGAGGAGATTTAAAGTAGTCATTTCGAAGAAGAGGTAATCACCCTAGTCAATCACTTTACTTTTATATTATTATTTACCACCTATAAATATATGGTATTTATTAGAAAATAATAAATTAATCATATTAAAAATGGTTATATTTTATTATAATTACAAAAATTCCATTATACACCTTCTTCCCCATCAAATGATAAGTGAAAGTATCGCTCGTGTGTATATATGGCTTACTATCTCCATATAGTGATATAATTATTTATTTCATATCCATATTTTATGGATGATTATTATTATGGTTTTAATGATTATATATGATATTATTTATTCCTTATTACCTTACAAACTACTTGAAAATGATAGCATTGTTTATGCATATGTGTGGACCACCACATCCACAAAGAGATGTGATTTTTTTTTCATTTATATTTTACATGGATTGTAATGAAGATGAATTTGATAAATATATGTGATATATAAGATAGAATAATGATCATAGAAAGTTTAATTAATATTTACCTTTATTTAATTCCATTCATTGAAAATTGAAAATTCTGTTCATGCACGTACGGTCTACCATCTTCATGAATGGTGTAATTCATTTTTATATATCTAAATTTTATTGATGACTATAAATATGTATATAATAAATATATTATTTCTATTTAATAATTAATATTATGGATACTATGGAACTAATATAAAGTTATAAGGACCGGAACAACTAAATTTAAATACTCGTGATACATGAAATAGTCAAAACCCAAAAATAAATATTTTAATAGGGAATTATTAATAAAATGGTATGTTGGAATTTTATAAAGTGATAATATAAGATACTATAATTATGAAAAATACTATGTTATAGAATTATAGTAAATTTGGATTTATTATAAAGAATTTTAGATTACTTTTGAAGCAATTCGCACTCAAGGTAAGGGATTTTCTTCTCACTTTTAATTCTATAGACACAAATCATATTCACCACTTGTTTCTTTGATGTGTTGTATATAATTTACATGATTGTATTTTATGATTTTTCTTAAAAAATATTATGGGGATTTATATATATATCTATGTATATTTATTTCATGGGGCTTATGATTCAAACATTACCATAGTGGTAAGGGTCTTATTTCATAATCTCATCAACATTCTGGATAGCTTTCATTTAAGTCTTCGTTGGGAAAATTGTTTGATATTTATATTTCGTGTTCATGATTTTAAAAAAATTCAATAAATTTTGTACAATTATACAATTATTCTTTAAATTCATTTTTACCCATTTTTTACTTTTTATAAAATATTTTAAAAGAATATTTTTATCATTTTTAAAATGTGGTGTGTTTTGAATTTATGAAATGAATGTTTTTTTAACTTATATGGAAAAAATAGAATTTTCTTGAAATTATGACTAATATTTTATTTCAATATTACTTTATAAGTTCTCATGGTTATTTTTAAATAAAATTTTTTCCTTTATAATTTCACACCTTTTTAAAAAAATTGGTTCTAAAATATAATGATTATTTTTCTCATGAATTATTCCAAATGATTATTGAAAACCATTTTTCCATATAAGATGAAATCCTTTGATGTTATTTAATATTTACTAGGATATTATCCAAGGATACAATCCCTATTTTTTATCTATATGTTTTTCTTATGATTTAAATATGAAATTTTTATGAACCCCTTTTCTTCTATATGGTATATGCTATAATGAAATGTTTATGAAACCCATTTCTTTTAATGGGTTCTGATATGATGAATGTTTTATGATTTTTTGGTACACATATGTATTATTTTTAATTTTTTGATGGGTGGTACCTATACATCTCTCCAATACATTGGTTTCAGTATTATATATCATGATATATTTTTTGAAAACAAATTGATATGCTTAATCCATTATGGGAAAAAAGTCAAAGTGTTTGATTTTTTATGGGAAACAAGATGATGTGATTGATCTAGTATGGGAAACAGGTGTTTATGCCTAATATGGGGATCTTGGTAATTAACCTTGACATATTAAATGGTTTATATACTTATAAAAATGTCACATAGATTTATGACATGAAATTATTGTTCATGATTAATTTATGATGATTTCTCATTATTATGATTAATGTATTTTGAAATTATAAATTTTTATGAAATAACTTGTGTTTATGAACTTTTTTAGATTATATATAAACATTTTAAGTTATGTTCATGATATTATACCTTTATGATTATCTTATCATTTCATATGATCATTAATTTATATTTCTCATGCTTACCCTTACTGAGCATAAGAGCTCAACCTTTTTTTGTTTTCTTTTCACCAGGTTATAATGAATGATTCTAAATGATTTTTGTTTAAAAAGGTTTCATATGTAATTAATATTATGGGAGATATTTATGGATTAAAATTTAATATGAAAATTTGAGTATATTGGGAGATGATTTTGATCTTTATGAACCAATTTTTTATGATCCCAAGTTGTTATGAGTTTTTTCTAATTCTCAAAAACACTAAACATAAAATGGCCTTAGGTTTGTAAGTTATCAAATATTTTATTTTGATATTATAATTGTTGTATGGGAAAAAAATAGGTCACATTTATTGGTATCAATTCCAAAAATGTAAAGTTTATGCTTTAAACACTAGATAAGGAAGTGTGAGTCACAGTCTATTTCACTTTATCCACTGCATATTATATTAAAGTTAATGTATTTAAAAGGTATTTCATGGATATATAAAAATACTATAATATGGTTTTCATAATTTTTATATTTTATATACTTTCATAAACCTTTGAAACCTCCATTACAAATTATAATTAAGATTAATATATGTTAAAAAATTTAATAAAATTATAGCTTCTACTATCATATGGATTGTATTTCATCAGAAAGATAGATCATAATTGGGATGATTTATCATCACCAAGAATTTATGAAGCTCACACTTAATCAGGAAGTTTGAGAGAAGGATAATCTATAAGATGGTGGGGATCTCGCAAGTCACCTATCCAAGCTGAGAAATATGGTACAATGATGATCACTATAAAAGACGAGATCTCTCACATCATCATGTGTCACTATGTCTCTGGGAAGGAGGATCTATTTATAATCCATTTTATTCATTTAGGGTTAGTAAGGGAAGGGTAAGGTAGGGCTTGGGTAGGGAAGTCATTGCATAGGGAATGAAGATGAAGCTATGGGAGGGAGGGGACTCATGGAGGAAAATAATTTTTTTCATTTTTTAGATATTTAGCGATGATTTTTTTAAAACCACCTCTTAATATCATAATTGTTATAGTGGGAGTAGTTTTTGATGAATAATTTTATTCATTAGATCAATTTTAATCAGAACAAGTATGTTTTATTATATAATATTTAGAGTGTTGTTTTCTGAGAAAGAATCCAACATTTCATGGAAGATCAAAACCTATTGATGTTTGGTTTCATGAGATAAGTGGTGTTCTTGATTTTATATCATTAAAGCTCACGAATATTCACACTGATGATAATAAATCAAATATGTTCACTATAAATTTACAAAAAGGAAAGTTTTAAAACTGTCGACTAATTTCAAGGTTATAATTCTAGTTGAGTCGGGGGGATTATTGTGGGTCCTCTCTCTTAGGGCCCACGTGAAGATAAAAAGAAAAATGAGGTTTGTTTAAAATTCATGTAAAAGGGAGATATTTTAGATATATATTTAGTTATATATTTTTATGGTCTCATCTTCATCTTAGTTTTGTGAGGTGGTTTTTAAAGGAAGATAGAAAAAATTTGTCAATACTTTATCTAATGAAGACTTGGTTTCAGATTTTTACATATTTAGATAAATATTCTTTTTTTAATCTAGGTTAATCTTAAACAACCGATTTTTTATATTTTAATATTCAGATTCATATATTAATATTTTTTATTTCATCTTCTTTCATGAATTTCATTTTTTTAACTTCCATTTGCAATATCTTTATCCTTTGTTTATTTTTTCATCTATAAGAGTATTATTTTTTAGATCTATTTTTCTATTATGATTCACTATTGTGTAATATTGATTTATAGTGGATCAATTTTATAAACTTGGTCATGTGTTTTCCCCCTTTTGAGGGGTTTTCAAATTAAAAATTATGGTGTCATCATTTTTATTTTTCAATACATATTTTTTATACCATTACACATTCGATTATTTTCGGGCTTGGTTATGTGAAAATATATTTTTTTATTTCATTGAAGTTTTATTCATTTTTGGATTTCCTCCCTTCCCAATATATATAAGACTTAGTATATATAGGGGTATTTTTCATCAATTACCCACCTCAACTGGTAGAATGGGTTAATGCACTCGTGATTAGGTGTCCCCAAATAATTAATTAATATTATTAATCAAAATTAATTATTTTAATTTATATTGAACAAATTAGTTTTATGGAGAATAATTTATTACAATATAACTAACACTACTATAGATCGTGTGATATTCATCATTTCACTTTAGTAGCTCAAGCTAAAAACAATGACAAATGGGTTCCTTTATCAGTGAAAAATAAGCATTGATAAAGTTTTCCTTTGTGAGCACTAACAAATGCCTCCACTTTATCAGTGCTTGTTTATAGCACTTTTTTAGTGCCAATAAACGGGTGCCTTTATCAGTTCTGAAAAACATTGATAAATTCCCCCACATTATCAACGCTTTTTTTAGAAATGATAAAGGTCAAATTTTTAGTGCTTTTTTTATCAATGATAAAGGTTGATCTTTATTAGTGCTAGTAAAGGCGCTGACAAAAAGTATATTTCATAAAACATATCATTAAAAATCATATATTAATTTATAAATATATTTATATTGATATAAATATAATATATTTTATTAAATATGATTTATATATGACTAAATATATATTTACAGTTAATATATAAGATATTTAGTGAATAATGGACTGTATAATAATTAGAAAAAATTATATATGATTAAAAATAATATTTAATATAGAAATATATTTATATTGATATGTCATATATTTAGTGAGAAATGGTTTATAAGTTAATGAAAATTTAATATTAATTAAAAATATTAACTAATTGATATTAATAGACATTTAATAACTTTTTTTACCAACATAATTTGTCTTTTCAATTTGAAATATATATCAAAGGAGAAATATTTAATTATTAATTAAAACATTGACTAAATATTTTATACTTGATATGTTATGCAACAATTTAACATGTACATATACGAAATTAATTCAATTTTATAGATAAAAATATAGAAAAATAATAAATTGTTAATATTATTATTTTAGATTTTTATTTATATATAGAGACCCAATTTTTTTCTTATAAGGCTTTTAAATATTTCTAAATATATATTTTTGGACCTAGGCGCTAAGACAGTGTGTGATTTCGAGGCCGGGTGTGCCAAGAATTAATTTTATTAAAATATTAAATATAATTTATATTATGTGTGTACAGTTTCTTAAATAGAATGGTATAAATCATAAATAGAATATTAGATCAGAAATCAAAGACCATGGTTGAGTCCTCAATGCGATGTTTACCATAGGCGTGATATAAAATAGATCGTCATGGGGAATTCAGATATCACGACCATTGGAGGTGCTTTTAGTTGGTTAATTAAATAATTAATTTAATTAATAACCAATTAACCTAATTTTTTTCCCTTAAATAAACTGCTATGAAAATTATCCAGGTTAATCTACGTAAATCATGGGATAATTGAGAGTGTTCTTTTTCTCCTTCCATTGGTGAATCTAATCAGATGATGAATAGACTTTGGAATGACAAAAATCAAAGCACAGTGAACACAACGACTCCTCACAATAGTTGGTGAGAATATATTTGATAAAAAATGATCCAATCTCCGGGTATTACTCTTAATTAGTGGATTATTTCTCATTTCATTAAATTATTGATCATGATAAATACCTTTTTTATATAAGCCAATTGGGGACAATTGTATGCACCTGCGTACTGATATTCAATTGATTATTCTTTCGTTTCTCACCCTGGATATCCTAGTTCATGATATATGGACAATAATTATTGCAAATGATTGATAAAATTTTGTTTTTATGCCTTTATCCCACAATTTATTCACATTAGTCATCATTGGACCGTGGGGTCATATCTCTACATTTCTGAGCAAAAGTATGCCCAATGGTACCCCTAGATTTAAGATAGATTCACATGTGATGAATGGATGGATGGTAAAGGATGGATTTGGGGAATAAATCGACGGTTCTTTGAGATATGGTTGATAGATCAGATGATCAGAATCTAAATTGATGGAGGTGAAATGGGAGGCTCACAGTTCTTATGGTGAACCACCAGGATAAATCATAATCCAATTTACAGCCAAATGATGGATGGAAACAATGAATCGAGGGATTCACCTTCGATTATGAGTGGAATGGAGGCAAGATCCATAGTGGAGGAGTTAGATTTGGAGCATGTGGTTATAGATCTAAAGTTCTGAAAAAATACCAACTACACATCATGTAGTTTGGAAGAACACTTGGTGTGTGATCTCTTGGCTATAGTGGATAGGTTTTGTGGAATTATAAGTATCACGTGCCATGTGGGATCCCCACACATCATTTTACCTTTTGCAAGTGGCCTAGTACATACTCTAAGAGTACACGGGCATGGGAATGTCTAGTCTCACACCATTTTTCTAGGTAAACAGACATGGCCAGAGACACGAGTGGAACCCCATGTGGAGAGATGTGTTGTGTACTGAAGTGCACGAAAATAGGATGGATACACAAACATGGTTAGGGAGTATGGGCAGGACCCCAAGTGGCTCGGACATGCTGTTTATACCCCTTACACACCATGTATTACTACATGGGAAGAAATTAGTGTATCGTCAGGGACACGTCCATGCAATGGAGTAGGACCACACATCGTGTGGGCCCCCTCACATGTAGTATACCCATTATTTATTTCTGATGAAACTTCCTCCCATCATATCTCTTTCTTTTGGGCTTGGATTTTGGTTCATGAGTAGACTATCCTGAGTGTTTTTCTACATATAATGTGATGGTGGACTCTTTAGTGGATTTATATATATGATGTGATATTTTTTTAATATGATTTCTATTTAGGTGGAACTCGATGATGGCAGTGATAAGGCAGAGGATCACCATAGACACCAGAGTGGAACCCCGTGATGGACCAGGGCAAGGTTCCTCTATCTATCAATTGAAACCCCCTATCAGATAGGGTGAGTTTCCTCATAACACAAGAGGGTAACCCCCTAACGGAACAAGGTTCAGTTACTCTATCTACCATGTGTAACCCCCTATCAGATATAGTGAGGGTCTTCATGACACCATAGTGGAACCCCCCTGATGGACCAGGGCATGTGCCCTCTATCTACCGAGTGGAACCCTCTATCATATAGGGCACGGGTCCTCATGACACCAGAGTGGAACCCCCCTAATTCACAAGGGCATGGGTCCATTAACTAGAGATTAGAATCCCCCTGATTCACCAATGTTTTGGTCCTCTACCTACATAGTATAACCCACCTGACGCACTAGGGCATGATTCCTTTACCTATAGAGTGGAACCCCCTGATGCATTAGGTCATGGGTCCTCTGGATACATATTTATTGGCACCCCTAACTTACTAGGGAGTGGGTATTATACTTGGAGATTGTTCCCTCTCGACTGTAGATCATAGTGTCGAGGCATGGGCCTCCACTCGATTACTTCTGGAAAGACATGTGAGATGCTAGGCATCATTGATGGACTTTTGGAACCGTTAGTACTCTTATCTTGGGATGAGATGTGATATAGATATACCCATATCTTTCATTTGGGATTCTTTGTTATGAACATATATATATATATATATATACTTATTGTTGTATTTTTTTACTCTCTTGCTCTGGGGGGAAGAGAGGCGACGTGTAGTCCACCTACACAACATGTTGAGTTCCCAATGACTGGATGATGTTACTTTCTAACTTTAGGTTGATATATCTACTATATTTCTATTCCTATTGTGTCTCTTATTTCTCCCCCTTTAGATTTCAAGTCATCCCATTTGATATGTATATGCTCATCCCTAAATGGGCTCTTCCTACATGTGTCATGTGTTATAAAGACAACGGACAAGTCAGCAGTGACTACAGAGGATCATAGGGATGCTTTGTTCATTGGGCCTCATATTGTGGTCAGATCTTGGATATTAGTATTTTGTCTCTCTTATCAATTTTACTTTCTTGTTTTATTAGGTTAGGACATCTTTCTAGTTGGGCGTGTATTATTTCCCTTTACTTTTTAGTATTCATTATTATACTCTTGTACACCCAAGAGGTTTTTCATGCTTAGTTTGTATTCTATCTATTAAATATTTTTATTATTATTACTCAAAACTTCTACATTTATATGGTCAAGTGTGTATATACATTTACATTAGGAAAAGGTTTCCCATTTAGGATATGGCTTTCAGTTCTTATCTCCATCCTCTGGAATATGGAGGTGCACTTGGGGTAGTTGCTGCTTGAGCTCCAGTTGGGTAAGTTCATGACAGATTGATATCTAAAAATTTCATCCCTTAAGATAGTGTTGGGTTTATTTCCCTTATAAGTATTTTTTTAGTTTTTAGGAAAATAGTTTAAAATTGTCTCAACTATGGCTCTCGATCTAGGGAACCCGGTGATGGTACGGGCAGTTGACATATCCATTCTCTAGGACTCTGACTACTTGCTTGTCAACTCATCAAACCAATACATTGGTTGAACGGATCAATGGTTCATGCAGCATATAGGATTTATTTTTGAATTTTCTTCTTGATTCGGCTCCCCATTGTAAATATATATATATATATATATATATATATATATATATATATTCTCATCTGACCTTAGTACATCTTGATTAAATTTTTAGGATGCCTCCATGATGACATCCAACCAGGATACTAGTTTCAGATCATGATGAAGATGTGATGAGGGATGAGGCATCATTTCAGGTTCCATACCATGAGATACTTCATTAATGTGGCCATTTAGTAGTACCCCCTCTTGTTGAGTAGAAAAAATAGTAACAGAGTAGTCTGATGTTACATGCAAGCTTAGTTCACTCTGCGAGCTCCAGTTTTATAGGCCGTTGAGGTTCTGTAGTGAGCCAGATCCCTAGGAAGCGGAGGATTGGATAGATTTAGTGGTCCATATATTTATAATTCTTCATAAATTGATGAATCGGGTGGTTTTTCGGGTAGTTATCCTTTTTCAGAGACTAGTTGTGTGCTGGTGGAGTCTTGTTACCCAGATGCATGATGAGTTGACACTCTTTTGGAAAGGCTTCCAGTAGTTGTTCCATGAAGAGTACTAACCTTAATTTATATTCTTGGTTTGGATTAATGAGATTATATAGATATATTAGGGTGTTATGATAGTGTATGAGTATGTTTACAGTTCACAAACCATATGTTTCACTCCCACGACATGACTTGGGATGGCTACTTTTTAGCATGGAGGTTTGAACAAGGACTCAACAGAGAGATTTGTGCCAGTGTGACTCCCTTTTGAATTCCCACACATATCGGGGTGTTGGAGTGGGAAATAGTTATAAAGAGATTCCTTTCATAGGGATGTTATGCATATAGATCTAGAAAAAGGAATTATAGGGATGAGTCTCCTACAACAGCTAGCTAGCACCAGCCAACAGTATCTCGATGCAAGAGACCTCCCTGTGATTAGACTCGGGAATTTGGTCATGTGAAACATGGATAGAATAGTGGAAATTGGATGATCAAATAGGGGTAGTTATATGATTGTTATGGGTGAGGTTACATGTTGTGTGATTTCCTAACCCATCATTCTTAGGATGGAAGCAAGATAGTTGACGGACCACCACAACAAAGTCAGTGTTGTGATCAGAGATCTCCCAAGAAAGGGAAGGAAGGACCCTAGGGAGGTATAGCTAGTAGAGGATACTATGGAGACCTAGGAGGATGATCTATTGGAGGTTGACTATTCTATGATATACTTCCACCACCACCACCAGGTGGCCCACATCAGGATCAGGGAACTTGATTTCGAGGCTGCAGGTAGCTATAGGCTATAGAGGCTTATGACCATGTGTCACACAAGATGAACAGTGGTACAATCTGTATTTATTATACTCTTACTTCAGTATTAATAGACACTATTTTGACTCATTAATTCATATATTTACTCCTTTTTTGAGAGAGGGATCTCCTAGTTTAGCATTTATCCCATCAAATTTGTCTTGAGGTTTCTATGAGGAATTCTTCTTCTATATCTTTTATCTACCAAAAATGAGATCGATTTCTTGGTTAATACAGGTTCACGGTGGACCGCTGTTCATCATGATGGAACCCTGTGATGTCATATTGGGTATGTCTTGGTTGTTCATGTTCTGATCCCAAATTTACTATCATCGTAGATGAGTCCTTTGCACTGATGGGATGAGATTCACCTTTTCAGGAAAGAGATATATCATGGAAGGATGAGTGGGATCTATGAATAGAAGGTTGTATCCCATCAACCATTAGTTGGTGAGTGTATCCCTTAGTGAAATAGGATCTTCAGGTATCCATATTATTTTAATCATGTAGGATTATATGGACATCTTTCTTGCGGACATTTTGGGACTACCACAGAAGTGGGAGATGGAGTTTTATATGGAATTGCATCCTAAGACTGTGTCGAATATCTTCTATGGCATATCATATGGCCTCTACTGACCTTCAGGAGATATAGATACAATTTCAAGACCCTTGAGAGAGGGTATTTATTATACCCAGTGTGTCCCCCTGGGCAGCTCTAGTGTTTTCCATGAAAAAGGTAGATGGGATCTTATGGATTTTCATGGATTATCATCACCTGAACTAGGAAACAATAAAGAACAAGTATCCCTTTATGAGGATTTATGACCTCTTTGATCAGTTCTGTGGTGTGATTTAGTTCTTTAATATCGATCTCAGTTTGGTATACCAGTAGTTGAGAGTTCAAGAAGTCTGATATTCTAAATCTAGATTTCTAATGTCCTATAGATACTATGAGTTTCTATTGATTCCCTTTGGTTTGATTAATTCCCCCACCATTTTTATGCCTTTGATAAGCCAAGTTTTATAGTCATACATAGACCAATTTTTTGTTGTCTTCATTGGATACATACTCATATAATCTGTTTCAGACGAGGAGAATAAAAAGCACTTGAGGATGGTCCTATATTTTCTTTGGGATCACTAGCTTTATGGAAATATCTTTAAGTTCCAGTTATTTATTCATAAGGATTAATTTTTGGGGCATATCATTCCTCATAATGGTTTATCCATGGACCCATCAAAGATCGATGTGGTTCTTGATTGGGATCCACCCATGATCAAGTCGTAGGTGCATAGTTTTCTTGTTTTGGTGAGGTACTACAGGAGGTTTTTGGCCGAAATCTCCCAAATTTCATCCTCTTTGACCACCCTAATGTGAAACAGGAGGCCTTTTACCAGGAGTGAGTAGCACTAAAGGTCCTTCTAGGAGTTGTGGCTCAGGATGACGAGTTCTCCTATTTTGAGACTATCGGAGGAGGGTGTGGAGTATGTAGTATATTTATATGCCTATAGAACTAGGCTTCGATATGTTTTGATCCAAAGTAGTCAGTTATTGCATATTGGTCATGGAAATTGATACCCCATGAGAATAACTACACAAATCATGACCTGTATCAAGAAGCGATAATCTTTTCCCAGATTATGTGGAAGCTCTATCTTATAGGAGAGCACTTCATGGTTTACTCAGGTCATCAGATTTTCAGGTATGTATTCACATAGAAAGACTTGAACATGAGATAGTGGTGATGGTTGGATTTACTATAGGAATATGACTTTGAGATATTCTATACTCTGGGGAAGGGTAATGTGGTAGTAGATTCCCTATGTATAAAGTTCTAGGCTCAGTTGGTATAGGTTAATTAGGAGAAATTGCCTTCCTTGCCACTAACACTAGTTGAGAAGGAGGGTGCATCTTTTCTAAGCTGATTGTGATGACTCGACCCCAGAATACCTAGAGTTGGTGACTTGAATCATGATGTTTAATTTCTCACCAAAAAAATGCACTGATAAATTACACATCATGTCCCATACAGAGGGTCGAATTCAGTCCAGATTCTGTTAAACCAGCTACTTCTAAAATGCTTCTTCTGTTAAAAGATGTCACCTGAAAATTTTTCATTAAAAACATAGGGTAAGCAAATGAAGGCCTGCTAAGGGGTTTTAAAACATAATATAATAAACCAATATAATATTTTAAAACATCATTTAAAAATTTCCATAAAACATTTTCTTAAAAATGTTGTAACACATGAAATATACCATAACAATTGTCTAAGAAATAATAGTGCACAAAAAGCAGATAACAAGGGAACATGATTCAATTATAGGCATGCTAATTTAGAATTATGAGTGAAAGACATTATAACTTTTATAAGTATTACATGTGAATATGCAGGTGCACAATTTGATAACTAAAAGTATTACATGTTCAAAGTTGTGCTTAAATCAAAACTTAAATTCCATTCTTTACTGCTGAGAAGCATGCACTGGCTAAAGACTCTCTGAGTACTTCATAAATACATTACTGTAACTTTTAATTCTTCTAATTTTCTTGTACATAATCTCTTTAAACAAGAATATTCTACTAGTCGAATATTCTTCTGGTTAATAAAATTCTATATCCATAATGAGGAAAGTGCATATGTTGGACATCATAACCATACTATCCAAGCCTCGTGCCAGTACCATACATAATATTTTTGTCAAGGCCATGTACCATGACCGTAGTTTGTCTCATGAGACCTATTGATGCATCGAGGGGCTATAGTGGGCCCCACCCTCCACATACTAAGTCCAATGCATTCCTCATCTCTCTAAATCAAATTTTACATACCACTCTGATTTAGTAAATTACTTATTACTTATCATTTTAAGTGTCACATATTTCCTATTTCCTTATTTAACATTATTCAAAGTGTCTCATACCACCTTGAATAATTTAATTTAACATTTCATAATATTAAAAGTGTCTCATACCACCATGAATAATTTAATTTAGCATTTCATAAATTATCATAAGTGATAAATAATAAATTATTTGATATATCACATAAATTAATAACTTTACAACTCTTCTATAAACTTTCAATGCATTAGAATACATGTTTAAGACTTCAGATATATATTTTTCATGCTAAATTCATGCACTAATAAATGGAAATGAGAATAGACTAAATCATAATATGTCAGTTATTATTAAGATAATAATTTTCCCAACAACAAGTATAAACTAGTATACATTCTTTGCGCATGTGATATTTATTTAAAACATCCAAGTAATGAATGGATGGGGTTACCACATAAAATGATAGTTCCTTAATTTTCAAAATCCTTGGTTCATGGAAATGAACATTTATAGTTTAAAATGACTAATTTTGAAATAAGACAGATGTCATTTGTACACAAATCATGTGCTGATAAAAGTTCATGTCTTAATAAATGGTCATGCCTTCTGTTTCATAGCATATAAGGTCAGTTGATTTGCAGTGAAACATTTGTTTTATGTAATGCATGCATTCATGAGAATTTAATAAAACATATCAAAAACATACTTTAACCACCAAAGTTTTTTAGGCCAATTTAATTTAGATTATGGTTCAAACTTATAGGTGCACACATATAACCATATATATATATATAATATGTGTATGTCACACCCACATACACCTCTTTGAAGCAAATAGTCATCGCGTTTACAATCAAATACTTATATAAATATATTTTTATGGTGAATAAAATCTTAGGACCGCATATTTATATTTATGTACATATATATATATTTGTCATGGATTTAAATTTGACAACAATAAATTGATTAATTATAACCTAAATACATCTCAAACAAATATATGTTTGAAAAAATAAATGGTTCTCCTCATATGCAGAACAAGAAAATAGAGGATACAACTAAAATAAATAAATAAATAAACTTATTTAATCTGAATAATTTTTTTGTGAACCCTTACACAATAAAATCTTTTTAATAAAATATATAATCTTCTCAATTGATTTGCAGTAGGAAAAAATAGAGAGAACAATTTCAATTATGTAAATAAACTTTTGATGATTAAATATTTAAGAATTAACAGACTTCCCTTACAGCAGATTCTCAAAACATGAAATATTATTATAAATAAATTTATTCCGTACAAATTTTGGTATTTATAAGCTCAAAAAAATTTATATTACACACTTTAAATATTTATTGCATCAATTAAACTATGAATAGTAACTTAAGAAAACTAGATCCTTAAAATTTAACTTTGAAACTAAACTTCAAAGAGGATAAAATCAAATTATCCCTTACACAACCGTAAATAAAACATGACTTGTAAAATTTAAAATAAATCTTTATGGATAAAGACAAATTTTATAATTCTCAGATCATTACCAATTTGAAAATCAAAAATCGTAATTGAAAATAATTTACACCCATCACATTCTAAAACATCCTTGAAAATAAACACTTAGCATATTTAAAACAGGGTGGATTAAAACTATATGAATGTGTATATATATATATACTAGTGTATAAATTCAAGTTTGAAAATGGAAGATAATGTGTATTGAACCTTTTCAAGACAATAACCTTAAATATAAATTAATTAGAATAAAATAATCCCTTACATAAACGAAAAGATAGAGAGTATAAAGAAATAAATAAATTTCCCTTAAAAAACATAAGATCATAAAATAAATAAATGTTCGAGATAAATATTTAACCCATACTAGTATTCAAGAAGGAGGTAGGGTCGAGTAGATGTTGGAGAAGCCCTTGAGATGAAGAAACCCCCGAAAGGTTTGCATGAAAAATGAGTTTATATATAATGTATAGATAAACTATGTATATTTTTATAAAACTCATGGAACAAACCCAAAAATGATAAACAATGACTCTAGAGGGACTCATGTAGAATGAAAAAAACTCTAATCAAAGAAAAATTTATAAATAATTTAGATTGAAAAGAACCTTGAAGTGGAATATAATATTTGAGTCATGGGCTGGGTTTTAAAAAAAATCAAATCTTATCATTTAAGTCGAAAGAGGAGTGTGCATGAGTCCATTGATGGAGGTGGATATATAATCATAGGTTGATGAAGATGAAAAGTAAAGAAGGAAGTAATTTGGTCGATCGACCCATCATGCAACACAAAATGGTGTGCGACATGGAGAAGACTACCAAGAAATGAATGGGCGGTTTGGATGAGGGTGAGATGATCCAACAGTTGGGATAGAATCTCATTGGATGTTCTATTATGCGGCGCGAATCAACAAGGAGTAGGGAGAAAAAAATGGATGACCAGGATTAAAATCAACTTCATCACACGGTTGGAATAAACCCTAGTATTTTAAGAGGAGGGGCCTGATCTTTTATTGAGAGGAAGGTTGTGATTTAATCTGTGAAGATTGGATGGATGACACTTGAAGGGGGTAATCTTATTGGGAGAAAAAAATGGCTGAACAAATATCCAATAGTTTTTTATCATTTTTTATTTTAAAGTTTTCTTTTTCATTTTCTTTTGTCAATCACATTTTTAACTTTTTTTGTCAATCACATTTTCTTTTTGTCAATCACGTATTCAACATTTATTCCATCATTACCACTTCATATTCGAATTTGTTTTCTTCTTTGTTTTATTATTATTATTACATCATTATAACTATTTAATTAATTCCTTTAATGTAATTTTTATAAATTTTAACATAACACGTGTATTATAAGTTTAAGATTTAATATTAAAATAGCTATACCATTATAAAAATCATAATATTAATTATTTATTTTAAAAATTAATCTAATAAAAAATTTAAATTTAAAACTAATAATTATTACTTTATATATATTTACACTGTATATATTAAATTAAAATTACCACTTTATTTTAATAATAATATATTTAAAATAGTTTTAAGAAATGATTTATTCAAAATTTATAATTCAAAACATTTCATATACTTATAGATATAAATCAGGTTTTAAATAAAAAGAATATGTATATTTTCATCATAAATTTAAAATAGTAAGAATTTTGTAAACCTAATATTAATTCATAATTTTAAAACAAATAATTATAACTATATATATATATATTACTTTGAAAATAAACATCTATAATTCCAAATATATTCAATGTTGTAGAATTTATTATTTCATATTAAATAATTTTTATCACTGTAATTGCAATAGTCAATATACTTGTTTTTTTAAGAAATTTAGTTATTTAAAATATATTATCAAACACTCATTTTGATAAATTTTATTTTTCAAATTCATTAATAAATATATTCATGTTAAAATATAACACTATAATATTAGTTTGAATGCTATACAATTATCTATAAAAATTATTATATAATTAACTTATAATCAATTTTATTAATATTATTATTTTAAATTAATATTTTTTTTAAAGTAAATAAACAAAAAAATACATTTATAATAAAATAAAATTTAGAATATTCTGGGGTGTTACATTTTTCACCCCTTTAGATAATTGTGTCCTCGCAATTCTAAAATATTTGTACACATACCCAAGCAACATCAGAAACATGTCACTCCCAATGGCCCTTTACCAGGAACACCACCGATGGTAGGGTGCTGATGACCTCAGGTGGATTCCTAAGGTAGTATTCATCTGCTCTATTTCCTTGGCCCAGACATACTGCAAACAAATAGGGTTGAACATGTGCCTAAAGCACTCAGCCTTCCATAAAGAGGCACGAGAAGTGTGGAGGTCAAAAATTTCAGATTGGATCAAATCCCTATAAGTCCTACGCACCATGTAGTTCTTGAAAATATTGATGTCGTAGAGTTTACTGTACATACTAAAACTCAGGACCTAGAATAGTTACGTCGATTGATGGTCACCATCCAAAGTAGCTTCTAGAAATTGACCTACAGCTCGGTAGTTATCATCCAAAGTGAAATATAGAAAAAGAGCTTCATTAAACTTTCCCCTTTGACTATAAGCTGCAAATTGTGCAATTGCTATATTGTAATAGACAAGATTTCTTCATTGGTAAATATGGAGAATTTTTAGGCGGTTCGACACCCGATGGAGTTGTTTACAAGTCATACGTAAGTTGGCATAGGGATGGTACTCCTCGAAGCACGTCTTGACGATTATAGTCTCAACAGTTCGGTAGGAAGAGATAAAATATTGGTTGGTGAACTCATGTCTTCTATCTGAAAGATTTTAAAGAAGTCATCCTTCAGTATGGAACTTCTAGTTTAAGCAGAGTCATTGTTTTATATAAAATCATATCAAGATAGAAAATACAACATCATTTATTTAGACATAATTTATAAAACTCAAGAAATTACGTAATCTCTTGCTCCCTCTCACAAAACACTAGTATGGATTTTCTAATGTACTCTAATATGACTCCTCATAGATTCCATCGATGTTGGGGATTTCCCCAGTTCTCATACAAATGGATTCCTAAAGCGGTTCAAAATCCTTCTATCTCTTTGGTCTAAATGCAACGTGTGCAACTAGGATCAATCGCATGTGGACATCTAAAATTCAGATTGAGAGTATCATGTTAGGTATCAAGTTGAGTGACATCAGTATGAACTTGATACCGATAATGAAAATGAGTAGGCTTATCCTTAAGAACATCAAAGTCCGTCACTTGACCACGGAGACCTTAGGTCAAAATTTGATATAGATACGATACCTGGAGGTCACCCCCTTGTTCAGCCTCCTCAATGTCCTCAAGAGAAAATAAATTATTGGCTAGGGTAAAACATTTAATGATTCACTCGAAGTATTTACCTTGTCATACATAGAATGGGAATTGAGCATTCATCATGAGGTAATAGACGAAACCTGCTCCTTGGTGAAGTTGGATTACACGAGGAGAGTTGGATACTCGGTAGAGGTTTTTGCATGATAAACGAATATTTTCAAAAGTATCATATTTTTCTACACATGATTTTCCCACTATGGTCTCTAATACTTCTGTTGGAAGATTCAAAAGACTAGTACTTTCGTTTTCCATCTGAAAATTATGAAAACATCATTTTTATTATTGCGTAAGTAAATTTCTTTTTGTTCAGTTATGGTTTTCCAGAGTTATCTAAACTGAATCCTCTGATACCAACTGTGAGGACTCGACCCCAGAATACCCAGACTCGGTGCCTTGAATCATGATGTGAAATTTTTCACCAAAAAAATGCATGTATAAATTACACATCATGTCCCATACATTGGGTCGAATTCAGTTTAGGTTCTGCGAAACCAGCTACTTCTGAAATGCTTCTTCTACTAAATGTTATCTCCTAAAAAATTTTCATTTAAAAATGTAGGGTGAGCATACAAATGCCCGGTAATGGGTTTTAAAACATAATATAATAAACCAATATAATTTTTGAAAACATCATTTAAAAATTTCCATAAAAAATTTTCTTAAAAATGTTGTAACACATAAAACATATCATAACAATTGTCTAAGAAATAATAGTGCACAAAAATCAGATTACCAAGGAACATGATTCAATTATAGGCATGCTCATTCAGAATTATGAGTAAAAGACATTATAACTTTTATAATTATGACATGTGAATATCAAGGTGCGTAATTTTATAAGTAAATGTATTACATGATCAGAGTTGCGCTTAAATCAAAACTTAAATTCCATTCTTTACTACTGAGAAGTATGCACTGGCTAAAGACTCTCTGAATACTGCATAAATACATTACCATAACTTTTACTTCTTTTGATTTTCATGTACATAATCTCTTTAAACAAGAATATTCTACTAGTATAATATTCTTCTGGTTAATTAAATTCCATAGCCATAATGGAGAAAGTGCATATGCTGGACATCATAACCACACTATCCAGGCCTCGTTCCAGGACCATATATAATATTTTTGTCAAGACCTTGTTCCATGACTGTAGTTTCTCTCATGAGACATACTGATGCATCGAGGGGCTATAACAGGCCCCAGCCTCCACATAATAAGTCCATTACATTCCTCATCTCTCTAAATCAAAGTGCGCATACCACTCTGATTTAGTAAATTACTTATTACTTATCATTTTAAGTGTCACATATTTCATATTTCCTTATTTCACATTATTCAAAGTGTCTTATACCACCTTGAATAATTTAATTTAACATTTCATAATATTCAAAGTGACCCATACCACATTTAATAATTTAATTTAGCATTTCATAAATTATTATAAGTGATAAATAATAAATTATTTGATTTATCACATAAATTAATAACTTTACAACTCTTCTATAAACATTCAATGAATTAGAATAAATGTTTAAGACTTCAGATAGATATTATTCATGCTCAATTCATGCACTGATAAATGGAAATAACAATGGACTAAATCAAAATATGTGAGTTATTATTTAGATAATAATTTTCCCAACGACATGCATAAACTAGTATATATTATTTGCACATGTGATATTGATTTAAAACACACAAGTATTGAATGGATGGGGTTACCACATAAAATGATAGTTCCTTAATTTTCAAAATCCTTGTTTCATGGAAATGAATATTTATAGTTTAAAATGACTAATTTTGAAATAATACAGATGTCATTTGTACACAAATCACGCGCTGATAAATGGTCATGTCTTAATAATTGGTCATGCCTTCTATTGTATAGCATATAAGGTCAATTGATTTTCAGTACAACATTTGTTTTATGTAATGCATACATTCATGGGAATTCAATTAAACATATCAAAAACACAATTTAACAACCAAAGTTTGTTTTAGGTAAATTTAATTCATATTATGGTTCAAACTTATAGGTGAATACATATAACCATATATATATATATAATATGTATATGTCGCACCCAATTACACCACTTCGAAGCAAATAGTCATCGTGTTTGTAATCAAATACTTATAAATATATTTTTATGGTGAAGAAAATCTTGTGACCGTATTCTTATATTTATGTACATATATATATTTGTCACGGATTTAAATTTGACAAGCATGAATTGATTAATTATAACCTAAATACCTTTCAAACAAATATACGTTTGAAAAAAATAAACAATTCTCCTCATATATAGAACCAGAAAATAGAGGATACAATTAGAATAAATAAATAAAATTGTTTAATATGAATAATTTGTTTTGTGCACCCTTACACAATAAAATCTATTTAATAAAATATATAATCTTCTCAATTAATTTTCAGTAGAAAAAAATGGAGAGAACAATTTTAATTATGTAAATAAAACTTCTGATTATTAAATATTTAAAAATTAATAGTCTTCCCTTAGAGCAGATTCTCAAAACCTGAAGCATAATTATAAATAAATTTATTCCTTAAAAATTTTGGTATTTACAACCTCAAAAAAATTTATATTACACACTTTCAATATTTATTGCATCAATTAAACTATGAATAGTAACTTTAGAAAATTAGACCCTTACAATTTAAATTTGAAACTAAACTTCAAAGAGGATAAAATAAAACCATCCCTTATAAAACCTTAAATGAAACATGACTTGTAAAAATTAAAAAAAATCCTTACTAATAAAGACAAATTCAATAATTCTCAGCTCATTACCAATTTTAAAATCAAATACCATAAATGAAAATAATTTACACCCATCACATTCAAAAACATAATTGTAAATCAACACTTAGCAGATTTAAAACTGGGTGGATTAAAATTGTATGAATGTATGTATATATATATATACACTAGTGTATGAATTCAAGATTTAAAAAGGAATAAAATTTGTATTGAACCCTTTCAAGACAATAACATTAAGTATAAATTAATTAGAAGAAAATAATCCCTTACGTGAACTAGAAGATATAGAGTATAAAGAAATAAATAAATTTCCCTTACAAAACATAAGATCATAAAATAAATAAATTTTCGATACAAATATTTAACCCTTACCAGTATTTAAGGAGGAGGTAGGGCCGAACAGAAGTTTGAGAAGCCCTTGAGAGTAATAAACCTTCGAAAGGTCTGCGTGAAAAATGATTTTATATATACTGTATATATAAACTATGTATATTTTTATAAAACTCATGGAACAAACCAAAAAATGATAAATAATGACTCTAGAGGAGACTCATGCAGAAGGAAATTAAAACTCTAATCAGAGAAAAAAATTATAAATAATTTGGATTGAAAGAAAGCCTAAAGGGGAATCCAAGCTTTGAGTCATGGGTTGGATTTTAAAAGAAATCAAATCTTATCATTGAAGTGGAAAGAGGAGTGTGCATGGGTCTATTTATAGAGATGGATATGGAATCATAGGTTGATGAAGGTGAAAAGTAAATAAGAAAGTAATCTGGTCGATCGACCCATTATGCAACAAAAAATGATGTGCGGTGTGGAGAAGACTAATAAGAAATGAATGGGCGTCTGGATGAGGGTGATATGGTCCAATGTCCAGGGTAGAATCTCGTTGGATGTCCGATTGTGTGGCGTGAATCAACAAGGAATATGGAGAAAAAAACAGAAGACCAGGATTAAAAGAAACTTCATCCTAGGGTTAGAATAAACCCTGGTATTTTAAGAGGAGGGGGTCCGATCTGTTATTGAGGGGACGGTTGTGATTTAATCTGTGAATATTGGATAGATGACTCTTGAAGGGGGTAATCCGATTGGGAGAAAAAATGGCGGAACAAATATCCAATTGTTTTTTATCATTTTATTGTTTTAAAATTTTCTTTTTCATGTTCTTTTTTCAATAACGTTTTTAACTTTTTTTTGTCAATCATGTTTTCTTTTTCTCAGTCACATATTCAACTTTTATTCCACCGTTACCACTTTATATTCAAATTTGTTTTCATCTTTGTTTTATTATTATTATTACATAATTATAACTATTTAATTAACTCCTTTAATGTAATTTATATAAAGATTAACAAAACACTTGTATTTAAATTTTAAATTTTAATATTAAAATAGTTATACCATTATAAAAATTATAATATTAATTATTTATTTTAAAAATCAATCTAATCAAAATTTGAAATTTAAAACTAAAAATTATTACTTTATATATATGTACACTATATATATTAAATTAAAATTACCACATTATATTAATAATAATATATTTATAATAGTTTTAAGAAATGATTTATTCAAAATTTATAAATCAAAACATTTCATATACATATAGATATAAATCAGGTTTTAAATAAAAAAATAAATATGTATATATTCATCATAAATTTAAAATAATAAGAATTTTGTAAACCTAATATTAATTCATAATTTTAAAACAAATAATTGTAACTATATATATATATATATATTATTTTGAAAATCAAAATCTGTAATTCTAAATATATTCAATGTGTAGTATTTATTATTTTATATTAAATAATTTTTATCATTGTAATTACAATAGTCAATATACTTATTTTTTTAAGAAATTTATTTATTTAAAATATATTATCAAAAACTCATTTTGATAAAAAAAATTATTCAAATTCATTAATAAATATATTCATGTTAAAATATAATGCTATAAAATTAGTTTGAACACTATAAAATTATCTGTAAAATTTATTTTATAATTAACTTATAGTAAATTTAATTAAAATTATTATTTTAAATTATTATTTTTTTAAAGGAAATAAACTAAATAAAACACATTTTTAATAAAATTAAATTTAGAATATTCTGGGGTGTTACATTGATGGTGTTTACCCCTCCATTTCTCAAGAGTGTAAAATATTCTCAACTAGGATATATCAACTATGAGGTCTTGTGTGACCCGAAATCTATAGGGGAATCACCATATAGATATTCTGAAGGAGGTAATCATATCAACGTTTTCCATGGATGGACATTGATCCCAGTCATGATGTGAGAGGAGGTGATTATGTATTTTCATTATTTTATTTTAGCTATATATCCTGGTGTTGGTAAGATGTATAAAAACCTTCAACAGTAGTTTTGGTGGTTGAGCATGAGATGGAATGTGGTTGAGTTCATCTTTAGGTGCCTCACTTGTCATCAAGTGAAGGATAATTACCAGGTTTAGGTAGGTTTATTCTATCCCCTTGAGATCCCATAGTGGAAGGGGGTGGAATATCCATAGAATTTTTGGTAGGGATTCTACAGACAGTGAAGGGCCTTGAAGTCATCTGGGTGATAGTTTACCACCTCACAAAGTCTGCACACATCCTTATTATTAGGGATTAGAGATAAGTGGATATTTTGGGATAGATGTATGTATAATATATTATTCACCTTTATGGGGTACCCTCGACTATAGTATCTGACTATGATGAGAGGAACTCGTCATGGTTGTGGAGATTCCTACATGACACATTCGCAACTCATATGAGGATAAGTACAACCCTTCACCCCCAGATAGGGGGAAAGGCTGAGTTCATTATCCAGGTGTTGAAGGATATTCTAAGGACTTTCATGCTAGAATTTTTTCAAAGTTGGGAGGATCACTTTACCTAGGTATAGATTGCATACAATAATAGATTCCACTATACTATCAGCATGGAACCTTTTGAGGCCCTGTATGAGAGAGAATGCAAGTAACCCTTGTTCTAGATAAAGATAGGAGATCCATCTCTTATGGGTCCATATTTAGTGAAGAATCTGATGTAAAACATCTAGGCCATCCATGATCAAATGAGGACAGCTTAGAGTATGCATAATTCTTATAAATATCATTGTTATAGGCCCTTGGTGTTCGAGTAGGTAGATCATGTTTTATCCTCATGAAGAGTATTTTCGATATTCATACAAGGAGAAAATATATACATGAGGCTCATAGGTTCATTCATGATATTATAGAGCGTTGGTGAGGTTTCTTACCACCTTTCCCTAGTCCCACAATTGGAGTGGGTGTACAACATTGTCCATGTGTCATGTCTAATGAGATATCTGTATGACCCTACAAATTTCATTGACTGGGGTGAGGTGGACATCGAGGATGGGTCTAATTTTTTGGAGCACCTAGTGTTAAACAAGTATCCATGGTATAGGATCATGTGTGGATGGATCATCCCCTTGGTTCATGTGTTGTGGTATCATGGTAATGTGAAGGATTTATTATAGGAGCAGGAGATCCAGATTTAGTGTCAGTATCCTGATATATTTTCTTAGTTTTTTCTTTTTGGGGATGAAAATAATGAAGGAGTTAATAATGTAGAGACCCATTTTTTATTTTAAGACTTTGAAATGTTTCTATATATATTTTCAAATCCAGTAACTGAGACAACGTATGATTACGAGGCCTGGTGTGCCCAGAATTAATTTTATAAAAATATTAAATATATTTTATATTATGTGCATGTAGTTACCTAAATGAAATGGGATGACTCCTAAATGGAATCTCATATTATAAATTCAAGACCACGATTTAGTTTATAACATAATTTTTACCCTAGTCATGACCTAAGATAGATCGACACGGGGCATTGGGATATCACGACCATTGGTGTTGCATTCAATTGGTTAATTAAATAATTAACTTAATTAATTAACTAATTAACATAATTTGATTTTCCCTTAAATACACCTCTATTTAAACACTCCAGGGTTAGCTGCATAAACCTTGGGATAATTGAGAGTGTTCTTCCTCTCTTTCCATTGGCGGATCTAATCAGATGACGATGAGACTCCTGATCAAAGATGATCAAAGCATAGTTAATGCAGTGAATCCTATCAATAATTGGAGAGAACATATTCAATGAAAAATGATCCAATATCTAGTTAGTACTCATAAATTGTGGATTTTCCCTAATTTGATAAAACAATTATCATGATCAATAACTTTCTTTGATCTATTCCAATTGTGGATAATTTCATGTCCTCGTGTACTGAAATTCAATTGATTATTCTATTGTTTATCACCCTAGATATCCTCGTTCATGATCAATGAAGAATAACACATTGAAATGATTTATAAGAATTTTTATGCCTTTATCCTACAATTTCTTCATGTTAGTCATCATTAGACCATGGGGTCGACATTCAACAATTCCAAGTGGGGACCAAGCCTAATCAAACCCCTGAATTCATGACGGTTTTGTGTATGACGAACGAATGGGTGATCAAGGATAGATTCAGGGATGAAATTGAAAATTTTTTGGGTTGCAGTTGATGGATTAGATGATTGGAATCTGAACCGTTGGAGGCACGATGGGAGGCATGTGGTTCATATGGTAAACCACAAAGACAAATTGGAAACCAATTTTAGGACAAAGGATGGATGGAAATGATGAATCGAGGGATTAAACTTTGATTATAGGTTTCATGGAGGTGGGATATATAGTGGAGGAGATGGATTTGGAGCATGAATCTTTAGATCTAAAATTATAGAAAAATCTGGACTATATTACTTGTAGTTCATAAGAACACACGGTATGTGACCCCTTGGTTACGATAGATAGGGTTTCTTATAATTATATGTACCACATGTTGTGTGGGATCCTCACACACCATGTGACCTTGTGTTGGTGGCTCAATGTTTACTATGGGAGTATATAGGAATGGAAATGGATAGGAACATGCTATGTGTCGAAGTTCAATTGCATGACTTGAGACATAGGTAGAACCCCATGTGGAGAATCACACCTTGTACCTAAGTGCACGGACATGGGATAGATACACATACATGGCCAAGGAGCATGGGTAGGACCCCAAGTGTCTCAGACACACTTTCTATACCCCCACTACATGCCATGTATACCAAAATGGGTAGTGATACATGTACCATTAGGGATAAATCCAGGAAATGGAGAGGGACCACACATCATGTGGGTCCCCTCACATACTGTGTACCCCTTATTTTCTTTTGAGGAAACTTCAACCCCTCATATCTCCTTAGTTTGGACTCATATTATTTCCCATTAGTAGATAACTTTCACAAATGACCTATTTAGGTCCCAAACATGACTCTTCCTACTATAGAGTGATCCTTGTTCAACTACTCCTAAGACCGGTTGGGTTCACATAAAGAGAATTTACCTTCGTGAAAACCTAATATGCATTAAACACCAAATCATGCATGAAAATATTCCTCTTGAGTCCATAATTTTTCCTTGTCCTAGATCCCATTTATTGTGAAACTTGGTCCATCCATAGATTTTAAAAGAACACAATGTTCGATAGCTTATGTTTCAAAAAACCGAAATCTTAAACGAACTCCAAAATATTATTATTTTCATATTATTGTTATTAAATAGCAATTAAATTTTTTTGTGAGAATAATATTAACTATATTATAAAATAAATATGAAGTTCACATTCAATAAAAATTTAATTGTTCATTGTATTTGAACACATAATTTTTAGTAAAGTCATTTTATTATTCAAATATATCTTTTCTTCAAAAAGAAATTTTTATTTCTTTCAATGATAAAACGTATATAACTCAATTTTTAAACATTTATAAAATTTATTTGAAAAACTAAACTTCATTTTTGGACTCATATCCAAAATTATCTTAAGGTAATTTTTGTGTAATTTGCTTAAAAAGTTGATTTTTGGGTTAAAAAGTGAAAATATTGTTTTTATGAAATACCATAACTATTATGAAATGATTATTATATGATCGTGATTTAAAATTTATTAAAACTTATTCTTGATCAAAATTTATTTATGGAATATCATAATACATAAGGTGATACATTTATAAACACATGCTTAGAAATTTTGAAAATCATGACTTTAACCTTAAAAAACTATTTTTATTAGTTATACGCGTATCATATTTAGAATTGATTTTTATAAATTTTATAAATTGAATAAATTAAAATCGATTAAATATTTGGAATTATGAGGTCCAAATTAGGTTATAATATCATTTTTTATTCATAAAAAATTCATCGCGGCAAAAAAATATTTACTACAGTATAGGTAAAATGATGTAGTGGGTTAAAGTTAAAAGGTAAAAGCGTAAAATAACTAAAAAATACAATGTTAAATGGGTGTTTGAAGTGTTTATAAACCTTAAAATTCCTTTAAAATATTATTTATCAATAAAATTATTTGAAATTAAGAACACCCAAATGTGGTTGTCTTAAAATATAAATTAATCATTTTTTAATCAATTAAAACCACCTCTACTCAAGTATAAATACCACTCTTGACCACCCCCTTTATACTAAAAAGACATGAAGATATTAAAATATCATAAAAACCTTCTCCTCCCCACTCACCTAATTAAGTGCTTCTGGTCTCACATAATTACCAATTCAATGTTTCTCAAGGGGTATTTCAAGGAGGTGATATTCAATAGGTAATTTTCTCAAACCACCTCTCTTAATTTCATTTTTTCCTTATATATTATATTTACCTCATTCATACATAAAATCATAATAAATATGGTATCATTTATATACAGGAATTTTATATTTCTAATGGAATAATTTACATCCACCCCTTTTCTTATCACCTCTTATTCAAAAAAACGAAACTGTTGTCAAGATTATGACGGTTAACCATCTCTATGGATAATAATTTTGTTCTTTTTCCATTACCATCTACAAGGTTGGTCCAAAAAGTATTATTCTGGTAAAATAATATTTTAATAGGTATATTATAACTTATTTTATTTTTTATAAATAATATATAGATATAATATTAAATTAAAAAACAAGTTTTTGATGGATGGAAAAACCTCCAAAATAAACTAAATATTTATCATTAATGTTTTATCAAGTGAATCATCCTCATGTTAGAAATAAAAAATAATGTACATGACTATTTAAAATAATTTAAGTACATTAATACCATTTAATTTCACTTATTAATTTCTATTTCCATTTTAAAATAACATACATAATTATACAAAAGTAAACCGACCATGAAACCATGAAACGAACTCACCGGAAACAATGAAAATAATGAAATATTATTAATAAATGGGTGGTAAGATGTTATAAAAGGATAATATAAGGTATTATAAATATAAATAAAAGTATTTAATAAATTACTAACATTCTTTAAATCATTATATAGTAGTTTTAAGTACGCAAAACTAAAGGGAAGTGTGAGGTAAGGGATTTCTTAACTCAATTTCCATTCATTGGGTTAAACCTTTACTTCATTGATTATATCATTATAAGATTATATGTGAATTAAATTTTGACTATATTATGGTTTTATTTACAATTTTTTTTGTATTTATAGTGAATTCATATAATTAATTAATTTTATTAGTTATTACTCCAATTATAAAACTGGTAAGGGTTTATTTCACAATCTCATTCAGGATTGTTTATGTTTTAGTCTCCGCTGGGGAATATTTCTCTTCCATATCCATGTGTTATAAAAATGGTTTCAAAAGGATTTTAATATTCTCTCCTAATTATTTAAAATAATTTTTTCACACGGTGGTCTTATTACAAAATGGTTTGAAAGGAAAAAAAATTCATTTTCCAAATGAGGTACTTTTTGACTTTTTTGAAAAAAATATGAAAGGAATATTTTTTTTACTTATACTGAGAATATTTTGCCACTATCATGAATCATTAATTTTTTGAATATTACTTTAAAGGTTAATAAGTTTCTTTTTAAATAAATTTTTTCATTTATAATTGCGTATTTTTTAAAAAAATAGTGATTTCAAAGTAAAAGAATATATTTTCCTCAAAAAAAATTCAATGATCTTAATAAAGTATTTTCATCTATGTCAACATAATTTATTGAATATTATTATTCATTGAGTTTAATATCTTATGATATCATATAACATATTTTATTTAATGTTTTATTATCATTTTAATTGGGAATGTAATATTTATATACCTTTCACCATATTACTCTTGATGGTTTTTGGTTATATTTACTGATTAAAGAAAATTATTTACATTTCATATACTAGTTTCAATAAAAATGTATATGTTTATTATGTTTCAACCTTTTAATATGAGTAATTAATTGGACTTAATAAGTGATGGGTGGGTCCACTATATCCCCTCGATTCATTGGAAGGTCTCATGAGACAAACTGGATTGGGTTTCAGGCAAGGTCTTACCCATTTATTAGATTCCTCGCATAAAGCCTTAATGGTATTAGATTCCTGGCATAAATCCTCAATGGTTAGTTTTAGGTGTTATTCATTAATAATTCCCTCATTATGAGACTAGTTATTGATTTATATGTGATTATTCAATTAATAGAATATCCATGGTTAAGTTTTCTATCTCATGTGATTATTTATATGGCATTATTTGATCATATTTTATTTTGGCCAAATTATTCTCAAATTTTTTATTAAATAGAATGTGTTTCAGTTATTTACCTTTCTATAATTATTATTTCTTATTTAGGATAGCTTCAACTGTATACATACCCTTACTGAGCTTCTAAACTCACCCCTTTCTTATGTTTTATTTTTTCCACAGAATGCCAAGAAGTTTATTATGATTGATATGAAAGGTTAAGATATGAGAATAATGGTGTTCTCAAAGGATTAACTATGTTTTATTTTATATTTTAAATTATAATGTAAGGTTCAAGTATGTATATAGTTTTTAGAAACTACTGAACAGTTTGGTCTTTCGGGATGTGATTCATTGTATATTATGCCAATGTAATAATGTAACCACCAAATTTAGGCTAGTAGGGTCGGGATCTTATAGCTGGTATGAGAGGAAGTTTAGTAGACAACATGGGAACTAGATTTAGTAAATCAAAGATTAGAAAATGAGACCCTATTAAATAATTTTAAAATACTCCCAAAGAAAGAAAACATGTGATTGAGAAATTAATTATACTTAAATTTTTAATTTATGTTTTGTAGTTTTGAAATTATAAATTATGTTTCATAATATTATGATCTAATCTATTTTATGTAATAATTTATAAAGGTATCATAGAATAAGGAATGGGAACCATATCAATGTATGTAATCAATGTAGGGATTTCCCTCCTAGGAAATATAATGAAGATTTAGCTGGAGTTTTGGTTGGATTTAGAGTTTCAGGTGGATTTGAAAAAATTATAACTATATTTAGACAATGGAATAAATTTATAATCAATAACCATACCCATATAGTGCATAATGATTCAACATTTAGTGTAAAAATGTTAAACCGCTTCATGCAACAATAACCTCCATCATTAAATAGGACTATAAATCAATTTGTAGATGATAAATAGATAAGTTCCTTAGAGAAGATGTTTCTCTCTTTGGGAAATAATAAAAGGGATAAGGTTATTGTGGTAGTTTATCATCTCTTGGATGATGAATATTAATGGTGTTCATTGATTCAAAACACTAAGGATGCATAAGAAATGTAAAGAATGGCATGGAAGGATTTTAAAAACATTTCTTGGAAAAATATTTTCCTCAAGATTAATAAGAGGATATAGAGAGTCAATTATTAGGACTGAAACAAAAGGATGAAAAAAATGTTTCTAAGTATGAAGCTAAATTTACAAGGTTATAAATGCATGTTTTATACTATGTATGACATCGAAAGAGAAATATTGATCATATATTCGATGGGATTAATCCAAATATTCAAAGGGAACTAGGGTTCTGAACATTATCATTGTATTAGGATATAGTATCATGTGATATCAATATATAGAAATAATTCTCCAAGTCATATTACTTCAAAGAGAAGAAAGAGAATAATAGAATGGAAAGCAAGATACAGATAAAGGGAATAGGGAAAAGAAGGATTTTCTAACATGTGATACTTGTGGAATGAAACTCTAGGTACATGCCAAAAAGGAAAAGGATTTTGTTTTAAGTTTAGGTAAAAAGGACATCATGCTCATGATTTTAAGGGAACGAAATAATTTACCAATCTGAAATTCTTCCACTATAAGTATATGGGGCACTAAACAAATTAATTCCCCAAGCATTAAGGGAATATACCTCAAAATAATCTAAGAGATCAAGGTCAAGATTATGATATTGAACGAGCTGAAATGGAATGAATATTGTGCTTTTGTATTTAGATCCAAGAAATATGTTGTATAATTATTTTATTCTCAAAATGTATAAGGATTGTACTATTATTCCACTTTATAAATTATTTAAGAGAATATATTGATTTCGATTAATGACTAAGAAAATTGATTCAATGAAAAGATTAACATCTTTTAAAACACATGATTAAGGGAGGATAACACTTAACATGTGCTTGATGTTGATATAAGAAGAAGAGAGAGATGATTATGGGAAATCATTAGTGACCATGGGATTAGTTAATGATTTGAAGATTTTTTTTCTCTATTTGACTACATGTGTATATTTCAGGAATATATAAAAAAACCTAATATTGTATCCATGTTTTTATTAAGGCTTTATGGTGAATACAATGTTTTAGGAAAATATGTGATCAAATATTTCACATGTTTGGAATGTGACATAATGAAATTCTTTATGTTTTCCTAGGATAAATTTTTGATCAATTTTTTTGATTTGGAATATGGTCAGTAATATTTAGGAAGAGTATTAAGGTTAACTACTTATGGAATAGATTAATTTTAATTTTGGAAATTATTTTTTGAGGTTAAATTATTATTTACCATATTGAATAAATTGTTCTAACCATTTTGGTGTTAGTAATCATTTAGAGGTTTAAGGAATTACTTTTAGATCTTATGATTCATTAGAAGTGCTTTGGGAATGAAAATTTCATCATGAATATCAATTTCCTGGTATAAGAGATGAAGTTGAAATAGATCGAATCACAACCAAAGGATGAGATTATTATTATGATGTGGAATAAAATAAAGTAAGTTTTTTTTTATCAAGTGATTTATCTAGATCCCTTAACTATAGAAAATGTATTTTTGAACAAAAATGTTATACAATTACTTTTCATACTGAGAAATCAATGGTCTTTCAACCCATCACAAATTTATTATTTTGTGATGGTTAACTTTCTAATGACCATGTTATTTATCACTATCCATAAGAACTTGATAGTGACATTTATTTTCCATGTACATGTTTTCACTTCTCACTAATGTTATCTTATACAGAAACCTAGTTTTATGGTGACCTTTATGTTTTCCTTTCCATCTTTTTAAGAGGAAGTTTTATTAACCCTTTTTATGATAAGGGATTTCCACAAGGGTATTTTAAAATATCAACTCCATGATTACCAATCACATGTTTAAATTTATAAGATTAAATTTATTAAATTAAGGGAGAATGTAACACCCAGATATTTAAACAAAATATTATGTTTGACAGCTTACGTTGCATACAAAACAAAGATTAAACGAACTCCAAAATATTATTATTTTAACATGATCTTGAAAACATAGTCATTAAATTAGAGGGTGTGAATAAGATTAACTATAATATAAAATAATTATTAGTTTTATAATCAATACAAATTTAATTATTCCTATGAAATGAACACATAATTTTTAGTAAATTCATTTTATTCTTCAAATGTATGTTTTCTTTAAAAATCAAGTTTTATTAATTTCTATGAGAAAATAGATATAATTAAGTTTTAAAATTTTATAAAATTTATTTGAAAAAATAATTTTATTTTTTTACTCATAATTTCAAAATTATCTTAGGGTATTTTGGGGGATTTTTTAAAAAAGTTTATTTTGGGGTTAAAAAGAAAAAATATAGTTTTTACAAAATACCATAACTTTTATGAAATAATTATTATATGATCATGATTTAAAATTTATTAAGCCTTATTATTAGTCAAATTTTATTTATTTAATTACATTATATATAATGTGTTACATTTATAAACACATGCTAAGGAATTTTGAAAACCATGATTTTAACCTTAAAAAATAATCTGTTTTTATGAGTTATATGCGTAACATATTTAGAATTGATTTTTATATCTTTTTGTGTTTAATAAGGTAAAATGGATTATTTATTTTGAATCATGTTATCCAAATTATTTTATAATTTCATTTTAATTTGTATTCATAAAAAATTTACTGTGGTAAAAAAATAGTTACCGCAGTATAAGTAAAATAATATAATGGGTTAAAGTTAAAAGGTAAAATCTTAAAATAACTAAAAATATATAATTAAATGGTTTTTAATTTTTTTATTTACCTTAAAATTATTTATAAAATTAATTTTCAATAAAATTCATTATAATTAATTCAACCCTAATGTGGTTGTCTTTAAAAATAAAATAATCATTATTTAATCACTTAAAATCACTTTTCCTCACGTATAAATACCAGCCTCACCACCCCCTTTCTCATAAAAAGCCTTTAAGATCATAAAATATCTTGAAAAACCTCTCCTCCACACTGTCCCTACATCCAAGTGTTACTGGTATCAAAAAAATACCAATTCCAAGTTCCTCAAAGGGTCATTCAAGGAGGAAACATTCAAGAGGTAACTTTCTCAAACCACCTCTCTTAATTTTCATTCTTCTTATACTTTACCTTAAACTCATTCATCCATAAAATCATAATTAATCCATTATCATGTAAATAATTTAATTTTATATTTATAATATAATATTTTCTATCCATAACTTTTTTCATCTCCTATTATTCAAATAAACAAAACCATTGTCCAAATTATGGCAGACAACTATCTTTGTGGATAATGATTTTATTCATTTTCCATTACTGCCTTCAAGGATGATTAGAAAAGTACTATTATGTTTAAATAATATTTCAATATATATATTATAAATTATTACATGTTCTGAACTAATATATATACATAATATTAATTAAAATGAAACTAGTTCATGATGGCCGGAAAAAACACCAAAATAAACTAAATATTTATCATTAATATTATATAAAATGAATCATCCTCATGTTTGAAATAAAAATAATGTATGGGAACATTTAAAATTATGGAAGTCAGTGAATACCATTTAATTTTACTTCTGTATTTTTATTTCCATTTCATAAGAACATCCATAATTATACACTAGTGAACCGGTCAAGAAACCATGAAACAAACGCACACAAAACAATAAAAATAATGAAATATTATTAACAAACGGGTGATAAGATGTTATAAAAGGATTATATAAGGTGTTATAAATATTAATATAGTTCTATAATAAATTAATATCAATATATAAACCATTATACAATAAGTTTAAGTACACAAAACTAAAGAGAATCATCAGGTGTGAGATTTCTTAACTCAATTTCCATTCATTGGGTTAAACTTTTACTTCATTGATTGTGTCATGCTAAGATTATGTGTAAAATGACTTCTGATTATATTATGACTATATTTAAACTTATTTTATGTGTATGTAATGTGAATACAAATGATAATTTAATTTTATTAATGCTCACTTCAATGATATGATCATGGTAAGTGACTTTATCTCAATTTTATTTAGTTGAGACATATTTTGATGTTATGAACCTATATTCTTTTCTCAGGTGTATATAACACCCCTTTGACATTTTATATCACAAATTTATTTATTCTCATGATATTTAAAGTTTTGTTAAATTGTATTCTTTCATGGTGCATATGATTCAACAAATTACAAAGTGGTAAGGGTTTATTTCACAATATCATTCGGGATTGTTTATGTTTAAGTTTACGCTAGGGAATATTTCTCTCCCATGTCCATGTGCTATAAAAAGGTTATCAAAAAAGTTTTTTATTATTCTATTAAAATTGTTTAATATAATTTTTACACTCATTTTACTAATTAAAAAATGGTTTGAAAGGAATATTTTTTTCATTTTTCAAATGAGGTACGTCGTGAATTTTTCAACAAAAATATGGAAGGAATGTTTTTTTAACTTATATAGAATAAGTTAATTTTCCCATTTTCATGATTCCTTAATGTTTTTTAGATTAATTCATAATTTTATAAGGTTATTTTCAAAGAAAATTTTTTCTTTTATAATTGCACAATTTTTTAAAATAATTGATTTCAAATAAAAAGAAGATATTTTCCCCAAGAATTTTTTAATGATCTTAATAAAGTATTTTCATCTATGTCAACAACCTTTTTGGATATTATTTTTAGTTGAGTTTAATCTATTATGATATCATCTACCATATTTTATTTAATTTTTTGTGATCTTTTTTATTGGTAATGTAAGGTTTAGATACCATTCATTATATTACTTTGGACAGTTAGTGATTATGTTAACTAATTAGGGAAAGCTATTTACATTTCTAATGTGAGTTTCAATACAAATTTTTATTTTGATTATGTTTCAACCCACTAACATGAGGAATTAATTGGGATTAGTAAGTTATGGTAGGGTCCCACTCTAGCCCCTCGATGCATCAGTTGGTCTTATGATACAAACTAGATTGAGTTTTGCCAAAGGCCTTATCCATTAATTAGATTCTTGGTACAAAGACTTGATGGTATTAAATTATTGGAATGAAGACTCGATGGTACATTTTAGATGTATGGTGTTATTAATTACCTCATTATGAGATTATTTATTGATTTCCATGTGATTATTTTATTATTATAATATCCATGTTTAAGTTTTTTAGCTCATGTGATTACTTATATGGTATTATTTGATCATATTTTATTCATTTCATATTATGATCAATTTATTGATTAAATGGCATGTGTTTCAATTATTTACATTTCTATAATAATTATTTCTTATTTATGATAGATTTTTTTGTATACATACCCTTACTGAGTATCTTATCTCTCCCCTTTCTTATATTTTATTTTTTATCAGGATTCTAAGAAGTTTATTATGATTGATATGTAGGGTTAACCTAGGAGAATAATGGTGTTCTCAAAGGATTCGTTATGTTGTATTTTATATTTTTAATTTTAATGTAAGGTTCATTTATGTATCTTATTTTCCAAAAGTACTAAATCGTTAGGTTATTTGGGATGTGATTCATTTTATATTATTCCAATGTAATAAAGTAACCATTGGCTCTAGGATACTAGGGGCAGTGTCTTTATACAACTCCTGTGTGCAACACAAAAAAGTTGTGTGCAACAGCATCCTAGTCCCCTAACTAAAGTTCCCTATTCTTCTAGTGTAAACATTACCCAACCTATTTCTCTTAAGAAAATGTTACCAAATTCCTATTTATCCAAAGAATAGGGACCCTAACTTCAGGACTACCGATTTCCACTCATCTACGGCAGTGCTGACACACTGTCCCACCCAAAGGTGAATGAGCATTGGTCACGTAATGCCTAGAGGTGGTATCTTCAAGGGAAACTATGTACCTATCTTGGTTGTGGGTCCCTATTCTAAATCTTACTCTTTCCTTAAAATGGTATCCTTGAGGAGTGACCCCATCCACATCTAAGCTTCACGATGTAAACTTTTCTAGCTCCATGTTGTAGTTGTACAATGTTAAACTACATGAAAACATCCTCAACACATGATTTAAAACTGTGGTTATACCCTATGTGATGAACACATGATTCCCCATGTATTAATCACATGAGATGACCCCAATTATATTACCCTTTGTGATAAATGTAGGATTCCCTATGTATGATCATCATGGGAATCCACCAACTTTCCCATTGTGGGATGATCCTCCTCCAATGATCAGCTTCCACGCATAATCCCCACACCATCTACATAAGAGTGATCCTCTTGCATAGGTAATATTATGCACATAATCCATGCACTATCTCTCATAACAGATTCTAATAAAACATGGTCATCCTTACTACACGACATTAAACTACATGGATTTTTCTTGTCATGTGACATTAAACTACGATATCGAACTATGTGGGTTTTCATCCATATATCTAAATCAAGGAATATAGTATGCCTCCTTGAGGTTCAATATAGATATCCATAATCCAATTATTAAATCTTCCCTCCCTGGGACACACCCCATCGATCCCTCTCAGTAGGATGTTCTAATCCATCTCCACAAGAAGTTGAACTCATGTATCAATCTGTCTTAATAGGACGTTCTGATATGTATCAAAAATATGTTAATATCATGAACCAATCTGTATCAATGGTACATTTTGATCTATAATATTAGTGTGAAATATTCTCTCATAGGGAGACATTCAGTCAACTTATCTCAATACAATGTTCTGATCCATATTCATAAGATGTTAAACACATGCCTCGATCCATCTCAAGAAAATGTTCTGATATATAATCATAGTGTGAAATGTTCCCTCATATAGAAACACCTCATTGATCTACCTCAACAAAAAAAAATTATCCATCTTCATAATATGTTAAACTTTTTCCTTGATTGTTCCCAATAGATCCTTCTGATCCATCTCCAAAATTCATTAAATTTGTGCCTTAATCCGTCTTAATAGGATGTTCTGATTAGTATATGGAAGAAATTAAAATCATTCCTTGATCCATATCAATGGAAAATTATGATTGATATCAACAATAAGTAAAACTCATGCCTTTATCCATATCAATAGAATATTTTGATCCATTTCCACAAGATGTTGAACTCGTGCCTTGATCTGTCTCAATAGAACATTCTGGTTTGTCATCCTCTAATGAATTATTCCCTCCTAAGGATATACCCCATCGATCTATCTCAACTAGACATTTTGATCCATCTTCAAAAGATTTTAAACTTGTGATTGATACATAATCTCTACCCTATGAAATAAAAATGGATTTTTGAGGAAAAAACCTCAGAATACTTACTCCTCTGGCATCAATTACCTCATGATTGACACATTATGCAATGGGTTCCATGCTTAATATGCCTCAAATATGACATTCCCTCCAAAAGAAGATGAATTTATAGGTTCCCAATATACCTAGTGTCTATAAATTCCCAGATGTTTCCAACATGACTACTCTCCAGACTAAAAGTTACTTCTTTGTCAAGATAGAAGCAGTATAATTAACCAGTATCCACCTAGAGATGCCATCAAGAATGAGTTCTAAGTACATGGATTAATCTTTGACTGATACCCAGACTAGGAAAAAATCTCCAAGGAGTAATCCATGGAAGTGGGAACTGACATCCCATCATCCCCTTTTGATCAATGGGAATACATCGCCAATGAAAGTGATGAAAGTCACCCACCTTTAGAAAGTGGTAATGTGGGGAAACAAATAAAGTAGTGCATTACCGCCTGGTGGAAGGATGACGATCTGGCCTCGATGAATGTGTTATAAATATAAATGGTGAACCTGATGTGAAACTTGTCTCCTTCAACCATGGGTTCTAGTAATTTTGGACACCTTCGGGATCGGGCCCCTAAATTGCTGGCATCAGACATCACTAAACAAAATGGTGAACCCGATGTGAAATTCATCTCCTCAAACATGGGGATTAGTAACATTTAGGTAATCATCAAATTTTAATGTCACCAAATTCAGACATTCATAACTAGGTCAAACTAAGAAAACAATGGTCATAGCATGAATCTCACTTGTGGATTGGGGTAGTTAATGTTGGGTATCCTTGGTCTGAAACATAGTCAGTATGGATCATTACCTGCTTTAGGGGGAGTGGTTGATGTTGGGGAATTGAGTATTGCTTTCTCTATACTTTTTTTGATGTCTGAATCTGCATTCCTTATAGGACTCAATCTATAGGAATTTAGAGACCTAGATCTCACAGGCATCAGGGAAAGAGAAATATTGATACGACAATCCTGAACAACTACACCTCTACCATGAATTCCACATTACCTTCAGCTACTGGGTGACCACGACCTATATCACCCTATGAGATTATACAAATAAGGTTTATTGACACCCTAGTGCATCGATATCGGTAATAGGGGGTCATACCCACAAGGGATATGTCCCACCAGGATCTGGATGCATCGATGCATCATCGATACTGTAACCTCTGAGGGTCGCGCAAGGGGAAATCATCCCCCAATATTTTGATGATGAAATACTTTGGGAGTCTCTCCATATAGCATTATTATGACTCACTCCCATATTCCAAGAAGGTAGGGTATGTTCGAGTCATTCCTGAAGCAACTAATACTTAGAAGGTGCCAAAGAGGTCTCCCATGAAGCCTCATCAATGCCATCACTGAATGATTCCATAGGTCGAAGAGTAGGTTTACTTTACCCCCCCCCCCCCCATTCTGTCGACCCTGGTCTAAAGCACGTGACTCTGACATCATGGATAGGACCAAAAAATTTATTAATAAGGGTAACCTTCTACATATTATTTGGGACCTTCCAAAATTGGTGTATCCTACTAAATTAGAGAAATAGGTTTATTTTTCCAATTGGGATCGAGACCCCAGCCACCTCATAAGTAGTTAGGGTTGACTCTCTCAATCATCAGCACCACCAACAACCATTATGGGCCATACCATGATGAGGAGAATCAATGAGGAGTTTATCCCCTCACCTTCACCAACCATAGTGGAGTTCATCGACACTCCTTCAATAGGGAGTATGTAGGTCCTCCCCTTACTCCCACCATTCAGCATGGAGAACCTCCATGTTCCATCAATAACCAAGATGGTGGTCCTCCCCACTCCTTCACCAGGTAACAAAAAGTTCTTCCCACTATCACTACCATCCATAGTGGAGGTCATCCCCGTTATATTGAAATCCAAAGTGGAGATCCTCCCCACACTACCATCAACCAGCATGAAGGTACTCCTTGTTCTCCCACTGATCAAAGAAGAGGTTCTCCATGCTCTACTAACCAGTACAAAGATATTCCCCATGATACCAGTACTAAACAACACAAAGGTCCAAATTATATCATTATCGATCAAATAAATGGTCCCCCATACACCAACAGCAACCAGAGTGGAGGTCCTCCCTACTCAAACACCAACCAGTGTGAACGTCCTCCATGTGTTGAAGATATACCATGCTATGAAGAACCATCCCAATATAGGAGGTCAAACACTTATCATAATAGGAGAACCCCTAGGAAGAACCCTTGTTATTGATATCATATATTTTGATGTGATGTATGTCCCAACGTTGGAACTTTCACCCCAGTTTCCAAATCTAGTAAAGAAACCCATCAATTGAGATTCATGATCCCAAAAGATGTGGTCCATAGAATCTCAAGATTCCTCTAATGGTACATGTTGGTGGAGGAGATTTTTCCCCCTTCTAGGGGATTGTAGTTCATTTATCTCTTCCATATTAAGTTTCTCTCCTCCCTACCTTAACATAAGAATTTAGATATATCTTAGGGTCTGTATTAACTCTCTTAGATAAATATCACTCCACCAGGCCAAAAATGGATTCCATCACCCTCACACATGAGGTAGTGGTGAACAACCCATCCAATAGGGATTTAATGATGAGGTTAGAACCACCCCCAAGAGATGTTCCATCATGCAGTGAGAATTTGACTCGTACAGTGACTACTCTCCTAGTAAACTGGTAGAAAAACTGATCTACATTAGTGTCTCCACCCTTATCTGAGATAGAACCAATCAAGGTATGGGACAACTATGTACAAGACCATTCCTATGAAAAATAGGGATCGTGATAGTTATTGATCACCGATTAGCTATCAGTAGTGTTTTGGATTCCAAAATTTCTTGAATTTTACATCTTAGAGTCTCTTTCATAGGATCGGGTAGTTTGTTTCTTCCAAATTATTTGGGTGATGTATCACTGCCTCCATGATCAGCAGTTGACATACCCAGGGATCCAAGAGCACCTCAATGATGTTAAAAAATAGTGTAGAAAGGATGATATTGCAGGGCTACCAGTATCACAAAACCCCGAGTCATATGGATACTTCCATAATCTTTAGTAAACATGCATTGGGAGCCTCACAGCACTCTTCCTTGTCATAGAAGAAGAATCTACACATATATAGATCCGAGGCTAGGGATATTATGATACTCTCCATTTCATCCCTATCTTGCGACATTATAGCCCATCCTCTAATGATGAACGTTCCCATATGGATACCTATATTGTAAATATTATCATCCAAAACATTCTATAGGATTATAGGAATAGGGTCAGTGAAGTAGGGAATGAAAAGGAATACCTTCCTCAAGGGGTAATGTAGTACGAGGAAGACCCTCTGGTAGGTTTCCTCACATGTTAGAAAATATAGGTGCTTGGCCTCAATGATCACACCAATGAGTAATTGCTACCAAACTATCATAATATGAATAATGTAAAGGGATATGTAAAAACTTTTGAATCATTCTAGGTTGTACATAAGGTAGATACAGAACCCACAGTAGATTCCTTGCTCTAGAAACTCGAGGAATACAAGAAGTTAACCACTGACCTCATCATCAAATAGAACCCATATTAGGGAAATGACTTAATGGAACTCATATCCCCTCTAGCATGGTACCTATTCCCCCTTGTCCATCCATTCTCATTCGATCTTGGTAGCGCATATCTAGTCAGGGTAGAAATTGGGGGATATGGAAAGCGACCAAAGTTTGAATCGCCCACTCCACCTGGATAGAGTAAGAAATGTGATTATCCTTCTTCAGATATAGGTTATACTGGTCCCTAATTTGATGACCATCTCCCCAATTTTATGATCATATCAAGGAATTGGTTTCCAGATACACTTTTTGAGATGAATTTATAGATATTCTCATTACTCACTGTTGACACCATAGAATTTGTTTCATGTACTTCTGTAAAAAATTAAATAAATGATTCTCATATAAACAAAAAAATTAAATTATGAGTAATGATGTTTCACCATGAAGGAAGAAAATTCAATTTGGATTTCTATCTTCCAAAATAATTATCCAAAATTATGGATAAGTGAAAAAATCCTCCCTAAAAAAGATGGTTGTCGATTTCCAAGATCGATGATGAAAATGTTGATTGATTAAATTTTAATTTCAAAGTTTCATTCAAGAATACTTGGTGTATTCACCATCTCAAGAAGTGTATATCTATTCTATATCTTTGATTTGACTGGTCACGTAGGCCAAACAGACTTACGGATTAAAAGTTATGGAACCAAGAAGACGGATAAATTTTATAAAATAATTTCCATGACCTACGCAGAGTAGCTACATAGAGGACCTCTATGGAAGAGCTACAAGGTTGTGTATGTTTTACACCCCTACATGGAAGAGTTGTGAGGGGGATCTATGTGGAGGACCTGCGTAGAAAACCTCCATTCGACCAGCCCCCCTCCTTGCCTATAAATAGGACCCTTGGGATCCCCATTTTAGATGTGGAAAAAGTTGGAAGAAATTACAAATCTCTAGCTGCATAGCTTTTTTGCCCAGGTTCTCAAGAACTCTCAAGTAATTTTTTGAAACATGAGACAAGATATAATTAAGGGGGGAGTTTTTAAAAGTCCCATTAGGTTCTAGAACATATGGAGTTGCACCAAGGACTTGTGTCAAGGGCCTATGCAGAGCACCTGCGCGATGCACCTTGGAGGAGCACCTGTGTGGAGCACCTTCCCGACACACATTGGTGGAGAACCTACATGGAACACCTGCGTAGAGCACCTACACAGAGCACCTGGGTGGAGTAACTATGCAGAGCACCTACGCGGAGCACCTGCGTGACCCAGCTAGTCCATACCATAGAGGTTGCGTCCCCATACCCCTACTTGGGATCGGTGTCGAGCTATGGTCCCAGCCCTCCAGACTGGTTCCTTCACTTTTGTCATAAGCCCCCATGAAAAATAGAGAGCCACACCATGAACTTTTCGAGTTGGATTGACGATAGTTTCCATTGTGCCCTTTCTTTCCAACTTCCAGCCCTGGAATACTGTGATTTGAGACACTCCATCACACTCAATGAATTCCCTTGAGTTGAATTACTCCACTTGGTTCCATTCATATGTTATAATTTGGACACTCCTTCTAGATTCCTAGAGTACCTTGAGTTTCTACACTCTTCAAGAAACTCCTCAAACTTCTTCACCTAACTCCTATTCCAGGTTAAATCTCAAATGGGCATCATCCTCAGGAGTAATCCCCAACCAATCTCAAATGGTCATCCTCCTTAGGAGTAAGCCCCAACCAAACCTAAAAAGGAAACTCCCACTGAGGAAATTCTATAATCTTCTCAGAGTTGGGCCGCATGACCTCCAATGTCATCCCACATTGAAATGTTCATCGCTATATTCCATCTTCCATAGTCATCTTGGCTTCTTTCTCTATAGGCCCGCCCTCTCCCATCAACGGAAGAGAGAGTGGGTAGTTTGTTTAATCTTTCACATCTCCTTGTTTATCACACCGATCATGACTTGCGTGGGCTTAGAGAACTATGATGACTATAACATCCACATGATCAATCCCTCTTGGACTACGAGAACTCTTATTCCCACTATAATTGTGATACAGAAGAAGCATTCCTAAGGCCTGATCTCCATCTCACTTCATCCATAAATATGAATCATTTTCAAGAAGCCCAAAATCATTTCCCTCAAAGGACTACACTCTCCTATGAGACTCATCGAACTACATGGGATTTTATTACCATCCTAATGGGATACGTAGGAAGCCTCCCTAAGGTTAAAACCCCAACACTTCAATCAACCATGTTCTTCCAGGGCCATATTCACAATAGGGTCTAATCCAACTTGGAAGCTCATATCTTTTTCAAGTTACTTGGGTTACTTAGTCATAATTCCCACACAAAACATTGGCTAAGTGCATTTCTCTTAGATTTCCTTGCTAGATTACATTAAACTGTATGGCTAGGTCTTTATCTCATGACCTTAAAAGGTATGATGTGTCCCATTAAGCGAAACCAAACTACAAGGGTTCTGATTCCCTTCACAAGGATACGTAGGTAGCTCATTTATGGTTATGATACCAATATCAAAACAAACTTTAATCCCCCTGGAAAATAGTATATTCCATTGTGCCCCCACTGAGTGGCTTAAAAATCGGTATTATCATGAAAATGGTTAAAAGAACCTCTAAATAGTATATGATAGGATACCATTGATGGAGAACATTGAATACATATGGATGTCTCCATTAATTAATAACCTCAAAATAAATAAAAATGATTCTAAATTTTACACATGCTAATAATTGATTGAAAATTTCAAGGGAAACCAATGTTATTCTTGATAAATTAATAAGGATTCACAAGAAATATTTGAAATCTATAAGAGAGTCCCAGAGTAGGAAATAATTCCCCCAAAAAGGGTGTGATGAATCAGACCTCCCATCCTCTAGACCAATGTATGTTATTAAGTATCATAGTCTCAAACTTAACAAACACCTACCATTGGAAAGCAGGTCCCTTTAGATAAAGAACTATTGGATGTTTCCAGTACCATATAAAATACAATGGAAACCACCCAGAAGTAGTGATTCCTAACCGGAACACATGTTTCGTGGGATTTGAAACACTCACCTAAAATCCCTATAAATAGAATATGTGAAAATCCCACCCGACACAAAGTCATATCAGGTGTGGGTGGAAAATTTTTAAACACCCCTAGAGTTTTTAAATACTAGTTTCATCCCATTCAATGGAATGGGTGACCCTCCATAGAATATATCCCACATTACTTCAAGTTTTGGAACTATTTTGGGGACCCCAAATTAGAAAGAGGCCTCTGGGGTCTGATGATTTTTCCAGACACTAGAAGGGCCTGCATTTTTCTGGTATATTCAATTCTCCATAGGGTCCATTATGAGTTGGTAAGATCTCCAATAAAATTTCCTCTACCAGTTTATCTCCACCACACACAATACATGTTTTTCCAATATCTTTGAGATAAAAAAAAGACTTCATGAGTGATTCGTGGGCTTTTTTCTTGGTGGAAAGGACTCACATATTCACTCGATATGTCGTTATCCCAAGAACAACTACTAATGATGTGAATGGTGAATGTTAATAATGAATTTTTCCCTACCCTCATCACCCAAAACTACCCAGGTGGATTCTAGGACTTTTCTAAAATGAATTAGTTACTAGAAGAATATTTTTAGTAGACTAGACAACAGTCATAACCATTACCTCTTCCAACTCCTATGAGAAGGCCTGCAAAAGAAGAGACTTCCTTATTTGAGCATGCAGAGGTTCCTGAACTGATACACATACTAGAACCTTTGTTGTAGGATCCTTGATGAGCACATCCCTACCAAGAGTAGCCTCACATAGTAAAAAATAACTAGGAACCTCCTCACTAAGCATAACTTACTATATGGGAGCATGTGGCTCCATCCCCCCCATCAAGTCTAGTCTCCTAAGGTGCCTTTCCTAGAAAGATGAAATATTTTCTATTCCTTAAATGATTCATTGGTCTCGGAATACTTGTTATGTTCCCTAGAGAAGTAAATTTTGAAACTGATAGTGTAAAAGATTCCCTAGGAGGCTGGACTCATGGGTCGTGTTAATCATTTCTTGTACCATAGGATCCTAAGAAACGCCATCAATGAATGTTGCATGTTCAAAGATTTTCTATAAGACCCGGTGGTGGGTGGATAATTCAATATGGAAAATTTTCTTGATTATATGACACTTATCTCCACAAAACCCAATAGTGAATGTGAGTGATCTAGTGAGTATTAGTAGGCCCCTAGTCACAGCACCTAGAAATATGATGACTGGTTGGCCCACAAGGAAGTTTCTTATGCTCTTGATTTTTTTATGCCTGCATGGAAAATACCAAACCTATTGTGGTCACTGATTTTTCTTTATTAGTTTATTAAATGTCTTATTCACAACCTTACAAGTATCACAAGAATAGGCACCAACGGTTTAAGAGAAATTAGAGTCCCCTGCTAGTGTCGAATTTAACTCACACTCTTAGCTATTTCATACCTCCTGGGTTAGAAGATGTTCCCAAGGTCCACCCATACTTAGACTATCCTACTAATTATGAGTAGGAATATGCCTCCATGAATGTATCCAAGATAGTAGGCTTCATAACAATGCATGATAGTGAATAATATCATGTAATCCCTTCAGGTGCCTTCGACTTGCGTCGTTGAAGAAAAGGCAAAGGACATGCAAGCAATCAGAATTATCAAGCGAGTTCATAAAACTAGAACATCCATGAAACTAAGGTATGGTATAATATTTTTCCCATATATTAGTAGGAAGTTTCCACCTAGTATACTATATTAGATACACCTTCGTATTTGACCAAGTTATTTGGCCAAGTATCCCAATCTTGACCACGTTGTGATCATATGCATCCATCTAGAGCCTACCCTCATCCAACAGACAGTCAACTGGAAGTTGTTCATATCAAGTTATCTAGTCAATAATATAATATTTCTAGTACTGGATAGACCCCAATGGTTCATCCATTATCATTTATTACTCCCATACCAAAGAGTGATTGACCACAGGCAAGAATATTCCCCTAGTATGAAAGTAAAATGTGTTGAATCACCTTTTCAGAATACCCATGAGGCTTTCGATCCTTGGGGATCTCTTAATATAAAAATAAATATGTGAGTCCCTTTCTAAATCTTTGAATAGCCCCCTATATTTTGAAGCTAAATTAGCTTCCTCAAATGCGTACTATGCAGAGTAAGCCAAGTAAGAGGAGTGTCAAGACATCATCTCATTTTATGGGGAAGATGAGGCCATATCCATGCAGGGGAACATATGACTGTGGTAAATCATAGGCCAGTTTAATGGCATGTAAATAAGCCTCTACCTAGTGGATACTAGCTCTGAGATCAACCTCATACTAACCCAAACACAACACAAGCTGGGGATAACATAAGATAAATTTACTCCCTCCAACCTGACAATTATGGGATATGATAAGAGCAAGAAGAAAGATCGTGGAAGGTTTTGGCTAAAGACCAAATTTAGTGGCTTGATATTAATCTCTGAATTCATGGTAGTCTCACAGCATACCACTTATAATGCATTTTTTGGTAGGTCTTGGATTCATTTTCATGCATCGATCCCCTCCTCATATCATCAGTGTGTCAAGTGATCCCTTGAAGGTTGAGTAGGGGTACTCAAGAGTGATGCAACCCCATTTGACACCTATAAACCCCACTATATGGGTGATAGATACTATAATTGATAAGTAAAATATGTTCATACCGATGGGGTTGAGCACTCCAATGTTCCTAATGATCTGACATCTAATATAGTCAATCCATGGGAAGACTTAAATGAAATCTATATTCTACCATTTCATCAGTTATAGGGAACAATGCCAGACCTAGGGGTGTTTTTTTGTCTCCAAGAAAAACGGTTTTAACAACCCTAAGAAGAAATTGTGTCAGCATGTTACCTCGTACTCTTACCCTGGATAAGCTTGGATGATACCGGAGGATGAAACTCTTGGGAGGTACCGAGAATTTCTCCCTATGACCACCAATCCTCGGTATTCCCTCCTATTTTAAAAAGCAAGGTTTACACAACAAAATTTGACTCGCCAATATTGCTTTGAAATCAAGAATGGACCACGCATCCAGAGGTTGGATGGAATTTGTTTGATAACTTCTACTTCCACAGTTTCAATAGATCAACAACCCCTCAGAAAGGATTTTGTGTCTGTTGGAGTAGACACTGGTGCTTCCCCTAAGTTAACTAGTCTAGAAGAGAAGTATATTTCCTTTGATTCTATTTTATTAGATGATAAAGATGATTTGGAATACAACCCTCCTGATTTTTAATAAGGTGTCACTATCACCATTGATGTGATAATCTATTTGAACCTTGGTACCAAGGAATATCCAAGGACAACGTTGATCAGTGTAGTCGTGCCTCCAAAGGAGCAGTAGCAGTATGTGGCCTTCTTTAAACTACACCATAACATTTTCACCTGGAGCTATGAAGAGATTCCAGGTTTATACCCTAGGGTCTCCATTCACCATCTTGGCCTCCAAGTGAATCATCATAGTTTAAAATAGCCTCCCATTAAGATTCACCCCCCTCACGGTGTTATGGTTGAGGTTGCAGTTGACAATCTTATGAAAGATAACTTCATCAGGGAAGTCCAATACCCCATATGGCTAGCCAAAATCCTCCTGATCATGAAGAAAATTGGGAATATCAGAGTCTGAATTGACTTATAGGACCTAAACCAACATTGTTTGAAGTATTATTTCCCCATTCCAATGACATAACTATTGATTGATGCTACTACATGGTTCCAGGACCTTTTTTTCATTGATGGATATTCTAGGTAAAATCAAATATGGATGGCCCCTGAGGATGAGGAGGTCACTACCTTCAGGGAAATACAATAGATTTTCTACTATCAGGTGATTCCCTTTAGTTTGAAGAATATAAAAGGCACTTATCAGTAGGTTATGAACCAAATCTTCAAACCAAACCTTATGATGTTGATGCAATGCTACATAGACGATTTGGTGGTCAAATACAGCCAATGACAGGACCATCTCAGGGATCTTGAGAAAGTGTTTGGATTCCTCCATTCCCAAAACATGAATTTGAACCCCTTGAAGCAATAATTTGGGGTTACCTTTGGTATGTTTATAAACTTCCTCATAAGATACAAAGTCATTGAGATCATCCCAGAGAATATCAAGGACACCAATCAAATTCCTCACCCAAAAAATCTCTGGGATTTTAGAGGTATCCAAGTCCATTTAGCTTACATACGCCGATTTATCACAAATCTAGCTAACAAGTGTAATAGCTTCTTGAGGATCATGAAAAAATTAACCTTTTACTAGTGGAATGAGTAGTTCTATACCACATTCAAGGATATAAAGTAGTATCTTCTATAGCCACAAGTTTGGAGGCCACCTGTTTCAGGAAAGCCTCTAGTCCTCTACATGACCATCCTGGAACGGTCCCTTAGTTCCGTTATATCCCAAAAAACAATGAGGGTAGATAAAATAGTCTATATTATCTCAATCTCATGAACATAAACTCCAAGACTAGATACTCCCCTATCGAGAAGAGCTTCCTAAAACTAGTTTTTTCAGTGTAGAAGTTGTGACATTATTTGCACCATCATAAAATACAATTGGTGTAACAAGTATACCCACTAAAGTATATACTCAATAACCTCATTCTTTTAGGGTGATTGGAATGATGGTTAGTGATCCTATAGTATTTTTATAATAGGTTTTTTCCATATAAGTTCATCAAAGTCTGGGTCGGGGAAGACATCATAGTCGACCATCTGGATCCTGAAGAAATTACCCTTGATGTTGTTTTCCTAGATGAGGTAATCCTCTTAGTGGATTAGTTCATGCTGTGTTGGAAGATACATTTTGATGGTGCCTCATAGATCCAAACTAGTATAATGATCAACAATCCCAAGATCAATATGTAAATCATGGGAATCATCTTCATTACTCTAGTACAGCTTTTCCTTCAATACTTTTTCTTATTGTCGAAAGGATGCACCAACAATGAGGTAGAGTACTAGGATCTCATTACTAGTTTTTATTTGTCCCTAAAAATTGATTCCCCTCACTTTCATGTGAAGTTATATTCTGATTTAGTTATCAAATAGATCAATGGTGACTACATCATCAAAAATAAAGAGCATGTGCCCCTACTGAAGAATACCCATCAGCCAATGGCCCAGTTCCCTTCCCAGCCATAGGTGACTCACATTCCATAGTCATAGAATGATTGATCCAAATAATTAGATATTTTGGCCAAATATCTCATAGAACTCAAACAGAAGGATCTGGTCATTCATGTGGTGCATCGGAGGATCATTTCCCCCACCACTTTGGATGATGGAAACCAATAGGTAAACCGACTGGATGTTGGTGCTTATATGACAGAACCTCAAGTCCCCCCACAATAGAGTAAATTATTGATTGGAAAACTCCCTTAATCAAGTATCTACAAAATGGAATTCTCCTGCCAGACTGGGCCGACAGTGAGTGAATCTGTCAGCATGTAGTACATTTTACACTCCAGAGTAGGACTAACCTTGATCCAACCCTCTATAGACATGTGTTTGATGGAATTATTCTATATTTCATCTAGGGAGATGATATCCCTTAGGTTATATAGGAATACCATATCGAATCTTATGGTTCCCATCAGGAAAGATTGAATCTCTCCCATTAGATTTGGAGGTTGGAATACTTATGGCCCACCATGTTCCATGACTACATCAAGTTCACCAAGATTTTTCATGTGTTTTAAATCCATACCAACCTTATACATCGACTACTAAAGCTTCTTCACACCCCCAATTATTCTTGTACCTTTAGAGTATGGGTTCTCGATGTTGTAGGGCCATACCTGCCAGTGAAAACTCACCATTGCATGTTTATTATGATCGTAATGGACTTATTCTCCAAGTAGGGAGAAGTGGTTCCCATAATGAAAGTAAGAGGTCGTTCCATGGTCAAGTATGTGATCTACCACTTCATACACCTATTTATAACTCCTCATTCCATTCTCATAAACAATGGAACCAACTTCTGGGGTGCTGAGATGGGTAAATTTTATGTCAAGTACAATATCTAGTCCAACCATACTTCTCACCACCATTCACAATCAAATGGTAAGATCAAGTCATTCAAAAAACCCTCCCTAACATCCTATATAATATAGTGGTATAGAACAAAATGAGTTGTCCTAACAAGCTCCCCAATACCCTCTAGTCCTATCAGAATACAATTCGTAATTCTACCCAGATGACCCCATATTCCTTGATATATGGAAGAGAGGAAATATTTTTCATCAAGGGTGAAATTTCATCACTTTTAATATTTGTTTACAAATAGTATATTCTATACAGAATAGAAAAATTCTTTCTAGATGAGTTTTAATCCATCGAAGAGAAAAGACTCTTGAAATTTCACAATCTAGATAGTCACTAGAATAGAATAGTGAGAGCATTCAACAAGAAGGTTTGCCTCCAATCCTTTCACTATGGTGACATGGTATTGGATCCCAAAATGCCAATGATGACCAGAAAAAAGACACCAAATTTGGATCCCAAATGGTAATTACCTTACATCATCTATAAGGTATATTCCAATGGAGTGTACTCTTTGATCTCCAGGGACAAAGAGTGTAACAAACCTCCTAGCAATGCTAAGTTTCTCAAGAAGTACTTCGTATGAGGAGACCTTTTGGTCCATACAACCTAACCTTAAACTCCTTTAAAAGGTCCATGAAACATGACCTTAAAATATTTTAAAGAGTCCTGGATTTATGACCTTAAACTAATAGCATCCTCTTGGTCCATGAAATACGAACTTAAAATATTTTCAATCTATCCAAGAATTATGACCTTGAACTATTTTCATCCTCTATAGTATGAGTTTTACAATTTTAAACAAAAAATCCTGAGGTCCTCAACACATTATGTTAAATTTAAATATTAACTATTATAAGAACTGGATTCCTCATATGATAAGTATGGTATCCAAAAATCCATGCCCCGTATACAACCAGGATGCCTCATTCAATAAGTATGGGATGGTAAACAAACATACATTACTTGAAATCAGGATTCCTTATATGATATGATATGAACCAAAACCAACATCCATAGCACACAATGAAAAACTTTAACCTTAACCCATGTCAATAACATGGGATTCCCACATCAGAGAGGATTTCTCCACTTCTGGAGTTGGTCTCCTACTATTCCATGTTCCAGTACTATGTGTGGATTGATTCTCATTCCCATGGGACACGTAGTGACACATAGACCATCCTTATATGGTCCCAACCACAAATATATTCCCCATTAATCCCCCTTCCCCATTCATAGTCCCGGCATTATGACCCTAAACTATGTACAGTTCATCTCAAAGAATTTAGGTGGTGTATGGGCCTATATTCCCTTCTTTTACATCGTGTCTTTCCTCATTCATGCCACATAGATACCCTTGATACTAACACCTTCCTATTCCAAGAATCTTGACTTTAAAATATTTTCCACCTCCACCTCAATCCAATCATTACGACCTTAAACTATGTGTCGTTTGTTTCCTGGTACTGGTGTGGTACACGGGCCTGCATTCCCTACATTCACACCGGGTTCTACCTCTCCTATTTCATGAAAATACCCTTGAAACAAATACTCTTCTATTCTATGCATCGTGACTTTTAACTATTTTCCAATAGTCTGAGCATCATGACTTTAAATTGTTTTCTAATGGTCAGAGCATTGTGACTTTAAACTGTTTTACTTTTTTTTTTTAAACATTAAACTATATTACATGGTTAAGAGCATATGACCTTAAACTGTGTGCAGCTAGATTTGGGATCACTTCATATGGTGAAGGACCCCTTAGATCTTGTTATGTTGGGTTTTAGTTATTTTCACTACACAATAATCCTCAAAAAACTACCCAATGGTACAATAATTATAACCCTAAACTATTTTTAGTTGGTCCAAGCTCAATAACCTCAAACTAGAAGCCTTGGTCTAAGTATTATGACCCTAAACTTCATGCATTCATCCATAGTTTTCATGGTTTCCTTCATCCTTGGTGTTTTATAAAACCTATATCCCAACCTCTTTCCAAAACTATGTGTGGATTGATTCCCATCCTTATGGGATATGTAGTGACGCCTAGACCTCCTGTCTATGGTCCTAGCCATAGATTAACCACAAGAACATTCATTACATACAGTGTTATTACCTCAAAGTATTCTCATGGGCCTAATTTTTATTTATAACCCCATTCATTTTCCTTAACCCATTAGTGGGTCAAGATTTCTTTATAACTCTACATGAGAAAAAAAGAGCAGGTATCTCGATGTGCAAGCCTCACCAACTTCCTTAGTGAATGATTTTAAACTATGGCCCTACCCCATATAGAAATGGTATAACTCTTAATGTGATATGATCTATTGCATATAAAACTAGGGTACCCCAAATGACAAATATGGGCTGAACAGAAACCAAAATCCTCAGCACATGATGTTAAAATGTAGCTTTACCCTATAACACCCCAAGATTTGGTGAAATTTTTTTTTGAATCTTTTTAATATTCATTATTTTACAAAACACTAAATATAGATTTTTATATGAAAGAAATAATTTTTTATTATATTATACACAAAACAAAGTTAAGAATATTCTACACGCAACACTTAGATTAACTTTTGGTACACGCAACACTATATTTTTCTTGTGTTACACATAATACCGAGTTCCTTCAATAGCTCGTGTTACATGAAAGGCCGAGTTTTACTAAACTAAAATATACTATTAATATTGATATTAAAATATTATTATAGTTACCACCTAACCATTAGAATTGAAGTTACAAATAATATTAACTAAACTGTGAAAATATTATTTACACATGTATATAAAATTAATCATTTGGTTATCAATTATTAAAAATGAATATAAAACTATTTGAAAATAAACAAATTATTTATCTAAGAAAACTATTTTTCTATGTACAAACACCATTTTATCTCAATAAATTAAAAAAATAAATTTTGATGAATGTTTTAATAAAATTTATATATAATAAATTAAATAAAAAAATTTGACACTCATCCAATATATTTTATAGGCATAATATAAGAATAAGTCCAATTTTATGAATAAAAGGATGAAATTTTCAAAAAGGTAATTTTACCACCTTTTAAGGGTGCACCTATTTTAGATAAAATTTTTGACACTATAATTTTTATTTGAAAAAATAAACTTCATTTTTGAAATTGTAATATCAAAATTTACTTTAGGATTTTTTTCTGAGAAGTTTTATTTTTTGATGAATAGTGAAAACAATGAACATTAATTCAAAATTGCTTTTCATCTAAATTATTTATATAGTTAAATTATATTTTAAGTTTGTTTTAAAGTATAATTAGATAAACTATACATCAATAAATCCAATTTAGTTCCTTTTACTCAATTGTACATTGAAATTGGATATAAAAACATTTCAAACTTTTGGACTTTTTCTCTTTAAAAACTGGTCATCTCATCCCGTCTGTGGAATTAATTTTAAATTAATTTATGCCACTTGTGTGATTAGAATTTAGAAAAATGGATTCCATATTTTTAATGGGAATAATTTATAACTTATAATAAGGTCAACTTATATTTTGACCAAAAATATTAGGGAAAGTAATTAAAAATAATTATAGTGATTATGGTAAAAATAAGTTTATTTAGTGGTTAAAGTTTAAATTAAAGGGGAAAATACCCTATAAAAATGTCTAAAAACCATTTTATATACATATTTAGACCATATATTCTATTTTCTCAAAAATTAAAAATTCTTGGAGCCACATAATGTAATTTACACCTCTCAATAGTTTTTACCTTTTTATATTTATAAGAATGAAACTCCTCTACCACTATAAAAGGGCACTCACCCCCCTCAATTCCTCAAACCTATCAAGAAACATTGTCTCGTACAAACCCTGAACAAATGTGATCCAAAATTACCTCACTTAATACCATTAGCCTCCATTTTTTCCTAAATCCAACCAAGTAATCCCTTTGCTTCCAACCAAAACTAGTTACTCAAAGAATATGTAACATCCTTCAACCAGTACTTTGTTTTTATTTCTATCTATACCCCATAAATTATTATTATTAAATATTTATATAATAACCCTAGTGTCCTAAATATACTTATATGTTTTTATGTTAAGGTTTATACCTATACTCACACACAATTCCATCAAATGGGATACACAATAATTGTTCGTGTGTATGGAGGACTACCGCCTCGCAAATCAATGTCGCTCGTTCTTCCATTTCCACCTTTAAAGGCTGAAAATAATGAAGGAATTTATATTTTTATATGATATATATGATATTTATTATTTCTTTATGATTATTTAATTATTATATAAAACATACCTTCATGCTTTCCATTTTGTGTAAATACGATAACTTCATTTGTAGATGTGTGGACTACCACCTCCTCAAAACGATGTGATTCATTCACACTCTACATAGAATGTATTAAGGATGGTTTAGTAAACTTATATGATATATATGAAATAATAATACGACTTTAATTATAATATATATCTCTATAAATATATTTCATTCACTTTCTTTCTTTCAATATGATACTAAAACGGAAATAGTGTTCATGCGTACATACGGCCTACTATCTCCATGAATAGTGTATTTCATTTCATATTTCTATTTTTTATAGATTGTTATAAATATTTATATATTGAATATATATTATTCTTAAATAATTTTTTAAATTATATAAATAAATAAATAATGATATAATTAAGAGGATCAATAAGGAAAATTCAAGACATATATGAAAAACAAAGTGGATATTACCCTAAATGTAACATTAACATAGAATTTTTAATAAACTGGTAATATAAATTCATAATAAAATACTATATGTTATTAGATATAATAATATGTCTATTTTTTATATTTATAATAAAATTATATTTATTATACATAGGGTTTGAATGTGTACGAATAAATTCAAAACTTAAGGTAAGGGTTTTCTCATCTCACTTTTATTTCTACGAGACTTATGTCTTATTCACCAGTAATTTATTTTGTGTGTTATATATACTTCCCATGAATATATTATATTATTCCTATAATTAATTTTATGGGTATTTACATACCCATTTTATGATATTTATTTTATGGTTTTTATGGTTCAAAAGTTACCAAATTGATAAAGTAATTTTGTCACAATTTGCATTCTTTGAGACACATGTCGTGTTATGAACCTATATTTTTCTATGAGTTATATATAATTCCACTTAAAATTTTATATCATGAATATCATTATTTTAATGATATTTTAATTTTCATTTAATGTTATTATTTCCATAGTATTATGATTCAAAATTACCAAAGTGTAAATTGTTTATTGCAACAATCTCATCGTTTATAATGATTATTTATGATTATGATTCCATTGAAGAAATATTATGATCCATATCTCAATAAGTCACATAAATTTTATTATAATATTTTTATACATGATATATCCATGTATTTTTACCAGTTTTACACTCTTTGGTAATTAATATAATTAAGAATGTTTTTTTAATAAAATCCAACTTTATTTCTCTCTTCAATCGGAAATTTTTTTATTCACAAAACCATGTTTTCTAAAAAAATATGAAATGTTTTACTATGATTTGTAAAATAAATTTGTATCCATATTTTACATATTTAATAAAAAAGGTTTTAAAATTAATATCCTTTTCTTTTTCCGATCAAATCAATTTTCTAAACTTTTTATAGTGCAAAAGGAATGCTCTACATGTACAGATTTACTCATCATCATTTCCTTGAAGATTAATTTATAATTTTACACGGTTATTTTTAAAATAAATTGTGTTTCCTAATATTATGGAAATTCATCATTTTAAATTGTTTTTCAAAGAAAATGTTTTTCAAAAAAAATTATATTTTAAAAAGTCTTTAAAATAGTTTTCAAAGATTCCTTTATATTTTTTCAAGGTTATTTTTAAAGGAAAATGTTTTCATAATGTTTTATGTTTTAAAAAACTATTTTTCAAAGCGGAAAGGATATTTTCCTCAAGAAATTTTTTAAATTATTTTTCATGATTCATTTATATGTTTTCAAATTGGTTTCAAAGAAAAGGATTTTGAAAATGTTATATGTTTTAAAAAATTATTTTCAATAAAAAGTTATGCTCTGAGTGATATTTTAAAATCCTTCTCTATATAAGACGACATCATTTGATATATTTTATGACTTAATAGGGTTATGATCTAAGCACACTATTCTTATTCTCTATTTGAATGGTTTATGATTAAGATGAATTTTCTTTTAAACTCATTTCTCTTCCACAAGTTATACCATGATAAAATGCTTATGAAACGCACTTCCTTTCACGGGTTATTCTATGATGAAATGATTATGAAACCTGTCTCTTTTACATAGGTTATAATATGATGAAATTTTTAGGAATACCATTTCATTTCATAGGTTATGATATGATGTTAATGAAACCCATCTCTTTTTATGGGTCATGATATGATGAATGTTTTGTTTTATTTTGGCACATGCATGTATTATTTCATTATGTGATGGGTGGGACCTATATCTCCCTATAGTAAATTGGGAAATGATAAATGTTTTATGAGATCAAAGGGTATACGGGAGGGAATAACAGGCCTGAAACAATAGGGTACATGGTAGGGCATCCCATGCTTGAAACAAAAGGGTACATGGGAGGGCATCCCAATCCTTAAATAATAGGGTATACTAGAGAGCATCCCAAGCCCAAAATAAGAGAGTACACGGGAAGGAATCCAAATCCCAAAACAAGAGGGTACATGGGAGGTCATCCAAAGCCTGAAACAAGAGGGTACATGGTAGGTAATCCCACACCCAAAATACGAGGGTATATAGGAGGTCATCTCAAGACCAAAACAATATGTTACACAAGATGGCATCCCAATCCTGAAAGAAGAGGATACATGGGAGGGAATCCCAAGCCCAAAAATAAAGGGTATATGGTAAGGAATCATAAGACTTAAACAAGAGGGTACATGGGAGGGAATCCCAATATCAAAACAAGAAGGTTCATGGGAGGGTATCCCAATACCAAAATAAGAGGGTACATGGGAGGGAATCCCAATCCCAAAACAAGAGCGTGCACAGGAGGAAATTCCAATCCCGTAACAAGAGGGTACATGGGATGGAATCCCAAGACCAAAATAAGAGGGTATATATAATGGAATCCGAAGACCAAAATAAGATGGTAAATGGAAGGTCATCCCAATTATGAAGCAGGTTCATGGGTGATTAACCCAATCCTAACTTGTTATGAAGATATTGGTAGGTAGCCTTGATATAAGATTTTCTATACTTATGTTCATGCCACAATTACATGTGTTATTCTTATGTTATGATCTCATGGATTATTCTCTTGGTTTATTTATGATTCTTATCTTATTAACTATCAACATTTATGCCATGACTCTTGATTACAATCTTTGATATGTAGGGTATAGTCTTACAATGTTAAGATCATGTTCTCATATCTTTATGCTCATGTTATGATTACATATCTCCTTTATTTACCCTTACTGATCATTTAAGATCTCTCTTTTATTATGTTTCATTTTCCCAGGTTATGAATATATTTTTTAAGTAGGAGAGCTAAAGTGGAAGATATTTAAGGGATATGTTGAAGATCTTTCACCACGTTAGAATATTATGTTTCCAATTTTTGAAAGACACTAAACTATTATATTTCATAAGCATTTATTTTTTTAATATGATGAATATTCATCTAAAATAATTTAATACCCATATATGTTAAGTCTAGGTCGCTATAGTTGGTATCAAAGTAAATGTTTAGTCAACCTTTGGAAACTAGGATGAGAAAACTTTAGTGATATCCATAGGGAAGTTTATAAGTATATTCTTGGGTAAGTCTCTAAGTATAAGCCTAAGGTATCATATATTTAAAAGTTGGTGTCATGATTTAGGCATCCTACAAGTAATGTTTCATGATTATGTGGTTTTTTTATATGATAAGTGTTGTTCACACTATGATTTCTATTCATAGTCAAAATTAGGGACTATAAGAAGATGGGTTATCATTGAATTTTTTAGATATGGAAAGTATGGAAATTATAAAAATCCATATACTAAGTGGAAATATAAAGAAGAAAATTATAAAGTTGTCATGATTATTGGTTATACTTTTGAGGATAAAGAGACCGCAAATGACATGTGAAATGTGTGAGACGTTCTAACAGTTTTTTTTACATTAAACTTAAGAATCCTGATTAGATTTAGGTTGAGAAATATTAATACATGATTCATATTTCATATTATAGGAAAAGGTTATCAATGAATAAGATGATGAAACTTTAGTAATGGTTTAAGAATAAAGTTGGATGATTGAAGTGAATATGTATTGAAATTAAAGAATTATGTTATATGAATCATGAAGTATATGTTTTCCGTTAAGTATTTTCAAAAAAAATATATCAAATAGTTCTAATGACCTAGAAAATTGATTTAATGTAAAGGTGAAATTTTTATTAAGGGAAGGTAAACCTTATTGTGTTCTTAATATTGAGAAAATTATGTTTATCTTGGATAAAGATATAATTTATATGGATAGATCGAGTTGGATAGTACTGATTACCATGGAGATGATTATTGATTTTTTGAAAACTTCGTCTATGTTATCATGGATGAAGCTTACAAAATTCATGTATTTAATTAATATATGTAGTAATATTTGGAATAAGTAAGCATTCATGTTTTCCAAAAGGATATATAGTAATTTAGGTTATTACCATGTTTCAAGAGAATATACGATGAGGGTATTGACATGTTTGGAATGTGACAACTAAGAGATAATTTATGATATATGGGGGATAAATGTTAAGCTAATTTAATGACCCTATTTATAAAGTTTTTTATTTTTATCTTTTGGAAGGGTTACAAGGTTAACTATTTATGGAATGGTTTAAGTTAAACATCGAATGAGTTTTTAGAAATTAAAGTAATATCACACCATATGAGGATTTATTCATATTGGATAACTTGTAAAAACCATTTTACTTTTTTTATAACTAAAGACATATGTGATAAATTATTATTCTACCTCATAATCTATTAGTACTTCAGGAATGAAAAATTCACCTTCATTTCTTGGAATAAGAGACAAAGTGTAAATTAGTCAACGTAAAACCCAAGGGTGAGACTGTGCTTATGAAATGGAATGAAACCAAGTAAGTACATTTTCTCATGAAAATTCTTCAAATTTATTATAAGGGTCTTGAAATAAAAAAATTTCTTATTATCATCGTTTTTTATGATATCAATGACCTTTTTTAAGACTCTTTAGGTTATGTATTTGTGATCATTAACTTTATACTAACCATGTTATTTATCACTCTCCATCAGAACTTGATAGTAAAATTTATCTTCTATGTTAATGTTTAAACTATCCACCTATCTTCTCCTATTTGAAAACCTATTTATGAGTTACTCTGGGTAACCAGTATGTTTCCAACTTTCCCTTTTTAAAGAATGTTTATTATTCATTTTTACAATGTGGGTTTCTAAGAAAGGAACTTTAAATTATTAAACCTTGATAACCCAGAAGAATTTCAAGGGAGAAATCCATTTTAATGGGGTAGAATGTAACACCTAGAGATTTTGTGAAATATTTATTTTATAATATTTTTTATATTTTTTATTTCATAAAATACTGAATATATCTTTGGTTATATAAAAGCACTAACTTTTTCTTACATTATATGCAACAAAAACATAATCTTATGTTATATTCAACACTTAGATTAACTTTTGATGCATATAACACTATGTTGTATTGTGTTAAACACAATTCCGAGTTCTTTCAATAACTTGTGTTACGCGTAAGGTTGAGCTTTACTGAACTGAAATATACTATTAATATTATTATTAAAATATTATTATAGTTACCACCTAGATGTTGGAATGGAAGTTATGAATAAGTTTAAATAAATTGTAAAAATATAATTTACACATTTATATAAAATTAATCCTTTGGTTATCAACAGTATAAATTAATGTAAGAACTATTTGAAAATAAAGAAATTACTTTTCTAAGAAAATTATTTTTCTATGTACAAACACAATTTTATCTCAATAAATTAAACAAACAAATTTTGATGAATTTTTTAACAAAATTTATATATTTTATCTTAAATCAAATTTTTTTACACTCATCCAATAGATCTTATAGTCATAATATAAGAATAAATCCAAATTTATGAATAAAGGATGAATTTTTTAAAAATGTAGTTTTACCACTTTTAATTACACACCTATTTTAAATATAATTTTTGACACTTTTATAAATTTATTTGAAAAAATAAACTTCATTTTGGAAATAATAATTTAAAATTTTACTTTGGCTGAATTTTTGGTATTTTTCTAAGAAGTTTCATTTTTTGATAAATAGTGAAAAACACTGAACTTTAATTTGAAACTACTTTTTTGTATAATTTATTTATATAGTCAAATTATATTTTAAATTATTTTTAAAGTATAATAAGATAAATTATACATCAATAAATACAATTTAGGTCACTATAACCAATTTCACATTGAAATTGGATATAAAAACATTTCAAACATTTCAATTTTTTCTCTCTAAAAACTTGTCGTCTCATATTATCTGTGGGATTAATTTAAAATTAATTTTCACTTATTATATGATTATAATTTGTAAAATTGTATTAAATATTTTTAATAATAATAATTTCTAATTTATAATAATTTTATATTCGTTTTTGACCAAAAATATTAGTGAAAGTAATTAAAATTAATTAAAGTGATTAAGGTAAAAACAAGTTTACTTAGTGTTTAAACTTTAGCTTAAGGGGAAAATACCCTAGAAACATGTCCAAAATATATTTTATATCCATATTTAAACCTTATCCTAACTTTTATCTAAAAAATAAAATTATTATATGTACATGATATAAGGTAGACCTCTCAATAGTGTTTACCTTTTTATATTCACAAGAATGTCACTCCCCCTCCACTATAAAAGGGTACTCACCCCCATCACTTCATCACACCTATAATTCAACATTGGATCATCCAAACACTACTAAAATAAGATAAAAAATTCCCCCACTTCATACTATAAGCCTAAATTTGGGTACAAATCTAACAAAGGAATCCATTTGGTGAAAACCAAAAAAAAGTTACTCAAAGAAGAGGTAACATCCTTCAATAAGCACTTTGTTTTTTTTTAATTTTTCCACACCCTAAATTATTATTATTATATTTTTATATAATAAAATCATTATAATAAATATACTTATATTATTTTAATTTAATTTTTCAACCTACACTCATACACACTTCCATTAAATGGGATATGCAAACATCATTTGTGTGTACGGTGGACTGTCGCCTCATAAACCGATGTCGCTCGTTCTTCCATTTACACATTTTGAGGTCATAAATAATGATGTAATTTTTATTTTAGTATGATATATATGATATTTATTATGTATTTATACCTCTTTACTTATTACATAAAACAAAACTTCATTCTTTCCATTTTTTGTAAATACGATTGCTTCATTTGTGGACGTGTGGACTACAGCATCCTCAAAGCGATGTGATTCGTTCACACTTTACATGGAATGTATTAAGGATGGGTTTAGTAAAAATATATGATATATATGAAATAATAATTCTACTATAATTATAATATATATACATATTTCATTTAACTTATTCTTTCAATACAATAATAAAACAGAAACAGCATTCATGCGTATGTACGGCCTACCGTCTCCATGAATTGTGTATTCCATTTCATATTTCTATATTTTAATGATTATTATAAATATTTATATAATGAATATATATTATATTTAAACCATGTTTTACATTATGTAAATAATTAAATATTGATCTAAGTATGATGATCGAGAATAACAAGTCAAAACATATACGAAAAACAAAGCGGATATTACCCAAAACATAACACTAACATAGAATTGTTAATAAATGGGTAGTATAAATTCATAATAAAATGTGGTATTATATATAATAATATGGTTATTTTGAATATTTATAATAAAATTATATTTATTATACAGAATTTTTGAACATGTACGAATAAATTCAATACTTAAGGTAAGGGTTTCCTTGTCTCGCTTTTATTTCTATGATACTTGTTCCTTATTCACCATTAATTTCTTTTGTGTGGTATATATAATGCCCATGAATTTATTATATGATTATTATAATTAATTTTATTTTTATTTACATATCTCTTTTATGATATTTCTTTTATGGGGTTTATGGTTCAAAATTTTCCAAATCGGTAAAGTAATTTTATCTCAATTTGCATTCTTTGAGGCACATGACATCCTATGCACATATATTTTTCTATGATGTGTATATACTTTAATTTTACATTTTATATCAAGAATATCATTTTAATTATATTTTAAGCTTCATTTAATGTTATTTTTTCCAAATTATTATGATTTAAAGTTACCAGAGTGGTAACGGTTTATTGTTATAATATCATCGTTTATCGAGATGTTAATGATTATTATTCTATTAAATAAATATTTTGATACATATATCAATAACTCTAATTAATTTTATTATAATATGGTTATACATTATATATACATTTATTGGTACCATTTTTCACTCTTTGGTACTTAATATAATTAAGAAAGTTTTTTAATAAAATCCAACTTTATTTCTCTCTTCGGTTAAAAATTTGTTTTATTCGCAAAACCATGTTTTATAAAAATGTTTTAAAAAATGTTTTACTATAATTTTTAAAGGAAATTTGTATCCATGTTTTTCCTATTTAATAAAAAAATTAAAAGTAATCTCCTTTTTGTTTTCTGATCAAGGTACTTTTATAAACTTTTAACAAATTTAAAAGAAATGTTTAGTATGTACAGATTTACCAATCATCATTTCCTTGAAGATTTCATTGAATGTTTACAAGGTTATTTTTAAAAGAATTTTTTTCCCCGATATTATTAAAATTCATTTTTTAAATAATTTTTTAAAGAAAAATTATTTCAAAAATGTTTTATATTTAAAATAGTGTTTAAAATGGTTTTTAAAGCTTCATTTATATGTTTTCAAAGTTATTTTCATAGGAAAATGTTTTCAAAATGTTTTAGGTTTTAAAAATATTTTTTAAAATTAAAAAGGATATTCTCCTCAAGAAATGTTTTAAATTATTTTTCATTATTCCTGTATATTTTTTCAAATTGGTTTTAATGAAAAGGATTTTAAAAAATATATATATGTTTTAACATTTTATTTTTCAAAGAAAATTTATATTCGAAGTGATCTTTCAAAATCCTTCTCTATAAAAGTTGATATCCTTTGATATATTTTATGTTTTACAAGGTTTATTATCCAAGGGAATCATTATTATTCTTTATTTTAATGTTTTATTATAGAGATTAAAATTTGTTTATTAAACCCATTTCTCTTCCATGGGTTACACCATGATAAAATGAATATGAAACATGCTTCATTTTATGGGTTATTCTATGATTAAATGATTAAGAAACTTATATATTTTCCATTATTCATGATATGATTAAATGTTTATGATACCCATTTCATTTCATAGGATATGATATAATTTTTATGAAACCCATATCTTTTTATGGGTAATTATATAATGAATGTTTTTTTATCTTGTGGCACATGCATGTGTGATTTCATTATGTGACGGGTGGGGCCTATATCTCCCTCCAATGCATTGGGTAATGATAAATGTTTTATGAGATAAAAGGGTACATGAGAGGGAATCTGAATCCTAAAACAAGTGGGTACACAGGAAGGCATCCCAAGCTTGGAACAAGAGGGTGCATGGGAGGGAATCCCAAGCCCTAAATAAGAGGGTACATTATAGGGCATCCCAATCCCAAAACAAGAGAGTAAACATGAGGGAATCATAATCCTGAAACAAGTGAGAACATGGGAGGGAATCCCAAGCCTAAAGGAATAGGGTACAGGGGAGGGAATATCAATCCTGAAACCTGAGGGTACATGGGAGGGAATCCAAGCCCGAAACAAGAGGGTAAATGGGAGGGCATCCTAAGACTGAAACAAGAGGGTACACAAGAGGGAATACCAATCCCAAAAGAAGAGGTTACATGGGAGGGAATCCCAAACCTAAAATAAGAGGATACACTAGAGGGAATCGCAATCCCAAAACAAGAGGGCACATAAGAAGGAATTGCATACTTGAAACAAGAGGGTATATAGGGGGCATCCCAAGCCTGAAATAAGAGGGTACAAGGGAGGAAATCCCACACCAAAAACAAGAGGGTACATGAGAGGTAATCCCAAGCCCTAAATAATAGGGTACATAGGAAAGAATCCCAAGCTTGAAATAAGAGGGTACACAGGAGGGTATCTTAAGCCCAAAGCAGGTACATGGGTTATTATCTCAAGCATAACATGCTATGATGGTCTTGGTATGTATCCTTGAAATAGGATTTTCTATGCTTATATGTATTCCAAAATTCAATGGCTTATGCTTATGTTTTGATCTAATGGAATATTCTCTTGATTTCCTTATGATTCATGTATTATGAACACCCAATATTTATTCCATGAATCATGATTATGATTGTTGATATGCAGAGTATGATCTTCTAATGTTAATATCATGTTCTCATAACCTTATGCTCATTTTATGAATCCATATCTCCCTTTTTTACCCTTACTGAGCATTTGACATCACCCCTTTCTTATGTTTCCTTTCCCCAGTTTATGAACAAAGGTTTTAAGTATGAGTATTAAAGGGGAAGATCATCAAGGTATATGTTGAATATCTTTCACTAAGTTAGAAGATTGCGTTTCCAAGTTTACAAAGACACTAAACTATTACATTCCTCAGACATTTATTTTTGTAATGTGATGAATATTCATCAAAAATGATATAATATCCATGTAAGTTAATCCAAGGTCACTATATGACCCGTATGAAACCAGTATATCTCATATAATAATATGAGAATATTAAATATCCTCATTTAAGAGGGTATCCCCTTCTGGTGTTAGTCTCCTACCATGCCACCTCTCAAAACTATGTGTGTCTTGATTCCCATTCTCATGGGATATGTAGTGATGCTCATATATTTTTTCTTGGTCCCAGCCCTCTCAATGACTCATTACATGGTTTTATCTTCCCTAAAATCATGGGGTCGACCTCGAGTATGGTTAATTGAGTTTCATATGGAAAAGGATCCATTTTTTTATCCTTCCATGTTGGGTCATCACTCTTTCATGCCACATAAAACCCCATAGTACAATTGTACCCCCTTTGGTCAAAGATATGTGACCTTAAAATAGAAACCTCTCCTACAGTCCAAGTTTTATAACATTAAACTAGTATCATCCCTAGTCCAAGTTGTATGAATTTGAACTACAAATCCTAACGTCCTCAATATACTATATTAAAATTCACCCTTACCCTATGAAACAAGAACATGATGCCTCTTATGATAAGTATGGGATGATAAAAAAAGTTACCCCATGTGAAATTTGGATTCCTCGTATGATAAGTATTGAATGTCATGAAATACCCCATTTAAAATCGGGATGTCTCATTGTAATGACCGAAACTTTTTAATAATATTTTTTTCTTGAAAACTTATGTCTTATTGTGTCATAATCAACAAAAATATATAAGTATAAATGAAATGTGGCCATCTGTTTTTGACCATTATATGACTTTTGTTTAATATGATCATTGGAAACAATAAATTTTTTTTAAAATTATAATTATTGTTTATAAATAGAAATTATAATGGATAATTAATGTAAAAGAAAGATTTGATGGCATAATCTAGTAGACTCAGGCCGTATGAAGCCTATTTTTTGGAGCTTTGGAAGGAGGTAGCATCACTGGGCTTTGCTCTAGACCAATCCCAAGTTGAAATTCAACATGTTAAACATGAACGAAATCACCTATAGGGGAAGTTCAAGTTGATATAAATTACCACTCGAGCAATGTTGTTCGAGATTCCCTAAGATTCAATCACCATTTCACACCTTACTCTAAGGTCCTATGTAGGTGTTATAAGGGGTTATGTAAAGATGCCTTTGTTACTTTGTGTAATCCATTTGTATAAATATAATTTTTTTATGGTAAAATAAACATCATTTTTTAATTTAAAATTTAAAAATTAATCTAGGATGAATTTTTAGTATTTTTCTAATAATTTTCATATTATTGATAAATTTTGAAAAAAGAATCTATTTTAAAATATTTTTTATACTTTAAATAATTTATAATGTGAAATTATTTTCAAAAAAAGGACATACATATTTGTGATCAGTAATAAATTTAGAGTCTGATAAGATCAACTTAATTTTTAGTGAATAGTAACTCATGAATAGTAATATGACCAATGGAATAGTAACCATGCTTAAGGAGATATAAACATAATTTAGGAATCTTAAATGGTAATGTGATTGTTGGTGCCAAAAATATGTGTGTGGGAAAGATAAGCAGAGGATGCAATAGGGTAAAAGGGACTGTTTTGCAAAGCACCTTCACGAATCCCATCAGCACCATGGCTAGTAAAAATCCAAGGCCTTCGTTGTGCCCTCCGTAGAGGAATGCGATTATCGACTCCGTGGTTAAGACAAAATTTATAGAATTCTTCATGTCGTGTAGTGAATACGGTCACCTCTGTGATTCTTTAGAAATTAACGGAAGCCTTTACGACCATCGTGGAGGGCACGTAGGAAGCATCCGAACCATGGAGGGGATGACGGTCAACTTCTTGGTTAAGATTCACTTGACACAATATTCCTCTGATGGAGAAGCACAAGTGGCTTCATGGAATGCCCTCAGAGATTTGTGCCCCTCTGTGCCTATAAATACCCAACTCCCCCCACTCTAAAAGGATCGACACCCTGACCTTTCTCCTTCCAAACTTCTAATTCGCAAAGCACCCTTTTCTCTATGAACCATCAGAAAAATGAATCATCTGAGGTACTTGATCATTGATAAATCCCCTTCTCTTTACTCAAGTTTACACCTTCTTTAAGGAGGGAACCCCTTCACAGAGACTATGGGTCACCTCCAAGGAATGAGACCCCTTTGGGAACCTAGGACATCACAATTCACACAGGATTTGTGAAGCACCCTACAAAAACATGTGTACTCCATGATAAGGCCGAGACACTATTCTTCTGAAAGTTATCCTTTTTATGAATTCATATCCTCTGTGATCCTTTGTGCTCTATTAAGATCTGTGCTCTGTGAGCCCTTATGATTTGTGATCCCATGAGCTCTGCGAAGCCCTGAGCCTTGTGAAGCCCTGAGCTCTGCGATGCCCTGAGCTCTGCGACCACTTGAGCTTTGTGAATCCCTTCTCTACGAGGATTATTTCTTCCCAAAACCTTTTATCGTGTGGCCCTCTAGGCTTGTACGAAGTGATTTCAAGGTCCCTTGGGCGGTACATCACGTCACATTGCTTTGCCTTATGATTCTTCACATAGGCACACTAACGGATATTTCTTCTTCGCATATCCACACTAATGTGATCCCTTCAATGGATCACTCCACAAACCCATCTTCATAAAGCATTTTCGGTGCCTTACCTTCACCAAGGGTTGAAGTGCACTGATTATGTAAGTCCTATGGGTGAGGAGTGAATCCCCACCGTCTAATCTATAGGATGTTAAACTGCCAAGAACCCTTATCCTCAACACACGACATTAAACTATGATCACTGCATGTGTGGTAGGTCCAGAAGATTAGAGAGGGGATGGGCAGGGATTCCCTCCCGCTCTCTCCTTCCATCTAAGCTTTGTCGCCATGTGCACCTCAGGTAGTCTCCACACAAGCCTTGGCACCCACTGATGGGATGTTTCAGGTACTATGGACATATCCTCCTTATACATATGGACAACCTCCTTCCTCTATGGTCTGTAAACTAAGCATAATCCCCTACTTCCTCTTTGAGCCGCTAACCATGCATAAGCCCCGCTCCATTCCTCGTAGATGCACCTTTCACAACGTGATTATTAGGTCTTTATTGCATCTTGTTTCTCAAACCAAGCATGACTCATGTGGTCTTAGAGTAAGAATCGACCATGACACCATTTATGGTCCGCCTTAGTGTGTAATCCCCATCCCCCATATCTAAAATATGTGAACTTTGATCTTTTACCTTTCTGAGCAAGGTACATAGGAAGCCTCCCCCAAGGTTCAATCCCATCACTCATTAGTCCCAACCACTTCATGTCATTTTACCATCATCTTGAATGATTTTAAACTTTATGCTTCTGAACTACCTTGTATTTTATCTTTTCCCATCTCTAGGAAGGGTACATAAGTATCCTCCCTAAGGTTCAACCCCAAACACTAGTAGCCATTGGTGTCCCCTTTTTTGGGACCCACATCCTTGGTACGCCCTTTAGTGGTGTCAGATCAGTTCTTGGGAAGATAACCATGCATAATCCTCACACTCAATTCGTACTCCTCTAACTAAGAGTGTCCCTCTTGTGATGGGTCGTTAACCACACGTAAGACCCAACATGTTATCAGATTGTTGTCCTTTGTTCACACCCTAATTCTATGCCCCATTCATGAACTATGTGAACTTTGATTCTCCGCCATCAGGATATGTAGGAAGCCTCTATGAGGTTCAATCCCACCACTCATGTCCCATCCTAGTATATCCCTTGGTCATTTGTGTTTTGGGAAGGCCACGATCCAACCCAGAGGTTCTACTTCCTTCGGGTCCCATCTATGCATCCATTCTCACAGGCCACCTCCTCAGGTGTCCCATCGCCCCACCAAACTATGTGGACATAGATTACCACCCACTGGGATATATATCAAGCCTCCCTTAGGTTCTATCCAAACACCATCATCATATTCATGTTGGTTCCATCCCACTCCTTCTATCCACTTCATTCAACCATTCATCATCCATCCTAATTCCTACCTAGGATGCCACGTCCTGGTGGGATCATGTCGTTTCCTTGGGTAGTTAACCATACATAAGCCCCACAAAGTCCATAACCACCCAACCAAGAGCATCCATCTTACGATGGGTATTTAACCAAGCATAAGCCCCACACAATCCATATACATCCAACCAATAGTTTCTCTCATTTGATGAGCTGCAAACCATCCATAAGCCCCAACATGTCTCCAGGTTTTTGTCCCTTATGTACACCCCAATTTATCACCCTCTCGAACTACGTGGGTTTTGATCCATATCCACTATACAGGGTACATAGGAGGCCTCTAGGAGGTTTAATCCTAGCCAATGGTAAACCATGGTGTACCCTTTGTCAGAACCCAATCATCCTCATATCCGACCTCATTGGGCATCTTGATCCACCCATTCAGTAAACCTCCCAGGTGCTCCCTCCTAGGGATGTACCCATATGATCCACTCCCATCGGTGTTCTGATTAGTCTAATACATCTCCTCTAGTCATTAAACTCGAAGCATACCCCTTGTTAGACATGGTAATCTGATGAAAACCTTAGAGTCATTCCTAATGCATAAAATTCCCCGCACTCAATGTGGTATGCCTCAGTCTTTTTCTCCCTTGAGAAGCCCTATCATAAGGGAAATAAATTAAGGTGTACTTGTGTTTTAGAATCTGAAAATGCCATTAATTTCTAATGTGACTACTCCCCTGACCAAAGGTTGCTTCCCTAACATGAACCCTTGGAATGTCCTAATATGAGCAGTGTAATCAACCAAAGTCCACGAAGATGTGGCACTGAGAAGAGTTTCACGAACAACATCTTAAATCTTTGAGGGAGACCCGGAATAGGCAACGAGTTCCAAGACGGAATCCACAGAAGGAGAGACCGACATGCCATCATCTCATTTCTATCAATGAGAAAACTTCCCTAAATAAGAGAGGGATGTTGCCTGCCTTTGGAAAGAGAGAATGCAGGGAAATAGTCAGCACATCCCCAATAACAAATGTGTTCCCCAGTGAAATCATCAGAAACAGAAATGGTGAACCTGATGTGAATATTCACCTTAATATAGAGATTGGTAGAATTTGATACATCAGAAAATAAGTGTGTCACTAGATCTAGCTATCCAGTTCCAGGTCCCACCAGGAAAATAGCGGGACTTGCGTGAAACTCACCAAAGTTTGGGGTAGTTAATAATTGGGCATTCTGGTCTATGATGTTTTCAATGTGAGTATTTCTATCCAGACATGGAAGACTGAATGGCGTTGGGGCACTGTGCATTGATTTACTGTTGTCTGTACTGATGAGTAAATTTTTCTACTTTGCAGGACCCAAGATCAAGTTACGAGAAACTGATCATCTCCCTCCCATGGACACAGACGCAGGAGCAGTATGAATGCTACAATTCCCCATAGCTTCATCTCCTCTGTGATAGCCCCCACACCCATAGCTACTAGGTTCCCACACCCCCTCTCACCCTCTAAATTTATTTAGAGAAGGGTGATTGACACTCTTGTTCGATGATATGAATATGAAGGGGTCATCCTGACGAGGGAAATGGCCCGCCAAGACATGGAGGCCTTGGTGCCCCGTCAACACTACCACCCCAAGGGCCGCGTGTAGAGCCACTATTCCCAACTCTATCCTTTAACAGCTTCATAAGACTATCCCTGAAGAGATCCTATAACTCACTCTCTTATACTGATGAAGAAATGGATGTTCGAGTCCACCCAGTCAGGATGTTAGCTAGGGAGCCACCTAGGAGGGGTGCCAATTGGCCACATCAGTGTATCCAGCCATTCCTATAGACCAAAGAGTAGGTGGTCCATCCCCCTATATATCTATCTCTAGTTCGGCTGACCTGGTGTTAACACCGGGTGCATGCTCTGGAGTATACCAACCAGGGGGCATCATCATCTATGGATTCAGTGGCTCGAGCCCCCATTGGTGCTGGCTATTAGTCCTCTATCATCATTTGGAAGGAATACATCTTGGATCTATAGCAGGGTTACTTCCAAGCCTGGCCAAAGTTAAAGCACCAGTCACCCTGTGAGTAGGTTGAACTGGCTCTCCCGGTTACCAGGGCAGGCAGCAGCCACCGTGGGCCAAACCATGATGATGAAATATATTAGAGAGGTCCTCCCCATACTATTATCAGACAAAGTGGAGGTCTACCCCACTCCTTCATTCAGTATGGAGGTCCTCCCTATTCCACCATCATCAACTATGGTGGAGGCCCTCCCCGATTCATCAATATTCATCATGAAGGTCCTCTTCAACTTCCTGGCCTCAATTATGAAAATGTCCCTCACATAACAGGTTCTCAACATGAGGGTCTTCCTTGCTAAATCATCCAATAGTATGGAGGCCCTCCCCATGATCTCATCAATTCTGATGGAGGTCCTCCCTATGTCGGAAATCACCAAAGTGGAGGTCCTCCCCTCTTAAAAAATGGAAAACATAGAGGTCCTTCTCATGTCTAGTATAATCATTATGAAGGCCCTCTTCATACCACTGCTACCAGGGTTGGCTGATACAATGTTCCTCCCCGTACTATGGACGGACACCATAGAGGTCCTCCCCATGTGTTTACCATCCCCAGTGGAGGCCCTCCCTGCACCAGCACTATCAAACACAGAGGTCCTATCCATGTTCCATACAACATTTTTCAAGGTTCTCCTCACACCCCAACTCATCAAAGTGGAGGTCCTCCCCATGTCAACAATAGTCTATATGAAGGTCCTCCTCATATTATATTCATTGTGGGTGGAGTTCCTCCCCACTCTACCACCCATATGCACGGAGAACCTCCCCATGTCAAAAACCTACCATATCCTGAAGAACCATCCTGGGGAAGGAGGTTGGGTTACTGCCACCAAAGGAAGAATCTTGAGAAGCTTCAAACTGAAATTAAACCCATATACTTTTCAAATTCTGAGGTGGAGTGCGATTCGATGATGGAACTCTCACCCTAATCTTCTGTGTCGAGGGATGGGGCATAAACATGGTGTATAAACCTTATCCTTTCAAAAATTGAAGTCAATGAGATCCATACATCCCTCCGAAGATACATATAGGAGGAGGAATATTTGGTCCCTTTTCAAGGCCTAACCATGAAATCCTCCTTATCATCAATAGGACCATTCTACACCTCAACAAGAGATCATAGAGAGTTGTTCTGGGTACTAATAGAGGATGGGAAATAGCATGACCCACTACCAAAGAGTGTATCCCCTACGTGGGAAGCAGTGATCATTATTCTTTCTTTCAGGGATGTGGTGGCGCAATTGATGCATTCTTCGAAAGACATCCCAAGATACGGTGGTTTGTCAGTTTGTGTGCCATACTCTCCACCGACCAGTCCACCATCACAATGGTCATCTTCAATACCGCTATTAGTCCCACAACTACCTCCAGTAAATGAGTGGGAAAATCAAGGAATGGATCTCAAGTCTGAGTCGAGAAGTTTGTGAGACATTCTCAATTCATATTATCTCCCTGAGATGTTCTATCCCATTGCAACAGAAAGTTTTAGTATTTTGGAATCTATCAATTGCGAGAAGGTCATGTGCTTCTTCTAAACTCTATGGGAAAATAAATTTCGTCTCTATTATCGATGGGTAGCTTCCCCTAAGATCCAGGAACACTTCAATGAAATCAGAAACAACTTATGCATGGTCGACTTGGTTGTGCTCCTCGTGGCTCAGTACCCTGAGTCACCCAGTCATCATTGGACCCTCCCGCAATGATGCATTCAGATCTATAAAGTGCTCCGCAGAATTATTAAGGAGGGTTCCCCCCATGTCTAGATTTGTGGTTGGAGAAAGTATGTTGCCCTTCATTTTAGTCCTATCCAATGCTAGCCCAACTTTCCAACTGATATTGAGGATATGCCTTGAGGTACAGTCATAGTTAACATAGACGACCTATCAGAAGAAGAAACCGAGCTAAGAATCATTGAATAGAACTTAGCCCTCCCCCATGGGGTGGTTCCACACCTGTTTGATCCTTTGGGTAGGGTTAATCACTAGCAAAGAAACTTATTGGGGATTTCTGCACCTTCCGAGTCATTATCCTTTAGATGGGACCCTGACAAGGGTAAAGAGTATGTTGGGAGAATCAAACCCTCTGACCCGTTTGGCTTAGTAAAAAAGACAGAAGATGGCTCAGAAAAGGCTATGTTGCATCAACAGCTCACGGAACATAAAAAATATGGTCGATGACCTTCTCACTGAACATGATATGGAACACTGGTCGGATTATGGTAATCCTTGACTAGGGCAGCAGGGGTAGGCACAACCTCCCCCCGATGAGTTGCCACCTGGTAATCTTGACCATCCTACCCATATGGACAAAGTAGAGGCTAGATTTTATGGAAATCAGGTGTGATATGCATCACCCAATCAACCTGAGTTGTGTTATAACCCTCCTTGCGGCCCATCTCAAGTTCCCCCCACTACTCCATAGGTCATTCCACCAGAAGTCCTACAAATCTTCCCACCAGCTTCTCCACAAGCAGCTGGGACTGCTTACTATGTTGAAGAACCTTCCAATGCACTTTTAGTCAGAGATCTTCATCAATACAATAATACCCACCAATATGATCTAATGGACGGTCTCATTTCCAGCCTTGAGGCTTTGGAAACATGACAAGTGGCGATCCCGCCTGATGGAAAGCCATATCTAGCATGGTGGATGATATGTTAGCACCCCTAGGTTTTGGAAATCCTACTTTCTCCCTCTTTAATGGGATAGGAGACCTACTAAAACATTTATCCCACTTCATTTCACGATGTGGACCCATGTTGGGAACTCCATCACCGGAAGAGGTTGCCAAACTTTGGTGTTTTATTCAAACATTGGAAGGGCCTGCATTTGTCTAGTACAACTAGCTACCCATTGAGTCAGTAGCCTGTTAGGAGGAACTTCATAGGTAGTTTCTCTACCGGTTCAATTCTACCACCCATAATACAATCATTTCTGACGTCTTCAAATGCAATTAGAGTCCCGACGAGCGAGTCACTAACTTTTTCATCGGGTGTAAGGGTCTCACATATTCCCTTGGTATGCCACTAACCTAGAAGAAAATACTGAGGATGTGCATGGGGAATGTGAAGACTAAACTGGTCCCTTCCCTCATCACTCAGAACTACTCAGTAGATTTTTGGGATTTCTCTGATAAAGCTCAATGCTTAGAAGAATCCTTGCAGCAAGCCAAGCAGGCACGTTCATTGCCTTTGATAGTTCCCAGAAGAAGAGCCTCTATGGTTGAGCCCGCCGTAGTAGCACAAATAGTGGCCCCCCAGGAAGGTGGATTTATTACCAGTAGAACCACCTACATAGCCTCGTTGAGGGCCATCACTTTAGGCGTAGCCTCTAACCTAGTAGCATCCACCTCAGAATCGGTAAGCACCCCTGCGTAATGCACCACCACCACCTAGGTGAGATAATCAAGTTCCTCTTCCCCATCAGGATCCACCAAACCGTCTTCAAGGACAAGATCCCAGAGCCCCCTTATAATATATAAGGAACTAAACCTATTCATTTAATGAGGCTTAGGCTCTCAGTTATTTCTGAAGTGCCTTGGATCAGGTAATCCTATGGTTTTCAGAATGCAATAGGCCTAAAGAGGAAGAACTCATTGATCACCCTAATTACTGCCCCTACCACCGATTCCTTAGAAACACCCTCAAGTAGTGTTAAGGGTTTAAATACTAGATCCAATACCAGGTCGATAACAACATAGTCAGGTTTGGTCCATCCACTAAACAGGTGGCATGTGTGTTTATAAAGCTTGACAGTGATAGTGAGGGTGAATGGAAGCAGGTTTCTAACTATGGGTCTCAAAAATATGATGACCATATGGCTCATAAGGCAGTCGTTTATGCCCATGGTATTATCTGTGCACGTTTGAAGTGACCCAAGCCTTCAGAAGTCTTTGTGTTACCTACAACCACTACTTCTACGTCAACATATCATCCTTCCTCTTCCCAGAAGGAAAAGCATCGACGACGCAAGTAAAATAAAAGTCCCCCATGTATTTTATAATCATCTCATACTCTTAGTAATTTCATGTCCCGGGAGATGGAAATTTCCCCTAGAATCCACCCAGCGATGGATGATTCTTCAAGTGATGATTAGGGGTACAATTCTATCAATACTATAGAGATGTAAACCCTTACATAGTTCCAATGAAAAAGAGTGCCAAGAGGACCCTCCCAACGTCCCCGTCCAACGCCAACGTCGATGAAGCTGTGGGTATGTGAATCGCCAAAATGCATTGGTCAATTCGTCCAACCAAGAAATGCACACCACCAAGACCAAAAAGTAAGCCCAGCGCAAATCTTAGCATACGTATCCTTCTCATCTCATTTAATCAGTTCCACCACTACCATTGTTTGTGTTACTTGATCAGGCAGAGCCACCACGACAATGCTATGGTCATCCACATTTTATCATGGATAGACATCATTTATCTTTCCCTTATCTGGTGGTCACTCTACACGATTCAACTAGTGAGAAACTAGATATTCCAAGCACCATCCAGAATCAGCCTGTTCAACCAACAGTGCCCATCAGACCTCCTACCATAGAGAAACCTCATGTCAGTAGAAGTGTACACCTGGAATGAAAGTATGATGTCCTCAAGAAAGTTTCTAGAATTTATGTGAATCTCTCTATCCTCAAGGCTCTACACCTATCAGCAGATATGTACAAATCCATTGTGGAGTCTTTAAGAATCTCTCTCTAGTTTGAGAAATAAGTAGCAGCCTTAGAATCCTTCCATGCTGAGATAGTTGAGAATACAGAATTTCAGGCCATCATCTCTTTGTCAAGAGAAGATGAAGTTTTTCCTATATAGGGGAACATCCACCCACTGTACATCAATGGTAATTTCAAAGACATCGAATTCCACTACTTTCTTGTCAACATAGGCTCTGGTATCAACCTTATCCTGACCTGTACGCTCTGCAAGATGGGGATGTCTGAAACAGATCTCATTTCCTCTGACTTGGAAATTCAAGGTTATGATAGGACAGAGCATACACCAGTTGGAAAGATTCTCTTGAAGACCCAATTCGGTGGTCTAGTTTCCAACACTGAGTTCATGGTTGTCTCACAAGACACGACTTATAATGCTTGATGGGTAGACCATGGCTCCACTTACATGCGGAAATCCCTTCCTCATATCACCAATGCCTTAAGTACTAAATTAATGGTAATTTAAGCGTACTCCAATGTAATTAATCTCCATTTGCCTCTTGTGAAGCCTTCTACATGGATGCTAAATATTACACAAGATCAAGGAAAATAAGATTAAGGCTAATGAGGTTGAACATACTATGGCTATGACTGATCTATAGACAGACCTGGATGATGCCTACACTTTCCCGATTCATTGATTGGAGGCCATGACCTCGAACCTAGGATAATGATTTTTTGTCTCTATGATTAGGGGAAAGCACGTTCCCAAGTATAAGGAACACCAAAATATCACCTCGTATTCCTACAAAAATCAGGCTTGAGTGATCCCAAAGCCCCATACTCCTATATGGTATCGAGATGTCCGCCCCATGGAAACAGAAATACGTTATACTTTCTTGTTTTGTTGGGTTGGGATAAATTGGATAAAGCCGATGTGCCAATATTTCTTTGATATCATCAAACATGGACCATTGGGTTGAAGGCCAGATGGGATCGGGTCAACAGCATTCATCACTGTGGTTTCAACAACACAGGAGTTCCCTGGTGAGGATTCCACCACCACTCAGGCTGGCACTAGTGTCCCTTCAAGATCTGTCAACTTGAATAGTTGCCTTCTATTGATGATCCTATCACTATGGATGAAGAATAGGTTTTGAAGACTCCCCTCCTGTATTTGAAGAGGGTGTATCCACTACAATCAATGAATTGGTACATGTGAACCTTGATAATGAGACATATTCGAAACCAACAATGAGCAGTGCCGCTATGCCTGCAGAAGAGAAACAACAATATGTGGATTTCCTAAGGAAAAATCATAATGTCTTTTCCGAGAGTTATGACGAGATGCTAGGACTAGACCCGTAGGTCACCATCCACCATCTCGGTCTCCCAGAAAATCATCGTGGGTTCAAATATCCTCCCAGAAAGATGTGCCCTTCTCATGGTTCCATGCTCTATTCTAAGGTTGATAAGATCAATAAATCTAAGTTCATCAAGAAATTCCATTACCCCAAATGGTTAGCTAACATTGTTCCTTTCAATAAGAAGAAGGATAGATTAGAGTCTGCATCGACTTATGGGATCTCAAATTTCACTATCTAAAGGATGATTTTCTCCTTCCTATGACAGAACTATTGATTGATGCCACCACTAGGTTTCAGGATCTCTCCATCATGGATATGTATTCTGGATTTAATAAAATCCAAATTTCCCCCAAGGATGATGAGTCTACCACCTTTAGGGAACCACAAGGTACTTTCTGCTATCAAGAAATGCCTTCCGGTCTAAAGAATGCAGGTTCCACCTATCAACATGCCATGCACTTCATATTTAAGGTGATCCTTGGGACATCGATGGAATGCTACATGGATAACCTGGTGGTTAAATCTTGACATTGTCAGGACCATCTCATATATCTTGAGAAAGTGTTCGGCTTCCTCTGTTACCATCATCTGAAGATGACCCCTTAAAGTGTGCCTTTTGGGTCACCTATAGAAAGCTTCTCAACTTCATTGTCAGATATAGAGGCATTGAGATCGATCCAAATAAGATCAAAGCCATCAGTCAGATGTATCCTATGAGCAACATTTGGGAGCTTTGAGGATTTCAAGGCCACTTAGCTTACATATGCTGATTCCTTACAAATCTTGCTGGTAGGTGTAAGACCTTTTATCGGCACATAAAGAAAGGCGTAAATTATCAGTTAGATGAGGATTTTCAGACTGATTTTGAAGAAATCAAGTAGTACATACTATAGCCTCCCATTCTGATGCCACATATTTTCGGAAATCTACTGGTCCTCTATGTGACCTCTCTAAAATGATCCCTCAATGCCCTTCTTGCCCAAAATAATAATGAGGGAATAGAGAACAGTTTATATTATCTCAACCACATGCTCTTTGATTAGGAAACCATATATTTCTCTATCGAGAAGATATACCTTGTGTTGGTATTTGTAGTGTAGAAATTTTGACATTAATTTCAGCACCATGAAATATGGATAGTTTCCCAAGTGGATCTTCTGAAGTACATTCTAAACCACCCTATTTTGACATGTTCTTTAGCTAGGTGGGCAGTGATCCTTCAACAATTAAACATCACGTTTTTTCCAGAAGGCTATCAAGGGATAGGCATTAGAAGACTTTCTTTCCTCCCATACATCTCTCGTAGAATAGTATATGGATATTTCTTTTCAAGATGAGTCAATTATCTCAGTGGATCAATCCATTCCAGGTTGGAAAATTCACTTCAATGGTGCTTCTAGAAGCCATACTGGCAGAAGACTCAATGATCCCAAACTCAACAAAGTGGGCATGGGTGTAACGACCCGAATCCAGAGCCACTCAACTAGTGTCCCGTACCCGGTTCACCACATGACCTCAAGCGCATTTCCCCAAACACCAGAGGCTTACGACTAGTAGCGAGGGCCTTGGTGAGTCATTGGGGAAACTATGCCCTCATTTGGTATGGTATACAAGGGAAAGGAAATAACAGTCAATAACGGAAGTAGTAAAAAACATATAATAAATGAAACTAAACAGCAGAAGAAACTAATATATAGAAATGATGATAATGATGCAGCAGGTACAAGTATCTAAGGAAAGCAGCAAACACAAAAACGTGCTGAAATATAACTGAGAAACAAAGTACAAAAAGTAAACAGAAACTCCAATAGCATCCCAAGCCTAATCTCAGTCCTATGATATCCAGCTCCAAATAGCAATCATGTACCTGAATTAGAAGGGCCACAATCCCTATCCACACCTGCAACCATATAACCTATTTGTGCTGAAAAGTATGACCCAAATAGGGTGGGAGACTAATCCCAGTAGGCAACCACCACAAGATCAGTGCCCTAATGTCAGTGAGCAATATAGCAAAAGTAAATGAAATAAATACAGCAATAAACATGAGTACACTAAAGTAAACAATCCTACAAATATCCATTCACATTTATTTAGTAATTTAATTCAGTAATTTAATAATCACCGAAGGAATCTAGCTACATCTATATATTCCCAATGTAAAGAAAGTAACACAACAGGTATCTTAGCAGACTACCTAATCTACAAGAAGTAAAAAACACAAGCTTGTCCTTTGGCTTGGTGGAATCATCGCAACCAACCAAAAAAAATTCACACTGACTCTCTGGGTGGCTCATACTGGCAGACCCCTATAGTAAAGTAATCATACAAAGGTACAGACACTCTGGGAAGCACTCACCGTCAATTCCCCTATGGTCTTGAAACGATAGGTATAGATTCTCTGAGGAAGAACTTACGTCTAATTCCCCCTATATTCTTGATACATAACTAAGGACACTTTGAGGAAGCACAAAGTCCAATTCTTATAGGTCCTATGAACAATACTAATTTATAATAGTCTCTCTAGGGAATCCCTTAATCGTCAATTCCCTCTTTAGTCTACCGCACCAGGTTCACACAGCCCTGAGCAGTCTAGTCATGCATAATCGACTGTCAGCATCCCTAAGTAAGTTCAAAAACTACTTGGCTAATAGCTACAATGAATCAAAGGTATATAAACGGCAGGCAATACATGTAATCAAATATCTCAAGGTAGGCAATCAATGAAACAAGGTATGCCTAATATGCAACCTAATACAAATGGCGGTAAACAACCAAAATAAGGGAAACACCCATGAGGTGATCCTAAAACATGATAACAAGCAATCATTAATCATCTAATAACCTCAAGAATACAAGAAATATAAGGCAGACAATAATATAGGTTCAAAAAACTAACCCAAGATACCCGATACATGGGAATCCATCACTTTTTGCACAAAACTCAAAGACATTCAATGTAGGGAAACAAACCGCCTACCTTGATCCTAGGAGATTGATATACTTGAACCTCGGCCTATGAATCAGCCTAGAACGGATAAGATCTATAAAAACTTCTAAAATGTTCAACCTTAGATAACTCTCATAAGAGAAATAATCAGGAAATGTGGCCATGGAAGAACCAAGAACTCACTGCTGCGATTCTAATGCAACCAACGGCGTTCAATTCGGATAACTGGTGACGGATCAGCAGCTTGGAGAATATTCGGCCTCCTCGGACGCTCTAGACATAATTAGGTGAAGAAGAAGATAGAAATAGGGATTAGACACGACCCTGGTCTATTTAATGAAATAAAAATAAAAGTACACGTCGTGTACTTCTTGAGTACATGGTGTGTACTCGCCTTTTCCGTACACCACATTAAGCGGCCTCCACATCACCCCTACACACCGTGTGTGTGGCCCGAACATAGCCATCACACGGCCTTGAACGATATCAAAGTACACAGCATGTACTTATAAAGTACACGGTGTGTACTTAGAAAATTTCCAGATTTTCCTCTTTTCCTCAAAAACGACCAGAAAAGGAAAAATATACCTGAAAAGAATATCTGGGTTCTTAAAAACTTCCCCCCTTAAAGAAATTCATCCTCAAATTTACCTAACAAGGTGGAGAAGAAGAAAACTCGAACAACTCTAGCCACTGTGATTGCATATTGGTCTCCCTCTCCCAATTCTCGTCCTGCACGTGGTCGTGCTGCCATAGAACCCCTACTAGAGGAACATATCGTCCACGGAGTACCTTTGCACTACGATCAACAATCCTGATAGGATGCTCCTAGAATGATGTATCTTGCTCCAACTCAACCTCCTTAGGTTGAAATACATGAGACAGGTCTGAGAAATAGCATCGAAGCTGAGAAACATGGAAGACGTGGTGCATAGCCTGGTACCTATGTGGTAACTGCAACCTATAAGCAACCAGCCCAACTCTCTCCAGAACCTCAAAAGGCTCGAAATATCTCGGTGAAAGCTTACCCTATCTCCTAATCCTCTCGTGTCCCAACATCAGGGTAACATGTAGGAAAACCTGATCTCCAACCTTGAACTCCAAAGGTCGTCTCTGCAGATCAACATAAGATTTCTTCCAAGATTGTGCAGTGGCCATCCTTCTCTGAATCAACTCCACCTATTCTGTGGTCTCCTGAACAAGATGAGGTCCTAGCATAGCTGCCTCTCCTACCTCCAGCCAACACAAGGGTGATCGGCACGGCCTACCATACAAATCCTCGTAAGGTGTCATCTGAATAGTTTCTTGAAAACTATTATTGTAGGAAAACTCCACTAGAGGTATATGTTTCTCCCAAGAACCTCCAAAATCAAGGACGCATGCTCGTAGCATGTCCTCTAGCACCTGTATCGTGTGCTCTGAATGGCCATATGTCTGAGGATGGTAAGTTGTACTCAGAAGTACCTGTGTAGCCAAATCCCTCTATAGCCCTTTCCAGGAATGCGACGTAAAGTGGGCATCCCTATCTGAAATGATAGTACTCGGAACCCCATGCAAGTGTAAAATCTCATGGATGTACAACCATTAAAGCTCATCGACACCGAAGGTCTCCTTAATCGGCAAGAAGTTAGAAACCTTCGTGAGCCTGTCAATGACATCCCATACCACGTCATTCCCTCAAGGAGATCTCAGTAACCCTGTCACGAAGTCCATTGTGACATCATTTACACTTCCACTCAATAATGGGTAGCTGGTGTAAAAGCTTTCCTGGTCTCTAGTTCTCTACCTTCACCTACTGACAGGTGGAACATCTCATGAAAAAACCAGCAACATCTCTCTTCATACTTAGACACCAATACTGGTGGTGCAGATCACGATACATCTTGGTGATGCCAGGATGAACTTCCCAAACTGAGGAATAAAAGTCTCACATCAGATCCTCGCGTATATTTTCCATCACCCATATGCATCCCTAGAAACGTAAGATCTCATCCTCACCTACGGTCCATCTGGGAAGAGGTTCCTCTCCTGACATGCTTTCCCCTAGGAATAGGCCTTTGGAATCTGATATCTGCCTCATTCAAACTCGGTCAAGAAGGGTAGAGGTAATAGTTATAGAGGAATGAAAAGTATGACCCTGTTTGTCATGCACCTCCAAATGCATTTCAGAGAACAGAGTCATAAGCTGCCACTCACTACTATCCTCCTGAACTACTTGTATTTGTGTCCTCCTGCTCAGTGCGTCTGCCACAACATTGCCCTTCCCAGGCGTATAATTAAGATTGAAATCGAAAGACTATAGGTACTCAACCCACCTCCATTGTCTCAGATTCAAGTCATGCTGCATTAAGATAAACTTGAGGTTCTTGTGGTCTGTATATACCACAAAATTATCTCCCAAAATATAATGTCTCCAAAAATGAAAAGCATGAACAACTGAAGCCAACTCCAGGTTGTGCGTAGGATAGTTCCTCTCATGTGCCCTCAACTGCCAAGATCTGTATGCAATAACATGATCCTCCTGCATAAGCACTGCTCCAAGACCGATTCCAGATGCATCACAAAAAACTGTATAACTCTTTCCCGGCTCTGGAAAAACTAGAATCGGTGCTAAAGTCAATCTCCCCTTCATCTTCAGAAAGGATAAATCATAGGCTTCTGACCAAACATAATTCACCCCTTCTTAGTCAAGCTCTTTCGTTGTGCTTCTATGCATGAGAAGTCCTGTATAAACCGCCTAGAGTAACCATCTAGCCCTAAGAAACTTCGTACCTCAAAGATATTCTTCAGCTTCTCCTAGGTAACTACTGCGCTCACCTTCCCTGGGTCTACTGATACTCCTATCTCTGAGATGACATAACCTAGGAAGTGAATCTCATCTATCCAAAAGTGGAACTTTGAGAGCTTATCATATAACTGATGCTCCCTCAGTGTACTCAAAATGATATCAATATGGGTAGCATGGTCGTGTCGAGTGTGAGAGTACACCAAGATTTAGGCCACAAAAACCACCATGAAAGAATCCAAGTAAGGATGGAAAAATCTATTCATCAGCGCCATGAAAACTGCTAGCACGTTCGTGAGACCAAACGGCATAACCAAATACTCATATGGACCATACCTGCTCTGGAAGGCTGGAAGAGGTATATCAGATGGTCTAACACGAAACTGATGGTAGCCGGATCTCAAGTCGATCTTCGAGAATACTCTGTCTCCTCGAAGCTGATCAAAGATATCATCTATCTATGGTAATGGATATCGATTCTTAACCGTCAACTAGTTCAACTTCCGAACCCCAAGGAGAAGTACTAGGTCAGATGAAACCCTTTGCCTACAACTCCTCGAACAACTTCTGGAGCTCCTGCAACTTAGGTGTATCCATCCTATAAGGAGGAATAGACACCGATGCCGCTCCTAGCACAATCTCGATTGAAAATTCTACCTCTCGCTCTGAAGTAAAACCTGAAAAGTCTTCTTGAAAGACATTTGGAAAGCAATTAACCACTGGAGGAAAATCTATCTGAGAAGTCCCATGGTCATCCAAATATAAGCTAGAAATATGGTTTGTAACACCACCCAACCCATGATGCTCTGGTCCAACTCTTCTCGCTTTGACATCCCATTCGCCCTTGTGAAGAAAAGATCTACCCTCCAGTGATGTAAAACTCACCCTACGGTGATAGCAATCGACAAAGGCCTGGAAGGGAACTAACCAGTCTATCCCGAGAATGAAATCATAGCCTGTAATTTCTAAAACATAAAGACTCTACAAAAAATGACACCCACCAACCTCAAGGGGAAGACTAAGAACTGACAAAGGCTAGCAGTTCTAATTCATAAGGGAGTGTCTAGCGTCATCATAGCCTCAAAAGTATAAATAGTAAGTCTAAGTCTTTACACAGTATACACAGAAATAAATCTATGAGAAGATCCTGTATTGAAATTTTAGTGGATAAAGATGAGGCTACTGAAATCGTACCTTGAACTGTGGAAGTTCTAGGATCCTGCTCCTGATAAATCTGCTCTACGGAAAATGTGTGGCCTGCACTGCAGGCCTATGTAGCAACCTGAGATCCCTGAGCTGACCCTCCCTGAGCCTGACCACTACATCCACAGCCTCTACCCTGGCCTAAATGACATGAAGAACTCTAGCCCCTAGTCTGCTGCGGAACTTGTAATCCTGCTCCTATATGCAAAGTCGAAACTGATCCTCCTTCACTAACCACTGGAAGAAGAACCTTTCAGAAACACTGTAGATGACCCATCTTGCCTCATGATCGGCACTCCACTGGGTCTCTTGGGCACTGAGTCTTATTATTCCAATTTTTACTATATTGATAACACACCACTTGGTTTCCAGAAGGAAGATATCCTCTACCCGAAAGAATACCTCTCTTCATCGAGTCACCTCGTGTAGACTCTCGGTGGCGCTTCTTGCCGTCTACCTGAAAAGATTCAGCCCTAGAAGCTGAACCGCCCTGGTCCATAGCTCCAGTATCCCTCAGGTTTCTCTTTTTGATAAGTTCCTGGTTGACTATCAAAGTGATAGAAGTCAATAGGAAGATGTTCACCTACGATCTGATGTCCGGTCTGAGGCCTTCCTCAAACTTCCTTGCTAATAACAGCTCGTCATTCCCCAGAACGGGAGTGAAACACCGTAACTCTGTGAATCAAGAGGAATACTCCATAACTGTGAGAGTACCCTATTACAGGTTCATGAACTCTCTGGCTCTATCATCCTTTAGTGTCACTGGGTAGAAGTAGTCGTAGAACGTACGTTGAAACTCATCCCAAGCCATATCCTGTTGTTGCCCTACCTGTGAAACTGCATCCCACCACCTCTTGGCAGAATCTCGCGACATATAAGTCATGAGCTTCACTCTCCTCTGTGGAGGCCTCTTTAGGTGCTCGAAGATAGATAGCATGGCTTCTATCCAGGACTCTGCAGCCTGTGGTCCTCCCTCCCCTGTGAACATGGGAGGACGTTGTTGCTGAAAAACCCGTGTCAGCTCCGCCATAGACGGGGCAAGATGTTGAGCTCCCTAGAAGTTCTACATGAATTTCATGAAACCCTATTTGAACTGATCATCGACACCAGTGTCTGGAATCACTGCAGGTGCCATGTCCAGAATGATAGGTGGAACTACTAGTAGTCCCTGGTCTGCCATATCAGGCGTACGGTCATTGCCTGGTTCCTGACGTGCAATGAGAGGACGTCTTGGGGACATATCTCTGAGAAGTCAAAATCACACCTTCTTTAATAATAAACACAGTTTAAAAATAATAGAGTAAAATGGAATAGGAGGGAAAAACTTTAAAATTCTGGAATAATATGACTACATGGCATGTTAGTAACACTACACAGCGTGTTTTCCAGAAATTTTACCCTGGGCCTGTACCTTGTCCATACATGGTTGTGTAAACCACCCATCTACACGTCATGTTCTCAAACTACACGGTGTGTACTAACCCTTTTTCTCCCTGTCCGATCATTCCTACACAACTAAGAACACGGTCTGTCTCAGCAGAAAACTACATGGCGTTTTTGTCTACTACATGGCGTGTCCTTAAGATTTTTTCCCTTGTCTATGTCGTTAGTCATACGGACTGGTACACGGACCACTACTACACGGTGTGTCAACATGGTGCACTGCGTGTTTCCCTGCAGATTTTCCCAACCCATGTATTCATCTACACGACATGGTCTCACGGCTCCCCTATGACAAAACTACATGGCGTGTTCAAAGAAGACATGGAATGTACTAGACATGCCTTACCTGGACCATGTTGTTAGTGACACAGCCTGACACATAGCCGACCCTACACAGCATGTTCTAGACGGACACAGTGTGTACTTGAAGGAAACCCCCAACCCATGTTGTTCGTGACACGGCCAGATACCCAAGTCATACTACATAGTGTGTAAACTAGTACACGGTGTGTTCCTACAAGAACATTCACAACCTCGTTTCCCTGTCCACACAGTCAGTGAAACGGCTAAAAACTACACGGCATGTACTCATTATATACATGCCATGTATTCTGTGTTTTTCTGGACAGTAGCCTCAGAACTGCACCAGAGCCCAGAAAACACAGAAAAAAATCATTAAGGTGCCCAATTCCAATCTATGGGGACTCATACTCCCCGCGAATCAAATCTTGGCATCATAAAAATGCAAATAACAAGTAAACAGTATAACAAAACCACAACCCACAAAATTCTGATACTCGAGGGCCCATGACACCTCTAAGACCAAAGTTTTCCATCCATGATAAGGAATCTCTAAACAAAGGATACCCTATCAACAAGGCAGTTATTCTATTACAGCAGCTATCACAACAGCATGCAACATCTATCAAAAATTCTATCACAACAGTATGAAAATTCTAATGCAACCTAGATGGCATGATAAAATGCATGACATGTGATTTTCTAAAAAGTGCCTATGTGATGCATGAGATATCATACCCTCATCTCATCGGGTTGCAACAAAATAGAACCACAATCATATAAACAGTAACAGCACAAAACAAGTACACCACCCAATGGTGAAATCAAGTAAACTGTAACATTTTCAAAACTCAAAAATTGAAAAATTTAAGGTAATATGGATTTTTTCCTATACACGGGTTCTAGAACTCCTGGGCACATCTATATAACATTTACCTATTCCGTCCTATCCCTATCTAATGTCACTAAATAGTAAGTCAATATAAAAGGAAATAACTCCTCTGATAACACTTTGTAACGATCTGAATCCGGAGCCACTCAACTGGTGTCCCCTACCCAGTTCTCCACATGACCTCAAGTGAATTTCACCAAATGCTAGAGGCTACCGACTAGTAGCAAGGGCCTTGGTGAGTCATTGGAGAAACTATGCCCTCATTTGGTAAGGTATATAAGGGAAAGGAAATAAAAATCAATAAAGGATGAATTATACAGCATATAATAACTGAAACTAAACAGTGGAAGCAATGAATATATAGAAATTATGAAAATGACTCAGTATATACAAGTATCTAAGGAAAGTAGCAAATACAATAACGTGCTGAAATACAATTGGGAAACAAAGTACGAAAAGTAAACAGTAACTCCAGCAGCATCTCAAGCCTAATCTCGGTCATATGCTCTCCAGCTCTAACCATCAATCATGTACCTGAATTAGAAGGGTCGCAATCCCTATCCACACCTGCTACCATATAACCTATTTGGGCCAAAAAGAAGGACCCAAACAGGGTGTGCGACTAATCCCAGTAGGCAACCATCACAAGATCTGTGCCCTACTGTCAGTGATCAATATAGCAAAAGTAAATGAAATAAATTCCGCAAGAAATAAGAGTACACTAAAGTAAAAAATCCTACAAATCTTCATTCATATTTATTTAGTAATTTAATTCAGTCATTTAATTATCACCCAAGGAATCTAGCTACAGCTCTATATTCTCAAAGCATAGAAAGTAACACAATAGGTATCTTAGAAGACTACCTAATCTACAAGTAGTACAAAACACAAGCTTGTTCTTTGGCTTGGTGGAATAATCACAACCAACCAAAAAAATTCACACTGATTCTCTGGGTGGATCATACTGGTAGACCCCTATAGTCAAGTAATCATACAAAGGCAGAGACACTCTAGGAAGCACTCACTATCAATTCCCCTATGGTCTTGCAACGATAGGTATAGACTCTCTGAGGAAGAACTTATATTTAATTACCCCTATAGTCTCGATACATAACGAAGGAAACTATGAGGAAGCACAAAGTACAATTCCTATAGGTCCTGCGAACGATACTAATTTATAACAGACTCTCTAGGGAAGCCCTTAATTGTCAATTCCCTCTTTAGTCTACCGCACCAGGTTCACACAGCCCTGAGCAGTCTAGTCATGCGTAATCGACTGTCAGCAGCCCTAAGTAAGTTTAAAAATTACTTGGATAATAGCTATAATTCATCAAAGGAATATAAACAGCAGGAAATACATGAAATCAAATATCTCAAGGTAGTCAATCAATGCAACATGGTATGCCTCACAGGCAATGTAAGCCAAACAGCAGTAAACAGCCAAAACAAGGGAAACAACCATGGGGTGATCCTCAAACATGCTAACAAGCAATCATTAATAATCTAATAACCTCAAGCATACAAGCAATATAAGGCAGAAAATAATACAGGTTCAAAACCCTACCCTGAGATACCCGATACATGGTAATCCGGTACTTTTTTCGTAAAAATCAAAGACATTCAACGTAGGTAAAAATCCACCTACCTAGATCCTAGGAGATCAATATACTTGAACCTCAGCCTGTGAATCATCCTAGAACAGAGAAGATCTTCAAAAACATCTAAAACGTTCAACCTTAGATAAATCTCATAAGAGAAAGAATCAGGAAATGTGGACAAGGAAGTACCAAGAACTCACTGCTACCATTCTATTGCAACTGACGGCGTTCGATTCAGATAACTGGTGGCGGATCAATGGATCGGAGAATATTAGGCCTCCTCAGATGCTTTGGAAATAATTAGGTGAAGAAGAAGACGGAAATAGGGATTAGACGTGACCTCGGTCCATTTAATAAAATAAAAATAAAAGTACACGACGTGTACTTCTTGAGTACATGGCGTGTACTCACTTTTTCCGTACACCGCATTAAGCAGCCTCCACATCACCCCTACACACCGTGTGTGTGGCCCGAACACGGACTCATGCGGGATCAAAGTACATGGTGTGTACTTATAAAGTACATGGCGTGTACTTAGAAAATTTCCAGATTTTTCTCTTTTCCTAAAAAACGGCCAGGAAAGGAAAAACATACCTGAAACGAATATCCAGGTTCTTACAATTTGTATCGTCTTCATCATGCTTGCACATGTTGTCCTTCCCTATTTATTCCTGTTTTCAGAAGGCTGTACCAAAAATGAGGCAGAGTACTAGGCTCTCATCAGTAGTCTCGAGCTAGCCCTCAAGATTGACGTTCCCCAATTGCATGTGAAAGGGGACTTCGAACTAGTCATCATACAGGTCAATAGTGACAACATCGTTAGGAATACAGAGCTCATAATGCTATTAGTGTGTACTCTCCAGTTGATGGTCTAGTTCCCTTAATGGCTATATTTTTCTCATGTCCCATGATCACAGAACGGTCGAGCTAATTCCTTGGCTAGCCTTGTTTTATCTCTTGTAGAGCCTAACTATGATGATTTGATTATCCATGTGGCGCATCAAAGATTCATCACTCCTGTCAGTTCATACAATGATGATATCCCATAACTAAGACACCTTACGACTAGTGCCTCCATGTTGGGACCTTTGGGTCCCCCTACTGTTTTGTTGGAAGGGGCCTCTAACTGGATGACTCCTTTTATCGATTATCTCTGGTGCAGTAATATCACGACAGACTGAGCTGAACGTGAGCGATTTCATTGGAGCGCAGTGTAGTTTACCCTCCAGAGTGGTCCCATTCTTGAGAATATCCTATACAGACACAGGTTCTATGACATTTTCCTCCGTTTAATTCAATGAGGTGATATTTCTCAAGTCATGTAGAAAGTTCAGGTCGGTTCCTGCGGGGCTCATCAAGCAGGGCTGAAAATGTCTCATTAGATCTGAAGATTGGGATAATTTTGGCCCACCATGATTTTTGACTATATCAATTTTTCCAAAAGTTTCCATGCATGTCATATCCATTCTAATTTTTTGCATAGGCTTCCATAACCTCTCAATACTACCAAGTACTCTTGGACCTTATCAGTTTGGGGACTCAATGTCGTGAGACCATATCCACTTGTAATAGATCACCGGAGTAGGTTCATCCTGACCGCTACAAATTTCTTTTTTAAGTGGGTAGAGGCAATTCTTCTCAAGGAATTCAAGGCTTGTTCTATCATCGACTTTGTGAGCTCTAATATCATCCACTGATTCAGATTCCCTCACATCATCCTCACTGATAATGGCACCAACTTCTGGGTAGCCGAACTAAAGAAATTGTACACCAAGTACAATATTCATTCTAGTAATACCTCTCGCTATCATGCACAAGAAAATGGAAATATTGAGGTATTCAAAAAACCCTCTCAAACATCTTGAAGAATGTGATTGGTGAGAATAAGAAGAGTTGGCTGAAAAAACTTCCCAATGCTCTTTGGGATTACTGTACAATGAATCATAATTCTACTCAGGTGAATCCATATTCCCTAATGTATGGAATAGAGGTAGTCATTAACATCGAGATTTAGTTACCCTTATTATGCATTCCCATCTACGATCAGCAGGAACCAGAAAAAGTAGCTGAAATCTGTCTGGCTAAAATGGAAGCACTTGACAAGAATAGGCTTTATGGCTTGCACAATTTAGAGAGGCATCAGACCAAGATTTTTAGGTATTTCAATAAGAAGGTTCAACTCTTATCCTTCTTAAAAGGTTACATGGTATTGGACCTAATAATTCCAATGATACTAGGTAGGAATCCACTGAAGTTGAAGCCCAAATGGGAGGTTCCTTATATCATTCACAAGGTTTACCCAAATGGAACGTACTCCCTAGTCACCATGGATGGTGAACGTATTACTCCTCCCATCAATGTTAAATTCCTCAAGTAGTATTTCTATTTAGAGTACTCACCACCGTATTTACTGCACAATGTTAAACTACGTGATCTATCTAGGTTGAAGGATGTAAAACTACCCAGTATTCATCCTGCATGACGATAAACTACAAAATGGTCCAATTTCTATGACATTAAACTAATACCCTTATGTACTGCATGGTGTTAAATTTATTATCATCCTACATGATATTAGACTATATTATCATCTTGGAAGACATTAAACTGCTCATCACCATCCTGTAATATGTTAAACTACCTATCCTCATCCTGTAAGACATTAAATTGTAAATGGTTCGAGATCTACAAACTTAAACTAAGATCTCCTACATCCTTTCCACATTATGTTAAACTTCACGGCATTTTCATAACTACGTGTGTCTTGATTAGCATCCTTATGGGATACATAGGAACGCCTGGACCCTTTATCTGTGGCCCAGCCTTAGGTCCCTTGACCTCTCTGGCCTCTAGGCCCAGGTTCTCACTTTGGATTGTGAAGTGTGGTATGAACTCTATATCCTTATTCACATTGGGCTATTTATACCATGCCACACACATCCTGTTGAGACACTCCTCCTTTCTACATCCTTGTCACACGACATTAAACTGCATGGATTTTTTAAGAACTGTGTATGGCTTGATTCACATCCTCATGGGATTTGTAGGAATGCCCATACATTTTATCTTCATGTCCATCCCTGTTTTTTTTCAAAAAAAACCTTCTATTCCAATGGAACCTTGGCCTAAGTTCTCTAAGGGGTGTGTGGTGGGTAGTGGACTTATGTCCTCATACACATCGATTTTTCAATAACCATGCACATACCTTTATTGAGAGCTCTCAATTCAACTTTCCTCCACTCATCTCCTTGAGTCGTCTGCTCTCAATTGGGACCCTTGACCCTTTTTGGTGATTCACCAATGTGCTCAAATGCGTTTTTGTTTAGGACCTAGAGTTTTTTATCCCATGTGGACATGATTACATTCATTTCCATGCTTCACGACTCCCTTTACTTGGGTTTTCATCATCTTTCATATCTAAAAGGACCCCTAGATGGTATGGATACTCGGCTTTATGGCTCGCCTACCACTTTGGGACAACGTCTCAGAGGATTTTCAATGACATTATGTGATAGGTTCCGTGTTTTAAATATGTTCAGTTCTCAACCCTCATTTTGTGTTCCCATTTCGGGCCAACATGATATGGATGTTGTGTTTAAAACATGGCCAACATTCATCCTCCATCATTAGGCCACCCCCAATCAAACCCTAAATATTGGACTTGTGATTCACACCCCTTTCCACTCCATCATGTTCAAGTGGAATTTCCACACCCTTGGTGTTATCACTCTATGCACCTATATGTACGTTAAGAGAATGAATCAACATTTTTGTGTCATTTTTGGCTCCTCAGCATTTTCCCTTTATATGTATTCTATGTGTTGTGAAGATCTCCTTTACCCTTGTTTCCCATATTGATCAAAGCTCACGTGGAATTAGGGGCTTGGTCAAGGTTTATGCCTTCTTGGAGGAATCCCACTTCTTTCGGTCCAAGATCTACAACCTTAAAGTAAGACCCCCCCATCCTCACCGCATAAAGTTAAACTACACAAATTTAGAAAACTACATATGGCTTGATTCTCATCCTTATGGGATACATAGGATCGCCGGGACATTTCGTCTTCGGGTCAATCTCATGATCCATTAATTATCTCATCTGTTCAACCTTTTGGCCCAGAAACTTATGGGATTTCATAGTGTGGTATATGTGGAATTATTTCCTCATTCACATCGGGTATATAATAGATTCACCGCGTACTTAACCTTATGGGTTAGTCCCTTCTATCCCCATCCTTACCGCATGATGTTAAACTGTATAGTGTTTTTAATAACTATGTACAAATTGATTCTCATCATAATGGGATGTGTAGGAATACTCAAAAATGTCAACTCTGGGTCCAACCCCATGTACTTTGATCATTTCTGGTACCTTGTCCTGAGGTCCCCTCCCCCTAGGGTTGTGCGTTGTGTGGTGTGAACTGATGTCCCCATTCATGTCAGGTAGGATTTTTCAGGCCATGATAATTCCCTTAATAACCTCATTCTTCTGTGTGATTCCATGATATTTAACGTTAAAATAAAATTCATAGTCCCACATTAATGTAAAATGTTGTTTATTTGTCGTACGATGTTAAAATGCATGGGTTGGTCCTATCATAAAACCTGAAACTATAACACTATCATCCTATCTGCACAATGAAAAATGGCACTGCATTGGGGTTTCCTCGCTTGAAGGGACATCATGTTGGGTATTGGTCATCCACCATGACATTTTTTCAAGTCCTATATATGGATTGATTCCAACGGCGATGTATGGATTCTCCATCCTAGGTTTGTTGCTTCAAAAAAACAACCACACTAAAGAACAAAGAAGATCCATCAAAGGTTGCTTCTTTTGGTGCATGGCCTAGACCTGCATGATAGTATTTCCCCTGGAATTGGTACCCTAGAATTATATTTTCCAATAACTATGTGTGGCTTGATTCCAATCCGCATGGGATACATAGGAACACCTGAACATTTTGTCTTCAGGTCCTGCCCCAAGTACCTCAAATCCTACATTCTTTTTAGTACCTTGGCCCGAACTCTATTGGAATCATGTGTTGTGGCGTATGTGGACTTATATACTCATTCACGTCAGGTTTATAATAGTCATTCCATGTACATCCCTATGGGGATCGTCCTTCCATTCTCCTTACCTCCTCATCGCATGACGATAAACAACACGGAATTTTCAAGAAATGTGTATGGCTTGATTCTGAATCTTATGGGATATGTAGAAATGCCCAAACATTTCATCTTTGAGTCCAACCCTAGGTTCATCAACCTATTTTTCACCTTATCATCTGGAATTCTCGACCTCTATTATGCCTCACCAACGTGCTCAGATGTAGTGTGGTTTAGGACCTAGAATGTTGGATTCTTCATGGACATAATTTCATCTATTTCCATGCTTTTTGTATCCCTTTATTTGGGTTTCCATCATCTTTGATATCCAAAAGGACCCTAGGGTGGTATAGATGACTAGCCTTATGGTTCGCCTACCACTTTGGGCTAACAAACCAGAGGATTTTGAACAACATTATACGATAGGTTCTATGTTTTGAATTCAGTTAGCGGCCAAACCTTGGATGTTAGTTCCCATTTTAGGTCACACGATATGGATGTTGTTTTTCAAACATGGACAATAGTTATCCTCCATCATTACTCCACCCCAATTAATCCTTAAATATTGGTCATGTGATTCATGTCCCTTTCCACTCCATCATGTTCAAGGGGAATTTTGAAACCTTTGGTGTTATCCCTTTATGCACCAATGTGTGTTAAAGAGGGTGAATCAGCGTCGTGAGGGTCATCTTCAAATCCACACTATCTCCCCCAACTGTGTATTCTATGTGTTGCAAAGATCTTATCCTCCATTATTTCCCACATCGAACAAAGATCACATGGGCTTAGGGATATGGGTAAGGTTTGTGCATACTTGGAAGAACCACACTTCTTTTGGTCCAAACTCTATGACCATAAACTAGGATCTTTGATACCTTTGTCCAGGCATCATGACTTTAAATTGTGAGCATTCTTATGGAAATTTGTGGTGCGGTGCAGACTATATTGTCCTCATTCATGTCGGGTCGCTTTATGGCACCATGTCACATGTTTCTACTTCAGGAATATTCTCATTTGTGTTCCAAGATCTATGACCATAAACTAATATCTCTTACATATTAATCATATGGCGATAAACTACATCTTATGTGCCAAGTATGTGTAATGATAGATTACCAAGACATTCGATGACTTCACTCAAAAAGATTTTTTCCCTCTTGGTATTGGCTGACTGTCGTACCACCTACAAAGAACTGTGTATAGATTGATTCCCACCCTCATGGGATACTTAGTGATGCCTAGACTTCTTGTATGTGGTCTAGTTGCATCACTAATAACCCTCTAGTTCCATTTCAGCCTAATTTTCCTCATAAGTATACGGTGGTATGGGTTTATGTCCCCATTCACGCCGAGTTTGCAGTATCCATGCCACGTACCTTTCTCGAGTGTTATCCACTTCTCTTTCCTCCCCACAGGATGTTAAACTATTTGGAATACAAATAACTATGTTTGGATTGATTAACATCCTTATGGGATATATAGCAATGCCCATACATTTCACCATGGTCCCAACCCCATGACCATTAACTTTCCTGGTTCCTTTCCCCACATCAGGGTACAAACTCTATGACATTAAGCTAGGAGTTCCTAGTCCATGTAACATAACTTTAAACTATTGAGAAAGGTCCTAGAAGTATGACCTTTAAACTATGTGCAACATCATGATCATACAACGTTAAACTATTCACTATCGTTGTCAATGTATGACACTAAACTGTAAGTTTATCATTCCCATTTACACGATGTAAAACTGTAGATCACCCTAGGTCCTTGTCGGAGAGGTCCCTCCCGGAAGTAGGACTGATCTCGATTCATACTTCTACACTCACCCAGTGTACTTTAATCATGGTGGCATAATTTCAAGAGTGTTGGACTTCATCCAAACAGCCCATAGTTACATCACCACGCTTTATGTGCCCCCTATTTTGGATCCTAATTATTTTTCACATCTAAAGGTACCCCCTAATGGTTATGATGCTTGGCCTTAAGGATTTCCTACCATCCTGGGCCAACGTTTCGGAATACATCAGATGACACTTCAATTTTGGCCCCATGTTTTGAACGCGGTCACCATTTGTCCCTTATTTTTTATCCCCATTTCAGGATAATGTGATATGGATTATGTGTTTCTAATTTGGTCAACAAAAATCCTCTGTCCCCATGCCATCTTCATTTCATCCCAAATTTGGGGTATTGTAATTCACATTCTTCTTTCCCCTTTGTTCAGATATCTTTGTTCAGATTGATTCTAACACCCCTAGAATTATCCTGATTGTGTGCTAGAGCATGTTGGGAGAGTGAGGTTTGGTTGTTTTTTAGAATTCTTCTTGGAAACTTTGGGTGGTCATTCAGACCCTGGGTGTACAGTTATTGGTTGGGATTCTTGTATTCAAAGGGAATAATTAGGTGTTCATCCCTTGTTTCTCACATCGGGCATAACCCATGTGATCTTAGGAAGTGTTCATTGGATATTTCATAGATACAATTGAGATGTAGTAATCATGGTAGATAATTGGACTCATGTACACAACCAAAATAAAAAAGAAAAGAAAGTACATTTGTAAGTTCACATAAATTACAACACCCATGTATTGGCCCCTCCAATAGATGGATAAACCTCTTCAATTGAGCGTCTTAGCTCCAATACTCTCTTCTCGGTATTTATAGGATATGTTGTCACCTGTTAAGCTCCCACTCCTCCTCGATAGAAATGGGGCATAGTTCATCAGCCTTGATCTGGGCCCGATCATCATCATCTCAGATAATTTCCATCTCTTGATAAGCTTGACTCATCTATTGTTAAGCCTTTGTCAACTATTCCTTCAGTCACAATATGTGTCCCAATTATGCATCGAGGAAAGAAGAATGTGCGTTCACCCACACCCTCAAGCATTGGATCTCATGATCATCCTCCTAAAGCTGCTTGATATTGATGGACTTCCTCCATTGTCAGCCCACACTGAGGCTACAGTCATGTTCCCATATTTTATCTACCATGTAATCTCAAAAGAGCATATGAGGATGTTGGTCATCCACACCTCCAGCGCATAGTTCATGAAGCCGAGAATGAAGCATCTCCATCCAGATTATCCACTCTTCTTGTGGGGTCTCTTTGATGATGTGTTTGATCAGCTTCCATAACCAGTGACGGACAGACTTTCTATCATCTTCATCAGAAGAAATCTCATCCCAGTCCTAGGGGTTAGCAGGTTCTTATGTGGGGAATGCCTCCAAAAATTTATCAACAGGATTTTCCTCTTGTGTCTAGTTGGGTAGGATAGGTCCCATTTTTTTGGATTGATCTTCATCGTAGAACGCTACCTCTATGATCTCAGGTTTTGTCTTGTTAATGATCTTATCTATAATCGTGATCATTTTGGTTTGGTTAGCATGGGAATATGCTTCCATGACAATCAATGTCCCCCTAGGAAAGGGAGTTCCGGGAGCCCCAACCATTCTTGCCAATGTTTCCCATGCCATTTGAAGAACTATGAATATAGAAACACACAGATGTCAGTTGTCCTGGTTCAATCAACAACAGTTTTGGATTCTAAGAAGGATCTGACTTACATAGATTGAATAATTGGTCAATACCTTGAGCTGCTACTACCAGAACCCTAAGACATGGCCCCCCATATATGGTTGGGAAATTTGAAGATTCTAAAAGAACCACCCTAGGTGTCACAGCCCTGCTAAATTCGGTAATCACCATTATCATAGGTGCGTACCCCAAAGCTACATCTACTATTGTGTAGGAATGGGTTTTACATATGAGATTATTTTACATAGAGAAAATGTCATTTGATAATGCCTAGGTGACCTGAATGAGGACCATAGAGAAATGGTTTAGGGTTTAACTCAAGAGCCTCAGTAAACTCTTCTAGCTTCGAGTTTGCAACCTCACCTTCCTCTAAGGGGATCCCTCTGCCAGCCTCTTCCCCCTATAAAGACTCTTCTGATTCTTTGGGTAAGGTAAAACACTCCCTCAATTCAGTAGTAGACAATTATGGAAGTACTATTTTGTTGAGAAACACTTTCACCCAGTCCTTCATCAGACACGGAGTACCCTGAGAGTGAATAAGGTCCTCTAGATCAATGATGTACTACTCCCCTTCCTCTTGGGACACTATAAAGTAATCATTGGAATGGAATATTTTTGAAAGATCCATCCCGAGATAGTTAATATGGTTCCACATCTGGGAAGGACTGAGTAATTGTATGTTAACCTCCCAGGTGTCCCAAGTCTTCAGAAAATAGCATCCTCAGACATGTCTATGTGGAATAGCCAATTCCCTAGAGCCTGAGTGGGTATCCTTCGGAACCCCCTCGGTTCCCTCCCTTCCTGCTGACTCCAATCCTCTAAGACCACCAGGTCCACTACTTTCTCTTGCCTCTCGATCGGTGCAGGTCCCATAATTATTCAACACATCGCTACTACAGCCTCTCCATCATGGTGTGTTCTTTACACTTTCTAACCTTGGTCTCAAGGTTGAGGAGGCATCCTGTCACTAGCAAGTATGGTTCTCTACTTCAACATTTCCCCTAGGCAGGCTACCTACCATCTCTTGGTATACTTCTTTACTATCCTAAAGATAGTTGTGGGAAGAGGCAGCCCATTCCGCATCTTCCCATACTCTTGTGTGAACATGAGCCACATATACCTCATCATGCATGGATGGACCAAATGGTGTACTCCCAAGTATACTCATGGAGACAACCTCTTTATGAACCGAAACTACCTCAAAAATAGGTGCAGGGTATACAACTCACAGATAGGCTCATAATCAATCTATGCAACCAAAACTCCACCCTAAAAGGCCAAGATATAGGAAATATTCTCTTCAGTTCCCTGTCCTTCATCGGTGAACACACCTATTGGAAATGAAAATGGATGGAAGTTGAATCCATCCTCCCTCCAGACTCTGTTCATCACCATCAGCAGAGTTATTTTGGCCAAAAAACTCCCCACCACATTAAAAATAGTTGGTCAGAATTATGATCGAGGAGGGGAAATAGGGTTCAGATATTCATAAGCACCCATGTGCACCACGATCCATCTGTACAAAATATGGATTGGTCCACACACCCTATGCGGCTTCTTCCCCTCATTGATGTTCCATATCACCTTGTACAGCTTGGCCATCATCGGGATCCCCAAGTTTATATGCTCCCCCATCACTAACATTGACTCCATGATGAATTTTCTCAGTCACACACAATTATTTGTGTCCTGGACCGGCAACATACAACCATATATAATCCCAAAAAGAACCTGTATAGCTTAACCACTGGTCGCTACTCAGTGTTGACGTTGTACCCCCATATCTTCCATTGGATATCCATTATGGTTCTCCAATAATAATTCTCTTTACTAGGCTAGGATTCCTTTAGATATGTGGGAGGACTGACTAGTAGCTTCCTGGGTTCTTCCCCACCTTTAGTGGTAGGCCTTGATGGGAAGTTTATGAAGCGCTTAAACCACAACTTAAAGTGGACATCCATCACCGACTACCTTTCCTCGCCCAGCGCCAAATCCATCAATGCATTTTCCATCCATGGAATATTCTCTAGATCCTCCCTTGTGTTCTTGATGGGAAGTAACTCATCATACATCACCCATAAGATCAGAATCTCTGAGATCTTGTGAAGGTACCAGAGGTTTATGTTGACCACCCCATGGTGAAGATGAAAAGTGTTGGTCCTTGATTACCACCTGCTCAGAAACTCTAGCATCAGGTGTTTCGACTGATAAATGTGGAATTGGGAGGCCCACGTAGCTTCATATAGACCTACTTGCTTCATTTCTGTAACACCCCGAGATTTTATGAAAAATATTCTTTTAATTTCATTAATGTCTTGTGTTGTATTCTACACCAAGATTACCTTGCGCTATACGCAACACCGTATTAGCTTGCAGTATACGCAACACTATTCTTGGATCGTGTTACACAAAATTTTGATAATAGTTATTCTACGCAACATTGAGTATATATATATATATATATATATTAAATGTATAAATGAAATATGGTTGGATTCTGTTATACGAAACAATGAAGGATTCTTTCACAACACGCAACCCTGACTTGGCTTGCATTACACGCAATCGCGACCTTCCTCGATAGCGTGTGTTGTGCGCAATACCGGGTTTTAATAAACAATGTTATATTATTATAATATTGTCATGAACTAGCCGTTATGAATAGTATTAACTAAATTTTGAATTTTATAACATTATTATTCATCTTACACATTTCTAGAACATGGTATAAGAACAAAATAAATTTTTCGGGTAAAATAAGTATTTTTCAAAAAATGCAGTTTTACCGCCTTTTGATGGCGCACCCACTTTAAATATAGTTTTTGACATGTTTATATGTTAAATTTGACAAAATAATATTCTTCTTTTGAATCAGGATGTAAAAATTTACATTAGATAAATTTTTGATATTTTTCCGATAACTTTCATATTTTAATGAATAGTAAAAACACGCTATATTTTAATTAAAAACAACTTTTTTCATCATAATATCTTATGTGGTTAAATTATAATATTGAATGGTTTTAAAGTATATTTAGAATATATTTTTACCACTTAATATAATGTTGGTCATTGGACACAATTTTACAATTAAACCGTACATAAACAAGTGTCAATCTTTTGATAGTTATTATCTCTTAAAAACACACTTTTTGTTTTGACAGCGGGAATTAATTTTAAATTAATTTCTGCCACTTCTGTGTTTTGAATTTAGAAAAATGGATTCCATATTTGGAATTAGGATGTTCAAATTGTGTAAATAGGTAACTTTTATTTTTAGACATTTTGAATAATTACTGCGGTAAATATTTTATTTACCATGGTTAAGGGTAAATCCGGTAAATAAGGGTTAAACAAATAATATTATAATAATATTAAATTACCCTAAAACGTGTCTTAACCCTATTGGTTGATACATGGTCGACCATGGGCATCTTTGGGTCGATTTTGGGACCCCATTGATCCACTTGTAAGTGATAATGACACTTTATTTTAATTAAGTTAAAATGAATACAAAAATGACACAAGCATATATCTTTTATAAAAACAATTGTTACATAGGGTTATATATGTTGGATTTTATATTATAAATATTAATTAGAAAGATAAAAAGATTTCCTACATAATGGTATTTTATTTTTAATTTTTATACTTTAAATAATTTAATTTATTTATGACACAATGATGATGCAGTAATTATCTTATTAATGAAATATTGACATAATTGATGTTATAAACACCAAAATAAATGTAATTTGAGACTTTTTATGAATTCAACTAATTTTCTAGGTTACTATGATATATTAATGTTGATTTAATTAACTTGGTTCGAACATTTAATTCTGTTATGACTGTCACAAAAATCATATATCAAATAGTGTCAAAATTGACACAAAATAGTTTTTAAATCAAATATTATATTATTAATTGTTATTTTATTCCTAAAAATCTAAGGTTCGGCCAAATGACTTAGATAAGGATATATATATTAATAATAAACAATTTGGGGTTCGTTTGGCATGTTATAGTAAGTGTATTAACCATATAGTGAAAGAAAACAAAAAGACAAGGTAAAAGTTAAATTATTTAACTTAGAGTTAAATCTAATTGATAAGGTTAAAATAATATCCTAAACTTGTCTAAATTCTATTGGTTGATAGGATTTCGACCCATCCCCACTTTAGCTTAGAAATAAGACCCTTTGGAACCATTATAAACCGATTTTTACTTTAATATAAAATAATATTTTGAGATATTCCTAAGGTGCCCCTCTCCTCCCCTATAAAAGGACACCTCCTCCCCCTCCTCCTCACACCAATTTGAGCACTCAAGCTCGGCCAACCCCTGCCAAAATATCTTCTCCACTTCCCTAGAAAAATCCTAGAGGTTATGGTCTTCCTCAAAGACCAATTCTAGTGCCCTAAGAGGAGGTCTCAAAGAGGCGCTTCAAAGAAGAGGTAATTACCGTTACCAATTCTTTCCTCTTTATTTCTTCTTCCACTTCTTCTTCTTAGGTTGTTTCATTATGAAGTAATAACATCAGTATCACTCATATACTGATATGTTATTATAAGTATGAAACAACCCTATTTCACCATCTATCCATCCTACGGAAAAAAAAAGAAATCACCGCGCGTGCGTACGTACGGAATACCGTCTCCACGCCGTGGTGTAATCTATTTTCCACCACCACCATACATGGATGAGTATATTGGTGTAAAGAATAACTATACATAGTTATTACAACATCATATTGATTCTGATATATTGTATAATCCACTCCAATTCAATTCAATATTTATAGAAATGATATCATCGCTCGTGCGTACGTACGGACTACCGTCTCCACGACGCGATGAGATTCATTCTCCATGTTAACCATTTAAGAATGATTATAAAGTATATATAAGAAATAATAATGAAATATATGACATTATAAAGCTACTGGATTTATGTATATATATATATATATGTATGTCATCTACTTACTTCCATTTCAAGACAATAAGGAAAGAAAAACAGTGTTCATGCGTACGTACGGACTACCGTCTCCATGAACGGTGTTTTTCATTTTATTTATCTATCTATTATATATATATATACTGAATATATATGATATATAAATCATATTTTATATTCTGGAAGTAAGTAAATCATGATATAAGTAATAATGATGTCAAGAACAACAAGTCAAAACACCTACGATAAATGAAACGATTTTACCCAAAACGCTTCTTTAACATGGAATTTACAAAAGAACGGGTAATATAATGTCATAAGTGAACCATATATGATATCATAACAATGAATATGATTATTTAATAAGTCAATGACATTATTTAAATCATTATACAGGAGGTTCGGACACTTACAAAGCAAGTCGGACCTAAGGTAAGGGAAATATCACAATCTCATTTTTATCCGAGATTGTTTATTCGTAAGTATTTACTGGGGTGTATTTTATCATCCACATCCATGTTCCTTCAATATGTAATATTGTTTCCATCCACTTACAATAGTTTAAATCCAATTTTACTCTTCGGTGAGTTTTTTGTAAAGAATATGAAAGGAATCTTTTGTCTCTTTTTCATACGAGGTACTTTTTGACTTTTCCGACAAAAGTACGAAGAATGTTTTTTTTAACTTAAACGGCATGAACGGATTTTTACGGTTTTATAAAGCCTTATTTTCATGAAGCTTCCTCCAAAAGATTTCATAACTATTTTTAATAAAATCTCTTTCTTTTAAAATTGCATGATGTTTTGTGAAAAGAAATTGATTTTGAAGAAGAAAGGATATTTTCCTCAAGAATTCATTTCAAGTGTTTTATCAAAATTATTTTCCATCTAAGATAATAAAGGGTTCTGTTTCTATCCATATTTTTACATTGATTTGACTATGTTGTGATGGAATTATGTTTATGAATTCCTTTATCTTATATGAATGGTTTTATGATGTCATGTTGTTTTAAGAATCCCATTTTTATTACATGGGTTATGAAATGATGTATGATTTATGATTTTGTGGCACACATAAGAATGGTATCATTATGAGATGGGTGGGACCTATATCTCCCTACAATGCATTGGGTAAAGATTTTATATCTCATGAGATAGACATGGCTGAAATGGTAGGTTATACCGGTTCAGTGAAACAGGACTGAAACGAGGGTTACTCGATTCAGAAAGGGACTTTGTCCACTAAGATAGTCTTGGCAATGAGTCTTGACTAACAAGAAATGATTTTCTATGATTATGTGTGTATGCCACAAAGTTTCATGTTTTAAGTTATGATTATTGGGATTACATTTCACTTCTATGATTTATCCCATGTTATGATATTATGTGCTCTTTTGCAGGTTAAAATTTCCAAAAGCTATGTTTTATGTATATGATGTGATTGATATTTCTTTTGTTTACCCTTGCTGAGCATTTGAGCTCACACTTTTATGTTTTCTTTTCCCCAGGATATAAAGAAAGGTTTTAGGTAAAAAAAATGGAAGATCTTTATGGGAGATATTGAAGAACTTTCACCACGATTAGAAGATTACGTTCCGAGTTTCCAAAGACACTAAACTATTACGATCCTTTAGTGTGTGTTTTTGTTATGTACTAAGTATTCCGCAAATATAATGTAATGTCCATGTATGTCAAGCTTCGGGTCTCTACAGTTGGTATCAGAGGAAAGGTTTAGTCAACCTTTGGAAACTTGGATGCAAAAACGTTAGTGAGATCCCTAGAGATATTTCTAAGGTATGTCTAGGGATGTCTCTAAGGTTAAGTATACGTATAGGTTATAGTCCTAGAATTGCGCTAACGATCTTAGAATTTAACCTAAGATGTAAGATATTGAGGGTAATACCCCTTTATTATTTTGTTTTCCCTAGCATGATTTTTCCCTCTCACACTATTCATTTTGGGTTTTAGAAAATGGCTGGAAACAAGATGATTCACAATAATGGAGGATATGATGGACAATGGAATGATATTCTTCATGAGAAACCAAATGAAATGGGATTTGGATGTCCAAACATCATTATTATGCCGAATCAGCAATCTCACAATATGATCAATAAAGTAAAATTTGGTAAGTTTCCTGACTCGGCAAATAAGAGAAAGATGGAGTTTCATGATGATCATAGAGGAAAGAAAGTTCAATTTCCCCTATGTAAATCATGTGGGAAGAGGCATCAAGGAGAATGTTTCAAGGGAACTGGAAGATGCTTTGGGTGTGGAAAAGAAGGACACAAAGCAAGTAAGTGCAAAGGAAAAGGTTCAGTTAACACCATGGATGAGGATAATGGTATTACTACGACATCAAAAATGGTTAAGTGTTTTAAATGTGGAATGTATGGGCATTATGCAAACCAATGTCCTAAGGGAAAGACTCATGAAGAGAATCAGTATGGCCGTATGGGTAGTATTTATGTGGATGATGATGAAGAGACTACAAATGATATGTGAGATGAAAGAATTGTTGAAGCTCGGTTAATGGTTTAAGAATGTAGTGGAATGATTACATGTTTATCATGTGTAATGTTGTATAAGTAATCTCATGGTACTATGGAATAAAGAGACATGTAAGGATTGTTACATTGTTGTCTGATTAATGTTACCAGTAACCATGAAAGGTTATTCAGATACTTTTGGAAAGTAGATGATAAGTGCATAATGAAAGGATAATAAGATAATGAGATGTTTGATTGTATTCATGATCTCATGATTGATATAAGGACTAAGTGATATCCTGGTTTGAGTATATAGAATTTTGAGGATTTTGGTATGTGGAAAGTGTTAACTTTAAACTGCATTCATGTTTTCACTAAGGTATTCAAGCGAATACATGATTAAGGACTTTGAATGTTTAGAATGTGACCAACAAGACATATCTTATGGGGATCGACGATGGTGTTAAATCTCTGGTAATCGTTTTCACTATGTTATGAGAGTGGACTGCAGTATTATGGATAATCCTAAAGATTGGAATGGATTATGTTGAAAAAATGTTAGTATTGTTTAAGGATAGCAGTTTTCTCGATATTATTGATGGGATGTTATAGTAATATAGTTTTAGAAAAAGGACAACCTGCAGGACGGGCGACAGCCCATCGCTTCAGACAAGGCTGTAGGAATCGAACCCACAACCGAAGTGCGACTGGCCTTTATCGCCTACCACTGACCTACAGGAAGTCCCTGTTTAGTAGAAACTAGTTTTATTATATTAAGCAGTATGATATATGAAGTATAAGTCCATTTTAGTAACCATATATGATGAATCTCACTATAGATCGACTTATGTATATAAGTTTTGCTAACCTTTTGTTTGAGACAGATGGAATGACCTGTCATTCTATCACATGATCTGCTAACACATCACGAATAACAAATTCAACTTCATTTCTTTAAGGGAAGAAGTGTAAATTGTTCAATTCACGAACAACAGTGAGATTATACCAAAATCAAGTAAGTATTTCTTCTAATTCAAATTTTTCAACTTTAGGGAAATGATATTGAAAACCAAAAATGTTGTCCTAGTGATCTTATATCTGATGAATCGGATGGTACCTTAGATCGTCACAAATTTATGGCTTTGTGATTGCTAGCTTTTCCATAGCCATGTTCTCTACCACTCTCCATCAGAACATGATTGTTAGATTTCTCTTCCATATCCATATTTTCACCTATGTGGAAACCCAGTGATTAGTTTATTTGGGTAACCGTTACGTTTCATACTTTTGTTTTTAAAGATAAGTTTTGGTATTTTTTTTTTTTACGATGTGGGTTTCTATCAAAGAAACTTTCGAATAGTAAACCATTTATAATCCCGACGAATTTCGAGGGCGAAATTCATTTTAAGGGGGGTAGAATGTAACACCCCGAGATTTTATGAAAAATATTCTTTTAATTTCATTAATGTCTTGTGTTGTATTCTACACCAAGATTACCTTGCGCTATACGCAACACCGTATTAGCTTGCAGTATACGCAACACTATTCTTGGATCGTGTTACACAAAATTTTGATAATAGTTATTCTACGCAACATTGAGTATATATATATATATATATATTAAATGTATAAATGAAATATGGTTGGATTCTGTTATACGAAACAATGAAGGATTCTTTCACAACACGCAACCCTGACTTGGCTTGCATTACACGCAATCGCGACCTTCCTCGATAGCGTGTGTTGTGCGCAATACCGGGTTTTAATAAACAATGTTATATTATTATAATATTGTCATGAACTAGCCGTTATGAATAGTATTAACTAAATTTTGAATTTTATAACATTATTATTCATCTTACACATTTCTAGAACATGGTATAAGAACAAAATAAATTTTTCGGGTAAAATAAGTATTTTTCAAAAAATGCAGTTTTACCGCCTTTTGATGGCGCACCCACTTTAAATATAGTTTTTGACATGTTTATATGTTAAATTTGACAAAATAATATTCTTATTTTGAATCAGGATGTAAAAATTTACATTAGATAAATTTTTGATATTTTTCCGATAACTTTCATATTTTAATGAATAGTAAAAACACGCTATATTTTAATTAAAAACAACTTTTTTCATCGTAATATCTTATGTGGTTAAATTATAATATTGAATGGTTTTAAAGTATATTTAGAATATATTTTTACCACTTAATATAATGTTGGTCATTGGACACAATTTTACAATTAAACCGTACATAAACAAGTGTCAATCTTTTGATAGTTATTATCTCTTAAAAACACACTTTTTGTTTTGACAGCGGGAATTAATTTTAAATTAATTTCTGCCACTTCTGTGTTTTGAATTTAGAAAAATGGATTCCATATTTGTAATCAGGATGTTCAAATTGTGTAAATAGGTAACTTTTATTTTTAGACATTTTGAATAATTACTGCGGTAAATATTTTATTTACCATGGTTAAGGGTAAATCCGGTAAATAAGGGTTAAAAAAAATAATATTATAATAATATTAAATTACCCTAAAACGTGTCTTAACCCTATTGGTTGATACATGGTCGACCATGGGCATCTTTGGGTCGATTTTGGGACCCCATTGATCCACTTGTAAGTGATAATGACACTTTATTTTAATTAAGTTAAAATGAATACAAAAATGACACAAGCATATATCTTTTATAAAAACAATTGTTACATAGGGTTATATATGTTGGATTTTATATTATAAATATTAATTAGAAAGATAAAAAGATTTCCTACATAATGGTATTTTATTTGTAATTTTTATACTTTAAATAATTTAATTTATTTATGACACAATGATGATGCAGTAATTATCTTATTAATGAAATATTGACATAATTGATGTTATAAACACCAAAATAAATGTAATTTGAGACTTTTTATGAATTCAACTAATTTTCTAGGTTACTATGATATATTAATGTTGATTTAATTAACTTGGTTCGAACATTTAATTCTGTTATGACTGTCACAAAAATCATATATCAAATAGTGTCAAAATTGACACAAAATAGTTTTTAAATCAAATATTATATTATTAATTGTTATTTTATTCTTAAAAATCTAAGGTTCGGCCAAATGACTTAGATAAGGATATATATATTAATAATAAACAATTTGGGGTTCGTTTGGCATGTTATAGTAAGTGTATTAACCATATAGTGAAAGAAAACAAAAAGACAAGGTAAAAGTTAAATTATTTAACTTAGAGTTAAATCTAATTGATAAGGTTAAAATAATATCCTAAACTTGTCTAAATTATATTGGTTGATAGGATTTCGACCCATCCCCACTTTAGCTTCGAAATAAGACCCTTTGGAACCATTATAAACCGATTTTGACTTTAATATAAAATAATATTTTGAGATATTCCTAAGGTGCCCCTCTCCTCCCCTATAAAAGGACACCTCCTCCCCCTCCTCCTCACACCAATTTGAGCACTCAAGCTCGGCCAACCCCTGCAAAAATCTCTTCTCCACTTCCCTAGCAAAATCCTAGAGGTTCTGGTCTTCCTCAAAGACCAATTCTAGTGCCCTAAGAGGAGGTCTCAAAGAGGCGCTTCAAAGAAGAGGTAATTACCGTTACCAATTCTTTCCTCTTTATTTCTTCTTCCACTTCTTCTTCTTAGGTTGTTTCATTATGAAGTAATAACATCAGTATCACTCATATACTGATATGTTATTATAAGTATGAAACAACCCTATTTCACCATCTATCCATCTTACGGAAAAAAAAGAAATCACCGCGCGTGCGTACGTACGGAATACCGTCTCCACGCCGTGGTGTAATCTATTTTCCACCACCACCTTACATGGATGAGTATAATGGTGTAAAGAATAACTATACATAGTTATTACAACATCATATTGATTCTGATATATTGTATAATCCACTCCAATTCAATTCAATATTTATAGAAATGATATCATCGCTCGTGCGTACGTACGGACTACCGTCTCCACGACGCGATGAGATTCATTCTCCATGTTAACCATTTAAGAATGATTATAAAGTATATATAAGAAATAATAATGAAATATATGACATTATAAAGCTACTGGATTTATGTATATATATATATATATGTATGTCATCTACTTACTTCCATTTCAAGACAATAAGGAAAGAAAAACAGCGTTCATGCGTACGTACGGACTACCGTCTCCATGAACGGTGTTTTTCATTTTATTTATCTATCTATTATATATATATATATACTGAATATATATGATATATAAATCATATTTTATATTCTGGAAGTAAGTAAATCATGATATAAGTAATAATGATGTCAAGAACAACAAGTCAAAACACCTACGATAAATGAAACGATTTTACCCAAAACGCTTCTTTAACATGGAATTTACAAAAGAACGGGTAATATAATGTCATAAGTGAACCATATATGATATCATAACAATGAATATGATTATTTAATAAGTCAATGACATTATTTAAATCATTATATAGGAGGTTCGGACACTTACAAAGGAAGTCGGACCTAAGGTAAGGGAAATATCACAATCTCATTTTTATCCGAGATTGTTTATTCGTAAGTATTTACTGGGGTGTATTTTATCATCCACATCCATGTTCCTTCAATATGTAATATTGTTTCCATCCACTTACAATATTTTAAATCCAATTTTACTCTTCGGTGAGTTTTTAGTAAAGAATATGAAAGGAATCTTTTGTCTCTTTTTCATACGAGGTACTTTTTGACTTTTCCGACAAAAGTACGAAGAATGTTTTTTTTAACTTAAACGGCATGAACGGATTTTTACGGTTTTATAAAGCCTTATTTTCATGAAGCTTCCTCCAAAAGATTTCATAACTATTTTTAATAAAATCTCTTTCTTTTAAAATTGCATGATGTTTTGTGAAAAGAAATTGATTTTGAAGAAGAAAGGATATTTTCCTCAAGAATTCATTTCAAGTGTTTTATCAAAATTATTTTCCATCTAAGATAATAAAGGGTTCTGTTTCTATCCATATTTTTACATTGATTTGACTATGTTGTGATGGAATTATGTTTATGAATTCCTTTATCTTATATGAATGGTTTTATGATGTCATGTTGTTTTAAGAATCCCATTTTTATTACATGGGTTATGAAATGATGTATGATTTATGATTTTGTGGCACACATAAGAATGGTATCATTATGAGATGGGTGGGACCTATATCTCCCTCCAATGCATTGGGTAAAGATTTTATATCTCATGAGATAGACATGGCTGAAATGGTAGGTTATACCGGTTCAGTGAAACAGGACTGAAACGAGGGTTACTCGATTCAGAAAGGGACTTTGTCCACTAAGATAGTCTTGGCAATGAGTCTTGACTAACAAGAAATGATTTTCTATGATTATGTGTGTATGCCACAAAGTTTCATGTTTTAAGTTATGATTATTGGGATTACATTTCACTTCTATGATTTATCCCATGTTATGATATTATGTGCTCTTTTGCAGGTTAAAATTTCCAAAAGCTATGTTTTATGTATATGATGTGATTGATATTTCTTTTGTTTACCCTTGCTGAGCATTTGATCTCACCCTTTTATGTTTTCTTTTCCCCAGGATATAAAGAAAGGTTTTAGGTAAAAAAAATGGAAGATCTTTATGGGATATATTGAATAACTTTCACCACGATTAGAAGATTACGTTCCGAGTTTCCAAAGACACTAAACTATTACGATCATTTAGTGTGTGTTTTTGTTATGTACTAAGTATTCCGCAAATATAATGTAATGTCCATGTACGTCAAGCTTCGGGTCTCTACAATTTCTACCCTGAATTCCTTATAGGACACATAGACCTAGTAAACCCATGCCCAATCCTCCATAAAATTATTGTCCTGGTGCAAGTCCCAATAATCAGTCCACCCCTTCCTTGGGTTCTCCATAACCACCTTGAGGATGGTGTGGTACTATGGGGGAGATACCTCTGGCTACAATTCCTTCCCATCAACATTGTTGACATGATTATATATCAATTAAGCATGGATAGGTGTGTAATAATCCGATGTATGATTGTCATCATCCCCGAACCACTGGAGTTGGCATGGCGTACTCCTGAACTAATAGGTTTGTTTGTCCTTACTTTCTTCAAAGAGGAGAATATCATCCCTTGGAACAAAGATGTAAATAGGAAATATTTTACACAGAGGATAGTTCTTTTGGATTTTTGATAGGATCTATGTCAGTGATTCATAGTCTGAATGAATTTTCATCCATTCCCCGATGCCCAGGTTATCCACTATCTCTTCCCTCCAGGCAGCATCCGCAAGGACCCCCCTAATAGCTTCTGGGTTATCCATTCCATTCAAAGACTTTAGATTTTTTATTTTCTGGATCGCAACGATTGATCACATATAATGGTTACAGAGTTCTTCCATAGACCTCACAGACACAACTCACAGAGTTCACAATCGCATATTCTAAAAACCTGTTGTGTAGTACAGAGAAAAAGAGAGCTCGGTTCACAAAGAGTGATCGCAGAGCACATGGAGCTTCACAAATCGAGAACTCAATCACACAGCTACAGATATAGTTAAGGAGAAAAGAGGTGTCTTCCTCCCATATTTATAAGCTATGGACCTCAAGATTCGTGGCATGCCTAGCCAAATTGATCTTTGTGATGTTCTCAACCTGAACATCACTTATCTGCATTGTGACCCTACTTCTCAATCTCACTTTGTGATCTGCCTAAAAATTTTGGCAATATATCCTCAAAATTTAATCCTTGTTTTATCCTTGTCTCCAAATCTGAGGTGGGGCATTTTTTTGTTCAAAAATATGTGCATGGATAAGATAATAAGAGGACACAATGGGGCCAAAAGGGACTTCTTCACAAATCACCTTCACGAAGCCCATCAGTACTGTGGCCGGCGAAAATTCAAGGCCTTATTTGTGCCCACCATAGAGGAAGGTGAGAGTCGGCTCCGCGCTTACAAATAAACTTGATGGAAGTCTTCGCACTTTGGATTTAACATGGTCGCCACTGCTATTCTTTGGGAATTGACAGAAGCCTATGTGACCACCACGGAGGGAACGTAGGAAGCCTTTGCGCCATGGAGGGGATGATGGTCGACTTCATGATTACAAAGCACTTGATGCAATCTAAATCTGATGGAGAAGCATAAGTGGCTTCATAGAACGCCCTTAGATATTCACTCCCCCCGGTGCCTATAAATACCCCCACCCACCACCCCCACTCCAAAAGAATCAACACCCTAACCTTTCGCCTTCCAAACTCCCAAATTGGAAAGATCCTTTTTTTCTACGAACCATTGGAAAAATGAATCATCTTAGGTACTTGAGAATTGTAAAATCCCTTTCCCTTTACTCAATTTTACCCCCTCTTCAGGGAGGGATGCCCTTCGTGGAGGATATGGGTCATCACCAAGGAATGAGACCTATTTGGGTACTCAGGACTTCACAACACACCCAAGATTCGTAAATCACCCTCCAAAAAATTGTGTACTCTATGTTAAGTTCGAGACACTATGCTTTGAAAAGTTCTCCTCTTTGTGAAGTCATATCCTCTATGAGCCTTTGTTCTCTGTGAATCTATGTTCTCTATGAATCCAAGTGCTATGCGATCCCTTATGCTTTTCAATCCCATGATCTATGAAAAGCCTTGAGCTCTATGAATCCCTATGCTCTGAAACCTCTTGAGCTTTGCAAATCCCCTCTCTACGAGGCCTCTTACATTGCAAACAATTTTCTTTTGCTGCCCTCCATGCTTCTATGAAGTGATTTTAAGGTCCCTTGGGTGGTGCTTCATGTCGCATTACTTTGCCTTATTCTTCTTCGCATAGGCACAATAACGGTTATTGCTTCATTTCATAGCCATGCTAACATGATCCCTTAAATGGATCACTCCACAACCCCATATTCATATGAAATTTCTGGTGCCTTCCCTTCACTAAAGGTTGATGTGTGCCAGTTATGTAAGTCTTAGGGGTGATGAGTGAATCCTCACCGTCCGAGCTGCAGGATGTTAAAATTCCAATAACCCTCATCCCTAACTCACGTCATTAAAATACGATCACCACATGTGTGGTATGTCCATAGGATCAGAGAGGGGATGGGAATGGGTTCCCTCCAGCTCTCTCTTTCCCTCTGATCTTTTTCTCCATGCGCACCTCAGGCAGTCTCCATGTAAGCCCTGGCACCCACTAATGGGATGTTTCAGGTAAGATGGACATATCCTCCTTGTACGTTTAGACACCCTCCATCCTCTTTGGAATGTTAACTAAGTGTAAGACCCTGCTTCCTATTTGGTACACTAACCATGCGTAAGCACTCTCCATTCCTCGCAGATTCACTTTTTGCGATGTGGTCGTCATGTCTTTGTTGCCTCTTGTTTTTCACACCATGCATGAATCACATGGCCTTAGAGTAAGCATCGACCAAGACACCATATATAATCTTCCTTAGTGTGTAAGCCTCATCCCCCATATCTGAACTATGTAGACTTTGATCATTTCACTTTTTAATCAAGGTGCGTAGGAAGCCTCACCTGAGGTTCAAGACCATTACCCATTAGTCTTGACCACTTCACATCTGTTTACCATCATCCTACATGGCATTAAACTGTATTCTTTCAAACTACATGGGATTTGATCTTTTCCCCTTTCTAGGAAAGGTATGTAGGAAGCCTCCCTGAGGTTCAACCCTAAACACCAGTAAACTTTGGTGTCCCCTTTGTTGGGACCCACATCTTTGGTACACCCTTTAGTGGTGTCAGATCAATTTCTGGGTATCTAACCATGAATAATCCTCACACTCAATTCATACTCCTCTAACCAAGAGTGTCCCTCTTGCAATGGGCCGCTAACCACACGTAATCCCCAACATGTTTTCGGGTCGTTTCCCTTTGTACACACCCCGATTATATGAACCGATAATGAACTACGTGAACTTTGATTCTCCACCATGGAGATATGTAGGAATCCTCTATAAGGTTCAAGCCCACCCCTCATGTCCCATCCAAGTATCTCTCTTGATACTTTGTGTTTCAGGAAGGCCATGCCCCAACCTAGAGGTTCTACTTCCTTTGGGTCTCATCCATGCATCCATTCTCATGGGTCGCCTCCTCAAGTGTCCTATCGCCCCATCAAACTACATGGAATTTGATTCCCACCCACTGGGATATGTAGAAAGCCTCCCTGAGGTTCAATCCCAACACCACTGTCATATTCACATTGGTTCCATCCCACTCCTCCAATCCACTCCATTCAACCCTCCATCGTCCACCCTGATTCCTACCTGGGTCGCAATGTCCTGGTGGGATCATTTTGTTTCCTTGGGAAGTTAACTATGTATAAGCCCCACACAATCTATAACCATCCAACAAAGATCATCCCTCTTGAAATGGGAAGATAACCATGAAAAATCCCCAAAAAAATCCATATCCATACAACCAATAGTGTTTTTCTTACGATGGGATATTAACCATGCGTAAGCCCTAAAATGTCTCTGGGTTTTGTCCCTTCTGTACACCTCGATTCATCGCCCTCTTGAACTACATGGGTTTTTATCCCCGTCCTCAATGCAGGGTATGAAGGAGGACTATATGAGGTTCAATCCCATACAATGGAAAACCATGGTGTCCCCTTTTTCGGAACCCAATCATCCTTAGATACATCCTCATTGGGAATCTTGATCCCCCGATTTGGTAAACCTCCTGGGTGATCCCTCCTAGGGATATACCCATTTGATCCACTCCTATTAGTATTCTGATCTGTCCGATCTGTCTTCACTAGATGTTAAACTCATGGCATACCCCGTGTTAGACATGGGAAGTTGAGGAAAACCTTGGATACATGCCTATGGAATAAATTCTACCCACTCGACATGGGATGCCTCGGGCTTCTTCACCCTCGAGAAGCCCTATCATAACGGAAATAACTTCTGGTGTACCAATGTTTCAGCATCCAGACATGCCAGCGATGTCCAACGTGACTACTCCCCTGACAAAAGGTTGTTGCCCTGACTTGAACCCTTGGAATTTCCTGAAAGGAGTAGTGTAATCAACTGAAATCCACAAAGATGTGGCACTGTGAAGAGTTTCAAGAACAACTTCATAAATCAATGAGGGAGACCCGAACAAGGTGATGAATTCCAAGGAGGAATCTACATAAGGAGAGACTGACATCCCATCATCCCATTTCGATCAAGGAGAAAACTCCCCTGAATAAGGGACATATGTCGCTCGCCTTTGGAAAGAGGTAATGTGGGGAAATATCCAGCATATCCCCATGGACAGATTCACTCCCCAGATAAAGTGTCGAAAACAGTGATATAACAGTATAAGTAAATAACTATTTTTAGAAATTATTAGTTAAGTATTAGTATTTTTCAAGTAAATAATGATTTTACTTAAAAATTAAATTTTTCATATTTAGATTATTATTTTCATAAAATTGAGTTAATTTTTTAATTCATAACATCGATATTATGTTAGGATGAATTTATGATATTTTTATAAAATGTTTTGTTTTTCAGTGAATAGTAAAAATACATTTTTTGAGTTTTTAGTGTGTTTAATGACATCATAATGATGTAATATTTAATTTAAAATTATGTTTGAAAATATGATGTGATTTTTCCCATATGGCCAAAACCACAGGCAAATACCATGTTTAAGACCATGGTTTTTCAAATACCAATGATGAGGTGTCTTCGAGAATTAATAAAAAAACTCCCTCTCATTTACTACAAATACCAAGCCATTACTTCATTTAAATTCATTCCAAAATCATCACCCTAAAATATCTGATATTATTAACTCCCAAGGAGTACTCCCAAGGTGTCCTCAATCCCTCAAGGTCCCGATCTTAGAGTTTTAGAATTTACTCTTCTAGGTAAGGGAATTCCCAACTTCTCATTTCCTTTCAAGTCCTCCTTTATGTGGTATCTCTTTCAAATTTCCACACCATGTTCTTATTTATATTTTATTATTTACCTATACTGTATTATGAGTGTTTTATAAATGTTTTACCCATATCCTCTCTCTTTTTAAGGTTTTATGAAACCATGTTTAGTACCCGTTATGCTGCAGAATTTTTGTCTCGAAATCCCTCTTTCTTTCTCAAGAAATTCTTTTATTTTGTTTATGTGAATACCAAAATCTCTTTAATTTCTAGGGGTATTCATCATGAAATAAAAATGATTTACTTGATTCTGTATTTTACATACATAAAACTCTCATTCCCTTTTTATGGGTTATAAATGACATAATGATCATGTTTTTAAGAACTTTTTAAAATGCCCTGATTTTGATATGAAACCCATTTATTTTATTCTATATGGGTAATTTATGAAATGTTTGATTATTGTAGAGACCCGAAGCTTGACGTACAGGGACATTACATTACTTTTGCAGAACACTTAGTACATAACAAAAACACACAAACAAGGATCGTAATAGTTTAGTGTCTTTGGAAACTCGGAACGTAATCTTCTAATCGTGGTGAAAGTTCTTCAATATCTCCCATAAAGGTCATCCCCTTTTTTTTACCAAAAACCTTTCTTTATATCCTGGGGAAAAGAAAACATAAAATGGTGAGCTCAAATGCTCAGCAAGGGCAAATAAAGGAAATAAAAATCATATCATATCTTTTTGAAAATCAAAACCTGCAAAAGAGATCATAATATCTTAACATGGAATAAATCATAGAAGTGAAAATGAGATCCCCATAATCATAACATAAAACTTGAAACTTTGTGGCATGCACACATAATCATGGAAAATCATTTCTTGTTAGTCATGACTCATTGCCAATACTATCTTAGTGGACAAAGTCCCTTTCTGAACCGAGTTCACTCCTCGTTTCAGTCCTGTATCACTGAACCGAAATAACCTTCCGTTCCAGCCATGTCTATCTCATGAGATATAAAGTCTTTACCCAATGCATTGGAGGGAGATATAGGTCCCACCCATCTTATAATGAATCCTTTCTTATGTGTGCCACATAATCATAAACCATACATCATAACGTAACCCATGTAATAAAAATGGGATTCTTAAACAACATGACATCATAAAACAATTCATATAAGATAAAGGAATTCATAAAAATATTTCCATCACAACATAATCAAATCCATGTAATAATAGGGATAGAAACAGAACCCTTTATTATCTTAGATGGAAAATAATTTTGATAAAACACTTGAACTTCATTCTTGAGGAAAATATCCTTTCTTTTTCAAAAACATTTTACATTTCTTAACATGTCATACAACTTTAAACTAAAAGAAGTTGATTAAAAATAAACTTGAAAACTTTTAAAGGAAGCTTCTTGGAAATAATGTTTTAAAAATCCATTCTTGTCGTATAAGTTAAAAAAAACATTCTTCGTACTTTTGTCGAAAAAGTCAAAAAGTACCTCGTACAAAAACAAAACGACAAAAGATTCCTTTCATATCTTTTAAAAAAACTCACCGAAGGGTAAATTTGGATTTAAACAATTTTATGTGGATGTAAATAACATTACATATTGAGGGAACATGGATTTGGATGATAAAATACACCCCAGTAAATACCAAGTATAAACAATCTCGGATAAAAATGAGATTGTGATATTTCCCTTACCTTAGGTCCAATTTGCTTCGTATGTGTCCGAACCTCCTGTATAATGATTTAAATAATGTCATTGACTTATTATAGAATCATATTCATTGTTATGATATCATATATGGTTCACTTATGACATTATATTACCCGTTCTTTTGTAAATTCCATGTTAAAGAAGCGTTTTGGGTAAAATCGTTTCATTTATCGTAGGTGTTTTGACTTGTTGTTGTTGACATCATTATTACTTATATCATGATTTACTTACTTCCAGAATATAAAATATGATTTATATATCATATATATTCAGTATATATATATATATAATAGATAGATAAATAAAATGAAAAACACCGTTCATGGAGACGGTAGTCCGTACGTACGCATGAACGTTGTTTTTCTTTCTTTATTGTCTTGAAATGGATGTAAGTAGATGACATACATATGTATATATATACATAAATCCAGTAGCTTTATAATGTCATATATTTCATTATTATTTCTTATATATACATTATAATCATTCTTAAATGGTTAACATGGAGAATGAATCTCATCGCGTCGTGGAGACGGTAGTCCGTACGTACGCACGAGCGATGATATCATTTCTATAAATATTGAATTGAATTGGAGTGGATTATAAAATATATCAGAATCAATATGATGTTTTAATAACTATGTATAGTTATTCTTTACACCATTATACCCATCCATGTAAGGTGGTGGTGGAAAATAGATTACACCACGGCGTGGAGACGGTATTTCGTACGTACGCACGCGCGGTGATTTCTTTTTCCGTAGGATGGATAGATGGTGAAATAGGGTTGTTTCATACTTATAATAACATATCAGTATATTAGTGATACTGATGTTAGTACTTCATAATGAAACAACCTAAGAAGAAGAAGTGGAAGAAGAAATAAAGATGAAAGAATTGGTAACGGTAATTACCTCTTCTTTGAAGTGCCTCTTTGAGACCTCCTCTTAGGGCACTAAAATTGGTCTTTGAGGAAGACCAGAACCTCTAGGATGTTTCTAGGGAAGTGGAGAGGAGAAATTGTCAGGGTTTGGCCGAGCTTGAGTGCTCAAATTGGTTCGAGGAGTAGGGGAAGGAGGTGTCCTTTTATAGGGGAGGAGAGGGGCACCTTAGGAATATCTCAAAATATTATTTTATATTAAAGTCAAAATCGGTTTATAATGGTTCCAAAGGGTCTTATTTCGAAGATAAAGTGGGGATGGGTCGAAATCCTATCAACCAATAGTATTTAGACAAGTTTAGGTTATTATTTTAACCTTATCAATTAGATTTAACTCTAAGTTAATTAATTTAACTTTTACCGTGTCTTTTTGTTTTCTTTCACTATATGGTTAATAAACTTACTATAACATGCCAAACGAACCCCAAATTGTTTATTATTAATATATATATCCTTATCTAAGTCATTTGGCCGAACCTTAGATTTTTAGGAATAAAATAACAATTAATAATATAATATTTGATTTAAAAACTATTTTGTGTCAATTTTGACACTATTTGATATATGATTTTTTTGAAAGTCATAACAGAATTATATGTTCGAAACAAGTTGATTAAATAAACACTAATATATCATAGTAACCTAGAAAATTAGTGGAATTCATAAAAACTCTCAAATTACATTTATTTTGGTGTTTATAACATCAATTATGTCAATATTTCATTAATAAGATAATTACTGCATCATCGTTGTGTCATAAATAAATTAAATTATTTTATGTCTAAAAAATTACAAATAAAATACCATCATGTAGGAAATCTTTTTAGCTTTCTAATGAATATTTACAATCGAATTTATCTTATGTATAATCCCATATTAAAAATTATTTACTTATTAAACTTTGATTTTAACTATTTTAACCCTTCTTTAAATAAATTAATAATAAATGTCCTAATCTAATCCAAGTGGGCCTAAATGGTCATATTTTATTCCTAAGTTTGTTTTTGGTCGAATTACACTTGTCCAATAGAATTAGAACTTGTGTTAGGGTAATATTAATATCATATTTACCCTTAGTTACCCTATTTACTATTAACCGCGGTAAAAATAGTAAAAAGTTACTATTCACCAAAAAATTATTTTTATCTCATTGAACCACATTTTACTTACTGATATCAACCGTGTCTGTCGGATTTTTGAAATTCCATTCACAGAAGCGGTAAAATTAAGTTTCATGAAAAATTCAATTTTTTAACTACCACTTAGTAGTTTCACTATTCATCAAAAAATGAAGGTTTTCAGAAAAATGCCAAAATTTCATCCTAAGATATATTTCATATTCCGAATTCAAAAATGAAGTCTATTTTACCAAATTCATAACATAAAAGTTGCATTAATTAATTTTATAATTAAATCCCGCTGTTAAAACAAATAGCGTGTTTTTAAGAAACAATATCTATCAAAAGATTGACACTTGTTTATGTCTAGTTTAAATGTGAAATTACATCCAATGACCAAAATTGTATTAAATTGTAAAAATATATTCTAAATATACTTTAAAACCACTCAAATTAATAATTTATCACTATTAATTATTTCGATTGAAAAAGTTGTTTTTAACTAAAATTTAGTAATTTTCACTATTCATCAAAATATGAAAGTTATCCGAAAATCACCAAAATTTCACCTTAGGCTAAATTCGATACTCCGAATCCAAAAATAAAGTCCATTTTGAGAGCTAAAATTTCTAAAATTTTAAAAGGTGGTTATTACTATTCATAACGGCTAGTTTTAATAATATTTTAATAGCATATCGTTGTTTAGTGAAACTCAGTATTACATACTACACACGCTATCGAGGAAGGTCGCGATTGCGTGTAATGCAAGGCAAGTCAAGGATGCGTGTTGTGCAATCTCCTTTTGGTGTAGCGTACAACACAAGACATTAATAAAATTAAAAAGAATATTTTTCATAAAATCTCGGGCTGTTACATTCTACCCCCCTTAAAATGAATTTCGCCCTCGAAATTCGTCGGGGTTATAAATGGTTTACTGTAACAGCCCAAGATTTTATAAAAAATATTCTTTTTAATTTTATTAATGTCTTGTGTTGTACGCTACACCAAAAGGAGCTTGCACAACACACATCCTTGACTTGCCTTGCATTACACGCAATCGCGACCTTCCTCGATAGCGTGTGTTGTACGCAACACCAAGTTTCGCTAAACAACGATATGCTATTAAGATATTATTAAAACTAGCTGTTGTGAATAGTAATAACCACTTTTTGAAATTTTGTAAATTTTATTTTTCAAAATGGACTTCATTTATGGATTCGGAGTATCGAATTTAGTCTAAGGTGAAATTTTTGTACTTTTCGGATAACTTTCATATTCTGATGAATAGTGAAAATTACTAAATTATAATTAAAAACAACTTTTTTAATCGAAATAATTAATAGTGATAAATCATTAATTTGAGTGGTTTTAAAGTATATTTAGAATATATTTTTACAATTTAATACAATGTTGGTCATTGGATGTAATTGCACATTTAAACCAGACATAAACAAGTGTCAATCTTTTGATAGATATTGTTTCTTAAAAACACGCTATTTGTTTTAACAGCGGGATTTAATTATAAAATTAATTAATGCAACTTCTATGTTATGAATTTGGTAAAATAGACTTCATTTTTGAATTCGGAATATGAAATATAGCTTAGGATGAAATTTTGGCATTTTTCTGAAAACCTTCATTTTTTGATGAATAGTGAAACTACTAAGTGGTAGTTAAAAAAAAACTGAATTTTTCATAAAACTTAATTTTACCGCTTTTGTGAATGGAATTTCGAAAATCCGAGAGACACGGTTAATATCAAGGACTAAAATGTGGTTCAATGAGATGAAAATAATTTTTGGTGAATAGTAACTTTTTACTTTTTTTTACCGCGGTTAATAGTAAATAGGGTAACTAAGGGTAAATATGATATTAATATTACCCTAACACATGTCCTAATTCTATTGGACAAGTGTAAATCGACCAAAAACAAACTTAGGAATAAAGTATGACCATTTAGGCCCACTTGGATTAGATTAGGACATTTATTATTAATTTATTTAAAGAAGGGTTAAAATAGTTAAAATCAAAGTTTAATAAGTAAAGCATTTTTAATATGGGGTTATACATAAGATAAATTCTATTTTAAATATTCATTAGAAATCTAAAAATATTTCCTACATGATGGTATTTTATTTTTAATTTTTAGATATCAAATAATTTAATTTATTTATGGCACAAAGATGATGCAGTAATTATCTTATTAATGAAATATTGACAAAATTGATAATATAAATACCAAAATAAATGTAATTTGAGACTTTTTATGAATTCCAATAATTTTCTAGGTTACTATGATATATTATTGTTGATTTAATCAACTTGTTTCGAACATATAATTCTGTTATGACTTTCACAAAAAATCATATATCAAATAGTGTCAAAATTGACACAAAATAGTTTTTAAATCAAATATTATATTATTAATTGTTATTTTATTCCTAAAAATCTAAGGTTCGGCCAAATGACTTAGATAAGGATATATATATTAATAATAAACAATTTGAGGTTCGTTTGGCATGTTATAGTAAGTGTATTAACCATATAGTATAAGAAAACAAAAAGACACGGTAAAAGTTAAATTATTTAACTTAGAGTTAAATCTAACTGATAAGGTTAAAATAATAACCTAAACTTGTCTAAATTCTATTGGTTGATAGGATTTCCACCCATCCCCACTTTAGCTTCGAAATAAGACCCTTTGGAACCATTATAAACCGATTTTTACATTAATATAAAATAATATTTTGAGGTATTCCTAAGGTGCCCCTCTCCTCCCTTATAAAAGGACACCTCCTCCCCCTCCTCCTCACACAAATTTGAGCACTCAAGCTCGGCCAACCCCTGCCATTTTCTCCTCTCCACTTCCCTAGCAACATCCTAGAGGTTCTGGTCTTCCTCAAAGACCAATTCTAGTGCCCTAAGAGGAGGTCTCAAAGAGGCACTTCAAAGAAGAGGTAATTACCGTTACCAATTCTTTCATCTTTATTTCTTCTTCCACTTCTTCTTCTTAGGTCGTTTCATTATAAAGTAATAACATCAGTATCACTCATATACTGATATGTTATTATAAGTATGAAACAACCTTATTTCACCATCTATCCATCCTACGGAAAAAGAAATCACCGCGCGTGCGTACGTACGGAATACCGTCTCCACGCCGTGGTGTAATCTATTTTCCACCACCACCTTACATGGATGGGTATAATGGTGTAAAGAATAACTATACATAGTTATTACAACATCATATTGATTCTGATATATTGTATAATTCACTCCAATTCAATTCAATATTTATAGAAATGATATCATCGCTCGTGCGTACGTACGGACTACCGTCTCCACGACGCGATGAGATTCATTCTCCATGTTAACCATTTAAGAATGATTATAAAGTATATATAAGAAATAATAATGAAATATATGACATTATAAAGCTACTGGATTTATGTATATATATATATATGTATGTCATCTACTTACTTCCATTTCAAGACAATAAGGAAAGAAAAACAGCGTTCATGCGTACGTACGGACTACCGTCTCCATGAACGGTGTTTTTCATTTTATTTATCTATCTATTATATATATATATATACTGAATATATATGATATATAAATCATATTTTATATTCTGGAAGTAAGTAAATCATGATATAAGTAATAATGAGGTCAAGAACAACAAGTCAAAACACCTACGATAAATGAAACGATTTTACCCAAAACGCTTCTTTAACATGGAATTTACAAAAGAACGGGTAATATAATGTCAAAAGTGAACCATATATGATATCATAACAATGAATATGATTATTTAATAAGTCAATGACATTATTTAAACCATTATACAGGAGGTTTGGACACTTACAAAGCAAGTCGGACATAAGGTAAGGGAAATATCACAATCTCATTTTCATCCGAGATTGTTTATTCGTAAGTATTTTCTGGGGTGTATTTTATCATCCACATCCATGTTCCCTCAATATGTAATATTGTTTCCATCCACTTGCAATAGTTTAAATCCAATTTTACCCTTAGGTGAGTTTTTAGTAAAGAATATGAAAGGAATCTTTTGTCGTTTTTTCCGTACGAGGTACTTTTTGACTTTTCCGACAAAAGTACGAAGAATGTTTTTTTTTAACTTATACGGCACGAACGGATTTATACTGTTTTATAAAGCCTTATTTTCATGAAGCTTCCTCTAAAATATTTCATGACTATTTTCAATAAAATCTCTTTCTTTTAAAATTGCATGATGTTTTGTGAAAAGAAATTGATTTTGAAGAAGAAAGGATATTTTCCTCAAGAATTCAATTCAAGTGTTTTATCAAAATTATTTTCCATCTAAGATAATAAAGAGTTCTGTTTCTATCCATATTTTTACATTGATTTGACTATGTTGTGATGGAATTATGTTTATGAATTCCTTTATCTTATATGAATTGATTTATGATGTCATGATGTTTCAAGAATCCCATTTTTGTTACATGTGTTATGCGATGATGTATGTTTTATGATTATGTGGCACACATAAGAAAGGATTCATTATAAGATGGGTGGGACCTATATCTCCCTCCAATGCATTGGTTAATGATTTTATATCTCATGAGATAGACATGGCTGGAACGGAAGGTTATTTCGGTTCAGTGATACAGGACTGAAACGAGGAGTGAACTCGGTTCAGAAAGGGACTTTGTCCACTAAGATAGTCTTGGCAATGAGTCATGACTAACAAGAAATGATTTTCCATGATTATGTGTGCATGCCACAAAGTTTCAAGTTTTATGTTATGATTATGGGGATCTCATTTTCACTTCTATGATTTATCCCACGATAAGATATTATGATCTCTTTTGCAGGTTAAGATTTCCAAAAGCTATGTTCTTATGTATATGATGTGATTGATATTTCTTTTGTTTACCCTTACTGAGCATTTGAGCTCACCCTTTTATGTTTTCTTTTCCCCAGGATATAAAGAAAGGTTTTAGGTATAAAAAAAAGGGGGGAAGATCTTTATGGGAGATATTGAAGATCTTTCACCACGATTAGAAGATTACGTTCCAAGTTTCCAAAGACACTAAACTATTACGATCCTTGTGTGTGTGTTTTTGTTATGTACTAAGTATTCCGCAAATGTAATGTAATGTCCATGTACGATAAGCTTCGGGTCTCTACAGTTGGTATCAGAGGAAAGGTTTAGTCAACCTTTGGAAACTAGGATGCGAGAACTTTAGTGAGATCCCTAGAGATATTTCTAAGGTATGTCTAGGGATGTCTCTAAGTTTAAGTATACGTATAGGTTATAGTCCTAGAATTGCGCTAACGATCTTCAAATTTTACCTAAGATGCTAGATATTGAGGATACTAACCCTTTATTATGTTGTTTTCCCTATCATGATTTTTGCCTCTCACACAATTCTTTTGGGGTTTTAGACGATGGCTGGAACCCGAAGGAACCGTGTTAATGCGGAATGTGATGGGCAATGCAATGATTGTACCCCTGAGCAACCAAACGATATAGGAGCTGGAATGAAAAATCTTGTAGCCATGCTCACACAACTTTCTCAAGCTATGAATCATGCAGGACTTCCAAACGAGCAAAGGAAGGAGCAACATTCTGTTGAATCCTTCATGAGGCAGCGTCCACCTTCTTTCAGTGGGTCTACTGATCCATTAGTTGCTGAACAATGGATTAGTACTACTGAAAAGATATTTTCAGTTCTTCAATGTTCTGAACATGATAAAGTCATCCTAGCAGTGTATCGTTTGGAAGGAGATGTTGATCAATGGTGGAATCTTATTAAGAATACAAGGCAAAGGGATGAAATTGAGTCTATGGAATGGGACGAGTTCAAGAACTTATTTTTCAATAAGTACTTCCCTCGTATTCTTCGAACAAAGATGGAGAAAGAGTTTCTTGAACTGAAGCAAAGGGACGATGAATCTGTTGGTACCTATGAAGCAAATTTTACAAGACTTGCAAGGTATGCTTCTGGAATTATCATCCAACCTGAAAGTAAAGTTGATCGATTTTTCAGTGGCTTAAAACCAAGTCTTCGAAGGGCATTAGCTATAAGAGACTTCAGTAGCTATGAAGAAATTGTGTGTTGTGCTATCAAGGTAGAAATGGAAGTTGGTGTTACATATCCATCTCATGGTTTTGACAAGAAACGAAAGATGGAGTTCAAGGAGAAATCTCAGAATAATGGTGAAAAGAAGATGAATGTTTCCTTATGCACAAAGTGTGGAAAGAAGCATGGTGGAGATTGTCTAAAAGGGACTAGAAAATGTTTTAAGTGTGGAAAAGAAGGTCATCGAGCAGCTGAGTGTCGAAGTAATGGAAAAAGGGTTTCTAATGATAAAGCAAACACTGCAGAGAACGCACCGCCAACACTTCAATGCTTCAAGTGCAAGGAAATGGGTCATTATGCTAATAATTGCCCTAATCCAAGGGTTAGTGATGATCAACATGAGAAACCACTGAAGGCAAAGGACAAAGGGAAATCACATGCGATCACTATTGGCAATGTTGAATATGACAACGATGTGGTGGAATGATTAAGTGTTTATGTAATGGGATTCCAAAATAATGTTGTATCATTGAGTATTGCAATATTTATTGATGTGGTATTCAAAGTGATTGAGATATTTTTTTGAAATAAGATGATATGCGCATAATGAAGACAAGAAAATGAAATGTTTAATAGTATTCATGATCTCATGATTGATATAAGGACTAAGTGATATCATGGTTTGAGTATATAGAATTTTGAGGATTTTGGTATGTGGAAAGTGTTAACTTTTAACTGCACTCATGTTTTCACTAAGGTATTAAAGAGAATACACGATTAAGGACTTTGAATGTTTGGAATGTGACCAACAAGACATATCTTATGATATGTGGGGATCAACGACAGTATTAAATCTCTGGTAATCGATGTCACTATATTATGAGAGTGGACTGCAGTATTATGTATAAGCCTAAAGATTAGACTGGATTATGTTGGACATAAGTTAGTATTGTTTAAGGATAGAAGATTTTCGATATTATTGATGGGATGTTATAGTAACGTAGTTTTAGAAAAAGGACAACCTGCAGGACGGGCGACAGCCCATCGCTTCGGACAAGGTTGTAGAAATCGAACCCACAACCGAAGTGCGACTGGCCTTTATCGCCTACCACTAGCCTACAGGAAGTCCCTGTTTAGTAGAAACTAGTTTTATTATATTAAGCAGTATGATATATGAAGTATAAGCCTATTTTAGGAACCATATGTGATTAATCTCACAATAGATCGACTTATGTATATAATTTTTGCTAACCTTTTGTTTGAGACAGATGGAATGACCCGTCATTCTATCACATGATCTGCTAACACTTCACGAATAACAAATTCAACTTCATTTATTTAAGAGATGAAGTGGAAATTGTTAAAGGCACGAACAACAGTGAGATTGTACCAAAATAAAGTAAGTATTTATTCTAATTCAAATTCTTTAACTTTAGGGAAATGATCTTGAAAACCAAAAATGTTGTCCTAGTTCTCTTATACCTGATGAATCAGATGGTACCTTAGATCGTCACAAATTTATGGATTTGTGATTACTGGCTTTTCCATATCCATGTTCTCTACCACTCTCCATCAGAACATGATGGTTAGATTTCTCTTCCATATCCATATTTCCACCTATGTGGAAACCCAGTGATTAGTTTATTTGGGTAACCGTTACGTTTCATACTTTTGTTTTTAAAGACTGGTTTTGATATTCCTTTTTACGATGTGGGTTTCTATTAAAGAAACTTTCAAATAGTAAACCATTTATAACCCCGATGAATTTCGAGGGCGAAATTCATTTTAAGGGGGGTAGAATGTAACAGCCCAAGATTTTATAAAAAATATTCTTTTTAATTTTATTAATGTCTTGTGTTGTACGCTACACCAAAAGGAGCTTGCACAACACACATCCTTGACTTGCCTTGCATTACACGCAATCGCGACCTTCCTCGATAGCGTGTGTTGTACGCAACACCAAGTTTCGCTAAACAACGATATGCTATTAAGATATTATTAAAACTAGCTGTTGTGAATAGTAATAACCACTTTTTGAAATTTTGTAAATTTTATTTTTCAAAATGGACTTCATTTATGGATTCGGAGTATCGAATTTAGTCTAAGGTGAAATTTTTGTACTTTTCGGATAACTTTCATATTCTGATGAATAGTGAAAATTACTAAATTATAATTAAAAACAACTTTTTTAATCGAAATAATTAATAGTGATAAATCATTAATTTGAGTGGTTTTAAAGTATATTTAGAATATATTTTTACAATTTAATACAATGTTGGTCATTGGATGTAATTGCACATTTAAACCAGACATAAACAAGTGTCAATCTTTTGATAGATATTGTTTCTTAAAAACACGCTATTTGTTTTAACAGCGGGATTTAATTATAAAATTAATTAATGCAACTTCTATGTTATGAATTTGGTAAAATAGACTTCATTTTTGAATTCGGAATATGAAATATAGCTTAGGATGAAATTTTGGCATTTTTCTGAAATCCTTCATTTTTTGATGAATAGTGAAACTACTAAGTGGTAGTTAAAAAAAAACTGAATTTTTCATAAAACTTAATTTTACCGCTTTTGTGAATGGAATTTCGAAAATCCGAGAGACACGGTTAATATCAAGGACTAAAATGTGGTTCAATGAGATGAAAATAATTTTTGGTGAATAGTAACTTTTTACTTTTTTTTACCGCGGTTAATAGTAAATAGGGTAACTAAGGGTAAATATGATATTAATATTACCCTAACACATGTCCTAATTCTATTGGACAAGTGTAAATCGACCAAAAACAAACTTAGGAATAAAGTATGACCATTTAGGCCCACTTGGATTAGATTAGGACATTTATTATTAATTTATTTAAAGAAGGGTTAAAATAGTTAAAATCAAAGTTTAATAAGTAAATCATTTTTAATATGGGGTTATACATAAGATAAATTCGATTTTAAATATTCATTAGAAAGATAAAAAGATTTCCTACATGATGGTATTTTATTTTTAATTTTTAGATATCAAATAATTTAATTTATTTATGGCACAAAGATGATGCAGTAATTATCTTATTAATGAAATATTGACAAAATTGATAATATAAATACCAAAATAAATGTAATTTGAGACTTTTTATGAATTCCAATAATTTTCTAGGTTACTATGATATATTATTGTTGATTTAATCAACTTTTTTCGAACATATAATTCTGTTATGACTTTCACAAAAAATCATATATCAAATAGTGTCAAAATTGACACAAAATAGTTTTTAAATCAAATATTATATTATTAATTGTTATTTTAATCCTAAAAATCTAAGGTTCGGCCACATGACTTAGATAAGGATATATATATTAATAATAAACAATTTGGGGTTCTTTTGGCATGTTATAGTAAGTGTATTAACCATATAGTATAAGAAAACAAAAAGACACGGTAAAAGTTAAATTATTTAACTTAGAGTTAAATCTAATTGATAAGGTTAAAATAATAACCTAAACTTGTCTAAATTCTATTGGTTTATAGGATTTCCACCCATCCCCACTTTAGATTCGAAATAAGACCCTTTGGAACCATTATAAACCGATTTTGACATTAATATAAAATAATATTTTGAGGTATTCCTAAGGTGCCCCTCTCCTCCCTTATAAAAGGACACCTCCTCCCCCTCCTCCTCACACAAATTTGAGCACTCAAGCTCGGCCAACCCCTGCCATTTTCTCCTCTCCACTTCCCTAGCAACATCCTAGAGGTTCTGGTCTTCCTCAAAGACCAATTCTAGTGCCCTAAGAGGAGGTCTCAAAGAGGCACTTCAAAGAAGAGGTAATTACCGTTACCAATTCTTTCATCTTTATTTCTTCTTCCACTTCTTCTTCTTAGGTCGTTTCATTATAAAGTAATAACATCAGTATCACTCATATACTGATATGTTATTATAAGTATGAAACAACCTTATTTCACCATCTATCCATCCTACGGAAAAAGAAATCACCGCGCGTGCGTACGTACGGAATATCGTCTCCACGCCGTGGTGTAATCTATTTTCCACCACCACCTTACATGGATGGGTATAATGGTGTAAAGAATAACTATACATAGTTATTACAACATCATATTGATTCTGATATATTGTATAATTCACTCCAATTCAATTCAATATTTATAGAAATGATATCATCGCTCGTGCGTACGTACGGACTACCGTCTCCACGACGCGATGAGATTCATTCTCCATGTTAACCATTTAAGAATGATTATAAAGTATATATAAGAAATAATAATGAAATATATGACATTATAAAGCTACTGGATTTATGTATATATATATATATGTATGTCATCTACTTACTTCCATTTCAAGACAATAAGGAAAGAAAAACAGCGTTCATGCGTACGTACGGACTACCGTCTCCATGAACGGTGTTTTTCATTTTATTTATCTATCTATTATATATATATATATACTGAATATATATGATATATAAATCATATTTTATATTCTGGAAGTAAGTAAATCATGATATAAGTAATAATGAGGTCAAGAACAACAAGTCAAAACACCTACGATAAATGAAACGATTTTACCCAAAACGCTTCTTTAACATGGAATTTACAAAAGAACGGGTAATATAATGTCATAATTGAACCATATATGATATCATAACAATGAATATGATTATTTAATAAGTCAATGACATTATTTAAACCATTATACAGGAGGTTTGGACACTTACAAAGCAAGTCGGACATAAGGTAAGGGAAATATCACAATCTCATTTTCATCCGAGATTGTTTATTCGTAAGTATTTACTGGGGTGTATTTTATCATCCACATCCATGTTCCCTCAATATGTAATATTGTTTCCATCCACTTGCAATAGTTTAAATCCAATTTTACCCTTAGGTTAGTTTTTAGTAAAGAATATGAAAGGAATCTTTTGTCGTTTTTTCCGTACGAGGTACTTTTTGACTTTTCCGACAAAAGTACGAAGAATGTTTTTTTTAACTTATACGGCACGAACGGATTTATACTGTTTTATAAAGCCTTATTTTCATGAAGCTTCCTCTAAAAGATTTCATGACTATTTTCAATAAAATCTCTTTCTTTTAAAATTGCATGATGTTTTGTGAAAAGAAATTGATTTTGAAGAAGAAAGGATATTTTCCTCAAGAATTCAATTCAAGTGTTTTATCAAAATTATTTTCCATCTAAGATAATAAAGAGTTCTGTTTCTATCCATATTTTTACATTGATTTGACTATGTTGTGATGGAATTATGTTTATGAATTCCTTTATCTTATATGAATTGATTTATGATGTCATGATGTTTCAAGAATCCCATTTTTGTTACATGTGTTATGCGATGATGTATGTTTTATGATTATGTGGCACACATAAGAAAGGATTCATTATAAGATGGGTGGGACCTATATCTCCCTCCAATGCATTGGGTAATGATTTTATATCTCATGAGATAGACATGGCTGGAACGGAAGGTTATTTCGGTTCAGTGATACAGGACTGAAACGAGGAGTGAACTCGGTTCAGAAAGGGACTTTGTCCACTAAGATAGTCTTGGCAATGAGTCATGACTAACAAGAAATGATTTTCCATGATTATGTGTGCATGCCACAAAGTTTCAAGTTTTATGTTATGATTATGGGGATCTCATTTTCACTTCTATGATTTATCCCATGATAAGATATTATGATCTCTTTTGCAGGTTAAGATTTCCAAAAGCTATGTTCTTATGTATATGATGTGATTGATATTTCTTTTGTTTACCCTTACTGAGCATTTGAGCTCACCCTTTTATGTTTTATTTTCCCCAGGATATAAAGAAAGGTTTTAGGTATAAAAAAAAGGGGGAAGATCTTTATGGGAGATATTGAAGATCTTTCACCACGATTAGAAGATTACGTTCCGAGTTTCCAAAGACACTAAACTATTACGATCCTTGTGTGTGTGTTTTTGTTATGTACTAAGTATTCCGCAAATGTAATGTAATGTCCATGTACGATAAGCTTCGGGTCTCTACATTTACTATTCGAACGTTTCTTTAATAGAAACCCACATCGTAAAAAGGAATACCAAAACCAATCTTTAAAAAAAAGTATGAAACGTAACGGTTACCCAAATAAACTAATCATTGGGTGAAAATATGGATATGGAAGAGAAATCTAACCATCATGTTCTGATAGAGAGTGGTAGAGAACATGGCTATGGAAAATCCAACAATCACAAATCCATAAAATTTTGACGATCTAAGGTACCATCTGATTAATCAGATATAAGAGCACTAGGACAACATTTTTGGTTTTCAAGATCATTTCCCTAAAGTTGATGAATTAAAAGAAATACTTACATGATTTTGTTACAATCTCACTGTTGTTCATGAATTGAACAATTTCCACTTCATATCATAAAGAAATGAAGTTTAATTTGTTATTCGTGAAGCATTAGCAGATCATGTGATAGAAGGATGGGTCATTCCATCTATTTCAAACAAAGGGTTAGCAAAAGTTATAAGTCCATCTTATAGTGAGATTAATCGTATATGGTTCCAAAAATGAACTTATACTTCATATATCATACCGCTTAATAAAATAAAACTAGTTTCTACTAAACGGGGACTTCCTGTAGGCCAGTGGTAGGCGATAAAGGCCAGTCGCACTTCGGTTGTGGGTTCGATTCCTACAGCCTTGTCCGAAGCGATGGGTTGTCGCCCGTCCTGCAGGTTGTCCTTTTTCCAAAACTATATTACTATAATATCGAAAAAAAATTCTATCCTTAAACAATACTAACTTACGTCCAACACAATCCATTCCAATCTTTAGGCTTATCCATAATACTGCAGTCCACTCTCATAACATAGTGAAAACAATTACCAGAGATTTAATATCATCGTTGATCCCCATATATCATAAGATATGTTTTGTTGGTCACATTCCAAACATTCAAAGTCCTTAATCATGTATACTCTTGAATACCCATTGAACCTTAGTGAAAACTTGAATGCAGTTAAAAGTTAACACTTTACACATACCAAAATCCTCAAAATTATTTATACTCAAACCATGATATCACTTAGTCCTTATATCAATCATGAGCTCATGAATACAATCAAACATCTCATTATCTTCTTATCCTTTCATTATGCACTTATCATCTACTTTCCAAAAGTATCTAAATAACCTTTCATGGTTACTGGTAACATTAATTAGACAACAATATAACAATCCTTACATGTCTCTTTATTCCATAGTACCATGAGATTAGTTATACAACATTACACATGATAAACATGTAATCATTCCACAACATTCTTAAACCATTAACCGAGCTTCAACAATTCTTTCATCTCATATATCATTTGTAGTCTCTTCATCATCATCCACATAAATACTACCCATACGGCCATACTGATTCTCTTCATGAGTCTTTCCCTTAGGACATTGGTTTGCATAATGCCCATACATTCCACATTTAAAACACTTAACCATTTTTGATGTCGTAGCAATACCATTATCCTCATCCATGGTGTTAACTGAACCTTTTCCTTTGCACTTACTTGCTTTGTGTCCTTCTTTTCCACACCCAAAGCATCTTCCAGTTCCTTTGAAACATTCTCCTTGATGCCTCTTCCCACATGAATTACATAGGGGAAATTGAACTTTCTTTCCTCTATGATCATCATGAAACTCCATCTTTCTCTTATTAGCCGAGTCAGGAAACTTACCAAATTTTACTTTATTGATCATATTATGAGATTGCTGATTCGGCATAATAATAATGTTTGGACTTCCAAATCCCATTTCATTATGAATAATATCATTCCATTGTCCATCATATCCTCTATTATCGTGAATCATCTTGTTTCCAGCCATTTTCTAAAACCCAAAAAGAATAGTGTGAGAGGCAAAAATCATGCTAGGGAAAACAACATAATAAAGGGGGAGTACCTTCAATATCTAACATCTTAGGTTTAATTCTATGATCGTTAGCGTAATTCTAGTACTATAACCTATACGTATACTTAACCTTAGGGGCATCCCTAGACATACCTTAGAAATATCTCTAGGGATCTCACTAAAGTTCTCGCATCCTAGTTTCCAAAGGTTGACTAAACCTTTCCTCTGATACCAACTGTAGAGACCCGAAGCTTGACGTACATGGACATTACATTACTTTTGCAGAACACTTAGTACATAACAAAAACACACAAATAAGGATCGTAACAGTTTAGTGTCTTTGGAAACTCGAAACGTAATCTTCTAATCGTGGTGAAAGTTCTTCAATATCTCCCATAAAGGTCATCCCCTTTTTTTTACCTAAAACCTTTCTTTATATCCTGGGGAAAAGAAAACATAAAATGGTGAGCTCAAATGCTCAGCAAGGGCAAATAAAGGAAATAAAAATCATATCATATCTTTTTGAAAATCAAAACCTGCAAAAGAGATCATAATATCTTAACATGGAATAAATCATAGAAGTGAAAATGAGATCCCCATAATCATAACATAAAACTTGAAACTTTGTGGCATGCACACATAATCATGGAAAATCATTTCTTGTTAGTCATGACTCATTTCCAAGACTATCTTAGTGGACAAAGTCCCTTTCTGAACCGAGTTCACTCCTTGTTTCAGTCCTGTATCACTGAACCGAAATAACCTTCCGTTCCAGCCATGTCTATCTCATGAGATATAAAGTCTTTACCCAATGCATTGGAGGGAGATATAGGTCCCACCCATCTTATAATGAATCCTTTCTTATGTGTGCCACATAATCATAAACCATACATCATAACGTAACCCATGTAATAAAAATGGGATTCTTAAACAACATGACATCATAAAACAATTCATATAAGATAAAGGAATTCATAAAAATATTTCCATCACAACATAATCAAATCCATGTAATAATAGGGATAGAAACAGAACCCTTTATTATCTTAGATGGAAAATAATTTTGATAAAACACTTGAACTTCATTCTTGAGGAAAATATCCTTTCTTTTTCAAAAACATTTTACATTTCTTAACATTTCATACAACTTTAAACTAAAAGAAGTTGATTAAAAATAAACTTGAAAACTTTTAAAGGAATATTCTTGGAAATAATGTTTTAAAAATCCATTCTTGTCGTATAAGTTAAAAAAAACATTCTTCGTACTTTTGTCGAAAAAGTCAAAAAGTACCTCGTACAAAAACAAAACGACAAAAGATTCCTTTCATATCTTTTAAAAATACTCACCGAAGGGTAAATTTGGATTTAAACAATTTTAGGTGGATGTAAATAACATTACATATTGAGGGAACATGGATTTGGATGATAAAATACACCCCAGTAAATACCAAGTATAAACAATCTCGGATAAAAATGAGATTGTGATATTTCCCTTACCTTAGGTCCAATTTGCTTTGTATGTGTCCGAACCTCCTGTATAATGATTTAAATAATGTCATTGACTTATTACAGAATCATATTCATTGTTATGATATCATATATGGTTCACTTATGACATTATATTACCCGTTCTTTTGTAAATTCCATGTTAAAGAAGCGTTTTGGGTAAAATCGTTTCATTTATCGTAGGTGTTTTGACTTGTTGTTGTTGACATCATTATTACTTATATCATGATTTACTTACTTACAGAATATAAAATATGATTTATATATCATATATATTCAGTATATATATATATAATAGATAGATAAATAAAATGAAAAACACCGTTCATGGAGACGGTAGTCCGTACGTACGCATGAACGCTGTTTTTCTTTCCTTATTGTCTTGAAATGGATGTAAGTAGAAGACATACATATGTATATATATACATAAATACAGTAGCTTTATAATGTCATATATTTCATTATTATTTCTTATATATACATTATAATCATTCTTAAATGGTTAACATGGAGAATGAATCTCATCGCGTCGTGGAGACGGTAGTCCGTACGTACGCACGAGCGATGATATCATTTCTATAAATATTGAATTGAATTGGAGTGGATTATACAATATATCAGAATCAATATGATTTTGTAATAACTATGTATAGTTATTCTTTACACCATTATACCCATCCATGTAAGGTGGTGGTGGAAAATAGATTACACCACGGCGTGGAGACGGTATTCCGTACGTACGCACGCGCGGTGATTTATTTTTCCGTAGGATGGATAGATGGTGAAATAGGGTTGTTTCATACTTATAATAACATATCAGTATATGAGTGATACTTATGTTATTACTTCATAATGAAACAACCTAAGAAGAATAAGTGGAAGAAGAAATAAAGATGAAAGAATTGGTAACGGTAATTACCTCTTCTTTGAAGTGCCTCTTTGAGACCACCTCTTAGGGCACTAAAATTGGTCTTTGAGGAAGACCAGAACCTCTAGGATGTTTCTAGGGAAGTGGAGAGGAGAAATTGTCAGGGTTTGGCCGATCTTGAGTGCTCAAATTGGTGTGAGGAGGAGGGGAAGGAGGTGTCCTTTTATAGGGGAGGAGAGGGGCACCTTAGGAATATCTCAAAATATTATTTTATATTAAAGTCAAAATCGGTTTATAATGGTTCCAAAGGGTCTTATTTCGAAGATAAAGTGGGGATGGGTCTAAATCCTATCAAACAATAGGATTTAGACAAGTTTAGGTTATTATTTTAACCTTATCAATTAGATTTAACTCTAAGTTAATTAATTTAACTTTTACCGTGTCTTTTTGTTTTCTTTCACTATATGGTTAATACACTTACTATAACATGCCAAACGAACCCCAAATTGTTTATTATTAATATATATATCCTTATCTAAGTCATTTGGCCGAACCTTAGATTTTTAGGAATAAAATAACAATTAATAATATAATATTTGATTTAAAAACTATTTTGTGTCAATTTTGACACTATTTGATATATGATTTTTTTGAAAGTCATAACAGAATTATATGTTCGAACCAAGTTGATTAAATCAACACTAATATATCATAGTAACCTATAAAATTAGTGGAATTCATAAAAAATCTCAAATTACATTTATTTTGGTGTTTATAACATCAATTATGTCAATATTTCATTAATAAGATAATTACTGCATCATCGTTGTGTCATAAATAAATTAAATTATTTTATGTCTAAAAAATTACAAATAAAATACCATCATGTACGAAATCTTTTTAGCTTTCTAATGAATATTTACAATCGAATTTATCTTATGTATAACCCCATATTAAAAATGATTTACTTATTAAACTTTGATTTTAACTATTTTAACCCTTCTTTAAATAAATTAATAATAAATGTCCTAATCTAATCCAAGTGGGCCTAAAGGGTCATATTTTATTCCTAAGTTTGTTTTTGGTCGAATTACACTTGTCCAATAGAATTAGGACTTGTGTTAGGGTAATATTAATATCATATTTACCCTTAGTTACCCTATTTACTATTAACCGCGGTAAAAATAGTAAAAAGTTACTATTCACCAAAAAATTATTTTTATCCCATTGAACCACATTTTACTTACTGATATCAACCGTGTCTGTCGGATTTTTGAAATTCCATTCACAGAAGCGGTAAAATTAAGTTTTATGAAAAATTCAATTTTTTAACTACCACTTAGTAGTTTCACTATTCATCAAAAAATGAAGGTTTTCAGAAAAATGCCAAAATTTCATCCTAAGCTATATTTCATATTCCGAATTCAAAAATGAAGTCTATTTTACCAAATTCATAACATAAAAGTTGCATTAATTAATTTTATAATTAAATCCCGATGTTAAAACAAATAGCGTGTTTTTAAGAAACAATATCTATCAAAAGATTGACACTTGTTTATGTCTAGTTTAAATGTGAAATTACATCCAATGACCAACATTGTATTAAATTGTAAAAATATATTCTAAATATACTTTAAAACCACTCAAATTAATAATTTATCACTATTAATTATTTCGATTGAAAAAGTTGTTTTTAACTAAAATTTAGTAATTTTCACTATTCATCAAAATATGAAAGTTATCCGAAAATCACCAAAATTTCACCTTAGGCTAAATTCGATACTCCGAATCCAAAAATAAAGTCCATTTTGAGAGCTAAAATTTCTAAAAATTTTAAAGGTGGTTATTTCTATTCATAACGGCTAGTTTTAATAATATTTTAATAGCATATCGTTGTTTAGTGAAACTCAGTATTACATACTACACACGCTATCGAGGAAGGTCGCAATTGCGTGTAATGCAAGGAAAGTCAAGGATGCGTGTTGTGCAAGCTCCTTTTGGTGTAGCGTACAACACAAGACATTAATAAAATTAAAAAGAATATTTTTCATAAAATCTCGGGCTGTTACAATTATGATCTATATGGATCACATGAAAATAAATACATATTAATGGTGTGCCCTGATATCACTATAATGTATTGGTTAAAGAAATTAATCTCTAGAGATGATAAGTTTTACGATACCTTAGTGAATAACCTTGGTAATTTTTATCACACCTTGGGGATGGACCTTGGTGATATGATTATAAATGTATAAATTAAATTTTGTAGCCATATTTTCAAGATATTATTCAATTTATTATTGTACTGATATGCATCTTTCTCATTCCTTTATGATATTTCATCAAGTTCTTATTATATTCAGTCAAGCTCACTTATAAACTATTTTCTATGTTTTCCCTTATTTGGCCTTAAGCTCACCCTTTCCTTTGATGTATGTCTCTAGGTTATGAGATGTAGTAATAGTACATAGGAAGAACATTTCAATAAGCCTTTCAAGTGTATTATGTAGCACCCCAAGGATTTACAACTAAATTTAATGAAATGAATAAAATGCTAAGTCTCTGCAAAACAACACATTGTTTTAAAGAGATATTAATAACCTAGCCATTAAACAAAAAGTTTCCACTTCTGTGTCTTGAGTTTTGAAAATCTGACATAAACAGTTGCTTTTAGGGTGATTTTTGGGTTCTAATGGAACAAACTTATTTTTTTGGTGAATAGTAACCTACTCTTATGAATAGTAACTTGCCCTTATGAATAGTTGTATGACCCTTACTAATAGTAAATCATCCAAAAAAATAGTAACCTCACCCATGAATGTATAAATAAAATTTTGGCATATTATAAGTGATAATATGACCATAGTAAAAGTATTGGTATTTTTGTAAGTCATAAAAAATTAATTACAATTAATTAATTAATTTAAAAGAAAATATATTTTCCTAAAAGGTGTTAATAAATTAAAAAATTTATGACTTCTTGTTTTAAGAAAATTTTATAAGACCTTATGTAATTTTTGAAAGCATTATAAAATCAGTTATAGTTTTAAAATCTGTATTTTTCAAGTAAATTATAATTTTAATTAAAAATTAAATTATTCATATTTAGAAAATTATTTTTGAAAAATGGAGTTCATTATTAGATTATACACATATAAAAATTGTTAGGGTTAAATTTTTATATATTTTCAGAAATACTTGAATTTTTTATGAATATTAAAATACGATAAATTACGATAAATGCTAAACCCTAAATTTATGCATCATGCTTGAGTCATGGCTGGTGTAAATGGACATTATTTCAAATTATCATGTACATATTACTATTTTTGTCACAATAATCAAGACTAGTCATAGTATCAAGAAAAAATATTAAACTAATGACTAAAATATTAAGAAAACCCTCATCCCCTTCACGATAAAACACACACACACACCCCTCTTCGCTTCACTCTTCTCAAGCCGCGTGCCTTGCCGAAATTCTGCTCAAATCTCTACCCAAGATCCTCATCCACGTCCAGTATCCCTTAGTATTCTAAAAAGACCAAAACCTCTCTCCTTAAGAGGCTCTCAATAAAGATTAATTTAAGATATGATAATGGAATAATTTATTATCATCTCTCATTTACCCTTCTTTTATACTAGTTGTAAAAACACCATCCAAGATGTGTTAATTTACCACATTCAAGGACGATGGGTTTTCAATTTCCATTACCATCTTCAATTATGGTCATAAAACCATTAATATGGTTGAAACAGACTATTATATATGTATTATGTCTCATATATGGTTATGTGATATTTTTTTACTCCTGGTTTTTATTTATAAAACAAAATGTGTTTGTTGTGATCAAAAATTGCCAATTAACCCAAAAGGTTATCACTAAAGTTTTATATAATGATTCATCTTCACTCCATGTAACCAAATGAAACTTACAACCATGTGAACTTATGTATGTTCAATAATAAAATATAACTCCAATACTATACAACCATCCTCATTTTACATGATTATCCATTCATGTATATAAGTATACCAATCATGAAACAAATGGACCCGAACAATGAAATAGAACCTATAACCCATCAAAAAATCCATTAATGAGCTTAAAAAGGTTATACTATATCAGTTACATGTAAAATAAGTTCTTTAATTATTAATTAATTAACCTAATTTTATTATTCAGGTCATTAATATCAAGTGGAGAACACCTTCAGACTTAAGATAAGGGATTCTACCCGAACCACCATTATTACTTCAGGTTGCTATATCATTATTTTTACCCATATAAAGTTATCTGTTATTTTTATATACATATTATAAATTCTATTTAAATTATCAAAAATCATGTATCAAGTTCCATTCATAATTATCTTTTAGGGATATACATGTTTTTAAGTGGTTTCCTCCTCCATACTTCCCAAAAACCAAACCCCTTTAAGGGAACTTCTTGAATTTGTTCCCAAGTTCAAGTGCACTCTAACATATGTTTTAAGCCACCATTTTTTCATAAAACCGTTTTTTTATTATGAAAACCTTCTTTTATAACTTCTGGTTTTATATAAAATATTATTCTTTTTTCTACTTTTAATTCTAGTTAGTATTTTCCTTAAAACCATGATAAAATGTTTTAATGCTAAAATTCTTAAATACTCTTTTTAGATGTTATAACTTCTATTTGACATAACTTATAATGATAAATGACAAATTTCCCTTATGAATGTCCATGTATGTTCTAATGACTTTATTTCATGGATACTTGTATGATACTACCATTCATTATGCTTTATGACATTATTATGATACCCATTTCCTTTCATGGGTACCCTTATGTTTATGATTGATTATGTATGATTATATATGTGCAAATAATATTCATGAACACGTTAAGATGGGTGAACCTAGATAGCACTCTAATGAATTGGGTAAAGTTGAGACTCATGAGATGTTATGTACAACAGTCTTAGTGGTTAGCCTTGACTTGTGCTACCATGTGCAATGGTCTTGGTGGTTATCCTTGACTTGTGCTACCATGTGCAATGATCTTGGTGGTTAACATTGAATTTTTCTCCTCTATGTGAAACGATCCTTGAATCGTGCTAAATTCATGTTTTATGTTGCTTCCACAATACTATGATTCCATTTTTATATGATCCCATGTTATACATGTTATGGTTCCATATGTTCAATTACGTTTTATGCCTTTTTATATCATTGTGTTATGCTTCCTAACCAATGTGCTCAAGATTTATTCTTATGCTTAATCCCTAACTTGAATTGTAGCTCATCCCTTTGTTCATGTTATCCCCAGGTTATCCAATGAATATGTATTAGAACAATGTAAGTTAGGATCTCATTATAGAGATTAAATAAAAAGTCATTTTTATGATGTTTGATTATGTACCTAGTCTTCCAAGACACTAGAATTTATGATCCTTGTCTTGTAATTTGATGTTTAATTATGCTTACAATCATGTAATGATATATGTAAAAGGCTAGGGTTTCTATAGTTGATATCAAAGGGTGGTCTAGTTATTTTTGGAGATTAAGAATATAGAAATTTATTAAGAATCTTAAGGATGAGACTGAGTATAAGAAAACATCCCTAAATTTTGGTAATTATAGATTAAGTGGTCTATCAAAAAAATACATCTCTGTCTGGATACAAACAGGTATAGGTGGTTCTGGCACAGATGTATCTGGGGGTAAATCCCAAAAACACCACTTTGAGCTAGACTTTAACGGGAACTGGTGTATGATAATGAGCCTTTCTACACTCTTGGTTTGACACTTCCAGGCGTTATACTTTGATAAATTCATAATATTAGTACAAACCATTATTAAGGGAACAAAAAGAATCCCATTAGGATAAATTTTAGTAAACAGATCATGGATAACCTAGATTGAAACCTAGGGAATCAAAAGTTATGATATGCTTTTCCTTTATAGGTTTATCCTTTTATGTTTAATGTTTCCTTTTATATACTTATTAGTTATGTATTCAAACCCTCACTTGGTTTCACCTTAGTATGTAAAACGAAATTTCAAGAGTGAAATTTCATAAGGGGGGAAGAATGTAACACCCCAAAGATTTACAACTAAATTTAATGAAATGAATAAAACAGTAAGTCTCTAAAAAACAAAACTTTGTTTTAAGAAGATAGTAATAAACTAACCGTTAAACATAATTTTTCTACTTTTGTGTCTTGAATTTCAAAAATATAGCATACACGGTTGCGTTTAGGGTGATTTTTAGGGACTGATGGAACAAACATATTATTTTGGTGAATAGTAACACGCCCTTATGAAAAGTAACCTACCTTTATGAATATTAATATGACCCTTATGAATATTAAATATTTCAAAAGAATAGTATCCACACCCATGAATGTATAAATAAAATGTAGGCATCTTATAAGTGATAATATGACTATAGTAAAAGTATTGGTATTTTTGTAAGTCATAAATAATTAGTTAAAATTAATTAATTAATTAAAAATAAAATTTATTTTCCTTAAATTTATTCATAAATTAACAATTTTATATATTATGGTTTTAATATAATTTTATAATAACTTATGTAATTTTTAAAAGCATTATAAAATCTGTTATAGTTTTAAAATCTGTATTTATCAAGTAAATTGTGATTTTAATTAAAAATTAAATTTATCATATTTATAAAATTATTTTTGAAAAATGGAGTTCATTTTTTAATTATACGCATCAAAAAATGGTTAGGGTGATTTTTTTGGATTTTTTTGAAATACGTGAATTTTTTATGAATAGTAAAATACGATAAATTACCATAAATGCTAAAACCTGAATTTCTGCATCATGCTTGAGTTTTGGATGATGTAAATGGACATTAGTTAGAAATCACATTCACATATTATTTTTTATTTTCACATTAATGAATACTATCCACAGTCTTGAGAAAAAATATTAATCTAATAATTAAAATATTAAGAAAACTCTCCTCCCCTCCACTATAAAAACCACCCACACTACCCTCTTCTATTCACTCATCTCAAGCCTTGTTACTTTCCTATATTATACTAAAATATATCCCCAAGATCCTTTATCACTTACATAATCCCTTGGTATCCTAAAAATACCAAATCATATTCCCTTAATAGGCTCTCAAGGAAGATTAATTTAAGAGGTAAATTCCTCTTTTTAATTCTTTTGCTTTCCTTTCAAGTTCCTTTTTTTTCTTTTATATCCTTACCTATCCTCATCCAATTATTATGAAAAATCCAGTACCTTATGTGTTCTAGAATTTTTTTATGAAAATTTAATAAGTTATTATCGTCTCTCCTTTACCCTTCTTTTATACTAGTTGTGAAAACACCATCCGAGATGTGTTAATTTACCACATTCAAGGACAATGGGTGATCAATTTCCATTACTGTATTCAATTATGGTAATGAAACCATTAATATGGTTGGAAAAAACTATGATATATGTATTATGTCTCATATATGGTTTTGTAATATTTTTTTACACATGATTTTGATTTATAAAACAAAATGTGTTCGTTGTGATCAAAAACCTCCAATTAACCCAAAAGGTTATCACTAAAGTTTATATAATGATTCATCTTAACTCCAAGTAACCAAATTAAATTTACAAAAATGTAACCTTATGTATGTTTAATAATAAAATATTACTCCAATTCAATACAACTATCCTAATTTTACATGATTATCCTTTCATGTATATAACTAAACTGATCATGAAACAAACGGATCTGAACAATGAAATTGAACCTCTTAACCCATCAAAAAGGACATGAATGAGCTTAAAAAGGTTATACTAAATCAATTAACTATAAAATAGGTTCTTTAATTAATAATTAATGAACCTAATTTGATTATTAATGTCATTAATATCAAGTGGATAACACCTTCGAACTTAAGATAAGGGATTCTACCCAAACCTCCATTATTCCTTCAGGTTGCTATATATTTCTTTTTACCCACATGAAGTTATCTTCTCTTTTTATGTAAATATTATAAATGATGTTTAAATTATAAAAATTCATGTATGAAGGTCCATTAATAATTATATTTTAGGGATATACATGTTTTTTAATTGGTTCTCTCCATAATACTACCCGAAAAGCAAACCCCTTTAAGGGAACTTTCGGAATTCGTACCCAAGTTCAAGTGCACTCTACCATATGTTTTAATCCAACATTGTTTTTATAAAATCAATGTTTTTATTATTAAAAAATTATTTTATCGCTTATTTTTTTATATAAATATTATTCCCTTTTCTATTCTTAATGCTTGTTAGTATTTTCCTTCAAACCGTACTAAAATGTTTTAATGCTAAAAATTCTTAAATACTTTATTTACATGTTATCACCTCTGTTTGATAACTCAGCATGATAAATGTCTATTTTCCCTTATTAATGACCATTTATGTTCAAATGCTTTTTCATTCATGGATACTTGTATGATATGCCCATTCATTATTCTTTATGACATGATTATGATACCCATTTCCTTCAATGGGTACCCTTATGTTTATGATTGATTATGTATGATTCTATTTGTGGCAAGAATATTCATGAACATTTTAAGATGGGTGCACCCAGTATCACTCAAATGCATTTGGTAAAGTTGAGTATCATGAGATATTATGTTCAATAGTCTTGGCGGTTATCCTTGACTTGTGCTACCATATGAAACGGTCTTGGTAGTTATCATTAACTTGTGCTACCATGTGCAATGGTCTTGGTGGTTAACCTTGAATTGTGATCCTCTTAGTGAAATGAGCCTTGACTCATGCTAAATTCATGTTTTATGTTGCTTCCACAATACTATGATTCCATGTTTATATGATCCCAAGTTATACATGTTATGGTTCCATTGTTCAATTATGTGTTATACCTTTTTATATCATTATGTCATACTTTCTAACCAATGTGCTAAAGCTTTATTATTATGATTAATCCCTTACTAGGATTTTATCTCATCTCTTTGTTCATGTTATCCCCAGGTTATCCTATGAAGATGTATGAGCACAATTTAAGTTAGGATATCATTATGGAGATTTAATAAAAGTTGTTTTTATGATGTTCGATTACGTACCTAGTCTTCCAAGACATTAGACTTTACGATCCTTGGCTTGTAATTTTATGGTTAATTAGGCTTAAAATCATGTAATGATATATATATAAAAGGATAGGGTCACTATAGTTGGTATGAGAGGGTGGTCTAGTTATTTTTTGAGATTAGGAATAGAGAACTTTAGTAAGAAACTTAAGGATGATACTAAGTATAATAAAACATCCCTAAATTTTGGTAAGTATAGAGTAAGTGGTTTATCAAGACAAATACATCCTTATATGGATACAAACTGGTAGAGGTGGCTCTGGCCCAGATGTATCTAGGGGAAAAACCCAAAAACACCATTATGATCTAGATTCAAATGGGAACTGGTGCACGACAACAGACCTTTCTACACTCTTAGATTGTCACTCCTGGGGGTTGTGCTTTGGTAAATTCATAAGCTTAGTACGAACCATTAAGGGGAACAAAAACAAGCCTATAAGAATAAATTTTAGGAAACAGCTCATGGATAACCTAGATTGAAACCTAGGGAATCACATGTTATGATATGATTTTCCTTTACAAGTTTATCCTTTTATGTTTAAAGTTTCCTTTTATATATTTATTAGATAAGTATTCAAACCCTCACTTGTTTTCACCCTAGTATGTAAAATGAAATATATAGGGTGAAATTTCATAAGGGGAGGAGCATGTAACACCCCAAAGATTTACAACTAAATTTAATGAAATACATAAAACACTAAGTCTCTGTAAAAAAACACTTTTTTAAGGAGATAGTAATAACCAAACTGTTAAACATAATTTTTCCACTTATGTGTCTTGAATTTCAAAAAATATGGCATACACGGTTGCGTTTAGGGGGATTTTTGGGGTCTGATGGAACAAAATTATTTTTTTGGTGAATAGTAACCTATCTTATGAATAGTAACCTACCCTTATGAATAATAATATAACCCTTATGAACATTAAATCATCCAAAATAATATTAACCGCACCCATAAATGTAAAAATAAAATTTAGGCATCTTATAAGTGATAATAAGACCATAGTATAAGTATTGGTATTTTTGTAAGTCATAAATAATTAATTACAATTAATTAATTTAAAATAAAATTTATTTTCCTAAATTTTTTTCATAAATTTAAAAAAATTATGTCTTCTGGTTTTAAGATAATTTTATAAGACCTAATGTAGTTTTTGAAAGCATTATAAAATCAGTTGCAGTTTTAAAATTTGTATTTTTCAAGTAAATTATGATTTTAATTAAAAATTAAATTAATCGTACTTATAAAATTAATTTAGATAAATGGAGTTCTTTTTTGGATTATACACATCTAAAAATGGTTATGGTAATTTTTTGAGATTTTTCCGAAATACATGAATTTTTTATGAATAGTAAAATATAATAAATTACGATAAATGCTAAAACCTGAATTTATGCATCATGATTGAGTCATGTATGATTTAAATGGTCATTGGTTCAAACTCAAATGCACGTATTAATTTTTTTCACAATAATAAAGACTATTTATAGTCTTGAGAAAAAATATTAAACTAATGATTAAAATATTAAGAAAACCCTCCTCCCCTCCGCTATAAAAACTACTCACACTCCCCTCTTCTCTTCACTCCTATAAAGCCTTGTGACTTGAATAAATTATACTAAAAAACCTCCCCAATCTCCTAACCTACTTCCATCATCCCTTGGTATCCTCAAAAGACCAAATCCTCTCCCCTTCTAAGGCTCTCAAGGAAGATTAATTTAAGGGGTAAATTCCTCTTTTCAATTCTTTTACTTTCCTTTCAAGTTCCTTTGTTTTCTTTTCTATCCTTATCTTTACTCATCAAAATGTTATGAAAAATCCAATAACTTTTATGTACTGTAATGTTTTTATGATAATTTAATAAGTTATTATAATCTCTCTTTTACCCTTCTTTTATACTAGTAGTAAAAACACCAACAGAGATGTGTTAATTTACCACATTCAAGGACGACGGGTTTTTAATTTCCATTACCATCTTCAATTATTCTTATTAAACCATTAATATGGTTGAAATAGACTATGATATATTTATTATGTCTCATCTGTGGTTATGGAATCTTTTTGTACACCATGTTTTGATTTATAAAACAAAATGTGTTCGTTGTGATCAAAAAGCACCAATTAACCCAAAAGGTTATCACTAAAGTTTTATATAATGATTCATATTCACTCCAAGTAACCAAATAAAATTTACAATCATGTAACCTTATTTATTTTAAATAATAAAAGATAACTCTAATTCTAGATAGCCATCCTCATTTTAAATGATTATCTGTTCATATATATAAGTAAACTAATCATGAAACAAACGGACTTGAATAATGAAATTAAACCTCTTTACCCATCAAAAAGGACATGAATGGACATAAAAATGTTATAATAGATAAATTACATTTAAAATAGGTTATTTAATTATTAATTAATGAACCTAAGTTTATTATTCAGGTCATTAATATCAAGTGGACAACACCTTCGGACTTAAGGAATGGGATTCTACCCGAACATCCATTATTCCTTCAGGTTGTTATATATTTATTTTTACCCATATGAGGTTATCATTTATTTTTATTTAAATATTATAAATGATTTTTAAATTCTCCAACTTCATGTATCAAGGTCCATTCATAATTATCTTTCATGGATATACATTTTTTAAGTGGTTCCCTCCTCAATACTGCCTGAAAAGCAAACCCCGTTAAGGCAACTTCCTGAATTTGAACCCAAGTTCAAGTTCACTCTAACATATGTTTTAAGCCATAATTGTTTTTATAAAACCAGTTTTTTTATTATTAAAACCTTATTTTATAACTTCTGGTTTTATTTAAATGATTATTCCCTTTTCTATTTTAAATGCTTGTTAGTATTTTCCTTAAAACCGCACTAAAGTGTTTTAATGCTAAAAATTCTTAAATACTCTTTTTACATGTTATCACTTCTATTTGAAATCACTTACCATGATAAATGCCTATTTTAACATATTAATGTCCATATATGTTCTAATTCCTTTCTTTCATGGACACTTTTATGATACGCCCATTCATTATGCTTTATGACATGATTATGATACCCATTTCCTTCCATGAGTACCCTTATGTTTATTATTGATTATGTATGATTATATATGTGGCAAGCATATTCATGAACATGTTAAGATAGTTTCTCCTAGATAGGTCTTCAATGAATTGGGTAAATTTGAGTCTCATGAGACGTTATGTGCAACAGTCTTGGTGGTTAGCCTTGACTTGTGCTACCATGTGCAACGGTCTTAGTGATTAGCCATTACTTATGCTATCATCTGCATTGATCTTGTTGGTTAACCTTGACTTGTGATACTATAAGTGAAAAGAACCTTGACTCATGTTAAATTCATGTTTTATGTTTCTTCCATAATACTATTATTCCATATTTATATGATCCTAAGTTATACATGTTATGGTTCCATATGTTCAATTACATTTTATGCCTTTTTATATCATTATGTCATGCTTCCTAACCAATTTGGTAAAGCTTTATTCTTATGATTAATCCCTTATTTGGATTTTATCTCATACATTTGTTCATGTTATCCCTAGGTTATCCTATGATGATGTACGATCACAATGGAAGTTAGGAGCTCATTATAAAGATTAAATAAAAAATTGTTTTTATGATGTTTGATTATGTACCCAGTCTTCCAAGACACTATAATTTACGATCCTTAGTTTGTAATTTGATATTTAATTATGATTAAAATCATGTAATGATATATGTAAAAGGATAGGGTCTTTATAGATTAAAATAATGTTATATGTTTTCATTTATTATGTTCCTTATTTCTAAGACACTGGACTTTAAAGATCCTCTATTTGTAAAATGTAATGAAAATTTATGTAATAAAAAATCTAGATACCATAGTTGGTATCATAGGATAGTTTAGATATTTTTAGAAATTAGTATTTTAAAATTTTAGGAATAAACTTAACGAAAATATTAAATATAAGAAAACATCCAGGTATTTTGATGAAATATTAAGTAAGTGGTTTTCGAACAAATAAATCTCTGTCTGGATACAAACAAGTGGATGTGGCTCTAGAATAGATGTATCTATAGGTAAAACCAGAAAACACCACTTTGAGATAGATTTGAATGGGAATTGGGTCATGAAAATGGGTCTTTCGGCACTCCTGTATTGACACTCCTGGGGGATATTTTTGGTTAATCACGATCTTTTTAAGAATCATTATGAAGGATTTATAGAGAAATGTAATTGTTGTTAAAGAATAATATGTTTAAGAATGACATTTTTAGACATAAAAATCCTTTAGATTTATAATATTATTAAAATGAAACAATTTTCTCACTATGGTTTTCTTTTTTTAGAAAATGATGGGAAATAGGAGGAACCGTGTAAATAGTGACCATAATGGACCATGGGCTGATGGCCCTTTGATAGAAGATGTAATGGAAACTTTCATGAGAATGATGAATCAACTGACTCAAGTTATGGGAAATAACTATAATCAAGTTGAGAGACCAATTTCATCATGAATGGAAAAAACTTTCTATTGAGTCCATTATGAATCTACGACCACCAACATTTAGTGGATCGGCTCTATCAAAAAGATCTTTTTGTACTCCTCTGTTTAGAACAAGATAAGGTCACCTTGGTTGTTTATCACTTAGAGGGAGAAGCTGATCAGTGGTGGGAAATGATTAAAAACTTGAGTCTAATAGGGGATATTGAAGCTATGGAGTGGGAAGAGTTTAGAGGGATCTTATTCAATAAGTATTTCCCTCGTTCAATGATAACAAAAATAGAGAACGAATTTCTTGAGCTAAAGTAAAAGGAGAATGAATTTGTGGGAATCTATGAGATGAACTTCACTAGACATTCTCTTTACACCTCAAGATTTATCATGGAACCTAATGGGAAGGTTGATATATTGTTTTGTGGACTAAGACCTCATCTACAGAAAAATTTATCCAACCGAGACTAAGATAGCTATGAGTAGATCGTGTGGAGTGATATGAAAGTCGAACTTGATTTTGGTGAGACGTAGTGGTCTCACAAATACAATGAAAATAAGTTATCAATTGAGTCAATATTGTGGAGGATATTTTATCAGTGAAGAGGTGGAAATCAAGTGAAACTTTCCACATGTAATAAATGTGTGAAGAAGCATTCGGGGAACTGCCAGCTCGAGAGCGCGATTTTCTATAAGTGTGGAAGATATGGCTATATTGCTCAGAATTGTAGTAGTGAGGTGAAGCCTCAACTTCCCAACACTAAAAAGCAGAATATAGTGCAAGCCCTACCTGAAGTCCAATGATTTAAGTTTGGATAGATAGGGAACTATTCCAATCACTGTCAAAATCTGAGGTTAGTGGAGGGGAATCACCCTCTGCCTTAGTAAATTCCAAGGGAGAAAGGTCGTGTTTTTTCTATCACAATAGCTAAAGTTGAATCTCCAAATTATGTGGTGGAAGGTAATATTGTTATTCTTTCAAAGCTATCGAGTACATTGTCTGATTCTGGTTCTATTCATTCCTTAATCTCCTCCATGTTTTCAAAGAATATAGATTCAATCCCTGAACTTCTAAAAGTAGAATTATCAGTAAATAATTTTGGAGGGATTATTCAAGCATCATCAGTGTTTAGAAACTCTAGTATTTACTTTAGTGAGCACAATATTATTTCAAATCTAGTAGTCATTCCCATGTTAGAATTCGACATTATACTAGGGATGGAATGGCTCTCAAAGTATAATGATAATATCAAATATAGAATCAAGGAAAACTCAATATTCTTTAATGGACAACCCACATTTATATTACAAGGAGAGATATCTCGTCCTGGTCTTTGTCTAGAAGCACCTCCTATAGCCTTTTTTTGGAGTTGATTGGTGAAGAAGAAGATGTAAATGAGATTATAAGGATAGATAATTTCCCCATCATTCTGTAATATATTAATGTATTTCCTGAGGAGTTACCTGGACCTCCCCTAGAAAGAGAGGTAGAGTTCTCCATTGAACTCATTCTTGGTTCCAATACAATTTCAAAAACCCCATATAGAATGGAGAATGTGGATCTGGAGGAATTAAAGAATAAAATCCATGATCTTTTGGATAAGGGGTTTATCCCACCAAGTGTGTGTCCTTGGGGAGCACCTATTCTCTTCGTGAAGAAGAAGGATGGATCAATGTGGTTATGCATTGATTGTAGAGAAGTAAATAGGAATATAGTGAAGAGAAATACCCTCTTCCAAGAATTGATGACTTATTTGACCAGCTTCATGGGGCTCAATTCTTCTCCAAGATTTATCTTTTATTTTTTTATCATGAATTGAGGGTAAAGAAAGAATATATTCCAAATGCTGCCTTCTGATCAAGATATGGGAATTATGAATTTGTTTTTATGCTTTTCATATTGACTAATGAACCTACCATTTTTATGGATTTTATTAATAGATTCTTTAAGGACTACGTTGATAACTTTTTGGTAGTTTTTATTGATGATATTATGATATATTACAAAAAGTCAAGAGGAGAATGAAGATCATATAAGGGATATTTTGACAACTCTATAGAAGGAAACGCTTTTTGGAAAGTTCAGTAAATGTGAATTTTGGATACAACAGGTTGCTTTCTTGGGGAACATTGTAACCAATTAATGAATCTCAGTTGACCCTACAAATACCAAGTTTGTAGAGTAGTGGCCTCATCCTACAACAATGACTGATATTTGTAGTTTCCTTGGTTTAACGGGATATTATAGGAGGTTTGTGAAAATATTTTCATGACTTTCCAATCTACTGACCAAGTTAACTTGAAAAGGGGTCAAGTTCATCTGGACAAAGGAGTGTGAGGAAAGATTCCAAGATTTGAAGAATATATTGGTTACTATGCCCATGTTAAATCTTCCATCAATCGGAGAAGGATTTTTTATTTTTAGTTATCCATCTCTAAAAGGTATTGGGTTCATCCTCATGAAAAATGACAAAGTCATTGCTTATGCATCTCAACAGTTGAAGCCTCATGAGCAGAACTATCCTATTCATGATCTTGAGCTGGTTTCATTTGTTTTTTCTCTTAAGATATGGAGGTACTATCATTATGGGGAGAAGTGTGATATATATAGAAACCATTAAAGTTTGAAGTATATTTTCATGAAAAAGGAATTGAACATGAGACATAGGATATGGTTATAACTTATTAAAGACTATGATTGTAAAATTCATTATTATCTCGTAAGAGAAAAAAAGTTTCTAATGCATTAAGTAGGAAAGACCATGTTGTTCTAGGAATGATGAGGATTTAAGGAGATTCCTTGATCAAATACCTATTAAAAATGGACATGGGAATTCTAAGGGAAGGAACATCATCAACCCTATCCTAAATGATTTATTAACCATCGTTACTAGATAATATTAATAAATATTGTAAAAAATATCCTTTGTTATAGAAGATGTTTGAGGCTTTGAAGGATGTGAAGTTTCCTAAATTAAATATTGATCAAGTAGGTGTACTTAAATTTCATACAATGATATTTTTTCTATCTATTATGGAAATAAAAAAGGAACTAATGGATGAATCTCATAGATCTACATTCTCTATACATATTGTAAGTATAAAAATGTATAGGGACCTTCATTATCATTATTGGTGGGATAACATGAAAATAGAGATTACTAAATGCACTATAAGGTGCTCGGTGTGTCAGCAAGTGAAGGAAAAGTGAAAACTTCTAAAAGAGTTATTACAACCACTACCCATACTAGAATGGAAGTGGGATAATATCACTTTAGACCTTTTCACTGTTCTCCCAATAACTTCCAAAGGAAACAATGTGATATAGGTTATAGTGGACCGTCTCACCAAGATTGCCCATTTTATCTCCATTAGGGAAGATTTATCTCTTGATCAAATTGCCATAATTTACATGAAGGAAGTGGTAAGGTTTCATGTAGTTCCACTTTCCATCATATCTTCTCATGATCCAAGGTTCACATCAAAATTTTGGAGAAGTCTTTAACATGCTCTATGTACCAAATTGAATTTCAGTACGGCCTATCACCCCTAAACTGATGGCCAATCTGAAAGGAATATCAAAATATTTGAGGACATGCTCAAAACATGCTCAATGGAATTTAAAGTTGGATGGGATCAAAGTCTCCCATTAGTTGAGTTCTCTTACAAAAACAGCTTCCACTCAAGCATTCAAATTGCACCCTATAAAGTTCTATATGGGAAGCAATGTAAAACTTATAATTATTGGGATGAAGATAGTGAGAGAAAACTTCTTAGGCCTGATCTTGTGTAAGAGATGATATAAAAGGTTTATGCCATCCAACAACACATTAAATATGATCAAAGTTGGAAAAAGAGCTATGCTGAAAACCATTGAAGGGACTTGGAGTTTGAGATTGGTGACAAATTCTTTCTTTGAATTTCTCTATGGAAGAGATTCATGAGGTTTCGGAATAAATGGAATCTTATCCCTAGGTACATTGGCCCCTATAAAATCCTTGATCGTGTAGGAGTAGTGGCATATCGGCTTGCACTTCCTCCAAATATAGCACAAGTTCATGATGTTTTCCACATATCCCTCTTGAGGAAGTACATACCTGACCCTTTACATGTACAAAATTCATAGGTGGTACACCTGGAACACGACCTCTCTTATGAGGAGAATCCGGTGGAGATCTTGGATCGTAGAGACAAGTTTCTACGCAATAAGACTACCCACCTTGTTAAAGTGTTATGGAGGAACCACAAATATGAAAAATCCATGTGGGAACCATAGGATACTATGAGGAATAAGTACCCCACATATGTTCTCTTCTGGGGGTATGAGTTGAAATTTTAGGGATGATATTTCTTAAGGGGGGAAGAATGTAACAACACAAACTTTTGAATAATATTTTGTTACCTGAAAATGTATGTCTTACTGTGTCATAATAATTAAAAATATATAAGTATAAATGAAATGTGACTATCAAGTTTTGACTGTTATATGACCATTGGTTAATATTACCATTGGAAACAATAATAATTTTTTAACATTATAACTATTTATTATAAATAGAAAAGATGATGGATAATTAATTCAGAAGGAAGAGTCGATGGCCTCATACAGTAGACTTGGGCTGTACGATGACCATTTTTCAGATCTTGGGAAGGAGGTAGAATCACTATTATTTACTCTTGACCAAGCCCAATCCAAGCTTTTAATGTGTTATGCTTGAACGAAATTGCCTACGGTAGAAGTTCAAGTTGATAGAAATAACTACTCGAGCAATGTTGTTTAAGCCACCCCATGATTCTATCACCATTGCACACCTTACTCTTAGGTCCTATATATGTGTTATAAGGGGTTATGTAATGATGCCTTAGTTACTTTGTGTAATCAATTTATATAAATAAAATTGTTATAATGGTAAAATAAACATCATTTTTTAATTTCAAATGCCAAAATTAATCTAGGATGATTTTTTAGTATTTTTCTAAGAAGTTTTATATTATTGATAAATTTAAAAAAATAGTATTTTAAAATATTTTTTATACTTTAAATAATTGATACTGTGAAATGATTTTCAAAAAACGTACCTACACAATTATGATCAGTAAAAAATTTAGAGTCTGATAAGGTCAACTTAGTTTTTGGTGAATAGTAACTTATAAATAGTAATATTACATTTATGAATAGTAATATGACCAATGAAATAGTAACCTAACTTAAGGAAGTATAAACATAATTTAGGCATCTTTAATGGTAATGTGATATAATAGTATAAGTAAATAACTATTTTATGAAATTATTAGTTAAGAAATGGTATTTTTTTGGGTAAATAGTGATTTTACTTAAAGATTAAATATCTCATATTTATAAAATTATTTTCATGAAATTGAGTTCATTTTTTAATTCATAACATTGATATTATGTTAGGGTGAATTTGTAAGATTTTTATAAAATGTTTTGTTTTTTGGTGAATAGTAAAAATATAGTTTTTGAGTTTTCAGTGTGTTTAATGACATCATAATGATGTAATATTTAATTTAAAATTTGGTTCGACTCATATGGATTAAATTATGATATAAGGTATCCCAGGTGGCCAAAAACATGGGCAAATACCATGGGAAAGACCATGGTTTTTCAAATACCACTGATGAGGTATCCTCAGAAATTAATAAAAAACTCCCTCTCATTTACTATAAATACCAAGCCATTCCTTCATTTCCATTAACTTGAAAATCATCCCCCTAAAATATCTGATATTATTACCTCCCATGTAGTCCTCTCAAAGTGTCCTCAAACCCTCAAGGCCCCAATCGTAGAGTTTTAGAAGTTACTCTTCAAGGTAAGGGAATTCTCAACTTCTCTTTTCCTTTCAAGTTATCTTTTATGTGGTATCTCTTTAAAATTTTCATAACATGTTATTATTTTCATTTTATTCTGTACCTATACTATATTATGAGAATTTTATGAATGGTTGACCCCTTACACCCCTCTTTTTAATTTTTTATAAAACCATGTTTAATATTCATTATGTTGTAGAATTTTCATCTCAAAATCTCTCTTTTTCTCAAGAAGTTATTTTATTTTCATTATGTGAATACCTAAAAATCTTTAATTTCTAGGGGTATTCATCAAGAAATAAAAATGATTTACTTGATTCTTTATTTTATATACATAAAACCTTCATTCCCTTTTCATGGGTTATAAATGACATAATGATCATGTTTTTAAGCAATTTTTAAAACTTCGTGATTTTGATATAAAAGCCATTTCTTTTATTATATATGGGTTATTAATGAAATGTTTGATTATGAAATATATATATCACATGAAAATAAATAAATATTAAGTGTTCACTCTAATATCTCTTCAATGCATTGGGTAAAAAAATTAATCTCTAGAGATGATAAGTTTTATGATACCGTAGTGAATAACCTTGGTAATTTTTATGACACTTTGGGGATGGACCTTGGTGATATGCTTATGAATGTATAAATTAAATGTTTTATCCACATTTTCAAGATATTATTCATGTTCTTATTATAATTATATTTCTCTTTTTCATTCCTTTATGATATTTCCTTGAGTTCTTATTATATTCACTCAAGATCACTTATAAACTATTTTCCCTATTTTCCCATATTGGGCCTTAAGATCACCCTTTCCTTTTATGTATATCCTTAGGCTATGAGATGAAATAATTTTACATCGGAAAAACATTTCAAGAATCCTTTCAATTGGATTAAAATAATTTGATATGTTTTCTTGTATTATGTACCTTATTTCCAAGACAATAGACATTAAAAATCCTCTGTTTGTAAAATGTAATGAAAACTTTTATAATAAAAAGGTAGGGTACCGTACTCATATCTTAATATGGTATGATTCAGTGTCCTCACTCAAGATGACAACACTCCTTTGATGTTGGTCTCCTACCATACCACTTCCTATAACTATGTGTGGATTGATTCATATTCTCATTGGATATATAGTGACACTTGAATATACCATATTAGGCCTATCCCTTCCCATAAATCGCCTTGGGGTTATTCCCCTATGGGCCAAGCTTGAATCTATCCTACCCATACATTCATCTAGTGTGTTAAATCACATTGTGGAATAATATTCTTGGTAAATTCCCTCTATAAAATTCTCCATTTCTTCATATGTCCGTTTCCCTTCTTTTGATTTGGATAACCATCATCCTCCCAATCGAAAAAATATCCCTAATGGAATGGTCTCATACCACACTACATCACCTACCATCCTAGGCTCATGACTCAAAATATGTTATGAAACACACAGTGGCCTTAGTGATTTGAACTCAATAAATGGTTGATTCTGTATTTTTTCACCCCATATTTAACCAACATGGATATAGAACCTGTGTTTTAAACATGTTAAATAGTTTTCCTCATCCATAATTGGATCCCATTTCACTATCTAGGTCTTTAAATTCTCAATCACCCTCATGGGTTTTTTTAGTCACTTTCACCCCTTGTTTTGTTCTCTCTTGCGAACAATGGAAACTTCATACTGGTATTTTTTTCTCACAATGAGCATGGATCATATGGGATTAGGAGTTGGGTGGGGGTTTTCTTCAGGAATGTTTTTGATGTATGAATACCCTTTGGTCCAAGTATTATGACCTTCAACTATGTCCAATTTGTCTCAGGGATTTTTTGTGCAGAATTAGGTGGTCTCCTAAGCCCCTCCTTTCACATTGGGTAGCCTTTTCAATGCCATGAACATTCCTTTGAGATAAAAAACCATTTAGTCCAAGAATAATTTCCTTAAAATATTTTACAATGGTTCATACTCTATGACCATAAACTAAGATCCCATTTTCCAAGATCTATTACCTTAAACTATGATCCCAAGTCCAACCATCACAACCTTAAACTGTTTGCGACCTACCCCTTTTGTTTTAAATGTCATGGGGCCTCCCTTGGACCTCCTTTCATGTCAGTTTACTACTCTTTTTTTCCATTACAAACACTTTAGTTTGTCCATTGTCCAAAATCTATGAGCATAAACTAAGATACCATGGTACAAATTCTATGACCCTAAAATAGGAGTTCAAGTCCAAGCATGGTGACTTTAAACTATGTGTAATTCTCCTCAGGAATGTGTTATGTGGTTTTAGGTCTTCTTAGACCTCAATTAATATCGAGTTGTCACTCCGCCATGCTAAAAATGTTCTTTTGGGATTCTCACCATAAGGTACAAGTTCCATGACCTTAAACTAAGATTCATGGTCCAAGCATCACGACCTTAAAATGTGTGTTATATTTTCTAGGATTTCCCACATAGTGGGGCCTCTAATTATTATTTCATGATAGGTTTCCTCTCCCTTATTCCACACATATCACTTTTGATACATACAGTCATTTTAGTCCAAGAATCTTGACCTTAAATTATGTGAAACTCACCCCAATTCTTGGAGCGGGGTCTTATAGTCTCCCCTTTTCTATATAGTCCCCTCTAGAGAGTGACCCCATAGTTCTACCCTCCTAATACTCCCACCAATTGGGTTGGGTGGGTTTTATACATGTTATTTCACATGTCCTGGTCACAAGATGCTAAAATGTGCTACGAACGACCCAATCACATGATGTTAAACTGTGAAAAACATCAACCTCACCGTATGATGTTAAACTGAATTTCCATCATCCTCATTGTATGATGTTAAAAGACATTTTAATCACACTTACTGCATGACATAAAACTACAAGGAATCTTAGTCACTTTCCTAAGAATATATTTCCTTTGGTGTCGGTCATCTAACACATAGTTCATGTTCTTTAATTGTTTCTCATCATCTGAGATGGCACTCCCCATAGAAGATGAGTTTGACATTTTTCAGACTGATGCACCTTCCCAATGTTCTCAAATCCATGGTGACATAATTTCAAGTTGTTTGAAATACATTTGAACATTCCATCACTACATCTTCACACTTTATGTGTCCCTTCATTTTGATCCTCATCCTTCTCTATATCTAAACCCCCGGATAGAATGGTCCCCTTTCACACTAGGTCACCTACCATCTTAGGCACATGTCACAAAGGAATATGGATGACATTTTGAGATATGTACCATGTTTCATACATGGTCAGCAATCAACCTTCATTTTTCCTATATCCACAACAAAATGATAATGGATATTATGTTTCAAACACGGTCAGTAGTTATCCTCCATCATCATGTCACCCCATTTATGTTCCAAATTTTGGGCGTATCGATTAACACACTTCACTCCATTTTTTCGAGTAGAATTCAACACCTATGGAATTACCCCATTCGAACACTAGTGAATGTTGGAAAAGAAAATTATCTATTCAGATAGTATCATTCTCCATCTATATCCCCTCTCATCCTGAACATTCCTAGAGTTCAATCAACAAATATAGACCTCGAGTTCTCAAAAATTACTTGAAACTCCCACATCAATGGGTATTCACATGGTCTTCCATTTTTTTCATGCCTATTATGAATCACGTGAGCATGGGGATTTATTTTTGTTTGAATCATTAGTGTGATTAAAGTGTGGAAATAAAATTCAATAATAGAAACATGTCCATGCATGTGGGAATGTTTTAAAACAAATAAAATTTTGTAGTTAGAGAGGGCCATACACACATTAGATCCTCTCTTATGCCCTAAAAAAATCCCCCCCTACGGCTCCACTCCGACGATTGAATGTTCATGTCATGACCCGACCCGTACCAGCGATCGGGCCGTAACTACCCTAAGCCCACCTCTATAGGCCAGGGGATGGAAACTTGTTATGAAGGCATAATAAACTTGGGGAGGCCTTTTCTTAAGTACTTATACACACACACACAACCAACTCAATGAAAAAGTGCAGAGGGAAAGGGAAAACAAGATACAACATTGATATATATATAAACCACAAATATGCATCGAACTCTAAACAGTACAAGTACAGAAAAGTACACTGAAGGGGAAAGGAAAAAAATACACACCCAACTAAAAAAGTGCCACAACCTAGAAATAAGTGGAAAAGTAAAATAACTAAGAGATCCTCGCTCTTAAATCCCAATATTTGACCACCCCACATGGTCCAAGCACCCCATATCCCTATGCTTCTCTGAAATCACGATCAACCTGTCCATCATATGTAAGGGAAAACCAAGTACGGGAAAATACCAAGAAGGGGTGAGTATAAAAATACTCAATAGGATTCCCCAAAGGCTCAAGGGAGCACAAAAAGATGTACTGAAGATGGGAACAGTAGATAGAACAAGGTACGGTAAAAGAGTACATCTCAACCCAACTGGATAGTGAAGTAAGATCATCCAAACACAAGGATCTAGAAAGAGTGATAAGATGAACTTCTCATAGAGACTTCACTACCTATAGTAGGAGAGTAGAAACATCTAACCATAAGAAGCTAGGCACAGAAAGCACGTGGCATACCCAGCGCATCTTCGCCTCTCCTAGAAGGAGAGTAACCAAATCCCAAGGAGTGGGTACTGAGATATGATATATATATATATATATATATATATTATCAGTAAAAGAAACCCAAACGAGAGAGTAAGGGGATCTTCATCTCACTAGCTCAGCCCAGGAAAAGAGTCGCCAAAAGTTCCAGGAGTAACAACCATCAATGCCCAACATCCACATCTACCCTGAACTGTAAGTCAAAGGGGATCAATCACTGCACCTTGATACTATCTACTTTGGGCGGGTCTTTCTCGCCCATACGGTTTTAGTCACATCTCAAAGATGCATCTTGGTGGGAAAAGTGCCCCTCTTTCTTGAGAGTCCAAATTCACATCAAGCGCGTCTCGTCACTGTGTCGCACATTCAAGAGATTATGTCAAAAATTTGTAAACCCACTACCCAACCCCACTGGAGGGTATACTCATAAGATTCATTGGAGAACCCACTTCCCAACCCAGCTAGAGGGTAAGCCTAAAATAGTAAACAATTAACCTCACTTACTAGCCCCGATTGAGGGTAAGTCTTAAAATAATAACCGGAGAACCTCATTGCCAATCCTCACTGGAGGGTAAGCCCAGAAGAGAAAATGAATAACCTCACTACCTAACACCACTAGATGGTAAGTCTTAAAGAGTAACTGACAATCCTCATTTTCCATCTGCTACTGGAGGGTAATCCTGGAAGAGATCATTTCCATCATCGAGTGTCACCTCGGGTAGGCATCACACTCATATCATCGAGCATCACCTTGGATAGGTGTCTCACTCATAACATCTTGCATAATATCTCAAAAGACACTATGGAGGGAATCATCGTGTTCTACATGGAAAAACACTCAGGATAGGCTACTCGCAAACAAAAATATGAGTTCAGAAGAAAGAGATACGAGAGGTAGAAGATTCTTAAAGTGGTACGCAACACGTGTGGGGCCCACACGATGTGTGACCCCACCACATAATCTGGTCATGTACCTAGTTATAATAGGGTACTAAACTATGAACTAGTACCCAAAAGGTGTTCTATTGTACTCCCAAAGTACATGGAACCTCTAGTCAAAAGGCTAACAAGCGCACATTGGTCGTCACTAATCTGAAGGGTGAAAACATAATTCTACCAAAATTCCTCTGGAAAATGGCCTTGGATAACCAAATAGATCAAAATATTGTGATCCTTGTAGAAAAACTGATATGATTGACTATTCATTCACCCGAAACAGACTCCTGGTGAAGAAGTTTCATTCCACCGTGCTGCGCATAAGTAGTGCCTCGTGGGGCCCACAACTCGATCCCAAAACACCTCAAATGGATCACACCATTGCGATCCCCTCATAAAAATACATGGGATCAGATATTCATTCACCCAATGTGGATAACCAGTGAAAAGGGTGCTTTCCACTGCAAACGTCTGATCAGTGCTCAATTACTACTGATCACGAAAAGGCTCTGCACATCTAAACGGATTGCACCATTGTGATCCATGTAGAAAAAAATGAAAGATAGATTATTCACTTTCCCCAAAAAGACTTCCGATACAGAATTTGTAGAATACTACATTACACTCGAAAGGCGTATCGTGGGTCCCATTCCTTAGCCCCAAATTTAGTCAGGCAGATCGTGCCATTGCGATCCTCACAGGAAAACAAAACATGATCGACTACTCGATCATCCAAAACGGATACCCGGTGAAAAAGTAACATTCCACCACAAATGCCTGAAACGGGACTCATGAGGCCCACATCACTATTACAGTTTAAGAGCTTGAAATCAACCATGAAAATTATGCATCAACTCTATAGTCACAATGCCTCTAATGGTGCGTCAATCGGACATCAGAAGAAGAAGTTACATCTGGTACAATAATCATCAAATAGTAATAATAAAAGTATTATTATTTTAAATGGATGTTTCATATCACTGAGCCTCAAGACCGAGACAAAAAAGATCTCAAAACATCCTCAAAAGGGCCACCCTAAAACAAGGATCGCGTGACCGCAGACGGCATGCAAACAGACCCTCAAATTAAAAGATACGATATTTTAATTAAAAACCTCAGTCCGAACCGGCCTGGACCGGCCTAAACCGTTCAGACCAGCTCGAACCACTAACTGCTGATGTGGGTCCGTCGTGACTCCACCGCTGTATGGCATGCTCCACCACCCGCTGGTGCCCCTCGCCGGAACCCGCCATCAGAAAACTTTTGCAGACCACTATGGTCACTCCGATGATCCAAATTTTGATCCGAGACCAGATCTGAACTCCCCAAGGTGAGACCTTCATGGCTCCAGCCTCCGCTCAACAATCCATCTACGTTTCAGTGTGGTTAAAAGTAATATTTTCTTCCACTCTCCACTGCGCTTCCTCTAGTGCCTGAAACTCAAAATCAAGCACAGATCGGGACTCCTTGGGTCAAGGGCTCCACATATATGGGTCTAAATCCACGATCAAAGGTTTTTTGTGAAAAATGAAAAAAAATTCAATGAAGAACGCGAAGAACGATTAATAGGAAATTGAAACATATGATGGTAGTTGTTTGTTTGGCCATCTTTAAAGGATTCCAAAGTAGTGAAAATGAATAGAAGTCAAAAATGACGACAAAGGATTCAACTGGAGAGCTGCAGAATCCAAAATAGAAATCCTACCTCAAATCCAGTTCTGACGTTACATTTTCAATGCTCTGATCTATCAGTTCCTGAAGTTTCATCACGATCTGATGAAGTTTGGATGTCGAATCATCATTAGCTAGAGCTCTGTTGTCTAAGAAAGAAATTAGCTGACTCTAGCTCATTTCTTTGAACTCCTATTTATAGGAGGCTACCAGCAGTTGCGGAATCTGAACCTCCCACACCCTCACAACGAAGGCCACCCCTAGGGTAAACGCCATACTACAAACTCAATAGAGGTCTCGGATTTCCAATCTGAGTCCTCATTTAAAGTTATTCAAAGTATCATTTCAAATAAAATAATTTTATTAATTATTTTATTTATGGTTTTTCCCTCCGATAATTTTTCTATAGAAGTCCTATGACAATAAAGATTATACCTCTATTAGGGTAAATGATGCACTCCAAACTCAACTATGTCCTTGGATTTACAATCTAAGTTACCATTGGAGAATTATTTGGGTTTAAGCTATTAAATGAATGAATTAATAAATTAATTCATCCATTTAATGTACCTCTAACAAGCGAAGGGTCCGAACGTCCCACACTGACATATTTTATGTCGCTTCCAGGGTAAACACCATGTTTCGTACCCAACCATAGTCTCATAATTCTGATCTAATCAACCTTTTAAGATATATCCCATTTTTGTCAAGTGAATAGTACAAAAAGACTTAATATTTTTGTATAATTTATTCCGAGTACACTGGGCCTCGGAATTGCATGTCGTCTTAGCACCTGGCTCTGGAAATATATGTAGAAATGCTTCAAAGTATTATGAGTCAAAAAATAGGTCTCTATATCATTCCCTCCTTCATGCTTTTCATCCCCAAAAAGAAACACTAGGGAAAACAACTCAGGTACTGAGCCCACTCTTGGCTCTCCTATCCCAGGAAAACTTCTGGATGTTACTATATTGAAACAGTGCAAAAACCAAAGGGATGGTTCATCCTCATAAGGTCCACTCATGATGATGATGTACGTTGGAACATGTATACACCTCCTAAATTGCGACACATGGGAGACGTTGTGCGCTCACTCCAGCTATTGGGGGGTTAGGGCAATGTGGTAGGCAACCTCACCATCTATTTGTATGTTCTCGAACATCCTGAAGAAACTTGGGGGATAGTTTACTTCCAGGATGAACGTCTACATTCCACATCACGAATGGAATCAATGTTTGTCCCTAGAATAGGGTATCATGATTCCCTCCTTCGAAATATTCATCTGGTGAAACACCCAAGGATATCTGGTCATGCAAGATTTCACAGTCGGTGCATCAAAACCGATACTCTCTTACACACTTGAGAAATGAAGGAGTTAACAATATTGATTGAAGGAAACTATACCCTTCTGCTCCACCAGGGTCAGCTGCAGGGAAGCTAACTACTCCAAAGCTTCCCACATTAGGCGAGCTTGAGAATTCCTTCTAAGGGCATCTGCTACAATGTTTACCTTTCCCAGAGTATAGACTATCTTGAAGTCGTAATCTGGTAGGAATCTCCAACCAGCATTGCTACCTCAGGTTCAAGTCTCTCTGGGTGAAGACATACCTGAGACTCTGGTGGTCTGAACAATCCACAAGGCTCTCTCTCTGAAGATAGCGTCTCCGTATTCTGAGGGTTAAGACTACACTTCCAGAACCACATAGTGAGTCACATAGTTCTATTTATGAGGTGTTCATCACCTTGACCTGTACTTGATATCTATAGTATAAATATTAACGTTAAGTATGCAAGGTACCCATGAAAAGGGAAGGTGAGTAAACTCATCCAACTGCAAGAGTCTAGACACGGAAATCATGTGTCATACCCCATGCATATTTTCCCCTCTTGGAAGGAGATTAATCCCCAAGATAGGCACTCTACCAAACCCACCAGTGGCACCTCAAGCAAAGGTAGGTCAAGAAACAAGACTCCATTGGCAAAGCCAAGACCTGCTATGACACTCCACTGCACAACCCCACCATGAACACACAAGTCATAGGGATTAATCTACCATATCTTGACACTATCCACTTTGGGTGGCACTGACTCTCCCTCACAGTTTTGCTTGCATCACAAAAACATGTCTCATTGGGGGAATAACCCCTCTTTCTCAAGCATTCAAATCTACATCTAACAACACCGAATTTGGATTACACCAACACCCTAAATCACCCTCATTAACTCCTTGATCAAGAAGTTGGAAGAAAATAGTACCTCACATAGTTTCTGACAAGTTCTACCTAAAAAGGTAGAAAATACACAGAGCATACCTCTTATTGTCACACCCGGTTTTTCATGTCTTTGTATTGATCCAGTTCATTGGAAATACTAACCCTTTTCCTGGATCTTAGTTGAGATTATTATTGAGTTTTGAAGTTTCATCTATATCTAATCATCCATCTTTGGGTGCCTCAATTATTTTACTGGGGAGTTTTTATAAAAGTGGTGGTTACTTCATGATTTGGGTAAAACCGTGAGACCATTTCCATATTTAAAAACATATTGTGTTTCTTTTATTAATATTTCATTTTTTAAATTTTTTGATAAATTACACTTATGGTCTACGCTTGCCATTGATTGAAGTTATATGCGTCCCAAATTAATTACCCATTCTTAGAACTTTAGTACAACATAAGTTCGGGGTCGATCCATAGGGAACCGTGGCGTGCATGAATTTAATTGAGATAACACTTAATTAGGTGAAGTGTGAAAAATTTAGAAATGATTGGGTAGATTTTTGGGTTATGATTAAAACTAAACTGATTTACTTTGAAGAATGGATACCGTTTGAAATAAAACAATGGGTAAATTAAAAGAGTTTTTAGAAATGGAAAGAGAAGACGTGTCAAGGATGTGGTGAATAAGGAGTTCTTATACAGATTGTTTAAATGGTTTTGTTGTTCATAATAATTCAATCATTCAGGATTTCATTTTGTTACAATATTTCCTTGTTCCGGTTCCTCTTGTTTGGAATTAGAGCAGTTGACTCCTTGGTCTAGTAGTCAATGTCCTTAATTCTTTATTACGTCCAGTCCATTACTTGAATCAGTGAAAACGTTCCAATGGTCATGGTTGTTTTCACCGTTACTTTTCTTTTGTATCACTGAGAATCCTTCCCTTGGTCCGGCTATGAATTCTCAGTTATATTAGAAAATGGTTTAAGAAGAGTGGGATGAATTACAACGATTCAAACACAACTATATAAAACAATATACAAATTATGATCCCATCATCCACAGCCCCAACATGAGGGGTTTAGTTACACATATAATTTAGGAGAGAAACGACACACGTGATACTTGATGGATTCATTGTGTAGGCGTTGAGGTAGAGTATCGGAAGGTGGAATGACGGAATAGCGGAATGACGGCACCTCGGTGGTTTCGGGAATGGTGGTAGCAGAGATTCTCTCTCCTCCAATGGTTCTGCACCCCTTAAATCTATAGGCCAAGGCCTCATTTTATAGAAAAATAAAGTACACGGCGTGTATAGAAAGTACACGCCGTGTACTTTTCGTCAACGCGTATTGGCGCCATTTTCTCCGCTGGCAGGTGGCCGAGCACACCGTTCTTGACTTTTTCACATGGCGCCGCCTGCAAGTTGAGTGAACACGGTGTGTAGTGCCTCCATACAAGGCCTGTAGCACCACCAGCCCCTTCTAGAATAGTAGACATGGCGTGTAAAAGTTCAAACACGCCGTGTCGTCATCAACGACCACATGGTCATGTGGACTTTTCTCCGTAACCAGTGCTTCTAAAAGTGGTACACGACATGTATCGTCGACCCACACGACGTGCATCTCTTCCTGGAGACATGGGAGTGTACTCCCTGCTTTGGTCTGTGTCCTTGTCTAGATGTACACGGCGTGTATAGAAAGTACACGCCGTGTAGTTCCAAAAATTTCACAAACTTCCCTTGATCCGTGTATTAAGCCAGAAAGCTCCTGTATGTAAAAAGATTCACCAAAATCAAAAAATATGTTCATGAAACCACATATATTTGCTGAAATCATGCTTTTATCTTCAATTATATATATGGAAATGTATACACAAATTGGGTGCATCAAATTTCCCCACACTTAGTCATTTGTTTTCCCTCAAGCAAAATCTCAACATCTAATTAAGAGAGCCTATACTTTGAAAATGAAGGAATTTAGTTAATCAAACGTATAACTGATAAATTTACTGAGGAAAAAATCTAAAAGGAATAAACAAATTCAATTTATAAGATATTAAAATCATGCCTCATATATAATGTAATTAACTACTCTCATCCTCTTTCAACACATTGTTCAACCTTTCAAAAATAAGCATGTCACTTGATGATTTACCTTACCAGTTAAAATCACACTCCACACTCAAGATGTTTTTAATCGAAGTTATGCTCAATCCAAGGTATATACATTCTATCAATAGGTTTTCATGATATCTTATTCTCCACTTCAGAAAAAATTGAATTAACAAAAATCATGAGGGCTTTGTCAATAAGGTTTAGATGTTTCTGTGGCTAAGGGTTGGTAGGTTCAGATGTAAAAATAAATTCTGAGGCTTGATAAAGGATGGCTAATTCCTTTAAACAACATTTCATGATATTCAAAGTAAAGCTCATTGAAAATACATCCTTCAAAAGCTCAGTCAAATGCTTTTGTAATCGTTACCAACTCCCTTAGGTAAGTAGGGTTTATGGGTGAATAAGTATAAGGTCCCCTTGTTGTTTGTTGTTGTTTTTTTTTTTCTCTTTTTTTTTACAAAAAAACACAAGGGCATCCCTTATGAATATAATGAGTACATGTTTGGAACCCATTTTTCCACAAATAATCAAGAGGCACTCCCCCACACTTTATTTCATGGTTGTGCACAAAAATATGCCATGTCTTCCCAACTCCCTCTTTAAAGATTAAATGAATAATCATGCAGAGTTTAAAAAGAAATAGGGTAGGAAGGGAAATAGGATTTTAATGTGGCTTCCTATAAAGGTTGTTCATGGCTTCAATGTGTTTAAAGAATATTAAATGTAGGGTAGGTCTCAAGATAAAGCGGTTGAAACAATCCAATGCCTCAATCATGTTAAAGTAATTCAAAAATTTCTTCATGTTTTGAAAAGAAAAACTTGCAAATTCTGGTAGTGATGCATATCCTAAGAATCTCTCAAGAAAGAGGGTATTCGAAAAGAAATACGAAAAAGGGTTTAGAATACCTCTTAGGAGTGGAAAATAATAAAGGGATAATCAGGTCATGACATGCATATAAATGATTAGCCTAATTAATGTAATTTAATCAAGGATGAAAGGTTGTAATTAAAACTATATCAGCAATCATTTTAAAATACTTAAAAAACGAAAAATCATATAACCTTTCCAGAAGTTCCTACTGATAACTCTATCATTTATAATATTGATTAACAAAATTGATTTACATTTACAAATATAGAGTCTAATAATGATGTCTCCTAGGTTATTTTAAGGGCAAAGACTAATGTGAAAGATATAGATGTGCCCCCACACTTAACACTGCACATGGTCCACCAAGTGCAACACCAAGGTAAGGGGTAGGCAGTAGGGAGAAATGGGGTACAAAATGAGGGAAAGTAGTGGAAGAAGTAAATCCAGAAGGAAAGAAAATGTAAATGGAAAAAATACTCCCCTCGTGAAAAAGTGATGCCCAAAGAGCTCCATGCCCGTACCTATGACTGTCGAGAAAAAAGAAGACTACAAACATGCATAACATCACAGCACAGAAAATGATAGAAGAGATATATAAGATAAAGGAAAATGTTACTATCATGGTGTCGCCTCAGGGGAAGCATCATCCTGTATAGAATCGTCCGGGAGAGACGGCGCAGGAGCCGTGGAAGGGTGAGGATCGGACTCGGCATCGGGAAGGGTAGCTGAAGAAGTAGGAGCCACAGGTGCTAGACTCGGGATCAGAAGCTCAGAAGTAGGCCCGTGTCCGGCAGAAGTGGCAGCAGCAGAGCTCACCGTAGTCATCGGAACGGAATCGGTGGCCGGCGCAGGAGACAGTGATGGAGCAGCAGCATAAGGGCCAGGAACGAAGGCAGGGGCTGGTGGTTGAGGCAGTGGAACACTAAGATACTGAGCAATATGTACCAACAGATGCTCCATCCGGTCCTGGTGGCCGTCTAGACGAATCAAATGGCGTACAATGGTGTCCTGGCGGCCAATGATATGGGCCAACTGCTGCTCCATCGTGGCTAGGTGGAGGGAAATGGTCGGGTCAACTGAGGATGCAGGGGTAGGTGGGAGGGAATATGGGACATAAGAAGGAAGGTCAAAAGAAGTGGGGTCAGTAGGAGGTGGGTGAGGTGGAGAAGCTGGAGGAGTTGGGGAAGGAGGTGCGGGGTCAGCAGGTGGGGCAGGGTCAGCAGGTGGCGGGGCTCGAGCCTGAGCAATGATGTAGGCACCCCCTTGCTTCCAGACCAATCCCATACGAAAGAGCATGAGGAAGTCCATCCGCTGGAGTGAACCTAACAAGTCATGAGGTAATGAGAGCTCGAATACCCCCAAGTGGTGGGCAAGACGGGTGGTGTAAAACCCGCCGTTCAGGTTGCCCTGACGATCGGTAAACATGGAGTGAAAATAGGAGGCGCCAAGAAAGGGGAGGTCCGGGTAGGCGTGCAGGATGACATAGGTAAAAAGCTGCATGTCACGGCCGGTCACGACCCGCATATCCTCATGACGGGGGAAGAGTATGGCTCTGAAGCACTGGTGGGTGAAGCGAAGGACGGGATCGGCTATAAGAGTTCTCTTATGAGAAGTGGGGGAGTACCGGTGGTCAGGCCCAGTGATCTCCCGCCACATGGAAATGAGGTCAGAGCGCTCGGGCCAGGTCAAGTCAGAAATGGGGGGTGGGGTGAAAGGATGGGGGTAGAAGCCGCACCCTCGGCCGAACTCTGTCATCGTTAGAGAAAAACATCGACCGCCTAGCCGGAACCGAACTATGGGTACCGCATCGCTAGGCGTCTCTCTGTACTCCGCTCCATCGAACTGAAAGGAGGCCGCAAACTCCAAAAATAAATCTCGGAACACAGAAGTGCTGACCTGGAAAATCTCAAGGAGTGTGGTGTGCCCGAGAAGTACCTCCAACTCATCCCAAATACCGAGCCACTACGGAATGCTGCTGTCAAGGTATCGGCCGCTAAATGGTATTGGCTGAAGAGAAAAGCGTCGGAGCCTTTCATATGCGAGGTCGGTGACCGGGAATACCGTGCAGGGATAGGGAGCACCTGCTGGTCCCGTCCCAGGTGTCGGTGTAGCAGCAACATCTGGCTCTGGTGGTGGATCCGCCGAAGAAGAAGGTGGCTCGGTGGAAGGGGTGCTCAAAGAGGGACCAGCTGCTGAGGATGATGGTATAGCGGATGTGGCAGCTGGTGCAGTATAAGGAGTCCCTGCCACATCTGAGGGAGTGAGTGGCAGCAGAATGGCCAACGGAGGGAGCTCAAAGACCGGAGCGTCGGGGTCCGGCTGAGTAGGTGGTCAGAGTTGGATCTGACGATAACTGGACACCTCGCCCTCAGTGGCGAAGGCTGGCCGCTTCCCTCATGAATGATCATGATCTGCTATATCCTAAAATAGAAAGAAAAAGATAAAGAAAACAAAAAAAAGAAGAAAATAAAACAAAGAAAATGTGAGAAAACTGTAAAATAAAAGTATACGACGTGTACTCCAGAGTACACGACGTGTAGTCAGAAATAGAGAGTATCCCGTGTTCCCTGGAAAGACACGCCGAGGGTGGAAAGACACAATGTAATAGGGCACGGCGTGTACCAAACATATACGCCGTGTAAATGAATATGGTGTGTGAGACCGTGTGCAAAGGTGTATGCGGGCACGATGAAACAGACACGGTGTGTACCGAACATACACACCATGTATATTCAAATTTCTGAAAATTCATTCGGAGGCCGTGTTCAGAAGTACACGGTGTGTGTTCTTCATTTCGTGGTCGTGTACTGCCGGAAGCCGAACGGTAGGCCAATTCGAAAAACACCCTAAACGAGTCTAAAAATGTGAAACAGAGGGTGTATAATGGTGTACCTGGATCGAGGATCACAATGTGATAGGAATCAGAACTTGAAACGCCCCAAATCGATGGATTTGGAAAAATGGGGGTTCGGATGGCGTTCGGGAGAAGAAATGGGAAGAAGGGAGGAATGGGGCAGCCGTGCAACATGGCCTCAAGCCGGGTGGCCCGCGGCTTATATAGTCGAGGTACACGGCGTGTATGTAAAGTACACGCCGTGTATTTTGTTTTGTTTTGTTTTGTTTTTGAATTATAAAACATAATTATTATAGTAAACTATATAATAACTATTATTAAAAATAGAAATATTGACAAATTCTATTATACATAAGCCTATACACGACGTATATCGGGAAATACACACCGTGTATTATAAAATAAGAAAAATAGTAGTACAACCTTTGGTCCGGTGCTTGGGGCGGGATTCGAACCGGCGATCGGCTGATTCGAACGGATTCCCTCACCCACTGGAGCAAAGGTTGTTCTGCTATTCATATTTATTTTATATTTATATTTATTCTATACGGCCTATACACACAGAAATAAAGAAAAGCATGGCGTGTGGTTTTTATTTAGGAAAGGATGGGGTGAAGCGGGGAGATTAGCGCGATTCGAAACCGGGTATTGTGAACCTGGTGTCGAGACTTTGCCAATCCACCAACATCACCCGCATGTACTCTCTTATTTTTAAAATGTTTTCATTTATATTTTAAGAATCATGGCGCACATGGTGTATATCGGAGTACACATCGTGTGGTTTTATTAAATGAACAAATGATGGAAATGGGACGGTTGTCTGGATTCGAACCCGGGTCTTTTGAAACCGGATTACGATTTTAGCCAACCGGACCATCCCTATCATGGGTTTTATTAAACATATTTCAATATATATATATAGAAAAAATACCACACACGTCGTGTAATTAAAAGGAGGAACCCCATGCCGAAGGTAGGTTAGGAGGATTCGAACCGAGGACGGCTCGAATAAACTCCAGTGACTTTGCCATCGGCACCGACATCATCCCTGGTTAGTTATTTGTTATTCTATAGATTTATACCATTAGGTTTACAAATTAAAAATATAAGTACACGCCGTGTATATAAGTGGGACCCGGCGTGTAACCTCTAGGTTGCCTCCCAGGAAGCGCCTTTGTTTTAGGTTGTTGTCTCGACCTACTTACCTTGCTTACCGGAGGAGTATGGTGGACAACGTTCCCACCATGTTATCTGTAGGATGGTAAGCTTTCAAGCACTGCCCGTTTACCTTGAATGGATGACCAGATTCTCCAGAAATTTCTACCGCTCTGTGATGGAATACGCGGATAACGTGGAATGGTCCTAACAAGCGTGACTTTAACTTCCCTAGAAATATGCGTAGACGAGAATTAAAGAGAAGTACCTGATGACTGGGTTGGAAAGATTTTCGTGATATCATCTGGTCGGGAATGGCTCTTGTATTCTCTTTGTACAACTTGTCATTCTCGTATGCCTCTAATTGGATCTCATCTAGTTCCGACAGTTGGAACTTCCATTTCTCGTTAGCTGCCTTTAGATCGAAATTCAGGGCTTTGACGGCCCAGTAGGCTTTGTGTTCCAATTCTACTGGAAAATGGAAAGGCTTTCCATAGACGAGGCGGAACGGGGAAATTCCGAGTAGTGTTTTGAAAGAAGTCCGATATGACCATAAGGAATCATCTAACTTCTTGGACCAGTCCTTCCGTGAAGTGTTCACTGTTTTTTCCAGGATCTTCTTGAGCTCTCGATTGGAGAGCTCTACCTATCCACTGGACTGAGGATGATATGGTGTCCCCATCTAATGATTTACTCCATACTTCGATAGTATTCCTCTCATCAGTGTGTTGTCGAAGTGGGTCCCTCTATCGTTGATCAGTACTCGAGGAACTCCAAATCTGCTAAAGATATTTTTATTTAAGAAATTTATGACTTCCTTGGTGGTGTCGTGAGTTGTAGCAGTATCTTCCACCCATTTGGAGACGTAGTCGACGCAGACCAGGATGTAAGTGTTCCCAAAATATGGGGGAAAAGGACCCATGAAATATATGCCCTAGACATCGAAAATATCCACCTCTAGGATGGGGTTCTGAGGCATTTCGGCTCTACGTCCCACATTACCTTTCCTCTAGCACCGATGGAAACAGGAAACAAAGTCCCGGGCATCTCTATGCATGGTGGGCCAGAAAAATCTAGACTACAGGATCTTAGCTATGGTATGGTCTAGGCCATGATGTCCTCCTAATGGTGAGGCGTGATAGAACTCCAAGATACCATGAACTTCATTCTCCGGGATGCAACGGCGGATCACTCCATCTGCACAGGATCGGGATAGTAGAGGATCCTCCCAGAAGTACCTTTTCACATCAGAGAAAAATATTTTCCTTTGCTAGAAGAAGAGGTCAGCATGAACGACACCTGTAACCAGAACATTAGTGATATCAGCATACCATGGTCGAGGTGTTTCACAGATCGAAAAGAGGTGCTCATCAGGAAAATCCTCCCGGATCTCCCGATCTTCCTCCTTCTCCAAGTGAGGCAGCTCAAGGCGGGAGATATGGTCTGCAATAAAGTTCTCACTCCCTTTCTTATCCCGGATCTCAAGATCAAATTCTTGTAGGAGGAGTACCCAGCGGATCAATTGGGGCTTCGCGTCTTTCTTGTTGAGTATGTACATTAGTGTTGCATGGTCAGTATAAACAATAACTTTAGACAACACTAAGTAAGAATGAAACCTGTCAAATGAAAAAACCATTGCGAGCATCTCCTTCTCTGTGGTGGTGTAGTTAATCTGTGCCTCGTTGAGCATCCTGCTGGCATAATAGATAGGTTGGAAAATCCGGTCAAGTTGCTGGCCTAAGACTGCTCCCACTGCGTAGTCGCTCGCATCGCACATCACCTCAAATTGTGCCTCCCAGTTGGGAGAAATCATAATTGGAGCTTCCACAAGGCGCTGCTTTATATGCTCAAAAGATCTGACAAAATGGTTATCGAACTCAAATATGGAATCCTTGGTTAGAATATTGGTGAGGGGTTGGGCTATTTTGGAGAAGTCGCGGACAAACCGCCTGTAAAATCCTACATGCCCCAGGAAGCTGCGGATGGCGTGGATGGAAGTCGGTATTGGTAGTCGCGAAATGACCTCGATCTTCACCGGGTCAACCTCTATCCCCTTCGCTGAAATTCTATGGCCAAGGACTATGCCACTTTGCACCATAAAATGACACTTTTCCCTATTCAGGACTAGGTTAGTGTGCTCACATCTTTCCAAAACAAGCTCTAGGTGTCGTAAACAAATGGGAAATGATTTTCCATAAACGGAAAAATCATCCATGAATACCTTCAGGATTCGTTCCGCCACGTCGTGGAAGATGGCCAGCATACATCGCTAGAAGGTGGCGGGGGAATTTCACATGCCGAAAGACATCCTTCGATAAGCAAATGTGTCGTAGGGGCATGTGAAAGTGCTCTTTTCCTGATCCTCCAGAGCAATGGAGATTTGGTTGTAACTGGAAAAGCTATCGAGGAAGAAATAGAAGTTGTTCCCTGCTAGCCTCTCTAGAATTTGATCCATGAATCGAAAGGGGAAGTGATCTTTTCTTATTGTATCATTCAACTTCCGGTAATCCACACAGACTCGCCAGCCCGTGATAGTGCGTGTAGGGATGAGCTCGTTCTTTTAATTTGAAATCACAGTGATACCCTCCTTTTTGGGTACCACTTGGAGAGGACTCACCCACGGACTATCTGAGATGGGATAGATGATGCTTGAATCCAATAATTTGATCACATCCTTCTTTACAACTTCATTCATGGGAGGATTCAAGCGCCATTGTGGTTGGCGAGATTTCTTGGCACCCTCTTCAAGTAGAAACATATGATTGAAAATGGTAGGGCTGATTCCCTTAAGATCAGTGACTGTCCACCCAATAGCATGCTTCTTCTGTTTGAGAACCTGTAGAAGTGCATCTTCCTTCTCCTGTGATAGTTCTGCATGAAGTATAACAGGCAAAGTTTGATTGGGTCCTAAATACCCATACTTGAGAGAAGATGGAAGAGGCTTCAGTTCAAGATCAGGTGCCTTTAAAATTTAAGGCACAAGTGGATGCACCTTGTCCCGTTCCAAACTATCAGGAACAACTGCATGCTACCAATAGTGGCCGCCCTGGCCTTCTATGAATTGCAAGTCTTCTGGCGCTTCTTCTAATAGAATATCTGGACCAGTTAAATTATTCGAAATAAAAGAACATACCAATTCATCCCCTTTGTCGCTAAAATGATTATCCATGGTGGGCATTGCATAATAATCCTCATTCTCTGAAAAGGAAGCACGTTTTACGGATTTGAGGAAGTTATAGGAAACTCTTTCATCACCTACTCGGAAAATCAACTCTACTTGGTGCACATCGATTATTACCTTCCCAGTTGCCAAGAAAGGCCTTCCAAGTATAAGAGGTGCTTCCTGGTCATCCCCCATGTCGAGGATGATGAAATCAGCAGGGAGAATCAGCCTACCCACCTTGACCAGTACATCCTCATGTAGTCCCTTCGGGTGCTTGATGGATCGATCAGCAAGTTGAAGGGCGACGCGTGTAGGCTTGAGCTCGTGGAGTCCCAGATTCTTGAAAACTCCGAGGGGCATGAGGTTCACGCTGGCCCCTAAATTGCAGAGGGCCTTCCCAAACTCATAGGATCCAATAGTACAAGGAATGGTGAAACTACCTAGATCTTGGAGTTTGGGAGGAATGGAATGTTTAACCACCACAGAGCACTCCTTCGTTAGTGTAATAACACCCAAATCCTCCGTCTTCCTCTTATTCGAGAGGATTTACTTCATGAATTTGGCGTATGTTGTCATTTGTGTCAGGGCTTCCACAAAGGGTATGTTGATATGTAGCTTCTTGAAAACATCCATAAATTTGCTGAATTGGTGGTCCATCTTCCTCTTCTTCAATCTTTCTGGAAAGGGTAAGGTGGGCTTGAATGGTTGGATTACTTCCTTTTATTTATTTTGTAAAGCCTCCTTCTGTGGGCTATTGGATGAGGAGGGGTCGTTATTGGTACCTTTTTCTTCAACAGTGGGTGTGGATTCACCTTACTGTGCTGATTGGTTCTGGTGGAGCTCTTTTCCACTCCGGAGCATGATAGCATTGGCCTCATCCCTTGGATTCTTTTCGGTGTTCCTCGGTAGTGTACCGGGATGCCTCCCTGAGAGTTGATTTTCCAGCTGGCCAATCTGATTCTCTAAGCCTCGAATCGAAGCTCCCTGATTCTGGAACCAATTCTCAGCAGTAGATATGAATTTAGTCATCAGATCCTCTAACCTTGAGGTGTTCTCCTATTGAGGTGGTTGTTGAGCCGGTGGAGGAGGTGGCTGTCGTGACTGTTGTGGACGAGGGTTTTGATACCCTTGTTGCTGATAAGGACCCTGCTGGGGTTGTTGCGGACTTTAGAATTGGTTCTGATATGGAGGTTGGTTGTAGTTGGGCGGTCGCTGGGGCAGAGGATTCTACTGTTGTTAGCCCCAGTCTGTGTTCTGTTGATCTCGCCATTCCAGTTTTTGGTACTATTGGTACTGGGTGGGCCCTCGATTTTGGGCAACATAACTCACCTCACTCATCGAGGGGCCTCCAGCCGATCCCGGGCATTCTCCCATGATGTGGTTATCACCACATTCTCCACATGTTGGATGGTGTGCCGCATGAACTTGAGATGCTCCTTTGAGGTTCAATGCGTCGATTTTCTTGGACACAACGTCTAACTGAGCAGCTAACATAGTGGTAGCGTCAATTTTGTGCATACCTCGCTTTTGATTCCCCCGCTCGGAGTGCCACTAGAAGATATTGGCTGACATGTCTTCTAGTAGTTCGAATAGTTCTTCAGGGGACTTATGCATCACCGTACCTCCAGCAGCATCATCCACCACAAATTTGGTATTCGTGGTAAGTCCTCCATAGAAGGTCTAGAATTGCATCCAGAGTGGAAGTCTGTGATGGGGGCATTTTCGTAACATCTCCTTGAAGCATTCCCAGGACTGGTACAATTACTCGGAGTCGTGCTGCTGGAAGTTATGAATCTCATTTTGGAGTGTCACCGTCTTGGATGGTGGAAAGTATTTGGACAAAAACGTCTGGGCTAGCTCCTCCAAGGTGAGGATAGAGCATTGTGGCAACCCCTTGATCCAGTCTTTTGCCTTATCCCGTAGAGAAAAGGGGAATAGGCGAAGACGGATGGCGTCTTCGGACACGCCATGGTACCGAAAGGTGTCGCAAATCTCCAGAAAATTGGAGAGATGGGCGTTCGGGTCCTCACTGTCCAGGCCTCCAAATTGGACAGTGTTCTGGATCAGTTGCATAATAGCAGGCTTGATCTCGAAGTGTTGGGCCTGGACCGGAGGACGAACGATGCCTGTATCAGCTCTGTGAATCGATGGAAGTCCGTACTCCATAAGGGTACGTCTTGGAGGTTGTTGTTGAGGGGGTGGAGCTTGCATAAACTGCTCCTGAGGGGCAAAAAATGGTCATGGGAAGAGTTGTTGCGGCTGCCGTTGGTAATCCATTGGGAGGAATTCCATGAAGGCTCCAGGAGGTTGCTCAGGTTGACCAACAGCGGGAGGCTGCTGATCCCGGTACTGATGCTCAGTCGCAGCATCTACGGCTGGTGCTCCCTCTTCCTTGTTCAACATGGGTTGTGGTTGATGGTTGTGAGTTTCTATCCGTGTATGCCGACGATGAAGCAAGGTCCGTTCGATTTCCGGGTCAAGCAGAACTAATTCCAAAGACTCGGCACTTCTGGATCGTGTAAAGCGTCGAAACATACACTTGAAGCGCTGCACAACACAAAAATGAAAACCAGGCATAAAAGGGAAAAAAACTTGAATTGGAATTAGAAAAGAAATTTTTGATAATTTTTTATTTTTATTTTCACTTAAATCAATTATTAACACAATTTAAATCTTTGCACTAAAACCAAACGGTAGTTCCCCGGCAACGGCGCCAAAATTTGGTCTACGCTTGTCGTTGATTGAAGTTATATGCGTCCCAAATTAATTACCCATTCTTAGAACTTTAGTATAGCATAATTTTAGGATCGATCCACAGGGAATAGTGGCATGCATGAATTTAATTGAGTTAACACTTAATTAGGTGAAGTATGCAAAATTTATAAACGATTGGGTTGATTTTTGGGTTTTGATTAAAACTAAACTTATTTACTTTAAAGAATGGATATAGTTTGAAATAAAACAACGGGTAAATTAAAAGAGTTTTTAGAAATGGAAAGAGAAGACGTGCCGGGGATGTGGTGAATAAGGAGTTCTTATTCAGATTGTTTAAATGGTTGTGTTGTTCATAATAATTCAATCATTCAGGATTTAATTTTGTTACAAGATTTCCTTGTTCTGGTTCCTCTTGTTTGGAATTAGAGTAGTTGACTTCTTGGTCTGGTAGTCAATGTCCTTAATTCTTTATTACGTCCAGTCCATTACTTGAATTGGTGAAAACCTTCCAATGGTTAGGGATGTTTTCACCGTTACTTTTCTTTTGTATCGCTGAGAATACTTCCCTTGGTCCGGCTAAGAATTCTCAGTTATATTAGACAGTGGTTTAAGAAGAGTAAGATGAATTACAACGATTCAAACACAACTATATAAAACAATATACAAATTATGATCCCATCATCCACAGCCCCAACATGAGGGGTTTAGTTACACATTGAATTTAGGAGAGAAACGACACACGTGATACCTGACGGATTCATCGTGTAGGCGTTGAGGTAGAGTATCGGAATGTGGAATGACGGAATAGCGGAATGATGGCACCTCGGTGGTTTCGGGAATGGTGGTAGTAGAGCTTCTCTCTCCTCCAATGGTTCTGCACCCCTTAAATCTGTTGGCCAAGGCCTCATTTTATAGAAAAATAAAGTACACGGCGTGTATAGAAAGTACACGCCGTGTACTTTTTATCAACACGTATTGGCGCCATTTTCTCCACTGGCAGGTGGCCGAGCACGCCGTTCTTGACTTTTACACATGGCGCCGCCTGCAAGTTGAGTGAACACGGCATGTAGCATCGCCATACATGGCATGTAGCGCCGCCAACCCCTTCTATAATAGTAGACACGGCGTGTAAAAGTTCAAACATGCTGTGTCGTCATCAACGACCACATGGTCGTGTGGACTTTTCTCCGTAACTAGTGCTTCTAGAAAGTGGTACACGGCGTGTATCGCCGACCCACATGGCGTGCATCTCTGCCTGGAGACATGGGTGTGTACTCCCTGATTTGGTCTGTGTACTTGTCTGGATGTACACGGTGTGTATAGAAAGTACACGCCATGTAGTTCCAAAAATTTCACAAACTTCCCTTGATCTATGTATTAATCCAGAAAGCTCCTGTAAGTAAACAGATTCACCAAAATCAAAGAATATGTTCATTAAACCACAGATATTTTCTAAAAACATGCTTTTATCTTCAATTATATACATGGAAATTTATACACAAATTGGATGCATCAACTTACTATTTTTCCTCCCCTGATATATTTAAGGCTACATATCCTTTTGGAACCATTAATAATTAATAATCATGTTTAATTTGGGTTATCTCTTCAGGTATTGGGCTAACCCATGGGCTCATTTCAAGTTTAAAAAAAAAATTGTTTCTTTTATATATTTTGTATTTTTTCACATTTTTGTGTTATTATACCTCCCAATCAAGCCTAAGACACCTAGGAGAACCCCCATTGTCTATTTTCACTCTTTGAAGCTCATATTAGCCAAGTATTAGAGAGAAACTTCTCAAGATTCCTGAAATCGTCCATATTTTATAAGGTAAATTGTCTCTTTCATAAATCTTTTATCCTTCACTATTTTTACCCCAAATAAAATTTCCCTAGTTCTTCCAGACTTATGGATAATCTCCAAGAATTTCCATTCCATTAACTTTTCTCTAAGGGTGCATATCTAAGGGAAGATGAAGAGTTCTTTAGTTTCCAAGGTGAGATTCCCTCTCCCTTCTTCCCCCTCTTCCTCCTCCTTCCATTTTCTTTTGGTTTCCTATTCTCTACTGGTAATTAAAGACCTATGGTACTGTTTTGGAATTATTTTTTATGGGGTTTTGGTTCGTTTATGGTGGGTATTCATAGATCTAGAGTGTTGGGAATTGCAGCAGGTGATTTCGGGTGTGTGTTTCCTTTCCGCCATAGATTTGAGGTAGGATATCCCTTGAATAAGACTTTATCATTTAAGTTTCATTATTATCATGATTTTATAATATTATTTATATGATATGTGCTAATTTTAAACCTTGGATTTAATTTTTTTGTGTGCAAATGAAGTTTTGTGCCTTATTTTGTTAAAAATATGGTTGTTTTGGTATAAATGTGTACTCCTCTTGTTTGAGAAATTATTCCATGAGATTACGCACTTGTTTTATGGTATATTGAATATGTTTCAGTATATTTAATAAATTTATGGCATGAAAATGGTATTTTATCCCTTTTTAAGTGCTTAAAATAAGTTGTTTTGTTAAAAAGTGCATGTCATGTGTTCGGTAAATTGCCCGGTTGAATTTTATGTGTCTAGTGAAATTTAAAATTATTTGTTTGGATTTATAAATAAATTGGTATCATTAAAAAATTTATTTTGGGATACTTTTATGGCTTTCCAATTTGTATTTTTTTTATAAACAAATGGGTTTTGGTTTACAACATGTTTTGGCCCGAGTTGCCGGAAAATGGCCCGTTTCACATCCTCATGAAAATGGTTGTGTTTTGAATATGTAACTTGAGTGTCTTAAGGGATTTATGAATGTGTTTTTTTGTTTTAAATGGTGTTTATACACCACTTTAATAAAATTGAAATTCATAACTTCGTCAGATGTTATTTTTGAGAAAATGTTTAAAGGCCCGTTTGGCCTTTCCTAAAAATGAAGAATGAGTATTTTACATGTATATACCATGTTGTGTCAATTGGGATTGTTTTATGGTCCATGAAATTATTTTATTAGATGTTTTTAGGGCTTTAAAATATGTTTTGGTATGGTTTTGTTGTGTTTTTATACTTAAAAGAGTGTTTTTGAATGAGTTTTATGTGCAAATCCTCAATATACTCCTTTAAATTGTTCTACAAAAAAATTTAGTAGTTTATTGATTCGTGAAACAAATGTGAAGAAAGTTTGGGGGTTGTTTGTGTGTTTATGGTTTGGGAATTTTATTTTTATGTGAAATTTTTATTTAATAATATGTGTAACTTGATTGAGCACTAAAGGGAATCTCGGGTATCTAGGTGGGTGGACGTGTACTAGTATACTAGTGATCCCGTGGGGTTTGGACCCTATTTCACGTATCAAGTTTGACGATGACAACACTAACTAAAATATTATGATGATGATGTTGAGGGACCACTAGGTTATGGTTATTCTCTCTACTAGTGGCTCATGTGCATGAGAATGGATACTTATTATGGTTACTTTCACATGCGAGGTACCTAGGGCTCACAACTAACTAATGCCTAGGGGTGTTCCCATGACTTGTGCTCATTGGATATTTTGTACTAACCATTGGAATAAAATGTGTTTGGTTGGTAAATTTATCAGTTTCTGTTATTTATTTAAAATTTTACATTATTTAAAGAATCCCTCTTGAAAACTAGTTTCATTTTGATGTTGCACCTCTTTGAAAATTGTTACTAGCATTCTTGTTTATAAAACATGAAAGTTTTTTTCTGGGAATTTTTTATATAATGGGTCATCATTTGGAAAAAATACCTTTATATCTTTTATTTAAAACTTGAAATTTATGTTTATTTTATTTTAAAGGATTTTCATTGGGAATAGAATATTGGGCTAACCTACTGAGTTTTAATACTCACACTTATAGTCTTCTTCTGTTTTTAGCCCTTGTGCAGGTTTCAGCTTGAGTTCGATCACCTTGAGAGACGTCTGATCATTATGTTGGAGAGTGACAAAAGGTTTCACATGGAGTTATTTGGTTATTAGGATTGGTCATTTGAGTTTTTGGTTTAGTTTTAATTTCAGTTTCTTATACAAATAATGTTCTGTTCAATTTTTATGTAAATGTATTTTAGGCTATCCATTTCTTTCTGTTGTTTCTTTGATTGTTTATATTTGGGAGAAATAGTTCCCTTGTGTACTATACTGATTCCCTCGGTGCTTTTCTCCATCCCAGGAGGATCAATAACACCTCTCAGGACTTGTCATGGGCTGGCCTGGGTGACCAGTTCAGGGTCGACTCGGGCTGGTTCGTGACAAAATGGTATCAGAGGAGGTCAGCTCTTAGCAGACCATTCCTTTTAGAGTGACCTTATTATTTGGGGGATGTCAAGTTAGATGGATTAGTATTTTTAGTACTTTAGGGGTAAGTTCAGGAAGAGCGCCATGAACTCTTGCTCGTTCTGATCCTAAAGTTTCCACAAGATGTCCGGTTTTATTAGTGTCCTTTGTTCTTATTGATTATTTGGTGTTGGGATATGATAAGGGGGTCTAACTAATGGCCTCTGTGACCTCATAGGTCCTGGAAATCCATATGAATCCGGGGCATGGTGCTAATAAGTCTCTTTTTGTTGGTGTTGTGTTTGACATATGGTCTCCAACCATATGGTCAAGTCACCCACCAACACTAGTTCCCTTTTGGAGGTTTCTTGGACCTTTCTTGAATTCTGATTTTTTGTTTTGAAAATACTTATGTGAGAATTATGGAAATGGGTTTTAAAGGTAGGATTGGATTTTGAAAATTGGAAAGGGGGTTTTCAAAAATTAAATATAAGAATGGTTTTTGGAAGGTTTTGTTTTTTTAAATAAATTTTGGGGAGGAAGTGGAAATGATTTAACAGGATTGGATTTTCCCTAATCTAAACTTGTGGTTTGTTGAAATAAAATGTTTTGAACGTGTGAATAATTTTAAATTAATTCTGAAACTTTGTTTTAAATAGGGTGTTTTGTACTGTTTAAAAGTGTTTGAATCTGATGAATTGGTTTTGGAAAAAAAAATTTGAGCGGATGTTGTTTTTCTGGAAAGGGGTTTTTGCCTTTGTGGTTATCGAATTGTAAAAAGAGACCTTGCTGAATTTTTTTTAAAATGGGAAAGGGATATTTGGTATAGAATTGTTGTTTTTGGAAGTTTTATTAAATGAAATGGATTTTTTTTTTAATCAAATGGTTCTTGATGAAGCATGGATTGTCTTGTGAAATCTGAAAATGGTTTTTGATTTGGTGGTTAATGTGCCTTTGGAAGGTACACAATTATTTTTGTAATGATGATGTTTTGTTTTTTCATTATTTGTTTTCATGGGTTCTCACATGCATGGTTTTGTAGATATATGGATTAATGGATGGTATGTCATGTTATTTGAGTGCCCAAGGTGGCACATAAATGTTCATGTGAGTGAGACTTGATGAAACACCATTGGTGAATGTGAAAATCCACCAAGTTATTTTTTTTTTCAAAAGTGTTTTGAGCTGAAAAATTGTGGTGTTTTCTATGAACTGACGGTTATGTTGATGGTTTATCCTATGTCTTAGAAGTGTTTTCTATTCTTTATGATTACTTATGACTGAGAATTAATACTCTTATTGCGTCTTGATATGGGATCTTGTTGGTGGCTTGATTTTGGGGTAATGTTCATTGGGTTTCTAAAGATGTGTTGGATGTTGTGATGTGGCCACAGATGGTTCTTCATTGGAAATATTTATAGTTTATCAACCTAAGGATTTGTTTCAAATGCTAAATCAACCTCTTAGAATGATACCTCATCCCGTTTGTTGAAATAGAGAGCATTTTGGGATCGATTTAAAGTTCCTTCCATTTATGGTGATTATATTGGTTGAATTAGTTGTGTTCGATGATGTTTGGTGGGTGTTTTTGTGTGCCTTGTTCATTATGATCCTCATTTGGAGTGTGAGAAAATATATTTGTGTATCTCCATGTTCTTGTTTGGGTAAAAATGTGTTGTTGATGAAGAGAGTTTCATGGTGTCTCTTGATCTGTTGTTTCTTCCTAGGAGTGTTATGTGGTACTATGTGGATCTAAGGTATGGAGTAAAAGTTGGGTATTATCAAAGTCTGACTACGAGTAAAGAGATGCTTCATCCATCAGAGCTTCAACCATAGGTTTCGGAGTGAAGTTGGCATGTAGTCAGGAGTCCCAGAATTGTGGGTAGTATTGCTAAGCTCATAACTCTACCATTTCAGTGAGGTAGTTCCTTTGTTTCTTTTTGTGGTTTCAATGGCCTAATGATTGGGTCCCCTTCCCTCCCCTCTCTAATTAGTGGGGGTTTGTATCCGTGCAGAGAGTGTTGGCCTAGTTCTTTCCACCTCCATTCAAGAGTGGGTGGCTTAAATGTTAATGTTGTGTTCCTCTCAACTTGGGTTGGATGGTTATTTCAGGAGAGTTTTGGTGGGATTGTGTGATTGAGGCCTGATTCTAGATTATGTTTAATTATTGTTTGTTTGTTTCTAGTTGGTTTCTAATGGTGGGGAGACCCACCATGGGTCTCATGGATTTTCATCCAAAGAACTTGTCTAGTGGTAGTTATTTCTTAATGGTGGGGAGTCCATTCTGGACTCCCCTGAAATATTTGGTTTTCCTAAGTTCTCTTTGGTTTGGGTGATTTTTGTGTTCATTGGGAGAATACCCAACAATCTGGTTCTGAAATTGGTTGCGGAGGTTGTTACTCGATCCATCGGTTGATTCTAAAGAAGTGGTTGTGATTTGGTGTTTTGTTTGAGGCAAGAGGATTAAGTTAATTTAATTATGATTGATATTTCATTTTCTTGATAGGATGGATCATATTGATAAGGAATACTTAGGTGTTAATCTTTAAGCTGGAAAGTGTTATGTCTTTCCAGGGGCGGAAAGCTTTAATGGTGGGGAGAATTGTCACACCCAATTTTTCATGTCTTTGTATTGATATGGTTCATTGGAAATCCTGACCCTTTTCCTGGGTCTTAGGTGTGATTAATATTGAGTTTTTAAGTTTAATCTATATCTAATCATACATCTTTGGGTTCCTCAATTCTTTTTTTTGGAGTTTTTATAGAAAGGGTGGTTACTTCATGATTTGAGCCAAACTGTGAGCCCAATTCCAGATTTAAAATCATATTTTATTTATTTTATAAATCCTTCATTTGTTAAATTTTTTTACACATTACACTTCATATTATACCTCTACTAACATATTCAATCCTACATATCCTTTTGTGACCATAAATAATTAATAAGCATGGTGAATTTGGGTTATCTATTCAGGTATTGGGACAACCCGTGTGCCCATTTCCTGTTTTAAAAAAATCATTTTTTCCTTTTATATCTTTTTTATTTTTTGACATTTTTAGGTGATTACACCTCCCAATAGAGACAAAGATACCTAGGATAACCCCCATTGTTTATTTTAACTCTTTGGAGCTCATCTTAGCTGAGTATTAGGGAAAAACTTCTCAAGATTCCTGAAATCTTCCAGATTTTATAAGGTAAATTGTCTCTTTCATAAATCCTTTATATTTCACTCTTTTTACCCCAAATAAAATTTCCATGGTTCATCCAGACATAAGGAAAATCTCTCAGAAGTTATATTCCATTAAATTTCTTCTAAGGGTGCATATCTAAGGGAAGAAGAAGAGTCCTTTAGTTTCCAAGGTGAGATTACCTCTCCCTTCTTCCCCCTCTTCCTTATCCTTCCATTTTATTTTTATTTCCTCTTCTCTACTGGTCATTCAAGACCTAGGGTACTATTTTGGAATGATTTTTTATGGGTTTTTTGTTCCTTTAGGGTGGGTCTTCATAGATCTAGAGTGTTGGGAACTGCAACGTGTGATTTCAGGTGTGCGTTTCCTTTCCGCCATGGATTTGAGGTAGGATATCCCTTGAAAAGGCCTTAATAATTTAAGTTTAATCATTCTCATGTTGTTATAACCTTATTTATATGATATGTTCGGCTTTGAAACCTTATTTTTAATTGTTTTGTGTTCAAATGATGTTTTGTGCCTTATTTTGTTAAAAATATAGTTGTTTTGGTATAAATGTGCACTCCTCTTATTTGATAAATTATTCCATGAGCTTACACACTTGGTTTATGGTATTTTTAATATGTTTCAGTATATTGAATAAATTTATGGCATGAAAATGGTATTTTGTCCCTTTCTAAGTTCTTAAAATAAGTTGTTTTGTTAAAGAGTGCATGCCATGTGTTTGGTAAATTGCCCGGTTGGATTTTATGTGTCTAATGAAATTTAAATTTAAATTTTTGGATTTATAAATACATTTACAGTATTAAAAAAATTATTTTGGGATCCTTTTATGGCTTTCCAATTTGGATTTGGTTTTACAAACAAATGGGTTTTGGTTTACAACATGTTTTGGCCCGAGTTGCTGGAAAATGGCCCGCTTCACATCCTTATGAAAATGGTTGTGTGTTGAATATGTAACCTGAGTGTTTTATGGGATTTATGAATGTAGTTTTCTGATGTAAATTTTGTTTATACACCTCCTTAATAAAATTGAAATTCATAACTTTGTCAAATGTTAGTTTTGATAAAAATTTTAAAGGCTCGTTTGGCCTTTCCTAAAAATAAAGAATGTGTGTTTTACATGTATATACCATGTTGTGTCAATTGGGATTGTTTTAGGGTCCATGTAATGATTTTATTAAATGTTTTTAGGGATTATAAATATGTTTGGGTATGGTTTTGTTGTGTTTTTATACTTAAAATAGTGTTTTTGAATGATTTTTATGTGCAAAGCCTCAATACACTCCTTGAAATTGTTCTATGAAAATTTTTAGTGGTTTATTGATTCGTGAAATAAATGTGAAGAACTTTTGTGGTCTGTTTTTGTGTTTATGGTTTGGAAATGGAATTTTTCTGTGAAATTTTTATTTTATAATATGTGTAACTTGATTGATCACTAAAGGGAATCCTAGGTATCTAGGTGGGCGGATGTGTACTAGTATGCTAGTTATCCCCTAGGGTTTGGCCTCTATTTCATGTAGAAAGTTTGAAGATGAAAACACTAACTAAACTATGGTGATGATGATGTTAAGGGACCACTAGGTTATGGGTATTCTCCCTACTAGTGGCTCGTGTTCATGAGAATGGATATTTATAATGGTTACTTTCACCGAGATACGAGGTACCTAGGGCTCACAACTAACTAGTGCCTAGGGGTGTTCCCGTGACTTGTGCTCATTGTCTATTTTGTACTCACCATCGTCATATGGTGTATTTGGTTGGTAAATTCAGCAGTGCATGTGATTTATTTAAATGTGTGCATTATTTAAAGAATCCCTCTAGAAAACTAGTTTCATTTTGAAGTTTCACCTCTTTGAAAATTGTTACTAGAATTCTTGTTTATAAAACATGCAACTTTTTTCCTGGTAATTTTTTATAGAATGGGACCTCATTTGGAAAACATAACTTTATATATTTTATTTAAAACATTAAATTTATTTTTCTTTTATTTTAAAGGATGTTCATTGGGAATAGAATATTGGGCTAACTTACTAAGTTTTAATACCCACGCCTATAGTCTTCTTCTATTTTTAGCCCTTGTGAAAATTTCAGATTGAGTTTGATCACATTGGAAAACATGTGATAATTGTGTTGGAGAGTGACCAAAGGGTTCACATTGAGTTAGTTGGTTATTAGGTTTGGTCAGTTGAGTTTTTGGTTTAGTTGGAATTTCAGTATCTTGTACAAATTATGTTCAGTTCAATTTTTATGTAAATGTATTTTGGGCTGTCCATTTCTTTATGTTGTTTCTTTAATTGTTTATATTTTGGTGAAATTGTTCCTTTGTGTACTCTACTGATTCCCTCGATGCTTATCACCATCCTGGGAGGATCGGGAATGCCTCTATGGACTTATCGTGAGCTGGCTCGGGTGACCGGTTCAGGGTCGACTCGGGCTGGTTCGTGACGCTTATCATCTCATGCCCTGCAGGATTGTAGACATCTATAGAATGCAGATTCCTCCAGCCCCAGCTTCCATCCCCCTAAGCCTAATGTGGGCCACCTAGTGGTGGTGTAAGGACCCTGCAATGTCATCCACCAACCATAGTTTTTCCTACTCTTCTGCCAACACCGCCTCCCTAGGGACCACCCTGTCCTCATGTGGGAGATCCCTAATCATGGCATTGCCTCTTCCATGGTGGTGCATCTACCAAATTCCTAGGAATATCATTGCATCTGGTTGGGTAATATCCTGCCACGTGACCTCTCTCGTCACAAGTATAGCACTAGCCCTCCATGGGTTGTCCCGGTGCTCTGCGATGTCCCCGACCATGTGCTTGAGTCTTATAAAGGGGAGGCCTCCTACGTCAAGGCCTCTCCAACTGATGTCTACTATCCACAGAAGATGTATCAACTCCATTGTTCCACTACTAGTTTCATTTGATCGGTGCCTCTCTAATAGAAAACTCTTGGTCACCAGTGCTTGCTCCAACACCTTGAGATAGGTGAGGATGCACAAGGGAACTACACTAGCGTGAATATCTTTTACGGAGACCCTTCTCAAAATTCTGTTCCTGTAAGTTGTCATCATAGACCATGTTCAAAGAGTACTGAGTAAGGTCTGTGGACCTAGTTTCATACTCTGCCACCATCATACCTCCCTAATGAAGCTCTAGAAACTCCTGAAACCGGATGGAGCGTAAGCAGGAGGGGTAGTACTCCTCAGGAAACAGCTGATGAAAGTCATCCCATGAGAGTACCAACTCATCATGAATTTGAGTAACCTATCTCTACCAACTCCAAGCTTCTCCATGGAAAAAATATTGGATTCCAAAGCCACCATATGATCTTTCAGTGTCTGGACAAGGCTGAAGAGGCAAACTACCAACTCTATCCAAACCTCCACTGCCTGAGGGTATGGCTCACCGTGGAACCTCAGCATTCTCTGACACAGGAACTCACGGAGCGCACTCAACCTTCCCTCATCATTGGCATGTGCTACCGGTACTAACTTCTACTCCATAGGTTGAGGTGATACTACCTACCCTCCTTGAGAAATGGGAATCATATGATGGACCCTAAACTGAGGCCTCGTCACTCACAGAATCTTCATCATGAATAGGAAATAGTATCCTAGCTGGCTATCATCATGGATACATTTTGAATCCAGTCAAGGAGTACCATAGTCAAATTAGCATATATATATATATATAACAACAATTGTGGGGAGATAACTCAAGAAGGATATTCAAAGACTCAATCCTGTATGATGCATGTACCAATGTTCCCTATAACAAGTGTCTCGGCATGCTAAGTCGACAAGCAGGTAATCAAGTTCCTGGTGAATGGCTATGTTGGTCGTTGCACCATCACTGAACTCCCTGGCCTGAGATCCACCCTCAAGACACATTGAAACAGTTTCCCTAAAACCCAAGCAATTCATTTTTAGAGATCATCTGAACTACTCCCCAAGGAATGAATCACCTTTGATACCAATTTTTTATGACACGACCTATGTCGGGGCTCGGGCCACAACTACCCTGAGCCCTCCACCGTAGGCCAGAGGCTAGCGACCAGCACTGAAGGCATAACAAACTCAGGGAGGCCTTTTCCTAAGTACCTGTATGGACACACTCAACCAACTCAATGTAAAAGTGTATAGGGAAAGTAAAAACAAGATACAACACTGCTATATATTTATACCACAAATATGCATCAACCACTAGAAAATAAAAGTATAAAAAATTAAACCAAAAGGTAAATGGTAAAAAATACATGCCCAACCAGAAAATTTTCACAACCTAGCAACAGGTGGAAAATTAAAATAGTTGAGAGAGCCCCGCTCCTGAATCCCATGCTATAGCCACCCCACGTGGTCCAAGAACCTCGTATCCCTATGCTCCTCTGAAGTCACAATCAACATGTCTGTCATCTGTAATGGCATACCAAGTATGAAAAAATCCCAATCAGGGGTGAGTATAAAAATACTCAATTAGATGCCCCAAAGGCTCATGGGAGCAGTAAAATATGTATTGAAGAGGGGAGTAGTAGATAGAACAAGTTATAGTACAAGAGTACAACCCAACTAGAGAGTGAAGTAAAATCATACAAACACAAGGATCTAGAAAAAGTGTGAAGATGAACTTCTCATTGAGTCTTTGCTACCTATAGATGGAGAGTAGACTCGTCCAACCACAATAAGCTAGACACAGAAATCATGTGGTATACCCTGCGTGTCTTCGCATCTCCTGAATGGAGAGTAACCAAATCCCAAGGAGTGGGTATTGAAATATGATAAATATATATATATATATATTCTCAGTCAAAGAAACCCAAATGAGAGAGTAAGGGGATCTTCATATCACTAGCTCATCCCATGAAAAGAGTTGCCAATAGTTCTAGGAGTAACCACCATCGATTCCCACTATCCAACAGGTCTACCCTGAACTAAAATTCAAAGGATCTCAATCATCTCAACTTGATACTATTCTCTTTGGGTGGATCTTTCTCACACTCACAGTTTTAGCACGTCTCAAAGATTCATCTTGGTGGGAAAAGTGCCCATATTTCTTAAGATTCAAAATTCACATCAAGCACGTCTTGTCACTATGTCGCATAGTCAAGCGATCGTTTCACAAAGTCATGAACCCACTACCAAGCCCTATTGGAGGGTATAGTTAGAAAATTCATCGATGAACACACTTCCCAACCTAGCTGAAGGGTAATCCTGAAAGAGTAAATGATGAACATCATTGCCCATCCCCGCTGGAGGGTAAGTCCTAGAGTAATCGGCGAACCTCACTGCCCATCCATGTTGGAGGGTTAGCCCTAAAGAGATAATGAAGAACCTCATTTCCTAGCCTCGCTGGAGGTTAAGACTGGAATAGAAAATGATGAACCTCGTTGCCTAGTCCCACTAGATGGTAATTCCGATAGAGTAACTGGTGAACCTCACTCCCCAGCTGCTATTGGATGGTAAGCCTGGAAGAGATCATTTCCATCATTGAGTGTTGACTCGGGTAGGTGTCACACTCAGATCATCGAGGGTCACCTAGGATGGTTGTTACACTCAAAAAATCTCGTATCATATCTCAAAATAAACTATAGACAAAACCATTGCATTCTACGTGGAAAAAACACTCTAGATAAGCCACTCGCATGCCATAATCTGAGTTCAGAAGAAAGATATACGAGAGGTAGAAGATTCGTAAAGTGGTACACGACACATGTGGGGCCCACACAATATGGGACCCCACCACATAATCTATTCGTCTACCTATATGTACTTAGGTACTAAACTATAAACTAGTACCCATAAGGCATGCCAGTGTACTCCCAGAGTACATTGAACCTCTAGCCAAAATCCTGATGAGCGCACGTTGCTCATCACTAATCTGAAGGGAGAAAACATAATTTTATCAACATGCCTCTTTCAAATGGTCCTAGATAACTAAAAATATCACACTATTGTGATCCTTCTGGAAAAATGAATAGGGTTGACTGTTCATTCACCCAAAATGGACTCCCAGTAAAGAAGTTTCATTCCACCACGCTGCACACAAGTAGTGCCCCTTGGGGCACACGCCTCACTCCCGAAACACCTCAAACGTATCACACCATTGTGATCCACTTGGAAAAACACACTAGATCATCTATTCATTATTCCAAAGCAGATAACTGGTGAAAAGGGTGCTTTTCACCACAAATGCCTGATCGGTGCTCGATTACTACTGATCTTGAAAAGGCTCTACACATCCAGACGGATCATACAATTATGATCCTTGTAGAAAAAAAAGATATACTATTCACTTTCTTCAAACAGACTTCTGATGTAAAAGTTGTAAAACTCTGCATTATACTCAAAATGTGTCCCATGGGGCCCATGCCTCAACCCCAAATTTAGTCGGTTAGATCATTCCATTTCGATCCATGTGAGAAAACACACAAGATCGGCTACTCAATCATCCAAAATGGATACTTGGTGAAAAAATCACATTCCACTGTAAATGCCCGAAACAGGCCTCATGGGTCCCACACCACTATTTAATTTTAAGCACCCAAAATTGACTATGAAAATTCCACCTCAACTCCAGGGACACAAAGCCTCTAATGGCACTTCAATCAAACATCAGGATGCAGAAGTTACGTCTGGTACAAGAATCATCAAATAATAACAATTAAATTATTATTATTTTAAATGGAAGTTTCGTATCACCGAGCCTCGATCCCAAGAAAAATATATATAAAAATGGCCTCAAAATGGACACCGCAAAACATGGATCATGTGGCCGTAGACGGCACGCAAAACGGACCCCCAGATTAAAAGATACAGGGTTTTTATTAAAAACCTCAGTCAGAACCAACTGGTCCGGCTCGAACTACCGCGGGTCTGTCGTGCCACCATGGGTCTGTCGTGCCACTATGGATCCACCTCCATTATCTGTGCCTACCACGCCACCACTTCTCTCCACCGCCTACTAGAAATCGCCATCGTAAAACTTCTGCAGACCACTATGGTCACTCTGGTGATCCAAATTTCAATCTGAGACCAGATATGGACTCCCCAGGAAGAGACCTTCATAGCGCCAGCCTCTTCTCAATGATCTGTTGATATTTCATCATGGATAAATGTAATTTCCACTTCATCTCACCATTTCACTTCCTATGGAACCCAAAACATGAACTCAAGCACAGATCGAGACTCCTCAGGTCGAAGGCTTAACAGATATGGGTCTAACTCTATGATCAGAGGTTGTTTGTGAAAAATGAAAAGTTTTGCGATGAAGAATGTGAAAAACGGGCAATAAAAAATTGAAACAGATGATGGATGTTGTTTTTTTTTTCATCGTTAAAGGATTCCAAAATAGTGAAAATGAACAAAAGTCAAAAATAATGACAAAAGATTCAACCAGGGGGATGCAGAATCTAAAATAGAAATGCTACCTCAAATCTAGTTCCGACGTTGCGTTTTCTACTCTAATCTATCAGTGCCTGAAGTTTTCTCGCAATCTGATAAATTTTGGACATTGAATCATTGTTGTCCAGAGCTCCACCATCCGAGAGAGAAATGAGCTGACTTTGGCTCATTTCTCTTATCTCCTATTTATAAGAAGCTGCCAGCAGTCGCAGAATCTGAACCTCCTGCACCCTCACAACTGAGGTTAAACCTGGGGTAAACACCATGCTACCAACTCAACGACAGTATCAGATTTCCAGTCTGAGTCACCATTTTAAAGTTATTCAAAATATCATTTCAAATAAAAAAATTATTTTATTATTTTATTTACAGTTTTTCCCTCTGGGGATTTTTCTAAAAAAGGCCTGGACTGACAAATATTATACCCCTTCTAGGTTAAACGGCACGCTTCAGAATCAACCATGGAATTAGATTTCTGATATGATTTACCGTTTGAGGTTTATTTGGGTTTAAGACATTAAATGAATGAATTAATAAATTAATTCATCCATTTAATGTACCGATAACGAGTGGTTCGTCCGAACAACCTGCGCTGACATTTTTTTATGTAGTGCTTAGGGTAAACACTGTATTTCTAACCCAACCGTGGTCTCAAAATTATGATATGATCAACCATTTAAGAGATATCCAATTTTTGTCATGTGAATAGTACAAAAAAAACTTAATATTTTTTGTATAATTTATTTCGGGTACACTGGGCCTCAGAATTGCACGTTGTCTAAGCTCCTGGCTCTAGAAATATATTTAGAAATATTCCAAGGTCTTATGTGGAAAAAATAGGGTCTCTACAGTTCCATATGATCCAACCTATGGCATATTGTCTCAAGGACCTACAACAGCTGTAAGAGCTCTGTTTCATCCTCCTAATCCATAGGAAGAAGTTCATTAGCCCTGATCTACACCTGGTTATGCTAATCTTGGTACTAAGCTATCTAAGATACTGCCTCATTCACTTGATCCTCAGTCATCGCCAGTTGTGCATTCAAATGGTTGATGACTTCTTCTTGAGCATTAATTAGGGATATGAACTCATTCACTAGATCATACGGTTTTTTAATTTCTTTATTAGAATCCTAGATCTTCTAAGTTCCATTGGATTTCTCCTTATCTCATGAAATTTCTAGATTCTAGTTCTTCATACACACCAACTCGGAAAGTTAGTCACAGACTAGCACATGGAGAGCACGAGCATCCACCCCTCTAATGCCTAGGTTGTGAAGCCAATGGCAGAGGGACCCCATCCACCTCCCCATAAATGGATTCGGAGTTTGGGTGATGAAATAACACACGCTCCTCTATGCCTTATATTGAATAATGCAGTTATCTTCAGCGATGTCAGACCTATAGTCTTCTAGCTCCTCGAGTGGTGTAAAATCATATTCGGGAATTCCGCAAGTATAGTAGTAGTGGGATCCTCCTCCAGGATTCACTCGATTGGGTCAGAAACCATGATAAGAGGTTTTTTGTCTTTATTAAACCCTTCATCAGTAGAACTGCCTCTTCCATCCTTGAGCTCCATCTTTCTAGTGGCATTACCCGTGACCATAACAGGCTTCCCTCTAGAGACCAAGGACAGATCATATTGGATGATCCTCTCTGCAATATTTGGACATCTATCAGGTAAGGTTCCCCAAATCCCCCATCCGTAGCCAATTAGTGGGAACATACCCTCTCAAACACTTCTTGATACAGGGTCATGTCGATTAGTTTGACCAATGATGATGAGTTGGGAAAGCAAAGCTCATGTAAGTGTGAAAGGATTATAGATGTTCATTGTTTGAGTAAGACTTGATCCCAATGTCTCAATAGAGAGTTCCACCATAATAAACCCCTCAACACCATTCGTCACTTCAGTGGATAGAACCGGACCCCCCATCGTTGGTTGAGCAGAAGATATATGAGAATAAGAAAACATGTTGATGTAAAATCTCCTTGAAAGTCACAAAGGGGATAAGCGGACGACTAAGATTTAGTCTTACCTTAAGGAAGAGGGATCTCAATAATGAGCTCCCCTAGGTAAATGACCATTCCAATAGTATTCACCATCATTGGGATGCCTGGTCATGGTCCCCCATAGATGACTAGGAGAATTAGGGGCTCTGAGTCCACCACTCCAACCACCTCCATGAGACCTCTAACTTTGGAAACTCAAATAATGCTCTCTAGCACCTAACGGAGAACCCTTTTCCCCTCCAACAAGGGAACCTTGTCCATATTCATCTTTATCCTTAATAATAAAAGTTCCAGTTATATCCTCAAAGAAAAAATAGGAGAAGGACTGAAAGAGACAAGTAAGTTAACAAGCTTACCTCGAGGAGCTCGACCAAGTCAAAATTGTCTGTAGGAGTGATTTCACCACCCTCCCAAGGACTCTCTTGATTATAAGACAATCCCCAAGATTCCCCATCACTGAATAATTGTGTTTAGTCACTAGCTAATTTCTCCTACTTTGATTCTTCAGTAGATGGAATCTCCACATGGTCAGGCTCACCAATGAACATTGCCCATACCAAGCTAGAGGAGAGATCAGGTTCCCCACACTAATGTGAGAATGAATCCATAGTTTACCAGTACTCAAACCTCTTGTATAATTACACCATGGTAGTAATCTTGGCATACCCCACCTCCAGTATCTCAATCCCTTCCTAGGCCAACATCTGCCACAACTGCTCCCTCGAGAGATACATTCTCAGCATTCCCTAGGCTGTCCAAAGTGTGGTGAAAGTAGAATCAATTGTTTTCTCTATAATATTTGGTAGCTTTTTTCTTAGGACCTCCCTAGCTATGCTAGTTCTAACCTAAGATCCCCCCACTTTCTCTCACAGCCTCTTCTAGGAAAGGACCTCCCCTATAGGATGTGAGGATATAACAACACCTTTTGTCTCCTCTTCTGCATCTCCAGTTTGAGCTACCCTAGACGTTTGGATATTCCCTAGAATAGTATCCTACTTACCACCTTTCTACTCTAGAACCTTTCTTGATGGATCGATCACCATCACATGCTGATAAAGGATCGAACCTAGGTTTTCTGCTAACCAGTCACTAGAATATTTCTATTAGAGGTTGGTGTTGACATTGGTTGGTGAAAGAATAGTGGTCTCCCCCATTCCCTCTCCTATGAATATCCACAATAACTTCCAAAGGATATGAGGATTTCGTTCCTCAAAAACCCACATGTAAACTCTCTTCATTAGCTATAGGATGGATCCAAACTATTGGGTGAACTGAGATAGAGTATACTACTCAGAATATGTTTTGTTGTCTATCCTAGCCATGGGTAATCCACCTCAAAAGGTATGTAGGTACTCTCACTAATCCAATATACCCTCCAATTTTTTCACCATCTCCCACTTGGGGTTGAGAATGGGTGGAAGTTGAAGTTTTTGAAGTTTCCAATGCCTATTGTGACCCCAAATTCACTATGATCCAATGGTCAAATCCTAGAGATAATAAGTAATGAGGACCATAGACCAGAATTTTCAAGGTGACAGAATTTAAAAACCCATAGCCTTTGATGTGCACTAAAATCCACCCATATAGAAATTGTAATGGACCATAGATCCTCTTGGGAATGTTCCCCCTCACCACATGGCCCAAATAGATGTAGAGCTTGGTCAACATCGGTACCCCCATATTCACCCGGTTATTGAATTCCATAATCTTTTTCATCATGAGAATCCTTGGTCTCAAGACCATGTGTTCATATTTTACTAGAAGAATCTATCCACTGAGGAAGGTGGAAAATAATGTAGTATAGAAAAATATTGGTTTCCAGTCTTCCACCATGTTGTATGCCCACTACTCATATCACCCCTCCCAGATCTGCCAGTATGATCCCATCCTCCTCCTTTGTTGCATAGTTGGACACTACTTTGGCCACCCTAGAATTTTCATGGCTAGTTCCTTTTTCAAGAACATACCCAACCACGTCTTTAATGTGGTGTCCTTCTAGAAGGGGGGATAATGATCTAGTACTTTCTTCAATTCCACCATAAGGTGTTGCACTAAAAGAGGGGTCTACTTCCTTTCACCCCAAACATTTATCACCAAAATAAACTCATCATACCAGAACCCTATCAGTGGTATGTCACCTATGCAGTACATGTCACATTGGCTGATTTCCACCTCCCCATGGTGAAAGTGAAAAGTCTTGGTAGAGACCAATGGTTGAGGTTCTCTGTAAATATCTCCTTTTGACAATGCATGTGGAACTGGGATGTCCAAACTACCTCATATAATCTGATATGGTGTATCTTATCCCCATAATCTAGGAAAGTTAAGTGTTTTCAGTATGTCATGGCCCACTCGTTAGTGAAGTTTCCTATAGCCTATGCATCCTAGTATTTGTACCAGACCATTCTATTATTATGGATAATTATTTTTAAGATATTATCATAGAGAGCCAAAAACTCTTCATCCTCAGGTTTATCACCAGTATTCATCCTCTTCCATCCACTCAACATGTAGATAGTGATGTCCACATGCTCCTGAGTAGGGTGTCCAGAAATTATGACGTTCTAGTAAGAGATCTCATCACGAAGGTTGAACTAGAAACACAATGTGTTTATTCCGATGGTTGGGATGTCTACCTCATCTATAAGCCCAAATTTATAGATCAAAAAGTAGTTTCTTAGTAGATAATTCATCTAGTCTTCAGTCAGTAATCCTAGGAGTGCATAAGTGTTAGAAATAACCCTCATAGATCAAGTAATCTTTGACTTTCCTACCTTATCAACCCTTTGGGTGGTGGAATAGGTGTTTATATTATCTTTATTTGGTTGATTGGACATTTAAAGAGAATTTGGGAGTTCTAAGGAAGATACGAGCAAGTACAGATTCTGGGTGTGCAAAGTTTATAGTGGAATGAAACTTTGGAAGAATGTGCACAAAATCACCCCATAGTCACAGAAGTAACTTCATGAAACTTGGAGTTGCATGAAATTCATGTCCAAAGATTGGTATTTCATACAAATATGAGTTATGCACATGAGATGAGTCTTGTCATGCGAGGAAGTCAGAGTAATGTACAAGGGGGGCCTCCCCTCTTTATAGACTCTATTTTCTAGCTTGCATACAGTGCACAACATAGTTTCATGACTCGATTAAATAGTTTCATGATCATAGAGAAATGATCCAATCTCTTCATCATTTCCTTTATAAACCAACCTTCCATTCCCCTATCAGCTCCAATTCAAAGGGGGGCAATTCTCAGTGCCAAAAACCTATCGCCCACCCAAACAGCCAGTTTTGGAAGAACCAAACATGAGACCCACCACAAATAAAACATTCTAGGGGCTATGAGAAGGTTATGCACAAGATTAAATGGTTGTGTGAAAAGGTGTGATTATACACGCAAAATCATCGTACGCTAAAGGAAACGTGGAGTTTTGTGGATACTCTCAAGGTTGAAGGCACATCAAAGGCCCATGTGTATAAGAATGGTGTGTTTCAATAAATAAATAAAAAATTTCACACCAACCTATCATGAAATCATCCATTTTCATGATAAAGGTGATGTCAAACTAGAACCATTGCACTGATAAGCCCCAGTGGTAGACTAAGAAGCATGTAAACTGGTTCCACACCCAAGTTTTGTGCCAACAACTAAGGATTTTAGCTACAAATAGAATCTCACCACCCCAAAACATTGGTAGGTTCTCTAGAAGATAAAGTGACACTTCACTACACACAACTTCATCTCTTACATGACAGTGCACCACACCATAGATTATAGACCCTCAAAGGTATATCACTTGTGAGATAGACCTCATATGGTCCCAAAAATGAGTTGGACTATGATAGAGTAATCCTCATGCAACTAATCCTAGGTCTGGTTGGGTTCTTACAAAGAGAAGATGCCTTCACACAACCCTGATCTTCACACATAACCAAATCATTTGTGCAACTATGCCTATTGAATCCAAAAGTTTTCATTGTTCTAGAGCCCCTTGCTCATGAAACTCTTTCACACAACACAAAGAAGTTGTGTGCCACAACTTCCTGGTCCCCTACCCGACGTTCTATATGCTTTTAGTACAACCATTACCCTACCTTTTCCTCTTAATAATAGGTACGTAAATATTATTACTCATAAGAATAAGATCCTTAACATCGAGGCTCCTGATTTCTATTCCTCCATGGTAGTGTTGATGCCATGTCCCACCCAGAGGTACGTGATCATTGGTCATGTAATCCCTAGAGGTGGAATATTCAAAGGAAACTGTGCACCTATATTGGTTGTGGGTACCTACGCTGGATCTTCCTCTCACCTCGACATGGTCCCCTTGAGGAGTGACCCCATCCACATCTGAGCTACATGACATAAAACTTCCTAGCTCCATATTCTAGTCATACAACATTAAAATACACGACAACATCTAAAACACATGATGTAAAACTATGTCCTTACCATGTGAGATTAACATAGAAAGCCTCGTGTATGACTCACATAGTATGACCCCACATCTCCTACCATATGTGTTAAATGTAGGATTCCTCGTGTATGATCATCATGGGATTCCACCATATCCCCCGCCATGGGATGATCCTCCTCTAAAGGGGATCATCCACACATAAGACTCACATAATCTCCCCAAGAGTGATCCTCTTACATAGAGAATCTTTCACGTGTAATACCCACACCATCCCTCATCAACACTCCTTCCATGATACGAGCTTCCTTACCACACAATGTTAAACTTCATGGACGGATCCTATCACATGACCTTAAACTGTATCATCAAACTAAGTGGGTTTTGATCCATGTCTCTAAAGTAGGCTACATAGGATTCCTCCCTATGGTTTAATCCTAAAATACATCATCTAGGTGTTAAATCTTCCCTCTTATGGACACGCCCCATCGATCTATATCAACAGGACATTCTGATCTGTCTCCACAAGGTGTTAAACTTGTGCCTCGATCCGTCTCAATAGGAAATTCTGATTCATCTCCAAAAGATGTTAAAATTGTGCCTTGATCCTTCTCAATAGTATATTCTAATATGTAATACTATTGTGAAATATTACCTCCTAGGGACACACCCCATCGATCTGTCTCAACAAGATGTTATGATTCATCACTATAATATGTTAAACCCATTACTCGATTCGTCTCAATAAGACATTTTCATTTGTAATCCTCGTGTGAAATCTTCCCTCATAAAGACACACCCCATTGATCCATGTCATTAGAATGTTCTGATCCATCTCTATAATACATTAAACTCGTTCCTTGATCCATCTTGATAGGATGTTCTAATCCATCTTCACAAGACATTAAACTCATACCTTGATCCGTATCAATGGGATGTTCTGATCCATCTCCAAAATATGATAAACTTGTTCCTTGATCCGTCTCAATGGGACATTCTAATACATACCCAAAATATATTAAACTCATGCCTCAATCAATCTCAATAGGACTTTCTTATCCATCTTCACAAGATGTTAAAATTTTTCCTTGATTTGTCTCAATGGTACATTCTGATCTATGATCCTCGTGTGATATCTTCCCTCATAGGGATACACCCCATTGATCCATCTCAATAGGATGTTATGATCTGTCTTTTCAATATATTAAACTTCAAACTAATCCAAAATCCCTACCCTATGAAATTAAAATAGGATTACTAAGGTAAAAATACTCTAAATACTTATGCTCCCAGCATGAATTACATCATTATCGACATGGGATGCCTTGGATTTCGCACTTGATATGCCTCACAAATAATACTCCCTCCAAAAGAGTAATAATTTATAGCTTCCCAATATACCCAGTGTCCATACATGCCCATATGTACCCAAAAAGACTATTTTTATTATTGAATTTTGCTACCCTATCAAGATATAAGCAACTTAATTAACTGTATTCCACCTAGAGATAGAGCCAGGAATGAGTTCCATGAACATTACTTGATCTTTGAGGGAGACCCGAACCAGGAAACGAGCTCCAAGGAGGAATCTATGGAAAGAGGAACTGACATCCAATCATCCTATTTTGGTTAAGGATAATACATCACCAATGAAAGTGATGAAAGCCTCCCTCCTTTAGAAAGTGGGAATGTGGAGCACCAAATAAAGCATCATGTCACTGCTTGGTGGAAGAATGGTGTTGTGGCCTCAATTAAAGCATCTAAAATAATTCCAAAAGGAGAAGAAGAATAGATAATGAAGACAGTGAAAAATATTATTTTACATGATGATTTTTGGAAAAGTGAATAAATATAAGAGTTTTGGAACTTGTTAGTATGATTTATATGGAATGTTTCATGGACATTATTTTTGGATTGGCTTATTATTTTTAGGTAACCTTTATTAAAAAAGATGTCCAACCACCTATCTAGAAAAGGGGACCCTATAGCCACTACTTAGGTGGGAAGGGACATCCCTCATCCATCCATGGTGGTGGAAGAGTTCTACATTCATAGATAGAACTTTCATAAATATGATAGAGCATTCATAGGGTGTTCATGACGCATGCAGAGTGCCTGTGGAATGTTCAATGGTGTGGCACAGACCATGTGGGCATGGTGTGTGTAGTGTATTTGAGTACCAACCCTAGTTTCATGGATCTAATTACTGATGAAATGACTTTACATATTAATAGAACCTCAAAATATTTAAAGTTCAATGTGGGATGGGATACCATGCGGTATTTTTCCTCTATATTAAAAGATATAGATATAATGTACACTACTGGATTAAATGGAACTCAGTCATCCGATAATAACAATCCATCGTCTTCAACATCCCGATGTTTGAAGGGTTCCAGTACATCATATATATGAATGTTGAATGCTTTTAATATTAGAGATGATCTTAATACTATTTCATGATCAAAATCTTGAGAATAAGAAGATGATTTTCCATGCATGCAATCTTCATCTTGCATGAATACGGATCACTCAAAGAAGTTAACACTATTGATTTTAAATAAAGTTGTAGAGGTTGTTTATGTATATGATTTGCATAAATAAATTTCAATATATGAAATATAATACATTTATCTTTTCATGAACATGAACTTCATCATGAAAGAAGAAGGCCTCGTCACATAAAAAAGTGAAATGTGTTTTTTGGAATCATGTAACCCACGTTAAAAGAAGATAAATATAGAGATCATTAGGAATTCAAGATTTTTTTTTCACGTTGAATAAAATGAAGTGGAATGAAGGTAAAGGAGAGAATAAATATCCAGGAGAATTTCTTCCTCTTTTGATTTCTAGGATAGATCTCAAAAATAGAGTATCTCCATAGTCTTTTTGGATGGAGAGGAAATGAATTCTTCCAACCTCTCAGCTATGTAGAGAAGGGGAGATCTACATACTCTATTATGAGAAGAATAAATAAACTATGATCCTTTCAATTTCATGAAGATGTGTTTCACAAAGCACTTTTCTTTTTTGAATAAGAATCGTGTACTTCTAGGAGGATGATAAATATTTCCATGCTTTTGTGTTGTGCTTTTGCCTTCATAGCTACGTGATGGTTTATATTCACTATGAGATAGTGAATATTAGAAAATAAAATTTAAACAAGTTTGTATGAATAAAGGAGATAATAATCCTACCACCATGACTAGGGTGGATATGAAAAAGAGTGTGGAAGATGATTTCCCTCAAAGAGCCTGACGAGATATGAATAAGACCTAAAAATTCATATATAAGAAATAATAAGATCAAGTTTTTTGGGTCAATGTTGTTATTGTAATATATTTTGGAATTTTTATTTATATTATTGGTATAATCCTCTAAATTATAAAGCATAAATAAGTCTCATGTTATGGGGGGAAAGCTAGAGATAAAGTAGCAACATCCACAGGTTAAGAAAAATATGTATACTTCAAACATATTTTGAATGATTGAAAATATATATGATGTATGTAATAGTAGTGGTCACATGGTTAGTACATGCTCATCATAACATGTATCTAGATCTGATGATAAAATAAGACTGCAAAAGTTGGCTAAGATAGAAGAAGTGACCTTGGGAAGAAATCATAAAAATTTTATAAACAAAAATTCTCTAAAGAAGGTATCCATAGATAATTGTTAGAAGAAATTTAATTCCAAACACAATAATTTGAGGAAAATTTCATCATCTAAAATATATACGAATATGGATGGAACTCAAAATAATCCATGTGAAAAAAAAATTCTTTCCAATGTTCATAATGATATGTTAGTAATCTGACCAGAATATTTAGAGTGAATGTGGAAAATGGAAGATGCACAAGACAAGGCTAGTGAAAAATAAAATATTTCACATGATTAAGACAAATTACATGAGATTTTTTTAAAAAAAACAACCAATATGTTAAAGAAGTTTTGCATGAGGGATGATACAATGTTAGACATTGGGAAAAAGGTTGTTTAACTATTATTCCAGAATAAAAAGTAGTCCTTAATAAGGTTAAGAATGAATAATCTATGAAGGTTGTTAATAAGAAAAATGGGCCATAAAAATTATAATAGAATATTAAGAAATTCATGTTTCCTAAACATAAATCGGAATAGAAGTTCATATGTGCAAGCATGAAGACTGTAGGAAATTGAGAAACTTAGTTAAGAAAATCATATCAATATTATTGTTCACATTAACAATAAAGGAGGATACATGTTATTACATTAATCTTTGTGTATTTTATTTTTGTTTATAATGTAAGTAATTTAAGGTGAATAAAATTCTTAGGGGGATAACCTGATAAGCATTAAGTGTTGTCAATTTTTTACAGCAAAGCTAAAAAATTCATCATCCAAGAATAATTCCTCAATTGGTATTCAAATAAAAATATTATTGAGGATAATATTTGATGAATTTTAATACTATACTGTCATGTACTAGAAAATAATGATAAAGAAGATGCCATCTTGGTTTGATCTTATATTTTTAATCCTAAAGAACAAGTATTGAAGAAGATCATCATTGGAGAAATTGTGGTAGTTGTCAAATCTGGATAGTCACAAGTTAAATATCCATATTGGTGTATTCTCTAAATTGGAACATCTTAAAATCTATTCTTCGATAGATTTTCCATTATTAATATGGTGAGTTTTTTTTCTTTTAGGGAGATACAAATGAATAATGTTGAAGTTACTGCCAAAAATCATTTTTTAATTGGTATCAGGTCAAATTATTCTAGAAATTTCTTGAAGATCATGTATTTAGAAAAGGTATATTTTTCATAATATCTCATCCTTTGGTATCAAAAATAATAAACCTAATACAAAGGGGGATAAATTATATTAATCAATGAAGTAATAAAAGTGTAAGTATAGAAGTTCTCTAAGGCCAATTATCCTGCTTATTGCACTTGAATGTTTTGATATGTTTGTTGAAGTGATTTCAGGAGTTTGAGGTTAATTATTCTTAAAAAAAAAATTATATCTCATTTAGGTATCTTAAGCCTATAATAAAAGTGTATAACCCTTGTAGGCAAGTATTTTATTTATCATTTCATGAGGTATTAATATCGGTTGTTAAAGGGAAACTTTGTTGTCTAAATTAAATCCTCTTGTTTTATACATTGAGCATGGATCATGAATAATCAGAGTGAAATAATGTGTGGCACATTTATTAAGAATGAATTGATACCTTTTTCCCATGAAATTTTTATTTATTTTCAATAAGGGGGAGATAAAGTGAAATTAAATTTTTTTAAAGTAAATGGGGGAAATTCACATATTAACATACTCATTTGGAATGAACTTTGAAGGTATTTCCAACAAATACAAAGGTGGATATTGAAGATCCCACTTTTGGTATGAGTTTTATTTATTGTTAATGATTATTATTGGTTCTAAATAGTGATCAATGAAATATAAATATTTTATTTATTTCAATATGTTGAATAAATTTGAAATAAATAATTTGTTGTAAGTGAAGTATCCAAGATATCCAAGCATGATATCTAAGTGAATATAGCTTGGATGAATGGATGAAGAATAAAATACTCATGTTTTATTATATTAAGGAAGTTCTTTTTAATAGTTTGAGTTTATAAGTCTAATTATTGTTTCATTTCTCTTAATTTTTAGAACATGTGTCACTAAGTTCTTTTAACTGACACATTGTTTAAAATGATGATCAAGATGTGAATAATCAAAATGATTTAATGTTTAAGAGCTCTTTGGAATTGATATTCCAAAAGGAGAAGAAGAGGAATTAATGAATACCATGAAAAATATTATTTTTCATGATGATTTTTGGACAAGTGAATACATCTAAGAGGCTTGGAATTTTGTTGTGAGATTTATATGGATATGGAATGGACTTTATTTTTGGATTGAATAATTCCTTTTAGTTATCCTCTATTGAAAAAGATATCCAACCACATAGATAGTTGAGGGGACCCATCAGTTACTACTTAGGTGGGTAGGTTCATCCTTCATCCATCCATGGTGGTGGTAGAGTGTTGGACGCATAGCGGGAACATTCATAGATAGGTTGGAACATTCATAGGGTGCATATGGGACATGTAGAGTTCTTGTGCTCCACGTAATGGTGTGGTGTGGCATGTGTGGTTGTGGTGTGTGCAGTGTATCTGGGTGTCAACTTTAGTGTCATGGATTGAAGTTCTGATTGAATAGATTTACTTATTAAGCATGCCTAAAATTCTTGAAAGTTCTATGTGGGATGAGATACCATGTATCATTGTTCCTATATATTAAAAAATATGAATATAACATACACAATTGGATTAAATGGATATCAGTTGTCCAATCATCATGATCCATCATCTTAAACCTATTTATTCTTGAAGGGTTCTTATACATCATAGATCTACATACCAAAAAATTCCATGATCAGAGTTGAGCTCAAAACTATTTCATGGTTGAAATCTCAAGAAGAAGAAGTAGAAGAAAAATAAGAGTTGTCACGCATGTAATATTCTTCTTGCATTAATTTGGATCACTTGAAGAACTCAACACTACTTAATGAAAATTAATTTGGATAGGTCATTTATATATCCAATATTCATGGATAAATTTAGATCTATGAATGATTATGCATTTATCTTTGCATACACATTCACTTCTTTATGAAATAAGAAGGCCTTATCATATTAAAAAAGGTGACATGTTTTTCTACATCACTTAAATTGAGTTTGAAGAAGATAAATGTTGATATCATTGAGTATTCAAGATTTTTATTTACATGTAATAAAATTTGGGATTTTTGTATGTGAAGAAATTAAGGTAAGGTGGTGGAACTTACTTATAAAAGGAGAGCATCCACTGCATAGAGAGCTGATGTCGCTTGTGATTTCTACAATATCTCTTGAAAATAGATTATCTCCAAATTTATTTTACATGAAGAGGCAAGGATTTCCATGAGACTCTTGGCTACATGAAGAAGGAAAGATCCACATACTCTATTATGTGAAGAATAAGATAACTACAAGATTTTTTTGTTCCATGAAGAGAAGTTTAGTGAAATTATTTTCTTCTACGAAGAATAACCATGTTATTCTAGAATGAAGAGGAATATTTCCATGATTTCTTATTTTGTTTCGGCTTTCATGACTATATGATAGTTTATATGAATTGAAGTCCAGTGATAAAGTAGAATACTCCGATTGTGTTTCTTGAAGGTGTATCATGTAATCAGGTGTGTGAATAAGAAACATATATTTCTTCAGTGTATAAACAAGAATCTAGTATTATTAGAGTTAAGTACATGTTTTGTGTGAATAAGGATGTTTTCACAACTGTTAGTGCTTGTGTGAAGGATAAGCTTCTCATAAACACTTGTGCGAAGAGTAATATAACCAAGGGATACAGTGTGTGCATGGTTGGGTGAATTAATTTGAATGCACGTATACAAAGACATACAAACATCAACAAGTGCTATTAAAATTGAAATCCAAAGGCATTCTCAACTAAGATACTAAGAAGAATTAAAATATCATATTAAATAATAATAATAATGTCTTATATGTTTAAAGGTTAAAAAACTTGAGAGTTCCATGCAACACATTTATGATGTTCCTTTGAAGTGGTTGAAAGAATATCTTGAGTTGTGTAAGATCAATCTTGAATAAAATAATATTGAAAGTGATGTACTATTCAGTTATATAAATATTTACAGCATCAGGAAAAACAAGGAAGAACTAATACTTCATTAACTGTTGATATTGTATCAAATAATAAGAAGTAATTTTGATGTTACTGAGGTGAAATTTTATTATTTTGATAATCACAAAGGAATTTTTTGATCCAAGAAAGATAATAATAGTGTACTATGCACATCTATTTTCACATAAAGAAGAAGAAGATAGAGTAGCTTTCATTTTGTTGTTGTGAAGAAGAAGAAAAAGAGTTTCTTGCCTTATTCAATTCAAGTAACAAATATAAAAAGAAGTAAGTGGAAGAGAAAAGAAGCACGGTGACATCCAAATAAGTCTCATCTGGTGGATAACTTTATTGGTGTTACAAATTACCTTATAAAGAATATGAATACTATCTTCAAAGGTAGTATAAAGAACCATTCAAGAGATATAAAACAAGAATTATCAATTTACTATAGTGTGATGTATTACTCCCTACTTGGTGTAACCATGTTAAAGGATTGTTTTCTAGTGTTTATGTGGTGTTGTATTATTTCTAAACCATTCCAAGGACTAACTAATCTTTTTTACTAGTGAACCTTATAAAAATATCACGTTTCATCTTTACATACTTTTATCTACTTTCATATGGTAAGGAAAAGAGAACAATAGAATTAAGATCCTAATAGATCTAATGGGTAAAATGGATAAAATTTATAATTTGTGAAAAAATTTACAACACTAATTCACCCCCCCCCCCCAACACACACACACACACACCTCTCAGTGTTGAGTATATCCTGAAGTGGTCCTCTCACTGTTGACCCCAACAAATCAATGTTCGTTCATAACATTCGGGACATAACTATAATTAAAGTAAAAATTGATACATATACAAGGAAAAATGTCATGAATGCAATAAATACAACCATTTGGGATTATATTGTGGTAATGTTATGATATAATTTATCCATTTACTGAATAATTATATAATTAAACTTTGATTTTATTTTCATTACCATTTGTAGGGTTCGTTTATTTTATATGATTACCATAAGAAATTTGTATTAATGGACACTGTAAAATATTATATATCCTTTCATACACTTCTAACAAAGTAACATCTTAGGTATGTTGTAACACCCCAAGCTTCCACAGTACGTTTCCTTTGATTAATGCAATAGCTTGAATTGTACGCAACTTTGAGATTCTAACACACTGCGACTAATCAAACTAGTCGTTATGAATAGTAATACCCACTTTTTGAAATTTTATAAATTTTATATTTCAAAATGGACTTCATTTTTGGATTAGGAATATCAAAATTATCTTAGGGTAAATTTTTGATATTTTTATGAAAACATTCAATTTTTGATGAAGAGTGAAAAAACACTACGTTATTGGTTAAAACCGACTTTTTATTTAAATAATTAGTTATTTTATTTTAATTTATTTTAGGTAAAAATATATATAATATATATATATATATATATATTCAACTTAAATCATTGGAGTCATTTTATAATAAGTTTAGATATATAAAATTTTATCGAACTATTTACCGTCTTTTACCCACCACCTAGCAGCATTTGCAAATTTGTATAAAACTTAATTTTACCACTTTTGTGATTTGAATTTAAAAAATCATAGAGACATATTTAATATTAATAATTAAAATTTGGTTCAATAAGATGAAAATAATTTTTAGTGAATAGTAACTTTTTACTTTTATTTACCACGGTTAAAAGTAAATAGGGTAATTAAGGGTAAAAATGATATCATAATTACCCTAAAACATGTCCTAATTCTATTGGATAACTGTAATTAGGCCAAAAACAACCTTAGGAATAAAATATGATCCTTTAGGTCCACTTAGATTAGATTAGGACATTTATTATTGTTATATTTAAAGAAGAGTTAAAAGTGTTAAAATCAAAGTTTAATAATTAAACCATTTTTAATATAGGGTTATACATAAGATAAATTCAACAATAAATATTCATTAGAAATATAAAAATATTTCCTAAATAATTTTATTTTATTTATAATTTTTAGAAATTAAATAATTAAATTTATTTATGACACAATAATGATGCAGTAATTACCTTATTAATGAAAGATTAAAATAATTGATATAATAAATATCCAAATAAATCAAATTTGAGACTTTTAATGAATTAAATTAATTTTCAAAGTTAATATTACATGTTAGGGTTGATTAAATGAATTTTTTTCGAAGTAATAATGCTGTTATAAATTTAACAAAAACAAAATACCAAATAGTGTCAAAGTTGACATAAAAGAGTTTTTAAAACAAATATTATATTAATAATTGGTATTCTATTCCTAAAAATATATGGTTTGGAAAAAAGGCTTAAATAATATTATATATGTCATTAATGAACCACTTGGGGTTCTCTTGGAAGTTTATAGTAAGTTTATTAACCATATAATATAAAAATACAAAGAGACATGGTAAATGTCAAACTATTTAACTAAGAGTTAAATCTCAAAGATAAGGTTAATATGATGTCCTAAACCTATCTAAAACCTATTGGTTGAGAGTTTTTAGACCCATAACTAAATTATCCTATAAATAATTCATTTTGTATCCATTAAAAACCAAAAATGATTTTATTATAAAATAATATTTCAAGCTTTTCCTAAAGTGACAGTCACCTCTCTTATAAAAGGGCACCCACCTTCTCTAAAATTCACACCTTCAAAGCCATTTGTCTCAGCCAACCCCTGCCCAAATATCCTCTCAACTATCCTCAGTTTATCCTATAGGCCTTAATTTAGTCATAAATCCAACCTAAGAATCCCTTTTGATCAGATTAAAAGGAAGAACCCGAAGAAGAGGTAAATATTTTATCACCTCTTTCAAGTTCTTTTATTATTTCACTTTTACTTTATTTGTTGTTTCCATTCTAAAATAATAACTCCAGTATATTCTATATACTATGATTTTATTATAAAAATGGTACAACCATATTGATTATTCTATCCATCCTATAAATGAAAAAGTCATCATACGTGTGTACATACGGATTACCATCTCCACGTCGTGGTGTAGTTTGTTATTCAAACACTTCATCATTTGGATGAGTATAATAATGAGTTTAAATGATATAAATAATAAATATAATATGATTATTATTATTTATATATGATATACCATCCAATTATATGTGATTTTAATATGAAAAGAATGATATTGTTGCTCGTGCGTCCGTACGGATAACCGTCTCCACGAACGCGATGAGATTCATTCCCCATCATAGTCATTCAAGAATAATTTTCATTTTATGATTAAAAATAATTTTTATGAACATAATATAATTCTTTATATGAATAAAATACATCCTATCCATAACAAACATGGATTACATAATCAATCATATAAAGTAAAACGAATCAGTTAACACCTGAAACGATGATACTACTAAAATATCATTAATAAAGAAATATTAGAGGATCATATATGACATCATATTAATTTATATGGTTCTTGTATAATTTAAAAACAATTATTTCACTATTATATAGGAGCTTAATCTACCCTCGACCAAGTAAAAGTACAAGGTAAGGGTTAATTTCAAAATCTCTTTATTATCTGAGGTTGTTTTTACTTAAGTATCTGTTGGGACCTCTTGATCATCCACATACTTTCTTCTTAAAAATGTATTCCAAAACATTTTTACTATTTACTAGACTATGGTTTAAAGTCATTTATACCCTTGTTTTACTTTTTATAATTTTTTTTGAAAGGAATCTTTCCGTCATTTTCCAAAAAAGGTACCTTATGACCTTTTTGACAAAATTAAGGTAAGAATGTATTTTTTAACTTATATAGTGAGTGCGGCTATTTTCCACCGTTATAACATCACCGATGCTTCCCTTACAAGTTTATAATAATTTTTTCAAAATAAATGTTTTCTTTTATAATTATATGACTTTTAAATAATTTCAAAATAGAAATATATATTTCTCTAAAAAAAGTTTTTATTTCATCTAGGTCAACATCCTTTGATGGATTTTAAGGTTATTTGAAGTTGATTTATTATGATACAAAAATTCAATATTGTATTGAAGTTTTTGAGATATTTTTGACTGTTTATGTGTTATTTTTACACTATTCATGGTTTATGGATAGAGTATTTACATTTAGTATGCTAGTTTTAATATGAATGTTTATGTTATGTTTAAACCTTTTCACATGAGGAATGCATTGGACTTAGTAAGTGACGGGTGGAGCCTGCTATAGCTTCTCGATGAATTGGTAGGTCTAATGAGACAAACTAGTGTCTTAGAACAAGTCCATGAAAAAATATTATTTGTAGTCTTGGCACAAGGCATTGACTATGTGTTTATGAAGTCTGGCATTATGCATTACATCATTATAAAAGTGGCTATTGATATTGCATGTGATTATTCGACTAGTAGAATATCCAGGTGAATAAGTAAATGGAATTATTTGATTTTATATTTTCCATATTATACTGAAGTTCAAGTTTAAAAGGCTTTTTTTAGTCTTAAATTTCTTTAAATGTTTATGCTTATTTATGAAAGTTTCCGCTATATTATTATCCTCACTGAGCATCTGAGGTCACCCCTTTCTATGTTTTATTTTTTCCAGGATGCGAAGAATTATATTATGACTGACCTATAGGGATAGTATAATGGATATGAGTGTGGCCTATGGATACTATGTTGTTTAAGTTTTTTTATTTTATAATGTAATGTAAAACTTATGAATGTATCTAGTATTTCCAAGGCTACTAAACTAATCGTTCTTTCGAGACTTGATCTTTTGTGATCGTTCCAATGTTATGTAATAATGCACCAAATCTAGGTAACTAGGGTCAGGGCATTACATTTGGTATCAGAGGACGTTTAGTACAAACCTTGTAAGCTTGATTTAGAAAAACTACGATTAGAGAACATTACCTTAATATCGACTTTGAGGATTAGCATAGAAGAATTTCCTAGAATTTTGGCACTGTAGAGATTTTGTGAGTTTTCTGAGAAATACATCCATGTATGTATATGAGTAGGTAGAGGCGGCTCTAGCAGAGATGTACCTAGGGGTAAACCCCAAAAACACTGCTTTGAGCTAGACTCGAACAGGAACTGGTGCATGACAATGGACCTTGCTTCACTCTTGGTTACGACACTCCTGGGGGATATGCTTAGGATAATTTTCATTTTATTTACAAACCATTATGAAGGGTTTATGAGTATATAATTCCTCAAAGAAAACATTTTTATGATTATGGATTATATCCATAAACGGTTCAATTTATGTTAAGTGTTTTACAAGTTTGGATTTATGTATTTCGATTCATAAACTAATCTAGTGTATGCCATTGTTTAGAAATGGTGCCTAGTGGAAGGAATGGAAACATTATCAATGCACATAATCCATGTAGGGATTTCCCTCATACTCAAGATAGTTATAGTGGAGATGGTGAAGCAACTGGTGTTGATCATCTTATCACCATTCTGGGACAACTCACTTAGGTTATGAATAATAACTTTACCCATATGGAGCACCCTGATCCACAATGTAGAGGATCAATGTTAGACCATTTCATGAGGAAACAACCACCAAAATTCAATGGGAGTACAGATCCATTAGTATCTGCACAATGGATAAATTCCTTAGATAAAATATTTCATACTTTGGGGATTGGCGAAAGGGAAAAAGTTTTCATGACAGTTTATCACCTCATGGGAGATGCAAATCAATGGTGGTCATTAATTCAAAACACAAAGAAAGATGATGAAGTATAAAATATGGAATGGAGGTATTTTAAATAGATTTTCTTAGAAAAATACTTTCCTCGTGACCATCGATCAGATATGTAAAGACAATTTCTAAGTGAGGAAAAAAGATGATGAGAATGTCGCAAAATATGAGGCTAACTTTACAAGGTTAGAAATGCATGTTGCAGATTATATACGTAACCCAAGAAGTAATATTGATCATTTTTTTTGATGGGTTAAAATCATTTTTCCATCGAGAATTAGTCTCGCAATCCTTCTTGTCATATGAAGATATTATCTCATGTTCTATCAAGACAGAAAAAGAATTCTCTAAGTCTTACAACTTTAAAGCAAAGTAGGAGAAGAAGAGATATACTGAACACTCTGGAAATGGAAATAAGGGGAAGAAGGGAAAATTTGAATATCCATCATGTGGTAAATATTGGAAGAAACACCCTGGTACTTTCTTAAAGGGAATGAGATTCTGTTACAAGTGTGGTGAAAAAGGCCACCAAGCTCGTGATTGTAAGGGGAAGAAAGAGGTTTTTGAATTCTAAAATTGTAGAGAAAATGGGCATTATGCAAATGAATGTTCTAATCCCCAAGGGAACTTACTTCATAAAAGACCAATGGAGCAAGGTCAATCTTATGTGATCACTACTGTTTAATTTGAAGTTCCGAAAGGCGTGGTGGTAGGTAATTTAATGGTTTCCTCAATTTTATCCAATGATTTATTTGATTCTGGATCATCGCATTATTTCATATCTTCCCATTTTGCTAATAAAATTAGATATTTTCAATTTGAATTAACAAGAGAGTTTTCAGTCAAAATACCTAAGGGAAGTTTCATCGTAACAAATTTTTGTGAATCGGTTCCCATTAGGGAATATAAATGTTTTGTATCTACTGATATCATCATCATACTCATGATTGAATTTGATATAATCCTCCGTATGGATTGGATTTTAGACCATGATGTGAAAATTTATTGTAATAAGAAAGTGGTTACAATTTTCGATGATGATAAGGAGTACCTTATCTTTAGAGCAGAAACGTCACCACCTGATTCTTATCTAGATCCACCCCTAGTAGCTCTACTAAATTCAATTATTGGGGAGGATGAGAATGAAATAATTATGGGAGAGTAAAAGAATGTTTGAATAGAGGACATACCTATTGTGCAAGAATATGTTGATGTGTTTCCAGAGGATTTACCTGGACATCCTCTAGAATGAGAAATTTATTTTTCCATTGATTTAATTTCTGGTTCAAGGCCCATATTGAAGACCCCTTATAGCATAAACACTATGGAACTAGTGGAACTAAATAAAAAACTAGAGGAATTGAGTAATAAGGGATTTATTCTCCCTAGTGTTTCTCTATGGGGATCCCCTATCCTTTATGTTAAGAAGAAAGAAGGATCTATGAGGTTGTTCATTGACTACAGGGAGATCAATACTATAACAATAAATAACAAGTATCCCCTACCTCACATTGATGATTTATTCGACCAACTTCATGGAGCTCAATATTTTTCAAAGATTGACCTTCGATCTGGAAATCATCAATTGTGTGTGAAGATGGAAGACATTCCGAAAACTGCATTTCGAACCAGGTACGGGCATTACGAGTTTACAGTAATGTCTTTTGGGTTGACTAATGCACCCTTTATTTTCATGGATCTAATGAACATAGTTTTCAAGGAATATCTTGATGAATTTGTAGTGTTATTTATTTATGATATCCTGGTATACTCCAAAAGCTATGAAGATTATGAAAATCACTTGCGCACCATTCTGAAAACCCCCAGAAGAAATGAATTATACAGGAAGTTTATCAAGTGTGAATTATGGATTAAAGAGATTTATTTTCTTGGTCATATTGTCTCTAAGGATGAAATATATGTTGATCCTTCAAAGAACAAGGAAATCCATGAATGTCCAACACCAATGAGTATAACTAAGGTACGCAATTTTATTGGTTTAGAAGGTTATTATCGGATTTTTGTCCAGAATTTTGCCCGATTGGCTCACCCATTAACCAAGCTCATGCGTAAAGGGGTTAAATTTCTTTGGATAAAATAGTGTGAAGAATGTTTTGAATAACTGAAGAAAATATTATTCAATTCTCATATATTGACTATACCATCAGGGAATGATGGGTTTGTTATTTATAGTGATGCTTCAAAGAAACGACTTGGTTGTGTCCTTATGCAGAATGATAGAGTTATTGCCTATGTATCACGACAGCTAAAAATTCATGAGAAAAACTATCCTACTCATGATCATGAGTTAGCAATTGTAATATTTTCTCTGAAAAATATGGAGACACTATATCTATGGTGAAAAATGTGAGATTTATACTGATCACAAGAGTTTGAAGTATATTTTCTCACAAAAATAACTCAACATGAGGCAAAGGTGATGGCTTGAACTACTCAAGGATTATGATTGCACAATACACTACCACCTAGGGAAGGCAAATAAGTTGGAAGATGCTTTGAGAAGAAAGGATCGTGGAGTTTTGAACAATATGAGAGTTGAAAGGGATCGTATTTTCATGGATCTAGTGAAAATGGATATGGGAATAATCATGGAAGGTAAAACATCAATACCGTTTCAAATGGTTGCCAAACCATCTTTACTAAAAAGGATAAAAAGTTCTCAAGCTGATGATGATGAGTTTCAAAAGAAGATTAAAGCTGTGAATGAAGGGAGATTCAGTGACTTCATATATAAAGATGGAATTTTGAAATTTGGGAAGAGAATTTGTGTTCCCGATATACCTGATCTAAAAAATGAATTATTGGATGATGATCATAGCTCCAATTTCTCTATACACTCTGGTAACACTAAGATGTATATAGATTTAAAGGAACATTTTTGGTGGGACAACATGAAGAGGGAGATTGCTGATTTTTTTTCAAGATGTGTGGTTTATCAACAAGTGAAAGTTATAAGGCAAGACCCTGGAGGAGTCATGAAACCTCTTCCCATACTTGAGTGGAAAAGGGATAATATTATGATGGAATTTTTCATGGGGCTACCAAATACTCCTAGAAGGAATTATGAAATATGGGTCATTGTTGATCGTCTTACCAAGTCAACCCATTTCCTTGCTATAAGAGAATATTTACCACTTGAACGTCTAGAAAGACTATATATTAATGAAGTTGTAAGACTTCATGGAGTACCCTTATCGATTGTTTCTGACCGTGATCCCCATTTTACATCAAGATTTTGGAAAAGTCTTCAGAAAGCCCTGCATAATGAACTTCGTTTAAGCACTGCCCACCACCCTCAAACTGATGGACAATCAGAATAGAATATTCAAACCTTAGAAGACATGTTGAGATCTTTATCCCTTGACTTTCAAGGTATGTGGGATCAATATTTACCTTTGGTAGAATTTTCCTATAACAATAGCTTCCATTAAAGTATTCAGATGGTACCATATGAAGTGTTATATAGAAAGAGATGTCGCACACCAACTTGTTGGGACGATGTTGGTGAAAGAAAACTCATAGGCCCAGAACTTGTTGAGGAAATAATGGAAAAGGTGAAGGTTATCCAAACCCACATCAAAGCAGCCCAAAGTAGGCAAAAGAGTTATGCCAATAACCGAAGGAAGGATTTGGAATTTCATGTAAGAGACCATGTCTTCTTAAAGGTATCTCCATGGATGGGTGTTATACATTTTGGTAAGAAGGGTAAATTGATTCCCAGGTACATCAGACATTTCTAAATTCTAGAACAAATTTGAGTTGAAGCTTATCGTTTGGAAATGCCTCCAAGTCTCTCCAAAGTTTATGATGTGTTCCACGTATCACTATTGATAAAATACATGCTCGGCCCAACGCATGTACTCACCTATGAAGAAAGTGAAATGAAACCTAATCTGTCTTATTGTGAAGAGCCTGTCAAAATTATTAATACAAGATAACAAGTGTGGAGAAACAAGATGACTCGTCTAGTAAAAGTTCTATGGAGAAACCATAAGATGGAAGAGGCAACGTGGGAACCAGAGGAACTTAAGATGAAGAACCACCTAAATCTTTTTGTGTGGTATTATTATAGAAATTTCGAGGATGAAATTATTTTAAGGAGGGAAGAATGTAACACCCCAAGCTTCCACGGTACATTTTTCTTTGATTAATGTAATAGCTTGCATTGTATGCAACTTTGAGATTCTAACACACCACGACCAATCAAACCAGCCATTGTGAATAGTAATACTCACTTTTTGAAATTTTATAAATTTTATCATTCAAAATGGACTTCATTTTTGGATTTGGAATATCAAAATTATCTTAGGGTGAATTTTTGGTGTTTTTCTGAAAACTTTCAATTTTTGATGAATAGTGAAAAAACATTGTGTTATTGGTTAAAACTGACTTTTTATTTAAATAATTAGTTATTTTATTTTAATTTATTTAAGGTAAAAATATATACATAATACATATATATGTTCAAATTAAATCATTGGATTCGTTTTATAATAAGTTTAGATATATAAAATTTTATCGAACTATTTACTGTCTTTTACTCACCTCCTAGGAGCATTTGCAAATTTGTATAAAACTTAATTTTACCACTTATGTTAGTTGAATTTAAAAAATAATATAGAAACAGTTAATATCGATAAGTAATATTTGTTTGAATAAGATGAAAATAATTTTTGGTGAATAATAATTTTTTACTTTTATTTTCCATAGTTAAAAGTAAATATGGTAATTAATGGTAAAAATGATATCATAATTACCCTAAAACATGTCCTAATTCTATTGTATAAGTTTAATTAGACTAAAAAAACCTTAGGAATAAAATATTATCCTTTAGGTCCACTTGGATTAGATTAGGACATTTATTATTGTTTTATTTAAAGAAGAGTTAAAAGTGTTAAAATCAAAGTTTAATAACTAAACCATTTTTAATATAGGGTTATACATAAGTTAAATTCTACTATAAATATTAATTATAAAGGTAAAAATATTTAATAAATAATGGTATTTTATTTATAATTTTTAAACATTAAATAATTAAATTTATTTATGACACAATGATGATGCAGTAATTACCTTATTAATGAAAGATTAAAATAATTGATATTATAAATATCCAAATAAATAAAATTTGAGAATTTTAATGAATTAAATTAATTTTATAGGTTAATATGACATGTTAGGGTTGATTAAATGAATTTTTTTCGATGTAATAATGTTGTTATAAATTTAACAAAAACAAAATACCAAATAGTGTCAAAATTGACATAAAAGAGTTTTTAAAACAAATATTATATTAATAATTGGAATTTTATTCCTAAAAATATAAGGTTCATCCAAAGGTCTTAAATAATATTATATATGTCATTAATGAACCACTTTAGGTTCTTTTGGAAGTTTATAGTAAGTTTATTAACCATATAATATAAAAATACAAAGAGACATGGTAAATGTCAAACTATTTAACTAAGAGTTAAATCTAAATGATAAGGTTTATATGATGACCTAAACCTATATAAAACCTATTGGTTGAGAGTTTTTAGACCCATAACTACCATATCTTATAAATAATTTATTTTTAAGCCATTATAAACCGAAAAGTATTTTATTATAATATAATATTTCAAGTTTTTTCTAAAGTGACCATCACCTCTCTTATAAAAGGGAACCTGCCCTTCTCTCAAATTAACACCTTAAAAGACATTTGTATCAGCTAAACCCTGCCCAAATATCCTCCCAATTGTACTCCATTCATCCTATAGTCCTTCCTTTAGTCATAAATCCAACCTAAGAATCCCTTTTGATCAAAACAAAAGGAAGAACCTGAAGAAGAGGTAAATATTTCATCAACTCTTTCAAGTTCTTTTCTTCTTACACTTATTCTTTCTTTGTTGTTTCCATTATAAAATAATAACTCCAGTATCTTCTATATATTTTTATTTTATTATAAAAATGGTACAACCATATTCATTATTCTATCCATCCTATAAATGACAAAGTCACCGTACGTGCGTACGTACGGATTACTGTCTCCACGTTGTGGTGTAGTTTGTTATTCAAACACATCATCATTTTGATGGGTATAATAATGAGTATAAATGATTTAAATAATAAATATAATATGATTATGATTCTTTATATATTATATACCATCCAATTATATATGATTTTAATATCAAAAGAATGATATTGTCGCTTGTGCGTGCGTACGGATTACTGTCTCCACGAACGCGATGAGATTCATTCCCCATCATAATCATTCAAGAATAATTTTAATTTTATGATTAAAAATAATTTTTATGAACATAATATAATTATTTATATTAATCAAATACATCCTATCCATAACAAACATTTCTTACCTAACTAAGTTTATAAAGGAAAACGAATCAGTTAACACCTGAAATGATGATACTACTAAAATATCATTAACAAATCAATATTAAAAGATCATATATGATATCATATTAATGTATATGGTTCTTGTATAATTTAATAACAATTATTTCACCATTATAGAGGAGTTTAACCTACCCTTGACCAAGGAAAATTACAAGGTAAGAGTTAATTTCACAATCTCTTTATTATCTGAGGTTGTTTTTACATAAGTATCTACTGAGACCTCTTTATCATACACATCCATGTTTATTAAAAATGTATTCCAATTTTTTTTTAATATTTACTATAATATGGTTTAAAGTCATTTATACCCTTGTTTTAATTTTTATAAAATTATTCTAAAGGAATCCTTCCATCATTTTCCAAACAAGGTACCTTATGACCTTTTCGACAAAATTATGATAAGAGTGTTTTTTTAACTTATACAACGAGTGCGGCTATTTTCCGCCATTATAACATCGTCAAAGCTTCCCTTACAAGCTTATAAGAATGTTTTAAAAATAAATGTTTTCTTTTATAATTATATGACTTTTAAATTATTTCAAAATAGAAATAGATATTTCTCTAAAAAAGGGTTTTGATTTCATCTATGTCAGCATCCTTTGATGGATTTTAAGGTTATTTGAAGTTGATTTATTATGATACAAAACTTCCATATTTTATTGGAGGTTTTGAGATATTTTTGACTGTGGATGTGTTATTTTTGCACCATTCATGTTTTATGGATAAATTATTGAAATTTCGTATGCTAGTTTTAATACGAATGTTTATGTTATGTTTAAACCTTTTCATATAAGGAATGCATTAGACTTAGTAAGTGATGGGTGGAGCCCGCTATATCTCCTCGTTGAATCGGTAGGTATCATGATACAAACTAGTGTCTTGGCACAAGGCCTTGATAAAATCTTATTTGTAGTCTTGGCACAAAGCCTTGAATATGTGGTTATGAAGTCTGGGATTATGCATTCCATCGTTATTAAAGTGGGTATTGATATTGCATATGAATATTCGACCAGTAGAATGTCCATGTGAATAAGTAAATCTCATTATTTAATTTTATCTTTTACATATTATACTGAAGTTAATGTTTAAATGTCTTTTTTTTAGTCTTGTATTGCCTTAAATGTTTATTCTTATTTATGAAAGTTTCTGCTATATTGTTATCCTTACTGAGCATCTGAGATCACCCAATTTCTATGTTTTATTTTTCCCAGAATGTGAAGAAGTATATTATGACTAACCTATAGGGATAGTATAATGGATATGAGTGTGGCCTATGGATACTATGTTATTGTAGTTTTTTTATTTTATACTCTAATGTAAAACTTATTAATGTATCTAGTATTTCCAAGGCTACTAAACTAATCAGTCTTTCAAGACTTGATCTTTTGTGATCATGTCAATGTTATGTAATAATACACTGACTCTGGGTAACTAGGTTAGATTCATTATAGATATTGAGGGGAAAATAAACCCCCAACCACCAGATACATATGAACATATTATAAACCATGAAACATGGGGATATTTCATTAGTCACCATGATAGGGATCCATTTCAGGTGCATTCTAATTGATAATATTTGATTTTAAATTATTTATTTTTATCAACTTAGATTCAAAAATTTTAATTCTTAAAATAGTAAAGGAGTGATAAAAATAATAAACGTCCATCAAAACCAATGTACCTCTATCATAAGTGAAGGGATGGGGTGCCCTTCACTTGAAAATAAAATGGTATGTATTTTAAATCTGTAGTAAATTTTCTATTTGACATAAAACAACATATGTTCATTTTTTTATATGTAGATTTATGAATCATAATACAAAGACACTTCCATCCCATATCAGGTGTTATGGAGGGAGTTTCATGTAAATAAAGAGGAAAAATAGTAGTTGAAAACACACAAGTAGTATGGGAATCATGTATAAATATGACATAATAGTAATTTTTTATGCTTTATAATAGTATTACAAAATAATATCTATTTATATTTGTGTGTTTTTTATATGGATAATATGAAAAAAATCATCAACTATACTTGAAGAATAACTCCTTTTAGTATATTTGTAGTGGATAGAACAATATGATTGTGTTAGAGGTGCAGGTTTTGGAGTGTCACCTCAAAAATATCCCATGAAGAAAAAGTTGTAAGGAGATACATATGAGATGATGAAAGGTATGCAAGCACATATAGATTATTTAAAATATATTATAGTATGGTCTAGTTTGTCATAAAAATATATGTGAAATGATCAAAGGAAACCATTAGTATAAAAATGATCGACACATGAAGAGCCACATAACCCCACTAGCTTTAAGGATAGTTATTCCCATCAACCTCCTTTATTACCCAAGGAAATTAATTTTTTTATAATTATTTATCCTAGATATGAATCAAACAACTTTGGTAACTTTATATTATTAAAATTTTTAAAGGTGAAATTGTATGTGATTTATATCTATTGGCACCCACTCATCACCTTATTGTAAGGGTTATGGTGTAAAATATACAAGATGACATGTTACACAACAAACAACTCCCAAAAGATCACGTGAGAGTGGGGATTGAAGTATATCACAATCCGATCATTGAGTTGCCTGTTCCACTTGATTATTTTTATGTCACCATAGTTGATAATGATATTGGAACTTTCATAGCATGTTAGTTTAATATTATAAATATACATGAGGTATTTTTAATAATTTTTTTCAAATGAAAAAAGTTATGAAATGAGGTATGGTATTACAGATGGAAAAAACTAAGGAGAAACAAAAGGTTAAATCATGAAAATATAGTGGATCAACCAAGAAATAAAAAGGAAATTTTGAGAGTGCCTTCACCCCACTGGTTCCACTATTTCGTATATTAACATTACAAGTTCATGTGGATAAAACATTAAAATATTGAAATATGTCCTAAATTGATATGAAGAAGAAATATTTGGAGATACCATTACAAAATGTGATTGGTCTCAAGAGTATAAATAAAATTATCAAGTTTTAATGGTCTGAAGTCTCAATCGTGAATGTATGTATGAGGTATATTTTCTTTATCTGTTTGTATAAAAAATGTTCAACTATGTTCATTACAATTAATATTATTCAAATTTTATATAATTATATATATTACTTATATATAAAGGGAAAAACCTATGAAGAAAAATTTAGATTCATTAATCCTGCTATCATTTCAAAAAATAAAACTCAATTGGAAATAAAAGAAATTGAAAAGAAAATAGATGAACTAAGAATGAATTTTGAAATGAATATAACAGATGACAAACTCCTCTTGATGCCTATAATATAGGGGTAAAACTTTTATAATCTAATCATATAAATTAATTTTTATTTTTTCATTACTTATTTGTTTTTGTTTTTTTTTGGAATCACTGGATACTCATGACACTCTGTTTAGATACCCTGATTTTTTTTATCCAAATCATGGATTTCCAACAAATCGACCACATATGATGTCCATTGTGAATTTGTAATGCACTATAATAAATATTGTATACATAATATTCAAATTATAAATTTTAGTTTGTGTTTTAACAAGAATTTTTCTATGATAGTGAGATCTATAAATATCGTCTAAATCATGGTTTGAAGTCAGTGACTAAACACAAGAAGCCTACAGATTTCTTCAAATGGAGATGGATTGAGGTATATATAGTAAAATTTGACTATCAAAATATATTTAAAAACAAATTACTTATTTTGTTCAATGTTTTTACAATGTCCAAAGTAAGATAACGATAATTATTGTGGATATTATGTTTGAAATGTTTTGAAATATTTCATATACCATCAAAAAAATAGCATCCCTGAATAGGTAATTTATGAAGGTAATTATAATTTCATTTAAAATATTTTTTAATTGTTTTCTGTCTATATTTTATCAGTACTAATATGATTTTTAATAGTCTATATACTCAAAATAATAATTAAATTTATTTATAAATGATTTGATAGAGTACATGGTGTCATAATGTTTGTTAGCATCAAGTTGAGGTGATTAACTATTGTATTTGTGATCTAGTATAGAATATGTCCTTAGAGATGCATTTGAGATGTTAAGAATTAGTATCATAATGATTAGATATTATTTTTCATAGAATAAAATTCATGTATTATTGTAAATCTATTGGTTATATTTTTATTCTAATCCAATGTTTTCAATTTTCATCCAAACATTTTTATATATTTGATCCTCTTATCATTTCAAAGGAATTTGAACCCAATGATAGATTTTCTACCCCTCTTGAGAAAGGTTTCAAATTTGATGATCCTACACCACCTGTGGTTTATCTTCCTAATGAAAATAGTATGAAAGTTTTGATTGAGGGTTTTGTATCTAGGAGCAGTAGCAAAATCCTCTTGATAACAAGCCATAACAAGATGGGAAATTATTTTAGATATATTCAAATTTACTAGTTTCTTATATGGATGTAGTCCTGCCTTTTAGATATATTTACTAAACCTACATCTCATGTGAGTACTTCAATATTCCTATTTTTAATATAATTTTTAAATTCTTATAAAGGTTATATGCTCATTCCCCAATTTTCCATGAATTTATTTTTAGATATTCACTAATTTTATTCTTTTGGGGGTTAGGATGACTTTCTAGAAAATGAAAAATGTTAGGTGATGACCCTATAAAGAAAAAAATATTTGAGTTATTTCTCAAGGATAAGTATCATGGAGTGTTACACTCTGTGAATTTTGGAAGAGCTGGTAACATCTCTGAAGCTACTCGTGATCATGAGAGATTGGACTTCGATCCTGCATCTCATATAATATCAAGTGGGAAATGGGTTAAGGATGCATCTACCCACAAATTTTAATACATATTACCAACTAATGGGATAAATTTCACCCCTTATAGTGTAGTGGTGTGTGCCTTAGGGTTGTTTTTATTCATTTTAATAAAGGGATGTACATTTTTTTCTTAACTTTTAGTATTGTATTCAAGATGGTGTTTCCTTGTTTCCAAGTACTACAGGTTGACAAGGCTGAAAATTTAGCAATGAAGAACCCTTACCCAAAATGGGAAAAAATTTAATGAAATACTTATCTTATTTTATACAAGATCTTTGATATTATTGACCCTTATATATGGAAGTTACTTCCATGATCCTAGACTCTTCATTTTCATTTTTTCTTCTTATAGTCTTTTGATGAGTTTTTTTTAAATGGCCCTATTACAATCACTTCCACCTCCCCGATGGATTCCTTTACTTTCGTGTTTGATTCAACCAATTCATGAAAATGAAAGATACTTTAAATACTAATATATACTCCTTATCCATATCCCTACCCAATTATAAAAGTATAAATGAGGAATTGACTATGAAGGATGTTGGAAAGGAATTGTAATTTTAAAATGTTGAGAGGTCGATTGATATCTACATGTCATTTTATTCTAAAATGCATGTCACTTAACCAAAAATGAGAAGATGAGCTCATATTGTCTTGAAACTTTAGGAAAATAATCCATAATTCACATGTTATGTGTTGGAATTGACCTCACATTAATCTGACACACGATGTGTCCAGTATGACTCAAAGTGTGTGTTTTCATTATAAAAGTATCATTATAGTTTAAAACTCATGTCAACTTATCAAAACCAAGAAAAAAAGATCATATTATTTTCAAACATTAGTACAATTATCCATAATTCATTTTTTATGTGTAAGAATAAACTACACATTAATATGACAAACGGTGTGACCGGTATGACTCTAAGTGCATATTTTCAATATAAAATTTCCATTTTAGTTTAAAATATGGGTCACACTATCAAAACCAAGCAAACGAGCATGAATTGTTTTCTAAAATTAATATAATGATACATAATTTATTTTTGATGTGTGGTAATTGACTGCACATCAATATGACCCACGATGTGCCCGATATGACTCAAAGTGTATGTTTTCAATATAAAAGTGTCATTTTAGTCTAAAATATGTGTTACATTTCCCAAACTTATAAAACAATATAATATTGTCTTGAAACTTTAGAATAATGATCCATAATTCATGTGTGATGTGTATGAATCGACCACACATTAATCTGACACACGATGTGGCCGATATGACTCAAAGTATTTCTTTTCAATATAAAAATGTTATTTTTGTTTAAAGTGCATGTTACATATCCAAAACCAGTAAATATCTTATTATATTCATACTTTATAAAAATGATGCATAATTCATTTTTGATATGTAGGAATCGACCACACATAAATTTGATAGACGATGTGGTCGTTATAACTCAAAGTGCATGTTTTCACATTAAAAGTGTACTTTTAGTATAAAACACATGTCACATTGAAAAATAGAGAAAACAAGATTAGATAGTTCTGATAATTTAGAAAAATGATCCATAATTCATGTGTGATGTGTAGGAATCAACCTCACATCAATCTGACACACAATGTGGCTTGTACGACTCAAAGTATGTGTTTTTAATATGAAAGTGTAGTTTTAGTTTAAAACATACGTCACGTAGAAAAAATTAATAAAATGAGCTCAGAGTGTCTTGATACTTTAGTAAAACAATCCATATTTCATTTTTTATGTGTAAGAATAGACCACACATCAATTCGATAGATGATGTGGTCGGTATAACTCAAGGTGTGTGTTTTCATATTAAAAGTGTCATTTTAGTCTAAAGCACGCATTACATAGCCAAACCAAAAAATATATATCATATTATCATGAAACTTTAGAATAGAAAATCACAATTCATGTTTGATTTGAAGGAATTTACTACACATCAATTCGATACATGATGTGGCCGGTATGACTCAAAGTGTGTTTTTCAATATAAAAGTGTCATTTTAGTTAAAAATTTGCATCACTATGTCAAAATTGAGAAAATAAGATATAATATTTTTCAAAGTTTATGAAAATGATCCAAAATTTATTTGTGAAATTTTGGAATTGGTTGCATGTCAATCTGACATGTGATGTGGTGTATATGACTCAAAGTGCGTATTATTTATATAAAAGTGTCATTTAGTTTAAAATGTGCTTCACATTTTCCAAACCTAGAAAATGAGCTTGAATTGTCTTGTAACTTTATAAAAAAGATCGATAATTTATGAGTGATGTGTAGGAATCAACCACATGTAAATCCGCCACACGATGTGGCCTGTATGACCCAAAGTACATGTTTTCAATATAAAAGTGTCATTTTAGTTTAAAACACATATCACTTAGCCAAAACTGAGAAAAAAAGGTTAGGGTGTCTTGATACTATAGTGAAATGATCTGTAATTCATTTATAACGTATGGGAATCAACCGCATGTTAATCTAACACTATGTGGAAGGAATGACTCAAAGTGTGTATTTTCACATTAAAAGTGTCATTTTAGTCTAAAACATGCATCACATTTCCAAAACCAAGAAAACAAGCTCAGAATTTCTTAAATATTTAGAACAATGATACATAATTCATGTGTGACGTGTAGGAATCGACCACATGTAAATTCAACACATGATGTATCCGATATTACTCAAAGTGTATGTTTTAAATATAAAAGTGTTATTTTAGTTTAAAACACACATCACATGACCAAAACTAAGAAAATGAGTTCATATTGTCTTGTTCCTTTAGAAAAATGATCCATAATTCATTTTTGGCTGATATGACTCAAAGTGTATGTAAGAATCAACCGCATTTCAATTAGATAGATGATGTGGCTGATATAACTCAAAGTAAATTTGTTCACATTAAAAGTGTCATTTTAGTCTAAAATGCACGTCACATATCCAAAATGAGAAAATAATCTCAGTTTGTCTTGAAACTTTAGAATAAAAATTCATAATTCATGTGTGATGTGTAGGAATCAACCGCACATCAATCTGACATATGATATGGTCGGTGTGACTCAAATTGTGTGTTTTCAATATAAAAGTTTCATTTTAGTTTAAAACACGTCACATTATAAAAAAATAGAAAACAAGTTATAATTGTTTTTAAACTATAAAAAAATGATTCATAATTCATTTTTAACGTGTAGAAATCGACCGCACTTCAATTTGAAACATGATGTGGTAAGTGTGGCTCAAAATGAGTATTTTTAATATAAAAGTATTATTTTAGTTTAAAACACGTTCTACATTGTCAAACCCCATCAATCAATATCGTATTTTCATGAAACTTTAGAAAAATAATCCATTATTATTTTGTGATGTGTAGGAATCGACCGCACATCAATATAACACATGATGTTGATGGTATGATTAAAATTGTGTGTTTTCAATATAAAAGTGACCTTTTAGTTTAAAACACACATCACATATCCAAAATCAAGTAAACGAATTTGTATTGTTTTGATACTTCATGAAAATTGTCTATAATTCATTTTTGATGTGTATGAATTGACCACATTTCAATCTGAAATGTGATGTTGTTGGTATGACTCAAAGTGTGAGTATTTATATTAAAAGTGTCATTTTACTCTAAAACATGTGTCACATAGCTAGAACCAACCAAATGAGCTCAGATAGTATTGAAACTTTAGGAAAATGACCCATGATTCATTTATAATTTATAGGAATTAACCACACGTAAATTTGACATATGATGTGTCATGTATGATTCAAAGTACATGTTTTCAGTATAAAAGTGTCATATTAGTTTCAAACGCATGCCACATAGCTAAAACTGAGAAAATGATCAAGGATTAGCTTGATAATTTAGGAAAGTGATCCATAATTCATGTGTGATGTGTAATAATCGACTACACGTCAATCTGACAGATGATGTGCCTAGTATGACTTCAAGTGCATGTTTTCACATTAAAAGTGTCATTTTAGTTTAAAACACGCGCCACATAGCCAAAACCAAGTAAAAAAGATTTTATTGCCTGGATACTTTAGTACTATGATCCATAATTCATTTGTGACATGTATGTATCAACCACATGTCAATCCAACATATGATGTGTCCAGTTGACTCAAATTGTGTGTTTTCATATTAAAATATCATTTTAGTTTAATGATATAATTATTAGAAACTATTTAAGTGATTAATATAAATAATAACTGATAATATCATTAATATATACATTAATTGACAACTATAATTTATATATATTATTAATTAACAATGTAATTAATAATTCATTATATAATTATTAATTATTAGTATAAATAATAATTAATGTATAATTAATAATATAATTAATTATATAACTACTAATTTCATTAATATATTCAATAATTAACAATGAATTTTGAAAAGAAAATAACAGATGACAGACTCCTCTTGATGCTAATAATATAGAGGTAAAACTCTAGAATCTAATAATATAAAATAAATTTTTAATTTTTTTCATTACTTATTTGTTTTTGTTTTTTAGGAATCATTGGATACTCATGAAACTCAATTTAGATACACTGAATATTTATTTTTTTGGATCCAAAGCATGGATTTCCAACAAATCGACCAAACATGATGTCCATTATGAATTTGTAATGCACTGCGATCAGTATTGTATAGATAAACTTCAAATTATACATTTTATTTTGTGTTTTAACAAGAATTTTTATATGATAGAGAGATCTATAAATATCGTCTAAATTATGGTATGAGGTCGGTGACTAAGCACAAGAAGCCTGAGGATTTATTCAAATAGAGACGGATTAAGGTGCATATAGTAAAATTTGACTATCAAAGCATATTTAAAAACAAATTACTTATTTTGTTCAATGTTTTTACAGTGTCCAAAGTAAGACAACAATAATGATTCTGGATATTATGTTAATTTTTTTTTTTGAAATATGTCATATACCATCAACAAACTATCATCCTTGGATAGGTAATTTATGAAGGTAATTACAATTTCATTTAAAATATTTTTTAATTGTCTGTTTGTCTATATTTTTCCAATACTACCAGTATTTTCAATAGTCTATATACTAAAAATAAAAAGTAAATTTATTTAGATATGAGTAAATAGAGTACATGGTGTCAGGTTTTTTTTCGGCATCAAGTTGAGGTTATTACCTATTATGTTTGTGATATAGTATGAACTATGTCCTTAGAGATACATTTGAGATGTTAATCATTAGTATCGTAATGATTAGATATTATTTTTCTTAAAATAAAATTCATGTGGTATTAGAAATATATTGGTTATATTTTTATTATAATCCTACATTTTCAATTTTCATCCAAACATTTTTCTATGTTTGATTCTCTTATCATTTCAAAGGATTTTGAACCCCACTATAGATTTTCTGCCCCTATTGAGAGAGGTTGTGTATTTGATGATCCTCCCCCACCTGTGGTTCATCTGCCTGCTGAAAATAGTATGAAAGTTTTGATTGAGGGTTTTTCATCATGGAGAAGTAGCAAAATCATCTCGATAAAAATCCATAACTAGATGGGAATTTATTTTAGATATATTCAAATCCACCAGCTTCTTATATGGATGGAGTCCTACCTTTCATATATATTTTCTAAACTTGTGTCTCATGTGAGTACTTCAATCTTCCTATTGTTAATATGATGTCTAAATGCTTCTAAAGGTTATATTCTCATTCCCCATTTGGCTGTGAATTTATTTTCAACTATTCACTGATTTTCTTTTTTTGGATGTTAGGATGAGTTGCTAGAAACTACAAAAACGTTTGGTGATGACCCTACAAGGAAAGAAATATTTGAGCTATTTCTCAAGGATAAATATCATGGAGTGTTACACTGTACAGATTTTAGAAGAGCTGGTAACATGATTGAAGCTACTCATACTCATGAGAGATTGGACTTCAAGCATGTATCTGATATAATCGCGAGTGAGAAATGGGTCAAGGATCCTTCTACCCACAAATTTGAAGACATATTACCAACTAATGGGATGAAGTTCACCCCTTATAGTGTAGTGGTTTGTGCCTTAGGGTTGTTTTTATTCATTTTAAGAAAGGGGTGTGCATTTTTTTTCCTTTGCTTTTTGTATTGTATTCAAGCTGGTGTTCCCTTGTGTCCAAGCACTACAGGTTAACAAGGCTGAAGATTTAGCAATGAAGAAACCTTACCCAAAATGGGAGAACTTTCAATGGAAGTGTTCTCCTATTTTATACAAGAAATTTGATATTAGTGACCCTTGTATGGGGAAGGTACTTTCATGATCCTAGCCTCATCATTTTCATTTTTTTCTTATAGTCCTTTGATGAGCTTTTTTTTAAATAAGCCCAATTATAATCACTTCCACCTCCCTGATAGATTCCATTACTTTCACGTTTGATTCAACCAAAGTCATGACAATGAAAGATACTCTAAATGATAATATATATTCATTAGCCATATCCATACCCAATTCTCAAAGTATAAATGAGGAATTAACTATGAAGGAAGTTGAACAGGGGTTGAAAGTTTAAAATGTTGAGAGGTCGATTGATATCTACATGTCATTTTATTCTAAAACACGTGTCACATAACTAAAACTGATAAAATGAGCCCATATTGTCTTAAAACTATAGGATAATGATCCATAATTCATGTGTGATGTGTAGTAATTTATTGCACATCAATCTAACACATGATGTGTCTGGTATGACTCCAAGTGCATATTTTCAATATAAAAGTGTCATTTTAGTTTAAAATATGTCACAGTATCAAAACCCATAAAAAGAGAATGAATTTTTTCCAAACATTAATATAATGATACATAATTTATTTTTGATGTGTAGGAATTTACCGCGTATCAATATGACACACGATGTGCCCGATATGACTCAAAGTGTTTGTTTTCAATATAAGTGTCATTTTAGTCTAAAATGTGCATCACATTTCCAAAACCAAGAAAACAATATCGGAATGTATTGAACTTTTAGAATAATGATCCATAATTCATGTGTGATGTGTAGGAATTGACCACACATGAATCTGACACACGATGTGGCCGGTATGACTCGAAGTGTGTGGTATAACTCAAAGTGCATGTTTTCACATTAAAAGTTTCATTTTAGCATAAAACACACGTCACATTGACAAATAGGGAAAACCAGCTTAGATAGTTCTGATAATTTAGAACAATGATCCATAATTCATGTGTGATTTGTATGAATTGACCTTACACCAATCTAACACATGATGTGGCTGGTATGACTCAAAATGCATGTTTTAATATGAAAGTTTCATTTTAGTTTAAAACATGTGTCACATAGCCAAAATTGAAAAAATGAGCTCAGGGTGTCTTGATACTCAAGGAAAACGGTCCATATTTCATTTTTTAGGTATAGGAATCGATCGCACGTCAATTTGATATATGATATGGCTGGTATAACTCAAAGTGTGTGTTTTCAAGTGTTATTTTAGTCTAAAACACCCTTTATATAGCCAAACCAAGCAAAATATCTCATATTATCAAGAAACATTAGAAAAAAAAATTATAATTCGTCTGTGATGTGTAGGAATTGACTGCACATCAATTTGATACATGATGTGACCGGTATTACTCAAAGTGTGTTTTTCAATAGAAAAGTGTCATTTTAATTTAAAATTTGCATCACATTGTCAAAATTTAAAAAATAAGATAGAATTGTTTTTAAACTTTAGGAAAATGATCCAAAATTTATTTGTGAGATTTAGGAATTGACTGCATGTCAATCTAACACGTGATGTGGTCGTTATGACTCCAGGTTAGGGGTGTAATTTCGTCCGGGCCTGCCATGCAAAGTGTCGGGCCGCTGGCCACTATTCGGGTCGGGTCGGGCCGGCTCGAACAACCCCATGAGGCAGCCCCAGCCCGGCCTCGGGCCGGCCCAAACCATCGGGCCGGGCCGGGCTTTTTCGGGCTGGGCCGGGCTTTTTCAAATCGGGTCGTGGTGGGCTTTTATTATTTTCAAAATAATTGTCTTAAGTTTTTTTTATTTATACATTTTTATAAAATTTATTTAAAACGTTTCTTTACATTTATTTTTAAATGCATGTTTTTTGTAAAAACGTTTATTTTATTTTTTATTAACATTTTACAGTGGGTGGATATGTTTTTTTGTCTATATATATATATATTATTTGCAAATTGTAAAAAAAATAATGAGGGGTGCGCAGCTGCCGTGGGGGAATTTAAAGCCTTATTATTTAAACGTTTTTCTAACATTTATTTAAAACATTTTTTACATTTTTTTTAACGTATTTATAATTTTTAAGCATTTGTTAGTATTTTTTATTTAAACATTTTTATTTAAACTGTTTTTTTAAAATCTGTTTAAAACGTTTTTTTACATTTATTTTTAAATGATTAATTTAAAACATTTTTGAATTTTTTTAAACGCATGCTTTTTACAAGTATTTTTTTTAAAACATTTAACTTTTTTCACATTTTAATGTAAAAAGTATTTTTTAAGTGTTTGTTTTAAAAAAATTAATTTAAATGTTTATTTTAAAAACTTTTTAAACATTTTTATTTAAACCATTTTTTAACACTTGTTTAAAATGTTTTTTTACACATATTTTTAGACGTTTAATTTAAAAAGTTTTTTTGAACGCATATTTTTTACATGTATTTTTTTAAACATTTTACACGTTTTTTGTAAAAACATTTTACAGTGGGTGAATATGTTATTTTTTTAAATAGATTTATACATGTCTGTGAATTTATATATATTATGTACAAATTAAAAAAAAATGAGTTATTGGGGGGTGCACAGCAGTGAGTGGTGAGTTTAAAGTGTTGTTATTTAAATGTTTTTTATCATTTATTTAAAATGTTTTTTTAAATTTATTTTTTTAACTTATTTATTAAAAGTATTTTTTAGCGTTAGTTTAATTTAAAACATTTTTGTAAATGTTTTTTAATTTTTTTGCAGGGCAGGCCCAACCTGGCCCTGTTTGGAATGAAATTACACCTTTAGCGGGTGCGGAGTAGTGGGTGAGTTAATTTTTTTCTAAATAAATTTATATATGTATATATACTATATATAATATATGAAAGTTTTATCATATTTTAAAAAAATAATGAGGTTGGGGGTGTGCAAATATCATTTAGTGAGTAGTTATTTTTTGTTAATATATAATAAGTTTTATATATATATATATATATATATATATATAATATGAGAAAATTTTAAAAAAATAATTAGGGGGTGTGTGCGAACATCATTGGGTGAGTTAATTGCTTTGTTTATATATATATATTGGGGGTGTGCGCGAACATCATTGGGTGAGTTAATTTTTTTTCTAAATAGATTTATATATGCATAGTATATATTATTTATGCATGTGGCAACGTACTTAAAAAAAATTAATGAAGTTGAGGGACTTGCACGAACATCATTAGGCGAGTGTGTTATTTTTTTATTAATATACAACAAGTTATTATATATATATAATATTAAATCATTGATATATATATATATATTGCTCTGTTTATATATATATATATTATATTAAATCATATACATATATATACATACATATATATATTATTAATGGATTTTTAAAAACCGCACTTAATTGATGCATATTATTAATGGCTTTGTTTATATATATACACTATTATATTAAATCATCGATATATATATATATATATTAATAGCTCTGTTTATATACATATATATTATATTATATCATATACATATACATAGACACACACACATATATATATTATCAATTGATTTTTAAAAACCATACTTATTTTTTTATTAATATACAAAAAGTTATTATATATATATAACATTAAATCATTGATATATATAGATATATATTAATAGCTTTGTTTATATATATATATTATATTAAATCATATACTTATACATATACATATACATATACAGATATATATATATATATATATATTATTAATGGATTTTTAAAAACCACACTTAATTGATATATATTATTAATGGTTTTGTTTATACATATACACTATTATATTAAATCATTGATATATATATATATATCATATCATATACATATACATATACATAGATATGTATATATATATATGTATTATTAATGGATTTTTAAAAACCATACTTATTTTTTTATTAATATACAACAAGTTACTATATATATATATATTTATTTATTTATTAATAGCTTTGTTTATATATATATATATATATATATATATTAAATCATACACACACACACACACACACACACACACACACACACACACACACACACACACACACACACACACATATATTATTAATGGATTTTTAAAAACCACCCTTAATTGATATATATTATTAATAGCTTTGTTTATATATATAAACTATTATATATATAATTATATATCGTTGTATATATATATTTATACACACATTATAATTATATATAATAATAATTATATGTATATATATAATATCATTTTTTGTTAATATATAATGATATGTGCACATATAGATAGAAATACACACACACACACACACACACACACATATATATAGATACATATATAGATAAATATAAATGTATAAAGATACATGTATATATAGATATATAGGTAGATATATATATAGATGTATGTATATATACAAATATATAAAGCGATATATGTATATAGAGATAGAGATATATATTTATGAATATATATATATATATATGTGTGTACAGATATATATATAGATAGAGATATATAGATATAGAGATATATATACATAGATATATGTATATATAGATATATGTATATATAAATAGATCTATATATATGCATATATCTATATATATATATAGATATATATATATAGATATATGTATATAGAGATAGATATATCCAGAAATATATATATATATATATATATATCTACATATATATATATATATATATCTATATATACATAGACCTGTGATTAATTTACAGGCGCAGAGGGGGATCAAATCCCCCTACCTGCAGTTCCCCGTTATATTTTTTACAGCAGGCGAGCCAGCGGGTCGGGCTTCGCGCTGGCCCGCGGGCCGGGCTTTTTCGGACCGGCCCGGCCTGGCCCGTGGGCCTGCCTGGAAAGGCCCAGGCCTGACCCGCTGAACCTGCGGCCCGAGCCCGGCCTGGCCCGATGCGGGATTTGCCGGGCCGGGCCGCTCGGGCTTTCGGGCCGGGCCTGTCGGGCTTTCGGGCCGCCGGGCCAAAATTACACCCTTACTCCATGTGTATATTTTTTATATAAGTGTCATTTTAGTTTAAAACGTGCATCATATTGTCAAAACTCAGCAAACAAGCTCGAATTACCTCGAAACTTTAGAAAAATGATCCAAAATTTATGTGTGATGTGTAGGAATCGACTGCACATCAATCTGACACACGATGTTGCCGGTATGAGTCAAAGTGCATGTTTTTAATATAAAAAAGTCATTTTAGTTTAAAACACGTATCACATAGCCAAAACTGAGAAATCAATGTTAGATTGTCTTGATACTATAGGAATATGATCCACAATTCATTTATGATGTATGGGAATTGACTGCATGTTAATTCGACACTATTTGGCTGCAATGACTCAAAGTGCGTGGTTTCACATTAAAAGTGTCATTTTAGTCTAAAACGCACGTTACATAGTCAAAACCAAACAAATGAGCTCAAAACTTCTTAAATATTTAGGACAACGATACATAATTCATATATGATGTGTAGGAATCGACCACATGTAAATTCAACACACGTTGTAGCTGATATTACTCAAATTGTATGTTTTCAATATAAAAGTGTTATTTTAGTTTAAAACACACGTCACATAGCTAAAACTAATAAAATCAGCTCTGATTGTCTCGATACTTTAGAAAAATGATCTATAATTCATTTGTGATGTGTAGGAATCAACCGCTTGTCAATCAGACATACAATGTAGCCGATATGACTCAAAGTGTGTCATTTTAGTCTAAAATGCACGTCACATAGCCAAACTGAGCAAACAATCTCATATTGTCTTGAAACTTTAAAATATCAATTCATAATTCATGTGTGATGTGTAGGAATCGACCGCACGTCAATCTGACATATGAGGTGGCTGGTGTGACTCAAAGTGTGTGTTTTCAATATAAATGTGTCATTTTAGTTTAAAATGCATCATATTGTAAAAACTGAGAAAACAAGTTCACACTGTTTTTAAACATTAAAACAATGATTCATAATTCATTTTTTATGTGTAGGAATCGATCACACGTCAATTCGACACATGATATGGCATGTCCGACTCAAAGTGCATATTTTTAAAATAAAAGTGTTATTTTAGTTTAAAACGTGCTGCACATTGTCAAAACCCATCAATCAAGATCGGATTGTCTTGAATCTTTATAAAAAATAATCTATAATTTTTGTGTGATGTGTAGGAATCGATTGCACATCAATTTGACACACAATGTGGATGATATGATTCAAAGTGTGTGTTTTCAATATAAGTGTTATTTTATTTTAAAACACACGTCACATATCCAAAATTGAGAAAACGAGTCTGGATTATGGTGATACTTTAGGATAATGATCCATAATTCATTTGTGATGTGTAGGAATCAACCACATGTAAATCTGAAATGTGATGTTACCAGTATGACTCAAAGTGCTTGTTTTCGTATTAAAAATTCCATTTTACTCTAAAACATGTGTCACGTAGCCAAAACCAACCAAACAGGCTCAGATAGTCTTGAAACTCAAAACATCGATCCATGATTCATTTATGACGTATAGAAGTCAACCGCACATCAATCTGACATACGGTTTGTCCGGTATGATTCAAAGTACGTGTTTTCAATATAAAAGTATCATTTTAGTCTCAAACGTGTACCACTAACCAAAACCGAGCAAACGATCTCATATTGTCATGATACTTTAGGACAACGATTAATAATTTATGTGTGGCGTGTAAATATCGACCACACGTCAATCTGATAGATGATGTGTCTAATATGACTTCAAGTGCATGTTTTCACATTAAAAGTGCCATTTTAAATTAAAACATGCATCACATGGCCAAAACTGATTAAACAATATCATATAGTCTTGATACTTTAGAATAATGATTCATAATTCATTTGTGACATGTATGTATCGACCACACATCAATCCAACACACGATGTGACTGATATTACTCAAAGTGTGTGTTTTCACATTAAAATATCATTTTAGTTAATGATATAATTATTAGCAACTATTGAAGTGATTAATATAATTAATAACCGATAATATCATTAATATATTCATTAATTGACAACTATAAATTATATAGATTATTAATTAACAATGTAATTAATAATTCATTATATAATTATTAATTAGTGGTACAATTAATAATTAATATATAATTAACAATATAATCATTAATAATATAATTAATAGTATAACTGATAATATCATCAATATATTCAATAATTAGCAATGTAATTTATCCCATGTGGATTATATAACAATAAAACTATAATATTTTTTTATGCACTGTTATTAAAATAAACATTGGTTTATTGTAGGACAAACTTTTGTACATGTTGATTGTCGGAAAAATTCTGCTCAAGAGTTTTGATTTTGTATATTAGGTTGTATTTTTTTTAATTAATTATAAATATCACATTGATGTAAATATTTTATATGTAAATTTTGAATTGAAATAATGGTGCAATTTAATTAATACTAGTACTTACCTGTGCATTCGCACGACAATACGTTCAATGCTTACTTTCAAGAAGACAAAACTATACTTCAATATTAATAAAGAACATCAATATTGTATATATTGAAAAAAATAGTGATACTTAATATTGAACTATAATCGAATAAAATATATAGAATTGAAAACATAAGAAAATAAGAAAAATAAAATAACATAGAAGAATATGTAGGATGATATTGAAAACATATTGGAGAACATATGATACTATATAAGGAAAACATAAGTATACTATCAATGACTTTTGCAATAAGGAGGGTCATGCGCAGAGACGCTGCTATGAATTAAAAATAAGAGAGCATAGAAAACCTGTGTGAAAACCACACCCCAATACGCCTCTGTCATCTCTCTGATAAACATACCATTGATGCCATGTATCGGAAGATCAATCTGTGACAAAACGTCACCCTTCTGTCGACGAAACGTCACTACATCGGAGATCTTCACCCGAACATGCGTCAACCTCACACCAGCTTGCGACACCCGAATGATCTTGCCATCATGATGTACTGCCAATCTCCAATCGGGACACGCCACCTGATCACCGCTATCAGGCAGATTTTCGATACGTGACATCGATCATCAATTTCGTAGTCGCTGCTCTGCACCTGTCAAACGTCGATGCGCCGCACATGCTACCGCTGATGCGATAGCTCCCTTCTTGCTCCTGGTGGACTGCATCTTGAACACCCTGCCAAGAACATCGCCACACGTCCAAGATAATTGCGTCGTCGTCTTCGTGTCACACAGGCCACCGCAAACGCGGCATCCCCTTCCCGGGTCTCCCTTGCCGGCTACATCTTGCTGGCTCACCCTTCTCCCTTTCGAAAATATGTTTCTGCATCCTCCTTATATAGACACCATGTCCATAATAATCAATTAATGCAGTCAACATCCATTAATATCCATTAATATTGAGAATTAAATATCCATTAATGTTGGGAGAAAATATTTAATTAATGGTGATATAAATCTCCCCATTAATAATTTTCATCTCTCATCAATAAATGTGATGAATCCCTACATTAATAATTTTCTTCTCTCATTAATAAATGTGATGAATCTCAACTATCTCCTCCGTCATCACATTAATGAATGGAACCATCCAACAAAATCAGCTGGAAAGAAAGTATGTCGGTATCACACCAACCATCATCAATTGCAGAAAATATGACGACGTCCTTTTGCACTTCTGATAAAAAAAAATATCAGCTCGCCTTGGAAAAAAGAAAATCAAACGCCAAAATCTTCATCACATTTGTATCTGCATCATCCTTCTCATCCTGCTGAACAAGACAAGAACCATAAAAATCTGGCTCCCCCATAATCATGATCGCCACATAATCTGGAGCACCTGCAGGAAAAAATTGCTCTCCGATGCTCAACATCCCCTGAGCCGACATCTGCATCACCTCACTCAACCTGCTTTAATTTTCAAACTTTATTCTGCTTCACGCACGCATCTGCGACCCTCTTCAAATCTTCCATAATTCTCACGTTAAACTGTGAGCACAAACCAACCTCCTATAATACCACTTATTGGGGGAGAATCCCGATTCCGGGCCGAAAATTGCTTGCCAAAAAATATCGCGAGAAACCCGTCGAAATATGGAAGTGATATGAACAGAATAAATAAATCAGCACACAGGTTTTTTTTATTCTGTTCATATCGCTTCCATATTTCGACGAGTTTCTCGTGATATTTTTTGGCAAGCAATTTTCGGCCCGTAATCGGGATTCTCCCCCAACACAATGTACAAAATAAACCATACAAATGCATGATGGAGAATATAAGGAAAGCATATAGGAGAATATAGATGGAAAGTCAAATTATTTGAAAACATATAAAACATATAGGAGAATGTAGTGGATAACATTCAATTGAAAAGAAAAACAAAATTTTTGAAAAAAAATGAAATTTACGTATATGAAAACATAAATGAAAGGAAAAGTAAATAGGTCACTTTGTATAAATAAAACATAAGTATCCAACTTCAAATAAATGAATAAACAGAACAAATGGACAGTAATTAGAAAAGTACATTAAAAATGAACATGAATTAAATTACATAAGTATTAATGTCACTGAGATATTATGACAAGTACATAAAAGAATTATTATACAGCAATACTGTAAACAGCATAATATTGCAATGAACATGAATGAAAAGAACATTCAAATGGAAATTTACATTTCAAAACATACATCATAAGTCTTTATGTCGCCGAGAAATAATGTCAAAGTGTATAAATATCCAACTTCAAATGCCTGAAGAACAATTCTGCATATAAAAAAATGTTTACAATAAGAACACCTGAATTTGTAGAATAAATAAAAAACGATAACATAAAATTATTAAATAGAAATCAAAATAAAAGAAGTCAAAATTAACCTTTTGAAGCATGCCAAGAAAACCAGCATGCTGCTACATGGATTTAGTCATGGCCCAGCTGCACTCCCTAAACGTTCCTCGTTAGCTGCTACATGCCTGAAAAACGTTTCTGCATAGAAAAAAATACTTACAATAAGAACAGCTAAATTTGTAGAATAAAAAAACGATAACATAAAAGCATTAAATTGAAATACAAACAAAATAAGTTTAAAAAACAGGTAAATTGGACATTCCCTCCCCCCTGCCTTGATCCTCCCCTCCCCTCCAATGAAAAAGAGGTCGAAATTTACCATTTGAAGCATGCAATGAAAACAAGCATGCTACTGAATGGTCGTACTCATGGCCCAGCTACACTCCCTATACATTCCTCGTTTGCTGCTACATACATGAAAAATGTTTCTGCATAGAAACAAATCTTACAATAAGAACACCTGAATTTGTAGAATAAAAGAGTGATAACATAAAAGTATTTAATTGAATGGAAAACAAAAGAAGTCGGAAAAAAGATAAAGTGGACATTCCCTCCCCCCTTCCCTGATCCTCCCCTCCCCTACACTCCCCTCCACTCCCCTCCAACCTACCCACCCTCTCCCCCCTGTCCCCATCCTCCCCTGCCCTCCCCTCATCCTCCCCTCCCCTCCCCCCCTCCCCTCCTCTCCCCTCGAACCTGCCCAGCCCCTCCCCACTGCCCTCATCCTCACCTACCTGCCCTGATCCTCCCCTCCCCTCCAATGAAAAGAAGTCAAAATTAACCTTTTGAAGCATGGAATGAAAACCAGTGTGATGCTGCATGGATGTACTCATGGCCCAGCCGCACTCCGTATACTTTTCTCGATAGCTATTACATGCCTGAAAAATGTTTCTGCATAGAAACAAATTCTTACAATAAGAACAGCTGAATTTTTAGAATAAAAAAAACGATAACATAAAAGTATTAAATTGTAAGAAAAACAAAAGAAGTCATAAAAACAGGTAAAGTGGACATTCCCTCCCCCCCTTCCCTGATCCTCCCCTCCCCTCCCCTCCCCTTCACTCCCCTCCAACCTACCTGCGCCCCTCCCCCTGTCCTCATCCTCCCCTGCCCTCCCCTCATCCTCCCCTCTACTCCCCTCTCCTCCCCTTGAACCTACCCAGCACCTCCCCCTACCCTCATCCTCCCCTCCCCTCCAAGCTGCCCAGACCCCTCCCACCTGTCACCATCCTCCCCTCCCCTCCCCTCCCCTCCCCTCCCCTCCAAACTACCCAGCCCCTCCCCCTGCCCTCATCCTCAATTTCACTCAATAAAATTAATCCATCACTATAGAAACACAATAAAAATGATTATTTAGAGATTTCTATCAATTTTTTCTAATAAAAACAATTTATTTTTTATCTAATTCCAAAAAAACACAGCTCTAAAATAAAACAAATGAGTAAAATATAATGGTAAACATATGCTCATGATATCAAATAATGAACAACATAAATTGATTTAATACAAAGCAAACAAACATTCTTGTACAAAACTGTACTATGTTTTAACAAAATTGCATCAAAAATTAGGAATAAAAACATAATTTGAATGAAATTTATGCAATATTGCTGATAAAAAGACATGATAGGAGGAACAGATATGATAGAATCTATATTACTTTGAATATTGTGAATTGGCTGCATACTCACCCAAAAACCTCATCATAACTGGAGTAGATGGATTCATTACTTATCATGTTGCAAACAGGATAGTCTAGAGCATTCCTAACTACAAGATTGTTGTGCTTGAGTTGATTTTTTACTGTTCCAAGTTGAAGGGGGACATTTGAAGTACCAACCCAGTTATTTTTCTACTCATTGTTGAGTCCGTTGACATGATAATGTACTTCAAGGTTCCTACAGACAAACCCAAATTCGGTAAGCATATTTATTGCAACATATTGAACTTAAGGCATTATACTGATGTATTTCAAGAGCTTTATAAGAGATCTGCAGCTTCAATAAGAGGATCTGCAGTGTTTTTTAATCATGGGAGGGATCACACATGTATTATTAAAGGAACAAAAAAATTATAGAATAAGTTTACTTGAACAATAACTTGATTTAATGTGAGGTGCTTGGAAGTTTCAGGGTTCACTTCAGGTTAAGCATCAATTTGAGAGTGGTTTTTTCTAAGGGTATCCACGAGAAGATAAAAATGACCAGTAGATGTTCACTTAAAAGTACGTGTTTTCAATATAAAAGTATCATTTTAGTCTCAAACGTGTACCACTAACCAAAACCGAGCAAACGATCTCATATTGTCATGATACTTTAGGACAACGATTGATAATTTATGTGTGACGTGTAAATATCGACCACACGTCAATCTGATAGATGATGTGTCTAATATGACTTCAAGTGCATGTTTTCACATTAAAAGTGTCATTTTAAATTAAAACATGCATCACATGGCCAAAACTGATTAAACAATATCATATTGTCTTGATACTTTAGAACAATGATTCATAATTCATTTGTGACATGTATGTATTGACCACACATCAATCCAACACACGATGTGATTGGTATTACTCAAAGTATGTGTTTTTACATTAAAATATCATTTTAGTTAATGATATAATTATTAGCAACTATTGAAGTGATTAATATAATTAATAACCGATAATATCATTAATATATTCATTAATTGACAACTATAAATTATATAGATTATTAATTAACAATGTAATTAATAATTCATTATATAATTATTAATTAGTGGTACAATTAATAATTAATATATAATTAACAATATAATCATTAATAATATAATTAATAGTATAACTGATAATATCATCAATATATTCAATAATTAGCAATGTAATTTATCCTATGTGGATTATATAACAATAAAACTTAATATTTTTTTTATGCACTGTTATTAAAATAAACATTGGTTTATTGTAGGACAAACTTTTGTACATGTTGATTGTCGGAAAAATTCTGCTCAAGAGTTTTGATTTTGTATATTAGGTTGTATTTTTTTAATTAATTATAAATATCACATTGATGTAAATATTTTATATGTAAATTTTGAATTGAAATAATGGTGCAGTTTAATTAATATTTGTATTTCAATCTGATTTTATGTAATATTTGTATTCCAATTTGGTTTTTTAATTTGATTTTTTATAGGGATGTTTCTTTTGCGGTGGGTGTTGTGACTTTTATCAATGTTAGAAATTAATTGGTTTAATTTTATTGACCAAATTAATTTTATGGACCATAATTTATTACATTATAATTAATTTGATAGACCGATTTATTACAATTCATGGATTTTTCATGAGTTTTTTTTTTTGGTGTAAATAATTTGGCGCATGAGAAGTCCATGGGAGCTTGTGGTGGGCCTGTTGATTTGAGAAGGTTGGGCGGAGGAATTTGTTCCATGTCACGATCAGAATGCATATCTATCAACGGTGGGGCAGACTTTCTTCATTTGGGTATGGCGCACACCGACCTTGCACATGGATCCTCACATGCTTCTCGCCCCCACACCACTCAAAAGCTTGCATATTTTAATACTATAGTTTCATTTTACGACACCCATATTTATAATAATATAATAATATAATACAATATAGTTTAATGGGGTGGTGGGTGGAGCGAAATTTAAAAAATAAAATTCAGTGTTTTTTTTTTCACAAATAAAAAATGGATAAATCCCGATTTTGATAATTTATACACATTGTTATTAAATTTATAAAAATAAGTTATTTTATAATACATTTATAAGAAAATATATTTAGTTTTTTTATACTTCATATTTTAGTTTATATAGTTATTATATAGAATTATAACATACATATATATAATTGTAATTATATACATGTGTGTGTGATTAATGTAATTGTAACCCCAAACACCTAATATATATATGACATGTTTAAATATTAAAATAAGTATATAAATATTAAAATATATTTATAGATAAAATGAAAAATTAAAGGTAAAGTAAAATTATATATAATATTTAATAAGTATATTTTATACATCTTTAAATGTTTCTACATTTATTTATATTTTATATAATTTATAATGAACATGTATATTTATATTATATATATAATTTTAAATAAATAAATAAATATAACTTATGTAGATAAACCAAAGTACATGTATGTATGTTTAATCATATTTAAATATGCTTATAATTTAATTTAGATGTATTTATTATTTTTTAAGTATATATAATTATACTAATAATGAATATTTAATTATATTTAAAATATTTAACCATGCAAACATACATTCATTTATGTGTGTGCCTAATAATGATGTAAACAATATTTTTATTATTATTTAATTTATATTTAAGTACATGCAAAAAATATGTTTTTAATTATATTAAAACACTTGTATTTAATTATAATTATAATTACATTTAGATGTTATTAAATATATACTTTATTATACATCATAAATAATAAAGACACACATGCACACATATATACTAATAAAGTATTTTTAATTATATTTAAATACAATTATATTTATTCGTAATTATATTTATATCTACGTTCTCTTGAATTCATATTTTATTATATATCACAAATAACGCTCACATACGCAAATATATGTAAGTAAATATAAATGTTAATGAAAAATTAATTACAAATATATATTTATATATATTTAATTAAACATATTTTATACACACATATATATATTGAAAAGGTTGAGGTTCAAAGACCTCTCTTATTAAAAAAAGTAGATCAATGGGGGGGGGGGCATTCGAAGCATCCAAAGTTCAAACGAGAAACAACATAAAGAAAAACAAATAGAAATCAAACATGAGATCTCGTGCTCATGCTATGATGAGAAGCATGCCCACCCCGACCACGATGATGTCTTCCCCTTCTCCAGGTCTTAGGTTGCACCCATGGACCACCTCCACCATTCGATGGTTCATCGTCACTGACCCCCTTCAACATTTCAACATCAGGCGCACGATTATTGTAATTTGCGTCCTCCTCACTACTTCTCGAGGCAAGTACGTCAAAGGCATTATGAGTGTTCACTCTTGATTTGGGTTGAACAGGAAACTTACCTGATGTGGAGCTATATGTTATTCTTAAGCTCAAGCACCAGGTTTATATCCCACTACCTCTAAATGCCCATTTTTTTAAGTCTTTATGAGTGCTAAAAATAAAAGGGTACAAAAATACCCCTTTTAACGACACTAAATATTTTAGAAATGACAAAAATATTTTTTCTCAGTACTTTAACTTATAACGTTGAAAAAAAACCTACATCCTTATAACTCAAACCCTAATCAGCCGCATTCATCTTTTTTACTCTTTCAACTCGTGTGTGTAGTTTCTCCTATAAATGCGGCCAGATTGTATTCGATATGTGATTTTCTTCAACAAATCATTTATGGTATGTGGATCAAAATTCAATATGGTTGAGTAATTTTTTTATGTAAATCACGATATCTATCATTCATACATGCATATTTTTCGGTTATACACATGTATGTGTGTGTATATATAGATGTATTATGATATATATACACATATTGTTATATCTATATGTCACACACATGTACCGTGTATATGTATGTATGTATGTATATATGTATGTATGTATGTATTATATGTATACATATATGTATGTATTATGTGTGTGTACATGCTTACATATATTTATATATATACCCATATATTGATACATATGTTTGTGTAAATATAAATTTTTATATGTGTGTGTGTGTGTATGTATATGTATATGTATATATATATATATAAACGGGTACAACCGTGAAAGCGGCACACATGCAAAGAAGAAAATACAGGTAAACCCGCTGGCTCGGAGACTTGACCCCGCGACCACGCTCCAAACCCCTCCACGCCCTTACCACCCTAGTCGAGCGCGGGGGGCATATATATATGTATATTGTTTATAGTATATATATATATATATTCTAAGTATACTATTTTTATGTATGTTATATATATGTTTTATACTGTTCATATATATATATTATATACATATATATACACATAAACTTATGTGTATAGTTTATATATATATATATATACATATATAGTTTAAAGTTTATATATATATATATACGTATATATATATATATATATTTTCCGTATAATTTTTTTATGTATATCATATATATATACATGTGTATGTGTGCATTTTATACTCTTTTTATTTTTATATACATGTTTTTAACTTTGTTAAATCAAATAGGATGAATAGAAATTGAAAATAGATGGATTATAAACATCTGACTGTAACTCAATTGTTTTACAAACATTTTATAATGTTAAAACTCTTTATAATGAACAAATCAAACTTCCATTAATTGTTTAATGTTTAAACAATTAATGTGAATGTTTCAATTTCCTTAACATTATTATCCAATAATGAAAACCCGATCCTAAAACCTTAGAAGGGAGAAATTGTAGAATTGTGAATTATCACATAATAACTAGACTACCTTGAACTAATGTAGTGACTTCACTACAATGTGGTTTTCTTCGACACAAACAATTATGTGGTGAATCATCACACCATGGTTTTTCTTTACTATATTTTTCTATCAATCTATTACTTGCACTGAATCCTCAAAAACTTATTTTTACCTTATGTCACATCATATATAACAATATGTGAAGCCATGTCAAATACTCTTTTTGGATATCCCCCAAAACTTGTTTTGATGAAACTGTCATTATGATATCAAATTTTTGTACAAACACTCTGTAACAAAACTTACCCATTTACACAATCATTACATGTGATCCCATGAGCCTTTATAGGATTTAGAACAATTAAGCATTAGGTAATCCACAATTGCATGTGTTAGTAAAAGTCCTCTCAAGAAATTCTTGGTTGTATTTGCTAACAAGACATGATGTTTATCCTCTAAAATACTTATAACATTCATGATGAATATTTACTTTGAGTATTGGAAGTGTTGGAGGAAGTTTGGAGGTAATTTGGTTTGAGTTATGGCATAAAGACTCTATATATGCCATGTTATAGTGCTGGAAACATCGTGGTGGTAACCATGTTTTATGGAAACGATTGGAGTGGTGGTTGGTGTTCTTGAGGTCTATACCTGGAATCCAAATATGGGGAAAGCCAAGATATGTTGTGGTGCATAGTGTTTTGGAAATGGAAAACGACGAGATGTGTTGTTTTGGTTCCTGAAGGTACCCATCGTGGGGATACAAGCTAAATGGATACAACATGTTGTGTTTCAAAACTGACATTTTAGTCATTGAAGTGTGATGAAGATTTTCTTATAGGAAGCAAGGAGGCTCAAAATGGGCGTTATGTGTGTCATAATGGTCTCACATATGATCAATCGAAACAGATAGTTGGAATAGTCTTTAGGATAAATGATATTGTTTTTCCTATCGAGATTTCTAAAGTTGTTTTGGAAAGGGGCACAAGGCGTTTCAATAGGGTGTTTTGAAAGGAATTTCACCTAGAAGTCTATTGGTACTGGGGCACGCAACAGAAGCCGATGGGTCGGGGATTTAAAAATGTTATCACTGGAGTGACGAAACTTGTCGTTTTCAGTGATCTGAGTCTTGGTATGGCCTGAGAATCTCACTTGAATTAAATATAACACATAAATTAAAACCGAATGTGTACCTCATTCAAATTTAAGCGCACTCATCCGTTTCTCATTTTCGATGACTGTTGCTCGACGAATCTAAAAAAGAATCCCTTTAAATCATCCACACACGCTTTAAAAATCCACAAAAGCATCGATCGTCGAATTCTAGGTGATAGCGCGATGATCCAACAATGCCTTCGACATCTCGATGATCACCGCATCAACATTCCTTCGATGCAAGGAGGTGAGCTTGATCCGATCATTTCGATTAAGATATAATCTCTTTGGAAAGTGAGAAATAAGAGAGAGGCACTAAATAACTCACAGTGAATAGTCATTATGTGAGAGCCTCTCCCCTCATATATATAGTGGATGCTCAAATACCTAGAAAAGGTTCCCTGGTCCCCGTATATTTAACGTCCACTAAACACTAATAAATAAATAATTATGATGAACTAGTTGTGTCATAAATATTATTTATATTTTATCACATAATTGTAATATAAATTAAATATATTATGTGATAAACCTGAATCATTAACTTGACTCGTAATTCTCGCTAATATTAAACAAACCTGGAATATTAAAATAATATTTGTTCATATAATATCATTCCTCATATTTACTTAAATACTTGTAAATACTTTTAATAAGAAAATTCAACCCAATTATTCTTTACTTAAATAATAATGAATTTATTTATTTATCATTGATCAATAAAACTGAACAACTTTTAGACCCCGTGGTGGGGCCCACCATGTCCTATATACCTATTCACCCAAATAAGGAAGATTCTTAGAAACACTATTGTGTGTGACCCTCTAGGCCCATATCTTAATAGTATCGAATAGCATTTATAGACCAAGAGCGAAGTCTAGCAACCCATCAATGCCCCTAAAGAGATAAAGAGTAGTCATATCAATGACAACCAACCACGAACACACAATGTGTAATATAATATATTTGTATTTCGATATCTAATAAAGCAGGATGCACACTTGTGTCATTGTCCTTTCTTTATTATTTTTTGATCTAACTAGATGGACTTACCTTTGACTACCTTGACCAAGGATTTATGAAGGTACTGCCATCCTGATCAACCGGGCCCGAGATATATTACTTCCTCAACTCAGAAGTGAAAAATTATATCTTGATCATTCAACTAATGCCATACCACTAATGACGCACCCAACACAAGCTACCACACGACAATTTCATTATCATGGTTTTTTCCTTACATCAAAGTACATGATCAAATGACACACATTGATAATGATTTCAAGTCAGGAGACCAATACACATGTCCATATATAGGAAAAACCAATGACACCCAAAACATATGGTGTTCCTATTGGAGGGTCTGTCCTCATGATCTCACATACCTGATATCACCAAGTGCGAACTTAATGAGAAGAATTATCAATGATTATGATCCCCTAGCACCTGATAGTCAAACATCTATTATGTCTAGTCAATATGATGTATTGTTTAAGGTTGATGTCATAGTATCTTGAGGTTCTCATTATAGTCGAGGATCTTCTATAACCTTTTGGTATGAAAATAATATTTTCACATTACCATTTAAATAGTGGACATAGAAATATCTACACTATAATGGTAAGTGTAAATCATGCATATCTCACTATATCCATGATATGGTAATAAAAAAATACTATTTAATTAGGTATAGGGAACCCACTATTACAATACTCCCACTTACATTAGAGCCAACTTTCTAACCATCCTTGTTAGCTCTCACATGATTAAGGTCATGTTTCCACTGAGTCATGGATTTAGTTTTTGGGTTTTCCATGTCTCCGATGTGTGGCTATTCTACTATATGCAACCTCACCTCCTTGATTAAAAATTCTCAAGAGATGATACCCCTGAGTATATCCCTTTTTTCCATTGTCATAACTTGAAATATTATCCAATACCAGTAAAATAATTATCATTATGACAAAACTTTACTTACTAGGTGTGATTCCAAGAATTGGAACAAATCACTGAATATTGTTGCACTACTTCTTAGCTGCCTCAGAAGCTGCAACATACTCAATATTTATAGATATGGATACCACTAGCTAAATGAGATTTTATTTCTCAATACCTTAGCCTAACTATGATATAACATCATATTGATTTAAAGGAAGAATATTTTTTATCCCCTTATAACTAGTATCCATTCCTCTCCACATACCTGGTATATATCTTTTGTTCTATCTCAAGTACAATCAGATAGTTCTAATTTCTTCCCTTATAGTTCTCTTTGATATAACTGATATTTTTCAACTATAAATTATATCTTGGTAATATCAAATATTTTATATGTCATTAAACATGCGATTGATCCATCGTAAAAGCGGATGGAATTCAACTCATCACTTTAATCTTCTCATATGCACATGCATGTCTTCTTGGAGAGATTTATGAGATGTGGCTCTGACAATAACTCTCTCTAAAATTATTCCAACTTGTATTTTTTCAATACCTTGTCAGTATATGAACCATTGAATAAGTCTAAGAAACTGTTCTATCTACCACAGTAGATCATGTTCCCTATAACTTAGGTTCCTACTTTACATCAATCTCTAGATAGTTACATTTATTCTGGACTAACTGTAGGACCAATAGTTGTTTTCTATATGTTACCAAACATATTTTACTTGAAAAAAATGGTGCTCAAACTGACCTCTGGTAAACACATGGAGAAGATTCATTCCAAATGGATATTCTACGATCATGTTTCTTACTTTAATCTTGAACTAGATTTCAGTAACTTGAACCCTTATCGGAATTCTATGATGTCACCATCCTTTTCTATTTGTGTCTTATAAACACCTTCGATGATTGGTGGTATTGACATCTAATGCTCAATAAAATGATCATAAAAAATAGATATGACAAGTAAAATTATAATGGATTTAGGCATAAAGACTTGGTATTACTAATAGAGCCTTATTGGTACCATGTTTGTACGACCCATGTATCATCTCACTTGAATACCTACCATAATATTCAAAATAATAACCCCCCTCATTCTTTAATACATAGAATCCATTATTGAATTTTAACCAATCTTTTCAGTTTTAGATAATTTCCATATACTACCTACATTTAGGAATTATTATCCTCAATGAATAATATATCCCCAATCATGGTGAATATAAAACCATCACCATGGTTTTATTCTTCCTATGTAGTATGTGTCTCTGGAACATTCCTTTTCCACATGCTATTATGGAGCTTGTTCCAAGTCAAATATTTGTACATACCTAGCATTGAATATGCCCATGTTAATCTTACTCCCACTATATCAAGTTGAGATGTTCACCCTTTTATAGAAATGTAGTCTATCACTTGACTACAACTTTTCTATCATAGGGATTTATATAATATCACAAGAAAACTTTAGGATTCTTAACTTAGACACACATTGTGTTTTTCTTGATGTAAGTTTGTTTTATCCTCAACAAACTCTTTGCATTATAACGCCTGTTCTTATGACAATGGATTTTTATAAAAGTATAAATCATATGATATCCATTTTTCATGAAAGTTGACATATGGTTATGGGATAATGCCGTTATTTGTTATTCATGTATCAAAAATAATGGAAGTCACTACAATGCATATATGTCTCAACATTGATGCTCCATTTACTTACATCATGTCTCTAATGTGTCTAAGTAAATGTGTGTTTAAGAATTACTCCACACTACATTTTATTGAACAATGTTGACATGTAAGACTCATCATTGATCCTCCTTGTTAACATCATAGCTCTGATGTGGATAAGGTAATGTGTATTTAGTAATTAATCCATGCTATATTATAATGATCAATAAATGTTTTGTCGAGATATTCTTTGACATGCTAGCTCGAAGCAACTCATATATTCTGACCATGGATAAACCATACTTCACTTTCACATTCATTAAATGCTTAAAGGAATCATATGAAGTATATTTACCACTATCTTACCATTGGAATAGTTCAAACTCTCTAGTTTAACTAATTCTGAAATCTTTGTGGCGTACCCTTATTTATAAAGGTTTCCTTTTTCAAACTAAATAAGTATATACGTCAATAATACCTAAGGTATTTAGCTCCACTGAGTCTAAATACCATACTGGATATATCCTTGACATCCACTTTTAGTTTTACTTAAAAAATAATTATCTTTCCACAATGGGTATATTAGTTTTATATTTTATATTCATCTCATATTGATAATGATTCAAGCGTTGTTGATCAATTAGTTGAGTATTTAAACACCAAAAAAAGATTAATTATAGAAAAAGATAATATATCATTATGTCCAAAGGAATCATTAGATAAAGGTTTTGGTAATATTTCATAAATTTTCAACTAGAATCATTTAATTAGAAATATAGAAGTTTTATGCTTCTCACCGCTTACTTAGGAATCACTATTTCTCAGCCACTTGGAGAGAACACATTACTTCTTGTAATGTTTCATTTTTTTACTTGGTTATTGTATTCAATTACACATATGTGATTGAAATATTGTATTTAGTACCCAAAATGTATAACAAAAGCATTACTTACAATTGATTAATATACCTGAAGAAGAAGGAATTACTTGCTTCTTCAATTTAGTTCATTGCATTTAATCTTCCTTAGACTTATGCGAAGAAAATAATCTCCTATAATACCTCTTTTGTTTGAAGGATGGTGTGAAAGTGCCTTTGGTGTGACACTTACCATTGGCCGTTTTCCCCGTCTTTCAATTTTTTCACTATAAAAACTAAATATGAATATTTTTTAAGGTTATTATTTCTTGGAGAACCTTAACTAGAAAGTAACAAAGCATTCTCTCCATATTGTTCATGTTCTAATCTTAAAAAAATCTAGAGTAAATGGATGAAAATGATATGATTAAGGGATCCATTGAAAGATCATGATCCATCTTTAAATTGAAGCATATACAGCTTAATAATCACCTTATTCATATATTTCATCACTTTCTCCTCACAAGTTTCTCGGAGACGAGACAAGATATAAAATCATCGATGTCCTCATGTTTACATCCAAAACTCACATTGAACGTTGATGATAGAATTATTATATAACCATCATATGCATCATACACGAGTCTCCTAAAATCATTTTACACCATCACTTCCTGAGGTGGATGAACATGTATTTAGGACACCATCACCTTGAATTTCCGATATCATAGTACTTTGAGAAAAATTATGTACTAATCTTGGAAACTGATGCTAGTTTAAACATTATCTTTGCCCAATATTATCATAGTGTTCTTGTGGTATTACATTCCATTTTCTACAATATTAGAACTAGCAAATTAATACTTTTATCTTGATTATTGTTTTAGATATTACTAACTAATTAATTAAATCATTAAATGTATCCCACTATTTTATTGAAGTCTAGCAACCCTTTGTACTAGAATCAGAATACTATATCGCTTGAGTATTATAGCGGCAAATATCCTTGAACCTCCCCTCATTGTATATAAGCTATTTCTACGCCACTACTTGAAGAGTTCAAGGTAGGTATTTTACTGGCTAGCTGCATTAGATCACACCTCCTTGATATGTTGTGTGAAGTACCACCTTCTAAAATCAAAAAAATTGATTTACTCAATGCTTGCCTCTAAAGTTGAAAAAAGTTATCTTTGACTACTTCTTTGGTGCCAACTTCAGTTAAGTCAACCCATTACTCTCATAAAAACTCCCTGGTAGTAAGAGGCACCCTCCACTTTGGATGATGAGCACCCCAAACACCCGGTTTTGTTCAAATTAAAATGATGTAAGGCGTTTTGTGACTTAATATTTATTTGAGGGTTTTTTATATTTTTCTCGATGAATGTAATCCATTTCTATTAATCTGTTCATATTATGTAATCATGCTCATAATTGAACATTAATTGAAAACAATTCATCATGTCTTTATGCGTTTTACTATTTATTATTTTATGCATTTCCTGCTATCATGAAAATGCATAAAATAATAAACAGATGCATAAAGGAAATAAAAATACTCATCAAGTCTTCAACATATAATACCGGTTGATCTATTTAAACTCAATGGATCAACCACAACCTAGGGGTATCATTCTTGAGTTGTTTCTTGACTCATGATGTGGTTCGTCCCCGTCCATTGTGTCTACTTATTGTTTGGATTTCACCTTGACTTTGTATGGTCCGCGACTTGCTCCATCCTCATCATAGTACAAAAATACCCGCACACAGGCGAGATGGTCTCAAGAATACAAAATATAGATAACTCACTTTTTTGGGTATGTAGACCCTTATACATATTAAATGAGAAAAATAACGATGTGTAGACCATCTTGTTTAATTAAATTCATCATACACAATTAAATAATTAATTAAATAAACCATACATACATATATTTGGTCAATGCTCAAGACTGGTCAACATGTAAAATAAATGTGTGATAATAATAAATTGAAATAAATTTAAATACGAGGGTATTAATTAAATTAAATAAATTATTTAAATTCAAATAATTTAATTATATTCAGTCCGCGATTAATTTAATTTTATCTCCAAAATTAAATTAATTAATTAATTTAATTTAATACCAAAAATAAATTAATTTTTCCAAGTATTAAAATATTATATTTTTAAACCAGACATTAATTTTTAATTAATTTAATTTAATACTAAAATTAAATCAATCAACTTTAACTAATTTTTGATTATGTAAAAATAACTTGAGTTCTGAATCCCTACTCAGGCCAATTGCAGGTCAAGCCGACCCTGCTCAGGCCCATTTTGGGCCATACAAAACCCGTGCGGGGCTATTCTGGGTCATGCGAGCCCACCCAAGCCCATTTTAGGTTGGGAAAACCAGCCTTGAACCACTACAGGGAGGTTTGAGTTTAAAAATAATTGTGAAAATCGAGGTAGGGGAGTATCATGGTTACCTCGCTGCTAGGAGGCTGTACGCTGATGATTGACAGTGGTCAGGGTGGTCAGATTGTCAGATCAGTCCAGAGGAGGGTGGCTATTGATGGTGGTCCCGATTTGGCGGTGATGGGCTGACCGACCATCGATGAAAACAGGACTAGGGAGGGCCGAGGTGGTATTGGTGAAGACCAACCATCACAACTTTGATGTGATGACACTCCGACGACTGCGAGGGAGGAGGTAGTGTTGATAGTCGGGTTCTGCTGTAGGGGTGCGAGCGCTGCTAGTCTGTCGACTGGGAGCGAAGGGGGGTCTGGGGCTGCGTGACCCGACAGTGGTGGCCTGGTGCACAAGCGACACTAGTGATACAAGGCAGCGACACGATATAGAGTTGATCTATCCATGGACAACTGCGCGGTCGAGCGAGAGAGCGACAGACTCGACTGCAGGTATAGGTGGACGGCGACGACGTGAGCCGATTAGGGGTGTCATGATGGTTGAGGTGTGGTGGTGCCGACCTGGTGTGGGAGGCATGGATCACTGGTTCCACTTGTTCACATTGGCGAAGGGAGGCAAAACTAGAATGACAACTAGTCTTGGATGACGACCCTCCCTTTTTAACCTTTTTTAAACTTTTAAACAAAAGGATGGTCGATATGAGTTTCCAAGCTTCTAGTTTTTCCACCGCTGCCCCTCTTTTAAAAAATATTATTATTATTTTGTATTCCATCTAATTGATGGAAAATCCGATACCCACGAGTTTTAGACCTTTTGAAAAATTCAAAAGGCTAATGAAATATCTTTAAATATAATAATCAAATTGATTATTAAAATTGCAATTCCACATTATCAGTGTAAATTACACCCATCAGCTGGTATTATTTCCAGTCACTAGAATCCATCCAAATCTTGGCTGGATTTTTTGGGATGATCATAATTATTTTTCGAATTTTAAGACCTATAAACCGCAAAAACAATTTGTATTAGAAATTTAGGATGACCATAACTTGGCCATATGAAATTGGATCAATGTGCGATTTGTACCATTGGGACCAGATTTAAACCCTCTACTTAATTTAACACAATTGTAATTTTTTTATCTCAGAAAATTCACACGATCACTCTAATACGAATTATTGGTATCGGGGTGCGCAACAGAAGCCAGTGAGTTGGATATTTAAAAATTTTATCACCAGAGTAGCGAAACTTGTCGTATCTGGTGATCTGAGCCCTGATACGATCTAAGGATCTTGCACGAATTAAATAGAGCATTGAAATTAAAATTGAACATGCACCTTGTTCAAATCGAAGCGTTCTCGTTCGTCGCTCATTGCCGAAGAATGTTCCTTGAAGGATCCAAAACAAAATCCCTCTAGATCATCCACACATGCTTCAAAAAATCTACAAGACTTCCAATATTTGAATTCCTAGTGCTAGAGCAGTGATCCGATGATGCTTTTGACTTCCCAACAAACACCACATCAACGTTACATTGATGCAAGGAGATGAGCTCGATCTAATCACTTGTATTGAGAGCTTCTCTCTTTAGAAAGTAGGAGAGGAGAGAGAGGCTCCAAAGAACTCACAGTGAATAGTCATTGTGTGAGAGCCTCTCTCCCCCTATATATATTGGATTCTCAAATACTCTAAAAGGGTTCCCGACCCTTGTATATTTAACATCCAATAAATAAGTAATAAATAAATAATTATGAAAAACTAACTACATCATAAATATTACTTATATTTTGTCACATACTTTTTATATATATTAAATATATTACATGATAAACCTGAGTCATTAACTCGACTTTTAATTCCTGCTAATATTAAATGAACCTTGAATATTAAAATAATATTCATTCATATAATATTATTAACCGTATTTACTTAAATAATTGTAAATACTTTTAATAAATAAATTCAACCCATTTATTCTTTACTTGAATAATAATGAAATTATTTATTTATCTATGATTAATAAAGCTGGACAACTCTCGGAGCCCATGGTGGGGTACACCATGTACTATATACATATTCAGTTGAATAGGGAAAATTCTTGAATACACTATTATGTGTGACCCTCTAGGACTTTATCTCGATAGTAGGGAATAGTATTCACAGACCAAGAGCTGAGTCTAGTAAGCCATAAAGGCCCCTAAAGAGATAAGGAATAATCATAACAATGACAACCAATCACGAACACACATTGTGTAATATAATCTCTTTGTCTTTCAATATATCATAAATCCAAACACACACTTGTGTCATTGTACTTTATTGATTTATTATTTAGTGGTCTAACTTGGAAAACTTACTTTCAACTACGTTGAACAAGGATTTATGAAGTTACTATCATCCTAATCAATAAGGTTCGAGATATATTACTTCCCCAACTCAGAAGTGACAGATTCTATCTTGATCATTCAACCAATGCCATACCACCGACGACACACCCAACACAAGCTACCACACCACAATTTAATTATCATGGGTTTTTCTTGCATCAAAGTATGTGATCAAATGAAACAGGTTGATAATGATATCAAGTCAAGAGACCAATACACATTTCCATATATAGGATCAACCAATGACACCCAAAACATGTGGTGTCCCTATTTTTGGGTCTGTACACATGATCTCACCTACCATAATCACCAAGTGAGGAATTCATGAGAAGAAGTCTCAATTCTTATGAGCTCCCAACTACTAATAGTTAGATATTTACTTTTTCTAGTCAGTATGATATATCTAGACCATATGAAATTTGTTTAAGATTAATTTCATAGTATCTCAAGGTTCTCATCATAGACTAAAATCTACTATAACCTTTTGATATGTGTTATCCCAATTAGGTTAAATACCCTAAGGGGGGGGGGGTGAATCAGGGTATGACAGATTAAAAACAACCACCCCTTTGGATCATATTTCATTGTTAAACAAAACACTCTTCTCTCTTCTTCCCATAGTAATATATGAATATAAATGAAATCATGCACGAGTCACAATGATTTTTACTTGGTTTACCCTCACTGGGCTATGTATAAGGAACATACAACGACAATGTTCCAATTGTACCAAATCCACTAAGTATCACTTCCAAATTACAAGGTTCAGGATAGATCACTTCTATGCCCAAGATCACTACCTTTACAAGATTTAGGGTCTACTCACTGCATTTCCAAGGTTCACTCCCTATGTCGCTTTCTCTAGATTACTGTCAGTGGAAAGCATCACCGTCTTCCCCTTCCTTCACTCACTGGTCTTGGAAAGGATCAACTCACAGTTTATAGACTTGTAGGTCCATTTATTTTCATGAATGTACACATACTCACCTATAGATAGATGCTCTAGTGATGTTCCTTTTTCACCTATAGATGAAATCCACTTTTTTGCATAATGTTACTTAGCAGAAATTGCTTTTGCGAAATATTTAAGTCCCTTTATTAACAACTTGTTTCTTTCATGAACTGTTCTGCACTGTGTAGTGTGTATGCTTCATAAGCCACCTCACCTCCATGAATTTCCCTTACTTCACAGAATGTCTCCACTTCCACATATTTCCTTTGAGAACCGCCTCCGCGTACCGCCTCCGCATACCACCTCCGCATACCGCCTCCGCATACCACCTCTACGTACAACCACTGCTTATGTAGAATTACTTCTTATACATACTGATTTACTTTGTGAGCTATAGAGCCCCACAAAAACACTTTCATGGATTGTTCCTATGAACTATTGCACTTCGTGGAATCCTTCCTCGTGAACCAATTTTGAACTTAGCCAAATTCTTCTGGAGTAATGATATTTTCTAATGAAAATAGCTCTCTTTAATACTGGGATTAGAGGTCCTCATATTAGAAAATAGATATAAAAAATCCACTAATCCATTTTATCCAAACATTTGATACGGTACAACCTTCACTACATAATGCTTCTCCCGCGAATCAGTTTTCCCTCTGCAGTCTACGTATCACCACTCTTCATTTATGATGTTCGATCTCTTCCATGAATGAAATCCTTCGTGGGTCCTCAAATCACCGCCTCATTTCTGGAAATAATGAGTTATCTCATATACCATAAGCCTTTCGTGAACTTCTTGCATCCGGTGAACCACATGCCTTCCTGCAAACCATTTTCCCCATGTGGTCTGCATACCACGCTTCACGGTCCTCATAACACTACTATATGGAAATATACCTTTTTCTAAGTTCCTTCTCCATTCTGTGTACCACATTTTATAGTCCGTGAACTATCCTTTATGGTCCGTGTATTTTCCTACTTGAAAATCCATTATAAAAAAACTCTCGATTTTGAGGCTCAAAAATTTGGTAAACACTAGGAAACTACGCCACCTTAAAAACTTTCTTCGGAAAACACCAACCACACTCATTTATAGTCATTTGGATTTGTCAAAAAAACACAATCACACCCAAAAACACCAAGAGGATGCCTTGTGGGATTTTTTTCCAACAATATGACAAATATTCTATGGAAATTACCATTTAAATAGTGGATGAACAAATATCTACACTATAATGGTAAGTGTACATCAATCATATCTCACTGTATCCATGATATGGTAATCCAAAAGTACTGTTTGGTTGGGTCTAGGGAACCCACTATTATAACAAATTTGATAATGTTGTGGTTAGAGGTGTACCATACCATGGTGAAGGACAGAACCAATTCTTGAAATGTTGAGATTTAAAGGATACTAATAATTTAAAGGTCATGTGTTTCAAAGTCAAAGTTTGAACTATACTTAAAAACAATAATGGTGTTGGTTATACATGTTGTGGTGGATTGAAATACATTTAAATCACAATTTCAAATTTCTTATCTTCTAGGAGGTATTAAGAAATCCGAATTCAATGAGTATCACTCATATTTGGAAGATACTTATGAATAAAATTTCTCATTATACTCATGGAAAATTTAAGATCTTAAACAAAGGTAACATGGTGATTATCTCAAGATAGAATATATATGTTCCTTTACAAAAAGGTTAATATTTTTTTTGACCGAGGATGTGAAAAAACTAGTTTCTATGAGATTACCAAAAAGAAAGAGAGAAAGGAATAAGGCAACATTCCAAGTTCTATATTAGGAAGAAGCTTTCGATGTCGTTGCAACTGAACTTGAATAATGTAGAATTTGAACATTGAATTTAGTTATAACATAATCTATAAATAGTACTACTGTCTATAAGATCAATAATATAAACATACTTTGGTAATTTAAAAGAAAAATCTTCATTTTATTATTTTGAATTTGTACAACTGCTAGTCACTATGAGCACTTCTGATCTTCAAAATTTTTCTTTTCTGAGTGTTTTTCTAAGATACCATCTAAAAATGATTACATTATAAATCTATTATAATTTTATTTTTTAATTATGATTGTTTTACTATTTTGTGGTTGAATGATTCCATGAGGCATATAGATCATCTTCTGATAATTGAGATCTTGAGTTTCTAGTGTGTGGAAGTAGATTGCTGGTGATCAGTTGTGATCAATGGTTTCTAGATAAAAAGATAGATTTGTGATAATCCTTTTATATTGATGGAGTCTAGTTGTGGAAGATAGAGACACCACTTGATAGGTTTAAAATCAAGGAATTATGGGGATAATAAGATATACATACCTTCTGATAGGTTTATAGATTAGGGAATTTTAGGTTGGAAATAGTATAACTTGGATCAGGTTTATCGATCCTCCATAAACTTTGGGTTAAAATTGCGGTTTTTATAATAATATTCATTTGGAGTATAAGGATTATAATCCTTAATAAATTCATTGTTTTGTTTTTTTATTTCATTTTATTACCATTATTCTATTGCTTTCATTAGAAGTTATTGAAATTATAATAGATTCAATCCCCATTGTGTCTATATTTTGTTCTTATGATATGTGGGTTAGTTAAAAGTTCAAATTTCCAATCGTATCAAACTTGAGGTGGCTACAAAATTACACTTTTCTTAAGAAATAAAATCCACACCCTGTGTATTTTTGGGACCAAATATTTATCATATCATATCTCTACATTTGAAATTGAATATGATCTTATTATTTGAATTTTAGTTAATTTATTGGAATTTGGTCTTTAGTTTCCTTAAAATAAATGTGTTGTAGAGAAAAGATCTTATTTGTTTTTAATATGCCATATGATGTGGATGTTGTAATTTTGGATAATATCAATCCAAATAGAACTCCTATTTTTTATGGAAATGACTATAATTATTGGAGAGACCAGATAAAAAAATTTGTTATTAATACTGGTGTAGTTAATTTTCTAATGATTACCAGAAGTTATAAAATTCTAGAGAAATATGTTTCTGCTTTTTCTCAAAATTCAAACAAATTTCCATGTGAGGAATATATTGGTATGTTCAATCCAAAGGAATATATATATTCAATTTTCTTCTTATTTAATAGTGTGTGGTATCTAGAAAAATATTGAAGTTACACAGTTGAGAACTTAAAAAATATTGGAGATTAAGTGAGCTATGATTAGGGTTGACTATAAAAGTTTTTATTTTCTTCCTAAAGAATCTGTTGCTCAGATGCATCATAGGTTTATGACAATAGTTAATATCTTACAGTCTCTTTCGTAGAAAGAAATTACTAATGATAAACTTATTGAGAAGGTTATTTATATAATTATTAAACAATGAGAATCTAAATGAACTACAATTTATGACACTAAACATATCACTAACCTATGTCTTGTAGATATTATCAATACACTCATGCAATATGATATTTGATTAAAGTGGGATACAAATAAATGAAAAATAATGGAGTGAATTTTAATTCTATATATGGTGGATTAAATTCCAGATCTTGTAATTTTGAGCCGAGCTCATCTAACCAAAGCTCAAGAATGGTTTCTGATGACAGTTATCTTGTACCTATAGATAAATAACTTTCTAATATTACATGAATAATTTTTAAAAATAAAAAATTTCAAAAGAGAGTACAATAATGATAGAAGAGAGAAAATAGAAAATAAAGAATCATAAAATTTATTTGTTATGAATGAAGAAAACTGGGACATATAAGATTGTACCATCCTAAGTTAAAGAAAATAGATAAAAAATATTTTAAGAATTTTTCTAATAGGAAGTATATCAAACATCTGAAGACCTTAGGAACTTGGAGTGCAAGAGGTGGAATACTTCTTCTGATAGTTTATCGATTGAAAGTGTTGATACTATGCTAATAAATAAATTTTTGACAATGTGAAATGTTTAATAGGAAAGATAAATGGTGATGAAGATTTCTCACAATATTATTTAAATAATAGTCTATCAGAATTATCTATTGAGGAAGATAGTGATGAATAAAATTCATTTTATTACGATAACGAAGAGAAAGTTCCTCAAACATATGATGAAATGAATGTTTATATTTTTTTAATGCGAGGACTACAAGTTTGAAAGAGTGTGTGTTTTACTATGGGGGGGGGGGTGAATTTTATTTTATAAAATAAAACTTTCAATATCATCAAACTCTCATAAGAAAGTAATAAGATTTAAAAATATACCAATATACTTTAAAACCAAAGTTAGAAAATTTTATAACAAACTATATAAACATTCCATGACAAATTTCACAGCGTAATAAAGACTTGTAAAAAAATTAATAAAAAAATGTATAAAGCACATAAGGAAAAACTTACTAAAACATTACAATAATGGTTTCACACTTTAACCTTCAGTATAATGGAAGTATTAACCAGAATTAAGGTATCTAAGATATATCACCCTATCATTGGGTATGTCTTCCACAAAATAATGTCTTCAATCAACAAATCATACACAACTTCTATTTTTCTATACTCGAGAACCCTCAATTAGAAAGATCAGAAAAAGAACTATCTTCTAAAACCTTGGAATACCCCGATCAAATCATATCAGACATCAAAATTACAAATACAAAAAATCAAGGCATTTAAAGAAATTACTCACAATGGATGCCTAATGAAAAAGACTCTCTAAAATATTACAATGAATCACTCTCAAAGTATCAAGATGTTAGTAAAACTTAAAAGTAAATTTATATCATCAAAGATCCAAAATATTCCTCCTCGTATAAAACTTATATTTATAGTAAAACTCCAAACGATTATATTCTGCATATCTTAGAGTTGGTTGCAATGAAATAGGATGAACTCCTTAACTTGAAAGGTTCAGTACAACATCTCCTTATGATGGTAATCTTGATAAAGCACTATTATAATGATTCTAGATTAAATATGATAGAATGAAAAATGTTATTCTAGTGGAATTTATGAGGTTCATCCATTTCTTTGATTTTATAAAGTTTTTCTAGTAGATATGTTTTCTTATGTTCGGTGAAGTTTGTCTAGTAGACTTTGTAAAAAAAATTCTGATGGACTTTGTTATTATTTTCCTTCTGGACTTTATAAACCTTTGTCTAATTAATTGTATTTCCATCCATATGATGTACAAAGTACATGTTCATATAGTAAGGAAGTTCCATCTAATGTAAAGGTTATTCTATGTCCAGTAAAAAGACTTTCTTACAACAACATACTTAAGATCTTGGGAAGTATAAAAGTTATAATAGTATAATATTTTTAAATAAGTGGTTTTTTTATTTTCAAAAGATAGGTTAGAAATTATTGAAAATAATCCTTTTTAATCAATAAGTATATGCATAAAAAAATTTAAAAGAAAGAATCTAGCCTAAAAAATGAAGTTTCTGAGAGTAAGGAAAATTTTATTATGTTTGAAAATAATTTGACCAAGGTAAGAAAAGAGAATGTAAATCTGATATCAGAATTTGATAATTTTAAAAGGTAGGAGAATAAGACATGTTTTTATAATAAAGGAAAATGAATAGTTTATTTATCATAAGATTCACAGAAGAAAAAAGATACTATCTCAATTTCTAATAGGAATACTAAAGGAGAGAATATATCATTTGTACAGAATAATATTAATGTTATAAAACTAAAATATGAAATTGAGAGTTTGGAAAAATTACTATCCAATTTTACTACCAGAATAAAAGCATTAAATAAGATGTATATTCAATGGAGACTAAAAAGAATTACTTTTAGATTTTAAAGTAAATCTACTAGAATAACAACTTATCAATTAAAATATTTTGTACCTATCCAAGTGCCTTTATATTATATGCGTTAGAGAGTAGGAAACTAGAGAGAGAAATATTCTTTGATTAAAATTTAGTTATTCAAAAGAACCTGAAAATTTATTTCAATAGATTATTCTTCTTACGATCACAAAAAACCAAAAAACAAAATTGAGTGCCAAAGGTTCTATTCATGCATACTTCTGGACCTAAAAAGGTCTATCTTCCATGAATATAATTTTAAATATATGAATTCACTACATATTAGAAGGTGAATTTCTATATCTAGTACCTGGTAACTATTTTTTTTCAGAACTTACATCTCATATGAATTGGTTTTGCAATGTAAGTTTTTAATTTTCAAAGGTTTTGTTAATACTTTGCATTAACTCCTTTTATTTAGGGGGGGTTTTTTTCTTATTTTTAGCTAAATTTTTAAATATATAAATTTTTAATTTTAAAAAAGTTTATAAGTTTTTATGGTATAATTTTTATAGAACCCTCTTCTACAGAAGATGACCAATCCAATTTAGTGAAAGATAACATCCAGAGGATTTCATCTTTATATTTTAAACCTATGGATTTTAGAAAGATATTTTGTTTTCTTAGTTTGTTTAGAATTTACTACATTAGTGTTTTATAAATATTTTGTTTCATCAGAAGATAATAAATATTGTTTAATAAATTGAATTTAAGAAATCAAAAAGTAAAAAATTATAAATTTAATTCTTTTAAAGAGTTTATTATATCATATGTTTTGGTCAAAAACATTTCAGACTCTCTGATCGAAGAAAGATCAATGGTTTCCTAAATTTCATATGAATCCTATATAAAGGGGTGGTAGACCCTGATTCATTTGGCCACATTTATTTCTAAGGTTATTTCATATCTTTTTTATATTTTTAGTTTACAATTTATTTTCCGATTGTGAAATTGGATTGTATAAATATATTTCTTCTAGATAAATTATTCATGAGATATTAATTCATCAAGATTTTTATTCAAGGTATTAATTTCTATTGAAATAGTTTATTAAGTTTCAATTATAGGAATATATTACTTTACCAAAGGAATAATATGAGTTATTCTATCCTTGAATCATCTGAGATTCCTACAGAACCACTAAGTTTATTGAAACATTAGGCGAGAAAATAGTTTCTTTTACTCTTTTTGAGAATCCACTTAGTTTTTCTTTGGAAATATTTTCAGAATTATTAGAACTTACTCTAGAAGGAGAATCTCTTTTTCATTTCTCAAAAGTTAACAAAAGTTTATGGTACTTTTTTCTGCAGTAGAGCTGAGGAAACTTTTTCTCTTATTATGAAAAATGCTCATAGGATGAATCACATGTCACCAGAAGTAATGATTGTTTTATAGTTAATTAAATTGTTTCTAGTACCATTGAAGGGATATCAAGAAATGTTGAATATTTAAGATGTTTAAATTATATAATTTCTTGTAAATATATAAAGGATTAATCTTGTAAAGTTTATATGGACTTACATTGAGGTCATCTGTATGAGGTTGGTGAAATTAAAGATTTTTTTGTACTCCCAGAATTAAATAAGGCACTTTTAAATATGTTATAGGTTAAAATAGTAAATAATAAACCACATCTTGTTAGAGTTAAGGAAAATATAATTACTATGGAGATCATATCTAGGATGAGATTTGTGTACGACTTCAATGATAAAAAATTTATTGAAAATTCATCAAATGTAGTTTCAATGGATGTTTCAAAACACATTAAGAAGAAAAATAACAGAGATAAGAGTATAAAGACATCAAAGGTGAAGAAAAAATCAATATAAGTATCATCTTCTATAAAGTCGCCACCATAAAAGAAGAAGAAATTTGAACAACATTAAGTTGAAGAAATTTGAACAAGATTAAGTTATATATATGGGAACTAAGAATCATTAAAAAGAATAATTACAAAATTTAGAAGATATGTACAATGAATCTTGGAAGGATAAAGTAGAAGATATTAATAATAAGGAACAAAAATATTCTTGTAATCCTTATTTTGGTTTAGACAAGGAATGATCTAAGTCTTTGAAGGAATATTTTCATCAAAAGTTAACCAAAGAGAAGAAAAAGAAAATGTATTCTCAAAAGGTGAAAGCTTATCAGGTTATGAGAACTATCCTACCTTCCATAAATATTTGAGAACACTTTATTAAAAATCATTCAATTAATAGAAATATTGATTTCAAAAAAAATGAAAAACAAATAGCGATTAAAGATCCTTAATTTTTTCCACTCTTCTATCCTCATCATGAAGTTGGTGATGCTACTGAGAAGGCTGAGGATATCATTTCACCCAAAGTTATTACATTAGAAGTTCCTACTATAAAAGTTCCTCTAGAATAATTTCCCTCAGTTAGGGAAGATTATCAATTGAAATAAATGGATAAATTAGTATAAAAATAAGTAGAGAAAGAGTCTGAGAAAGAATTTGAAAGATATTCTTCATCGAAGGAATATTTTATTCATACCTTAGCTATAAACACTTTATCCACCTCTAAGAGTTATTCAAAGGAAGTGGAATCATTAGAAGAAAAAGGTATTCGTATGAGTTCCTACCCATCTAGTTCATATAAAAGTAAGAAGAATGTTTTAATGAAGTCAATTTATCAGAATGGAATATATTTTGAAAAATTTTATGATCCAATTAATGTTGTCGATATTACTCAGGAGAAAAAGAAAAATTTGGAAATTCAACTAAAAGAAGATGGTGATCAGAAAGAAAAATTTGACTGTTCATTGGAATCACCTGTAAGCACAAGATCACAGAGGATTTAATGGAAGTAATATTCATAGAATAACTTGTTTAAGAAGTTTGATTGCATGTCATACTTTTTTTGAATTAAAAATAATAGTTAATTTGATTCAATATTCGATGATCAACTTTTATGTTTCAAAAGTGTAGAAGTAACTAGTTGAATCTATTGTTGAAGTTAAAATAAATTTAAGAAAAGTTAAGGAGGAAGGTGAATTCCAATCTCAGAAGATAAAGTATTTCTCTAAATATCTAAAATCTCAAGACAAGTACATCAAGTTTATTTTTGATTCGAGTATTTCTCTGTTTGATAATTTTGAAGTGTTATGCAAGAGGTCATTAGAGGTTGAAGAGTTTGTTAAGGATCAAAGTTAGATGACTGTTGAGTAGTCTAAGTACATTGAAGAGCTAAATCAGTTAGCTATTTTCTAGAATAATTGGATGGAAGAGATGAATTTGAAGATGAAAGCTCAAGAGGAGAAGCAATCTGAGTATCAAAAGTAGGTCAATAAGTTAAAACATATGATTGAAAAAACATTAAAGAATAATTAAAATTTTAATTTATAACATTTTTAATCAACTAACCAATGTTTATTATATTCTAAACTTTATTTTATATTTCTTGTTAAGGGGGATAATTATTTTATAATTATTGAATGATGGTTTTTAGTTTTGATTTTATTTTTTGATGCACGAATGTTTTAGTTTATGGATAATATTTTAAATGTGAATAAATTTATTTATCCAAAAGTAAAGAATGAAATTTTTTCTTATTTTAGGAGATCATGTAAAAATATTAAGGAAGATAAGTTACTCAAAGAGTATACATTTCTAAATATGGATTTTTTCTTTAAGTTTATTTTTTTACTTTTCTTACCCTAATTATTTGTTCTGATGTTTATTTTTAAAAATCAAAACATGGAGAATTTTGAGAAAAATTATATAAATGTTTTATTTTATAAAGGGAGAGATTTAATAATTTTAAAAAATTATTTATTTAAAAAAGGGGAGATATAATTTACTTTGATCTAACAAGTTTTTTTAATATTTTTATGAAAAGGGAGAAATTAATATCATTAGAACTTACAGAATCTACAGAAAGTATTTCTTTAAAAGTTTAGTAGAACTTATCCATTTTTCTATGAGTATTATGTTTTAAAAAAAGTGGATATTAATGATTTTATGAATCCTTTGAAGCATTTATTTTGAAAATAATAATACAATTAATGATAATTTTATTTAACTTAAAGTTTTTGTTTTGTTTTTTTGTTGTGTAGGATGAAAATATGATATTATTAGTTCTAGAGGATTTATTTTTAAGATGAACTGCATGAAAATCCAAAGAAACGAGATTTCATGATAGATCACATTCATTAGATGTATAATCAATGTAGTGGTATTGATTGACTTCATCATAATATGAGGAGTTATATTGAGTTCATCGAATGATGATAAATAATCTTTCGACGTTGTTCCAACTGAACCTGAAGAATGTGAAATTATAACGTTGAAGTTAGTTACGTTGTCCTCCATAAATAGGAAGACAACCTTGAGGATCAATATTATGAACATAAATTGGGCATTCAAAATAAATAAATATAGTTGTTTTTTACATTTCACAACTTCTTGTTACTAAGAGCACTTCCAATCAATGTAACTTTTCATTTTGATTATTTTCTAATAGATCATCTGGTAAGCATTTAATTATAAAGATTATATAATTTTCCATTGTAATTGTTCTTGTTATAATCCTAATTGGTCTATATATTCTATGTAGAAGATAGAGCTTTTTTAGATCATTGAGATCATGAGGTTTTGGTTTGTGAAAGTTGCAACACTTGGATGGTTTATTGAAATATTTTAAATAATGTTAATTCTTCAATAGCTTGCATTTCAAAAAATTGTGAGTTTAAATGAACCGAGAGATGCCCTTAGTATAAAATGACCATTTTAACCTAGCTATTATGTTAGCGGGAATAAATATAACTAACTTATGAAAATGTATGGTGAATTCATTGGCTACCAATTATTTATAAAAAATATAAATCAGTTATATATTTGTATTTCTATATTAATAGATTGAGTGAATTACTATTAGTAAATGAAATTAATGAAATATATATGTTATATAATTAATAAAATATTTTTTATATTCATCCCATAGATATTTTTTCATAAGGTATGAATTAACCCTATTTGATGTATAAAAACCTATATTTTTGTTCAAAAGGGTAATTTTTTACCTTTTAATGGAGAACCCCTTTTAAATTAAGATTTTAACACATTAATAATTTTTATATGAATAAATAAACATGTTATTTGGAAGTGGGATATAAAAATTTACTTTGGATGAATTTTTTATATTTTTATGATAACTTTCAAGTTTTGACGAATAGTAAAAATACATTAAATTTTAATTGAAAATAAATTTTTTTATTGAAATAATTTATATGATTAAATTATATTATTGAATGGTTTTAAAGTATAAATAGAATATATTTTTATCATTAAATATAATTTATATAATTAGAATTAATTTTACATTGAATTCAGATGTTAAAATATTTCAATCTTTTGCAATGTTTTAACTTTTAAAACTCGTTCTCTCTTTCTAACAACGAGATTAATTTTAAATTAATTACTGTAAATTCTGTGCTTCAAATTTTGAAAAATAGATTTCATATTTTCAATTTGTAAGTTCAAATTACATAAATAGCTTACTTTTATTTTGGACATTATGAATAGTAACTTCGGTAATTTTTATTAATACGGAAAAATGGTAAATCTGGTAATTAAGGGTAAAAATAATATTATGAAATTAACCTAAAACTTATCATAATATCATTGTATGAGTTTTTTTATACCTAAATCATCCTTGTGTCAAAATGGTGTTTTTTAAGCCACTTGGATGAGATTAGGACATTTAATTTTATTTATTTAAAGAAAAGTTAAATATGTCTTACTTAAATTTAAATAACTATATAATTTTTAATATAAGATTATACATAAGTTAAATTTGATTAAAAATACTCATTTGAAAGCTAAAATGTTTTTATTTATCATTATAATTTATTTTTAAATTTTAGGAAATAAATAATTACCTTAAAGACTTATACTTTAATGATGTAGAAATTATTTAATTGATGAGAAATCAATAAAATTATTATTATTAAAGTTCTATTAACCATTAAAAGACCCAAACACTTAACCAAATCATATTGGTAAAGTATATCTCGACCATAACCATCCAACAGTTGAGTTATTTATCATTTTAAGCCTTATTAAAGAGATTATGACACTTATATTATTTTATTTAAATTGAGGATAAACTTATCACATTTATCTTTTAATAAGAACAACATTTTTAATGATGGATTCTACAGAAGATATATTTTATTATAAATATTATTATTAAATATAAATAATTTATATTTGTTTTAGTATTTTTTTTAAATTTTTATTCAAAATATAAGCATATTAAATAATTACACAAAACTTTTGTAGTAATTAATTTATTAAGGAAAATATCAAATAAACATTATTAAAAATTAAAATAAATATAATTTGGACTAATTAATATGTCCAATAAATTTTCTATACGAACTTGAACTCTTAGGAATATAATAAAATATTTTTTTCAAAGTTAAATTGTTATCTTATTATTTTTAAAAATCAATGAATTGAATAGTGTCAAAATTGGAACTATTGATTATTTATCAAAATAATTTTTTATTAAATTATTTAAAAATAATAAAACATTTTTAAAAATATATAATAATTATTATATGGTCTAAAATTTTCTAAGGTATTTATTTATAGTCTAATTTACATCAAATGACTAAATATGTTACCCTTTTAATATTGAAATATTTGTAAGCCTTGTTAAAAATTAAATAGAATAACTAAATGTCAATTAAAATGATAAGGTTAAAATTGACATAAAAACTTGTCAAAAATTTATTGGTTTATTATATTACAACCCTATATCATATAATATTCTAAATTGGTATATTTTGGATGTTTTTTTTGTTGGAGTTTGATTTTATATTAAATTAATATTTTTGGAGATCCCAAAAGTGCCCCTCACCTCAATAATAAAAGGGCACCTCCTCCCTCACCTATTAACTTCACTTTGAGCCTTAAATCTAGTCCATAAATCACCCATTTACCTTATCAACTTCCCTAGTTATATTATATAGGTTTTGGTCTTCTTAAAATACCAACTCTAGTGCTTTAAGAGGATGTTTAGGGGGACCATGTCGAAGAAGAGGTAATCTCCTCTTCTGATTCTTTCCAAATTCATTCTTCTTATACTTCCTCTTAATGAGTTGTTTAATTAAAAATTAATAATCCAAATATCACTTATAAACTTATATTTTATTATGATATAAAACAACCATATTCTATCATCTATCCATCTTAAAAAAATGAAATCACCATGCGTGTGTATGTACGATTTACCATCTCCACGCCATGGTGTGATCTGTTTTTCACCAACACCACACTTGGATTGGTATAATGACGTAATTAATAACTATATATGATTATTATAACATGATATTTATTCTTAAATATTATACACCATCCAATTCAATACCATTAAACAATTATGGGAATGATATCGTCGCTCATGCGTACGTACGACCTGTCGTCTCCATGATGCGATGTGATTTATTCTACATGATCTTAATTAAAAAATGATTATATAAATGAATGAAATTAATAAATATGATATATATTATAATATTATAATTATTTAAATGATATAACTATAACCTAATAATAAGAACAAGAACTTATCTGAAAAAACACGCGTAAGAAAATAATGAAGTTAATACCCGATGAACGAGTAATAATGTTACTAAAAAACAGATGATAATATGATCATATATAATATCATAAAAATGACTATGATTATATAATAAATTAATTACATTATTTAAATCATTATACAGGAGGTCCATATACATATAAAGGGTACCATACTTAATGTAAGGGATAATTTTGCAATCTCATTATTATCTGAAATTGTTTATACGTAAGTATTTATTGGGGTATATTTATAATCCATTTACATGTTTCCTAATTATGTATTCCAAAATATTATTTCTATTCTTATAAAATTATTTATAGTCAATTTTACCCATTGGTTATTTTTTTATTAAATGATATGAAAGGAATCTTTTGTCATTTTCAATACGTGGTATTTTTTGAATTTTATGGGAAAAGTACAAGGAGAATGTTTTTTAACTTATATGAATGAACATATTTTTTTAATTTTTTATAACACCTTATTTCCATGAATATTAATTTTAATGACTTAAATTTTATTTTCATATAAATTCTTTTCTTTTAAAATTGCGCGACATTTTGAGAAAAGAAACGTTTTTGAAGAAGAAATGATATTTTCATCAAGAATTAATTTCAAGTGTTGTATCAAAATTATTTTCCATATAAGATGGAATTATATAATAGGGTTATGTTTCATTTCTAATATAATTATTGTTCCTATGGTTTATTATTTTTATGATAGAATTCTATTTATGAAATCCATTTGTTTTAGATGGATTATGTTATGGTGGAATGATGTTTAAAGAAACTCATTTTATTCCTTGGGTTATGATGAATGATTTATGTTATTATGAAAAATGTAAAAATAATTTAATTATGAGATGGGTGGGACCTATATCTCTCACCAATGCATTGGGTAAATATTTATATCTCATGAGATAAACATGGTTAGAATGGGAAATGATCCCGGTTCAGTAGTACAAGGCTGAAATGAAGAGTGAACTCGATTTAATAATGGACTTTGTTCTCTATGATGGTTTTGGAAATGATCCTTGAATAATATGAAATGATTTTCTATGATTATGTGTATGCCACGAAATTTCATGTCTTATGTTATGACTTTTGGGATTACGTTCATTGATTTTTATGAACTTTTATGATTTATCCCATGACATGATATCATGATCTTTCATATGTAGGATGAGATTTTAAAATGTTATGTTATTATGTCTTATAATTATGATATGATTGATATATACCTTTTTTACCCTTACTAATAATTTGAGATCATCCTTTCATATGTTTCTTTTCCCTAGGTCATGAATAAGGGTATTAAGTATGATATGTCAAAAAGAGGTCTATTTATGAAGAAATAATTGGGAGACAATGAATATGTCTTATGAAACAGTTGTCACTAGTGTAGAAAATGTTTACCACATCGACATTTTTTACATCAGTTATATATATCTGACGTGCAAATCTATAAAAATTGGTTTATCACGTCGGTTATTTTTATCCAACATCATAAATGTAGAGAATTGATTTATAACATCGGTTATTTTATAACCGATGTCAAAAATACTGATATTTGATTTATTTTGTCAGTTATTTTATAACCAACATGATAAATCAAATCATGGCGATTTATCACAGCGGTTATTTTATAACTGATGTGATAAAACAAATATCAGTGATTTATCACATTGGTTATAAAATAACTGACGTGATAAATAAAATCTCAGTGATTTATCACGTCAGTTATTTTATAACCAATGTGATAAAGCAAATATGCGTGATTTATCACATAGATTATTTTATAACCGAAGTGATGAATCAAATGTCGGTGATTTATCACGTCGGTTATAAAATAACTGACGTGATAAAAATATAAAAACAGTTTATCATCTTGGTTATTAAATAACCGCCATGATAAAAATAAAAAATAGTTTATCACATTGGTTATTTAATAACCGACGTGATAAATATTTTAAATGATTTATTGGGCCCTATATTTTGTTGTTCTGTTTTCTTAAATTGGGAAACCTGCGACTCGAATCTCTCGCGTGGAAAACCTAAAAATGATTCTTTTAAGTCGTGCCCTCCAAACTCATTTTGCCAACATCATTCATAATCTTTATTATCACTGGATCTATCAGGACGAATCACAACACTCAAGTAAGCCTCACATGCCTCAGTGTCATTATTTATATTTCATGATGCCCTAAATTTATGTTTTGAGATATTATTTTTCTATCATTGTTCATGATATCATGGTAAGTTTCACAGTGTTCTTTTATACAATGACAAGTTATTTTTTGGTAAAACAAACCATGGGAGTGATATCATGCAAGTTCTATGATTTTTGTTGCTACCATGTGTGTTCTATCATGTGTGTGTGCATGTACTTCCATGTGTGTGCTACCATGAAATCATTATCATGAAAGTTCTTCCCTATAACCTTACAACCAAGGAAGTTATTCAATACATTTTTTTACAATCAATAATTGTATCCTTCTTTAATTATTAATTTTGGTAATATATTCAAATTTAAATTCCTTTTATATTCAATATTTTATTTTTCCTTATATGATAAAAATCCTTATTAAGTGTTTGAATCTAAACTAACATACTCTACCATTCTCTTTAAAAATAAACTTGGCTGGACACAAGAGATATAGAGGTGAATATAGTCATTATATTGAGCTATGTAATCCTCTCTTGTTGTCTCTAGGAGTTATTGAAGAAAAATAAATTGAAGGTGAATGATTGTAAATATTGCTTATGTGGGTAGTCATTCAATGATAAGGATAGGTATATTTTTCTCTAATAATGATATCTCATTCTATCATAGACTATTTTTTGCTTATATTTACACGTTGAATATGAGTTTAGAGAAATGAAAGACATCAATAATGTATTTTTTGTGGATAAGAGATCATAATATCATTGAATGAATGGGTTAGGTGATTTTAAATTCCTCATTAAGGAGTATATAAATATTTACATGGTTATTGCCTTATTGTACATACAAGGATTCTTATTGAGGAAGCTCTTTTAGGGATCACTAGAGATGTTAACCCATAGATACCTGTTTATTTGGATCAATATGGTGAATGTATACATATTTTAATATTTATACTTCATATTTCATGTTTATGTAAGGGTGAATTCGGTATCCAGTTGCACCAAGATGTATTCTTTGTGTACCTTAAGAAGAAAGGATCCAAAATGAATTTATATTGTTATATTATGATCCATATGAGAGAGATATGTAATCCTAAAATGATTTTCATATTATCCATTCAAACATTGATATATTCAAGAGAATATTCTAATTTAACAATATGGTTTAATCTTCCATAACATCAGTTATTTCATATTTAATTTCTTGAAGGTTTTTTTTTGTTTATGATAGAGGTAATAAATTATTACCATAAGTCTTTATAGTTTTCAAATTCCTCCACTTCAACTTATTTGGAGATAACATCTTCTTGGGAAAGAAATTTCTTCTTTCTAAAGTATTTCCATTCTAAATTAAACTTTCCTTTCACACCCTTTGAAAAATTTTCATGGGTTTTTTATCATCATCATATAATAATTTCATTGGATACTTTTCTATGATATGAATAACTTTTCTATATCGATAGATTTCAGGTAGAATCTTTCCTTTGAACATTCCCCAATCCCTGATTACTAACACATCTATTCCCAATTGTTTTTTCAAAATTGTTTTACTTTCAAATTATGTTAATATTTTATATAAATATAAAACTGTTATATCTAACTATATTTTCATTTTAAAATTATTTTCATGCACATCTTTTTCAAATACGCATATATTTGTTTTATATTTCAAAAAAAAAAATTACATTCAAATTATGATATTTTTCATATAAATCTAAAATTGGATTATCTTAACAAGATGTATAATTTTGATATTTGTTATAGGTAATAACGAGTCAAATTTGGATTACAAAACATCAAATGAGTAATGACAATGAGGAAGGTGTTGATGCCTTTTTGGAATTTTCTCAACAAAATGTTCCAAGAAACGACATTTTTTTCTATCCATACCTGAAATGTTTGAATATGACGAAGTTGAAAAGTAGATAGATCAAATATCATCTAATTTTTCATGGTTTTAATCCGAGTTACAACCCTTGGATTTGGCATGGTGGAACTGGATAGAATGTTAGATCTACTGATGATGATGATTTTCAAGATGGTAACTCCAAGGGAATTGAAGAAATGATTCGTGATATTGCAGCAGAACAAATTGATATAGAACTGACAGTTGCGCGTCTATAGGGTGATGCTGAAAAACCATTGTATCCTGGTTATACGGATTTGAAAATTTTTTCGGTGGTGTTAAGATTGATTAACCTAAAGGTGAAACATGGATGGAGTGACATAAGTTTTAGAGAGCTGCTACAATTGTTGAAAGATATTCTTCCAAAATACAACAATCTTCCAGATTCACATTATAAGGCTAAGAAAATATTATGATTGATGGGATTGGGATATAAGAAAATATATGCTTGTCTAAATAACTATATGATATATAGGAAGGAATATGTATTTTTGTCAGAGTGTCCTAAATATGGGACATCACGGTATAAGTTGAAAGAAAAATCACAGGTTGATGTAGAGATTATAGAGATCCCTACCAAGGAATTTTGTAATATTCTTATAATTCATCGTTTGAAACATTTATTTTCTAATTCACATGATGAAAAAAGGTTAATATGGCATGATGATGAGAAGATATGTGATGGAAAAATATGTCATCAAATTGATTGTCCACAATGGAAGAAAATTGATGAGTAGTATCCTACATTCGGAAATGAAATTATAAATCTCAGACTTGTGTTGTATACAAATGGAATGAATCCATATAAAATCCTCAGTAGCACACATAGTTCATGGTCTATTTTATTGGTAATTTACAACCTCTCTCCTGATGTTTGTATAAAGCACAAATATGTCATGTTGAGTATAATGATCTCTGGTCTGAAGCAACCTGAAAATGATATTGTTGTTTTATTATCACTATTAATTGATGATTTGAAGCTTTTATGGGAGAATGGTATTAGGGTGTATGATTCATATAAAATGGAATATTTTCAACTACATTCAGTGCTTATGTTCACTATAAATGACTTCTGAACGTATGGAAATTTGTCTGGATACAGTGTTAAGGGGCATAAAGCATATCCAATTTGCGAACAACAGACTTCATATTGTCAATTGCATTATGGGAGGAAAAAAGTATACATGGTTCATAAAAAGTTTTTTACTATGGATCACTCTTATAGAAGACTAAAAAAGGCACTCAATGGATCAAAAGAATTTAATATTGCTCCAAAAACTGTATCCCATGATGTGTATTTTGAGAGGGTGAAAAACCATGATGTGACATTGGAAAAGGCACATAAATTTGGTAATGATAGAAATATTTGGAAGAAAAGGTCAATATTTTTTGAGCTACCATATTAGAGATATCATGAATTGAAAACATAATATTGATGTCATGCACGTGGAGAATAATATCTATGACAATTTGATTGGAACATTGTTAGATATTAAAGGAAAGAATAAATATGGGTTGAATGAAAGATTAGATTTACTAATAATGGGAATACATTTAGAGTTAGCTCCCACTCCTAATAGAAGACAAACATTTCTTCCGCTGGCTTGTCATACATTATCCAATAGGGAGGAAATTATCTTTTTTTAGTATCTTCATGACATCAAAGTGCCTTACGGTTATTCTTCAAATGTAATTTTTTTTGTCTCTTTGAAGGATTTGAAGTTGATAGGTATGAAATCTCATTATTGTCACATCATGATGCACCAACTTCTACCAGTTTTATTGCATATAATATTTCCCATTCATGTCAGAAAGACTATAATGAAGGTGTGTTATTTTTTCAATTCAATTTATAATAAGGTGATTAATGTGAATGCTTTGAACATTTTGGAAAAGGATTTATTTTCTATTATTTGTCAATTGAAAATGTATTTTACTCCATCTTTTTTTGATATAATGGTGCATTTAATGGTTCACCTTGTTCGAAAAATAAAGATTTGTGGACCTGTATATCTTCATTGGATGTATCATTTTGAAAGGTATATGAAAAATTTGAAGGGTTATGTTAAGAATCCATATCGAACTGAAGCCTCCATTATTGAAAAGTATATTTCTGAGTAGGTTACAGAGTTTTTTACGAGCTACTTGGCTGCGACAAATCATATAGGTTTTCCACCATCTCGCCATGAATGAGTTACTAATGAGGGAAAGGGGATTCGTGGATTGGAAGTTAAATCATTTTCAGCTGAACAGATGAATAAGGTACATTTATACATCCTGAATAACATAGTTTATGATCAATCATATATCATATTTCATATTAATGAGTTGAAACAATGTCATCCAAAGAAGAAAGAAATGTGGATTTTGAATGAGCACAAAAAAAAACATTTCTTCCATGGTTTAAAAAGACCTTTCTTAGTAGATCAAATGTATTAAGTCATTAAGATGGTTAGTGGGTGGTCCAAGTTTAAATGTTATAACAAGGTCCGGGTATGACATTAATGGCTGTACATTTCATTTGAAATCTTAGGACAAAAAAAGTGTAGTTCAGAATAGTGCTGTATTGGTGTTTGCAAAATCAATGCATTTTTTGAGTTCTAAAGACCAAAACCCAATTTATACATCAAGTGAATATTATGGAGTCATTAAATAAACATGGGAGGTTGATTACATTAAAACTAAATTTCATGTTTTTAACTGAAAATGGTTTATCGATAATAACAGTGTCAGACATGATGAATTTGGAATGACAGTTGTTAATCTGAATAGATTGGAAGAAACAACAGATTCTTTTATAATGGAAACACATGAAAAAAAGATTTTCTATGTAGTTGATCAATCAGATATGCAGTGGTCTATTGTTTTACAAGGAAAAAAAATTATGTTGGTGAGGATCAACTTGATGAAGATTCTGATTTATGTGAGATCCCTACTTCCATGGAAAGATTAGTAGAAAATAATGACGAGCATATTGAAGAAATGGTTTGTTCCATAAGGAACAATCATGAAGAAGGAATTTGGGAAATTAATCCATTTATATATTCCTAATATTACTGGTAACATATGTTTATTTCTTGTTTACATTTATTATTTTTCATAAAATGTTAGATATTGTGATTTTTTTATTTATTAAAATGTGTATTAAAACAAATATGTAGAAATGTTTATTTATTTTTATTTTTTTAGTTTAGTTTATCATGTTTACAATTATGTAATTTATATATCTATTGATTTTGTTGAATGAAAATTACTTTAAAATGTTTACCATGCTTACCATGTTTACCATAGTTTACCATAGTTTACCATAGTTTACCATAGTTTACCATAGTTTACCATATTTTAATTTTACGTAACTTATATATTTATTGATTTTTTTGAATGAAAATTACACTACCATGTTTACCATGTTTACCATATTTACCATTTTTTAACATGATTACAATATTTACCATGTTTACTATTATGTAACTTAGTTCAGTTTTTCATTTTTTGTTTACATTAGTATTGTAATATTTGAATTTGTATATTTGTGAACTAATGTTTTCTTTTTTGATTTGAAGGATAATGAAAGATCAGTTAGTTGATCAACCACATGATTCTATAGATGAGTATCATGATCATACCTCTAGGGAGGAACATTCACATGCTCCTCTTGATGTTCCCCAATCTTCCTCATGTGCTCCTATAATGACAAAGAATATTTCAAGAGTTGGTAAACGTGGATGCACATGTTTACCAAAATTATCACTTGACCATAGCCAAGACCAGATAATACTCATTGAGTTTTATGAGAATAATATTCCTAGAGGTCCAAATGAAAAAGATTTTAAGAGTTTTGTATCAACTTAGGGTAAAAGAAAAGTAATCATTTTGTATAATGATTAGAGAAGTATGGACAAAGTGATAATATCTCAGTTATGGGAGACAATTTTGGTAAGATATTTTGCTATTGTTTGACTAATCTTTAAATGTTTATAGTATAATATGTTTTACCTCTTCTTTATTAGATGAAATTTGATATTTCCGACACTGGAGAAGTTAGGAGGAAATGTTTATCGATGGCTACTAGGAGATGGAGAGATTTCAAATCAACCCTCACATCTGATTTCATTTTTGGTCATAGGAAACATGACAATCCATGTCATATATATCCTTTCATATATGAAGACACATGGACACAATTTGTTGAAATTAGAAGAAAAGAATCATTTTTGGTAAGGGAAATGTAAAATTTTATAAGATTTATTATATAAACGATCTTATTAATGTTTTTTAATGATTTATTATTCTTAATTTACAGCAAACAAGGACATCTCATCAGTAGATCCAATATAAAAATGTATACCCTCATAGTTTATCTCAAGAAGGGTATAGTTTATTGGAAGAAAAAATTATGGCAGAAAAATTACAAAAACTTAGAGCCGAGTATTCAAGCTCTGGAGAGGTTGCCCCTCCACCCCATCCATCTAGACATGAAAAATAGATGAGATATCAGATGAGAAAAAAGGGGAAATATCTTTCGGAAGAATTGAGAATCATAGCTGAGAGGATTGTAAGATATTTATTTTATTTATTTAAGTTAATTATATTTTTATATAATTTGAATCATTAAAAAATGTTCAATTAATTAATACAAGATTCTCTTGAGTAGCAGAGCACACAGGGGGTATTTATAGCTACTGGGAGGCAAGATATTTTATATGCAGCATTGGGAAAGCCCGAACACCCCAATCGTGTACGAGGATACCCGACGGGTGTATCGGTAAGAAAAGTGTTGCCACGTTCTTCAACTTCTTCCATTGAGGGTGTTTATAAAAAAAAGAATCCTTGGAGGATAAAGTTCACAATATTAATGACACGATGGAGGAAAATATTAGAGCGTCAGTACATTCTATGTTTGTAGACATGAAAAGGAAATTTTAGACTGCAGTTCCCACTCCTCCACCTCCCTTGCATACCGCATTATTTATCCTCCACCTCCTCTAGCATCTCCCACCCCCCACCTCAGCCTGAAAACCCCATTTTTTATCCTACTCCTCCGCCACAACTTCTTACTTATTTTGAGTTGTATGTTGATGATCCTCACCATTATATAGTTTCATATGGGCTAGTATATTGTATACGAGATACAGTTCATCATAAATAGTTAGAGGTAAAGCATAATAGGGTCACTATACAAGATATTATAGATATATCAGCTCAAGTACCATTACCTACAGATGAGGTGATGACAGTTGGACATAGTATCAGACACTTTTTAGTTTGGCCATCTAGAACTCTACGACTCATTACCATAGAGGTATGTATGTTATATATTTTATTTTTTTATTAAAGTTGTTTTAAAATTTTAAAACTAATATATTTTTCAATTTATTTATAGGAATAATTCAAAGGTAAAGAAATACTGTATAGACAACAACAAAGACAAATGGCTATGACATCAGATATAGATTCTAGTAGTCTTGACAGATTGTCAAGATATTCAAATTTTTTGGTGGATCATTATTAATTTATAATGGAAGCTCATGTTTGTGGACATGTAATAAATGTAGGGATTGTGAAAAATGAGATCATGGAGCTTGTTACTGAAGATAAGTTGGGAATCAACATGGTGCATATTTTTTCCATGTAAGTCTTAAAACCTTTCTATGAATTATATTTATTAAAAATGTATACTTATTTCTATTTTATATTAGGTATCTTTATAACATGTGTGAGAAGAATGAACAGAAATATGTATATGGATTCATGGACCTGTATATGATTTCCCATGAAGCACATGCATTGGATGAGGAACAAAGAACACTTTATATTGCTGAAAGATTTGAATAGAATATAATCATGCAGTGTTGTATGATACCTTTTTGTGAGAGTTATGAAACATATATTTGGAAAAGTGTTCTTTATATTTTAACATAAAAATCCACTAACCTTAAATTTTCTTTTATATCAGTGATCATTGGATGTTAGGTGTTTTTTTAAGGGATAAAACACTTTATTGGATATGCTCTATCCATGGTGATGTGCGGGGAAGTTTTAAGAATATATTGGAAAAGTAAGTTTTAATTTCTTAATAGTTTTTTATATTATAATGAATTTTAAATTTATCCCATTCATATTATTTTGTAACAGGGGATGGGCCTACTTTCAAAAAAACACAAAGAGAAAAAGTGCCAAGATAAAATATGTAAAAGTAAAGGTAAATATCCATTTATAATTTGCACTTTTCGATGTATTAAATAAAAATGATATTTTGAATTGACACTCATTTAAACAGAATTTTCATAAACAACAAGGCGTCATCGAATTCAGATATTATATGTTATGATTTATGTATGAAATAATTACAACTAGAACACTTTTGAAGTTTGACCAGGTTATATTTCCTTATAACTTTTCCATAATATTACATTTTATTTATTCATTATACATGCTAACTACTTTAATTTTAATTTTATCTATTTGATGACCCTAAACCCTATAGTTCTCAAGAGGTCAAACACTTACAAGTGGAATGGTCAAATAATTTTATAGGTTTGATTAGATTTTAGTTTGATTGTAGTGTAAAATGTAATTTTGAATATTGTAAGTATAATTCTATATTTGGTAGTTGTTTTGGTTGGATTTAGGTGTTTTTTAGTTAACATTGTAAGTTTTTAATGTAATAAATGTGAATGTTTAATTTTGCTCCGGTTCTTCTTATTTTGGTCTAGTTCTGATGATTTTCTGTTATGAATTATAGTATGGTTTTGGTCTGATTTTGGTCTAGTTTTTGCTTGTTTTAGGTCTACTTTATAAAGTAATGGTTTCACAGTTTTATTAAAAAAAATTTATTTTTTACATTGGTTATAAAATAACTGATGTAATAAATGCATGGGGAATTTTTTTACATAGGTTATTTAATAAATGACGTAATAAATTCATGGGGAATGTTTTTTTACATCAGTTATTAAATAACTAACATCATATATCAATTTTCACATCTGTTATTATATAACCGACATGAAAAATGCTTCACAGACTGATTTTTACGCTGGTTATTTTATAACTGACGTAATAAATGCCTAGGGGGATGATTTTTTACGTCGGTTATTAAATAACCGACCTAATAAATCGATCCTACAAATCATTTTTCACATCGGTTATTTATGAACCGACGTGAAAATTTCTTCTAATTTTTGTTTTTGGTTTTGGTTTTAAAATAAACGACATAAAAAACAATATTTATAATGTCTCCTTTAATAACGTCAGCTAAAAAATAAAGTAAAAAATAAAAAATAATCGATGTAAAAAACGTTTTCTACACTAGTGTGTTTATGTTTCCCAATTTCTAAAGACATGGATTTGTTATATTTTGTAATGAATATTATCTAATTTTGAAGTAATATTAGTGTATATAAAGGCACATGAGCCTTAGCCTAGTTGGTGAAGACTTTCTAGGTGCATCCAAGAGACTCGAGATCAAATATGGGTGGAGGCATATTTCCGGGTTACTGTATCATCAATATAGTAGCACTATAGCAGGAACTGTTCGGTACTATAGCAGCCGAAACTATTTATCAATCTGGGTCTTCGGGCCACCGGTTTGGTCCTCGAGTCCTGAAAGGCTTTCGGGCCACCCAAGGCCTTCGAGACAGTTGATTCTCAAGGCCTTCAGGCCACCTTAAGGCCTTAGGGCCACCCCAAGGCCTTCGATCCACATGAATGCAGGCCCCATACACACTACAAAAAAGGAGAAGCCCCAGAAGAGGATTCAGAGCAGGTGCACTCACCAGATCAGAGCCAAATGGATTTTCAGAATGAGAGGGTATGGCTATGCCATCGGTACCAGCCTGTGCTAGCACGAGAAGCCTATACAGACGGTCATGTAAAGGTGGAGAGCTACAATCGTGATGCATATTCTAGGGAGGGGCAGTTCCTTGTAGATAGTCTGGTTTAATTCCTTAGACCTTCAGGTCATGTAATCTCCTAAGCCTATGGGCCATGTAATCTCTGAGACTACGGGCCTTGTAAGGGTTCCCCCTCATCCCTTGAAAGGGGGGTTATCAAAAATCAATAAAAATGAAGGCCTTTAGGCCATTCAGGCAGGAAATGTATATAAAGTATGGGCCATTATTATTGGTATCAGAGGAAAGGTATAGTTAACCTTTAGAAACTAGGATGAGAAAACCTTAGTAAGAACCCAAAAAATATGTCAAAGTATAGGTTATAATACTTGTGTTTTATAAATGATCATGAATATCCTAGGATAAAACCTAAAGTGTTTTAAATATAAATTTTATTCTTGATTATTTGGTTTTCCCATTATGATTAGTCTTTCTCACACTATGCTTCTTGGTTTTAGTCAATGGATAGAACCCAGAGGAACCATGTTAATACTCAATGCGATGGGAAATTCAATTGTCCTCCTAAGAAACCAAATGTTATAGGAGATTGAATGCAAAATCTTGTAGCTATGCTCACACAACTTTCTCAAGATATGAATCATACAAGACTTCTAAATGAGCAAAAGAGGGAACAATATTCTATTTAGTCCTTCATGAGGTAGTATTCACCTTCTTTCAGTGGGTATTCTGATCCATTATTTGTTGAACAATGGATTAGTACCACTAAAAATAAATTTTCAGTTCTCCAATTTTCATAACATGATAAATTCATCTTATAAGTATATCATTTGGAAGGTGAAGCTAATCAATATTGGAACCTTATCAATAATATGAGGCAAATAGATGAAATTGAATCCATGTAATGGGATGAGTTCAAGAACTTATTTTTCAATAATTAATTTCCTCACATTCTTTAAACAAAGATGAATAAGGATTTCCTTGAACTTAAGTAAGAGGATGATGAATCTGTTGGTACCTATAAAGAAAATTTTACAAGACTTCCAAGGTAGGATTCTGGAATCATTATCCAACATGAGAGTAAAATTGATCAATTCTTCAGTGGATTCAAACTAAGTCTCGAAAGGGCATTATACATAAGGGACTTCAATAGCTATGAGGAAATCATTTGATGTGCTCTCAAGGTTGAGATGGAGATTTAAGTAACCCATCAGCCCTATGAGTTTGATAAGAAGAGAAAAATATAATTCAAGGGAAAATCTAAAGACCACATTGAAAAGAAGATGATTTCCCTTACGCTCAAAGTATGGAAATAAACATGGAGGAAATTGTCTTAAATGGAGTATAAAATGTTTTAAGTATGGGAGAGAAGGTCATCAGGCAGTTGAATGATTAAGTGGTGGGAAAAATATGTCTAATGATTCGAATAGAGAAAAGGACACACAAAATATATCTCCTACACTTCAATGTTATAAATGCAAGGAAATGGGGCATTATGCCAATAAATTCCCTAATCCAATGGTTATAGATGATTATTGATGTTAGAAAACTCTTAAGGCAAACAAAAAAGGAAAGTCACATGCGATCACTATCGACGATGTGAATTATGATAATGAAGTGGGGAAAGGTACACTTACCATCCAATCTAAAGTATAAAATGTTTTATTTGATTCTATATCCACCCACTCTTTTATTTCCGAATAATTTTATAAGGGTATATCTATATTACTTCAACTATTATATGTTGAGTTAGTTATGACAACTCCTAATGGCATAATGGTCACATCAAAAGTTTATAATTCTTCTCCGGTTGAAGTTTCTTGGAAAGTGCTTCTTGTAAATCTTGGTATCCTTTCTATAGTGAAATTTTATTTGATTCTTGGCATACATTGGCTTTCTCTACATGGATCTCATATCAATTGACAAGGAAGGGAAGTCACATTTCATATTTTGAATCAATCTATTATCATATATCGATGCAAGGATGAATATAACCTTCCAGTAGAAATTTATTCCATCTTATGGGTCTTGATTCCTATAAATGAAGGTTATATATCTCAAATGGTTTGGGATAAACTCACAAATAAAAATACACCCATTGTACGAGATTTTTATGATGTCTTTCAAGAATAATTTCTAGGTCTTCCACCGAATCGTGAGGTTGAGTTTTCAATAGAACTCATACCGGGTGCTATGCCTATTTAAAAGACACCTTATAGAATGTCCCCAATTGAGTTTTAGGAATTAAAGAAGTAACTCCAAGAGAATCTTGATAAGGGATTCATATTACCTAGTGCATCACCTTGGGGTGCACCTGTTCTGTTTGTTAAGAAGAAATATAGATCAATGAGACTCTTCATTGATTATCAATAACTCACCAAGATCACTATTAAGGAAAAATATCCTCTTCCCCGTATTGATGACTTATTCGACCAACTATGCGGAGCTCAATACTTTAGCAAGATTTATCTTCATTCAGATATCATAAATTAAGGGTAAAAAAGGAGGATATATCAAAGATGACGTTCCGTACAAGGTATGTACACAATGAATTTATAGTGATGCCTTTTGGTATTACTAATTCCCCTTTTATCTTAATGGATCAAATGAATAGAGTCTTTATAGACTATATTGATTAGTTTTGGGTATTCTTTATAGATGATATTCTTGTCTATTCGAAGAGAAAGGAAGAACACGAATATCACTTGAGAATTGTACTAAGGATCCTAATAAAGGATAATATTTATGAAAAATTTACCAAGAGTTAATTTTGGCTATAGAATGTTTTATTTTTTGGGTCACATAATTTTGATAGAGGAGATATCCATGGATCCAGCAAAAATAAAAGTTATTGAAAGTTGGCCGAGACCAACAATGATAACTAAGATCCAATGTTTTCTTAGTTTTGATGGACATTATCGATGTTTAGTGAAATATTTTTCACAATTATCTAATCCAATCACCAAGTTGACTAAAAAAGGAGTTAAGTTCATATGGATGGAGGAATGTGAAGAGAATTTCAAAAGGCCAAAAAGAAGGTTAGCCATTGCACCTATGATCATACTGCCTTATAGTATAGAACGGTTTGTAATCTATAGTGATGCATCTAAAAAGGGACTAGGTTGTGTTCTCATGAAAAATTATATGGTGATAGCTTATGCCTCAGGACAATTAAAAATCCATGAGCAAAATTACCCAACTCATGATTTGGATTTAGCTGTGGTAATCTTTGCACTAAAGATATTGAGGCATTATCATTATGGTGAAAGTTGTGATATTCATACTAATAATAAAAGTTTAAAGTATATTTTCACACCAAAGGAGGTGAATATGAATCAAATAAGATGGTTGGAGTTGATTAAAGATTAATAATTCTCAATACATTACCACATGGGGAAAGCGAACAAGGTGGTAGATGCTTTGAGTCGAAAGGACCAAACTAGCCTATCCATGAAGTGGATCACAAAAGATCTAATATTTATGGATTTTAAAAGGATGGATCTTGAAATTTTTAAGGAATGGGAGAAATATTATCTTTCTCAAATGAATTTTCAACCATATACACAAGTGAATATTATGGAGGTATAGAAGGAAGATGTAGAGATAAAAAAGAAGGTGAGAAATATTTCCGAATTCAACCTTGACTGTGATGGAATAATAAGGTTTAGGAACTGGGTTTTAATTCCTCCCATACCAAAATTAAAGAAGTATATATTGGATGAGCCTCGTAGTTCTCAATTATCGATTCATCCTGGAAGCACAAAGATGTACAGGGACTTGAAAGAGTATTTCTGGTGGGATAGAATGAAAAGAGATGTAGCTGAATATGTCTCTCGGTTCTCAGTTTTTCAGCAAGTTAAGGCTGAAAGAAAAAAGTCTAAGGGTATGTTACAACCATTACCCATACCAGAATGGAAATGAGAAAACATCACTATGGAATTTTTCATCAGAATTTTCAAAACATCCAAAGGCCATAATGCTATATGGGATATAGTTTACCTCCTTATAAAGTTGGCACACTTCATTTCTATTAGATAGGATTTCTATCTTGATCAGTTTTCCATGATATATGTAAAGTAAGTTGTAAGATTTCATTGAGTACCACTTTCCATTATATCTGATTGGGATATGAGGTTTACCTCGAAGTTCTAGCAAAGTCTTTAGTAAGCTCTAGATATAGAGTTAAGTTTTAGAACTACTTATCATCCTCAGATAGAATTTCAGTCTGAGAGGACAATTAAAACTCTAAAAGACATGTTTAGAGCTTGATCTATAGATTTCAAAGGTGATTGGGATCAACACATACCTTTGGTGGAATTTTCTTACAACAATAGATTTCACTCTAGTATTCAGATGAATCCTTATGAAGACCTCTATGGAAATAAGTGCATAACTCAAACTTGTTGGGATAAAGTTGGGGAAGGAAATCTATTAGGACCTAATATTGTTGATGAAATTGAAGAAAAGGTTAGATCTATTCAACAACACATAAGAGCACCTCAGAGTCTAAAAAAAGTTATAATAACAACTAATGGAAAGACCTAGAGTTTGAAGTGGGTGATAAGGTGTTTCTAAAAATATCTTTCTGGAAGAGAGTAATGATATTTGGAAGGAAGGGAAAGATGAGCCCTAGGTATATCGTTCCTTTTAAAATTATGGATCATGTTGGGAAGGTAGCTTACCGATTAGAACATCCACCGAATCTCTCTAAAGTTCATGATGCAATCTATATATCTCTCTTGAGAAAGTACATACCTGATACTTCACATGTACTAAGCTCATAATTTGTACCTATGTATCAAGATCTTTCTTATGAATAACAACCGATAGAGATTCTGGATCATAGCAAAAAAGTTCTATTAAACAAGACCAATCACTTGGTTAAAGTTTTATGGAAGAACCACCAATTTGAGGAAGCTACGTAGGAACTTGATGATGTGAAGAGGTAGAATTATCCTTATCTATTTGTTTCCAAATGATTAATTTTTAGTTCAAAATTCAGTTTAAGGGGGGTAGAATGTAACACCCGAATATTTTTATTAAATACTTTAAATAATTTTAATTCTTCAATAGCTAACATTACAAGTAGCCGAGAGTTTAAATGAACCGCAAGACGCCCTTAGTATAAAATGACCATGTTAACCTAGTTGTTGGGTTTGAGGGAATAAATATAACTAACTTATGAAAATGTATGGTTAATTTATTGGCTACTAATTATTTATAAAAAAATATAAATCAATTATATATTTGTATTTTTGTATTAATAAATTGAGTTAATTACTATTAGTAAATAAAATTAATAAAATATATATGTTATATACGTAATAAAACATATTTTTTATAATCATCCAATACATATATTTTTCATAAGGTATGAATAAACCCTATTCGATGTACAAAAACCTATTTTTTTCAAAAGGGTAATCTTCAACCTTTTAATGGAGGACCCATTTTAAATTAAGATTTTGACACATTAATAATTTTTATATGAAAATATAAACATTTTATTTGGAATAAGGATATAAAAATTTACTTTGGATGATTTTTTGATATTTTTATGATAACTTTCAAGTTTTTATGAATAGTAAAAATACACTAAATTTTAATTGAAAAATAAAATTTCATCAAAATAATTTATATGATTAAATTATATTATTGAATGGTTTTAAAGTATAAATAGAATATATTTTTATTATTCAATATAATTTATATAATTAGAATTAATTTTACATTGAATTCAGATGTAAAAACATTTCAATCTTTTGCAATGTTTTAACTTTTAAAACTCGTTCTCTCTTTCCAACAATGGGATTAATTTTAAATTAATTAATGAAACTTATATGATTTGAATTTTAAAATATGGATTCCATATTAGAAATCCGTGATTCCAAATTATGTAAATAGATTTATTTTATTTTTGGGAATTATGAATAGTAACTTCGGTAATTTTTATTAATACAATAAAAGGGTAAATCAAGAAATTAATGGTAAAAATAATATTATGAAATTACCCTAACACTTATCCTAATATCATTTTATGAGTTTTTTTTCAACATAAATCATCCTTGGGTCAAAATGGTGTACTTTGGAAGCCACTTATATGAGATTAGGACATTTAATTTATTTTATTTAAAGAAAAGTTAAATATGTATTAATCAAATTTTAATAACTATATGATTTTTAATATATGGTTATAAAGAAGATACATTAGATTATAAATAGTCATTTTAAATCTAAAATGTTTTTCTTTATCATGATAATTTATTTGTAATATTTAGAAAATAAATAATCCCCTAAATACTTATACTTTAATTATGCATAAATTATTTAATTGACGAGAAATCAGTGAAATAATTATTATTAAAGTGATAATAACCATTAAAAGACATAAACACTTGACAAAATCTTATTTGTCTAGTATATATTTACCATAACCATCCAAGAGTCTAGTTATTGACCATTTTGATCCTTATAGAAGAGATTATGACACTTATATTATTTTATTTAAAGTGATGATAAACTTGTCACATTCATGTTTTGATAAGTATAACATTTTTAATTATAGATTACATAGAATATATATACAATTATAAGTATTATTATGAAAGATGGAGGATTTATCTTTGTCATATTATTTTATTTTTAATTTTTATTCAATAAATAAACACATTAAATAATTACACAAAACTGTTGTAGTAATTATTTTATTAAGAGAAATATAAAATAAATATTATTAAAAATAAAAATAAAAATAATTTAGAATAATTAATATGTACAATGAATTTTCTATATGACCTTGACCTCTTAGGAATATAATAAAATAATTGGTTTGAAGTTAACTTGTTATCTTAATATTTTTAAAAATCAATGAATTGAATAGTATCAAAATTAACAATATTGATTGTTTATCAAAATAACATTTTACTAAATTATTTAAAAAATCATATTTTTTTAAAAAAATAGGTAATAATTATTATATGTCCCAAAGGTTCCTCTCTCCTCAATTATAAAAGGGTACATCCTTAATCACCTCTTCACTTCAATTTTAGCCTTCAATCTCCACCATCCCCTGACCATTTCCCTTCTCAACTTCCCTAGCTACATTCTAGAGGATCTGGTATTCTTTAAATACCAACTCTAGTTCTTTAAGAGGAGATTTAGTGGGAGCACGTCGAAGAATAAGTAATCTCCTCTACTGATTCTTTAAAACTTCTTTATTCTTCTTCTTTCTCTTCATGAGTTATTTCATTATAAAGTAATAAATCTAGTATCACTTATATACTAAGATATTATTATGATTATGAAACAACCATATTACATCTTCTATCCATCCTATAAAAAAAGAGATCACCACATGTGCGTATAAACGGATTACCATCTCTAAGCTATAGTGTAATCTGTTTTTCACCACCACCTTAGTTGGATGGGTATAATGATGTAGATAATAACTATATATGATTATTATAACATGATATTGATTCTAAAATATTATACACCATATAATTCAATACCATTCAACAATTATGGGAATGATATCATCGCTCGTGCATATATACGACCTACCATCTCCATGATGTGATGCGATTCATTCTACATGATCTTCATTAAATCATTATAATATAAATGGATCTAATGAGTAAATATGATATATATTATACTAATATTATTATATAAATGATATAACTATAACCTAATATAGGAACAAGAAATTATCTAAAAAAGCATGTGTAATAAAATAAAGAAGTTAATACCCAATGGATGAGTGATAATGTTACTAAAAAACAGATGATAATATAATTATATATGATATCATAAAAATGAATATGATTATGGAATAATTCATTATACTAGAGGTTTGGATACATACAAAGTATATCAGACCTAAGGTTAGGGATAATTTTGCAATCTCATTATTATCTGAGATTGTTTATAGGTAAGTATTTACTGGGGTATATTTATCATCCATGTCCATATTTTCAAATTATTTATTCAAAAATATTCTTTCAATTTTTGTAAAATTATTTAGTGTCAATTTTACCCATTGGTTAATTTTTTATTAAATGGTATGAAAGGAATATTTTGTTATTTTCAATATGATGTACTTTTTGACTTTTCCGGTAAAAGTATGAGGATAATGTTTTTTCAAATTATACAGCATGAGAGGATTTTTTACATTTTCATAATGCCTTATTTCCACGAATCTTCCTTTACATGATTTCAAGTTCATTTTTAAATAAATTATTTTCTTTTAAAATTGCATGATATTTTGAGAAAAGAAAACTTTTTTGAAGAAGAAAGGATACTTTTTTCAAGAATTAATTTCAAGTGTTATATCAAAATTATTTTCCATCTAATATGGAATTGTATAATAGGGTTATGTTTCAATTATAATATCCTTATTGTTCTTATGGTTTTATTGTGTTTTTGATGGAATACTATTTATGAAATCCATTTGTTTTACATGGATTATGTTATGGTGGAATGATGTTTAAAGAAACCCATTTTATTACTTGGGTTATGATAAATGATTTATGTTATTGTAAAACACATAAGAATGATTTAATTATGAGATGGTTTTGACCTATATCTCCCTCCAATGAATTGGGTAAATATTTATATCTCATGAGATGTACATGGATGGAATGAGAAATGATCTCAGTTCAGTAGTACATGGCTAGAATGAGGAGTGAACTCGATTTAGTAATGGACTTTGTCCGCTATGATGGTCTTGGAAATGAGGATTAACTAATATGAAATGATTTTTTATGATTATGTGTATGACATAAAATTTCATGTCTTATGTTATGACTTTTGGGATTACGTTCATTGATTGTTATGAACTTTTATGATTTATCCCTTGTCATGATATCACGATATTTCATAAACTGGATAATATTTTCAAATGTTATATTCTTATGTATTATGATTATGATATGATTGATATCTCCCTTGTTTACACTTACTGAGAATTTGAGATCACACTTTCATATGTTTCTTTTCCCCACGCCATGAATAAGGGTATTAAGTAATATATGTCCAAAAGGGGTATAGTTACGACGAAATAAGTGGGAGTCAATAAAGATGTATTATGAACCAGTTTTTTATGTTTCCCAGTTTCTAAATACACTATACCTATATGGTCCCGTCATGGATTTGTTATATTTTGTAATGAATACTCATAAATTTTTAAGTAATATCAATGTATGTAATGTATGGGTCGTTATCGAAGTAGATTGATGCTTATCAATTATGAATGAAAGCTTCCAGATATGAAGACAAAGTTGTGATGATATTTTAAGATTGAGGAATTTTGGGTTTGGAAGATAGATATACCTATTTATAGTTCCATAGTTGAGGTATTATAGGGATAATATTATAGGGATACCTTATGTTAGGTTTACAAGTGAGTGGATTCTAGGTTGGTTGTAGGATACCTTGAATCAAGTTTAGTGATCCTCTATACAAATTGGGGTGAAAAGTGTAGTTATAGTAATAGTATCCTTTTATCGATTAAGTATTTTAACCCTTACTACATGAATTTTTCTAAACTTGATTGTGTTACATTTTATTTCCATTGTGATACTAATTTTGTTATAGTTTTTTGAAATTATAACAAATTTAATTCCTACTATGTCTATTTTTTATTCTTATAATCTGTTTGTTAATTGAAAGTTATTAGTTTTAATCATATTAAATTTTATGTTTCTGAAATTATAGTTAGATTATAAACTACAATTCCCCTCATGTAGTTTATCTACCCGTGTATTTCGAGGAAAATAATTCTTGGTTCAAGGAAGATTAAGTCATTACTTGGAGGTGTGATGAGCTTTCTAGGTGTAAAGATTAGTGAGTTGTCTACCATAGTGAGGATCGTGAACCTATAGGATCAGTGATACTGATCTAAATTTTTAATGAAAAAGCTATTTACTTTATTGTATTTTGTTTCACCAATGCATCATTGAGTGTATACTCCTTTGATGTATCCCAATTCATGTGAACCAAGAAAAATTACATATGTCCTCATTTTATAATTTATTTATTCAATATTTCTTTTGAGAGAGAGAGAGTTTTTATCTGGCTATCATTGGTACAATATCATTAAAATGGTCTCTTGAAATTGAAATACCCTACCCCCTCTCATAGTGTCTTCCTTGAGTGGGACCAACATGTGGAATGAGAACACAAGGTTTAAATTTATGGAGTATTCTCTCTCGGTAGACATGGTAGTGGTTTTCAATCATAATATAATTATGATAATTGATGTCAGTAATTTCTAATTATGGAAGATTCATATACAAAAATAATTCTAATAATTGTGCATGGATGTTTATATGGCTTATATTGGGGCTGGTTTGATCTAAATTACCCTTTGGGGGGGGGGGTGAATCAGGGTGCACATTGATGAATTGTTTTCCTTCACTTAGTCCCCTAGTCCATTTAAATCTTATTACCATGTTAGTAGGAACATGTTCAATATCACTTTCTCTATTATCGAGAACACTAATTAATAAACATAGATAAAAAATGTAAAGAATTCATAAAATATAGAGATTTTACTTAGTTCAGAAGAAAGGGCTAATCAAAGCAGTATGAATCAATGGAGTGTCGAAATACTAAGGTTTAAAGCTTCACACTGTATATATTACAATAGTTTTAAAAAATACTCACTATCTATCATAGGGTCACTCCATATTCTTACCTCCGTATACCACTTTTGTGAAGGCAACAACTAGTTTATATAGTTGAGTGTCTCTTCAATAGTTTATAGACACATAAGTCTCTTCCAGGCCAACATAGGTTGCTGATACCCCTTTCATCATTATCTCTAGATAGATACTCAATTATGATCCTTATTTACATCTCTTATTTTCTTTAAACTATATAAGATCAACTCCCAAATGTGAGGGTTGAGTCTCTATATTCTATAATATCATAATAAAATCACTTCTTCTCTAGATGAAGATAATTCCAAAATTGCAATTTTACTTTTTTTCACTCCCCTTATTTAATAACCAATCATAACAATGATACCATTTATTCTTATTCTTATCTTGAATCATCTATTTTAATTGAAAATATAAATCAATGGAATGATTTATGGCTCTTCATTCTTCCTCTTCTAGGATTCTAATGTAATAATATGCTCATAAAACCTCTTATTATTATTCTTATTCATCTTCTAAATAATAAATCTCAATATTATCTTATTTATATTATTTTTCAGATTTTCTAAGTGTAGTTATATAGATTTACCTATATAATACCCTTCAATATAAAGTTTGGGACCAATTATCCTTCTTCAAATCCACTAATATTATTCTAAATTTTCCACTTATTTTAGTATGGCCATTGAATTCCAATCAACTTGAGTTAAACCTAATATCATATCATAATTTTCCTCATTTTAATTTCCATTCAAAACTACTAGATAATCTATAAAATGATTATTTATGGTGTGGATCCAATCGTCATGGGGTGATATCATTTTTCTTATCTTGATCATGAAATCATATTAATATTCACAGTGTGATATTCAATCAAAAAATAGATCCACATTTATCACTTATAAACCTTAATGTAATCATGGGGATTTCATGAGGCGGTCTCTTAAATTTTTCTTAACCCATAACCCAATCATGTCATGGAACTCTGATTCATGACTCCTACACTCCATCCTATTTAAAAACAACCAAAATTAAATCATTCATGAAACCATTTTATTTTATATGGTTATACATTGTGATGTGTTATCAAATGATCTTAATGGGTTGTGACATGAATATCTGAGTAGTGGTGTGACTACCTGCTCCTTAAAAAATCCATCCTATCATCATTCTTCCCATCATACTCCTCACACGACATTCCCAACACACCATTATGTGATTCTAGTTTACTCTTCACTTCCACAATAAAATATTATAAATTTTATTCATGGAACAACCATCCCTATCATGGTTTGAATGACTCTTATTATTGAAGAGAAACTTCATACCTTTACCATTTATTCACTCTGGTTAACCCTAGTGACTTTTACATATATAGGGACACTACTCTAGGATTTTTAAAAATTCTTCATAATATGAAAATATTAATTTAACATAAAATACACCTTTACCAATCCTGTGAAGGAACTTCAATCATGACACAACTTCCTATCCCACCACTTGAAATGATCTTCCTTCACAAACCTTTTACTGGTCATTTCCACATGTGACATTATCTTCCTTCATCATCCTTATACAAACCTTTTACACTTTACCTAATGAAATATCTATATTGAACATATTCATATATTTATATCAAGTATTGAGATAATATTCAATAACAGAAAACCATTTTTTGGTTATGGAATATCCATCCCAGTAGCTTTTGGTTTCCTGAAAAAATAATCATCCAATACCATATTTTTAGTACATTAACAAATAAACATTAAATCTATGATCATTAAAACTTCATATATTAATCTATATTCTTATTCTTAGTGGTATATTAGCACATGAGATATGTAGCTATATAACCTATTGAACAACCAAGATGGTTTGAAAACACTGGATATTTTTTATATGGATTTGACAAAAATTTAATTCAAGATCAGGCTCTTTAACATTTTATCTTCTTCACCACTATATGAAACTTCATATTTATAATTGAAATCTAAAGTGGTTTTTTGAGACCACTTGTTGATTTAAATAGGAACTTAACAACATTTATGTTTTTTCTAGGTATGATACTGACAAGGAGTATAAATTTTTTGACCCACTTGTTTCATTTATCCTCTTTTAGCATAAATGTATACAAGTATCTCCTTTCAACATATAAAACATTCTCATATCATATAAATATGTATCCTTTTAGCATATTCACCCCATGGATCATATCTTCCCCTTAAATATGCATCTCTCTAAACAATAGATATGATTTTTTTAAAAAGGGTATTGTGGTATATTTGGACATCCTTAGGTTAAGGAATGTGGCCGATATTTATAAACCAATCCTTTATTTCAGACCTTCCTTCAAGCCTTTATAGTGGTTATTTTTTAGTAATTTTCCTGATGAAGGTGGCATGATGAAGGTGGAGAAGACCTACTCTTGATGACTTAATAGTAATGAAGGAATACTTGGACCCTCCCCCACCAATAGTAGAGGGGATTACTACTCATTCTTCATCTATAGTTCCTTAATCTTTTTGAAACTTCATCCCACTTATAAATATGAACTATCATTCAATTTTTCATAGCATATCAGTTCACATTAAGGTGATAGAGTTCAAAAATAATCAATTTAAGGTTTAAATATCAATGATAGAATTTTATGAAGCTTCTTCCTTTCTTAAAATATTTTGGTGGTTTTATTTGGTTGTTGTAGGCCCTCTATCGATAATTTTTATAACTATGTTAATTTTTTGGGGGTTAAAGTAAAAAATCCATGGTTGAGTTACGTGATCATCACCAAATATAAGTTAGTTTCTTCATTGATGAAGATTTTGTATCTGTATAGTCCAAATCATCATTCTCTTTTGGATCTTTTTATTTTTATCTACTTCAGTGGTCCTTTGACTTCCACTTGAAACATGATCAATTCTATAACATTTCATGGATCCATCTACCATGTTTTACCTTATAATTACAATTTTTTTATTCTAAATATAATAAGTAATGTAACGGGATAGTATCTTTTCTAAGAATGATGCATATACACCATTAATCATCCCATCATTTCTTAGATCTATATCAAAATTATTATCTCAAAGCCTCCTCTAAAGCTTATTTTTATTGAAATTGTAGGTTAATATATGTATTTTCAAGAATTTTTTTAAATCATGGGTCAACTTTTGTTTATCTTGAAAATTATAAATAAATTTTATATTTTTCTAATAGTGGAAAAAACTAAGTGGTAAAGAACATATGGTTAATGTAACCCCGATCTTGAGGGTATAATCGATTCCCCTTCTTAAAAAGTCTCTCTATATGAAATTGATGTAGCATAATATGGTGAAATTTACCACCCCATCTCTGCTAGATCTTTGAAGAATTCTAATCCAATATAGGGATCTGTTCATCCTTATGGGGGAATCAAGTCCCAGGGGACCTATCCTAATGCTTTATATCTTGATCATCCAATTGATGATAAAAACATTGCTTGTCTAGTCTTCCCAAAATCCATGGGATTTTGATGTTTTCACTAGTCTAAAAGATAATTTAGGAGGAATATTTATCATGAAGTATAATGAACTTCAACCTCTCTAAGGAGGTAATATTCAACTGATGTTGCTCGAGAAACACCATAGTGACCCATTTGAGTAGCTTCCTAGGAAATGGGCAGAAGATTCATATGTTTTAGGGGTTTCAATTTTTTCCCTAGTGGGAATAATGATACATATTCTAGAAAATATTGGGTGGATATCCATATTTAAAGGAATTGTAATAATGAAGGAAATTCTTATAAGCATCTAATTATGATAGAGGATAAAAGAGATTATGGAGTTAAGGTCCTATCTATTTCCCCCCTAAAACTACACTAGATAGACTAGCTGATCTTATCAGGGTCTTATTCAGAGTAGTAGGATGGATCATCAAGATTCAGAAGAGAAACCTATCTAGAAAAATTTAGAGTAGGAATCTCAATTAAGTATCGAGAATATGAATCAGTTTGAGTAGTTACAGGAGGGATACCAAGATAGTGAGTGGTAGACAATTATGGAGTATATGAATAATAATAAATATTTTTGGGAAGATAGAGAGGAGGTAGAGGAAACCTCCCATGTTTCTTTAGAAAATTTCAAACTCTCAAGATAGAAGAGTACTTTAAACCAGGCATAAAAAATGGAAAAAAATTAATTATCAAAGTGTTGGAACACTCATTGTCTTTGGAGAGGAATATAAGACATTGGAAGGACTATTATAATTTTATCAAACCAATAAATGCATGGTTAGTGAGAAAAATGGTTGAGGTGGTGGAATATAAGCTACTAATTAATATAGATGTTGATGACTCAAAGATAGTTAATGACACCCCAAAAGGCTTTGATGGGTTTGGGGTATTATAACCCATTGACCATGGGCTTAAGGATTTGGATGTTCCTCTGGAATTATAGGATGTGAAGAATTTTTATCACCCCTATCATTTACCTATAAAGATGAAATTATACTATAATAAATTTGGCAAGGCTTCTCTAGAGGAATTATCTAAAGGTCAACATGTTAATTTACATCTGCTACTGAAATAAAACATTAAATTATATAAGATGTTCAATCCTTAAGGCCTCAAATGAGATCACCTCCTATAATTTTATAGACAACTTAATGCAATTTTTCTTGACTTTATCCCTACACCTTTATCCATTGATAACTTTATGATGGAATGCAATTTCTTAAATATTGTTTTACATGAAAACCTATGGTCCCAACATAACCTTAATATTAAGGACATATCTTGTAAATTCCATTATGATTATAATCACCCAAATCTTTAAGAATGTAGCTATGTTGTGATCTAGGAAGATAGTTTTATTGCTTGTATTGGTAGTATCTTATACTGTAGTTTATGTGTGGGTTCCAAATAAAACTATAAAAATAGTCTTTATAGAATATAAATATATTTAATTGGTAGTTGGTGTTTATTTTTTTAATACCAATAATAAAAAAATTACTCTATATGTTTTCTTTTAGATCCTTCAACTTCCTTAGCTTGGGTTACATCAATATTGTGAGACTAATCCCACTTATTCATGTTTCCTCCAATGATTATTTTTTATTTCATCCTTTAATATTCTTCGCTTGATATAGGAGGGAACTCCCAAATGTCTAACTTCTTACCTAGTTGCATGATTTGTGAAACCACTACAACATGCCTCATTTCTGTCCTTTTAATTTACTTTGAAATCACTTTAGAGTTATTTTTCATTGGTGAGTCTTTCTTTACATGTTTATAAATCATTCTCATAAATAAAGTATATTACTTATATTTCTTCTAAATTTTCTTTCTTTCTCTCAATGAGGGATACTATGAGTATACCATCATTGGTTCTTGGAGCACATTTTTTGAGCTCGATTGTTTCCCTCCAAAATAGTAAATCTATTTTCCTTCTTAACAATTTTTTTAGTGAAACATTATTTTTATTTTCCATATGAATAGAGAAATTTCTTATGAAAATTTAATCTTTCCTACTAATAAAATTTATTACCATATATCTATGGTCAGCACATATAAAACACATCTTATTATAAGTATACATTGTGTATTCTTTTATTAGTTGAGATGCCAATACAACAATTTTTTTACCTCCCTTAGGACCCTGGTCTTCTAGAAATACAATCACAATGTGTCCCAATATTCCTCAATAATAGTATTTCATGGATACATTCCTTTTATTCACAAATTTCAGATTTTGAAATTTTTATACTCCACTTGTTGGGGTTACCATGGATGGAATCTACAAATTCTCTTATCCATTTAAAGATCTAATATTTGATTAAATATCCTTGATTTTATCATATCTCTCTTTTAGTTGGGTATATATATTCTCCAACCTTGAACCTACTTCTATTAAATATTTTATCCTCTCTTTAAGTTGTTTCCTGAGAGGGATAATGATTCACTTTAACTATTTCTCTATGAATATATTTATTCCCACTTCTTATGAAATTTCTTTAAGTAAGTCACTTTTACTTTTCATCATTTCACATATATTTATTATGTATATATTCAATTTCACATTTACTAACCTTATCCATTTAGTCTACATGACCAAATATTCTAGGAATTCTAGGTCCACTTAATGCATGATTTCCCATCAATCCACCCTTTCTTATATGGATTGTATCTCATCTTGGTCACTACATTAACAACATACATATTAGAATCTTGATATATTTTTTATACCATTATTGGAATCTACATATCTATCAATCTCTAGGGGGAACTCTAAATTTCAATATTTTCAAATATCTTTCAAAATTTTGTTATAAAATGATATTATAATAAAATCAGAATTATTCACCTCAATTTGAGTCTTTGTCTTCTTGAGGGTCTTATTTTTATTTCTCTTATTGCTTCCTCTCGGTATAGGGAAGTATTCTCCAAATTTTTTCACTGGTTTTTCATTACAACACGATTTTAAATATTTTATTAAATTGGGTTCTTCAACCTTATTTTTTACCACTAGTTTCTAATATATCACTCCCATGGTTTTAAATATCTTTAATGAAGTAGCATAATGATTGGTTTTATTGAGTACTTCACCAGACAATGATCTTTCCATGATCTTCTCTGTATTTGAATCATCCATTCTTCAACAATTCTTAATCAGATTGGTATATTAAAGTAAATATTCCATGATATCCTTTCCAAAAACCATTACGAACATAAGAATTTATTTTTAAACCATCAAAATTAGTTCCTCTAAAAAATAGATGCTTCATTATTGAATCCATGTGATAAAAAAAATCCAAAATAGATTTATAGATTGAATTTCAGATCAGAACCTTTTGTCTTTTCTATTACTTGATGAGACAAGTTGATCTAAAGGACAATGAGGGGGGGGGGGGGATTGGTGTTCACATTGATTAAAGCCTTTTCCCTTCACTGATACCTCTAGGAAATTCAGATATTGTTCCAATTCTAGAAGGAATACATTTAATCTCATGTTATATCTTACCAATGAAACTAAATAAAAAACACATATGTATAAATAAAAAGACTGAATAATTGGAATTTTACATGGTTCATCGAAAAAGAATAATACAAGGGGAATATTACAAGGAGATGTAAACATACTAGGGTTTAATTATATACACTACATGTGTTATAATATGTTTATAAAATATGCACTTATCTATTATATCATCAATCAATATTCTTCCCTCCACTCACTACTTTGCTGAAGGAAACTATCAGTTTATAGACTTGAGGTTATATTAAATAATTTATAGACATAAAGGTCACTTTTAGGTCAATATAGGTTACTGATACAACTTTAATCCATATCTATGGATATATTCTCCAATAATCTCTTTTTCTAATACTCTTCCCTTCTTTAAACTAGATATGATCAACTCATTAATGTGAGGGTTAAGTATTTTTATTCTACAATATCATAACTGCAACACATATTCTCTAATTTAAGATAATTTTAAAACTAGAATTATCATGACATGATCTCTTAAAATTTTCCATGTGATATATACTTCCTTCATAGACCTTCTAAAATCCTTTTCCATATGACCTTATGTAAGCTCCCTACTTCAAGAAGACAAAATAATCATATTATGAACAACACAACTTCCATTGATCCAAGATTAAGTAATCTTCATGATATTTATTCCAAAATCACATCCTTGATATAAATTTATATCAGGGTACCTTACTCTATTATATTTACTTCAACAATATTCCACCTGATATAATAAACTCATCCATAAACTCCATTTTACAGATAATTCATTTTGAACATCCCACTCTTATTATCAACAAAACAAAAAAACAACCAACTAGTTGAAACATATTCCATACATATAATTTTAGTCAATATAGAGATAGAGGAGATTTATATGAAAGGGATACAAAAGAGCAAAATTTGAACCCTAAAATAATAAACGTGTTAGGGAGATATTTTTAAAATAAAATATAAAAAATTTAATTCCATGTAAATCCACACATGCCATGTGTGAAAAGTTTCTCTATATCATAGAAGGTGAATCAATGGTATATGAAGCTAAATTAAAGGTTTATTAAGATACGTATGAGGAATTGAAGATGTAATTGAATAAATCCATTAATACATTCTTTTATTTATTAAACATTATTGTGGATAACATACGTGCACTTAGGGAAACCCTAAATGATATCAAGAATGTGAAGATAATTCTATGAATATTGAGACTATATTTTAATATAATTTTTTTGGTACATAAGGAGAAGGATCCAAATGAGTTTAAATTGGATAGTATTTATATCACTCTTATTATCTATAGGATGTGGAATAATGAGAATGATTCTATAGAAATGGATAAATCTCAAGAAGTGGAATTCACAGTAATGAAGACGATCTTGATGGAAGACGATCTTGAAGAAAAATAAGTTAATAAAGTTATGTCATTCATTCTATCACATCTAAAAAGTGGAAAAATAAAGGTTAATGGGAAAATTATTCTCATTTTTTATTTAGTGTGGAAATTTCAGACACCTCACTATAAAGTGTCCTAAGAAATTATAAGATAGTGAAGATGATTATGCACCCATCAATAAATAAACAAAGAATGTGAAATAAAAGATGGAATCACATTAAAATTTATTTAATAATAATTGTATTTAAAAATAATTTGTTATCTATGAAGAAACTAAAGTAGATGAAATTTTGGAATAAAAAATTCTCAATGAATAATTTCTTTTGGCTATTAAATAAAAATTAGAAATTAAAGATACGAGTGATGGAGAAAATGAAGAAATTGAGGGAAGAGTAGTCCTTAAAGTGGAGTTAGAAGCTTCACTCCAAGAGATATAAATTCATAGGGAAAATATTAATAAATAAAATGGAGTGTTCCATGATTCTAAAATCTATATAAAAAACAATAAGAGGATAAATCTAAGTTGAATTTATTTAACACCCCATAATTCAAAAGTAAGAACCTTGTATTTGATAGTGTGTATGCCACACAAAACCAAGCATAGAAATGAATATAACCACTCAAGACTTTATGATATATTTAATATTTTAAATAAATTTAATCCATTATATAGCTTTCAATGAATGAAACACTGAGTTTTCTTTTGTTACATGCTTTAATGACTTTCTTAGATATCTTGTGTTACATGCAAGAATGAGTTTTACAGAATAAAATTAATATCATTATTTAAAATGAAAATTATACCCTAATTTGGTTGGAATGAATTATATTTAATAAATTATGAAAATATGATTTATACATGTTTATATAATGACTCCTTTGGTGACCAATTAATTATAAATGAAAATAAAAACCAATTGAATATAAAGGATTTTTTTATAAAAAACTATTTTTATGACCACCAAGGAGTTTTATCTTAATAAATTAAATTAATAACTATTATTGAGTGATATTAATGAAATTTATATGTTATATATTCATTAAATTTTTTAAATTCATCCTATAAGTATTATAGCCATAAAAAAGAACAATTCCCTTTTAGGTATACAAAACTGTATTTTTCTAAAAGGCAGTTTTGTTGCCTTTCAATAGAATAGTTGTTTTAAAACTAAATTTTGATACTTTTATAAATTTTATTTGAAAAAATAAATTCCTTTTTGAATTTGGAACATCAAAATTATCTTATCATGAATTTTCAGTATTTTTCTGAGAAGTTTCATTTTGTGATGAATAGTGAAAAATACTGAATTTTAATTGAAAACTGATTTTTCATCCAAATAATTTATAAGGTTAAATTATATTTTGAATTTTTTTATGGTAAAATTAAATCAATTATATATATATTAATATAATTCAGGTCATTGGAATCATTTTTATGGAGTTTTGATATAAAACTTAGTAAACTTTTGAACATTTTTACTTTAAAAACCTGCTTTCTCATTCTGTACGTGAGATTAATTTTAAGTAAATTTCTGCCACTTATGTGATTTGAATTTTAAAAAATGAATTAAATATTTTTAATCAGAATAATTTATAATTTATAGTAATTTCAATGTAGTTTTTAACAAAAATATTAGTGAAATCAATTAAAATTATTTACAGTGATTAAGGTGAAAATGAGTTTACTTAGTGGCTAAACTTTAAACTTAAGGGTCCAAATGAACTAGAAACTTGTTCAAAAACAATTTTATGGATATATTTTTAACTTATAACCTATTTTATATAAATATATTTATTATTTGAGGCACATTATGTAAGGTAGAACTCCCAATAGTATTTACCTTTTGTTATTTATAAGAATGTCACTCCTCCCCCACTATTAAAGGTCACTCACCCCCTCACTTATTAACACATCTCAATCCATTTTCCTAGACCATAAACTTAAAAAATAACTTCACAAATTCCATAACCTAATCCTAGAAGCCTCAAATTTGGGAAAAAATCTAACCAAGGTAGTCCTTTGGTGCAAACCAAAAGGAGTTACCTAAAGAAGAGGTGACATTCTTGAATTAGAACTTTTGTTTTATTTATTTATCCGAAACTAAAATTAATTATATAATAACCTAAATATCCTAAATATACTGATAATATGTTATATTAATGGTACTACCTACAACCACATGCACTTCCATCAAATTGGACATGCAATTATTGTTCGTGTGTACAGCGGACTATCGCCTCACAGATCGATATCGTTCATTTTTCCATTACCATGTTTCAAGTTTGGGAATAATGATGTATTTATAGTTTATATATGATATATGTGATATTTATAATGTTTTTATTCTTATTTAATTATTATATAACACATTCATTCATGATTTCCATTTTGTGGGAATATAATAACATCGTTTGTGGACGTATGGACTACCGCCTCCTCAAAGTGATGTGATTGATACATGCTTTACATGAAATGTATTAAGGGTGGGTTTAATAAAAATATGTTATATATATTATACTAGAATAATAATATACATATATATCATTTACTTTTTTTATTTTATTACGATAAGAAAATGGAAGCAGCGTTCATGCATACGTATGGCCTACTATCTCCATTAAAGGTGCATTTAATTTACTCTCACCAAATTTTATAGATTAATATCTCTCTCTATATTTAATATATATGATATTTAAATCATGTTTTAACTTTTAGATATAATTAAATAATAATATAAGTTAAAATAACAAAAAAATAACAAGTCAAAATATACTAAAAAAAACAAGGAAATTAACACTTGAAACAATGAAAATAATAAATGGGTATTAACAAATGGGTGATAATATGTTATAAAAAGATCACATATGATATTATAATTATTAATATGGTTATGTTATAAGTTAATAACATGATAAAACCATTATAAATGATGTTAAATGGTGTTCACTCCAAAGGGAGTGCAAGGTAAGGGATTTCCTCTCAATTTACATTCTATTGAGACTTATTTGTTATTATGCACCAATTTTGTTTTATGTGGTGTATATAATACCTCTTTTAAAATGTAATATAAATAATAATTTATCCTTTAAGTTATTTTATGTTTCGATTTGAATTATTTCATCCAAGGGGATTTGACTTGAAAATTACCAAATGGTTAAAGTTATTGTGCAATCTCACTTTCTTTTGCGGTTGTTAACTTTATATAGAAAAAATCACTTTATTGTAATAATTTTTAATTATAAATTAATTTTATATTAAATATAAATACTATTGTGTAATATATATGATGATTTCCTAAACAATAGACCATATTTACGTATGGTGTTTACATTTAATGTTATTTGATGAATTGAGGAAATATTGATAACTCCATATTATTTTAATCAATACAGATATTTGATGATAAGACATATTGATTTAGTTAAATTTATTATTAGATATATGATTAATTATTTGGACCTATAGTGATGGGCGGGGCCCAGTATAATGTATCCCCTCGATGCATTATTAGGTCTCATAAGACAAATTAAGTCATCCAAATTAAACTCATTTCTACCTATAGTTTTAAACAATCTTATGAATGGTATTGACAATACAGGTACCATGATGCCTAATATCATGGTTTAAAATAATAAATCATTGCCTTCATTTAGTATTCAATTATTATTATTGAGAGTATTTTCACTATGTAAAAATATATGGATGCATTTAATTCTTAGTTTATTGATTAAATGACACTCGTCTTTAGTGATTTAACTAGACATATTGTTTATTCCTTATCCAGTTATTTAAATGGAATGTGTGTTCAGTTATTTACCTTGAAATATTATTTATGCCTTATCTAGTTATTTAAATATCCTTTTTGTTCAGTTATTTACATTTTCATATTGTTTATGCCTTATCCATTTATTTAAATGGCATGTGTGTTTAGTTATTTACCTTTCCATATTGATTATGCTTATTGATTCATCATAGCTTCCACTGTACTTAAACCTTAATTATCATTTGAGCTCACCCTTATTTTTTTACTTTTCCTAGGATATGAAGATGAATTATTGCAATTAGTTTCAAGGATATAGTTCATTAGTCTTTGTTATGTATCATGTTTTATTTTCTATTCCCAATGTAAAATGGGCATCATGTATGTAATATAGTTTTCTAAAACTGCTAAACTATTTGGTCCTTTAAGATTTCAATCATGCATCTATATCAATGTAATAAATTATGATACCAAATCCGAGCTATTGGGGTTGGGGTTGTTACAATTGGTATCAGAGAAAGTTTAAAATAAAACATAGAAAATATATTTAGAAAAACATGGATTAGGTAACATAACCCTGTGATATAATTTGAGTATAATTATAGAATAACATCCCAAATAAACCATGTTTATGATTATGATATTATCTATACATAAACTTTCCCATTTATGTTATGTATTTCACTAGTTTTTGGATTATACATTATATTTTATAATTATATGATCTAATCTAGTGTATTTCATCATTTAGAAATGATTCCTAGAAGAATAAAAGTGAACCTCACTAATGCACATACTCTAAAGAGTAAAAAGGATCATATATTTTATGGTCTTAAGGAAATATTTGTAAAGAAAATAGTCTCCCAAACATTCTCATCATATGAGGACATAATATCATGTGATAACAGGACAATTAAATAATTATCTAAGTATCATGGATTTAGAGGGATACACGAGAATAAGGGATAGTTGGAAAAAATATGGATAAATGAAATAAGAGAAAGAAGTATTTTCCCACATGTGATAATTGTGGAAAGAAACCCCCTGATAATTTCTTAAAAGGAACAAGATTTTGATACAAGTTTAGAGATAAATTCCACTATGCTTGTGATTTTAGGTTTAATAAAAATGTTTTCAATGTACAATGATTTGATTTCAAGGAGATGAGACACTACACAAATAAATTTCTCAAGCATCAAAAGAATATACCCCAAAATAGGATAATAGATCATTGTTAATCTTATACTATTACCAAAAATGAAGAGGAATGGTTAATATGATTATGTTTGGATTCAAGAATTTTGTTATTGGAGTATTTTATAAATTATATCTTGGTTATATGTATTTTGAAATATATAAGGATTGTACTGTAGTAATTTTTCGTTAAGGATTTGAAAGCGTGTGTTGAACGACACTAATGACCAAGAAAAATGATTCAGTGACAATTTAAACCACTTATAAAACATATGATTTAGGGGAATACAATAATTGATATGTTATTGATGTTGTGATAATGATTTTAGAATAAATAGATGATTGATATATATAAAGTCAATTAGATATTACATACTAACTTGGAACTGATTAATGATTTATTGAAAAAGTGGTTATGCTCTCACTGATGGCGTCTATAAATTTTTTGGATTTAAAGAATATATCCAATAACCTATGTTTTACATAAATAATAATTAATCATACATGTTTTTAATATTTTTTTATGGTAATTCAACTTATTACCATTTTAAGAGAATACATGATAAAAGTATTCAAATGTTTGGTATATGATGATTTAAGGCCAATTCATGTTGTTTGAATTAATGATATATTCATTTAGAAAATTCAATGACCTAATAAATCTTTGGATCTTGATATTTTGGAATCTATATAAGGTTAACCATTTATGAAATTGTTTAATTTTATCTTTGGACAAGGTTTTATAGATTAATGTATTACTTCAACATATGATGCAAACTATGATAAGAGATGAAGTAGAAATAGTTCAAGGCACAAACAAAGGAAAATATTGTGCTTATTAAATAGAAAAATATCAAGTAATTTTATTTCCTTATATTCTTATAGAGTGAATGAATTCATCAACTCTAGGAAGAGTCCTAAAACAAAAAATTTGTCCAATTATCATCATTTTTGATGATATCAATGACCATTTTCACACCTCTATTTTATGGATTTTTGGTCTTTAACATTCTCTTGAACATGTTCTTTATCACTCTCCCTTAGTATTTTAGTGTTATTTTTCTCTTTCATGTCCATGTTTTCATTTCTCACCTATATTATCTTATTTGGAAACCTAGTTATGTGATTATTCTAAATGTTTTGTATACTTCCCTTTCTCTCTTATTAAGGGGATATTTTATTTACACTTTTACGAAGTGTGGTTTTCAACAAAGTAATTTTTAAATATAAAACCCTTAATTTCCAATATAATGTTTAAATTGTGAGTAAAAAATTTAATTAAGGTTGGGAGAATGTAACACTTCAAAATTCTAATGTAAGAACATTTTATTTAATAGCGTGTATGAAACACAACACTAAGAACAAAAATAAATATAACATCTTGATAATTTATGATATATTTATTATTTTCAATAAATTTAATCTAATTTATATCTTGTAATTAAATCAACACTAAGTTATCTTGTGTTACATGTAAGAAAAAATTTCTTAGATATCTTGCATTACATGTAAGAACATGCTTTAATGAATACTATTAATATCATTATTTAAAATGAAAATTATCTCATAACTTCTTGGAAATGAATAATATTAAATAAATTATGAAAATATGGTTTAAAAATGTTTATATAATTAATCATTTGGTTACCAATTAATTGGAAATGAAAATTAAAACCAATTGAATATAAAGGATGCGTTTTTATGAAAAACTATTTTTATGGACACCAAGGTATTTTATATTAATAAATTAAATTAATAACTATTAGTGAATGATATTAATGATATTTATATGTTATATATTCTATAAAATGTTATTAAATTCATCCAATAAGTATTATAGGCATAAAATAATAACAAATTCAATTTTGAGCATAAAAAGCCGTATTTTTCTAAAAGTAAGTTTTGCTGCCTTTTAATGCCAGACTTGTTTTAAAACTAAATTTTGGAACTTTTAAAAAAATTATTTTAAAAAATAAACTTATTTTTTTAAATAATAATTTCAAAATTATATTATTTGGAATTTTTGGTATTTTTCTGAGAAGTTTCATTCTTTGATGAATAGTGAAAAATATTAGGTTTTAATTGGAAAATGGATTTTTTTCAAAATAATTTGTGAGGTTAAATTATATTTTTAATCGATTTTAAGGAAATATTATGTCAATTTCACATATATTAATCCAATTTAGGTCATTTTAATTGTTTTTATTTAATTTTTATATAAAAACTCAATAAAATTTTGAACATTTTCACTTAAAAAACCCTTTTTCTCATCCTGTCTGTGAGATTAATTTTAAATTAATTTCCAACAGTTATGTGGTTTAAATTTATAAAAATTAATTCCATATTTTTAATAATAATAATTTTTAATTTCTATTAAGGTTAAATTATTTTTTAACCAAAAATATTAGTGAAAGTAATTAAAATTAATTATAGTGATTAAGGTGAAAATGAGTTTACTTGGTGGTTAAAATTCAATCTTAAGGGACCAAATGACCTAGAAAATTGTAAAAAATAAATTTTGTGGAAATATTTCAACAATATATACTCTTTTATATAAAATGGTTCATTATTGGGGGAACATGATGTAAGGGAAACATCCCGATAGTGTTTACCTTTTGGTATTTACAAGAATGTCACTCTTCCTCCACAATAAAAAGACACTCAACCCTCGCAATTATTCACACCTATAAATCCATTTGTAATAAAAAACCTTGAAAAAATAGCTTCCAAACTTCTTTTAACTCATCCTATAATCCTCAATTTGTTAATAAATCCAACCAAGTAAGTCCTTTGGTGCAAACCAAATAGAGTGACCCAAAGAAGAGGTACCGTTATTTAACAAGAAATTTTGTTTTATTTCTTTATAAAACCCTTAAATTATTTATACAATAATATTATTATCCTAAATATAATGATATTTTTTTATCATAATTGTACTACTTATACCCGCACACACTTTAATCAAATGAGATACACAATTATTATTCATGTGTACGACATACTATCAGCTCACGAACCAATGTCGTTTGTTCTTCCATAACCACATTTTTAAGTTGAGAATAATGATAGATTTATAGTTTATATATAATATATATTATATTTATAATGTATTTATGTCTTTTTAATTATTATATAACACATATCTTAATGATTTCCATTTTTTGGGAATACGATAACATCGTTTGTGGACGTGTGGACTACCGACTCCTCAAAGCGATGTAATTCCTTCATGCTTTACATGAAATGTATTAAGGGTGGGTTTAATAAAAAAATGATATATATGAATAAAATATGATACTGGAATAATAATATACATATATATCATTTAATATTCTTTCTTTTATTAAGATAAGAAAATGGAAGCAGCGTTCATGCGTACGTATGACCTACCATCTCCATGAATGGTGCATTTCATTTCCTATCACCAAATTTTATGGATTACTCTAAATATATATATATATATAATTAATATATATGATATTTAAATCATGATTTAACTTCTATATATAATTAAATTATCATCTAAGTAAAAAAAACAAAAAAAATAAGAAGTCAAAACATACTCAAAAAATAAAGTAATTAACACCCGAAATAATGAAAATAGTAAATGATTATTAACAAATGAGTGATAAGATGTTATAAAAAGATTAAATATGATATTATAATTATTAATATGGTTCTGGTATAATATAATAAGTTTCTTAAAACAATTATACATGAGTTTAATGTTTATTGAATTAAAAGGGAGTACAAAGTAAGAGATTTCGTCTCAATTTACATTCCATTGGGTATTATTTGTTAGTAAGAATCAATTCACTTTTATGCGGTGTATATAATACCCTTTTTGACATGTAATATAATGAATAAATTATTATTCATGGTGTTTTAAGTTTCAATTTGAATTATTTTATACAAGTTTACTTGACTTGAAAATTACCAAATTGTAAAAGTTATTGTGCAATCTCACTTTATTTTGTGACTGTTAATTTTTTCTTGAAACAATCACATTATTGTAATCATTTTTCATTGAAAATTAATTTTTTCTTAAATATAAATACTCTTTTTTAATGTATATTATAATTCCCTAAACCATATATCATATTTACATATAGTTTTTACTTTGAATGTTATTTGATAAATTGGGGAAATATTGATAAATTATTATTCTTTTAATCAGTACTAATATTTAATGATAAGGAATTATGATTAAATTAAATAAATTATTAGATATATTAGGAATGATTTAGAACTAAAGTTATGGGTGGGTTATGGTATAATATATCCCCTTAATGCATCGGTAGGTCTCATGAGACAAATTAAGTCATCCAAATTAAACAGGTTTCTACCTTTAGTTTTAAACTATCCCGTGAAAGGTCTCAATGGTTGAGGTACTATATTGCTTGAGATCATGGAATCCAATAATAAAGAATTACCTTAATTCAATATTCATTTATTATTATCCATAGGATTTTCTCTATGAAAAAAATACATGGATGCATTTCATTCTTAGTTTATTAATTAAATGACATGTGTCTTCAGTTATTTACTTTTCCATATTTTTTATACCTTATACTATTATTTAAATGGAATATGTATTTAGTTATTTACTTTTCCATATTTTTTATTCCTTATACAATTATTTAAATGGAATGTGTGTTCAGTTATTTTCCTTTCCATATTTCTTATTCCTTATCAATTTATTTAAATGGAATGTGTTTTCAGTTATTTACCTTACCATATTGATTATGCTTATTGATTCATTATAGATTCCACTATACTTAATGCTTAATAAGAATTTTATTAACCCTTATTTTGTTTCCTTTCCCTAGGATATAATGATTAATTCTTGGAACGAATTTCAAGGATATAGTTTATTAGTCATTTTTATATATTATGTTTTATTTTCTATTTCCAATGTAAACTGGGTATCATGTATGCAATCTAGTTTTCAAAAACTAATAAATTTCTTTATCCCTTGGAATTTGAATCTTGTATCTATTCCAATGTAATAAAGTATGGCACCAGCTATGAGCTACCGGGGTTGGTATCATTACGGTTGGTATTAGAGAAAGTTTAGTAGAAATATTGGAAACTAGATTTATGAAATCATTGATTAGGTAACATAACTGTATGATAGAATTTGAGTATAAGTATAGAAGAACATCCTAAAGAAACCATATTTATGATTATGAGATTATATATGCATAATTTTTTCAATTTATGTCATGTATTTCACTAGTTTTGGGAATATAAATTGTGTTTCATAATGATATAATCTAATCTAGTGTATGTCAATATTTATGAATGGATCATAGCAGAAGGAATGTGAACCTCACTAATGAACATGATCTAAGAGTAATAAGGATCATATATTTTATGGTCCTAAGAAAACATTTCAAAGGGAAATAGTCTCCCATGAATTATCATCATATTAAGACATAATATCATGTGCTAATGAGACATGTAAGTAATTATCTAAGTATTATGGATTTGGAGGGAGGCATGAGAATATGAAGAAAATTAGAAAAAGATAGATAAAAGAAGAAGAAAAAGAATTATTTTCCCACATGTGATAATTGTGGAAAGAAAAACCCTAGTAATTTCATAAAAGGAATGGGAGTTTTTTACAGGTTTGGAGAGAAATACCACTATACTTGTGATTTCAAGGGTGATAAATTTTTTTCCAATGTAAAATGCTTCGACTGTAAGAATATAGGACACTACACAAATAAATTTCTCAAGAGTCAGATTAATATACCCCCAAAGAGGCTAATGGATCATGATCAATATTCTTCTATTACCAAAGATGAAGAGGAATTATTAATATGTATGTTTTTAGATTCAAGAATTATTTTATTTTAGTATTTTATCAATTATATCTTGGTTATATTAATTATGAAATATTTAAGGATTGTACTGCAATACTTTTTCATTAAGGATTTGAAAGCGTGTGTTGAACGGTACTGATGACCAAGAAAAATGATTCAGTGGAAAGATGAACCTCTTGGAAAAAATATTATAGAGTGTAACATCTTGGATTTTCCATGTATTATTTTAAGAAATTATATGGATTGATTTAGAGACCAGACACTAAGATGGTGTGCGATTCCAAGGCCTAGTGTTCCCAGAACAATTGTTTAAAAAATCTTAAACTTTTAATAGCATGCGCACATAGTTCTCTTGAAAAAGTGTAATAACTCTTAAATGGGTGCCCGGATCAGAAATTTAAGCGCACTATTGAGATCATAATGGAGGCTTTACCCTAGGCGTGACTTAACTTTAGTCGGCATTGGTCAATTGTGAAAAAGTTGTCACAAGACGTAACGGGGATAAAATAATTTAATAAAAATTATTTTATTCGATGTAGTGACATTTTATTTTTATTAATACTTTGTCAAGAATTTGGGGTTATCACCATAACCCTGTAATTACTTTATGATTTGGAGAGAAACTTTGAATAAATCTCTTGAACAAACAATGAAATATTGTGGATCGACGATAACCGCGCAACAAATTCGAAGGAACCACACCACCAATGATGACACAATGATCCTTCATTGGTGATTGATCATAATAGATGTAGGGTGGGTTTTCCTTGTGATCTTTCCCCATTATTTATTTCCACAATGAATATAGGTCAATCCATGAACAGATTGATTTGTGGTTCAATCGTTGTTGCGGGATGGAATATTATCTGTGGGATTATTGGGGGATTTATCTTAATTCATCTTAATTATTTATTATAATAAGAATGGATTGAGGATGAAATGAACAAGTCTAAGGTTAGTTCCTCAGGGTGTTTTTGTGCTTTTCTCTCCCCCGTTCTTTGTGTTCTTCGCTATTGGACCCCTATGGCCACGGTTCGACTTTCTGGGTGGCTCCGAACATGAAAAGACCCCCAGATTGAAGGAAAAGTGACAAAAGAGACTATATCTATGTAGATCAAGACCCAAGGAACCCATATCTACAACCGTTTCCAAATTTAGGCATTAGAGGAAGAATGATGACTTACGGAAGTGGAGGCGGTGGAGATCGGTTCCGGCGGTAGCAGTGATGGGATGTCACGGCAGTGACATGTGGGATGTGGTGGGGTGGCTATGTGATATGGTGGGGGGGGGGGGAAGTGTGATGCAGCAGGAAGGATGTGTGATATGGAAGGGTGGCTATGTGGAATGGTGACGATCACCTTGGGAAACCACGTGAAGCGGACCTGGCCGGCAGATGGGCTGGCCGAGCTAGACGACACGGGCCGGGCCTCAATGAGAGAGGTTGGGCTCAGGCAAAACAAGTCAGGCCTAGGTGGAGTGGGTTGGGTCTGGGAAGAGTGGGTGGGACCCAGCAGGCTGGGTCAGACCCAACAAGACAGGTATGAACCAGCAGGTCGGGTTGGGCCCCACAAACCAGCTCAGACCTGAGTCAGACCTGGGGCGACTGAGCCAGAACCAGGCCACTGTCGATCCAGCTGCCATGCGGCTGTGAAAGCTGGGGGTGTGGTCAACCGTGCTGTTGTGGGGTGGTAGGTCTAGGTAGTCGATCGTAGTGGTCGACCACCACGGTCAGTGGACCAACTGTGTGGTTAGTCCACGATCCTAATGACCCTCCCAATTCTAAAATTTTCAAACAACCATAAATTCCAAACGGTATATCCGTTTGACGGGTGAACTATTGTGTTGGGACCCTGATGATGAGATAGTCCTTTTGAGATCAGGTTGTGAGTTTTTAATTTGGGATAGTATAGGTTAAGAGTTTTCCCTTGGTCCTTACCTTAAGGGTTAAATATGACATTAGATCCACATGACTAGATTGCAGTCCTCTCTAGAAACCGAGTCCTAGATAAAGTTATGCTATCCCTCCTTGGGAATATAAAAATCCTCTATCACCCCTAATGGAGTTTTGTGGAATTGACGTAACCTCATAGAGTTGGGAATTGTTCCTCTATCTAGTGGTACACATTAGTAGGTTTATTGGTATTCTCTGGGCAGGATTCTCTATGTTATGATCCGCATCAGTAGGGTTAGTGGTATTCTCTGGGATGGATCCCCTATATTGTGAGCTGATCCAGATTGGGTTAGTGGTATTATATAGAAAAAATCCCTTCTCTATGTATCATAATATACTTTGACCAATAAGTTCTCATTTGGGTAGCACCCAAATGAGAAAGACCTCTTCATGAGTGTCTCTAATGATATCATGGCTCGAGGAGTGAGTTCTCCAAGAACGAGCATGCTTTGAGAAGAATCCTATGGATGGTAGTTGGTTAAGACTGCCCAATGGCATGGTGTTTCTCATGAGTATATCTGGATATTCTTATTATATTTTATTATAACATATACCAATGTAAAGCTTACTAGTAACTCCTTTATGGTTTTTCCTTCATGGTATTTCCTTTGTGGTATTTCCTTTTTAGTTTCGGGGTGTCATACTGAGTATTGTTATACTCACCCCTGCATGGGATTTTACCACATGTGTTGTGTATTGTGTAGGTGATCTACCCTTTGATGGAGTCATAGGAGTACCAATACTAGGTGGTTCTTAGCGAGGCCTAACAGATGAGGTGTTTCCATTGTTCAGAAAGCAGTCTCAATACCTATTTTCTTACAGGTTGGACTTTTGGTTATAGAATCTTTTTTGGTGGGCTTGTATTTTGGCCCTGTTTAATTTACTATACAAACCATTGTACCTTTTTATGAGATCTTAGTGATTTTCATGAATTTTTTACTTAGTGTTTTTACATTTCATCATTTTTGGTTTGGATATGTGTGCATGAATATAGGTACTTTAGGCTAACACATCCCATTTGTGGGATATTCCTACTTAGTGCTAGTCACCAACCCCTATCCTATTAGAGGAATGCTTGGGGTAGTATCAGCATGGGCCCCTCTGTGATGGGTCATGATAGAGTGGTATCAGAGCGGTCAATTATACTTTAGAACTAGGAGTCTTTGAGGATGGTTTGAGGAAACAATGTTGACTGTTTTGAGTTCACATTTCAAACCAGAGACTCCAGTGTTGGTGTGACGAACAACATATCCATAAAAAATAAATCTTATTACTTGATTTTTGAATCGATACATGAAAAAATTGGTTTTAGGGAAGAAAAATGGTACCTTCATCATATAGGAAGGGTTATGGTTTCCATGTCCTTCTTGAGTCAACTATCTAGATATACTCTATTTACTATGGTACATCTTGTTTTATTATAGGATACCTCCACATAGATATCTATTTAAGATTCCACTATCTAATCATGAGGATTATCTGACTAGTGATGAGACATCCGTTTAGGGGCCTGTACCAGAGATAGCACCTCTGGGTGGTTTACCTGCTATACCACCACCCATCGAGCAACAGTTACTACCAAGACTACCAGAAGAGAATGCATATAGGCTAAGTGAATTGAATGAGTTTCATACATAGTTAACTCCTAGGTTTTAGGGTAATCTAGACTCCCAGTTGGCTAAGGATTGGCTAGAGGTAGTCACTCGTGTTTTCCAACTTGTGAGGATGCCATCCGGCCATATGGAAGTCCTCATTGCAATTCTTCTTCAAGGCTCCATGGAGAGATGATGAAGCTTGGTGACACAGTCTCACGATGATACAAATATCTCCTGGATATACTTTGAGTGTCTCTTTGGAGATGATCTCTATTTGGCCACATTGATATTAGTTCATGTATAAGAGATTGTATATCTGCATTAGGGCAGTATGGAAATGGTGGAGTATTTGGATAAGTTTACTAATCTTTCATGCTGCTCCATGGATAGGGTACGAGATCAGTTCTTCAGGCCTAAAACCTTTGAGCAGGGATTACACTAGAAAATCATGGCATTAGTGGTATCCCTTAGCATTCATACTTATAATGGGGCACTTGAGAGAGCCTTGTTAGGGGAGATGTTTCTAAAGGAGAAGACACTGGTAGTGGGAGCTAACAGTGGGCACCGGGTAGCTGAGACCTTGACAACTGGCAGCCGACGATAGTCATAGGAACCCAAGAAGGCTAGGAACTTCAAGAGATGAACCCAAGACTTAGGTTTAGTGGTTTAGGGCTCCCAAGTTAGCTCAAGTCATCCCAGATATAGACAGTGTTACACATGCAGTGGTCAATAAAATCTGGCATGAGATTACCCGACCCATAATACAGCTGATCAGTGGATGGTCAAGAGACTTCCGAGGAAGAGGTGGATATAGGAGTAGGGTTTTTATAGGGTAGTATGTATAAAATAGGGATAGGAAGGGTATAATAGGAGGTGGTCAGAGGTTCGACCCATTACCACCACCACTCCCAGGTGGTCCACGCTAGGCTCAGGGAGCTAGTGGACAAGAATGAAGCCAACTGCTGGCGATAAAGGATTATGAACCTAGGTATCTAGGGATTATTTGAGGTATGATCTTTGTATTTTCCACCTTAGATGTTGTTTTGATATAAATAGGTGCTAGTTATTCCTTTTTTTTCCACGAACCTTGTTTGGGACTCAGAGATTCCGGTTGAACCGTTAACTCAACCCCTACACTTAGAGACTCATATGGGAGAAGATTCGATGATCAAAAACTGGTGACGATAGTGTGACCTGACTCTAGGAGGTGATATTTCTGGTTGGGATCCCTTAGTAGCAACTTTTAGTCCTTACTAAATCATTCTTGGTATGGACTGGCTATACAAAGTTCTTGCTCATATTGACTATTTTAGGTGCAGATTGTGGTGTTTCCGTAGTGATGGAACCAAGTTTTCCTTTTTTGGTGAAAATGAAACACATGCAGTGTAGGATAGAATCACACATAGGAGGGTGAAACTAATTACTCATCAGTTACGTAGCCTCACTCTCGGTGTAGTGAATGATATGAGTCCTCGGTTTCTTTCTTGTAGTGGTGGCGGAGTATGAGGATGTATTTCTTGAAGATTTTCCAGGTTTACCTCCCCATAGTGATATGGAATTCTATATTGATCTATACCCTATGATGACACTGATATCCACACCTACATATCATATGGATCTTCTAGAGCTTTGTGAGCTGAGGGTACATTTGAAGGACTTGTAGAGGAAGGGCTTCATGAGACCCAGTGTTTCACCCTAGGAATCCCCAGTTTTGTTTTCCAAGAAGGTAGAAAGGAGCTTGAGGTTATGTGAGGATTAACATCACCTGAACTAGGTGACCATGAAGAATAAGTATCCACTACTGAGGATCGATGATCTCTTTGATTAGTTAAAAGGGGTGTGGTGGTCCTCAAAGATTGATCTCAAATCAGGATATCACCAGTTGCGGGTACGTGATGAGGATATATCGAAGACAACCTTCAGATCACTTTATGGTAACTATGAGTACTTGGTGATGCCATTTGGAATGATGAATGCCCAGTAGTTTTCATAAGACTCATTAATCATATCTTTCATCCTTACATAGACCAGTTCATGGTGGTCTTCATTAATTACATCCTAGTGTATTCGGTGTATGAGGAGGAGCACGCAAGACACTTGAGAATAGTCTTAGACACACTCTAAGAGCACTAGACTTATGGGAATCTCTCAAAGTGTCAGTTCTAGATTCGAGAGTTCCATTTTCTAGGACATGTCATCTCAGAGGATGAAGTTTCAATGGATCCAACAAAGGCTGAGGAAATTCTTTCTTGGGAGTAACCCAAGAGTGTTACTGAGGTATGGAGTTTCCTTGGATTGTAAGGTTACTATTAGAGGTTTTTTCCTAACTTCTCAAGAGTAGAATCACCCTTGAAATTTTTGACACAAAAGGGGAAACCTTTTATGTGGACAAAGAAGTGCCATTAGTGCTTTCAGAACATAAGGCAAAGGTTAATGATTGATCCCATATTGAGATTATCGGAGGAAGGTGTTGAGTTCATGGTGTTCTATGATGAATTATGGACTGGGATAGGTTGTGTTCTGATGTAGGGGAAAGTGGTGATTACCTATGGAGGACACCATTTGAGACTACATGAGCATAATTACGAGACCCATGATCTTGAGCTAGTAGTGGTAGTCTTCACATTGAATATTCATATACATTACCTGATGGGTGAGTAGTTTATCATCTAATTTTATCACAAGAGTATAAAGTATATCTACTCTCATAAGGATCTGAACTGGATACATAGGTGATGGCTAGAGTTCTTCTAGGACTATGAATTTGAGATTGTCTATACTCTTGGTAAGGGGAATGTGGTGAAATATGCTCTCAATATGAGATCTAGTTTGTAGTTGCTGAACGAGGCATCATAGAAGTTAGCCTCATTTCAAATATCCGCTGTGGATGGAGATAGAGAAGCATAATTCTAGTTGATGGTTGTCACCCCTACACTCTTATAGTGAGTCAGGGAGGAAAAACTTAGGGATAATGAATGTGAGACCCTACGCGTTGAGATATCCACAGGACATGATCCCGATGGATATTAGAAAGGTGGGAAGTACATCGTTCTTTTCATAGGGATCATAGTGGTACCAATAGAATTACATGACGAGGTTCTGAGGGAGTTTCACACATCCCCTTTGGTGGTACATCCAGGTGTGAAAAATATGTACCTGGACTTCCAACATCAGTTTTGGTGGCCTAGTATGAATAAGAGATTTATAGAGTTCATCTCTTGGTGCCTCACTTTTCAGTAAGTAAAGGCTGATCACGAGGTTCCAGTAGGTTTATCTCAACCCCTTGCGGTGCCAGAATAGAAGTGGGATGGGATATCGATGGACTTTGTGATGGGTTTACCATGTATACCCAGGGGAAACGATGCCATCTGGGTTATCATTGACTGAATCACCACGTCTACCAACTTCCTATCTATCCAGGAGTAGAGTTCAGTAGAGATCATGGGATGCCTCTATGTGCAGGAGATAGTTTCACTCCATGGAGACCCATCAATGATAATTTCAGATCATGGTGCTCGCTTTACATACCGATTGTATAAGGGATTGAAGAAGAAATTTGGGACTCAATTACGCTTGAGCACAACATTTCACCCATAGATGGACAGCCAAACAGAGTAGACCGTTCAGGTTTTGGAGAACATACTACGAGATTTCATGTTAGATCTTGTCCATAGTTTGGAGGATCGCCTACCTATGGTGGAGTTTTAGTACAATAATATATATCACTCTACCGTTGTCATGACACCATTCAAGGAATTATATGGGCAACCCTACAGGTCACCATTTTTCTAGACTGACCAAGGAGAGTCAACACTCATGGGGATGGAGTTGATGTGAGCTACCATGGAGAAGGTGAAGATCATCCAGGAGTGGATGAAGACTAAAAAGAGTCAACAAAAGCCTTATGATGATAGGTAGTGGAGGACTTTGGAGTTCATGGAAGGAGACCACGTGTTCCTTCAGGTCTCATATTGACACAGATTATAGATATTTGGCTAGGGTGGTAATCTATCTTCAAGGTTCATTGGCCCTTTCAAGATTCTGTGAAGAGTTTCCAAGGTGGAGTATCGCTTGGATCTACCACTGCAGTTAGATCGGGTACACAACATCTTCTACGTGTCATAACTAAGGAGGTACATGTATGACCCATACCAATTCATCTATTGGGGAGATCTAAACATTGAGGATGGAGTTAATTTTATTGAGTACCTGGTGGAGATCGAGGATCGGCAGGAGAGGATCCTTTGTGGGCGGTCAATTCTTCTAGTGTGAATTCAATGGTAGTATAAGAATCTATAGGAGAGCACATAGGAGTAGGAGGCTCAGATTCATGCTCAGTACCCTCATCTATTTGAGTAGCTTTTGTTTTGGATTTTGAGGACATAAATACCCAAAGTTGGGAGAATGTAATGTCTCATATTTTACATGTATTATTTCTTGAAATTATATGGATTGATTTGGAGACTAGGTGCTCAGACGACATGCGATTCTGAGGCCCGTTATTCCCAAAATAATTTTTTGAAAAATATTAAACTTTTAATATCATAAACACATGGTTTTATTAAAAAAGTGGAATAACCCTTAAATGGGTTCCCATATCATAAATTTGAGGGAACCATTGAGCTCAAAATGGTATATTTAACCCAAGCATGACTTAACTTTAGTCGGCGCAGGTCACTAGTGAAAAATTTGTCAAGGAATGTAATGGGGATAAAATAATTTTATTCAATGCAGTGAAAATTTTCTTTTATTAAGAATTTTTTAGGAATTCAGGGTTATAACTATAACCTTGGAATTCCACTACGGCATGGATAGAACCTTTTAATAACTCTCTCGATAAAATGGTGATGGATCATGGATCGACGATCAACGCACAACCAATTTGAAGGAACATCACTACTGTCAACAATGCAATGATCCTTCATCAATGACTGATCCAAATCAAGGTAGGGAGGTTGTTTCTTTACAATCATTCCCCGTTATTTATTTCCACGATGAACTTGGTTCAATCCACAAATAGATTGATCTGCGGTTCCATCATTTTTGCGGGATGGGATATTATCTTTGGGATTATCGGGAGATTTATCTTAATTCACCTTCATTCTTAGTTCTAAAAAAATGGATTGAGGCTAACATGAACAAGTTTAAGTTTCATTCATAATGATTTTCTTGTAATTTTATCTACCCCATTATTCACGTTCTTCACCATTGGACCCTCATGGTTACAGTTTGACTTCTTGGGTGGCTCTGAACACGAGCGGGACCCCAAATTGGAGGCAAAGTGATAACAGAGACCAAATTTGTATAGATCAGGACTTGAGGAACCCAGATCTATAACCATTTTGAAATTAGGGCATTAGAGTATGAATGAAGGCTTACAGAAGTGGAGGCAGTAGAGACCAGTACCGACAGAGGGATGTGGTCGGGAGACCAGGTGGAGCAGCGATAGTCACCGCAGGAAACTGTGTGAAGCGGACTGGGTCTATGGAAAGGCTGGGTTGGGCCACATAGGCTAGGCCCCGACGAGACAGATGGGCCTAGACAAGAAAGGCCAGGCCAAGGCAGAGCGGGTCAGGACCAAGTGAAGTGGTTCAAACCCAATGGTCTGGGTCAGACCTAATGGGATGGGTCGGACCCAATGGGACGGGTCGGTCCACGAGCCTAGTGATCCCCCCTTTGAAATGTTCAAATGACCATAACATTTAAATGGTATATCCGTTTGATGATCCAACTATATCATTGGGACCCTGATGATGAGATGGTCCTTTTGAGACCAGGTGTTGAGTTTTTAGCTTGGACCAGTATAGGTTTATAGCATTCCCCTGGTCCTTTCCTTGAGAGATCATTATGAAATTACATCCACATTACTAAATTGTTGTCCACTTTAGAGGTCGTGTCCCCAATAGAGTTATGGTATCCCTCCTTGGGACTGAAGAGATCCTCTATCACCCCTAGTGGAGTTTTTTATAATCAAAATAACCTCCAGGAGTAGGGAATTGGTCCTCTATAGCGGGACTCATTAGTAGGGTTAGTGGTATTCTCTGGGTAGGATCCCCTGCATTGTGAGTTGATCTAGATTGGGTTAGTGGTGTTCTCTAGGTAGGATCCCCTATATGTGTATTATAATCTTCCTTTACTGATATGTTCTCATTTGGGAAGAGCCCAAATAAAAAATACCTCTTCGCGAGTGTCTCTAAGGACATCATGGCTCGAGGAGTAAGTTCTCCTAGAATGAGCATACTTTGAGAAGAATCCCATGACTAGTAGTTTGTTAAGACCACCTGATGGTGTGGAATTTCTCATGAGTATATCTGAATATTCTTGTTATATGTGCTATTAAATATACCTATGTGGAGATGATTATTAACTCTATGTTTTTTACTTCATGGTATTTCCATTATGTTATTTCCTTTTTGGTATTTACTTTTTGGTTTTAGGGTGTCCTACTAAGTATTTTTATACTCACCCCTATATGGGATTTTCTTCATGTGTCGTGTATTGTATAGATGATTTACCCTTTGATGGAGTCCTAGGTGGATGAGGACTAGGCGGTGCTTAGCAGGGCCATAAATGCAAGGTGTTCTTACGGTTCAGACAACAATACCAGTATTTATCTTCTTACAAGTTGGACTTGTGGTTACAGTCTCTTTTTTTTGGGTGGGATTGTATTTTAGCCCTTTTTACTTTACTATACTTCCTATCATACTCTTTTGTGGGATCTTAGTGGTTTTCATGCATTTTTTACTTAGTGTTTTTACATTTCAGCATCTGAGAATTGAATATGTGTGTGTGTATACAGGTACTTTAGGCTAATGCCTCCCATTAATGGGATATTCCAACTTGGTGCTAGTAACCAGCCCTTGGCCTATTAGAGTCGGGCTTAGGGTAGTCATGAAATGGGCCCCTCTAGGATGGGTCATGACATTAAGGGAAATACAAACCTTAATATTTTCCTAATGTTGAGATAATGATGGTCGGATAAAGGGATGATTGATATGGATAAAGTAAATTGTAAATTATTGACTGCCTTATAACTAATTAATGATTTATCAGAAAAGTGGTTATTTTATCATTGATGGAGTCTACAACTTTTTTGGATTTAAGGAATATATCCAATAAAATATATTATATATAAGGAATAATAAAGCATGCGTGTTTCCAATAATGTTTTATTGTAATTCAATTTATTACTGAGTTTCAAGAGAATACATGATAATGGTATGTAGATGTTTGTTATGTGATTATTTAACACTACTTCATGTTGTTTGGATCAATGATAAGTTATTTTTGAAAATTCAAGGACCTTATAAAGCATTGTATGTTGATATTTTAGAATGTACATAAGGTTAAATATTTATGAAATATTTTAAGTTGATCTTTGGACAAGGTTTTAGAGATCAATGCATTACTTTTACATATAATGCGAAATATTATAAGATATGGAGTAGAAATAGTTCAATAAAAAACTAAAGGATATGATAGTTTTTATGAAATAGAAACGTATCAAGTAATTATATATTTTTTATATTCCTATAGAGTGAATGAATTCCTAAACTCTAGGAAATGGGTTTTGATACAAAACTTTTGTCATATTATCATCATTTTTGATGATATTAATAGACCCTTTTAACACCTCTCATTTATGGATTTGTGGTCATTAAATTTCACATAAACATGTTATATATCACTTTACCTCAGTATTTGAGTGTTATTTTTATCTTCCATGTCAATTGTTTCATTTCCCACGAATGTTCTTTTATCAGGAATCCTAGTTATGTGATTATTCTAGATGAAAGTTTTGAGAGGGTATGGCATTTTCCATCAGTACCGGGCCCATTCATTCTTGCACGAGACAGTTTTCCGAGAAGCGATGGTACGGTGGACATTGATCATATGTTTTTGTTGCTGGGGTGGGGATTTCTCTTGATTGTGAATTGGACTGTTTTGGTTTTATGATCCTGGGCCGTGGAGGACTATGTGTGTTTTATGTCTTTGATGTCATTATGGTTTCCTAATTTTTCCTCAAAAGTTATTTTGAAATAAAAAATTTAATTTTCAATCAGTGATTATTCTAGATGACTTTTATACTTCCCTTTATCTCGTATTAATAAGATATTTTATTAACCCTTTTATGATGTGGGTTTTTTAACAAATTAATTTTCAAATATCAAACATTTCATTACCTAAATCATGTTTAAAATTTGAGTATGCAATTTAATTAAGGTGGGGAGAATGTAACTCCATGAAATTATAAAGTAAGAACATTGTATTTGATATCCTATATGGTACGCAACACCAAGAATATAAAGGAACATAACCTATCAAGAATTTATGATATATTAAATATTTTAAATAAATTTAATCTATTATATACCTTTCAATGCACACAAAACAGAGTTAGATTCTGTTGCATGAAAGAACTAATTTCTTAGATATCTTGCGTTACATGTAAGAATGAGTTTTACCGAATACTATTAATATCATTATTTAAAAAGGAAATTATATTTTAACTTAGTGGGAATGAATATGATTTAAAAAATTATGAAAATATTGTTTAAAAATCTTTATATAATGAATCCTTTAGTGACCAATTAATTAGAAATGAAAATAAAAACCAATTGAATATAAAGGATGTGTTTTTATGAAAAAATATTTTTATGCCCACCAAAGAATTTTAACTTAATAAATTAAATTAATCACTATTAGTGAATGATATAAATAAAATTTATATGTTATAAATTTAATAATTTTTTTAAATTAATCCCACATGTTTTACAGGTATAAAATAAGAACAAATTCAATTTTAACCATAAAAATATGTATTTTTCTAAAAGGTGGTTTTGTCGCCTTTTTTATGCCAGAATCTTTTTAAAAATACATTTTGACACTTTTATAATTTTTTTTGAAATAATAAACTTAATGTTTTAAATAATAATGTGAAAATTACTGTAGAGTTAATTTTTGGTATTTTTCTAAGAAGTTTCTTTTATTGATGAATAATGAAAAATACTGAATTTTAATTAAAAATAAACTTTTTATCCAAATAATTTATATGTTTAAATTATATTTTTAATTGGTTTTAAGGTCAAATTAGATCAATTATACATTTATTAATCTAATATAGGTTATTATAATCATTTTTATTTTATTTTGATATAATAACTTAGTTAACTTTTGAATATTTTCACTTTAAAAACCCACTTTCTCATCCCGTCTATGGGATAAATAATAAATTAATTTTTTCCACTTCTATAATTTTAATTTAGAAAATTGGATTATATATTTTAATAAGAATAATTTATAGTCTCTAGTAAGTTCAACTTAGTTGTTGACCCACAATATTAGTGAGAGCAATTAAAATCAATTACAACGATTAAGGTGAAAATGAGTTTACTTAGTGGTTAAACATTAATCCTAAGGGTCCAAATGACCTATAAACTTTTCCAAACCCATTTTATAGCCATATTTCGACCAAATAACCTCTTTTTATCGAAAATGGTTAATTATTATATGCACATGATGTAAGGGAGATCTCCCAATAGTGTTTACCTTTTGGTATTTACAAGAATGATAATCTTCCTCCATCATAAAAGGGTTCTCAACCCCTCACTTCTTCACACATCTCAAGTAATTTTTCTCAATAAAACCATAAAAAAATAAATTCCTAAATTACCTCTACTCATGATATAAGCCTCAATTTTGGCATAAATACAACCATGGAATTCCTTTGGTGAAAACCAAAAAGAGTTACCCGAAGAAGAGATAACATTATTCAACGAGAACTTTTGTTTCATTTATTTTTCCTCTAATTAAATTATTTATATAATAACATAAATATCCTCAATATACTGAAATATTTTTATCTTTAGGTTATTACCTGTACCCATACACACTTTCATCAATTTGGACACACAATCTTCATTCACGTGTATGATGAACTACCACTTCATGAACCGATGTCATTTTCTCTTCCATTACCACTTTTCAAGGTTGGAAGTAATGATGGATTTATAGTTTATATATTATATATATGATAATTATAATGTATTTATGCTTTTATAATTATTATTGAATATATACCTTCATTATTTCCATTTTCTGGAATACGATAACATCGTTTGCGGACATGTGGACTACCGCCTCCTCAAAGCGATGTGATTTGTTCCTGCTTTACATGGAATGTATTAAGGGTAGTTTTAATAAAAATATGTGATATATATGGAATAGATATGATAATATAATAAAAATATACATATATATCATTTACTTTTCTTTCATTTATTTGGAAAATAAAATGGAAACAATGTTCATGCGTATGTACGACCTACCGTCTCCTTGAATGGTGAATTTCATTTCCTATCAACAAATTTTATGGATTAATGTAAATATATATATACTGAATATATATTATATTTACATAATTTTTTACCTTTTGGATATAATTAAATCATCATATAAGTAAAATTAACAAAAAAATATAAAACATACTTGAAAAACAAGGCAATTAACACTCAAAAAAATTAAATAATAAATGATTATTTAAAAATGGGTGATAAGATGCTATAAAAAGATAAAATATGATATTAAAATTATTAATATGGATATGGTATAAGTTAATAAAACGATTAAAAAAATTATATAGGAGGTTAAATGGTGTTCCACCAAAAGGTATCTTAAGGTAATAGATTTCGTCTCAATTTACATTCCATTGAGACTTATTTGTTATTATGCTCTAATTAAATTTTATGTGTTGTATATACTACCATTTTTGACATGTAATATCATGAATAAATTATCCTTCATTTTATTTCAAGTTTCAATTTTAATTATTTCATATAAGGGTATTTTACTTAAAATTTACCCAATGGTAAAAGTTATTATTCAATCTAACTTTCTTTTATATTGTTAACTTTATCTTGAAACAATCACTTTATTGTAATATTTTTTCCTTGGAAATTAATTTTTTCATAAATATCCATACTCTTTTGTAATGGTTATGATAAATCCATACATTGTATAACATATTTACAAATGGTGCTTAAATTTAATGTTATTTGATGAACTGGGAAAATATTGATAAATATATATTCTTTTACTCAATACAGATATTTGATGATAAGGCATATTGATTTAATTGAATAGATTATTTGATATATGAGGAATGATTTGGACTTAAAGTGAAGGGTGGGGACTAATATAATATATCCCCTCAATGCATCAGTATGTATCCTGAGACAAATTTAGTTGGCCAAATTAAATGAGTTTCTACCTATAGTTTTAAACTATCATGTGAAAGGTCTTGATGGTAGAGGTACCATGATACCTGATATCATGGAATCTGATAATAAATAATTTCATTTATTCAATATTCAGTTATTATTATCTAGAGTATTTTTACTATAATAAAATCTATGGATGAATTTAATTCTAATTTTATTAATTAAATGGAATGCATTTTCAGTTATTTACCTTGCCATATTTTTTATTCCTTATCCAGTTATTTAAATGGAATGTGTGTTCAGTTATTTACCTTTCCATATTATTTATGACTTATCCAGTTATTTAAATGTCATGTGTGTTCAGTTATTTACCTTTCCATATTTTGATGCCTTATCTATTTATTTATATCTAATTTGTGTTTAATTACTTACCTTTCCATATTGATTATGCTTATTGATTTATCATAGATTAATCTATAATTAACCATTAATGAGAATTTGAGATAACCCTTATTTTTTTTCCTTTCTCTAGGATATGAAGATAAATTATTGAAATGAGTTTAATGGATTCAGTTTATTAGTATTTACTATATTATGTTTTATTTTATATTCCCAATGTAAAATAGTTATCATGTATGTCAATATGGTTTTGCAAAACTATCAAACTATTCGGTCCTTTGAAATTTGAATCTTTTATCTATTCAAATGTAATAATTTAAGACACCAAATATGATCTACTAGGGTCAAAGTCATTACAAAGTTGATATTGAAATATGAAAATATGAAAATATAGAAAATTTTGAGAAGTAAATTGAGTAAAAAAAATAATAAATTAAAGATTAGGACCAAATCATTGATAGTTTGACTAACATAGTGAAATATAGATTCAATTTAATTTTGGATCACAAATGAGAAATCATCCGTAAATGTTGAAAAGTGTAAGTCCATGAAATAATCTTAACTCCTATAATGAAATTGGGAAGTTGGATTGTGTAAGATGCACTGAAAGTGAAGGAAAATCATAGAGATCTAACAAATAATTTAGAAGATTTCCTAAAAAAATAGCACTTCAATAATGAATGAAATGTTATCATGGAGATTTACTATGAGAAAAAGGTGATAATGGTTGATCTTAATTCACAAACATTGACCCCATAGAGAAATATTGATTTTAGTGACACTCAAAAGACCCAAAATATTACTAGAACATCAATGAATATACACAAGAATACACCATAATTTAGCTGATATTATTTTAGAAATATAAAAAACACACAATATTTGTGTTTCATAGTTAAAAGGTACTTCAATTAATAAGAAAAAAAATAACATACAAGCCAGTATTTACATGTTCGGTATATTTTTAATGGATACTGATTTTTATGTGGAGGTTATAGACACAAATCCATGAATGGCACATCAATAATGAAATAAAATTTTCCAAAGTATACTCAAAGTGGAAAAGGAAAATATTTCATGGATTTATCAAGTAGGATGATAATGAAAAATTAATTTATATATCTTCAAGATGATCATAGTTCTAGCAACCAAGACCCCAATAACCCGTATCTAGTGCATGTTACCATTACATTGACATAAGATATAAGGAATCGCATCCTAAAGGACTAAATAGTTTATTAGTCTTGGTAAACTAGATACATACTTGAGTCTTACATTACATTTGAATACTCAAATTACAGCATAATATTTTTTTTGAGAATATCATTATTCCCTCTAGCATATTCTTGAATATATTTCTTAGTAAAATTCATATAATCTTATGGAAAGGAAACAAAATATGGGTGATCTCAAACACTCAGTAAGGTTTAAGTATAATAGAAGCTATCATGAATAAATAATCATAATCAACATGGAAAGGTAAATAACTAAACACATATTCAATTTAAATAACTTCATAAACAAATAATCCATAATCATTATGGAAAGGTAAATAACAGTAAAATCATGCCATTTAAATAATAAAATGAAAATAAAATTCATCGATAGAAAATATCATAGTGAAAATATCGTGAATAATAAAAACATAACTCTTAATGAAGAAAATTATTAATTATTAGACATCATGTATCAGGAACATGATACATCTACCATCAAGACCTATCACAAGACAATTTAAACTATAGGAAAATCCCATTAAATGTTATATTAACTTGTTTGTATCATGAGGTATATCAATGCATTGAGGGGATATATAATTCTGGGCTCAACCTTTCACTTTTGGTCTAAATCATTCCTCATATATCTAATAATACATTTAATTATTGAATAAATATTCCATAACATCAAATATCTATATTGAGTAAAGGATACAAATTTATCAATATTTCCCTATCAAAAAAATTACTTTTAAAGTAAAACACCGTATGTATAAAATGGATATGGTTTAAAAAATAAGAATATCATTGATAAATAATATCTATATTTAGGGTAAATTTAAAGTCTAATGATCACATGGAAATGAATATTTTAAGGTGATGTTAATGACTAAAAAATGAAACAAGGAAGTGAATTTCAATATTATCCTTGGTCAAAATAATCATAAAATATTCATAGGAAGAATAATTATGGTATAAACATATACCCATTGGAGTAAGAATAAAGTTTTTTTTTCATTTATGAATATAAATACCATAAAAATATCTTTAAAAACATTCTTGAGGAAAATATCCTTTTCATTTTGATTTTTTTTTTAAAATCATTTCCTTAAAAAAAAAATTCTTTAAAATTATTATCATAAAATTGAAAAGGAAGATTCAAAGAAATGATGTCATGATGGAAGGTAATTCTTTACATTCCATAAAAATAAAATTAAAATTCCTTTTTCACTGTAAAAAGTTTAGGAAAGTTCCTTATTTAGAAAATAAGAAGAATATTCCTTTCACATTTTCAGTAAAATCCAAATGAACATAGTTTTGAAAATGATATAATATTACTTTAATTTTTTTAAAGAGTATAAATGGGTGAAACTTAATTTTATAAATAATTTTGAATAGCTTAAAACATTTTTTTAAATATTTTTAGAAAACATGGTTTTAGAATAAATCATATTTCAGACCGAAGAGAGAAATAAAGTCAGATTTTATTGAAAATATTTTCTATAAAATCTGAAGAACAAAAGAGTGTAAAAATAGTACTATTAATTGAAAATATAATTAATAACCATATTATAAGAAAATTAAAGGGTTTATTAAACAATTATAAAATAATCCCCTTCAATTGAAATTCTGGAATGAATAATCTTGATTAAAATGAGATTGTTAATTAAACCCTTGAAAGATCATAACTTTGAAGTGATAATCAAACAATGAATATATTATGTATATCAAATTTAAATCCACATAAAACAAGTGTAAATAAAATATAAGATTATAAACAATAATTATACACATAATCTTAGAATATTAATGACAATGAGGAAGTAATATAACCCAATGAAAAGGAATTGAGTTATGAAATTTCTTTACCACTTCGTAAATTTTAATTAAAATACCCTTAGATGAAATAATTCAAATATAAACTTAAAATTATAAGAATAATGAATTATTCATGATATTATATATTAAAGATATAATATATACACTATATAAAATAAAATTGATTCATAACATTACAATATGCCTCAATGAAATGAAATTGAGACGAAATCCCTTACCTCATAATTACTTTTGGTTAAACTTGACTTAACCTCATGTATAATGGGTTTAAAAATGTTATTAACTTATTAAAAAACCATATTAATATTTATAATATCATTTATTATCCTTTTATAACATCTTATTACCCATTCATTAGTAATATTTCATTATTTTCATTATTTCAGGTGTTAATTATCTTGTTTTCTCATGCATTATTCATCATGAATGATCTATATAATGTGTATATTATATAGTTATATCATATCTGGAATAATAATCATGAAATAATTTTTATATTTTTATAAAAATTGTACTTTTAAAACCAATCATTAATTGTGGTCATGAAAAATTAAATACGTTACAATCATGGAGATGACAGGCCATTCGTACACATGAGTAACATTTCCATTTTCACTAATCATTATGGAAATGGGGAAAGTAATATTTTACCTTTAAATAATGATCATAATATCATTAATACCATATTATATACTTATATATATCATCCATTTTACATGGTTTTGAATATATAGTCACATTTCTTAGTGAAGCCGGTAGTCCCCATTGACATGAATGATGTTATCATCTTTACATGAGTGAATAAGAAAGAAATAAAATAATATATATTATATTTAATGAATTATTAATATAATAATTATGTTATTTATATCACATATAATCATTAATTTTATCTTTATCACCTTTCATGTGAAGAGTTATTGAAATATGAATTACATCGATTCGCGAGGTGGTAGTTTGCCATCCACATGAGGGACCTTATCGTATCTCATACAAAATGGAAGGTAAAAAGGTATATATGATATAGTGAATATAGAGGTATAAATATAATATAAATTTAATATATATACTTTATATCCATCATCATACCCAACCTTGAGAGTTAGAAATGGAAAAACGAATGACATCGGTTCGTAAGGCGGTAGTCCACCATACACACGACGGATGATTTCATAACCCATTTGATAGAAGTGGAAAAAGTTTTTGGTCATTAAAATATCATAAAAAATACTAGTATATGTAATATACTGCGTTTATTATATCATCTTGGTTAAATAATAACTGAAGGAGGTGGAATAGGAAATAAAATAAAAATGCTAATTGAAGAATGTTACCTCTTCTTAAAGTATCCTCTTTAGGTTTGCACCTAGGTTAGATTTATAAAAAAATAAGGCTTATAGTATGAGAGAGGGAATTTGGGAAGTTATTTTAGTAGTTTTTTTATAAACAAAAGTGGTTTTAATTTGTGAATAATGGAGGAGGGTGAGTATCCTTTTATAGTTGAGGATGAGTAGCATTCTTGTAAATACTCAAATGTATTCACTATTTAGAGGTCTCCCTTACCTCATCTTGATCAAAAATTAAAAAATAATTGATGGTATGGTTTATTTTATCAATAAAAACATATAAAATAAAAAAATAAAAACATTTTTATCATTTTATTCACTATTCATTAGGTTTACTAAATTTTACCCTTTTAGTTTTTACCATAGTAACTTGTATCTTTTTATTTACCTAGTTAATTTATCCTTTAAGAATAAAATTGAAATGAGATTTATTAGATAATTCATACCTATTAATTTTAAATATTAAATCTAATTTTTTAAATAAAACTCCAACGTGCGTGTAAAATTAATTTTAAAAAAAATGCATGTAATGCTTAAAGCCCTGTTTTTACCTTAATCTCAATAATTAATTTTAGCAGTTTCAATAATAATTATGGTAAAAAATTAGGTTGAACTTTTTAGATAATATAAATTATAATAAATCCAAATATGGAATCCATTTTTTCATATTCAACTCATATAATTGACAGAATTAAAATTAAAATTAATCTCACAGACGTGATGAGAAATCAGGTTTTTAAAGTGAAAATGTTCAAAAGTTCAAAAAGTTTTTATATCTAAATTCAATATTAAAATGACCCCAATTACCTAAATTGGATTAATTGATTTTAAATTTAAATAATTTTAATTTTAAAACAATTTAAAATATAATTTAACATTATAAATTATTTAAATGAAAAAGCAGTTTTTAATTAAAATTAAGTATTTTTCACAATTCATCAAAAAATGAAACTCCTCAGAAAAATCCCAAAAATTCACCCTAAGATAATTTAAATATTCATATTTCAAAAATTTTGTTTAATCTTAAATATATATTTTATAAAATTGGTAATAATAAATTTAAATTACGCGCGCAAAGTGATACCAATTCATCTTTTAGAAAAAATAGAGTTTTTTAGAAAACATTTCTTTTTCTTTTAAATGATATTTTATTAATAAAATTTAGATAACTAATAAATATGTGTAAAATATATATTTTAAAAATTTATTTAATCATATTCATACCCACCATTCCAACAGCTAGGCAATAATTATTATATTAAATACTAATATTAATAGTATATTGTTGTTTTATAAAACTGGGTCTTGTGTGTAATGTAAGATATCGAAGAAACTTGTTATTGCGTGTGAAAAAATATAAGTCGATGTTTCATGTAATTAAATATATTTAAAATATTTTATTTATTTAAAAATAAATATATCATAAATTATTGGGGTGTTATATTCCCATATACACTTGGTGTTGCGTGTCATACATGATTTCAAATACAATGTCCTTATTTTAGAATTTCGGGTTGGTACATTCTCCCCACATTAAATAAATTATATCCTCACAATTTAAAATTGATCCTGATAATAAATGGTTTTAAATTTGGAAATATCATTGTTAAAAAACCCACATCATAAAATGGAAAATAAAATATCCACTTTGTAACACCCCAAGATTTCATAGTACGTTATCTCTTTAAAGCAATTTAATAGTTTGCGCTACACGGAACACCGAGTTCGAGCGCACCACAACATACCAAACTAGCTGTTAAAAAGTGGTTATGAATAGTATTAACTGAATTTTGAATTTTATATATTCCATAAAATTTTAAAATCCATATTATGTGTTTCTTAGACATAGTATAAGAACAAATTCAATTTTTTAGATAAAGGAAGTATTTTGCAGAAAATTAAAATTTACCACCTTTTAATGGAAAACCCTTTTTAAATCCAATATTTGACACTTTTATATATTAAATTTTACAAAATAAATTTATTCTTTAGAATCAGGACTTAAAAATTTAGTTTGGATAAATTTTTGGCACTTTTTGATAACTTTCATATTTTGATGAATAATGAAAAATACTAAATTTTAATTGAAATTTTTTTTAATCGAAATAATTTATATTGTTAAATTATGAATTTGAGTGGTTTTAAATTATAATTAGATTATATTTTTATCATTTAATATAATGTAGGCCATTGTATGTAATTTCACATTTAAATTGTACATAAACACATGTCAATTTTTTTTGATAGTTTTTAATTCTAAAAAACCCGCTTTCGGGTTTTAACAATTGGAATTAATTTTAAATTAATTAATGAAACTAATATGTTTTAAATTTGGTAAAATATTCATCATTTTTGGGTTTGGAATATCAAAATTATCTTAGGGTGAATTTTTGGTATTTTTCTGAAAACTTTCAATTTTTGATTAATAGTGAAAAACACTGCGTTATTATTTAAAACCAAATTTTATTTAAATAAAAATTCTTTTTATTTAAATTTATTTTAGAGTAAAAATAGATACATAATACCTGTATTAGTTCAATGTAATTCATTGGATTCATTTTATAATAAGAATAGATATATAAAATTTTATTGAATTTTTAACGTCTTTTACCCACCTTCTAGGCACATTTGCAAATTTGCATAAAACATAATTTTACCGCTTCTATGAATTGAATTTAAAAAATCTAAGAGATACAGTTGACATAATTAAGTAAAATTTGGTTCAATAGGATGAAAATAACTTTTTGTGAATAACAACTTTTGAATTTTATTTACCACGGTTAAAAGTAAATAGGGCGATTAAAGGTAAAAATGATATTATAATTACCCTAACACATGTCCTAATTCTATTTGATAAGTGTATTTCGACCAAAATCAACATTAAGAATAAAATATGATTCTTTTGGTTTACTTGGATTAGATTAGTACATTTATTATTATTTTATTTAAAGAAGAGTTAAAAGTGTTAAATTCAAAGTTTAATAACTAAACCATTTTTAATATAGGGTTATACATAAGATAAATTAGACTATAAATATTAATTATAAAGATAAAAAGATTTAATAAATTATTATATTTTATTTTTTATTTTTAGATAATAAATAAATAAAATTATTTCTGACATAATGATGATGTAATAATTACCTTATTAATGAAAGATAAAAATAATTGATATTATAAATATCAAAATAAATGTAAATTGAGACTTTTGATGACATAAACGATTTTTAAAGGTGAATATGACATTTTAGGGTTTATTTAATGTATTTTTTTTTGAAGTAATCCACTTTTTATGACTTTCAAAAAAACCAAATACCAAATAGTGTCAAAATTGACATAAATGAGTTTTTAAAACAAATACTATATTAGTAAATGATATAATAATCATAAAAATATAAATATTGTCCAAAGGACTTAAATAATGATAAATATTTCATTAATTAACCATTTGAGGTTCTATTGGATTTTTATAGTATGTTTATTAACCACTTATTATAATAATACAAGAATACACGGTAAAAGTTAAAATATTTAACAAAGAGTTAAATCTAAAAGATACGGTTAATATGATGACCTAAACCTATATATAACCTATTTATTGAGAGGTTTTATACCTATAACAGACTTATACTCTAATTAAATTATTTTGGAGCCATTAGATACCGAATATGATTGTATAATAAATTAATATTTTAAGTTTACCCTAAAGTGACCCTCACCTCTTTTATAAAAGGGTACTTCCCCTTCTCTCAAAATCACACCTTCAAAACCATTTGGATCATCCAGAACATACCCAAATATCCACCCAACTTTACTCACTTAAACCTAGATTCCTTCCCTTGATCATAAATCCAACCTAAAAAGCGCTTTTGTTCAAATCAAATGGAAACACCCAAAGAAGAGGTAATTATTTCATCACATCTTTCAAAGTTATTTTCTTCTCCCACTTCTCATTTCTTTGTTATTTCCATAAAAAAATAATAAGTCCAGTAGATTATATATAAATTGATGTTTTTATAAATATGGTACAACCATATTAATTATTCTACCCATCCTATGAATAACAAATTCACCATACGTGTGTACGTACAACTTACCGTCTCCACGTTGTGGTGTAGTTTGTTATTCAACACTTCATTATTTGGATGAGTATAATAATGAGTATAATTTATGTAAATAATAAATATAACATTTTAATGAATATTTATATATAATATACCATCCAATTATATACGATTTCACCATCAATAGAATGATATTTTCACTCGTGTGTACGTATGGCTTACCGTCTCCACGACGGAATGAGATTCATTTCCACATTCACCATTCAACGATGATTATAAAAATTTATATTTATAAGTATGTAATATATGAAATAATAATTCTACTCTCTCTATATATATATTTACATATATCTCATTCAATTACTTCCCTTCAATACGATATGAAAACGGAAACAGCGTTTATGCGTACGTATGACCTACTGTCTCCATAAACGGTGTTTTCCATTTTATATATCAATCTATTATAAATATTTATATTATAAATATATATGATATATAAATTGTTTTTTATATTATTTAAGTATTTTAATCATAATATAAGTGATACTATTAAGAATAACAAGTTAAAACACGCATGATAAAGAAAGCGATTATTACCCGAAATGTTAATTTAACAAAACAATTATTATTAAATGGGTAGTATAAATTCATAAATGAATCATGTATGATATCATAAAAATTAATATGGTTCTGGTATAATTTAATAACATACTATTGTCAATATACATGAGGTTAAATGTACCCTCGACTAAAGAAAAGTACAAGGTAATGATTAATTTCTCAATCTCATTATTATCCGAGATTGTTTATCTGTAAGTATTTTCTGGGACATATTTTTTATCCATGTAAATGTTTCATAAAAGACATTTAAAAATGATTATTTTAAGGTACTATTTAACTAAAACATCATTTTGAATGTTTTAAATATTTATTCTTCTAAATATTTCTCATTAATGTCCATGTTTTCAAAATGGTTTTAAAGATTTATTTATATGGGCATGATTGTTTTTAAATGTTAATTACTTTCAAAAGTTTCAAAGTGGTATGGGAAGCTTTGATTAAAAAATATCTTTTAAATTACTTCCTTTATACATGTGTGTCTTTTAAATTATTTCACAAAAAGAGTTATTTCTCTCAAAAAGTTTTACTAATCATTTTCAACTATGTCAACATTATTTACTAGATATTATTCTTTATTAATTTTGATTTATTATAATAAAATATTCCATATTGTATCAAATGATTTATGATATGTTTGACTATGGATGTTCTGTTTTTATACCCTTCATGGTTTATGGTTGAAGTATTGACATTTCGTATGCTAGTTTTAATACGAATGTTTATGTTATGTTTCAAAATTTTCATATGAGGAATGCAGTGGACTTAGTAAGTGACAGGTGGGGCCCGCTATAGCCCCTTGATGCATCGGTAGGTATCTTGAGACAAACTAGTGTCTTAGAACAAGGCATTGACAAAAAATTTATTTGTAGTCTTGGCATGAGGCCTTGAATATGTGGTAATGATATCCGGCGTTAGGCATTCCCTCATTATGAAATTAATTATTACATGTGATTATTCGACTAGTAGAATATCCATATGCATGTTTATATGGAAATGTTTGATTTATTTTCTCCATATTATGTTTAAGTTTATGTTTAAAAGGCTGTTGTTTTTATTACACATCTTACCTTAAAAGTTTATAGCTTCCACTAAATTATTTAACCTTTCTGAGCATCTGAGCTCACCCCTTTCTTATGTTTTGTTTTCCCAGGATTCCAAGAAGTGTATTATATTTGATATGAAGGGTTAATATAGGGTAATAATGTCATTATCAATGGATTATTTATGTTGTGTTTTATGTTTGAATGTGTAATGTAACGTTCATGTATGCAATATATTTTCCAAGATTACTAAACTGATCGGTCCTTTGGGACTTGATTCCTTGTAATCATGAAAATTTATTAAAAAAATGTATAGGATTTGGGATTCTGGGGTTGGGGTGTTACAAACTTTTTAATATATAAGGGGAGTAAGAAGGCCATATGGAATAACCACATAATTAGGTTTCTGAGTAGGATAAATTTTGTGGGAAATGAAAAAATGGACATAGAATATAATACAAACATCAAAATACTGAATGGGAGTGATAGGTAACACTGATTATAAAAATGTGGTTGATCCATAGATAGTTAACAACTAGAAAACCATAAACCAAATTGGTGTAGAAAAGGTCATTGATATCATAAAAAATGATGGTAATAAGATAATATTTTATTTCAAGATCCCTTTTAAAAAATTTGATGATTTTTTACTATCTTAGAATATAAGGAAATATACTTACTTGATAATTTATAATTTATAATAACAATTTAATCCATTAGTTATGCTTCAATAAATTTCTCGTTAGTTCCTTACTCCAAGAAATGAATATCAAAAAATGATTTTTTATGCCTAAAGTGCTGAAATTTACTTTTAAAAAATTATAAGATCCACAAAAGAGTGACAACTCTTTTAGTAATATTTAACTATTCTCTAAAAATAATATGGTTAGCACAATTTATTCAGAAAATTAATTTCTAAACCTCAAAATTATAACCACTAGTTTATCATTAATATTTATTTTTCAAATTGTTTAACTAAAAACAATAACATATTAACCAGGACATTATGTAGGCCAGTGGTTGGTGTGAAACCCTTATCATCCTTCAGTCATGGGTTCAAGCCCAAACACCTTGACAGATGTTATGGGTTCTCACCAAGCATACAAGTTGTCCTTTTTCTAAACTATATTAAGATAATTCCCATAACATTCCCAAAAAAAATTGATGGACATCCTTGAAATAAAATGAATCATTAAATAGCATTTTTACTAGAGTTTTCGATAGAATTTTTTTCACAAAGTCTAATAATATTATTTGAATATTATTATAATTTCAATAATGATCATATTAACCATAGAGTATATTAATACAATTCAACTTATGTCTATAAAATTTAAAGGCATTATTCCTAAAATAATTTTTTCACTTAAAAATATAATTGCTATTAATTTCTCTACAATGTCCTTAATCTTGGTAGACTCCCATCACATAAAACCCCAAAAGTAGTGTTTAATACTTTGAACATATTATCAATATTAAAATCATAAACCCATGATGGTATCTATAACTCTTATGTTAATGAAGACACATCTTCTTCTAAAATTTAACAAAATCCTTAGATGTTTCATAATTCTTATTACCAAAATTCCATTGGTAGAAATGATTCTATAATTTAATTATTTAATCCTAATACATAAATACTTTATCAATTTTATTTTCTTAAAAGTCCTTCCTTGTCCTAGGGTTTATCTTTTAGAATATGGTATTGACTTGGATAATTCCCAGGTTCTCTACATTTAATATAGTAAACTATAAATGGATCCCTATTATGGGATTTATTTCCATTTATCATAATATTCATTTTTCATCAACAATTCATTAAATTATTCCCTTACTTTCTATATATAAATAAATTTACCATTCCATTTAGAAAAATTATTTTCAATTTAATACACCTTATGTTTATTCTATTTCATTCATTATTATTATCTATTTAAATACTTCATAATGATTTGTAAAGAAAATGTAAATTCTCATAAGCATATCCCCTAGGAGTGTCAAACCAAGTGCATAGTAAGGCCCATTTTCATACACCAGGTAACAATTAGGTGAATCCCAATATTCCCATTTCAGAGTTATTACCCCTAGGTATATATGTGCGAGAACCACATCCACATGTAGTATCCAGACATGGATGTATTACCAGGAAAGACCACATAATCTATACCTTACCAAAACTTTATGATGTTATTCTATACTTATCCTCAAAGTATATCATAGGGTTATGTTTTATGATCTAGTTTTCTTAAATATATTTCCCAATATATCTAATAATCTTCCTCTAATACTAACAATAGCAACTCCAAACCCATCAGCCCAGATCTGGTTCCTGATACCATTACATTGGTATAAGATAAAAGGAATCACATTCTGAAGGACTGAATAGTTTATTAGTCATGGTAAACTATACACATACTTGATCCTTACATTACATTTAAATACTCAAATTATAACATATTTTTTTTGATAATATCATTATTCCCTCTAGTGTATTCTTTCTTATCTTTCATTGTACACTTTATGGAATCCCGAGGAAAGAAACAAATAAGGGTGAGCTCAAATTCTCACTAAGGGTCAAGTACAACAAAATATATCATGAATAAATAATAATAATCAACATATAAAGGTGAATAAATGAACACACATTCCATTTAAATAACTTGACTATATTAATAGTTAGGCATAATCAATATGGAAAGGTAAATAACTAAAAACTCATTCCATTTAAAGTATAAACTAAGAATAAAATGCACCCAGAGATAATATCATAGAGAAAATCTCATGGATAATAATAACTAAACTCTTAATGAAGGATATTCTTAATTTTTGGACATCATGTATTAGGCAAATGATACCTCTATTTTCAAGACCTTTCACAATACAGTTTAAACTATAGGTAATAACCCATTTAATGCTATCTTAACTTGTTTGTCTCATGAGAATTTCTGATACATCAAGGGGATATATAACACTAGGAAACACCCATCACTTAAGGTCCAAAGTATTACTTATATATTGAATAATCTATTTAATTCATGAATAAATATTCCTTAACATCAAATATCAATATTGAGTAAAGGATACAGATTTATCAATATTTCCCTAGTCAAATAAATAAATTTCAAAGTAAAACACCATATATAGAAATGAGATATGACTTAGGAAATAATAATATCAATGAAAAATAATATGGATATATTTCATAAATTTAATGTCTAATGATCATAAGAAAATTAATATTTCAAGGGGAAGTTAATAACTAAAAAATGAAATAAGAAAGTGAATTTCAATACTATCCTTGGTCAAAATAATCATAAACCATCCTGAGGAATAATAAGGATGGTATAAACATAGACCAATTAGATAAATAATAAAGGGTTGTTATCATTGATGAATATAAATTCCATAAAAATATATTTAAAAAAATTCTTGAGGAAAATATCCTTTTTATTTTGAAAAACATTTTGAAAATCCTTTTATTTGAAATGCATTTTTTAAAAATATTATCATAAAATTTCAAAGGAAGATTAAAATAAATTATGGTCATGATGGTGGGAAATTATATACATTCTAAAAAATTAAAAATAACATTCCTTTTTCACTATAAAAAGGATAGGAGAGTGATTTGTTTAGAAAATGACTGGAATACTCTGTTAGCATTTTCAGTAAAAGGAAAATGGGTATCGTTTTGAAAAAATATAATATTCCTTTTAATTTTATTTAAATATTAAAAACGTGTGAAAACTCCGATGAAAAATAATTTTAAAAATGTTAAAACATTTTTAGAAAACATGGTTTTGAAATAAATCATATTATTTACCAAAGAGAGAAATGAATTTAGATTTTCTTGAAAGCATTTTTTAAAACATTTTAAGTACCCAATAATGGAAAATTTTACTATTAATTTAAATATAATTAATAACAATAGGATAATAAAATTAAAGGTTTTATTAAATAATGATCTAATAATTCTATTCAATTGAAATTCAAGAATGAACAATATTGATTAAAATGAGATTGTGAAATAAACCCTTACAAAGATCATAATGTTGAAGTGAGAATCCAACAATGAATTGATTATGTGTATTGATTTTAAATTGATATAAAACAAGTGTAAATTAAATATAAGATAATAAAAAGTCATTATACCCATAATATTACAATACTAATGACAACGAAGAAGTAATATAACCCAATGAAAAGGAATTGAGTTATAAAATTATTTACCACTAGGTAAATTTTAATTCAAATCCCCTTAGATGAAATAATTCAAACTGAAACATAAAATTTTAGGACCCATCCTAGAGGGGATCGTGCCATGACTACCCCAAGCCCGCCTCCAATAGGCCAGGGGTTGTTGACTAGCACTGAGTAGGTATATCCCACAAATGGGAGGCATTTTCCTAAGTAACTGCACACACACACACACACACACATCTCTAAGCCCAAAATACTAAAAAGTAAAAACACTAATAAAAAATATTAATGCATACCACTATATCCCAACCAACAGAGTATGATAGTAAATTAAGTTAAAGTAAAGTAAAAATGGTTTAGAATACATGCCCATTAAAAAGAAAGAGTCTATAGCACAAGGTCCCAAAGCTCATCCACAGAAAACCCTACCTGAAGGGTAGGTACAAGAACAATTGTTTGAAGCTTTAGGAGCACACCTCAACTATTTGGTCTCTCTCTAAGCACCACCTAGTCCTAGTCCACCTTAAACTCTATCATAATTTCTATGGTCTACACAATACACGACACATGTGGTCAAAAACCATGTAGGGGTGAGTAAAATAATACTCAATAGGATACCCCAAAACACAAAGTGAAAACCTTAGAGGAAAAATCCTAAAGAATATACCACATAAAAATACCACAAAGAGAAAACACAACTAAGAATATATAATCAGCTAAACATAGGCATATATCTATATCATATATAATAATAACATCATGGTATATTTGTAAAGGATTCTAAGACTCAAGGTCTCATCCACTTCCATCTACACGGTTTTTCTCATAGCATGCTCGTTCTGGGAGATATCACTCCTTGAGTTATATAATAGAAGCATATAGAACATGTTTACCAAAAGTACCCAAGAGAACACTAGGGTATCAACAAGTTATGTAGTTTCCCTAATACATCCAATCTCGTTAAGACGCGGATTTTCGGTAACACACAGAGTACCGGTAACACATGGAGTGTCGGTAACACACAGAGTGTCGATAAGTCATGCAACCCCCCAAGTCACGTAGTCACCAAGTCACAACCAAACATAAACCAATAAAAAATTTCCGAAGCACACTCGTCATGTTTAGTCATGTAGAACGGAAAGAATATGATCTTTATACATAGATATGGGTTCCTCCATGCACATGTCTCACTGGGGTGAATCCTTGACCTACTGGAAACACCATCCTAAAAAGGGTATAGGTTTCTATGTAAATATAGGTCACAACGTGTCCAAAAACCCTATCTAAGGTTCCATGAAGAGAATTGAGGACCGATCGGGCCTCTCAGTGTGATACATGCTCTAACCCACTAAGTCAACTGTTGAAGCTGGGCTGAGACAACTCACTTCATAATACGAGTCATCCTCTATGACGGGAATGATATCCTCCATTAAACTCTCATTGGAAAATACCAAGGGTATGCTCTCAACCTTTTCTGATCCAACTAAAACCTACCATGCTATCTCAAAAGGACCACCCTATCACAAGGTTCCCAACACCATAGACAACTCATCAATAAAACTCTCCATTTGAATGATATGGCCATTTTAGTAAAAAGGGCCCAGTTTGGGTCCACCCCGACTGGTTTGGCCGACCTAACCCAACTCGTTTTGGATGACCCAGTTTGGTCTGAACTGGCCTGGGCCGCTGGGCCGCTGGAGTTTCCTGACTTACCCGCCCGCCGCATGCCGACCAATCTTGTGCGCTAGATGTATCTTTCCTCAGCCGCATCCCCTACTGGTCCACGTGGTCCACCCCTACTGCATGTCTTATGTGTCCTCTGTGCCATACTCCACTGGCCTGTGACCTCTAGCTATGGCCTCCGGTCAATGCGACTAGCTGCATTTGATGGTTTCCATATCCTTCTCCAACATGTCTCAACTGACCCATGTTTCAGCCCCATCGGCCACTGCCGGCAACCCATTTCCATCCTCCACACCCACACATGGCCACACCCACACATGACCATAACAGTACACAGCTTCCACCGCATGCCTCCACCATCTGGTGCACCAATGGCCCCTTCTTTAGGCCACCGGTTCACCTCCAATACTCTGTTTCTCAAACTGAAGTCACACCTATGATCTTTGGGTCATGTACATCATCGATATTCCCTTCGCTTTTTATTTTCCACCAATCTGGGGGTCTGACCACATTTGGGACCTCCTGGAAATTTGAACCGTAACCATGAGGGTCCAGTGATGAAGAACACCAAGAATGGGGGAGAGAGAAAGCACAAGAGTGAGTAGAGAAACAAACCTCATCTTTTGTTCGTGCTGACCTAGATCACTTCCCATTAGAATGAAGAACAACTATAATGGTAATCACAATGATACATCTCCCCATAATCCCAGCAATAATTAACCATCTCGCAAGAATGACCAAACCTTGGATCAACCTGTTCATTGGTTGGTCCACATTCATTGTTAAATCTAAGAACAGGGAAGAAAAATCAAAACGAGATTAAACACACTACCTCGATTTGGTTTGATCACTGATGAAGAACAATCATCACATCATTTTCGTGGGTGAAGATCCTTAAAATCCGTGGTTCATCATTGATCGTCGATCCATGATCCACCACCGTTCATCAAGAGAGCTCTGTTTCCTTGCCTTAGTGGAATTCTAGTATTATGGTGATAAACCTGAATCCTCTGAAAAATGTGTATTAAAAGAATATGCGTCATTGTGTCAAAAATAAAATATTTTTATTAAAATATTTTATGATGTTTATGTCCAAAAACTATCTTTCATAGGCAGCCCGTGCTGGCCGATGTTAATCCTCACTTAAGGAAAACACCCCATTACAAACTCAACAGTGGTCTTAGATTTCCAATCCGAGTTATGTTTTATGAGTTATTAGGATTTTAATTATAAAATAATTTTATTTAATTATCTTATTTACAATTATGCCCTTTTTGGGTTTTCCAATGAAGACTTGCGCCAACTAATGTTAAGTCACACATAGGGTAAATCCATTTCTCTAAGCTCAACGATGCCCTTGTATTTCTGATCTGGGCATATGTTTAAAAGTTATTTCAATTTTTCAAAAAATTCATGCACGTGTGCTTTTAAAAACTAACCATTGTTCACTGAATCGTTCCATGCACACCGATTCTCAGAATCACACGTCGTCTTAGCGCCTGGTCTCAGAATTTTACCAAATAATTTTAGAAAATAAATTCAAGAAAATCTGAGTCATTACATTCTCCCTACCTCAGGGATTTACATTCTTATAAGCCAAGACAAAGGGATACTCATACAATTGAGGGCAATGAGAAAAAATCTGATCCCCCTGCTCCCATGTTCTCTCATGGAGATTCTCATGCCACCTCCAAACATGCACTAGAGGAATCAACTGACTATGAAGGATACCCTCCTATAGATCCTTGATCTCCACTAGGTACTCACCAAAATTCGCCCCAGTCAATGATGTGTGGTGAATCATGCATGTATCTCCTCAGTTGAGACACATGAAAGATTCCATGTACCTGGTACAACTGTAGGGGTAGATCCAAGTGGTACAACACCTAACCAACTCTACACAATATTAGGAAGGTTCTGATGAACCTTGAATATAGCTTGTCATCTTGGCCAAATATCTATATCTCGTATCAATGAGAGACCTGAAGGAACACATAGTCTCCCTCCTAGAACTCCAAAGGCCTTCCCCGCCTATTATTATAATATTTATGATGGCTCTGTGCAGTCTTCATTTGCTTGTGGATGATCTGTAATTTCTCTATAGTCACTTGCACCAACTCCGGGCCCATGATTGCTGACTCTCCAGGGTCAGTCCAATAAAGTATTGACCTATAGGGTTGCCTGTACCAAGGCTCAAATGGTACCATATCGATGATGGAGGGGTAGCTATTGTTGTACGTAAACTCCACCAGAGGTAGGTGATCCTCTCAACTGTGGCCAAAACATAACATGCAATCCCGTAGCATGTTATCGAGAGCCTGAATAGCCCGCTCAATCTAACTGTCCGCCTGTGAGTGAAACATTGTGCTCAAGCATAATTGAGTCCTAAATCCCTCCTATAATCCCTTCCACAACCAGGATATGAAGCGAGCATCACAATTTGAAACAATCGTTGATGGAACTCCACAGATTTGAACTATCATCTATATATAGAGGCATCCCAATCCCTCTACTGAACTCTACTGTTGGATAGGTAGGAAGTGGGATGACTTGGTTAGTTGGTCAATGATTAAACAGATGGTATCATTCCCCATGGACGTACATGGTAAAACCGTCACAAATTTCATTTTTATTCTATCCCATTTCTATTCCGGCACCTCAAAGGGTTGAGTCAAACCTGCTGGAACCTGATGCTTAGAATTCATTTGTCCAGGCATCGAGACACAAACTACACAACATCCTTCTTCATCCCTAGCCACCAAAATGACATCAGAGGTCCTAGTAAATCATTGAAACACCTGGACGTACTGCTAAATGGGATGCATGAAACTCCATAATAACCTCCTCTCATAACTTCACTGATATCATCACGCATCCTCTAAAAAGAACAAAATTCTCCCCACCTTTTTAAAATTCATCAGGGGCATGCCCTGTGGATATTTTAGCATGTAGAGACTCATAGTCAGTATCCTTAAGTTGTTCCTCCTTGAAGCCGTTACGCACCCTTGAGGTTTTCTGGAGACCCCCATTTCCAGGTTGGATTAAAATCAATGTGGATGGCGCCTCTAAAGGAAATCCAGGACCTGCGGGATGTGGAGCTGTCTTCAGAAATCATCATGGTCACATCGTGGGATGCTTTTTTGGAGGCTGTGGTACTGCATCCTCACTAGAAGCTGAGATGCTAAGTGTTATTCATGCCACGGATTTTGCTCTTCGTCATGGGTGGAACAACTTATGGATTGAGAGCGACTCTACCACTATTGTTCAAGCCATTTGGAAGGGAGATTTTCATCTTGCTTGGCCGATCACTACACGCTGGATGAATTGCCTCCAATCTCTCCATGACGTCAATTACATTGCAACTCATACTTATCGTGAAGCGAATAGGGTTGCGGATGCTCTCGCTAACAAAGGCATTAATCAGGCTATAACTTGGATGGAAGAGATCCCAGAAAACCTGATTCCGTTGCAAGTCAAAGATTGTAATTTGATCCCGTCCTTTAGACTCTTGTAATCTTTCTTTTTGCTAATAAATTTGCTTTGGTCTCTTGACCAAAGCACCACCTTCTCTAAAAAAAAAAGATATGTTATTCCATCTCTATCCACAAAACCCATCTATAATGAGGCTAGCTAATCTGATGCCTCATTCAACAACTACAATCTAGATCTCTTTCTGAGAGCATCTGCTACCACATTACCCTCCCCAGGAGTATATACAATCTTCAAGTCATAGTCCTGGAGGAACTCTATCCATCACCTCTGCCTCAAGTTCCAATCCTTCTAAGTGAAGATATACTTGAGACTCTTATGGTATAAGTAGATGATAAACCACTCATCCATCAAGTAGGGTCACCATATCTTTAAAGAGAAACTACTGCTGCAAACTCAAGATCATGGTTCATGTAGTTCTAGTCATGTGATTTTAATTGGTGTGAAACATAATAAATCACTACTTTACTTTGCATCAATACACAACCAAGTCCAGTCACTGATTCATTTCATAACACTACATACTCAAGACCCTCCTCTAGAAACTTCAAGATGGGAGAACTTATCCAAAACTGCCTCAATATTCGCTGGATCCATTGAAAATACATTCTCTGAGATGATATGTCTAAGATCAATGAAGACCACCTAGGGCTGCCCAGGGTGATACAATAGGTCTCACTAAGTCCTTACTCTACAAGTCCTCCAACTGCACCCTTAGATCATGAAGCTATGTGGGAACCATTCGATATGCTGGTGTAGATATTGGTATCATCCTGTGCTGTAGATCAATACATAAATCTATCTCTTAGTGGGGCGGTAAACCTGGAACATCTTTAGGGAATATGTCCTTATACTCTTACACCATTACAAGAAACTGAGGACTCAAAACATCCATTGCACTGAGGGTTAGGCTAGCCAACTGAAGAGTAATCGGCTGTATCCTCCTATACGTGAGTGCATCCCGAGCTGTAAGGATTTCCCTTTCACCAATAAAAAGGGAAATCTAGTTTTATTATCATAGATGAACCACACCCTTTTCCTAAAATAATCAATCTGAGTTTGAACTGTGGCTACTAGTCCATTCCGAGAATGAAATTGTAAGGCCTCGAGGCTACTACCAAGAGAATCCAATTGAAACTCTCACCTTTAAGAGTTAGGTCACACTTTCAGCACTAGTGTGTGATCATTGGGTCTACTTCAATAATAGTCTCTAAATGTGAGGGTCAATTCAAAATTTTAACCAAAATCTCTAAGTATCAAACTATAAAAGTGGCATGAAAGGAAAACACTAGCATAGGTGTCTATCTACTGCAGCTAAAGTAGAAAGACACAGATCGTACCTTGAACCATTCCTGGAGTACTGGGGTCATAAGGCTCAACCAACTAAATCTATCTCCTCCCCTATCCTATATCTCCCTATGTCTGATATAGAACACATGGGGGTAGTGGTGGTAACACATCAAAATTTTGGGCACCTCCTACTGCGTGCCCAGTTCCTATGTTGTGTTCGCCGCCGGACAGATTTGTCTACTCCTACCACTGCCTCTTCTTTGGTAGTTCATCAACCAACTCTCTAACTATAGAATTAATAGTGGGAAAATATCGTGGAAGATTTCCCCTCTCACAAAAGCATAGAAAATCCTATCCCTCAAGGAACTAACATTCCCCTAGAACTTCTAATGGAACCTCCTATTCCGCGACTTACATCGTGCACCTGCTATTGGTAGGTTCGGCTGACCCTGCATCTCAAGAGATCACTACCTTGGAATCCTATTATACATGTTTAGACCCTACGTATCATAATATATCACTAAAATTTCCATCCATGACTCAGTCTGGCATGCTACATCCACCTGAACCACTGGATGTGGGTCTACAAACTGATCAACAGGAGAAAGCGCCACCTTCTGACCATCCTAAAAAAAAACTGCTCCATGAAAGGCTCCCCTTAGGGAGGCCTCATCAAAAATCAGGTTGAACTACCAATCCTACTATAAAAAACTCACTGGCTGGCTTTGTGAATACATCCTGTAAGAAAGCAAGATGTATCACGATTAAAAGAGTATACCTGGTAAGCTGACTCAAGAAGGACATGTAAAACACAACCCATTCCTATGTGACACATGTACCTTTATTTTTTCTCTAGAACTAGTGTTTTAATGTACCGAGTCGAAAAGAAAGTGTCCAGATACATGGTGTATGGATATATCATTTGCTACACCAACATCGGAGTCCCTGGCCTGAAATCCGAACTCGAAACACTTAACACTGTTGCACCAAACCACTCTCACAGACTCCCAGTCCTAAAATAGAACCGACCTACTCTGATACCACTCTGTCACATCCCATCCCATAGGGTCCCATGTCATGACTATCCCAATCCCTCCTCTAATAGGCTAGGGGATGATGATTAGCACCGAGTAGGCATATCGCAAAAATGGGAGGAATTTTCCTAAGTACCTGTACACACACACACATCTCCAAGCCCAAAAGACAGAAAAGTAATAACACTAAGTAAAAAAATACATGAATACCACTATATCCCAACCAAAAAATTATGACAGGAAAGTAAAATTTAGTAAAGTACAACTATGCCAAAATTCAGTCCCACCAAAAAGAAAGAGTTTGTAGCACAAGGTCCTGAAGCACGTCTGTAGATAACCCTACATTAAGGGTAGGTATAGGAACAACTGTCTGAAGCCACATGAGCACAAATCAACTGTCTGGTCTCTATCTAATCACCACCTAGTATTGTTCCACCTAAGAATCCATAAAAAACATCTATGGTCTACACAAGACATGACATGTGTGGGTAAAGCCCATGCAGGGGTGAGTAAAATAATACTCAGTAGGATACCCTAAAACAAAAAGTAAAGACCATAGAGGAAACATCATAAAGAAGTTACCACGTAGAAATACCACAAAGGGAAAACACCAATAAGAATATATAGTATACTCAATATAGGTATATTCCTATATCATATATAATAAGAACATCTAGGTATACTCGTAAAGCATTCCAAGATTCAAGGTCTCATCCATTACCAACTACACAATTCTGCTCATAACACACTCGTTCAGGGAGATATCACTCCTTGAGCTATCTGATAGTAGCACATAGAATAGTTCTACCCAATGTACCCAATAGAACACTAGGGTCTCAAAAAGTTACATAGTTTCCCTAAGATATCCAGTCTCACTAACACGTGGAGTGTCTGCAACACATGGAGTGTCAGTAACACACAAAGTTTTGGTAACACATGGAGTATCGGTAACACATGGAATTTCGGTAACACACAGAGTATAGTTATGTTATGAAACCCCCAAGTCATGTAGTCACCAAGTCACAACCAAACATCAACAATCAAAAACTTCTCGAAGCACACTCATCTGTTCTAGTCATGTAGAATGGAAAGAATTTTATCTCGATACACAGATAGGGGGTCCTTCATGCCCAGGGCTCACTGGGCGGACTCCTCACCCTACTGGAAACATCATCTTAGATAGGGGATAGGTTCCCATGTAAATATTGGTCACACCTTGTCCACAAACACTATCTAAGGTACCACGAAGAGAAGTGAGTACCAACTGGGCCTCTCGGTGTGATATATGCTCCAACCCGTTGAGTCAACTGTCGAAGTTGGGCTGAGACAACTCACTTCAGAATACCATTGATCTTCTATGATGGGAATGGGATCCTACATCATATCCTCATAGGAAAAGACCCAGGGTAAGCTATCAATCTCTACCAATCCAACTAAAAACCCACCAAGGCATCTCAAAAGGACCTCCCTATCGCAAGGGTCCCAATGCCGTAGATAGCTCATAAATTGGATTATCCACATTAATGATATGGATATTTTATAAAAAATGGTTAGGTTTGGTCCAAGACTAACCCAACCTGGTTTGGATAACCAAGGCTGGTCCGGTTCGGTCTGAACTGGTCTAACCTGATGGGCTTGGACTGATCTGGTTCAACCCACTGGGCTCGCTGGGCCAGTTGGACCCGACCCGTTGGGTCATTGGTTCTAGCCCGTGGGGTCGCTGGAGCAACCCAGCTTAGCCCATCCAGTCTACCACATGTGGGATAGTCTTGTGTCCCAGACACAGCCTTCCCTGGACGCATTCCCTGCTGGTCCATATGATATGCCTTGACTGCGTGGATTCCACGTCCTCTGCATCACACCTCACTCACCCCCAGCCTCCTGCTATAGGTTTCAGTCAATGCGGCTAGCTGATTTTCATGGCTACCACCTCCCACTCTGACATGGATTCACTGAGCCGCATTCTAGCCCCACTTTCCACTTTTGGAAGCCCGTCTTTGTCCACTACACCCACACATGGCCGGACCTACATGTAGCTACCGCCGTGTGCCCCCACCAGCCGGTGCATCAGTGGTCCCTTCTATGGGACATCAGTTCGCCTATGGTACTCTGTTTCTAGAACTGAAGGAACGTCTATGATCCTTGGTTCATGTACTTCATCGATCTGCCCTTTGCTTCACCTTTCCACTAATCCAGGGTTTCAACCACTTTTGGAACCTCCTGACAATTTGAACCGCAACCACGAGGGTCTAGTGGTGAAGAACACTAAGAACGGGGAGGAAGAAATCACAACAACACCTATAGGAACAAATCTCAACCTTTGTTCATGTCATCCCAGATTAGTTATCATTATAGAAAAGAAAGACTACAATGGATATCACAAAGTTACATCTCCCCAAAATCCCTGAAACAATTAACCATCCCACTAGAATGATCGAACCATGAATCAATATATTCATTGGTTGGTTCACGTTTGTTGTTAAATCTAACAAAAGCGAAGAAAAATCATAAAGAGATTAAACACCCTACCCTGATTCGGTTACATTGCTGATGAAGAATAGTCGCCACGTTGTTTCCACGAGTGAAGATCCTTCGAATACATGGTTGATCATTGATTATCGATCCACGATCCACCACTATTCATCAAGAGAGAACCATATCCTTGGCTTATATAAATTCTAGGGTTATGGTGATAACCCTTAATCCTTTGAAAAACACGTTTTAAAAGAAAACACGTCCCTTTTTCAAGAATAAAATATTTTTATTAAAATATTTTAATGATGCTTACATCCAAAAAATATCTTTCATAGCCGGCCCACATTGACTGATATTAGGCCTCTTCTAAGGAAAACACCCCCTTACAAACTAAATGGTGGTATCATATTTCCAAAATGAGTTTCTATTTATGATTTATTAGAATTATAAAAATAAAATAATTTTATTTAATTATTTTATTTACAGTTATTCCCTTTTCGGGTTTTTCCACTGAAGACCCATGTCGACTAAAGTTAAGTCACACATAGGGTAAATCCATTGATTTTAGTTCAATGGTGCCCTTGGATTTCTGATCTGGGCACCTATTTAAAAGTTATTTCACTTTTTCAAAAAATTCGCACATTCACTATTAAAAACATAACATTTTTCAATGAATCATTCCAGGTACAATAGGCCTTAAAATCACACACTATCTCAATGTATGTTCTCATAATTTTTGCAAATAATTTCTAAAAATAAATTCAAAAAAATGCAAGTCATTACATTCTCCCCACCTTAGGGATTTACGTCCCCGAAAGCCAAAATAAAGGGCTACTTATACAATTGAGGGTAATGAGCATGAATATGAGCCTCCCACTCCCATGCTCTCTCCTAGAGATTCCCGTTACAATTAAAAACGTGCAACAGTGGAATCAATCGCCCGTGAAGGATCCCCTCCCATCGATCCATGATCTCCACTGGGTACTCAAGAAAAGTCTCCCTAGTAAATGAAGTGTGATAAATCATGAATTTATCTCCTTAGCTGAGGCACGTGGAAGACATCGTGTACCCGGTCCAAATGCAAGGGTAGAACCAAGTGGTACACCACCTCCCCAACTCTAAACAGTATAAAGAAAGAGAAAATGAACCTTGGATATAGCTTTTCGTCCTAGATGAATATCTATATCCCGCATTGAGGAGATACCTGAAGGAACACATGGTCTCCCTACTTAAACTCCAAATGCCTTCCCCACCTATCGTCATAAGATTTATGATGGCTCTGTGCAGTATTCATTTGATCGTAGATAATATTCACTTTCTCCATAGTATCCTACACCAACTCCAGGCCCATGAGTGCTGAATCTACCGAGTCATTCAATTAATGTGGTGACCTATAGGGTCACCCATACCAAGGATCAAATGGTACCATACCGATGGTGGAGGGGTAGCTATTGTTGAAAGAAAACTTCACCAAAGGTAGTCGATCTTCCCAACTGTGGCCAAAAAATAACATGGAAGCATGTAGCATGTTCTCCAGAGCTTGAATGGCCCGCTCAGTCTAGCTGTCCTTATGTGAGTGAAACATTGTGCTTAAGAGTAACTGAGTCACAAGGGCCTCCTATAATCTCTTCCACAACTAGTATGTGAATAAATAATCACGATCTGAAATAATTGTCTATGGAAATCTATAGATTTGAACAATCTCCTGCACATAGAGGCATCCCAAGCTCTCCACTAGACTCTTCTCTTGAATAGGTAGGAAGTGGGATGACTTAGTGAGTCATTCAATGTTCACCCAAATAGTGTAGTGCCCCCTGTAAGTACGTGGTAAACCTGTCATGAAGTCCATTTTTATTCCATCCAATTTCCATTCTGGCACCTCAATGGGTTGAGTCAAACTCACTGGAACCTGATGCCCAACCTTCATTTGTTGAGGCATCAAGACACAAACTCTTTAACATCCTTCTTTATCCCTAGACACCAAAATAACATTAGAGGTCTCAGTAAATCATTTCCACACTTGGATGTACCACTGAATGGTATGCATGGAACTCCATAAGAACCTCCTCTCACAACTCTATTGAAATCATCATGCATCATCTGAAAAGAACAACATGCTCCCCATATTTTGGAAATTCATTAGGGGCATGACCTATGGATGTTTGAGTATGTAGAGCCTCACAATCTGTATCCCTAAGTTGTTACTCCTTGACTCAACAATAGAGTGGAGGGGTAACAACCACTGACTAGAGATAATATGTTCCATATCTACCCACAAAGGATATCTATAATGAGGCCAACTACTCTGATGCCTTATTTAGAAACAGCAAGCTAGATCTCCTACTGAGAGCATCTTCTACCACGTTCCCCTTACTAGGAGTATAGAAAATCTCCAAGTCATGGTCTAGGAGGAACTCTATCCATATCCTCTATATCAAGTTCCAATACTTCTATCATAAGATATACCTGAGACTCTTGTGGTGAAGTAGACGATAAACCACTCACCCACCAGGTAGGGTCACCATATATTCAATGTGAAACTACCACTGCCAACTCAAGATCATGGGTCATGTATTTCCGCTCTTGTGATTTCAACTGGCATGAACTATAGGAAATCACTTCTTACCTCTACATCAAGACACAACCATGTTCGGTCCCTGATGTGTCGCATAACACTATGTACTTAACACCCTCCTCTGGAATCTTTAATATGTGAGTGCTCATCAAACCCTGCCTCGACCTTCATTGGATCCATTTCCACTCTATTATTTGAGATGATATGTCCAAGATCAATGAAGAACACTTAGGGATACCCATGGTGAAACACTGGGTCTCACGAATCCCTTCCTCTTCAAGTCCTCCAACTGCACCCTTATCTCATGAAGCTCTATAGGAACCATTTGATATGATAGTGTAGATATCTGTATTGTAATGGGGTGTAGATCAACACATAAGTCTATCTCTCAGTGGGGAGGTAAACTTGGTACATCTTCAGGGAAGATGTCCTTATACCCCACCACCATTATAGGAAACTGAGGACTCAAAACATCCACTACACTAAGGGTTAAGCTAGCCAACTGAAGAGTAATTGACTACACCATCCTATGTGTGAGTCCATCCTGAGATCTAAGGATTTCCCTTTCACTGATAAAAAGAGAAATATGGTTCTATTATCACGGATAACCCACACCATTTTCCTAAAACAATCAATCTAAGTATGAACTGTGGCTATAAGTCCATGCTAAGAATGACATCCTAAGGTGTCGAGGCTACTACCAAGATATCCCAACCAAAAATCTCATATTTAAGTGTTAGGTCACACTATTAGCACCAGTGCATGATCATTGGGTCTCCTCTAGTAGGTGTCTCTAAATGTGAGGGTCAATTCAATAGTTTAATCGGAATCTATAAGTATCAAACAATAAAATTGGTAGGAAAGGAAAACACTAGCACATGTGTCTATCTACTGCAACTAAAGTAGAAAGACATATATCATACCTCGAACCATTCCTAGAGTCCATGGGTGAAAAGCATCAACCACCTATGTCATGACCCCTCCCACGGGGCCCAGACGTGACTACCTCAAGCCCGCCTTCCATAGGCCAGGGGTTGGTGACTAGCACCTGAAGGATTTTCCCGAACAGTGAAGGAGTTGCCTTAGAGATCTGTACACACTCCAAAGGGGAAATTTAAGTAAGAAATCAACAAAATTATGGTATAACCACAAGAGTAAAGTACAACCACAAGTAAAACTGTAAACTAAAAGCAGTGGGCCAGAATACAATCCCTAGAAACTAAAAAGAATGTAAACAGCTGTCGCATATGCCTTGGAGATCGACCTATAGGGTAGTATCTATAAGTCTGAAGTTGAAGAAGAGGATCTCGACTGATCCTATTGAACCAAGCTCCACCAAGTCCCAAACCTCCAAAGTTTGCCTCAGAGTGTCAGTAGTCTGCACCAGACACACACATTGGGGTGGAGCCCGTGTAGGGGTGAGTATAACAATACCCAGTAGGGACCCTGAGACCCCCGAAGGTATCTCAGTAATCTACAAAAGAAATCATCACAAGAAATACCACAATGGTAATATCACATGCATGATATAAATCATGAAGCACAAAGCAAAAGAGACAACTCACTCTAATTTTATAACTTCATGGTTACCGGGATAGGGATGACTAGTCATAAATCCAGATCATCCTATTCGTAGTAACTCTACTACTGACCCGTATAGGTCACTATATGATGACCCGTATTGGTTGCAAGATACTGACCTGTATTGGTCGCTGGTGCTGACCCATATTGGTCGTAGGTGCTGACCCATATTGGTCGCTGGTGCTGACCTGTACTGGTCACTAGTGCTGACTTGTATTGGTTGCTGGTATAGAGGTAGGGATTATTATTCATACAACTAGATCATCCCACTCTAAAGTTTCTGATGCTAACCCATATTTGTCACTCTTCTTCTTCATGTCACAACAACCACTAGATTCCCACACAAAGCACACCTGTTCTCCAGAAGTCTCTACTCCTCAAGCCATCAGTAATATTTCAACCAACACGAAGTCCCATGAAGAAGTAACCAGATGATACATCTCTTTATGAGGGTTCCAATGCAACAGATGACACATCAACCAAATGCCCGATCTGTAAGTTATTGACATTTTAGTGTCGATGACCCAATTGGATTCAGAGTCTATCCAACCCGGACCTACTCCAAATTTATCCAAAACCCAATTGGAGTATTTCAAAAGCATATTATTGCTCCAAGTATCCTAGTTCCATAGACGATTCATCAAAAAGATGTTCGGTTCACAAGATATGACCATTTAAGTGCCTTTGGGCTCGAGAGTGGTCCAGGTTCGGTCCGACCCAGCCCGACCTGACCCCGTCTGGGTCTGACCCGACCCAGCCTAAACCTGCCTAGGATGGCCTAGTTAGGATGGGCCGTGGCGGGCTCAGCCCGCTAAGCTGCGGACCGGCACACTGAGCCGCAGACCAGCCTGCTGAGCCGCGGATCGGCCCAGCCTGGCCTGCTGGCGCGCCCTGCGCAGGGTGCATGATTCGTCTACCGAATGACTCAAAGGAGCTGTTTGGACCTTCAATCAATGGTGCCACGTGGTGCCTCCACATGGTCTGTAGGACCTATGGGATGCGGGTTCCCCTACCTTTATCGTAGCTTCGAGTTGAGACTTCTTCAACGCGACGAGCGATGATGCACCGCCTCCGGCTCCATAGCCAGCCATTTCCAGCTGCCTATTCGACCACCACAGTGCTAAGTGACTCCGCGCTTCTCCATGACCAGCGAGCATTGGCATCCATTTCTACCACTGGTGCCAGTCGCCAGTTCTGCGCTGGTCGAGATTTTGCGGGGCTCTGACGATGCTCCAGAGCTCAGTTTCCATTCCTGTCTGCACCTACGGGCCTCTCGGACTACTGCCCTCACATGTGACCCTCTGTCTCACGTTGCTGTTGAATTGGAAAAAATTTCCCCAAATAACGCAATAAAAACACAAATAGCGGAGGGTTCGAGTCTTGTTAGTTTTCCCTGCACCCTCTGCGTCTGCTTTATCACAAGAGGGAGGTAATTATTCATCACTTTTTAATATTGTTGAACCCCGTTCAAATCCCCTGCAACAACCTCCCAAAAATACAATAATGAGGAATAAAAATGAGGAACATTCTTAAATTAAAAGACAAACCCTACCTCTTGATTCATTTGGGATGACGAGGATGGTGGTGCTTCCACGTTCGAGGGTTTTGTGGACGAAGGAGAAGGTTCACGTTTGTTGGTGTTCGTCGTCCGTAGACCTTTGGATCGATCCTGCAATGATCATCGTCGATCCTCCATTCTCTGTTAGTGGAAGGCGTGGTATTACTTTTTCAGGGGTTCATTGCTTGATGAAGCCATGCCAAAACCCCACCCCAAGCTCCATTTAAATAGGATGGGGAAATTCAATCAAAACCATGAGGAAATAATGAGGTTCAATAATTGACGTAATTAATGTGCCTCATTAATTGACATAATTAAAGTGCATCATTAATTAATGTAAGGGGTGGTTAAGCAACCAAAGCATAACCATGCAATTAAAACCCCGCAATTAAAGGTCTGACCACCTCTATGGTCCCCGCCACCACCGGTCAACAGGTGGTAGGAAAAAGAAAAAGAAATAAAATAACAATTTATGTTATTTTATTATTTATTTAAAAGTCTCAAAAACTATCTTTTTCTCCTAACCTACTGTGGTTGAAGTGAAGCTTCCCTTAAGCGAATCTCAGCACTGTAGATTCAATGGTGCCCTCGGATTTTTAATCTGAGCACCAGTTCAAAAGATAGAAAATGCTGCCCATACATTTACTGAACGCACCTGAAAAAAAGTTCAGAAATTCATTCCAGGCACACCGGGCCTCGGAATTACACACCACCGGTTTTTGCAGACTTGTAAAAATCTCAAATAATTGAAAAATATTTACATGGAATTTTATAGGTCTTTACAACCTGTAGCTTTCTCCTCCACTATCCTCTAGCTCCCTAAGTCTAGTATGGACCACTTGGAGGTGGTGGTGGTATCACATCAAAACGTTGGCGACCTCCTACAGCTTCCCCATCTCCTCTACCACATCTGCAGCCTGATAGATCTATGTTTTTCTTCCACTGCCTCTTCCTAGGAAGTTCATCAACCACTTCTCTAACTATAGTGTGAATAGTGGTAAAATCTCAAGCAATATTTCCCCTCTCATGATAACCATTGAAAATCCTATCCCTTAAGGAACTAACATTTCCTTGGAACTTCTAAAGGAACCTCCTGTTCTACGACTTATGTCGTGCACCTACTATCGGTAGGTCCTTCTATTCCTACATCCTAGGAGATAAGTACCTAGGAATCCTATGATAGACGTTTAAACCCTGTGTATCATCATCTAGTGCCAAAAGAGCCATCCACGACTCATTCTGTCAAGCTGCATACACCTGAACCACTAGAGGTGGGTCTATGAATTGATCAACAGGAGAAAGAACCACCTGCTGACCATCCTAAAAAAAACTAATCTATGACTAGATCACCTCAGGGAGGCCTCTTCAAACATCATGTCAAACTCCTAATCATACTATGAAAACCTCACTGGATGGCATCATGAATAAAACCTATAATAAAAAAAGATGTATCACGATTAAAAGAGTTTACATGGTGATCTGGATCAAGAAGGACAAGGAAAACACAACACATTACTATGTGAGGCATGTACCTTTATTTTTTTCCATGGAACGAGTGTTTTAATGTATCGAGTTAAAAATAACGTGTACAAATACCTAGTTTATGGATATTTCAATCGCTGCATGAATACTAGAGTCCTTGGACTAAAAGATTATCTCGAAACACTTAACACTGTTTCCCCAAACCAATCTCACAGACTCCCAGTCCGAAAGTATAACTGACTTTATCTAATAACACTCTGTCATGACTCATCCTAGAGGGGCCCATGTCTTGACTACCCCAATCCCACCACCAATAGGCTAGGGGATGGTGACTAGCACCGAGTAGGTATATCCCACAAATGAGAGGCATTTTCCTAAGTACCTACACACACACACACACATCTCTAAGCCTAAAATATTGGAAAGTAAAACAATAAGTAAAAAAAATGCATGCATACCACTATATCCCAACCAATAGAGTATAATAAAAAGGTAAAGTGAACTAAAGTACAACAATGCCAGGATACAATCCCACAAAAGAAAAGAGTATGTAGTACAAGTTCTTGATGTTCGTCCGTTGAAAACCCTACCTTAAGGGTAGGTATAGGAATAGATGTCTAAAGTCGTAGGAGCACACCTCAACTATCTAGCCTCTCTCTAAGAACCACATGGTCCTAGTCTACCTTAGAATCCATAAAAATGTCGATGGTCTACACAAGAAATGACATGTGTGGGCAAATCCAATGTAGGGTGAGTAAAATAATACTCAGTAGGACACCCCAAAACAGAAAGTAAATACCACAGAGAAAACATCCCGAAGAAGATACCACACAAAAATACCACAAAGGGAAAACACAACTAAGAAGATATAGTTATCTCCACACATGTATATGTCTATAGCACATATAACAAGAACATCCATGTATCCTGGTAAAGTAGTCCAAGACTTAAGGTTTCATCCACTACCAGCTACACAGTTCCACTCATAACACACTCATTCGGGGAGATATCAATCCTCAAGCTATCTGATAGAAGCATGTAGAACATGTATACCAAAAGTAACCAAGAAAAATCTATATTCTCAACAAGTTACATAGTTTCTCTGAGACATCCATTCATGCTAATACATAGAGTTTCAGTAACACATAGAGTTTTGGTAACACACAGAGTGTTGGTAACTAAAGGAGTGTTGATAAGTCATATAGCTCCTAAGTTTTGCAGTCACCAAGACACAACCAAACATAAAACATTGAAAAATAATTAAAGAACACTTTTCAGGTTTATTCATGTAGAATAGAAATAATCTGATCTTGATACATAGATAATAGGTCCTCTGTGCTAGGGGCTCACTATGGGGACTCTTCACCCTACTAGAAACATCACCCTATATAGGGGATATATTCCTGTGTAAATATTGGTCAAAAATTGTCCACAAATCCTATATAAGGTACCATAAATAGAATTGAAGAGCGACTGGGACTCTTGGTGTGATATATGCTCTAACCTACTGAGCCAATTGTCAAAGCCGAGCTGAGACAACTCACTTCATAATACGGGTCATCCTCTATGACGAGAATGTGATCCTACATCAAACCCTCATAAAAAAAGAGAAAGGGTATGATATCAACCTATGATGATCCAACTAAAAACATAACAATACATCTAAAAAGGACTTCCCAATCGCAAGGGTCCCAACGGCATATACGACTCATTAATTAGATGGTTAATTTGAAAGATATGACCATTTTAGTAAAAAGGGGTCAGTCTGGTTTGGGTCTGACCTGACCCGATTCAGATGACCTGACCCAACCCAGTTCGGCTAACCTGACCCAATGGGTATGGCCCAAACTGGTGTGCACCCTTGGTGTGCGCCCTTGGTAATATCCAGGAGGATATTATGAGAACGAGACCCGCCAGTAGGAAATCCACATTTCATAGTGTCATTGGATGTTCCTATCTGCGGACGTGTGTATTGGTCCTTAGACTTTAAGATTATTATTAATGCGAGAAAGGATTTGTCCCTTCCGTTCCATAACAGAAGTAGATATATCAAGCCCTTTGATGGAATTGATATAGTCTAAATAAATCCCTGGCCATGGTAAGGTATGGGAAAGTTCAATTCTAGGAAGTCAAAGAAAGAATAATCAAGCACATGGGTTGATGGCACTTGCATGCAACCTGCTTGACTGGAGATATCGAGACAAAGGGATTATATTACATGGTAAGCGTTCGTAGGAGGTGACACGTCATTGCGGCGTTAAATTCTTTCTCTATGGGTGCCTTGGCATGTTTCTAGATTCCAACCTTTGACTTTAGGCAGGCTCAACCTAATTCCACTGAGAAACATGCCTAGAGGGTCACACACTAAGTGTGTCCGTGTATCTCAGTTAAATATTAATTTAACAAGTTAAATAAATATTATTCCCGACTGTGGTTTAATAATTATTTAAGAATGTCTGATCGCATTTATTTTGACACTAGTTATTCGAGAGAATATATTGTGGACGAAATAATATATTTATTAGTGAGTAATACAGTTACATTTATTTAAGAAAAAAATAGTCATTAATCAAGGTCTATTAAATGTGGTGGAGAAAAATGGAAAATAAAAGTACACTCCATGTATATTAAATATACACGCCGTGTAGTTTTATGGAAAACAAGTACAAGCCGTGTATTAATTATTACACGCCGTGTAGTTTTTCTAGTTGGGATTTTGAGGATTTAATATTGTTTTATTAAATGATATTTATTATAATCAGCGGGGGTGCATGTCAAGGAATTAATAATTCGACATGGGGGTTTTCAATAAGAGTTAATGAAATAAATAAAATGCGTAACACATTTATTTATTGTCATAACTCTATTAACCTCAAACCCGATTATAAATATCCTCGCAACCCCAACATTTTGAAGGGTCATTGTTGTGCACAATGGATTTGGAAATACTCTCAAGCCAAGAGAGAATTACCTTTCCACCAAGAACGCCCTCAAGTTACGAGAGCAAGATCCTCCACCGGATCAAGGCAGTCGAAGGCGGACATCACAAGCGAAGGTTCTTCTGTGCTAGCACCCGGAGATCCCTTCGGCGATGTACGGAGATACGTGACACACGTGTGGATCACTGCTAGAGGAATCCTACACATGGATTCTACGACGCAACGATGGATCACCGAATCCTGACCGGACACATCAATGAAGAAAGAATTCCAACGAGGTAATTCTTATGCATTAATTAAATTAATTATAATCAACATATGATGATCCTACTCAAGGGTTCCTGGACTCTTCTTTTCTTTTCATTCTTCGTTCTATTCCGAAGATTCAGCATTTTATATCATGATGGATTTCTGATTGAACGTAGTTTAACATTAAAATTAAAGTTGGGAAAACCCACCAACGCACTTCCGCTACGCCCGGAACCTACAAGTGGTATCAGAGTGGGTCATATCATTGATTATATTTATTTAGTTTTTTGTTGGTAATTTACTTATTTAATAATTTAGTTATTTTAATTCAAGTTTAATCGTTCTGGAAATCTGAATATCGAGATCTATTCCTCCTCCCTCGTTTCTCGTTCACCTCACAGAAACGAATTTTTCTTTTAATTTTGATTAAAATAAAATATAGGAACTCATCCGGAGGAGCCAAATGTTTCTGGCCGTATAACACTAGAATACACGGAGTGTATTCGGAAGTACACGCCGTGTAGTCTAGGTTCAATGCATTGAATGATCCGCCAAATCAGGCCGTGTATTGGATTCTTTCTAAGAATTTAAGACACCGTGTGTTGACCAGAAACAGGTGGCACACGGTTTCCGGAATACACGCCGTGTGGTCCAATGAACACGGCGTGTAGTCCCTTCGGGTTAGGGTTGGGTCATGTACTCCGTACATGGCTTGCCCGGCTGGAAAACGTGTAACACGGATACTACACGGCGTGTGTCCCACTGTACATGCTGTGTACTCCGAAAATTTTCAAAGTACATTAACACACCCTGTCCCCAGGTGTGTACTTCGGATGGATGGTGAAGAAAAGTACATGCTGTGTAGTCAGAACTACACACCGTGTACTCAACCAAATTATGCAGATTTATTAAAATATATTATTATATTATACAAAACCTTGAGACGTGTACCATGGTGTAGGAATAAAGTTGAGGCACAACACATGATAGGTGTTTTATATATATGTGTTTAATTTAACATCTGCGTAATAAATGGGAATTCACCGGCTTGCCTCCAAGGTACAAGTTACGTACAAGGATAATTTTAAATGAATTTATTTGTTTAAAATTATGATGGATGAGAATCTCAAATAAATTCAGAAAAGGGATTTAAGATAAAAGGATTGATTAATTAAAGATAATTAATTGATTCGAGCATGATTTATCTTAAACAAGAATGATTAAAGAATTGAATGATAGTTTTATTTATGCGTAAATATCGTTGCATGTATGGATGATCATGAGCTAGACCGAGACCTTTGTATGTGAATGGTTTCTTTTAATTTATTTGATTAAATTAAATTTGTTGGCCTGCAAGCCATATACTCATTAATATGTAGGGCTTGCGCACCCAAGGATTCTTTTATATAAAAACCCCTTTTACCCCTCACCTGCATGTGAGATAAATGCATATGTAATGGATGGAGCTCCCAAGCTAGTGGAGGTGGCTCAAGTCAGGATCCAAGGTGAAACCAATCCAAGGAGATACAAAGGTGGACAGGTGGAAATCTATAAACACGAACCTGAAAGGTTCAAGGTGTTTCTCCCTTAGGTCTTGGGTTAGTTTATCAACCGCTAGATAAACTAACCAATAGAAAAGCTCATGATCATACCATTTATTTTATTTCTGTCAGTTGCATGGTTTATTTATTGTGGGTGTATTGTCACGATCACACAATTAATGAATTAAATGATCATGCAAGATGGAACTAAAATAAAACTGGCTTATACGTAAATACTATCTTAGACATGGTTAATCACTTAAGTATATCCCACATAATATTAAAAAGCATGTAATCAAAGATAATAAAATGACCATTTATGTATAAGGATAAAATCCCTCAAAATAAATATTAAGTCGGCATAGCATTCCATAATCTTGGTTAGAATCGAACCATAGTTCAAAGTGCTTGACCAACCCTAGTTGGGGTGATTTCAATTATTGGGGAATTCTAATTCAAGGTTCTGGGTTGACTTGACTTGGTTCGCATCAAGGGTTGACTGCCACAGCAGGACTTGGTGTGACCAAGATGCAAAGGTTGAGGAAATCCAAAAAGGATTTCAGGATTGGGGAGTCCACTCAGCGGATCAAGCAGCTGTGAGTTAATGTAGTTGGCATTTGGAATGCCTACCTAAAACCCTTCAAGTTTCTTGACAAACCCTAGTTGGGGTAATACGAAGGGCAATATGGATCCTTGCCACTAGAATATTCACACAATAGAATATTCCGAAGTCAATGGTGAGGGCTATTGGATTTCGATAAAATAGTGGGAGACTGATAAGTATTAATTTATTTATTTGTCTCAATTTTTGTAATAAAGTACTAAACCTTTTCTCATCTTAATTTGTAGAAACGGTAAGAAAATGACTTCAAACATATCATTGAGCACCATACTCAAAAAAGAAAACCTTCTCACCGACACCAATTTCCAAGAGTGGCAGAGGTGTTTACGCGTCGTCCTTCGCCACAAAAGGAAATTATATGTGCTGGAAGAGCCTATTCTAATTGCGCCTGGGAAAGAGGCCAGTGATGAGGAATTATCTCTCTACATGAAACACATGGATGATGCCACAGATGTCCAGTGTTTCATGCTATCGCCCATGTCTAATGATCTCTTGAAGAAACATGAAAACATGGATGCGTATAACATGATGTCTCACCTTAAAGATCTCTACCAAGAGAAGGCGAGACAGGAGCGGTATGAGATCTCCAATGCTTTGTTTACCACGAAGCTTGGAGAGTCTGCACCAGTTGGGCCTCATTTAGTCAAGCTTATTGGCTACATTGAACGCCTGGACATCTTAGGGATTAAATTCTCAGATGAGTTGCGTACAGATCTCATCCTATCATCACTGCCCAAGACCTTCTCTAGCTTCATTGTCAACTATAACATGAGCGGAAATGAGAAGAGTCTATCGGAGCTTCTGACCTTGATTCGCCAGGTGTATAAGGACATGGGGTGTGACAAACCCGTGTTCCTTATGGTGAACAAGAAAAGGAAGGACAAGGCAAAGGGGACAAAGACTTATAAATGGTCTGAAGCCCCTGAGCACCATCCCTCCAAGAAGGGGAAGATCCAGAGGTAGGGCAAGGAAGGAGAGGCAGTTTGTTTTTCATGTGGAAAGCAGGGCCACTGGAAGAGGAACTGCACCCAGAAGCGTGGGGACGCTAAAGGTGCGTTTTTTATCGAGTGCAATCTTTCTATTTCTACACATTGGATATTAGATACAGCTTGTGGGGCTCACATATGTATTAAAATGCAGGAACCAAGTAGATTTAGAAAGATCGCCAGAGGAGAGGTGGATCTTCGAGCTTCCAATGGCGCAAGGATAGCTGCGTTGGATATTAGCGACTACCACCTCTCATTGCCGGCTGGGATGATTTTGGTTTTACATAACTGTTATTATGTGCCTAGTGTTACCAAGATCATAATTTCTGTATCTTGTTTGGATATGGATGGATTTGTTTTCAAATTTGGAAATAAGGGTTGTCTATTTTATAAGAACAACGTATGTTATGGTATGGCACATTTAAATAATGGTTTGTACGTATTGAATTACGAAAACCAAGTGTTGGCAATCGATAACGAAACAAACTCACATGACTCATACATCACCCAGTTATGGAATCACCGCCTTGGTCATGTGAACGAGAAGCGTTTGAAAAAGCTCTACCAAGATGGCTATTTAGACTCTACTGAGCTAAAACCACTTGATAGATGTCACACTTGTTTACAAGGAAAAATGACCAAGCCTCCTTTTGGTGGACAAGGTGAAAGGGCCACAGAACTTCTAGGATTGGTACACACAGATGTGTGTGGACCATTTCCAATAGAAGCTAGAGGTGGATATTCTTACTTCATTACTTTTACTGATGATTTGAGTAGATATGGATATGTCTACTTAATGAGGTATAAGTCAGAGTCCTTAGAGAAATTTAAGGAATTCAAGAATGAAGTAGAGAATCATCTTGGTAAGAATATAAAGAAGATTTGATTGGATCGAGGTGGAGAATATCTGAACCAAGAGTTCATCGATATTCTACTGGAGTCTAGGATTCTATCTTAGCTCACTCCTCCTTATACACCACAGTAGAATGGTGTTAGTGAAAGGAGGAACTACACCTTGTTGGACATGGTGAGGTCGATGATGAGTCATGAAGATCTTCCATTATCCTTTTGGGGATATGTATTACAAACTGTAGCATACACATTAAACCGAGTACCAACTAAGGCGGAAAATGGAATTCCATCTGAGTTATGGAATGGAAGGAAAACCACTTTGTTGCACACACGTGTATGGGGATGCGAGGTGTTTGTTAAGGCCTTCTCAGGAAACAAAATATCACCCTGGGGCACGAAGTGTATCTTTATGGGATATCCCAAGGAAACGAAAGGATATTACCTATATAACCCTCAAGACAAGAAAGTTACTGCCGCCAAACAAGCCGTCTTTCATGAGAGGGAGAACATCCTCAAGAAGGATAGTGGGAGAAAGATTGACTTCGACGAATTTGATGCTCAAGATACACATGAGTTGGTACAGGAACAAGTTCCACAGGTCCCCGTGGAAGAGGTTCCAGAAACACAAGTACTATGTAGGAGCTCATGAGAGGTAAGGGAACCAGATAGATTTGGTTTCCTACTCACCAAGGATGGTGAATCATTATTGTTGGACAATGATGAACCTCTCTCCTACAAGGAATCCGTAGAAAGCTCAGAAGCTGCAAGATGGCTAGAAGATATGAATTCTGAGATGGATTCCATGTATCAGAAAAAAGTTTGGGTTCTGGTCGATGAGCCAGTTGATGTAAAGCCTGTTGGATTCAAATGGGTATTCAAAATAAAGCTGGACATGGAAGGTCAAGTTAGCACCTATAAAGCAGGGCTAGTGGATAAAGGATTCAGACAGCGTCAAAGAATTGACTATGATGAAACCTTCTCGCCAGTTGCCATGTTTAAATCCATAAGAATCATACTTGCCATAGCATCTTACCATGACTACGAGATTTGGCAGATGGATGTCAAAATAGCATTCCTTAACAGGAACCTTCATAACGACGTCTATATGACACAACCAGAAGGGTTTGTGACACCAGGTGAAGCCAAACGGGTTTGCAAGTTGCATAAATCCATTTATGGATTGAAGCAAGCATCCAGGTCATGGAACATTTGATTTGATGAAGCCATAAAGGAATTTGGTTTCATTAAGAAAAAATGTGAGCCATGTGTTTATAAGCGGTTTAATGGGAATGCGGTCGTCATCCTAGTGGTATATTTTGATGACATATTGCTTATTGGAAATGACGTACCAGCCTTACAGTCAGTTAAGGACTGGTTGAACAAGTGTTTCTCCATGAAGGACTTAGGAGAAGAAGCCTACATTCTAGGGATCAAGATCATTCGTGACAGATCCAAGAGGCTGCTTGGACTAAGTCAGGGTACATACATTGACTAGATACTAAAGAGATTTAGTATGGAAAAATCCAAGAGGGGATTGGTTCCAGTGTCACATGGCTTATATCTTTCTAAGAAAATGTGTCCCCAGACACAACAGGAGAAAGATAGGATGAGAAAGATCCCATATTCTTCGGCTATAGGATCCATCATGTATGCCATGTTATGTACTAGGCTTGATGTTGCCTATGCACTGAGCATGGTAGGCAGATATCAAGTAGATCCAGGAGAACAAAATTGGACTGATGTTAAGACTATCCTTAATTATCTGAGAAGAACTAAGGATATGTTCCTGGAGTATGGAGGAGACGAGGAGCTTGTCATCAGAGGGTATGCTGAGCTAGTTTTCAAACAGATCATAATGATCTGAAGTTGCAATATGGATATGTTTTCTATCTCAATGGAGGAGCTGTGAGCTGAAAGAGTTCAAAGCATCCAGTTGTCACCGATTCTACAGCGGAGTCCGAGTATATAGCGGCTTCTGATGCAGCCAAGGAAGCCATATGGATTCAGAACATTGTCCAGGATCTTGATGTGGTGCCTAGCAGTAAAGATCCCATTATATTGTATTGTGATAATACTGTAGTGGTGTCTCTTGCAAAATAACCAAGGTCACATCAACGGATAAAGCACATACTCCGGAAGTATCATCTCTTGAGGGATTTCTATCAAAGGAGTGAAGTTGTAGTGAGTAGAGTGTCCATGGAAGAGAACGTGGCAGACCCCATGACTAAAGGCCTGTCTCAGCAGAAGCATGAATATCATGTGAGAGCTAGCTGGTTAAAGGTTGTTAGCAGTTGGCTCTAGTCCATGTGGGAGTCTGTTGGAGTTGGTGGTCTAGAACCAACTAATTTGTACTTTATTCATTAAATAAAAGCCTTATCACATCTTGATTGTTCTTCTGCGTGACATGTCATGTGATAATGTCCTAAGGATAGCTGTTTCATTAAAGGGTCGTAGAGGATCCCTGCTATGATGAGAACCCGGAAGTGCCATACCACTGTTCTTGAATGTATGTTCTATGGCCGGATGATATTATTTGAGGGACACAAATAATACAGGTCATTAGGGGCGAGGACTCATAAAAATTTGAGGCACCTTCTCATGGTGTGCGCCCTTGGTAATATCCAAGAGAATATTATGAGAACGAGACCCGCCAGTAGGAAATCCACATTTCATAGTGTCATTGGATGTTCCTATCTACGGACGTGTGTATTGGTCCTTAGACTTTAAGATTATTATTAATGGGTATTACAACTCATGTACTTAGATGTATTGAAAAAAACTGTGACGACACACTGTTTGCAGCAAGGTAGGATACATTGGGTGCGTCACGAGTAATACCGCATTAATAGATAATGCGAGAAAGGATTTGTCCCTTCTTTTCCATAACGGAAGTAGATATATCAGGCCCTTTGATGGAATTGATATAGTCTAAATAAATCCTTGGCCATGGTAAGGTATGGGAAAGTTCAATTCTGAGAAGTCAAAGAGAGAATAATCAAGCACATGGGTTGATGGCACTAACATGAAACTCACTTGATTGGAGATATCGAGACAAAGTGATTATATTACACGGTAAGCGTTCGTAGGAGGTGACACGTCATTACAGCGTTAAATTCTTTCTCTATGGGTGCCTTGGCGTGTTTCTAGACGCTAACCTTGGACTTTTGGCAGGCTCAACCTAATGCCACTGAGAAATAGGCCTAGAGGGTCACACACTAAGTGTGTCCATGTATCTTAGTTAAATATTAATTTAACAAGTTAAATACATATTATTCTCGACTGTGGTTTAATAATTATTTAAGGATGTCTGATCGCATTTATTTTGACACTAGTTATTCGAGAGAATATATTGTGGACAAAATAATATATTTATTAGCGTGTAATACAGTTACATTTATTTAAGAAATAAATAGTCATTACTCAAGGTCTAATAAATGTGGTGGAGAAAAATGGAAAATAAAAGTACACACCGGGTATATTAAATATACACGTCGTGTAGTTTTATGGAAAACAAGTACACGCTATGTATTAATTAGTACACGCCGTGTAGTTTTTCCAGTTGGGATTTTGAGGATTTAATATTGTTTTATTAAATGATATTTATTATAATCAGCATGGGCGCATGTCAAGGAATTAATAATTCGACATGGGGGTTTTCAATAAGAGTTAATGAAATAAATAAAACGCGTAACACATTTATTTATTGTCATAACTCTATTAACCTCAAACCCGATTATAAATATCCTCGCAACCCCAACATTTTGAAGGGCCATTGTTTTGCAAAACAGATTTGGAAATACTCTCAAGCCAAGAGAGAATTCCCTTTCCACCAAGAACGCCCTCTTGTTACGAGAGCAAGATCCTCCACCGGATCAAGGCGGTCGAAGGCGGACATCGCAAGCGAATGTTCTTCCGTGCTAGCACCCGGAGATCCCTTCGGCGACATCCGATGATACGTGACACACATGTGGATCACCACTAGAGGAATCCTACACTTGGATTCTACGACGCAACGACGGATCACCGAATTGTGACCGGACACATCAACGAAGAAATAATTCCAACGAGGTAATTCTTATGCATTAATTAAATTAATTATAATCAACATATGATGAACCTCCTCAAGGGTTATGGGACTCTTCTTTTCTTTTCTTTCTTCGTTCTATTCCGAAGATTCGGAATTTTATATTGTGACGGATCTCAAATTGAACGTAGTTTAATGTTAAAATTAAAGTTGGTCAAACCTACAACGCGCTTCCGCTGCACCCAAAACCTACAAAGACAACTCAATTTAGAATACGGGTCATCCTCTATGACGAGAATGGGATCCTACACCAAACCCTCATAAAAAAAGAGAAAGGGTATGATATCAACCTATGATAATCCAACTAAAATCCTAAAAATACATCTCAAAAGGACTTCCCTATCACAAGGGTCCCAACGACATATACGACTCATTAATTAGATGCTCAATTTGAAATATATGACCATTTTAGTAAAAAGGGGTCAGTCTGGTTTGGGTCTGACCTGACCCGGTTCAGATGACCTGACCCAAACTAGTTCGGCTGACCTGACCCAATGGGTATGGCCCAACCTGTTTTATCCCGGTCCGAACCGGCTCGGCCCAACCGGAACCGAATCGACCCGATGTACCCAGCCTGCTAGTTCCAGCCTGTGGGGCTGCTGGTGTGGCCCGTCTTACCCAGTCCAGACCGCCGTATGCGGGTCAATGTTGTGTGCTGTATATGGCCTACCCTAGCTACATCCCCTACTGGTCCACACAGTTTGTCCAAACTTCATGGCTTCTGTGTCCCCCGCGTCGCACCCCGCTGGCCCGCGACCTCCTGCCACGGCCTCCGGTCAACGCGGCCAGCTGCGTTCCGCAACTACCACTACCTGAGGCTACCGCCTTCCTCTCCAACATGGATCTTCTAAGAAACATTCCACCCCCTATAGCCACTTCCAGTAGCCCATCACCATCCACCTCACTCGCACACCACTACACCTGCCACCGCATGCCACCACCAGCTGTCGTCGGTGCCGGTCACCGGTGCACCAGTGGCCCCTTATGTGAGTGACCAGTTCACCTCCGGTACTCTATTTCTAGAACTGAAGTCATTCATGTGATCCTTGGGACTTTTACTTCATCAATATTCCCTTTGCTTCACCTTGAAACCAATTTGAGGGTCCCACCACATTTGAAACCTCCCAAAAATTTGAACCGCATCCCCGAGGGTCAAGCTGCGAAGAATGCCAAGAATGGGGGAGGGAGAAAGAACAAGAACTACTAGAGGAATAAAACTCATCCATTTTTCATGTCAACCTAGATCCGTTCTTATTATAAAAAATAATTAATACAATGGTAATATCAAAATACATCTTCCCATAATCCCTGCAAAAATTAACCATCTCGAAAGAACTATCGAACTGTGGATAAACTTATTCATTGGTTGGTTCATGTTCATCATTAAATATAAGAATGAAGAAGAAAAATACTAAAGATATTAAATGAAATACCTTGATTTAGTTTGATTACTGATGAAGAACAGTCATCGCGTCATTTCCATGGGTGAAGATCCTTCGAATCTAAAGTTCATCGTTGATCGTCAATCCACAATCTGCCACCGTTGGTCGAGAGAGCTCCATATCCATACCTCAGAGAAATTATAGGGTTATGGTGGTAACCCTGAATCCTCTAAAAAATGCATATTAAAATAAAATTCGCTGCTACATCAAAAATAAAATATTTTTATTAAAATATTTTAATAATGTTTACGTCTAAAAACTATCTTTCACAGCCAGCCCACGCCGATCGATGTTAGGCCTCACCTAAGGAACCCCCCCCCTTACTAACTCAAATATGGTCTTAGATTTTCGATATGGGTTACCATTTATGAGTTATTAGGATTTTATAAATAAAATAATTTTATTTATGGTTATTCCCTTTTTGGGGTTTTCCACTAAAGTCCCGTTCCAACTAAAGTTAAGCCTCATATAGGGTAAACTACTACTTTGAGATCAATGGTGCCCTTAGATTTCTGATCTGGATGCCAATTTTAAATTTATTTTAATTTTTCAGAAAATTGATGTGAACATGCTATTAAAAACTTAACATTTTTTAGTGAATCTTTTCGAGCACACCCAGCCTCTGAAGCGCACGCCGTGTTAGCAGTTGGTCTATGATTTTTCTCAAATAATTTCTAAAAATAAATTCAGGAAAATCAGAGTCATTATAGAAAATATCGTTATTAATGAATTATTCATGATATTACATGTCAAATGTACAATATATAAATCATATAAAAGAAATTAGGTGCATAACATTACAATATGACTCAATGAAATGATATTGAGATGAAATCCCTTACCTCAGTCATTATTTTGATTGAGATTTCCTTAAACTACTATATATTGGTTTTAAACAAGTTATTAACATATAAAATAACTATATAAATATTTATAATATCATATATGATCCTTTTATAACATCTTATTACTCATTCATTAATAATCTTTCATTATTTTTATTTTTTTGGGTGTTAATTGTCTTGTTTTCTCATGCGTGTTTCTTCATGAATGATCTGATTTATGTGTATATTATATAGTTATATCATATAAAGAATAATAATCATGAAATAATTAGAATATTTTTACAAAAATTTTATTTTTAAAATCAATCATGAATGATGATCATGAAAAATGAAGTATGTTATGATCATGGAGACGGTAGGCCGTACGTACACATGAGTAACATTTCCATTTTCACCGATCATTATGGAAAGGGGTTAAGTAATATTTTACCTTACCATAATGATAATAATATCATCAATACCATATTATATACTTATATATATATATATCATCCATGTGGTTTGGTGATGAAAAGAGAGTCACATCACTTAGTGAAGGTGGTAGTCTACACGTACCCGAATGATGTTATCATCTTTAAATGAGTGAAAAGGAATGAAATAAAATGATATATATTATATTTAAATAATTAGTAATATTTTAATTATGTTATTTATATCACATATAATCATAAATTTTGTCTTTATCACCATCCATTTGAAGTTTTATTGAAATACGATCACATCGCTTCACGAGTCGGTAGTCTTCCATACACACGAGCGACGATATCGTATATCCTATAGAATGGAAGGTATATATATATATATAATATAGTGAATATATAGGTATATATATGTTATAAATTTACAATATATATTTTATATCTATCATTATACACAACCTTGGGAGTTTGAAATGGAAAAACGAATGACATCGGTTCACAAGGCAATGGTCCGCCACACACACATAAAATGATTTCGTAACCCATTTTATGGAAGTGGATAAGGTTTTAGGTCATGAAAATATCATAACATAATCCCATTATATTAAAGATACTTATTTTATTATATTATCATGGTTAAATAATAATTGAAGGAGGTGGATTATGAAATAAAATTAAAACACTTATTGAAGAAAGTTACCTCTTCTTATGGTATCCTACTTAGGTTTACAATAAAGATTTCCTAGGTTAGATTTATGATCAAAATTAAGCATATAGGACAAGTTTATGGAATTTGGGAAGTGACTTGGATAGGTATTGGCTGAACCAAAGTGGTTTGAATGTGTTAATAAGGGAGGATACTGAGTTCCCTTTTATAGTTGAGGAGGAGTGAAATTCTTGTAAATACTCCAAGTTATTCACTATTTAGAGGTCTCCCTTACCCCATTTGGATAAAACATTTAATAATAATTTAGGTTATGGTTTATTTGGTCAATAAAAATCTCCACCACCAAAAAATAAACACATTATTTTTCTAGTTATTCTTCATTATTTAAGTTTAATCAATTTTTTACTAATAATTATGCTAAAAAATTAAGTTGAACTTATTAGATAATATAAATAATTATTATTGAAAATATAAAATCCATTTTTAAAAATTTAACTCACATATGTGGAATAATTTAATTTAAAACTAATCTCATAGATGTGATGAGAATGTGAGTTTTTAAAGTGAAAATGTTCAAAAGTTCAAAAAGTTTTTATATCTAAATTCAATATGAAAATGACTTCAATGAACTAAATTAGACTAATTGATATAAAATTTAAACAATTTTAATTTATAACCAATTAATAATATAATTTAATATTATTAATTATTTAAAAGAAAATACATTTTTTAATTAAAATTTAATATTTTTCACTATTCATCAAAAAATGAAACTTCTCAGAAAAATATAAAAATATCACCTTAAGATTATTTTGACATTTAAATTTAGAATTTTTTTTGTATAAATATTCTAATGGTGGTAAAAATTAATTTTAAATTATGTACATAAAGCACTACCAATCCGTCTTCTAGAAAAAATACATTTTTTTCAAAAAAACATTTCTTTTGCTTTTAAATGATATTTATTTTATTAATACTAAATAGATAACTAATAAATATGTGTAAAATATATATTTTAAAAATTTATTTAATACTATTCATATCCTCCATTGTAATGTCTAGGCAATAACTATCATATTAAATAATAATATTAATAGTATATTATTGTTTGGTAAAACTCGGTCTCCCTTAACACATGCTATCAAAGAAACTTATTTTTGTGTGTAACGAAAGCTATGTCAGTATTTCATGAAATTTCATTTATTTAAAATATTTAATTTATTTAAAAATAAATATATCATAAATTCTTGGGGTGTTATATTCCCTTCTACGCTTAGTATTGAATTCCCCATATGCTATCAAATATAATGTCCTTATTTTTGAATTTTGGTGTGTTATATTATCCCCACCTTAAATAAATTGCATCCTCACAACTTAAAATTGATCTTAGAAATCAAGGGTTTAAAATTTTGAAATCCCATTGTTGAAAAACCCACATCATAAAAGGGATAATAAAATATTCTCTTAATTAGAGAGAAGGGGAGTATGAAGGTAATATGGAATAACCACATAACTAGGTTTTTGAGTAGGAGAACTTAGGTGGGAAATGAAAACATACAAATAGAATATAATAGTAACGCCAAAATACTAATGGTGAGTTATTGAGAACATTTATCACAAGAATGTGGGTGATCTAAAGATGGTTAATAACCAGAAAACCATAAAACAAATAGGTGTCGAAAAGGTCATTGATATCATTAGAAATTATGGTAATATGATAACATTTCATTTCAAGATCATTTTTCCTAAAGTTCATGAATTATTTTACTATCTATGAATATAAGGAAATATATTTATTTGACATGTTTCTACATTATAATCACAATTTCATCATTTGGTTATGCTTTGATCAATTTCTAGTTCATCCATTACTCCAAGAAATGAATATCAAATAATTATTTTTTTTATTCCTAAAGCACTAAAATTTACATAACGGATTGTAAGATCCATAAATTAGTGAAAATTATTTCCATTTGTCTCTAACTATTATAAAAATCCAATATGGTTAGAAAAATTTATTCAATAAATTAATCTCTAAACCAAAAAAGTAATAGTAATAGTTCATCATTAATATTTATTTTTTTAATTGTTTAACTAAAAATAATGACATATTTACTAGGACATCACATAGGCCAGTGGTAGGCATGAAACCCTTATCGTCCTTCTGTTATGGGTTCATGCCTGACCACATTTATGGATGTTATGGGTTATCACCCAACATACAATTTTTACTTTTTTTCTAAACTATATTAATATAATTCTTATAATGTTCCCAAAAAATTTTGATGTACATCCTTGAAATAAAATTAATCATTAAATTATGTTTTTACTATGGTTTTCAATAATTTTTTTTCACAAAGTTTAATAATATTATTTAAATATCATAATTGATCATATTAACCCTAAAAATTTTCAATACCATTAAAATTATTTCTATAAAATGGTAACCATTATTCATCAAATAAATTTTCCATGAAAATATATAATTTCTATAAATTTTTCTAAAATGTCCTTAATATTGGTAGACTACCATAAGAGAAAACCTAAAAGGGGTTGTCTAAGGATTTGAATATATGATCAATATTAAACTAATAAACCCATGATATTATCCATAACTTTTATGTTAATGAATGCACATATGATTATAAAATTTAACATAATCCTTAGATGTTTCATAATTCCTCTCACCCAAATACCATTGGTAAAAATGCTTCTGCAATTTAATTCTTAAATAAAAATACATAAATACTTCATTCATTTTATTTCTACATAAGTCCTTCCTTAGTCTAGGCATTATCATTTATAGGAGGAAATTCACTTTTATAATTATTAGGTTCTCTACATTTAAGACAACTAACTATAAATAGATCCCTAGTATGAGATTTATTTCCTTAAATCAAAATATTCATTTTTCATCGACAATTATTTTCTTTATGCACTTTTTTCCACACATAAAGAAATTTACCATTACATATTGGAACCTTATTTTCAATCTAATACACCTTAGGTTTATCCTTGGTCATTCATTTCCATAATCTATTTAAATCCTTAATAATGGTTTGTAAAGAAAATGTAACTTATCCTAAGCATATCCCAAGGGAGTGTCAAACTAGGTGCACATTAAGGCCTATTTTTGCGCACCTGGTGATGATGAATTCTTTTCAAATGAACTATGTTAAGATTTATTACCCCCATGTACACTTGTTCCTGAAGTACGTCCACTTGTGGTATTCATACATGGATGTATTTCCAAGAAATACCACATAATATCTACCTTACCAAATCATTAAGATGTTATTCTATACATATACTTAAATTATATCATAGGTTCATGTTCCCCAATCTATATTTTCCTAAATATATTTCCCAAGATATCTACTAAACATATTCTAATACCAATTTTAGTGACTTTGAACCTAGCAGCCCATATCCGGTGCCTGTTACCATTACATTTGCATAAGATACAAAGAATCACATCCTAAAAGACCAAATAATTTAGTAGTGTTAGTAAACTAGATAAATAATTGAATATTATATTACATTTGAATACTCAAATTTCAACAAAATATTTTTTTGAGAATATCATTATTCCCTCCAGTGTATACTGTCATATCTTTCTCAGCACACTTCATAGAATCCCGAGGAAAAGAAACAAAATAAGGTTGAGATCAAACACTTAGTAAGGTATAAGTGTAGTATAAGGTATCATGAGTTAATAAGCATAATAATAATGGAAGTTTAAATAACTAAAAACACATTCAATTTAAATAACTTTACTGTAATTATAGATAAGTCATAATCAATATGGCAAGGTAAATAACTAGAAAATCACACCACTTAAACAATAATTTAATAATGAAATACATCCATAGATAACATCTTAGTGAAAATCTAATTAATAATAGAAATTGAACTCTTAATTAAGGTAATGTTTAATTATTTAACATTTTGTATTAGGCACATGATACCTTTACCATAAAGACTTTTCTCAAGATGATTTAAACTACATGTAAAAACCTGTTTAATACTAGATTAAATTTTTTGTCTCATGAGACCTACCGATGCATTGAGGGGATATATAATCATGGTCCCCACCTATCAATTTAGGTCTAAATAATTCTTCATATATCTAATAATCTATTTAATTCATGAATCAACATGCCTTAACATCAAATATCCATATTGAGTAAAGGATATAGATTTATCAATATTTTCATAGTCAAAATAATAACATTCAAAATAAACCAATGTATGTAGAAAAGATATACGGTTTAGTAAATAATATTATCTATGATAAATAATATTCATATTTAGGGAAAATTTAATGTATAATGATCACAAGAAAGTTAATATTTCAATAGGAAGTTAACGACTACAAAATGAAACAGGGAAGTGAATTTCAATACTATCTTTGGTCAAAATAATCATAAACCATCTAGAAGAATAATAATTATGGTATCAAAATATAATCTTTTTGAGTAATAATAAAGAGTTTTTTTCCATTGATGAATATAAATTACATAAAAAATCATTAAAAACATTCTTTATGAAAATATTCTTTTCATATTGAATTTTTTTTGAAAATCATTTTGTTTGGAAAAAACATTCATAAAAAATATTCTCATAAAATTGAAAATGATATTTAAAGAAATGAAATTCATGATAGTGGGTAATTCTATACATTCTAGAAAATTATAAATAACATTCTTTTTTAGTGTAAAAATGTTAGGAAAGTTTCATGTTTAAAAAATCAACAAATGATTCCTTTCACATTTTCGGTAAAATCCAAATGGGTATTGTTTTGAAAATGACATAATATTCCATTTAAAACATTTTTTAAAGATTAAAAATGGGTGAAAACACATTTTAAAAATCATTTTTAAATTGTTAAAATACTTTTGAAACATTTTTAGAAAAAATGTTTTTGGAATAAAACATATTTCCGACTGAAGAGAGAAATAAAGCTGGATTTTCTTGAAAACATTTTTTAAAACATTTTAAGTACCAAATAGTTGAAAAATGGAAATATTACTTGAAAATATCATTAATAACCTGAGGATAATAAAATTAAAGGGTTTACTAAATAGTTATCAAATAATTACCTTCAATTGATATTTAATAATGAAAAATCTTGATTAAAATGATATTGCATAGTAAACCCTTAGAAAGATCATAACAATGAATTGATAATAAACCAATGAATTTATTATGTGTATAAAATATAAATCCAAATAAAACAATTGTAAATACAATATAATATTATCAAAATTCACTATACACATATACTTAGAATATTAACGACAATGAGGAAGTAATATAACCCAGTGAAAAGGAATTGAGTTATGTAATTCTTTACCACTTGCATAACTTTTAATTAACATAACTTTTGATAAAATAATTCAAATTTAAACTTAAAATACCATTAATAATTAATTATTTATGATATTAAATTTTAAAGGGACAATATATACTCTATATAAAAGAAACTAGGTTTATAACATTACAATATACCTCAATGAAATTAAATTGAGACAAAATCCCTTACCTAATGATTCCTTTTGGTTGAGATTTCCTCAAATTAATGTATAGTGGTTTTGAAAATTTTATAAACTTATAAAAAAACCATATTAATATTTATAATATCATATATGGTCCTTTTATGAAATCTTATTACTTGTTCGTTAACAATGTTTCATTATTTTCATTGTTTTGGGTATTAATTGTCTTGTTTTCTCATTCATTTTTCATCATGAATAATACAAATCATGTGCATATTATATAGTTATATAATATCCAGAATAATAATAATGAAATAATTATTATATTTTTACATAAATTTTACTTTTAAAACTAATCATAAATTACGGTCATAAAAAATGAAGTATGTTATGATCATGGATATGGTAAATCGTATGTACGCATGAGTAACATTTCAATTTTTCACCGATCATTATGGAAAATGGGTACGTAATATTTTTAACTTCACATAATAATAATATAATTAATACCATATTATATACTTATATATATCATCTATTTGGTGTGATGTTGAAAATAGAGTCACATCGCTTTATGAAGGTGGTAGTCCACACATACACGGATGATGTTATTATCTTTTCACGAGTGAAAAGGAAAGAAAGAAAAAAATATATATTCTATTTATAGAATTATTAATATCATAATTATGTCATTTATTTCACATATAATCATAAATTTTATGTCTATCACCTTTCATGTGAAGTTTTATTGAAAGAGGAATCACATCGCTTCGGGAGGCGGTAGTGCGCCGTACACACGAGCAATGTTATCATATATCTTATAGAATTAAAGGTAAAAATATATAAGATATAGTGACTCTAGAGGTATAAATATATTATAAATTTCATATATGTAATTTATATCCATCATCAGACCCAACCTTGTGAGGTGGAAATGGAAAAATGAATGACATCAATTCGCGAGACAATAGTCCGCTTTACACACAAATGATGATTTTGTAACCCATTTGATGGAAGTGGAGAAGGTTTTATGTCATGAAATTATCATAAAAACATCCCAGTATATGTAGTATAATTTTTTATGATATTATCATGTTTAAATAATAATTTAAGGAGGTTTAGGAATAAATAATATAAAAATTATTATTCAAGACTGTTACCTTTTCTTCTGGTATCCACCTTAGGTTTTCACTAAAGCATTCCTAGATTGATTTTTTTTACAAAAAAAAGGATTTTAGGATGAGGGTAGGGAGTTTTGGAAGTGATTTTTTTAGTTATTTGACTAACCAAAGTGTTTTTAATGTGTTAATATGGGAGAATAGTGAGTTCCCTTTTATAGTTGGGGAGGAGTAGCATTTTTTTAAATACTCAAAAGTATTCAATATTTTGTGGTCTCCCTTACCTAATGTGACTCCAAAATTGAATAATAATGGAACTTAGGGTTTATTTGGTTAATAAAAACCTCTATAACACAAAAATAAACACATTTTTATCATTTTATTCCTTAGTCTTTAATTTTACCCAATTTTATCCTTTTAGTTTTTACCACAGTAACTTGTATCTTTTTTTTACTTAAGTTATTTATCATTTAAAACTATAATTAAAATGATAATTATTATATATTTTATACCTAATGATTATAAATATTAAATAATATTTATTAAATTCAAATCCTATGTGTGTGTAAAATTAATTTAAACACAAACACATGTAATGTGAAAAACCCTATTTTAACCTTAATCGTTGAAATTAATGTTAACTGTTTTCAATAATAAATTTGGTAAAAAGTTAATTTGAAATTATTAGATAATATAAATTATTATTATTCCAAATATCTAATCCATTATTCTAAATTCAACTCACAAAAATGACATAATTTTATTTAAAATTAATCCCATAGACGTGACGAGAAAGTGGGTTTTTAAAGTAAAAATGTTCAAAATTCCCAAAGTTTTTATATCTAAATTCAAAATGAAAATGACACCATTAAACTAAATTTGATTAATTTATATAAAATTGAACTAATTTTACTGTTAAAACAATTGAAAATACTCTTTAACATTATATATCATTTAAGAAAAAATGAAGTTTTCAATTAAAATTCAATAATTTTCACTATTCGTCAAAAAAAGAAACAACTCAGAAAAATATACAAAATTCAACCTAAGATAATTTATATATTAAAATTTAAAAAATAATGTTTATTTTTTCATATAAATTTTCTAAAAATGGTAAAAATTAATTATAAATTATGTGCACAAAGCGCTACGAATCCATCTTTTAGAAAAAATACAATTATTCAGAAATATTTTATTTTTATTTTAAATGATACTTATTTTATTACTAATAAATAGATAACTAATAAACATGTGAAATATATATATTTTTAAAATTTATTTATTCCTATTCAAACCCACCATTCCAACAGATAGACAATAACCATCATATTAAATAATAATATTAATAGTATATTGTTGTTTGGTAAAACCCAGTCTTGCGTGTAATGTAAGCTATCGAAGAAAATCTTTGTTGCATGTAATGAAATATTAGTCAATTTTTCATGTAATTAAATCGATTTGAAATATTTATTTTATTTAAAAATAAATATATCATAAATTATTACGGTGTTATATTCCCTTCTACACTTGTTGTTGCATGTCATACATGCTATCAAATACAATGTACTTATTTTAGAATTTTGGGGTGTTACAATTGTCCATAGAGTACAAAGGAAGAGAAATAATACTCAATATAAAAGGGTTTTAATTAATGGATTTTGTTTAAAAATAAAAGGAATGACCGGTGATAGTCATGAATATTCTTTTAAAAACAACTGATCAAACCGATATGTGGATTCTTGGTAGCAGATGTACTTATAATATAATGGAAAAAAGGTTCTTATCATGTGAATCAATTAAACTATGGAAAATTATATATGGTTTGAAAATAATGAAAAATTGAATACCATTGGATCTAGGAAATAAAAAATTAGTGGAAAATACATGAGGCATATGAATGTCTGGTAGTTAAAGGCTTTGGTCACAATTTCCTATGTGTAAGAAAAATGCTTGACCCATAGAATATGTCCAATTTCACCAAGAATAATTTTATTATAAAAGGAAACTATTATGTAATTTTGATTAAAGGGAAGTTCTCAAAGGGGAGTCACTACCTAGTTAGTGTAAAAGAAGAATTATTCTTTATATTAAATGAATATGAAAATAGGTTTTGGTATAAAAGGCTTGGCCACTTGAGAAAAAAATCCTTAGAATAATTGGTAATTAATGATGTAATTTATGATATTTATAAACTTACATATGATTTTACTCACACATGTAATATTTTTAAATAAGTAAATAACATTATTAAGAGTTATAATTTAAAAGATAAGATATTTATTTCATTTCTTGAGTTGGTTCCCATTGATGTTTGTGGGAAAATATCACCAAAATACATTTAAGGGAAGATATATTTTGTTTTCTCACTAAAAATTATAGTAGTATGGAATTTTAAATGGTGATACCTCAATATTCTAGGGAATTTAATTAAATTACTCATTATCTAATGATAACAAAAAAGATTATTTGGTATAAGATTTTGAATTTTAGATCAATAATGGTATAGAGTCTACCAATAATTAAGTGGAATATTATCTTGAAAATCATGGGATAAGTCACTGAGTATCGAAAAAAAATCCTAAAAAATGGTGCATTTGATAGGATGAACTAGATAGTTAAAAAAATGGCCCACAAAATTATCAATGAGAGATAAATATAGAAGAAATTTAGGAATAAATCACCATTAACCTCAGTCTATATAAAAAATAGAGATTTGTTATGTTCAAGTGAATGAAGGACTATATATGATATGTGGTATAGGAATATTATAATGTTGAAACACTTTCAAATATTTGGAAGTAATTTATTTATTCTCAATAAGGATAAGAACCATAGGAATTTAAAATCTCAGGGAGATGAAGTAATTTTTCTTAGATATTCACCTAAGATCATGGTTTTCAAAGGTTTCAAAAAAATAATTGGAAAGATTATTGAAAGTCATGAAATTAATTCCATAAAAAATATATTTTTCAAAAGAAATAGTAAGAAGATAATAGAGGAACGTGTTGGAGATTTTAATATATCAAGGAGAGTATAAGTGGATGGTTTTTTCTTTGAGGAAGAAACTAATAAAGAAGTTGATAATGTAAGACAAAAAGGTGTATAAATATATTATTGGAGACTAGATAACTCTAGTGATAAAAAGAGAATGAATTATCTATAAAAAACATATCTATTATCCCAATTAGAGCCAAATATTTTTTAAGTGGCTTAAAATAATGAGATTTAGGTCAATTTTATGTATGAAGAGCTTGACCAAACCAAGAATAATCAGAATTGGTTCATTGTTTTTTGAAGTTAGAAGACAATAATGACATCAGAATAAAATTTATTTTCTATAAAAAACTCAATTAAAAGGGCCATGTGATCTGAAACAAATCACCACATTAAAGAAATCAATGGGGATGGGTCATTTTTTCTCATGTATAAGTTGGATACAGTTTGATTATTATTAGATATATCAATTCAAAGAAGATTCAAGGTGTTCCAAATGGATATCAAATCAAAATTCCTTAATGGTTTGATTGAATTTGAGGTTTATATCTAACAAATATATTTTGTTTTTATTCATGAAGATGTTAACAATGTTTTTTGATCGAATATGGTACTTTAACGGTTAAAGAATGCACCCAAGTCTTGGTATTTTAGGCTTCATCATCACTCGAGAAATATTATATTCTAATATAGAGAATTTGATCATAACATCTATGTAAAAAAGTATGATCATTAAAGGATGATGGTGATCATTTATGTTTATGACATATTTTTTAGATAATCAAACAAATCACACTGCAAGTAGTTTGTTAAATTCAAAAGGTGTGAGTCTGAAAAATCGATGATTAGAAAATTATCATTTTCCTTGGTTTTTAGGTTTTAAAAGGAAAAAATGGAACATTTATTTCTTAATAAAAATATTTTATAGAGGTGATGAGGAGATTTTGAATGTAGGATTCCAAGGATATGAAAACATTGGTGGCTACACATATGAATTTATCAAGGGATGATAATGGAAAAGAGGTTGATGTGATGAAATATAGGAAAATTATTGAGATTTTATTATAATTAACAATTAAATGACATGATACTATGTTTTCCACTTATCAAACCATGAAATATGAAATCTATACCAAATAAAACTACTTGATAGAAATGAAAAAAATTCTATGGTATATAAAATACATGATGGATTTTGGACTATTTTACAAAGTTTCATCAAAATCAGAGTTGTTAGGATTCAAAAATATGAATGGGCTGGTTAAATAGATGATAGGATGTCAATTTCATATGGTCTATTTTATTTTAGATATTTATGTATTTTTTTTACAATCAAGAAGTAATATTTCACCTCATTGAGTACTCTAAAATCCTAATACATTGTGGATACCCAACCATGTAGAAAAATCTTATAAATGAAGAAAAAATAAGAATATATTTGATTTTAGGTAATATATATTATTTAAATGAAGTGTGATGGATTAAGTGATATTAATCATGGAAAAATTATACTATAAAATTTAAGAATGATGCATATTAAGATCATATATCATGTCATTAATGAGAAATTCAATCAAGGGATGATAAAATTTGGGTATGTTTCGATAAAATGTTAATTCATAGACATCATGAAAAAGGAATTATCCAAATAGTGTTTTTTGGGGGCAGCATTGGATTTTAGATTTAAATTGTATCCATTCACATAGATGTTTAGAGAAGAGTCCAACACCCCCTAATGAGTTTATTATTCCATAATCTGATTAATAAAATGGTATTATCAGCAAGTGGTTCTATGAAAAGTAAGATATATCTCATGGATTAACTAAATGAGAATTTAATTTTATATTACAAAATTTTAGTTAAGTTTTATTTGGGTTTATTGAAAAAGGGGAGGTATTTACAAAATTAAGTGGGAAAATCAGGTAAAAAAATGTTGACAATGTGGGAGATATCTATAATGCCACGACCCTAGAAGCTTAGAGATGGTGCATTATTTTAATACATTAGAATGATTATAGGGAATCAAGTCCTGAAGTACCGATCGGTTTAGAAGTCTTTGAAAATAGATTACATACAAGAACTTAACATTACAATTTATAACATAAAATACAGTATAGATAATCCTTTGAGGATGAAATTATTCCCCTAGATTAACCCTGAATTTAAATAATAATTCACTTCTTGGCATCCTAGGAAAATAAAACATTAGAAATGGGTGAGATCAGATGATCAGTAATGATAAACAATATAGCAGAATCTATCATAATTAATCATAAACTTTTATGGAAAGGTATAAAATTGAAACACAATCCCTTTAAACATAAACTTCAGTATAATATGGAAAAGATAAATCAAATAATTCCATTTACTTATTCAAATGGATATTATACTAGTCTAATAATCACTTGTAATATCAATAACTAATCTCATAATGATGGAATGCATAATGCCGGACATCTTAACCACAAAGGCCTCGTTCCAAGACCATAGATATAAATTTTATCAAGGCCTTATGCCAAGACACTAGTTTGTCTCATGAGACCTACAAATGCATAGATGGGCTATAACAGGCCCCACCCGTCACTTACTAATTCCAATGAATTCCTCATATGAAAAGGTTGAATCATAAAATAAACATTCATATTAAAACAATAATATAAAATATTAATACTTTAACTGTAAACCATGAATGATATAATAATAGAGCATCCATAGTCAAACATATCACAAAACCATTAATACAATATGGACGATTGTATCATAAAAAATCAACTTCAAACAATTATAAAATCCAACAAAGTATGTTGACATATATGAAATTAATTTAATAAATTCATTAAAACACTTTGAGGGAAATATCCAATTTTTTACTTTGAAAACATTAAAAGTCACACAATTTATAAAAGAATAAATCTAAAATAAATTCTTGAATAATAGTGTCCCATAACAGTTTGAAACTTTTAAAAGTAATTAAAATTTTAAAACAATCAGGTCCATATAAATAAATCCTTAAAATCATTTTGAAAACATGGACATTAATTAAATAGATTTAGAAAAATAAATCTTTAAAAAATTTAAAATGATGATATAGTTAAATATTCCCTTACATAAAACCATAAAATATTCCTTTTGAAACCATTTTTATGAAACATGGACATGGATGACAAATATTTCTCAGTAAATACTTACACATAAACAATCTCGAATAATAATGAGATTGAGGAATTAACCCTTACCTTGTACTTTACTTTAGTCGAGGGTACGTTTAACCTAATGTATAATGAACATAGTATGTTATTAAATTATACCAAAACCATATTAATATTTATGATATCATATATTATTAATTTATGACTTTATACCACCCATTTAATAATAATTTCCATGTTAAAGTAACATTTCGGGTAATAATTGCTTTCTTTATCGTATGTGTTTTAACTTGTTTTTCTTGATCATATCACTTAGATCATGATTTAAACACTTCAAGAATATAAAACATTATTTATATATCATATATATTAAGAATATTAATATGTATAATTGATATATATATGGAATGGAAACATCGTTCATGGAGACGGTAGTTCGTACGTACGCATGGACGTTGTTTCTGTTTTCTTATCGTATAGTATGGAAGTATGTAAATGACATATATTTAACTAAATAAATATATATTAATCTAGTTGAATTATTATTTCATATATATCATACTTAATAAATATATATATTTTTATAAATATTCTTGAATGGTGATCGTTGAAGATGAATCTCATCGCGTTGTGGAGACGGTAGGCCATACGTACGCATGAGTGACAATATCATTCTATTGATCTTGAAACAATATTTAATTGGATGGTATATTATATATAAAAAATAATTACCATGTTATATTAATTATTTACATTAATTATACTCATTATTATACCCATCCAAATAAATTAGTGTTGAATAACAAACTACACCATGACGTGGAGACGGTAAGCCGTACGTACACATGCATGGTGACTTTGTCATTAATAGGATGGATAGAATAATGAATATGGATGTACCATATTTATAATAAAATCTTATAATTTAGAAGTTACAAGAGTTATTATTTTATTATGACAACAACAAATAAAGAGGAAGTAGAAAAAGAAATGGGCTTTGAAAGAGGTGATAAAATCATTACCTCTGCTTCAGGTGTTTCCTTTTGATTTGAACAAAAGGGATCCATAGGTTGAATTTCTGCTATTGGTAAGGCCTCTAGGTTGAAGTTAGAGAAGTTTTTAGGATATTTGGGCAGGTTTTTATCGAGAAAAATGGATTTGGAGGTGTGAATTAAAAATAAAGGTAGGTTCCCTTTTATAAGAGAGGTGAGAAGAACTTTAGGAAATGCTTGAAATATTAATTTATTATAAAATTATTTTCGTTTTCTAATAGCTAAAAACGAATTTATTTCAAGGTTAATATGAGTATGGGTCTAAATACACTCAAAAAATAGGTTTTAGACATGTTTATTTCACCATATTAACCTTATCTTTTAGATTTAAGCCTTAGTTAAATAGTTTAACTTTTACAATGTCTTCTTGTATTTTTATACTACATGGTTAATATAGTTACTATAAAATGCCAAGTGAACCTCAAGTGGTTCATTAATGACATATGTAACCTTATATAAGTCATTTGGTCTAATCTTGTATTTTTATGACTATTATATAATTGAATAAAATAACATTTGTTTTAAAAACTCATTTATGTCAGTTTTGACACTATTTAGTATTTGTTTTTTGTTAAAGTCATCACAACTTGATTCCTTAAAAAAATACATTGAATCAACTCTAACATGTAATATTCACCTAGAAAATTATTTTATGGAATCAAAAGTTTCAATTTACATTTATTTTAATATTTATAATATCATTTATTTTAATCTTTCATTAATTAGGTAATTACTGCATCATCATTGTGTCATAAATAAATTTAATTATTTAATGAATAAAAATTATAAATAAAATAACATGATGTCAGAATTTTTTTATATTTCTAATGAATATTTATAATCGAATTTATTTTATGTATACACCTATATTAAAAATGGTTTAGTTATTAAAATTTGAATTTAACACTTTTGACTCTTCTTTAAATAAAATATAATAAAGGTCCAAATCTAACCCAAATGGATCAAAAAGGATATTATTTTTGTACTAAGGTTTATTTTGGTCGTAAAAAATTTATATAATAGAATTATGACACGTGTTAGGGTAATTTTATATTATTATAATATTATTTTTACCTTTAATTGCATTATTTACTTTTAACCGTGGTAAATAAAATTCAAGAGTTACTATTTAACAAAAATTATTTTATCCTATTGAACCAAATATTACTTACTGATGAAAATCGTGTCTATTTTATTTTTAAAATTCAATTCATAGAAGCGGTAAAATTATGTTTTATGCAAATTTGAAAATGTGCCTAGAAGGTGGGTAAAAGATGTTAAAAAATTCAATAAAATTTTATATATCTAATATTATTATAAAATAAATCCAATGAATTACATTGGACTAATATAGGTATTATGCATCTATTATGAATTTAAAATAAATTTTATTTAAAAATAATTATTTAAATAAAAATTCGGTTTTAAACAATAACGCAGTGTTTTTCACTATTCATAAAAAATTGAATGTTTTCAGAAAAATACCAAAAATTAACCCTAAGCTAATTTAGATATTCTGAATTCAAAAATAATGTATATTTTACAAAATTAAATTTTTAGGAGTGTCAAAAATTAATTTTATTATTGTTCACAAAAAGACATAAAAAGTAGTTCTTTTTAGAAAATAGTTTTTTCTAAATATATAACTATTTTAAAAAAACTTATACATTTCATTATAAATATGTTTTATTTATGTGAAAAAATTATAAATAATATTTAATTTTTTTTACTATTTATATTACAATATTTAATTGATAAATAAATATATCATTTAAATAATTATAATACTAATGTGTTGTTTTGTAGACACTCAATCTTGTGTATAACGTAATCCAAGTCCGTGTTGTGTGCAATATAATATATTAAACTACTTTAAAGAGATAACGTATTATGAAATCTTGGGGTGTTACATTCTCCCCTCCTTCAATAAATTGCATCATCGTAATTTGAAATTGTTCTTCGAAAATAAAAGGTTGAAAATAGAAAATAACTTTGTGGAAAATCCACATCGGAAATAGGGTTAATAAAATTTAGTCTTAATAAGAGGGAAAGGGAAGTGAAAAAGTCACCACCAAATTAAATTTCGAATAGGTTAAAATTTGTGGCAATTAGAGACACATAATTAGAGGAAAAACATAAATATTTATAGGGAGTGATTGAGGTCATCAATCACAAACAAGTGAACAATAAATGGAAAATTGAGGGCTTCAAATCCATAAATATATGATGATTTAAAGTATCATTGGTTCATAAAAACATAAGGTATTAGGATAAACCTTTTTTTAGATACTTTTTTTTGAATAGTAGGGATTAATTTACTATCAAGATAAGAACTCAAGAAATCATACTTGATTTCATTACCTGTCATAGTCATAATCTTATCATTTGGTTGTGCTTTGATCTATTTTCACTTCGTCCCTTACACTAGGAAATGAATGTTCAAAATGATTTTTTAATGCCCGAAACACATTTTTTAAATCATAAGGCCCATAAGTATTTCCTTAATCCTCTAAATGTTTAATGAAAACCAAAAGGTTAGGTCAAAGTATCTAATAAATTATACTTTATCCTTAAACAAAATATCAAGTGCTCAACTTACTCCATTACAACCATTAGAATTATCCAAAATACTTATGTCCAAACTCACAGTACAAAAATTTATATGGGAGGTAAACATAATTAAGATCACTTTTTTTCCACATAATAACACGTGGCTACCTTCATCATGTATTTCCATAAAACATGGTAACACCCCGAATTACCATAAAACCTTGTTAAATACATTCATGCCCCCTTATTCCTTATAGAAGACATGATATACTCCTTAAATAAAAAATGTTGTAAACTCCAACAATGATGGAATAAACACACAATTAATTAGTTATAAGGTGGTCAAGAACATCCAATATAATTTATCCAAATCTATCATCTCTTATTCCAAAATCACTACCTCAGTATCAGAACCATATTAAGGTTTATCTTTCCCTCAACCATGTATTTTCTAAAAAAGTTTATCTTGCTATTGAGTCACTTTTCTTAGTACCATACAATCTCAAATCCTTAATAAATAAAATAGTATGATAGTACATTCCTTATTTATTTCCATAATTCATATAACCAGTACATCCTTGATACAACAATCAAATGACATAATTATTCAATCCAGAAACACAAATACATTAATTATTCAACGTCGACTGTAGTAACAGCTTATGCTTGAGCTTTATCCCTTTGATTATTTTGAGCTATATTTCCTTGGCACTTAAGTAATTTATTTACGTAATGCCCCATTTCACTATAGTTGAAAAACTGGATATTAGTCTTTTATTTATTTCCTTTGCATTATTTTTCCTGATGACCCTTTTCTCCACACATATAACAAACATCGAATCCTTTCAAGAAATTCCCAAGGTGATTCTTTCCATAGTTATAACATATGGGAAAATCCTTCTTTCCCTTCTTCCATTTATCTATAACTCTCTCTACCATCCTCTTCTTCTTGGCTTCCCTTAAAAGTCATAAGACTAAGATAATTATTTACTTATCTTATCAATACATGATACTATTTCCTCATATGGTGAGAATATATGGGATTCTATTTCCCTTTGAAATACTGGCTTAAGAACATGAAATATAGGATCCTTCTTACTCTTTGGAACATGTGCATTGTTGGGGTAGTCATTATTTCTACTAGTCTCTATTTCTAAATAATGTCATACCCTATATTTGGTTATGAATCATAATGCATGATTCCAAACTAGTGAAATACTTAACATAAATTGAAAAAAATTTATGCACATCTAATCTTATAATCATAAGAATGTATTCTTTGTGGAAATATTTAATCATAAATACTTTATAATGGGTTGTAATGAAAATGTGAATTATCCTAAGCATATCCCCCGAGAGTGTCAAACCAAGCACACAATATGACCCATTTTTATTTACATGGTTACCCTAAGACAAGCCCGAAATACCTTATCGTAGTTTTCAAACCTAGGTACATTAGTGTCATAACCACATCCACTTGTAGTATCCATACATGGATGTATTTATTGTAATACCCACATAATCTCTACAATACTAAAATTATATGAAGTTATTCTATACAAATCCTCAAATTCTATCATAGGGTAATGTTCCCTAATCAGAGTCTATCTAAATCTACTTTCCAAGGTTATTTCTAAACTTCCTATGATACTAGGTGCATTATTTTAATACATTGTCATGATTAAAAGGAATCAAGTACCGAAGGAATGATCAGTTTAGCAGTCTTGGAAAATATACTACATAAAATAACATAACATTAAAATTTCTAACATAAAATAAAGCATAGATAATCCTTTAATGATGACATTATTCCCATAGATTAACCCTTAATTTCAATCATAATTCACTTATTGGAATCCTAAGAAAATAAAACATAAGAAATTGGTGATATTAGATGCTCAATAAGGGTAAACAATATAGTAGAAGCTATCATAATTAATCATAAACTTTCATAGAAAGGTATAAAATTGAAACACCAGAACTTTAAACATAAACTTCAGCATAATTTGGAAAAGATAAATAAAATAATTCCATTTACTTATTTACATGGATATTCTACTAGTCGAATAATCACATGTAATATTAATATCTAATCTCATAATGATGAAATGCATAATTCTGTACATCTTAACCACAAAGTCAAGGCCTCATGCCAAGACCCTAAATATAAATTTTTTGAAGGCATTTTTCCAAGAAACTAGTTAGTATCATGAGACCTACCGATGCATCAAGGTGCTATATCAAACCCCGCCTGTCAGTTACTAAGTCCAATGCATTTTTCATATGAAAAGGTTGAAACATAACATAAACATTCATATTAAACTAGCATACAGAATGTTAATACTTTAATTATAAACCATAAATGATATAAAAATAGCACATCCACATTCAAACATATCAAAAAAACTTTAATACAATATAGAAGATTGTATAATAATAAATTGACTTCAAACCGGCATAAAATCCAACAAAGGATGTTGACATAGATGAAAATAATTTAATAAATACATTAAAACACTTTGAGGAAAATATCCCATTTTTTACTTTGAAAACATTAAAAGTCACATAATTTATAAAAGAATATATTTAAAAGACAATTTTGAATCAAAGTGTCCCATAGCACTTTGAAACTTTTGAAAGTAATTAACATTTTAAAACAATCATGTCTATATAAATAAATCCTTAAAATTATTTTGAAAACATAGACATTAATTAAATAAATTTAGAAAAATAAATCTTTAAATCATTTAAAATAATGATCTAGTTAAAGAGACCCTTCCATAATACCATAAAATATTCCTTTTGAAAACATTTTTATGAAACATGTACATGGATGATAAATATGTCCCAGTAAATACATACATATAAATAATCTCGAATAATAATGAGATTGTGGAATTAACCCTTACCTTGTACTTTCTTTTTGTCAAGGGTACCTTTAACCTCCTATATAATGACCATAGTATGTTACTAAATTATACCAGAACCATATTCATATTTATTATATCATAAATGATTAATTTATGACTTTATACAACCTATTTAATAATAATTTCCATGTTAAAGTAACATTTTGGGTAATAATCACTTTCTTTATCTTATGTGTTTTAACTTGTTATTCTAGATATTATCAATTAGATCACGATTTAAATAATTTCAGAATATAAATCATGATTTATATATCATATATATTCAGAATATAAATATGTATAATAGATAGATATATGAAATGAAAACAACGTTCATGGAGACAGCAGTCCGTACGTACACATGAATGTTGTTTCTATTTTCTTATTGTATAGTATGGAATTAAGTAAATGACATATTTTTAACTACATAAATATATATTATTAAAGTAGAATTATTATTTCATATATATCATACTTAATCAATATATATATATATATATATACTTATTTATAAATATTCTTGAATGGTGATCGCTGAAGATGAATCTCATCGCGTCGTGGAGACGGTAATCCGTATGTACGCACGAGCGATAATATCATTCTATTGATGGTGAAACCTTATTTAATTGGATGTTATATTATATATATAGAATCATTACCATGTTATATTCATTATTTAAATTAATTATACTCATTATTATACCCATCCAAATAATGTAGTCTTGAATAACAAACTATAGAATGACGTGGAGACGGTAAGACATGCGTACGCACACATGGTGAGTTTTTCATTCATAGGATGGATAGAATAATGAATATAGTTGTAACATATTTATAATAATATCACAGAATGTATAAGGTACAAGAATTATTATTTTAGTATGGTAACAATAATGAAAGAGCAAGTAGAAGGAGAAAAGAACTTTGAAATAGGTGATAAAATAATTACCCTTTCTTCGGGTGTTTACTTTTGATTTGAACAAAAGGTCTACTTATTTTGGATTTATGCTCAAGGTAAGTCCTCTAGGTTGAAGTTAGGGAAGTTGGGAGGAGATTTGGTCAGGGTCTGGCCAGGCCAAATGTCTTTAGAGTTGTGAATTACAAATAAAGGGAGGTGACTTTTTATAAGAGAGGTGAGGGGAACTTTAGGAAAAGATTGAAATATTAATTTATTATAATTTTTTTTTGTAAGAACCTGGACCTTATTTTCAGGTATGTTTACCTTTTCTGGTGTTTTTTGAGAAAGAGAGAAATTTCTGGAAATTTCTGAAGTACACGCTGTGTACTTTATGAGTACACGCTGTGTACTAGGATACCACAGGTAGCCTTGTGCTGCCCATGTAGTGGCCACACACACGGCCGTGTGAGGTGACTTGGAGGCCACTTAAAGTGGAGTATGAAAACTGAAAGTACATGCCATGTACTTAAAAAATTACACACAATGTAGTTTCTTTTTATTCATTAAACACACCAGGGTCACGTCTAATGGCCAGAAACACCTTATTCTAGTTTTCGTTCGGCCGAGATCTCTTGTACAACCACGATATTCCTCTGAGCCTCCGACTGAGCATCCAAACTCCGATTCGACCGCCTTCGATTGAGTTGGGATTGATTTAGTAATCTCTCTCTTCTTCATGAGCTTTGTTTCATGATTCCTCTTCATTCTCAAGTTATCCTATGTTGAACGTTTTAGAGGTTTTTGTATATCTTCAGTGTTCTAGGGTGATTAAAGATTCTAGGTTCACATATATCATTCCTAAAACACCAAGGTAGGTGGTTTGTGCCTTTTCATTAAAATTCATGAGTAATATGTTCAATTTTGTCTAATACCCTTGAACGAGATATTGCGTGTTTACCGTTTTACCCCTATTGATTGTCTGCCATGCATGTACGCCTGTGTAGAGTTTAATTGGATATGAATATGATTGATTTCTATGCTTTGGATGTGTTTTCATGTGAATGCTCTGTATATTACCATTTGGTCCTGTTTAGGTTGTTAGGATTTCTTGATGTTCTTACCATGCCTATCACTGTAGGATGGATTGATTATTTGTATCTGACATGCTTGATATGATGTAGACTGATTAGCTAAGTAGTTCTATAGGTTTACTTTGGCCGTATTGCTTTGCTATTCTCGCTTGATTTACATAGGGTCATGAGAAACTGGTGTAGTAGAATATAAGGGGAATTGACCAATTGAGCTCCCTCAGAAAGTCTTTGAGCACTTTAGGGTATAAGGGGAATTGACCGAGTGAGCTTCCTCAGAGAGTCTTGAACCACTTTGGTCTATAAGTGGAATTGACCGAGTGAGCTTCCTCAGAGAGTCTTGAACCACTTTGGTCTATAAGGGTAATTGAATAAGTGATCTTCCTTAGAGAGTCCTTGAATACTTTAGACTATAAGGGGAATTGACCATGTGAGCTTCCTCAGAGAGTCTTTAAATTACTTTTGACTATAAGGGGAATCGACTGTGAGTGCTTCCTCAAAGAGTCTTTATATATTCTTATGACTGAACTAGAGGGGGCATGCTACATGTACTTCCCAGAGTTTTACCTTGCTTGATTAGCTGCTTATTTGATATTTGTAACTATTTATTTCTGAGTACTTTCTTGTTCACTGTATCTTTGATTATTACCTACCATATATATTCACTGACTATTAGGCATAGATCTTTGGGTGGTTTCTTACTAGGATTTAGTCTCAAACCCTGTTTGGGTCATGATTTTGGGCCCCAAAAGATTATATTGTTGTAGGTATAAATAAGGGAAAGCGCCCTTCTACTTCAGGTTCTTGATTGAATGTGGAGATGGAGAGCATGTGACCAAGCTATAAATTGCGATAATGAGGAGTTGTTTACTTGATTTATTTTATATTTGGTTTAGTACTGTTGTATTCAAGCATTGTGATTTGTTTGGATTCTTTCCTAAACATATGCATCATTCATATATATATATGTGTGTGCTCCAGTTTATTATTATCCAGTCTTCCGCTGTTACTTTTGTATGGATTATTACTGCTTCCACTATTTCTATTTTTTTTCTTCCACTGTGTTACTCTTCCAATGAGGGCATAGTTTCCCCACTATTACACCCAATTCCCTCGCTACTAGTTGGCAACCTCTGGCATTCGGGGAAATACGCTTGAGGCCATGTGACCAACCGGGTATGGGGTGTCTCTGGGCGGCTTCCAAAACCAGGATATTACAAAGTGGTATCATATGAATTCTTTTCTTATAGACTTACTGTTTGGATCCTATAGTCAGGGATAGGATGGAAATAGGTACTTGGTAATAAGCTATGCCCGGGAGTAGCTAACCTGTGTACAGGTAAAATCCAATCTGCCTCATTTAATGAAAATTTTCTGGTTTTTCAACTTTACAGTTGATTTTATATTCACCATTGGGTGACTCACATGTTTTTTACTATTACTTTTGATATTATTGAGATTTTATTTCTATCGCAACCCGATGAGATGAGCGTATTCCATCTCATGCATCATATAGGAACTTTCTAAAAATCACATGTCATGCATTATTTCCATGCCATCTAGGATGCATTAGAAATTGCGTTTTTTTGTGATAGATGTTGTGTAGAATATGCATGTTGTTATGATAGATGCCTTGATAAAAATACTTTCTGTTTTATAGGGTATTGTTTGTGTACGTTTTTGTTTGAATGAACGCCAAAATTTGGTTATTGAGGTGTTATGGGCCCTCATGGACTGTAATTTGGTGGATCATTGCCTTGTTTTCCATGTTATAACATGTATAAGATGCCAAATTTTGATTCGAAAAGAGTATGGTCACTCACAGATCGGAATTTGGAACTTTCAATGTTCGTTTCAGTGTTTTTCTGGGTTCCGGAGTAGTTTCCGAGGCTTACTATTTGGAAAAACCCAGAATACATGGAGTGTATTGTTAAGTACATTCCATGTGTTCTTATGTTAGGGAAGAAACTATTTTTATTAAGTACACTCTGTGTACTTTATGTACATGTCGTGTAGTCTCTAACCGTGTCATAGACTATGTGGGCAGAGACATAGGATAGGGAATTTCTTATGTGAACACGCCGTGTTCCAGTTGTACATGCCATGTGGTGTTGACCCTGTGTCCGCCCATGTAACTAACAACACGGACATATAAACCTTAAGCTATACAGATCGTGTCAGGATTGAACACATCGTGTAGTCTGACCCAGGTACCTGACCATGTCACTAACAACATGGGTCAGTGTTATCCTTTCATGTACATGCCGTGTTCGTCTTAAACACGCCATGTAGTCTTGTCTTAGGAGAGCCCTGTGGCTTAACCGTGTAGAAGGACTTGGGTAGGCGAAGAGGATTCAAGTACACACCATGTGTTAAGACAACACACCATGTGTTTGGGGTGTTACACGACCAGTTTAGGCAGGAGTACACACCCATGTAAATGGCTGAAGGGAACACACCGTGTAGGAATTGTACATGCCTTGTAGTCATGTTTTGTAAAACTTGAATGATTTATTTCTTATGTTACCTTCCTAAGATTTTATTTTTTAGTCCTTGATAATCTTGATCTAAGGTTTTCACTTGACATTACAGAGTCATGGCACCAAGACGTCCTCCGGCTATACGCTAGTTGCCAGGCGGTGATCAGACATCAGACATGGCTGATTAGGGACTTCGAGAGGATCCTCCAATTGTGCCAGCCTTGGCACCAGCCGTTGTACCTGACACAAGTGATGATGCACAATTCAGAGAGGTTTTCATGAGGATGATGTATATTTTTCAGGGATTACCATCCCCTGCCCCGTCGATGGAAGAATTGACGCGGGACTTTTAGCAGCAGCATCCTCCCACTTTATCAAGGGATGGGGGTCCCCAGGCTACAGAGTCATGGCTAGAAGCCATGACGATGGTCTTCGAGCATCTGGAGATATCCCCAGAGAGGAGGGTGAAGCTCTCTATGTAGATGCTTCGAGACTCCACCAAGAGGTGGTGGGATGTTGTCTCATAGGTGGGACGCCAGCAGAATATGGCTTGGGATGAGTTTCTGCACATCTTCAATGATTAATTATATCTAGAGACCTTGAGGGATGATCAATCCCAAGAGTTCATGAGTCTGGAGCAGGGTAATCTTTCTGTTATGGAGTATTCCTCTCGCTTCACCGAGCTGCATCGCTTTCCAACCTTTCTAGTGAAAGATGAGTTGTTCCTTGCATGGAAGTTTGAGTAAGGTCTTAGGAAGGATGTTTGATCCCATGTGAACATCTTTAGGTTGACTTTGATATCCTCTATCTTCAAACAGGTGATGATTACAGAGCGTAACTTGAGGGATTCTGGAGCTGTGATCCAGGGCGGTTCAGCATCCAGAGTTAGTATTCCTCCTACTGATAGCAGGAAGCACCGCCGGCAGACTATACGTGGAGATCAGAGTAGGTGGGATGCATCCTCTGGTAGCTAGGTGGTGTTCTACCAGTGAAAAAAGAGAGGTAATATGAGGCCACATTGGCCTAGAGACCAAGTGGAGTGTAGATATTGTAGCAATATGGGTCACCTTCAGCGTTTCCATCAGACCTTCTCACTTGCAGCTGGCGACATGGGTTCTTCGATGACTCCTCGTTCATGAGAAGCACCACCAGTTTCTCACCAGTTTGGGAACTGGAGTTCTTCTGGATGTTCAGGCCAAGGTGGAGGTTGTGGTCGTGATAGTCAGTCACTGGTCTTTCAGTGAAAATAGGGTGGATCAGCTCAGAGTGGTCAGACAGGGTCATAGGGCCGCGGTGCAGGCCAAACTTTTTAGTTGAGCATAACTAATAGGAGCAGGATCCCAGACCCTCTACAGTTCGAGGTACGATCTTATTAGCCTTAGTTTTAGCTTCTGCTCTTTTTGATATAGGGTATTCCCATAGATTTATATCTGTTGCTGTCATGGAGAGCCTTGGTCTCTATATCCTTTCTTATACTGATATCTTGGTGCTAGACACTCCGTTGGGGATGAGAATAGCTAGTGTACGTCAGTGCAGGGAGTGCCCTCTAGAGGTTGGTGGGTGTCACTTTTTATGGGACCTCTATGTCCTAGAGATGATAGGCTATGATGTCATTCTCAGAATGGACTAGTTAGTTTTTATTAAGGAAGTCATCAACTGTTATCGCTGTAGGGTGAGTTTCACATCACCAGAGGGTAGATCATTTCTTCATAGGGGTGAGTGGGATGTCCAGGCGAGTAGAGAAGGACCCGCGCATCATAGTCTAGGAGGAGTTATAGCCCAGATTGCTGTTCTATACCTGGATGACCAGTGGACTTCATAGTTAAACTTTCCTCCAGTGGTGGATCTTTTCAGGGATGTCTTCCCAGAGGACTTTTCTGGTTTGCCTCTGAAGTGATAGGTATACCTTTCTATTGATATCATTCCAGGAGTAGCACTAGTATCCATTCCTCCTTATAGGATGGCTACACCAGAGTTGCATGAGCTCAAGAAGCAGTGGGAGGATTTGTAGGCAAGGGGTTTCATCCGACCCAGTACTTCTCCTTGGGGTTCTCATATCCTGTTTATGAAGAAGGTAGACAGTAACCTTAGGATTTGTGTGGACTATTGGAAGTTAAAATATATGATGGTCCAGAACCAATATCCCTTTCCTAGGATTGATGATATCTTTGATCAACATCGAGGAGCCCGGGTGTTATCGAAGATAGACCTGAGATCCGGTTACCATCAGTTGCACATTAGACCGTCTGATATACCTCTCACAGACTTCCAGAGCAGTTATGGTCTATACGAGCATGTGGTTATGCCATTCAGTCTTACGAACGCACCGATAGTTTTCATGGCACTGGTGAACCGAGTGCTCCATCTGTACTTGGATTCTTTCATGGTGGTCTTCATGGGTGATATATTAGTGTACTCTCACACTCGACATGACCATAATACCCATCTTGAGATAATTTTGAGTACACTGAGAGAGCATCAGTTATATGCTAAGCTCTCAAAATGCCACTTCTGGATGGATCAGATTCACTTCTTGGGTTATGTTATCTCAGAGACAGGAGTATCAGTAGACCCATAGAAAGTGAGAGCAGTAGTTTCCTGGGAGAAGATGAAGAACGTATTTGAGGTGCAGAGTTTCCTAGGCCTCTCTAGATAATAAAGATGCTTCATACAAGAATTTTCATGCATAACAACACTACTCACAGGTTTGACTAAGAAGGGTGAAAATTTCTTGTGGTCAGATTCTTGTGAGTCATCTTTTCAGGAGCAGAAAGGGAGATTGACTTCAGCACCAATACTAGTCTTTCTAGATCTAGGAAAGAGCTATATTGTTTACTGTGATGCATTCGGTATCAGGCTAGGATTTTTACTTATGCAAGGAGAAGGAGTTGTTGCATACGGGTCTCGGAAGTTGAGACCACATGAGAGGAATTACTCGACGCACGATCTTGAGTTGGCTGCAGTTGTTCATGAATTACAGTGTTGGAGACATTATATTTTGGGAAAGTATTTTGTGGTTTTAAACAACCACAAGAGTCTCAAGTACATCTTCACTCTGCGTGATCTGAATTTGAGACAACGAAGGTTGGTTGAGTACCTTTAGTCTTTTGACTTTGAGCTTTCCTATACACCTGGTAAAGGCAATGTAGTGGCTGATGCACTGAGAAGGAGGACTCAGATATAGGCAGTTCAGGAGGCCATCAGTGAGTGGTAGATTTTGGATCTATTCTCTGAGATGCATTTGGAGGTGCACGACATACAGGGGCAGACGTTTCTTTCCTCTGTACCTATCACCTATACTCTTCTTGATCGAGTTTGAATGATGCAACTATCATATTCTGAATGCCTAGTCCTATAGGAGAGCATGTTAGGAGAGGATCCTACTCTTGGATGGACCATAGGCTAGGATGATATCTTGAATTTATAGGGGCGCGTATGGGTTACAACAGACATACACGAGGAGTTAATGTGGGACTTTCATCCCTTAGTTTGGGTAGTTCATCCTGGTGTCACCAAAATGTATCGTGATCTACACTTTCAGTATTGGTTGCCAGGTATGAAGAGTGATGTTTCTGGTTTCATCATGTGGTGTTCCACCTATTAGTAGGTGAAGGTTTACCATCAGTGGCCAACATGGATTTTTCAATAGTTACCCATTCCAGAGTGGAAGTGGAATGATGTCGCGATGGATTTCATGACAGGTTTACCGAGGTCACCTTGAGGGAATGATGTAGTTTGGGTTGTCATTGATAGACTCATGAAGGTTGAACACTTATTACCAATCAAGGATACCTTTAGTTTTGATGAGATGGTGTGATTATACTTTCGTGATATTGTACATCTGCACAGAGTTCCACACTCCATTGTTTCAGACAGGGATTCCCATTTTACTTCTCAGGTTTGGCAGGGGATTCAGAAGGCTTTGGGTACACATGTAAATTTGAGTACAGCTTACCACCCTCAGAAAGATGACCACTCTGAGCATATATTTTAGGTGCTTGAGAACATGCTCTGAGCATGCATCTTAGATTTTGGAGGTTCATGGGAGAAGCACATACCTCTTGTGGATTTTTCCTACAACAATAGTTTTCAAGAAACTATTTAGATGGAACCTTATGGGGATTTGTACGGTAGGCCATGATGATCACCCTTATGTTGGCTAGAGGCAGGATAGGCAGCCTTGCTAAGATCTCATCTGGTTCAGGAGACCATAGAGAAGATAGATTTGATTCAGAAGAGGATGGCTACTTCAGAGTCTCGACAGATGTCTTATGCTGATCAGCGGAGACGACCTATGGAGTTCGAGGTCGTGGATCAGGTTTTACTGCATGTCACACCGAGGTTGGGGCACATAAGAATTAGGATACATGGTAAGCTTTCACCGAGGTATGTCAGGCTGTTTGAAGTTGTGGAGAGAGTTGGGCCGGTTGCCTATCGGTTGTAGTTACCCCAGAGGTACTGAGCTGTGCACAACATTTTTCACGTTTCTCAACTCTGATGTTACTTTTCAGACCCATCTCATGTATTTCAATCCAATGAGGTTGAGATCAATGTGGATGTGTTGTTTGAGGAGCATCCTATCTGGATTTTTGATCATAGTATGAAGGTTCTCCATGGCCGGTCTGTTTCTCTGGTACGGGTTCTATGGCAGCACGAGTGAGTATAGGACGAGACTTGGGAGAGGGAGGCTGATGTACGAGCACAATGTCCAGATCTATTCGGGGTGCCTTATTATATGCCGTGCTAGGGAAATTTGGGGACAGATTTCTTTAATGGGGGAAGTTTTTAAGAAAACAGACCTTCTTTTCAGGTATTTTTCCTTTTCTAGTCGTTTTTGAGAAAAAGAGGAATTTCTGGAAATTTCCAAAGTAACACTGTGTACTTTATGTGTACACGCCGTGTACTGGGTTGCCATGGGTAGTCGTGTGTTGTCCATGTAGTGGCCACACACACGGCCATGCACTACTGTAAATCGTACCTATACCCACGGTTTTAAACCATGGGTATAACCCTTGAAACCATGGGTATACCCTATACCCACGGTTTCAGTAACCGTGGGATGCAGTGTCGTCGCATTAGGTCTATACCCACAGTTCTCTGAAAACCGTGGGTATAGACCAGGAAAAATTTATAATTCCCACGGTTCATTGAACCATGGGTGTAGATGTATACCCACAGTTTTATAACCATGGGTATACTGATTTACAATGCTAGAAATTTCCCACGGTTCATTTGAACCATGGGTATATATGTATACCCACGGTTTCAAAACCATGGGTATACTGATTTACAGTGCCAGAAATTTCCAACGGTTCATTGAACCGTAGGTATAGGCAGGTCCCCTATAGCAGAGCAGCTGCACCTCACTCTATAATTCTACACCTCTACGATTCTTCACCTGTAAACATTCTGCACCTAAAAACAGAATATAAGATTATACATGGATCTTTACGACACCAAGAATCCAACAATTACCCATGAATCATCATGAATGAAAACCCAATGAAAGAAAGAGTAAAATCCACACAATATTCTACATCATTGAGCAATGTTATTCAACCCCTTTCTAAGCCAAAATGTTACTTTCAAGGCCTAAAAATCCAAGAATAAAACCTTAAACTTATACCACGGTATAAGGCATCCATTAATTGATTCCAAGGTACAAAACCAAGGGGATTCACTACCCAAAGTCTAGCATCACCTATCCTGGCTATACTAGCCTCAATCATACTTGAATGACTCATCACAATCCCATTTACATATGTTGATATCCCAACCCACATACCCTTTAAAAAGATCACATTTTTTATTTTAAAGGTACATGACTTCTACTCCCCCTCTAAGGGACCTACTGCATCGAAACAGGCCTCATCCTTTAGATTTTAAACCAAAATCATAGGTCTCATATGGGTACACAAACATGTACATGAAAATGAAGGCACTGTTCTAGAAGTTCCACAGAATCATCATGTGTTTTATTTAGTGTTTTAACATATTCATTCTAGAGTGACTGGGATGAGACCCTTTCTTATATCACAAGGCCTAGTGAACCAGGAGATTCCAAGAGGAACCTAACCCATTTCAATGATAGTTCTCTAATTTAAATTTTTTATGGTTAAATACATGATCCTCCCCCTCCCCCCCCCAATGCCCAGCCCCTCCCCCTCCCTCCCCACTGCCCAGCCCTCCCCCTCCCCCCTGCCTAGCCCTCCCCCTGCCCAGCCCTCCCCCTCCCCCCTGCCCAGCCCTCCCCTTACCCAGCCCCCCTCCCCCTCCCTCCTGCCCAGCCCCCCCTCCCCCCTGCCCAGCCCCTCCCCCTCCCTCCCCACTGCCCATCCCTCCCCCCGAATCTCCCTACATGAAATATGTAGATGCATGACATGTTTTATTTGGATGAAGACCCAACCAGGTAAGGTACTACAACTGTTAGAAAACATCCTAAAAATTTGATAAGGTACTACAACTCACTGTATTACAGAACAGATTATAACAGAAAACAAATCTAAAATCGGGTGTCCAACTAAATATGTTCCCTTAAGGTATGTTTATTTAAGGTAATACAACTCATTATAATACAAAACAGATTATAACACAAGAAATACCAGTCAAACTCATGAAGAATGTGATTATCACTGTATCATTTACTGCTTGATTTGTAAACAATATAAACTTCCATACATCCAATCCTGTTGAAGAGTTAGTTGGGAAAAAAATACCTTCATCAATCCTCACTGAGACATAAATGATACACATCTCTTAATTTTATTCTCCATGCTTGTAAATTGAAGGCATTCATTCCATCAGCCTATGCACATTCACCAATATTTCGGTTCATCGCTATGCTGGGATGAGAACAATCAAAGTATGTCTAGAAAATCTTAGACATGACCCACAAAAATCAATATACAGTGGATTCAATAGTGAAAACATATCACCTGAATTCATATGTTGGATGAATGGGAGGTTAACTCCGTGATTTTACGACCAATAACCTGTATTCATATAGTGTGTAAATTCAAATGAAAAATGATGCATGGTAGGGAGGTTAATTCCACAATTTTAGGAAAACATACCTGTTGTAGAGATCTGGCACTTATTAGTGCAGGATTCCCTTGATCTCTTCATGTGCAGAGTGAGTCACCTGTAATATATAAATAAAAATAATCAATATTCATCATAAAAGATGAAGTGCGTGATAACATATGAAAATGTATTATGCGAAGGGAAATACTGCAAATTGTCTAAGAGATTATTTCAACGATATTACGAGAACATACCTATTGTGGGGCGAGCAACACATCGGTCAAGATTCGATTGAGTAGAAATAGTCGACATCTGTAGATGAGGATAGAAATCACGATCTTAAGGGAATTAGGGAATGAGATGGAGTGAATCTGGAGGGTTTCTGACTAAAATTCTTCGAAGGAGTAGGAAATGCAGGCAACATATGAGGAGATGAGGAAATTTGGGATGATGAACTGTAGTACATGATGAAAAAATTAGTGAGGAATACGTGTTCAGTGTTTTGTGGGTACTGGTGATGGGAGGAGAAATGTGAGCGACAACCCTAGCTGCAGCGCTGGAGAGGAAACAGCAGTGTGAACCATAAGAGGGGCGCCGAAGGGGAAATGAAAGCAAGATTCATAGGAATTGTGGCGAAGGTGAAACGGGTGAGGGATTCACTGATGAAGGTGGAGGCGGAGGCGAATGGATCACGACAGATGAAATGAAACCCTAAGATGGAGGGAGGAGTGGAGGATGGATGCATGGGGGAAATGGGAACGCAGTCGATGGATGCCCGATTTTGGAGGGAGCAATTTGTTTTGGATGGTGACGTGGCTGCATAATAAGGTGATAGGTAAGCTGGAAGAATCTTGTTTTAGTATAGATAATAGATAGATGTGTTACATATATGGTGTATTAAATGGGTGAGGGTAGGGTTGTGTATGTCTAACCAAGAACTGAATAACTTGAAACTTCCATATATCATAAGAGATGAATAGGGGTATTATCATGTTTAAAATGGATAGTTTGGCCTTATATACACTGGATATTATATGGTGTGGTTTAATGGATTGATGAGAATGATATCACATGTTTTAATGTAGTGATTCATGGGATGTGATAATTGATTCACTTATTTGGGAACATGATGAGTGAAAATCCACCTTACTATGAGTGACATTTACCACTAGGATTATAGATATGGAGGATAATTGGTATGATGCATATTATATTGACCATTATCAAAGGTGATGAAAAAGGTGTAGAAATAGGCTATTAGCGATGTTGCTCATTATGGTTACTGAGGTCATTGAGGTCATGTGTACAAAGTTCAGGTCCCATGAATTTGTTTTGACCCCCATTTTTTTGGTGGTATCCTCCAGATTTAAGCGACATAGGGTAGATGATGATAATGTTAATTAATACAAAGGAGGATACAATGTATTAGGCTATGATTGGAGTGTGTGAGACCACTAGATTAGAGTAGGATTATCACTATATCTATGTTATAGTTTGGGGATGATTAGTCAGTTGAGGTAAAGAACATGAGTCACTATGTGTTGGGTTTTGTTAGGATATTGATCTAGTTGTTGGTAAAAAGTTTTGAAACCTAGGGTTGTTGTGATATAATACGTGGATGTGTCATTAGGGAATCATGATTTATACATAATGGTGATAATTTATGAGTTGGAATGTGATTCAAAGTGAAATAAAATTATATGAAAGGTCGAGGGAACTTCTGGTATGATATATTATGTATGTATCTTCCCACATTAGTATTGTACAAGGTAGGTAAAGTCTCACATAGGGGTAGTTAAGAAAAACTAGAAGAAGCAGTGTGGAATTTTGATTGTTTTTTTGTTCATATCATACACTTGTAGATGATTATCAATGAATTCAAAAACTGGTGTTAAGTTATCAGTGAGATTGATTTCAATGAGAAGTTTGTTTTCACTTAAATAAGATCTTGAAGTCATCAAAGAATAGGAGAAGGATAGCTACAAAAGAAGATCCAACTCACAACAATGTGGATATGAACAATTTGTCCATCGTCTCTTGGGGAGTAAACTGAGGAGAACCTTCAACAACAAACGACAGAAGTAAGCTTTGAAAGTAATTTGAGGAGAAGAAAATGAAACCCAAAAAACAAAAAATGAGCATAGCATTGGCAAAGGAATTTACAACTTCCCAATATCAAAAGGAGGCCCTTTTAGCATTTTTTTGGCAGTACTGGAAAGATCATTGTAAATCGCCTATTTCTTATTGAAGTGGTTGCTCTGGGCAGTTTTGTTAACATCCACCTCACCTGTGAACTTGCTTTGTGTTTCCAACGCACCCTTCAAGAACACTTTCAGCTTCCAGAATATTGACTCAATCTGCCTCCCACATACCAATTACGTATAGTATGCAGTTATTGAGTTTAGTATAAAATAAGATAAATAAAGTTTCTTAATTCATAAAATGGTTGAGCAGAGAATTATGATGGTGACCTGAGCATCCATGTCAAGTTCCACTTCTTCTACCACACCTTCAAATTGAGGGTTGTTATCCACAACAATATTCACTACCTTGCACAGATCTTCAGCAGTCAGCCAGGTGAGGGAAACATCAATTATCTTTTTATCTTCAGTTGACATCTTCCTGCAATAATATTCTTGAATATATATTCAATTAGAATGCAGTCATATTGAGAAGTGGGTCAATTTATTTGTGTGCATAATTTGAAGAATGCTGAGTTCTTATATTATTCAAATTTCTTTTTTTATTGCTTGTTAATCCCAAGATAATAATCCACAATATGAAAATACACGGAGGATAAATACGTAATGTGGAAATCCCATACCAGTTTTAAACAAGTAAATCTTGAAATTTATAAAGAAGAACAATGAAAACTTTGGTACGTTCCATTATATTCCTGGCCAGCCCCTCCTCCCCCTCCCCCCTGCCCAGCCCCCCCCTCTCCCAGCCCCACTGTAGCCCCCCATCCCTCCCAACCTTCCCCTCCCAGCCCCCCCGCCCCCAGCCCCCCCAACCGTCCCCCCAGCCCCCCCTCCCAGCCCTACACTGCTTCCCCCCAGCCCTCCCAGCCCTCCACTACAGCCCCCCAGCCCTCCACTGCACCCCCTCCCAACCTTCCCCTCCCAGCCCCCCTCCTAGCCCTCCACTGCAGCCCCCCCAACCCTCCCATCCCCCTCCCCCTCTCCCTGCCCATCCCCCCCTCTCCTAGCCCCACTGCAACCCCCAGCTCTCCCAACCTTCCCCTCCCAGCCCCCCTCCCAGCCCTCCACTACAGCCCCCAACCCTCCCAACCCTCCCAGCCCTCCACTACAGCCCCCATCCCTCCACTACACCCCCTCCCAAACTTCCCCTCCCAGCCCCACCCTCCCAGCCCCCCCAACCCTCCACTACAGCCCCCCAGCCCAGGCCTCCCCTCCACTACTAAGGCCAAGATTAGATGGAGAGATAATAATAAACACACCAAATCATAAAAAATATACATGTCATGTGAAAATCACCTAAATAATTGAAAAATAACACCGCTTATGAAAACATAACCCAAAATTCATTTCATTGCATAAAGAAATTCACATACAAGCAGTCCACCAATACAAAAAAAAACATTAAACTCCAACACAAGTCTCTCTGCTAGGTCAAAAATGGAGGGGATTAATATCCCCCCCATCGCCATCATCGTCATCCCTATGTCCAGTTTCATCATCATCAGCAGCAACATCGACAACAACATCATCACCAACCACACCGTCAACATCATCATCAGCAATCTCATCACCAACAACATCACCAACAACATCCTCGCCAACTCTATCGCCACCACCATCATCGCCACTAAGACCCTCATGGTAATCACCTGAGGCATTATTTAAATAGTGTATTAATGCCATACATGAATGAAAAGTGGCAGAAACCTCTGATGGTAGTGACTGACTCAAAACTGACAGAGCTTTCATGAAATGTTCATTCATTAGCTTACTTTTTTCATGCTCCTCTAGTACAATTTTCTTTGTTACAGCTAATTCAGAACACACACTTTTCAACTCAGAGCCCTTAGAGGATTCTGATGATGACCAATACCTAGAGGGGAAAATGTTTTTTCCTGGTCTACAACGGACTCTTCCTTAATGCTCCACACCTATCACCTGACTCAAATGATCATTTGGCCTATGTTGTCAGCTTCCTTCTTATCCATGGCCTCCAAGGAAGACTGTTGAAATTATAAACATATTACATTATTAATTTCGTATAAATGTTTCAAATATAAATAAACAAACATACAATTTTATCTTGTGTTTTTGAATTAACTGCAGTTCCATCTTTTTTTTCCCACTGAAGCAGAATAATTTGGCACAAGGTACAAGACCTTCAATGCCCAATTCAACTTGCTGCATATGAGAAGTTCACAAATTTGGATTACAACCATATATGATAAATGCAAAAAATTGGATTGAAGTGAGTTGAAACAAATACCTAAAAACATTGAGGTAAATGACAGTCATAACCGATTGGTGGTTTTCTGTAATGGTTTTCATAAATGGTTTTCTGAAGTGGGTTTCAAGGAAATATACTAATTATTTAGGAAAAATATACAAGATTTCTCCTAGTATAATATGTGATTTCCAAGATACATAGAATAACCAAGGGAAGTCATGAATAAGTTATGATGACATGTTATAAATAAAGACATTATTTTAATTCAGATGAATGTACCAACCACTTCTCTTTGTTGGTCATTGTAGTGCGCCCCAATATGTGTAGATATGTCATTTCATCTTTGTTTTTTTTGTTTTTCACTGACACTTCCTAAGAAAAAAAAACAATACAATTAATAAAAATTAAATTTTATATAAAAAAAATTAATGATGGGTAGTACCTTATACTGTTCAGTCTTCCAATGTGCGATCATTTTTTGATATTGACTTTTTGGACAGTCAGGGTTTGTGGGTACACCCTCTAACTCATTACCCACTTTAATCCTCCAACCAATACGTAACTCATACTTGTATGACCGCCAGTACTGTCCAAGATCACTCAACCTAGCAGCTTTGGCAACTTCATCGTTAGGAAAGTTAAATCGACTCTGCAATGAACATGTTAAGTCATATAAATACATTACTAATATAAATATAAATTTATAAAATTTTTGTACCCATATCTGCGCCCATGCCCTATCCTTGATGTCAGCACTGATATGTCTTCTTGAGACCGGTTCCACTGGAACAATATCATGATATTTGGCTAAAGTAACCATGAAACTTCTACACTCCTTAGCATTTTTACCTACCATTTGATTTTGAGAATTGTAATCCACCATAATCTGAGTTTCACGATTCCAGGCATCCCGCATTCAAGTGCTCCCACGTCGCCTACTAGAAGATCCCACTAAATAAGATAAGTGGTGAAAAGAGAAGAGTTAAGTGACAATACAATAGGAAAAAAGTAAAATGATATAATTTGAAACATTTATAATAAAAAAACCTAATGCAGACTCCTAAATAGGCTGTGAGGCATCTGTGGAATGTACTGGATCAACATCCTCTGAAGAAAGTATCTGTTCCACAGCATGCTCCAGCTGATCTTCATGAACAGAAGTGGAAATTGAAGGAACAGACTCAATATGTGCATGATGGATGGTAGGAAAAGGAGGTGGCATAGACATGTCAGAATATGCATAGTAGGTATGGGGATACATGAATGGATATGGAAATTGTGCAGGTGAGAACATTGGTCGAGTTGGTGTGGACATGGAATGGAAAAAAAAGGTAAATGTGATGATGATGGCGGCATGTATGGGAACATACCAGGGTCTCAAGCGGAGGGCAGACATGTGTGGTATATGGGATATCCACCAATGGGTTAGTGTGGGGAGTGGTAAGACGGGAGCTCCGCCTAGGTCTAGGAGGATCCCTGCTCGGTCCCATACTGGGAAGAGGAAACTCTGGAGTTATATGTCCCTAAAAAAATTTGATAAAAAATACGAACTTGATATTATATTTAATGAAGAATATAAATGTTAGAATTAATATACTCACTGAAGACAACTCACGCTCACATCTAACAGGATCAACATCAAATAATCTCTTCTTGTGAGCTTCTGTAGTTTTCTTCATAATCTTCATAAGAATGAAATAAATATTTTTTAGCAACAATTTTTACAAATCATACATACAACTTAAAAAATGTTATAACATCTTTTAGTAATGATAATTTAAAACCAAGTTATACAATTTTTAAAACCACATTTTAAACCCAGTTTTCTGAATTGAAAGAAATATAATTAAATGAAACAAAACCAAACATTACTAAAATAGACATATCATTCCAAACTAAAACTAAATTAAAGTAATTACATTAGTACCAACCTGAGAAACTCACGTCAAGGTAAAATGAATGAACTCTCAATATATATGGTTTCTTTTATATATTACCCTCCACTACCTCAGGTTCCACATCATCTCTCACAATGGGACAATTTTTGTCATCAAATACAATATTTTTTCTAACACCGATGGGGGCGTCAATTGTGACAATTTCATCCCCAGCATCATGAAAAATATGTCTTGGGATTACTTCATTAATGACACTGTAATCAGGTTTCAGATGATCTTTCACATAAAACACTTGTTTTGCCATTGATGCCAAAATGTATGGTTCATCGGTATGCAGGAATCAACTCATGTCAATAACTCTAAATCCGCAATCATCAATAAATGTACCATGGAACGTCATTGAATCAAACCATTTACATTTCATCATAGTGACTTGACCTTAAGAGTAGTAATCCAATAACAATATTTTCTCAACCAGTCCATAATAATACACATCTTCATATCGAGGTCGACTATCTGATGCACTAGAATAACAATCCGTTCTAGCAGTTAACATAACGCCATCATGCTGTGTTCTCATTTTCACCACTTTATCAGTTTTAACAAATTTGTATCCATTGATTATTTAAGATTTTCAGTCATGAACCAAAGAATTGGGACCAAAAGCCAACACTCTTAATTCTTGAGAAATGAATTCAGCAGGTAAAATCAATACCTAGAATACATATGAGTAATATAATTAAATATATATCTATATTTTAAGGTATTTAATGTAATGGTCATACCTTTGATTTCAACCAAGCTGGGAACTCTTGGCTATGCATAGCCTCTCTCTTTCTCAACGGCAAAGACCGATGAACTCTACTTAAAATTTGTTTATGTTATCTACATAAAATGACAATAAAAGTATAAGGTATATGTGATATGATATTGTATGAGATAACATATATATATTCAAATTACTTACTTGATATGGGGATCGAACAAACCACAATTAAACAAGACTGTACGATGTGCCATATTCCACTCTTCAAAGCTCAATGTAACCAATGTATATGACCCGACAATTCCACCTGTTTGGGGAAGAGATGGAAAGGAGGGATGAATTTCCTCATACTGCTCAGCTTCGTTTCTCATTGGTCAATTATGTCTTGTGCTCACATCAGACAAATACATTGAACAAAAATCCATACATTCTTGGGCCAGATAACTCCTCACAATGGAACCTTCAGGATAATTATTATTTCGGACATATGATTTCATTGTGCACATATTTCTTTCAGTGGGATACATACACCAAAAAGTGACTGGTCCCCCAAGAAGTGTCTCAGTTGGAAGATGAACTGTTAAATTCAGCATGCAAGTGAAAAGGAATGGAGGAATTTTTTTCCAACTCACACAGAATTAATAGTGCCTCTTGCTGCATTTTTATCAACAATGATTTGGATAACCTTTTAGCACAAAGGTCTCTAAAAAAATGACACAACCGAATCACTTCCACCCTTAAATTATTGGATAGAAAATGCCTAATTTCTATTGGAATCAATTCATGAAGAAGGATGTGATAATCATGAGTTTTTAGGGATTTAAATTTCAAATGTATTCTGTTGAATCATTTAGATATGTTGCTGGAATAGCCATCTGGAACCTTGATATTCTCCAATACTGCTAGAAATTGATCTTTATCTGCCGGTGTCATCACATAAGAAGCACAGGGAACTTTCCATTTGTTTTCACCGATACAAATAGGATGTAGTTCTGGTCGAATACCCCAATCCAATAAATCCTGACGAGATCGGAAGTCATCTTTGGTCTTCCCCTTAATATTCAAAAGAATTTCCAGCAACATTTCACATATATTTTTATCAATATGCATTACATCTAAACAATGATGTAACAAATTATTAGACCAATATGGAAACACAAAAAAATACTTATCTTTTTCTAATTGTAATTGACTTCAGTATCAGCATTCTTCCTCTTTCGAGATGTAAACTAAACTTTTCCTAATGAAAAGCTGAAATCTTTCAATTCATCAAGAAAATCACTTCCTGAAATACATTGAGGTGGTTCTTCAGTGTCAACATTATTATCAAACCTTCAACGATTCTTCCTGTATTGATGATCAATTGGCAAGAATCGGCGATGCCCCATGAAACTGAAACTACGACGATATTTAAGCCTTCTCGATCATGTATTCTTCATTCAAACAGGAAATGATAGTTTTCCCTTCGTGCTCCACCCAGACATCATTGCATAGGCAGAGAAATCATTTATGGTCTATAAAAGGGGAGCACACATCTGAAACGTATTCTTTGAAGAAGCATCAAATGTCTACACACCTAAATCCCAAAGTTGTTTCAACTCTTTTATTAAAGGCTGCAAGTAGACATATTTGTCATTATCAGGATCCGAAGGTCCATATATCAGTATACTCAAGAAAGTGAAAGGTTTTTTTATACACATCCACGAAGGAAGATTATAAACATGAATAAAAACCGGCCACGTGCTATGAGCAGTAAGCATCTGACCAAATGAATTAAAACCATCACATGATAGGCCCAATCTGACATTACGCACCCCAGCTACAAAATTAGGATGTTGTGCATCAAATGTCCGCCATGCTAATCCATCTGCAGGATGGACCAGCTCATCATTACCTTTAATTCTCTCAACATCGTGCCATCGCATATTGACTGATATTTTTAGAGACATGAATAGATTTTGAAGTCTAGGAATCAATGGAAAGTTCCACATGACTTTCTGTGGCACACGAGATGGTGTTCCATCTGCATTTGTCTTCCATCGAGATGTACAACATTCTTTACAGTCATTACGGTCAGCTGTTTCCTCCAAAAATAAACTGCAATCTTTCGAACAAGCATGGACTTTATTAGTAGAAAATCCAAGCTTCTTAATTAACTTCCATGCCATGTAATGATTTGAGGGAATATCTGCACCATAAGGAAGCAAGTCCCTCAAAAATGTAAGAATATAATCAATGGAAGTATTAGAAATCCCATACATGGTTTTCCCATGATATAACTGCATTAAAAATTCCAACTTGGTCATTTTAGTACATTCTTGATATACTGGAGTTCTGGAATCATCCAATCAATTTTTCACTCTATCAACATCAACGTCTTCAAGATTTTCCTCATGTGTACTTATATCATTGTCTTGTTGCACCAGAATGCTATCTCTCTCGGAATGATGCACATATGGAAATCGATTAAATATCAAATTCTCTATGTCACTTCGTTCATTTCGTTTATGAACAGTCAAAGATTGACTCGTCTCTCCATGGTGAAACCAAACATTATAGTTTGCTTGAAAACCAAATTTAGTTAAATGGTAACTAACTTCTTCTTATCTTAACCATGGTCTTCCAACACAATTATAGCAGGGACACTGTATACAACCTCCATCTGATGCATTGCTAAATGAAAAATCTAAAAAATTCTCCAAATTATTTTGAAACTCTGTTGAAATCCGATCGGTACGATACATCCAGCTTCTATCCATTCTATAACAAGAAAAAAATTATCATTCAATCAACAATGTAAATCATATTTAAAAAATTCATTATAATAAATTTTATTATTAAATTAATCGAAGCATATTAGTAGCTAGCAAAACATATTTAATGACAGGGGGAGTCCATGATTGAATAAGTAGTAAAAAAGGGAAAAAGGTCTACCTTGAGATGTAAACTAAAGAAAAAAGTTAAAAAAGACACTCCACATAGAAAGTAGTTCACATTCTAATAAGGCACTACATCAGGATCATGCTCAAGTGAAAATGCACCAAATCAATGAGTTTTATAGATTATATGATAACTATCCATAATAAACCCCATCCCATGAGGATAAAATAATTTTTACCACCACATACACCACTAGGTTTATCAAATACTCAATGACTCCAAAATATATGAGTGGTGACTCCAAGTTAATCTCAACTCGTAGGGCTGGGGGAATTTTTTCCATGACTGTCAGTAATCAAATCATCAAATCCTTAGTTGGTTTAGGAAGTATAAATGGTGGCCCCACATCATCCCCATACATTAAGGATGGGGTCATTATTATCATATTTTCTAATAAATTTTAACATTTCTAGGTTGGGAAGTGGTTTCATGAAGTTCGTTCCCTAGTGATTCCTACTGTCATCCAACAAACAACTTTTGTTGGGAGAACGTTCAGTGGGGATAGTCAAGAATTACCTCAGGGACATTATCTATAGAAAAAAATAGGGTAACATCCACTGAATAATATCAAACATCACATAGTTCAAAATATTAAAGACCTATTGAGAATAGGTGTTGATGGAAAGACCTCAACAAAACACTCAAAGGGGAAGTGGGTAGTGAAAAGTCACTCTTTCACTCAGATAATAATGATATGATTACTTATTACTGTTACTCATTCAAGATTTTCATCATTATCAATATGGTAGATGATATAGATTGAGACATGGACACTGAGTCATGTAATGAGAAAATAATACCCCGATACATGGGTTATATCATAACATTGGATAAGGCCCCCTTGTACCTATAACCATTGGAAGAACCAAATTAAGTAACCTCTAAGTGTGGATATAAAACCCCCTCAATTCTATTCTACAAGAGATAATTGAAAATTTCTAGTTATGTACCACTCAACACCAAGATATCCTGAAGTCCTATCCATGGAATAGAATTTGGCACAGTATGATGCAGATATATTAAATATCAAATTACTCAATGAGGAGTAACTTAAAGGAAATATTCTCACTGGGAGTCTCCTCTAAGAATAAGTGGACTTTTATCCTCCAACTCACTAAGGAAGTTAATATACCCACAATAATAGAATATGAGCACTATGTTGGCTTTGGATCTATACAATCGAACTATTTGCATATGATAATTGAGGAAGTCTAGGATTTCCCTTTGTGACGATATCCATATTCTTTATATTAGGATATCCACCTAGTCCTAACATGAACTATTAGTCTGTGAATATAATATTTCATAAAACTACATCAAGATTATCCTATTACTCAAACTCAAGGAACAACTAAGAAAACATTTCCCTTGTAACTCCTCGTCACTATTGAGTTTTTTTTGCATGAATGGGAGTCATTGAAAGGTAGTGTTCCTTAGTTTATCATGAATGGAATCCATATCCTAAATTTTTGTACACCACTCTACCTCCAAAATATTTTGGTATTCCTACTTTACCAACCTTTGATGGTATGGGAAATCTATAGAAGAATCTCTCACACTTCATGTCTCTATGTGGCCCAATTATGGTCCCATTAGACTATAATGATGATGCAAAAATGTGGTTTGTTATGTAGACTCTAGTGGGCCCATATTTTTTCTACTATATTTGCCTCCTTGTGGGGTCCATCACATGCTAGGATGACCTTAATCATCATTTAAATTATCAACATAACTCTATGATAAGGAAAATAATTGACGTTAATATCATGGACAATTAACATCAAGAAAATTAAAAGTTCTCTAGCTTTATCTCTAAATGGAAATGCCTAATTTACTCACTCAAAATTCTACTCCCGTAGGGGAAGTTTTTTGAACTTTTTGTAGAGAACATCCATGATGAAGTGTAGACACTTTTGATCTCGTTGAAATATCTAAGTAGATTCTGGGAGTTTAAATACATGGGGTAGCATCTAGAAGATACCATTTAGTGAAATAGGTATAAAACTGCTAAGGAAGAAACTGTAGCTATTACACTCAATCTAGTGTCAGTGAATACTGGATAAACCAAGAAATCTCTACATCACCTGACACCTCCCACTCAGTAAAACAAAACAAAAAATGGTCCTAGTCAAGAGGCAAATCTATATAAGGGTTTCCCATTATTTAAGGAGTAAAAGGATAATTTATTTATTTTTAAATGAATAGGTTCCTAGTTACATTATTTTCATTATGGAAAATTATCTCCTTAGGCTTATCGATCCTAGGAAACCTAAGGATGTTGTCATTAGTGATCATCCTGGCTATTTCCTTTTTAACTAGATTCCTTTACACACCATCCAATACTTATTTGTCTTCAAATATATCCTCTAGATGGTGGTTGATTTAGAACAGGTGATAATTGTAAAATCCTTAGCAAAAGTGGACCATGTTTCTACTGCCCAATCAAAAGGAAAAAGTGTCTAGAAATATGTTCTAGCTAGGCATGACTGAATGTTTGATGACTGAATACCACAGGAGATAGTTGATCAATACCATACTAATCTTAGGGCACAACATTTTCAATTTATTGTGGTCTCTACACCTCCTATGTTATCCAAATTTACACCATAAAACCCATCATCTGGAGGTAGATGAAACTAAAATAAGAAGAAAATGGCACAATATCAAGAGTCTCATACAAAAACCAATTACTCATGCATTTTTCTTTAGCTCATGAGAATAAAATACTATGTGAAAATATCCACGCCCCATAGGGATAAATTTTAAGTTTCTAAAACCCTAAAAGTTCGATAATTGATTGACTAATTTCTATGTATTCCAGAACTTATTTCCAAAAGGATGAACTAGTCGGGAGTCTACCAAATACCAATAGATCTTAAATCATTTCAAAATTACATCCTGATTTGCAGTAAGATGTACAATATTACCTTGTTTAAGAGGCGATGGCCGGGATGTCGAGGCGGAGGAGAAGGCCGGGAGGTCCAGGTCGGGAGCCGGGAGGCAGAGCTGGGAGTCGGGAGACAGGAGGCGGAGCTGGGAGGCGGATCCTTGAGTTGGAGTTGGGAGTCGGAGGCCGGGGAGGGGAGTCGGAGGCTGGGGAGGGGAGTCGGAGAGGGGAGGAGAGGGCCGGGAGTCGATGGTCGGGGAGGGAAGGACACGTCCGAGAGTCGAGGGTCGGGGAGGTATGGTTGAATCAGGGAGCGCGATGGAAGTTTGATGAGGAGGATCCTGATAGTTAGGTTCGATGGAAGATTGAATACCCACGGTTTTAATAAAACCATGGGTATAGACAACTAAAACCAAACTATCCCCACAGTTTAAAGAACCGTGGGGATAGGTGTGTGGGGATAGACCCCATTTCTAGTAGTGGTGTGAGGGTGAATTGGAGGCTTCCTAAAGTGGAGTATAGAAATGGAAAGTACACACCGTGTACTTCAAAAGTACACGCCGTGTATATTCTTTTTTTTTTTCATTAAATGCATCGGGGTCACGTCTAATGGCCAGAAACACCCTCTTCTAGGTTTTGTTCGGACGAGATCTCCCGTACAGCCGTGATCTTCCTCTGAGCCTCCAACCAAGCATCCAAACTCTGATTCGACCATCGTTGATTGCATTGGGATCGTCTCGATAAGCTCTCTCTTCTTCTTGAGCTTCATTTCATGATTCCTCCTCTTTCTCAAATTATCCTCTGTTGAAAGTTTTAGAAGTTTTTGTAGATCTTCAGCATTCTAGGGTGATTCAAGATTATAGGTTCACGTATATCATTCCTACAACACCGAGGTAGGTGGTTTGTGCCTTTCCATTGAAAGACTTTGAGTAATATGTGCACTTTTTCCCAATACCCTTGAACGGGATATTGTGTGTTTACCATTTTACCCCTATTGATTGAATTCCATGAATTTATGACTATGTAGAGGTTAATTGGATATAAATAGGGCTATTTTCTATGCTTTAGATGTGTTTTACTGTGCATGATCTGTATATGACCATTTGGTCTTGTTTAGCCTGTTAGGCTTCCTTGATGTTCTTCCCATGCCTAGAAATGTTGGATGGATTGATTATTTGTATCTAACATTCTTGATATGCTATAGACTAATTAGCCAAGTAGTTATGTTGGTTTACTTTTTCCATATTTCTTTTCTACGCTCATTTTATTTACATAGGGTAGTGAGAACCGGGTGTAGTAGACTATAAGGGGAATTGACCAAGTGACCATCCTCAGAGAGTCTTTGAGCACTTTAGGCTATAATGGGAATTGACCGAGTGAGCTTCCTCAGAGAGTCTTGAACCACTTTGGGATATAAGGGGAATTGACCAAGTGAGCTTCTTCAGAGAGTATTGAACCACTTTGGCTATAAGGGTAATTGACCGAGTGAGCTTCCTTAGAGATTCCTTGACTACTTTAAACTATAAGGGGAGTTGACCATGTGAGATTCCACCGAGAGTCTTTAAATTACTTTTGACTATAATGGGAATCTACTGTGAGTGATTCCTAAAAGAGGCTTTATATATTCTTATGACTGAACCATAGGGGATAGGATACATGTACTTCCCAGAGGGTTACCTTGCTTGATCAGCTGCTTATTTGATATGTGGAACTGTTTATTGCTGAGTACTTTCTTGTTCACTGCATCTTTGATTATTATTTTCCATATATATTCACTGACTGTTAGGAACATATATTTGGGTGGTTACTTACTGGGATTTAGTCTCACACCCTATTTGGGTCATGCTTTTGGGCCCAAACAGATTATACTGTAGCAGGTATAGATAAGGACATGCACCCTTCTACTTCAGGTTCTTGATTGACTGTGGAGATGGAGAGCATGGGACCAAGCTATGGCTTGAGATTATAAAGATTTGTTTACTCTTTTTTTTGTATTTGATTTAGTACTTTTTTATTTTATTATTGTGATTTGTTTGGATTCTTTCCTATACATATGCATCATTCATATATATATGTGTGTGCTCTAGTTTATTATTCTCCAGTATTCCGCTTTTACTTTTGTATGGATTATTACTTCTTCCTCTATTGCTATTGTTTTTCTTCCACTGTGTTACTATGTCAATGAGGTCATAGTTTTTCCACTATTACACCCATGGCCTTCGCTGTTAGTCAGTAGCCTCTGGCGTTCGGGGAAATGCGCTTGAGGCCATGTGACCAACCGGGTATGGGGCGCCTCTTGGCGGCTTCCGAAATCGGGACGTTACAATTTTCAGTTTCTAATAGCTCCAAATGGATTTATTTAGATGAGAAGATAAGGATCGGTCTAAATACTCTCAACCAATAGGTTTTAGACATGTTTAGGTCACTATATTAACCTTATCTTTTAGATTTAACCCTTAGTTAAATAGTGTAATTTTTACCATGTCTTCTTGTATTTTTTATATTACATGGTAATATTGTTACTATAAAATGCCTAGATAACCAAAAGTAGTGCATTAATGACATATGTAATATTATCTAAATCATTTGTCTGAATCTTAGATTTTTATGACTGTTATATAATTTAATAAAATATTATTTGTTTTAAAAACTCATTTATGTCAATTTTGACACTATTTAGTATTTGTTTTTTGTTAAAGTAATAAAAACTTGATTACTTAAAAAAATAAATTTAATAAACACTAACATGTCATATTAACCTAGAAAATTCTTGTATGGCATCAAAAGTTTCAATTTACATTTATTTTAATCTTTCATTAATAAGGTAATTACTACATCATCATTGTGTCATAAATAAATTTAATTATTTAATGTCTTAAAATTATAAATAATATACCATTATTTAGGAAATATTTTTAGATTTATAATGAATATTTATAGTCTACTATATCTTATTTATAACCCTATATTAAAAATGGTTTAGTTATTAAAATTTGAATTTAACACTTTTAACCCTTCTTTAATAAAATATAATTAATGTCCTAATTGAACCCAAATGGATAAAAATGATCTTATTTTTGTCCTAAGGTTGATTTTGGTCAAAAAAACTTATATAATAGAATTATTACATGTGTTGGGGTAATTTTATATTATTATAATATATTTTTTAGCTTTAATTACCCTATCTACTTTTTACCGTAGTAAATAAAATTCAATGTTATATTCATCAAAAATTATTTTCATCCTATTAAATTTTTTTTTACTTATTGATGAAAATCGTGTCAGTCATATTTTTACAATTAAATTCATATAAGCGGTAAAATTATGTTTTATGCAAATTTGCAAATGTGCCTAGAAGGTGGGTAAAAGATGTTAAAAAGTTCAATAAAATTTTATATATGTAATCTTATTATAAACAAATCCAATGAATTACATTGTAATAATATAGATATTATGTATCTATTTTTAGTTTAAAATAAATTTAATTTAAAAATAATTATTTAAATAAAAAGTTAGTTTTAAACAATAACAGTGTTTTTCACTATTCATCAAAAATTGAAAGTTTTCAAAAAAATACCAAAATTTATCCTAAGCTAATTTTGATATTCCGAATTCAAAAATAAAGTCTATTTTACCAAGTTCAGTTTTTAGGAGTGTCTAAAATTAATTTTATTATTGTTCACAAAAAGATATAAAAAGTAGACCTTTTAAGAAAATAGTTTTTTCTAAATATATAACCATTTTAAAAAAACTTATACATTTCATTATAAATATGTTTTATTTATGTGAAAAAATTATAAATAATATTTAAAATTTATTTGTTACTATTTATATTAAAATATTTAATTGATAAATAAATATATCGTTTAAATAATTATAATACTAATGTCTTGTTTCGCAGAAACTCAATCTTGCGTATAACTCAATCAAAGTCAATGTTGCATGAAATATAAGCTATTAAAATACTTTAAAGAGACAACGTACTATGAAATATTGGGGTGTTTCAATATCCCATGTTGACAAAGAGATATATATAATTTATTTTGAGAAATTGTTAGTTGAGATATTAGAATGTTTATTCAGGTGGAATTTCACTACTGGAAAACTAACCTTTACCAACGGTTTGGAACCGTTGGTATAGGCCTCCAAACCGTTGGTATAGCCTATACCAACGGTTTGGAGAACCGTAGCCAAGTAAGCCATTGGGATAGGTCTATACCAACGGTTTTGGAAACCGTTGGTATAGGTAATATGAAATCTATACCAACGGTAATGGAACCGTTGGTATATAAATTCCAAAAATAAAACATCCGCTGGGATTTGATCCCAGGACCCCTCGTTTATAATAAAACGACTTAACCACTAAGCTAACATCACTTTTGTAAACATAATTTCATAAATATATATATGTATTATCATAATTATTTAAAATTTTGATTTATATAATGTTCTTGGTTAGTAGATCTGGAAAAAAATTAAAGAACCTATCCCAACGGTTTTGAAAACCGTTGGGATAGGTTAGGGGTGGGTTGAGTTTTATTAGGCGGTGTTTTTTCCCAATGGTTTTGGTGAACCATTTGGAAAGGTCACTCTTTCCCAATGGTTTTGGTGAACCGTTGGGAAAGGTCACTCTTTCCCAACGGTTTTGGTGAACCGTTGGGAAAGAGGTTCAAAACACACCCTTTCCCAACGGTTTTGGTGAACCATTGGGAAAGGTCACTCTTTCCCAATGGTTTTGGTGAACCGTTGGGAAAGGGGTTCAAAACACACCCTTTCCCAACGGTTTAGCATAAACCGTTGGGAAAGAGTGACCCTTTCCCAACGGTTTGCCAAACCATTGGGAAAGGTGGGGAAATCTATGGCTTTCCCAACGATTTTGGTGAACCGTTGGGAAATGGTAGCTATACCAACGGTTTTTACAAACCGTTGGTATAGAAGTGTTGGGAAAGATCATCTTTCCAGTAGTGTTTGTTGAAGTTAATTAGGTTGAAACTCATTCATAATAAGTGGTGTCAAGAGATTTGACTACTTTGGTTAGAAAAAAGTGATGTTAAAGTGAATAAAGATGCAGTGAAGTGTTTCTTGAGGATTTTTTTATTAAACTACTATTAATTACACTGAGCATGACTTATGTGAGATAATAATGGGTGATTATGGAATTATTGATTTCACAATGGAATAACTGATCTCTATATGTACCCAACTCACTCTAATCCTCACACATCACTACAAATCATAGTTACCCTTGATGACAATAAATTAAGGATAAATCAAAGTCATACTTTGAAGGGAAAATTATTATTTCATTACATGAAGTTATCAACCCAAATGAATAAATGATATGGTATATATTCCTTTTATACAATATGATATATTGTGTGCATTATTAAACTAATTTATGAATACTAATAGAACCATACATAAGAACTAATCTTTACCAAATCCAATACAAAAAATTAATAAAGACCTTTTTTTCTATATTTTAATAGTCTTATTAGATGTGTTTCATCTCCATGAAACATATGTTACATCACAATATAACACCTACTACATCACTATGTATCATTCAAATAAAATATTATCCATAAACACTTTTAGTAAGATAACATCCATGGAGATTATTTCTTTGATAACTATGAGATAAACGAGTCATACAACTTTTATGTAACACGTCAAAATTATATTCAAAACTCTTTTATACACAACATATAATTTTACAATATTAATTACTTCTATTATTTTTTAATACATAAAGATTATATATGATATATATTATCATCATCTTTTTACTTTTCTAAAAAATTCCAAATTTTCTTTGTCATAATTTTAGAAACAAACATAAATATAACTCTTTATATAAATATATTTATTAATCATCATATCATAAATAATTTTAGAATATAATGTGAAATTCACATTGAATTATACTATTACAATAATTTATTTGTTACATTTTTACCTTATTCATGTTTAAATTTATCCTACTGTCCTCTCAAAAAATATATTTTCTCAAAATATAATTCCAAGAAACATGGGAACTTCATTGAAAAAAAATAAAAATTATTTTCTTTAGAGAGAATATTTAACCAATAAAATATTATCAAAACTACCTCATATTTACTTTTATGTGTATTATATGTATATCATTGAAAATAAAAACATTATTAAATTAAATATTATAGAGATGGATGCTTATAGATATTTCAATTATATTTCAAAAAATAACTTGGAAAAAATACATTTAACCTTGATAAAAATTCTCTTATCATTTCTTATAGATCCATATTATAGAATAAATCAATATAAAAGTGTTGTTTAATAAAACCATCATATTTTTTTATTGATAACAACCATTTTCACAAATACAATTATATTTTGACATAATATAAAATAAGTTAAAATATATATAAAGGATTATAATTTCAAAATCTAAAATCTTGAAGTAATCTGCTATATTTTTTATCTATAGTAACAAATCATTCTACATTATTTGAATAAAAACTTCAATCTTAAATCATTAATTCTTATTTAATTTGTAACACATGTGTATATTCATAAAAAATTGTTTAATGAATTATGTAAGAACACAAATCTTCTTTTTAGGTATGAGTCTTGTTTCCTGGATGTTTTTTAGAAAAAGTGGATTTTCTAGAAATTTCAGAAGTACATACCATGTACTTATAAGTACACATTGTGTACTCAGTTTCCGTGGGTAAAAGTGTGCTGGCCATGTAACGGCTGAGCACATGCCCGTGTGGGGTAACCTGGAGGCTGCTTAAAGTGGAGGCCGATTAAGGCAAGTACATGCCCTGTACTTTCAAATAAATCTTCATATACTTTCTTTTTATTTCATTAAACGGGCTAGGGTTGCATATAATTGTCATAACACCCTTCTTCTCAACCTGTCTCTTCTAGGAGCATCCGTAGACGACATTTCTTCTCCGATCCCTAAACTTTCCGTCCGTTCTCCGAATCGACCACCATCTATTGTGTTGGAACTGGCACAATAAGCTCTTCCTTCTTCTAGAGCCTCATTTCCTGATTTATCCTCTTATGTGAGATATCCTCGGTTGAATGATTTTATCATTTTTGTAGATATACAGAGTTATAGTAAAATTCAATGCCTAATGTTCATGTATATCATTCGTACAACATCGAGGTATGTGGTTTGTGCCTTTCTGTAGTTAGTCTTTGAGTTATATGTGAAAAAGTGCCCAATACCCTTTTTGGGGTATTGCGTGTTTATGGTATTTGGACCTATTATTTCTTACTATGACTTGTGTTCTTGAATAGAGGATTTATGTTTGTAAACATGGTTATTTACCTTTATATGGATGTGTTGCCCATGTTTTCTTGATATTGACCGTTTGGTCTAGCTTTTCTTGTTAGGATGCTTTGTTTCCCATGCCTAGTATTGTTAGGATGAAGTGTTTTTATCTAAAATTTTGTGAGATGATTTATATTGTTTAGCCAAGTAGTTATTGAGGTTTACTTTGGATGCCATATATTGTTTGTTCACGATTGAATTACATAGGGCTGTGGGAACCCGGTGTAGTAGACCATAGGGCGAATGGATGCTGAGGGATTCTCCAGAGTGTTTGTTTACTTTTATGTTGTGAGACCATAGGGGGATAGACTTTGTGCTCCCTAAAAGTGCATGTAGTTCCTAATTGTGATATCACATGGAGAAATAGACGTTGAGTGCTTCCTCAGAGTGTCTATAGTTACCGATACGAGACCACAACTGGAATCGACGGTGAGTTATTCCTCAAAGAGTCTTTGTTAAAGCTAAACCAGAGGGGTTAGACTGTGAGTACTTCCCAGAGGGTTGCTTGTGTTTGATTAGTTGAACCAGAGGGGTTAGGCTGTGAGTAATTCTTAGAGGGTTACTTGATTTTGATTAGTTTCTTACTTGATATATGAAAATGAATGCAATCAAAATTGTAGGATTGTTTACTTTTGAGTACTTCCTTATTTACTGCTTCTTTTTTCATATTTCATACCATATATATTCACTAACTATTAGGAAGAGATATTTAGGTGGTTTCCTACTGGGATTCATCTCACACCCTATTTGGGTTATTCTTTTGGGCCCAAAAAGATTATAATGTTTCAGGTCTAGATAAGGGCAAACGCCCTTCTACTTCAGGTACTTGATTACTGTGGAGCTGGGGAGCATGGGAAAAATATGAGGCTTGCGATGCTGTTGGAGTTTATTTTTTTTATTTGTACTTTGGATTAGTAATTTATTCTATCATTGTGACATGTTTGGATTCATTCCTAGATACATGTGTCATGCATCATTATTGATATATATATGCAACGATTGTTTATTTACTTTCATTCTTCCACTGTTTAATATTGTATTGTATTATTATTACTTCAACTATTGTTATCTGTTTACTTATGCTTCTTTACTTTGCCAATGAGGGAATAGTTTCCCCACTATCACACCCAAGGATCTCACTGATAGTCAGAAGCCTCTGGTGTTTGGGGAAATGTTTTTGAGGCCATGTGACTAACTGGGTATGGGGCATCTCTGTACGGCTCCTAGAACTGGGACGTTACAAAGTGGTATCATTGGATTTCTTTTCTTCTGGACTTACTGTTTAGAGCCTATAGTTAGGGATATGATGGAATAGGTAGTTGGTAATAAGCTTTTCCTGGGAGAAGCTAACCCGTGTACATGGAAAAGATAATTTACCTCGATTATTGTAATTTTTCTTGTTTTTTTTTTCACTTTTTACAGTTGATTTGATTTCACTGTTGGGTGATTAACATGTTTTGTGTTGTTATCATTGATAATTTTGAGGTTCTATTTCTATTGCAACTTGATGAGATGAGGGTATGCCATCTCATGCATCATATAGGCACTTTCTAGAGATCACATGTCATGCATTCTTGCCTTTCCATTTAAGATGAATTAGTGATTGCATGTTGTTGTGATAGATATTGTGCTAGATATGCATATTGTTGTGATAGATGCCTTGATAGAATATCTATTATTTGATAGGGTATTGATGATATTTACGGTTTTGTTTGAATGAATGTCAAACTTTGGTTCTTGAGGTGTTATGGGCCTTCATGGATCAGAATTTGGTGGATAATTTCATTTTTATACTTGTATATGACATGAATAAGATGCCAATATTTGATTCATGGGGAGTATGGGCCCTCATGGATCGGAATTTGGCATTTTAATGTTTGTTTCAGTGTTTTTTTAGGTTCTGAAGTAGTTTCTGAGGCTTACTATCCAGAAAAACCCAGAATACACAGCGTGTAATGATAAATACATGCCATGCATCCTTATTTTTGGGAAGGAACTTTTTTTCTTAAGTACACACTGTGTAATATATACACACGCCATGTAGTATCTAACCGTGTCACTGGTTGTGTGGGAAGTGACATGGGGTTGGGAAATCTTTGGTGAAACATGCCGTGTACCTGATGTACACACCATATTGTAGAGACCATGAGTCCAGCCGTGTGACCAATGACACAGGTGGATTGTGGGTAGTTAGTACATGTCGTGTCTAGCACAAACATTCCATGTTGAGTCATCCATGTAACCGACCGTGTAACTAACAACACGGGTTGGTGAAGTTCTTTCTAGTAAAAACCATGTATGGCACAAAAACACTGTGTAGTCTTGTCCTAGGAGAACCATGTGGGTTAGTCGTGTAGAATAACTCAGGCAGGGGAAGAGGATTCAAGTACACGCCATGTATTGGGAGAACATGTCATGTATTTGGGGTGTTACACGACTATAGTTGGTAGGAGTACATGCCCATGTTGAGACTTAAAAGTACATGCCATGTCAGAGTTATACACGCCGTGTATTCCCCTTTTTAAAATCTTAAATGCTTTCTTTCTCCTATTCCCGTATTACAATTCTAAGTTTTAGTCCTTGTTAATCTTGATCTAAGGTGTACGTTTGACCTTTCATAGTCATGCCACCAAGATGTCCTCTAGTTTTACGCTAGTTACAGGGCAGCGACCAGACACCAGATATGGAAGATTAGGAACTGCTAGAAGATCCTCCAGTTACGCTTGTCTTGGAACCAACCGTTATCCCGGATACAGGTGCCGATGCACAGTTTCGAGAGGGATTTAAGAGGTTTATGTAGAACTTCAGGAGAGCACTACGTACTATCCCCTCTATGGTAGAGTTGATGTGGGTATTTTAGTAGCAGTATCCTCCCACTTTCTCCAGAGATGGCGGACCTCAGGCTATAGAGTCATGGTTAGAATCCATGCTGTCGATATTCGAGCATCTGGAGATGCCTCTAGAGAGGAGGGTGATTCTCACTATGCACATGCTAAAGGATTCCTCCAAGAGATGGTGAGATGTGATCTCATAGGCGGGATGCCAGTAGGTTATGGATTGAGATGAGTTCCAATGTAAATTCTATGACTTCTTTTACCCAAATACTTTGAGGGCCAATAGAGCCCAAGAGTTCATGAGTTTGGAGAAGGGTACTCATTCAATTATAGAGTATTCTTCTCGCTTCACAGAGCTAAAACGGTTCAAACCCATTTTAGGAGGTGATGAGTTATTTCTAGCTAAGAAGTTTGAGGATGGTCTCAACCACAACATTTAATCTCATGTGAACATCTATAGGTTGACTTCAATCACCTCTATAGTCAACCAGACGTTGACCACTAAGTGAAATCTAAGGGATTATGGAGCTATGAGACAGGGCGATTTGGCATCCGGAGTTGGAACCCTAGACTAATAGCAGGAAGCGCCGCAGGGAGTCTACCCATATAGATCATAGTAGGCGAGATACTTCTTCTGGTATGCAGGTGGTGTGCTACCAGTGTGGGAAGAGAGGGCATACGAGGCCACATTGTCCAAGAGGCCTAGTAGAGTGCCAATCATGTGGCAAAATGGGACATCTTCAGCGCTTTTGTCTGATCTTCTTATCAATAGCTAGTGACAGGGGTTCTATTTCGACTCCTTTTATCGGAGTAGGACCACCAGTTTCTCATCAGTTTGGGAACTAGAGTTCTTCAGGCCATTCAAGCCAAGGTGGAGGTCATGGCCACAACAGTCCAATTTAGGGTTTTCTATATCCATAGGGTGGATAAGTTTAGGGTTCACAGGGCCACAGTACATGCCAAACTTTTACAGTGGAGCAGACCCAGCAAGAGCAGGATCCCAGACCCTCTACATTTCAAGGTATGATCCTAGTTGACTCAGTTTTAGCTTCAAAAATTTTCGATATAGGTGATTCCCATAGTTTTATATATGTTGCTATTGTGGAGAGCCTTGGGATCTTTATCTTTACTTATACTAATTTATTGAAACTGGACACTCCGTTGGGAATAAGAACGACTAGTGTACGATAATTCAAGGAGTTCCCTCTAGAGGTTGCTGGGTGTCACTTCTTGCGGGACCTCTATGTCTTAGAGATGGCGGGCTATGATGTTATTATTGGAATGGACTGGTTAGTTCTCTTCCATTCTATTTTTAGCTGTTATCACTGTATGGTGAGTTTCACATCATAAGAGGGTGGATCCTTTTCATATAAGGGTGAATGGGATGTTCAGGCGAGCATAGCAGGGCCTGAGCATCATGGGTTGGGAGGAGTTACAACCCAGATTTCTAGTCTATATCTGGATTACCATGGGACTTCACAGATGGAATTTCCTCTAGTGGTGGATCATTTCAGAGATGTCTTTTCAGAGGAATTTTTAGGTTTTCCTCCAGAGTAATAGGTTGACTTTTCTATTGAGCTTGTATCAGGAGTGGCACCGGTGTCCATTCCTCCTTATAGGATGGCTACACTAGAGTTACAGGAGATCTAGAAGTAGTTAGAGGAGTTACAAGCTAAGGGTTTCATCCAACCTAGTATTTCTCCTTGGGGTTTTACTATCCTATTTGTGAAGAAGGTGGACGATACCCTCATACATTGTGAGGATTATCAAAAGTTGAACCAATTGACAGTCAAGAACCAATATCCCTTACCAAGGATTGATGTTCTCTTTGATCAACATCAAGGATCCCGAGTGTTATCAAAGATTGACTTGAGATCCGGTTATCATCAATTGCACATTAGACCATCTGATATACATATTACAACCTTTCAGAGTAGATATGGTCTATATGATCATGTGGTTATGCCATTCGGTTTCACGAATGTGCATGCAGTTTTCATAGCACTGATGAACCGAGTGTTCCATCTATACTTGGATTCCATCTTTGTAGTCTTCATGGATGATATCTTGGTGTACTCTCACGCTCGAAATAAACATGCCACACATCTTGAGATCTTTTTGAGTACACTAAGAGAGAATCAGTAATATGAAAAGATCTTAAAATTCCACTTTTGAATAGACGAGATTCACTTCTTGGGTCATGTTATCTCAGAGACAGGAGTATTAGTAGACCCAGAGAAAGTAAGGGTAGTAGTTTCCTAGGAGAAACCGAATAAAATATTTGAGTTAAGGAGTTTTCTAGGTATGGATGGTTACTATAGGCATTTAATACAAGACTTATCACTCTTAGCAGTTCCACTAACATGCTTGACTAAGAAGGGTGCAAAGTAATTGTGGTCAAACTCTTGCGAGTCAGCCATTCAGGAGTTGAAAGGGAGGTTGATTTTAGCACTGATAATAGTATTTCTAGAGACATTAAAGATCTATACTGTGTACTATGAAGCGTCAAGTATTGGGATGGGAGCTATGTTTATGCAGAGAGAAGGAGTCGTTGCGCATGTGTCTCGGCATTTGAGGACACAGGAGAGGAATTACCCGACACACGATCTCAAGTTGGCTGAAGTAGTTCATGCTTTACACTATTGGAGACATTATCTTCTGGGAGATAATTTTGTGGTTTTAACCAATCACAAAAGTCTCAAGTATATATTCACTCAGCGCAATATTAATTTGAGACAATGAAGGTGGGTTGAGTACCTTCAGTCCTTTGACTTTGAGCATTCCTACACACCTGGGAAGGGCGACATAGTGGCTGATGCGCTGAGTAGGAGGACTCAAATACAAGAAGTTTAAGAGGACAATAGTGAGTGGTAGCTTATGGATCTGTTCTCTGAGATGCATTTGGATGTGAATGACAGATAGGGGAAGACTTTCCTTTCTTCTATAGCTATTACCTATAATCTACTTGATCGAGTGCGAATAAGGTATCCATAAGATGGTGATGTCCTATTTCTATGGAAGAGTGTGTTAGGAGAGGACCCTATTCCTAGATGGACAGTAGAAGAGGATTAGATCTTGCATTTTCATGGGCGCGTATGGGTGTCAGTAGACATACATGAGGAGCTGATGTGGGAATTTCATTCCCCAGTTTGGGTAATTCATCCTGGTGTCACCAAGATGTATCGTGATCTACACCGTCAGTATTGGTGGCCAGGTATAAAGATATATGTTTCTAGGTTTTTCATGAGGTGTTCCACCTATCAGTAGGTGAAGGTGGAGCATTAGCAACCAAAAGGGATTTTGCAGCAACTACTCATTACCGAGTGGAAGTGGAATGATGTCGTGATGGACTTCATCACAGACTTATTGAGGTCGCCTTGAGGGAATGATTCAGTTTGGGTTGTCAATGACAGAATCACAAAAGTTTCTCACTTCTTGCTGATCAAGGAGACCTTCAGTGTTAATGAGCTAGGAAGGTTGTATATCTGAGAGATTGTATGTCTACATGGGGTTACTCACTCCATTGTTTCAGATAGGGATTCCCATTTTACTTATTGGGTCTGGTAGGGACTATAGAGGGATTTGGGTACACAAGTACTTATGAGTACAACTTACAATCCCCTGACAGATGACTAATCCGAGCGTACGATATAGTTGTTGGAGGATATTCTTCAAGTATGCGTCCTAGATTTTGGAGATTCTTGGGATAATCAAATACATCTTGTGTAGTTTTCCTATAATAATAATTTTCAAGAAACTATTCAGATGGAACCTTATGAGGCTTTGTACAGTAGGCCATGCCGATCACCACTATGTTGACTGGAGGCAGGAGAGGCATCTATGTTGGGACCTAGTCTTGTTCACGAGACCACAGAGCATGTGGAGTTGATTCAGAAGAGGATGTCTATTTCATAGTCATGAAAGAAGTCTTATGCTGATCGATAGAGATGACCTCTGGATTTCGAGGTTGGATATCCAGTTTTCCTACGTGTCACACCGAGGTTGGGACATAGGAGAATTAGCGGACAGGGTAAACTTTTGCCCAGATATGTTGGATCATTTGAGGGTTTGGAGAGAGTCGGGATGGTTTCCTATCAGTTATAGTTACCTCAGAGGTACTGGGGTATGAATGATGTCTTCCACATTTCTCATCTTTGAAGTTACTTCTCAGACCCATCTCAGGTTTTTCAACCCGAGGAGGTTGAGTTGGAGGTGGATGCATCATTCGAGGAGCATCCAATCTGGATCATTGATCGTAGTTCAAGGGTTCTCTGTGACTAGTCTGTTCCTCTGGCACGAGTGCCATGGTAGCACGGGTGAGTATAAGAGGAGACTTGGGATAAGGAGGTCGATGTATGATTTTAGTGTCCATAACTGTTCAAGGTTTCTTCTTCTACACCGCCCTGATAGGGAAATTCAGGGAAAAATTTCTTTAAGGGGGGAATTTTGTAAGAGCTCAGATATTTTTTTCAATTATGAATCTTTTTTTCTCATTTTTTTTGAGAAAAAGAGGAGTTTCTATAAATTCTAGGAGTACACTCCGTGTACTCGGTTACCATGGGTAACCATGTGCTTTTCATGTAACATACAAGAAAATGGCCGTGTGGGGTGACCTGGAGACCGCCTAAAGCAGAGGCCGATTAAGGAAAGTACATGCCATGTAATTTTAAAGAACACATCGTGTACTTTATTTTTATTTCATTAAATAGACTAGGGTCTGGTCTAATCGATATAACAACCTTCTTCTCGACCTGTCTAATCCAGGACAATCCATAGCCGACGATTCTTCTCTGAGCCCTCAACTCTCAATTCATTCTTCGAATCAACCGCTGTCGATTGCATTAGAACCAACATGGTAAGCTATTCATTCTTCTAGAGCCTTGTTTCCAGATTTCTCCTCTTACGTGAGATATCCTCAGTTGAACATTTTTAGAGTTTTTGTAGATCTACAACATTCTAGGTAAATTCAATGTTTGAGGTTCACATATATCATTTGTACAATGTCAAGGTAGGTGGTTTGTGCCTTTCCATAGTTAGTATTTTAGTTATATGTGAAAAAGTGCCCAATACCCTTGATCGGGGTATTGTGTGTTTATGGTTTTTAGCCCTGTTATTGCCTACTATGCCTTGTGTGCTTGAGTAGAGGATTTATGTTTGTAAATAGAGTTATTTACCTTTATATGGATGTGTAGGACTTGTTTTCTTGATATTTACCTTTTGGTCTAGCTTTTCCTATTAGGCTTCTTTGTTTCCCATGCCTAGTTTTATTAGGATGGAGTGTTTTTATCTGACATGATGTTAGATGCTGTAGATTGTTTATCCAAGTAGTTCTTGAGGTTTAATTTGGATACCATATATCATTTGTGCATGATTGAATTACACAGGGTTGTGGAGACCTATTGTAGTAGACCATAGGGAGAATGGAAGCTGAGGGCTTCTCTATAGTGTCAGTTTACTTTTACATTTAGAGACCATAGGGTGGATGGACTTTGTGCTCCCTCAGAGTGTCTGTAGTTCCATGATGCAAGACCACATGGGGAATTGGACATTTAGTGCTTCCTCAGAGTGTATGTAGTTACTAATACGATACCACATGGGGAATTGACAGTGAGTGCTTCCTCAGAGAGTATTTACTAAATCTAAACCAGAGGGGTTAGACTGTGAGTACTTCCCAGAGGGTTTCTTGTGTTTGATTGGTTGAACCAGATGGGTTAGTCTGTGAGTACTTCCAAGAGGTTACTTGCTTTTGATCACCTGCTTACTTGATATACGAAAATGAATTCATTTAAAACTGTAGGATTGTTTACTTTTGAGTACTTCCTTGTTTACTGCTACTTTTTTCATATTTCCTGCCATATATATTCACTGACTGTTAGGCATAGATATTTGGGTGTTTGCCTACTAGGATTCGTCTCACACCCTATTTGGGTCATTCTTTTGGGCCCAAACAAATTATATTGTTGCAGGTCTAGATAAGGGAAAGCTCCCTTCTACTTTAGGTACTTGATTGTTGTGGAGCTGGGGAGAATGGGACCAAGCTGAGGCTTGCGATGCTATTGGGGTTTATTTGTTTATTTGTACTTTGGTTTAGTATTGTATTCCAACATTGTGACTTGTTTGGATGCTTTCCTAGATACATGGGTCATGAATCATTATTGATATATATATATATATATGCATTAGTTGTTTATTTACTTTTAGTATTCCACTTTTTACTATTGTATGGTATTATTATTGCTTCTTCTATTGTTATCTGTTTACTTCCGCTGCTCTACTCTGCTAATGAAGGCATAGTTTCCCAACTATCACAACCAAGTCCATCACTGCTAGTCAGTAGCCTCTGACATTTGGGGAAATTCACTTGAGGCCATGTGACCAACCGGGTATGAGACATCTCTAGGAAGCTCCCAAAATCGGGACATTACACATTATTTATACCACATACCATTCAAAAAGAGGAATTTATTTTTATATAATTAATACCAAGATTTTAATCTCAAAATATTTTCTTATACCATTCAAGTTTCATGGAAATTTTTTTCTCCAATGTCCATGCTCTTCACTAGGTAAACAGTGGTCATCCTTCTTAGCACCACCTTTAGTTTTCAATGACCCAAGATGATTATTAGGCCCTTTAATAGTTTTCTTCACCATCTTTGTTGAAATTAAAAACCCTTGACCACAATACCAGAACCTTGACCACCCTTATCCTGGTGTTTTATCCCAAACACATTGAAGAGTTGAAGTAAATTTTTATTGAACTTATTCATACCATAGTTTACAATCATTCATAGATATTCCTTACACATGATAATCCATAGAAACCCACATTTTTTATAAACTACACATTTAGATGATTTATGTGTTGAAAAGTTTTTATAATTGAAAGAATATAATAATAATTAATTTTAAGGTTTTATTTAATATATCATGATCTTATTTCAATTATTCCCATCATGTATTCATGCTTTAAAAAATTTATTTTTTCATTATATAATTTTAATAAAATTAATATGTGAAAAACATATTAATGTATTACACTTAATAAAAATTATTATTTATCTTACTTTCTATGAATTAAAATCTAATTATATCTATGTATATCTAATTATATCACTTGAATATGGTATATAAAACTGTTTGTGCTCCACTTTTTCTAAAGGAAGGATAAAGATCTTAAAGGTGGAGTAACCAAAATATATAGAGGAAAAAAGTCATTGGTAATGTAAATAAAATTAATTTTAAACCCTTAAAGTTCACCCAAGTGAACCTTCTATCTGTCATTAATGTATAAAAAACTTCATGCAAGTCCTAGATATGTGTCTCAATCATGTGACCATCTAACTCATGCAAGTTCAACCTATGAAGTTCACTTGAGCAAGGTTTCACATTTTCCCAAGGTCATGAATTTTCTTCTAAAAAAGACACTTTGGATCTTCATTTGAAACTTATAGAAGACTGAGAGACATTTTGATGCTCCTCTCACCTAACTCTATCTCCCAAGTCCTCAAAACCCTAAAGTATCTTATTAAGATCTAAAATAAGATGGAATTAATAAAATGAATGTTATTTGAGTTCCCAAAGTTATAAAAAACATCACTATCCTTTATGAAGAACCAATTCCTCCCCAGTATAATAACACTTGGGAGAAGGACCCTTACATAACCATAAAATTGTGTGCCTTTATTCCAACATAATCTAAGGAGAACCTGAATTATATGGGTGAAGGTTCTAATAAGTATTGTTTCCCATATAATTACCCATTAAAAGTATCATTTAGGTAGATCTATCCTCTATTTCTTCCAAGTATCGCTTAGGAAAAGTATCCCCAATTTCACCCAAGTATCACTTGGGTGAAGTATCCTCTAATTCCCCCAAAAACCACTTAGAAAAATCCCACTATATTTATCCTATGTATAAATTTGGAGAAGTACTTTTAATCCACCACAATACCACCTGGGTGACGACTTCTCTAGGATCTAAGTTAAGATCTTCAACTCTTCAATGACATGGAAATCATTTACCCAACTCTCTTATTTGGGAATGCCATCATTAAGACCTCCCCCATGGTCATCATATTTTTATAGTCAGGGTAAATGATACACTATAATTACCCCTATTTTAATAATTAATTCCATTGTTAAAGGACATCCCCCAATTTATCCTCCCTTGTAGTTGAGGTCCTTAGGATGTTTACGATTATGAATTATCATGGTAATGAGGATCCCTTCCTTGGAGGCAGTAGTGGGAAACTTCTCGGTTCAGGCCAAGGTAGTCATCACCTGCATGCTGCCTGAAATGTGAAATGAATCAAGAAACATCCAAACTTTCTTCTTCCCTATTAACTAATGCATAATCCATAATCTAAGGTTCATAATAGAAAAGAAGATGAAAATTGTAATACCTCCAAAAGTAAGCTTCTAGTCCTTCTTCCTAGCTACCCCACTATAGCCTCTCCATTAGTAAGAAAATTCCTACATGAAAATTTATCCTAGAGTAAGCCCCTACCATTTATTATAGGATATCATACCATTTCTACCTTCCATATTCCCTCCCTCATTCATCAGCAAATGGGGAAGGAAGTTCAATCATAGGATTCCAATTTAGGTGCAAGTCCCATCCGAATGAAATTTTGAAATATAAAATATCTTATACTATATACTATTTATGAAACGAATAATGAATCATCTGGGCTTAAATATTTGTGATGATCATGTCAATAGTATAATCAAAATTTCATCTTTGTGTATCCCTCATAGGTGTGAGTCCCAAAAGATCCCAACTACATAGGATTTGATTCTTGTCTCGACGAGATACATTTGATGCCTCCTTTATGTTCAAAACCAACATATTTAACCCATTACCATCTTTATTAGGATATATTACTAGTAAAATCATACCCCTACCTAAAATAAAACATTTCTATTGGGCTGTTTTTAGCTCATCCTCATCAAACCATATTCCTAGTGCGAGCTATCTTCACAGGGCCATATTACTTGTAAGATCAACCCCATATCATCAAGTCATTTTCATTATGGGATCAACCATAAATTGTATCTCATGTGTAAGACCCACACTGGAATTTTATAGTAATATTTCATCTAGATGTCCTTGTATTATGATGTTAAACTACATGGTTTTGTCTTTATCACATGACCCTAAGAGGTATGACATGTCTCATTAAGTGGCACAAAACTATATGACTTTTGATTCCTCTCACAAGGATATGTGGGAAAACCCATTATGGACCCAATACCAATGTCAAAATAATAACTATCTCCCTAGATTATGATAAATTCTAGAACACCCAACTACATGGTTTAAAACCCACATCACAAAATAATAAATGAAACAAAATAAATATCCTATGATACGTAAAGGTGGAACCATTTATGGAGAACCTCTAATACATACATTTATATCCACTGATAGTGAACTTATTATATATAAATATGTTTAAATATTTTTATGTTAATAACTGATTGCAAACGTAAGGGTGGCCACTATCATATTGGGATTTGGGAAGGATTCATGAACATGTCTTAAATTTATAAGAGAGTATCTGAGTGGGCAATAATTCACCCTAATAGGGTGTGATGAGCCAGACCTCCCATCCCCTCAACCAATGTGAGTCCCCAAGTGTCATTGTTAATATACCTTGGTGGACACTTACATTTTAAAAGTAGTTCCACAGTTCCTTATGTATATGGAAACCATTGGGTGTTTTCAAGTCAAAAAACATTCCCTGTTGGAAGCCATATTAGAAGTGAAAATAATTACCCATAGATGGATAACTACCACTCTTCAGGTGTGAAACAAAAATGGTAAACTCAAAATGAATATTTTATTAAAAAACAACCGCATCACCCAAACATTAGGATATTTTTTATTATTTACTTTTATGAAATGAAAATGAGACTAACATGTATCCCCTAAAGCTATCAATCATGAATGTGTTGTTTACTTATGATGTTACTTTGATAGGTTTCTTTATTTTTGTTTATTATAAACTATAGAAAAATCTAACATAAATCCCTTCAATATAATTGGAATTTTACCATAAAATATAAATGTATGCATATGTAGTTATATAAGAAGTGTCCTCATCAAATTTGAGGACTTGATCACCCACCCAACATCTTCAAAACTGGGTTGAAAATGCACTGAGTTGGGAGTACCATATCAACAGTACTATCCTGACCCTATAGTTTGTGTGTGAAGACCTATAGGTCATGATTCCTTACTAAAAATTATCCTAGTTACTAGTGTTTATGATGAAGTAAGAGACACCTATTTCTATCTCAAATCATTTTTAGATCCTTTCCTTATAACCCAACAACAAGTTCCCCAATTATCAGAGGGAGGTGGATCAGGATGTCGATAATATCCTCATATCAACATAATGAGAGTCAACATGAAGGGAACTTACTAATATTAATCCACACCAATGGAATTCAATGTTAAGACCTCAATATACTGGGGATTACACCCCCATAGGCCCCAACTAAGGTCACCCAAACCGGAGCACCCAAGATAGCCCACCAAGGGTGGAAAACAATGAACAACTAAGAGAAGGCCTATGTACCCATTTACCCTAAAGAATTCCACCAACATACTATAGTGGAAATATGTAAGTAGGTGTTTATTTATTCTCACACGTATCTAGACCACTATCACAGTTTGATGGAACCTGAAGAAAATTTCCATCAAACCCTAACAACAAATTAGGGGAATGACCATGTTTATGGCCCCATATATGAAGCCTGTCGGTATATTCCAAAAGGAATTAGAGGATAAAATTAGGCAAATATCCCTTATCAGACCAATTAATGGGTATATATTTCCATTCGAACTGTAAAAGTATCACATCCTATCAGCAATAGAAGTTCAGAATTATATCCTTACCGACATCCAAAAAAGCTGTCAACATATCCTGACAGTAGAAGAAGAATTTAGTGTTCAGGCACACAACCTCTCCCCCATCATTAGAGTATCTCATCATCATAATGAAAGGAATACTAAAAAGTAGGTACATTTTCTTAATCTCATCCATGTGGGTCATCAACACACTCCCATGATAAATAGACAACCAAAATGGGAAGACATTCCTATTCCAATTAGTGATTATTGGTCCATTCCAATGGCCACTTCAGGTTAGGAATATATTTATTCAAAAATAAAAAAATCCTCTCATTATATCTCAGTAGAAACATGATATCCACTTAGTTGGTCTCCCTTATATAAAATTTTATGTTCACAACATGTGACTCCGATTACCTACTTGAGAACATCTAAAAAGAACCCTCACCAAGATTGATCTGAAGTCCAGAAGTAGGCCCGTATCCCTTATCTTCTTAATATTGGCATTTATTAGGCCCTAAAACATCTATCAATGGTGGAACAAGATCCTGTTGACTCTTTGTTTATCTGGGAAACCACATTAGTAGGTGTGAAGGTCCTCCTTGCAACATTTCTACTAGAAAATCTAGAGGTCCTCCCAAGATCATTTACTATAAATATATTGTTTTTTGGAAATACTTAGATCAATCATAAGAACCCTTCACATGATGAGTATTGTGAAGTGCCACCTTGTGGTTAGAAGATAAAATGAAATTAAGGCCCCCCTTACCATTTTCAACCCTGAAGGTCCTCCCTAGGGCATATGCTGCACTCCTCCTCTTTATGGCTGGATGTTAAGACATGATGGCAGTCCTCCCCATAATGAAATTCACATGAAAGGCCCCCCATAGTGATATTTTATTTTGAAAAATGTTTCCCCTTATCAAATTAGTTATGATATACGCCTCATATCATGAGGCACCTGGGAAGATGTGGCCAACCGTGCTTGATGCCTTTTTTCATTGATAAGTGGTACTCTTTATCAACTAGAAGATAGCCTAAAGAAATAGTCATTATCAAACCACCCTTGGATCAAATATATTCTAGAACATCAGAGGTGATTCAAACTATTATTTCTTTCTACAATAAGGTAGCTGGGAAATGTCTACTTTGGTTAGACCAAGTGATGGAATTTATCATAGAAGAAGAAGAGAACACATTTCTCATTAAGAAACAACAAGACAATGATAACATAAAGTCATGTTTTTTCCCTTAGACACTCCTCAATATATAATTCTAGAGTCTTTTCTAGAGTAATGTATATATAGCATTCATATAAATCTAAGGATTAATTTACACCACTTAAAAAGATAAATTACTTCCTTATGAAGGAAATTTTATTCAAATCAAGGTAATAAAATGAATTCAATATCATATTTACATTAACATACTTTTAGTAGTACGATTCTTGAAATTAGGGAAGTAGTGTGATAGTTTTTAATGTGCATGTCTCAATGCTTTGCACAATCTATGTTCTTTGATCACTGATGACCCATCTGACATCGATATTAGAGGATGGGGTGAACAAAGAGAATTCTATTTCACCTCACACTTTAATTATCAAATCCCACTATAAGTGAAATCATGCAATGTCATAACTTCGAGCCAACCCTCAAAAGTAGTATATACCTAGAGAATATGGTATGGTCAGTTGGAATTATCCATGAATAAATATCATAAGTGTTGGGATCAATGAGAGTGAACCATCAAAAGACTTTTTCATAAAGCATATGAAAATATTGAGCAAGATTTTTTTTCACTTAAGGAAATATAATCATTGAGTAGAAATAATGACATCATAAAAAAGTAAATAATTTTCATACCATTCATTTCACTTGAATCATTCTTGAAAAAAGATCAACATGATTAAGAGAGGAGTAGTAATAGTAGCAAGACTAGAAATCTATAAGTAACCCTAGTCATGGGGCTGGGGGAATTTTTACAACAACCATCTCATTCCAGGTTTTCGAAATTCAAACCAACATGTTGCAATAATAGAGAAGGAGAAAACCTAGCTCCCAAGACTAGGGGGAATTCTTACCGTAACCCCCCCCCATGAAAGTCTATATTTTCCTATTTAGGAGGTGTATCAAAAAATAATTCTTTACAATTTGTCTCATCTCATGAACTAAATTTCTCTTTGGTAATTCATACATTGATATTTTCTGGAGACTCTATCTATATTAGCCTTACCAAAGTTTCTTTAGAAGGATCCTTAAATAAAATATGAGGCCTCACAGAGGTCTCAATCCAAATATATTCATCAATAAAAGCACTGATCTTGAGGATCACAACTTTTTCAATAGATTTCTTAAGGGTGACAAACCCTCCTACCCTTACGATGATGATGTGATTACTTTAATTCATTATGATCTAATAAAAATTATCATCACTGGCCCTATAGACACTATAGAACATGAAACTAGTATAAAATAAAAAAGGAAGATGATTATATTCAAAACCCAGTCCATACTGAAATAACTAAATAGGGTGTGCATACTATAAATCAAAGGCTTGATACAAATTTAGGGGCTACCTATAATGTTTATATACCACCTCATCAAGGAGAATAAATTAATGAAAATGGTAAAGGTGTTGAAACATCCCAACTATTATATGAGGATGTTAAACTAATTATGATTGAGGAAATATTTTCTCAGTTTGAGGTAAAGATAAAGGAGTTAAAGAAACTCAACATAAAATTACTCAGAGGTAATATATCCACTGGATATGTTCTTTAAGTGGAGCCTCATCATACTTTTCTAGAAGATATATGTTAATAGGAAGAACCCATCATGCCAATAAAAGTGTATCTAAGACATATGCTTAATCTAGTATCTAGAAAAACAATTTATTTGGATCCAATGGTTGAAGGATGTTAGTAGTTCCATCTGTTAGGGAAATATCTAGAGATATGTTATGCTAGCCCATGTTGGTTATCATCCACAAATATAAGAATACTCTCCACATCAGGCTCCACCAATTTCTTCTCCTATCCAAATACCTTCTCAAGTATCCATCCTGTCAGAGCTCATCGACATGACTGATTCATTGATATACCAATTAGAATCTATGGAAAGATGACATTCACTGATGAAATTGAAGAGAAATACTTATCCTGAATGGGTATATTTAACTCTTCCCCCACCCAACTTTGGGAATAGTACATTTCCAATGTCAAATGAATCAAGGGATATAGAATAGAACCTAAAACATTCTATATCTCAGTACAATCCCATGATTGGAAACATTGAGTTGTAAAAAGTATCTAAAATTAGGTTCATTGTATAGAATTTGGAAGGATCAACCTTTTTTTGGTATACCCATTTACCAAACAAGTTAATCAAAATATGTTAATACCTATACTAATAGTTTTTTAAAATCCAGATCCACACCGTGGAAGATAACCATCTTTGACCTCCCAAATTGAAAATAGTGATATAATGAGAGAGTTTCATATTTCATTTCTAGGTGGAAGGTTTTGTCTTACTCCCTAAACCTATAGCTTCTTCAAGAATATTTTATGGGTCTTTTTATAGAGAACCTCCATGATGAGTTAAAAACTATATTCATTCCAATAAATAATCCAAGAGGATTTTGGGAACTTTCCCAGTCGCACAAAGGTTAGAATACTCCATTTGGTGAACATAATCCAAGTCATAACCAACTCTATTAGCTCAAAGAAAGAGTACATGTAACATCAAAAACTACTATTGTCACAATTAAGCCAGCTCCTACACCGACACCAACTTAGAAGCCTGCACCATATTACGTGACACCTCCTCCAAAATGGTTAAAACAATAGTAATATACTTGTCATGATATGATAAAGAAGTAGAAAAATATTCAATATGAGGGATGGAAGAATAAAATTTATTCCTTATGAGAAGAACAATTTCTTAGATAATTTATAATATCTATGGAAAAAAATTTCATAAGACTTTTAAAGACTAAAAGTAATGATTAGTTTGGTCTTAATGACTATCCAAAAATTTTCCCCCTTCACCAAACATTGGTCCACACTCTCAAGGATTTATTTTTTCAAATAAATTCCATATAAGATGTTTGATTCTGGGTAGGTAAAATTGAGAAATCCACCATCAAAAGTTTCATGTGTTTCTACTATTGTTCTATAGGAAGAATGAGAATGTTTAGAAGTTACAAGCTAGGGTGAACACGAGTTCAATAATTTGATGACTAGAAATATGATTAATTGAACTCATTCTATTGTTAGAGCATAGTTAAACCAGTCAGATATTCCCCTAGTCTCTTATTTTATGGTGATACCAACCCCATCAACACCATAATACTTTAAGAGATGATCTTCTAAGAGAAGAAATAATTAGAATAAAAAAAAGTCATGTATAGGAATCTGAACTAGTATCAATGCCAAATATAGTCCTAAATCTCTCAAAATTTATTCTTTTAGTTTTTATATGATGGGAACTACCCCAAAAATTGGCACCATGGGTACCTCCCCACCAAACGACGCCATGAGCACTACCCCACCAAGCATAATCCTCATTAGATAAAGAATTAATATTTGGTTACATAAATGTCATTAATTTAATGGATACCTTCTATGATGATGAGTATGATTATGAAAATGAATTTATTATTCCTAATTTGGGGACCAGAGGTAGAGTTCACATGAGTGAAGGGAATATAGGAAGATGTAGTCATGAACAAACTCAATATTATGGCCACATACCTTCCAGAGATATTTATACTACCAAAACCCATGTGAAATCCCTTCAGTGAGCACAACAAGAGCATGGAAATATTACCAGTTTTTTTAAGACTTTTCCAAACTTGATTGTTTTAGAGGACCAGTCGGAGTGTGTGTAATAGTTAAATCACCATAGACAAGTGGACAAACTAAGTCGACCTAATCCATAGTGATAGGAGTTCCTTCAAATTACATTGAAATTCCTGACCATCGCACCTGAGGAACTACATCCCCTAAATCACCCTCTATGGAGAAACCTCACATCAAAAATCATAGACCTTTGGATAAAAAATATAACATCCTAAAATAACTGGTCATGGTCCTGACCAAGATTTCAATTCTGGATGCTCTCAAATTATCAAAAAATATTCACCCTCGTTTTGTCCTCTGAACTTCAGAATACACTAGATAAGTTAAAAGAAGCTCTCTTATCAATGATAGAGAGTGGGGATAGACCTAATTAATATCCAAAATACTTGGATATTTATGCTTATTTTAGTTATGAAGACCCCCTTTTTTACCCATTCCCCTGAGATTAGTATAGAAGAAGGATGAAAAGAGGATCTTGAATATACCCCCATAATTTGAGGAAGGTGTATACACCACTACAAAAGAATATACATGACTTATTTTGATCGGCATGACCATGTATTCCAAAGAAAAAAGGTATATAAATATTTTATTAAGTAACACCGAGTTGTGTTCACATAGAAATACACAGAAATTATAATCCTTGATACTGATATAACCACCCACTGCATAGGGATTTTGGAAGATCACTGGGGTAACAAAATAGTATCTATAATAATGCATCCAACTAATGGTGCTAAGGTTTATTTTGAAGCTAATAAAATAATAAAATAAAAATTCATTTTTGAGGTCTGATTAAGTTGTTGATCGCATAAAATTAAATGTATTTTTTTACTAGAATTTCTGCAGTCTAGTAGGAACCCTAGGTCGTCTCTCAAAGGAACCTTAGATCATTTATAAAATTAAAAGGTTTTGAATATGAAAATAAAAGGGAAATTAAAATTTGGAAAATAAGAGGTCTATAATTTAAGATTTCAACAGAGAAATGAAGGTGATAAAACAAAGTAGAAACTAATAGAATTGATTAAGTGTGATTAACCTAGGGAAATATCATGATGATCATCCTTCATCACTTCAAGAGTTAGGGTTATGATATCTTAATACTTGGTTTTTAACACCTAGAACCAAAATTTTACTGATTTTATACAAGTATAACTCCTAGGGTTCAGTCAGAAACAGACAATGATTCATCGGATACCACTGATGATTGAGTGATTTGTGTTCGACTTCATAACCAAAACTCACCAAGGAAACACATGAAGAACTTGATACATTGTCCTTGTTTGTATGTTATTTCAATGTTTTAACATGATTTTAAAGTACATGTCTATGATAGTGTTTATTTTAATTCAATTAAACAATATGAACCACACAAACACTATAATTGAAAGGGGAAGAAGAAGTGTTGAACGGTGTGTGAAACATCACATGAATGGGTAACTCCAAACATGATCATATGAGTTGAGAATGAAATACCAGTACATAAATCAATAAAATAAGAATAGATGATGATGAAAAACAATATATAAACCTATAATTAAAAATATTATTCAAATATTACAAACATGATGCATGGGATTTACATCACGTTCCCCCCTTGGTGATCACAAGGCATTTAGAACTCAATAGGAGGAGAGGAAGAAAATGATGTTGAAGTAGAACCTCTAATGGCCTCTAGAACACATAGGATTGATTAGAAGACACCTTTTTGACTCTAAAATGGCATCACCTTTCACCATGTTAGAACTTCTAAATGAGGTGCCCAATGTGTTTTTTATAGTCAAAATGGGAGGTGGTTTTGGACACCCTGATTTCAAGAAACCAATTGGACCATGGTTTTAAGACCCTAGAAAATATTATCTAGTTAAAAAAACTAATTCATTGTTTATAGAAATATTTTATTTCTCCCTATAAAATTTGGTGGCTAGATAAGACATATAATAATAGACATTTCCAAAATACAGAGGCAAACTTTTGACTCCATGGAGATTCCTTTTACTGGATAGATTAGTTAATATGGGCCTATTAATGGAATAATTTGACTTGGGTTACTTAATGAAAGTTGTATCCCACTGAATGATGGATCAACAAAAAAATTTCAGCCCAATTTAATGCACATATTAGTAGAAGTATGCAGTTGAGTCCATAAATGTTCTTGGATTCCTGCATAATTTGGACAATTTTTCATCAACTCCATCTTGGGCCTTCCAAATAACCTCCATCTATAACAAAAACATAAAAACAAGTGAAATATATCTTTTTAAACGTGATAATAATTAAATTATTGAGAAAAAAATGAAGTGAAATTTGTTATTATACTTGTATTTTTCAATAAAAAATTAGTTTAATACATTGGAATAAGGGTGAAATAAAATAGTGAATCATGGTAAGATCACACCCCCACAACCAAACCATTGTACTCCTGGGAAAAGTCTAATATCATAATCATGTATCATTACTAAATAAAAGGTGTGAAAAATTTCAAAGATTCTTTTGAAATGAAATTCATCATGTCTCATTTATGGAATCAATTTTCTTATCATTTTTCTTCTCTCACATTCAAATTTGTTCAACTTCATTTGTTCACCCATGCAACACGTCACAACCTACCTCACCTAAAAATTTTCAATCTTCACTTAAAGAACATATTAAAGTATATTTGTGCTCTATTAACAGAGTTAATGTGATATTAGTATATTCCTACCATGATTCTATGTTCTATACAAGTAGAAAATAGTGTGCTACTCAAGAGGACTTCCAAAAGGTTGTTCTGAGGTTCAAGGGTTGGCAGGATTTAATGATTAAAAATATGAGGTAGAAGAGGAGTGTTTAATCTATTATGTACAAAACATGTCAAAATTAATCAAGTGTTCATAATGAATGTACACACTCAACCAATTATAAAGTGTATCACCTCCAACTCACTCTCCCCATTATCAATTTGTGTGGGTCACAACGAAGCAGTGAGTAATAATGAGTAAACATCCGCTTTTATCCATTTTTGTTTTTATTTTTTTCTATTTTTTTCGATGTAAAGAACTATATTTTTGTTATATATTGTTTTTAGATATAAATAGGGAAACATTTGTAAAAAAATGATCCAATATGGCTTGTGAACCCATTGCCTAAGGAAAATATAGTCACCCTTAATATCAACCCATAACAATTATTCTCTTTCCAAAATTCCTATGGAAACACCCACTCCCCTACACTTAATAAAAATAAAAAAAGATTATACACAATAGTTGTGTAGGTAGAGATAAATTAGCTTGTAATGTGACTACTTAATAGGTATTTCATGGTCTCTAAGGCTTAAGAAGGGTAAAATTGAAAGGTGGATAAGAATTGAGTTTAATTGTACAAAGGGATTTTCAATGAATGATTTCCTCTATCATGAATGTAGAATACTAGAATCTTATGGATTCAAACATAATCAAGGAAAGTTATAGTTTCTATACATTACCCATGACTCTCAAGGAAGTGATTAAATGGTTGAATATGAAATAAAGGGCTGAGAATTTATCTTGGGTAAGGGATTAAAATATTGATCAGTGCTAATGAGGAATGAGATTAAAAATTCCATTAAACACCTGAGAATGATTTGAAAATACAAATTATAGAAAAAGTGTCTATATCAACATTGATTTGAAAACCATTTTTTTCAAAAATAATATATTTTGACACACAATCGACTCAAGAATGAAAAATAATTTTAGATATTCTTTTCAAGATCAATTTTTTATCTAAAAACACAAAATAAAGAAAAATAAATCAAAAATGAAAACACATACATTTTTTTTGTATTTTATTAATACTAACTCTAACAAGTCACCCTACCCGACACCTAAAAATTACATTGTCCTCAATGAAATTATTTTAAATAAATAGACAAGTAAATAAATGTAGGGAGAAGGTAAAACCTGCTATGTGGTGTCATATGCGACATCCATCAGTTGGATTTCCTCCATGAGATGATTTGAAAAATCCTTATAAAATTGTTTGAGCCTTTTCCCATTAACAGTCAACCCATGCCCAATATTCTCATGAAAAACCTATATAGCACCAAAAGGGTAAAAATTAGTAACAATATAAGGACTAGCCATCAAGAATGAATATTATATGGGTGAATCTTTAGCCTATAATTATACATGAGGAACTTCTCACCAATATGAAACTTCTGCTGATGAATCATCCCATCATGGATTGCCTTTTTTCTCCTTATAGATTCAGGAGTTCTCATATGCATCATGTTGAATTTATTCCAACTCATGAATATGCAACTTCCTATGCTCACCTGTATCTAAGATATTCATATTAGATTGTTTCACATCCCAATATTCACATTTATCTTCCTCCACCAGGAGGTGAAAACACTTTTCAAAAAACATCCCATGTGGTGACATTAAAATTGGGGTTTTAAAATCTGTACAGTATTCCCAAAGTACATCATCCAAGTGCAAACTCCAATCTTTCCTATTGGGTTGTACCATTTTTTCCAAGATTTTCTTAAAATCCCGATTTGAGATTTCTGCTTCTCTGTTAGTTTGGGGGTGATATGAAGTGGATAATTTATGTACATTCCCATACTTACGGAGAAATTTTTTCATGTTATGATTGTAAAAATGTAAACCTTGGTCACTAATGATGAATCTTGGCAAACCAAACCTACTAAAAATATAGGACCTCATAAAATAAACAACCAATAAAGTGTCATTGGTCCTAGTTTCATTTTATTCCACCCATTTAGAGACATATTCAACAACCAATAAGATGTACACAAAGACAAATGAATTTGGAAAAGGCCCCATGATGTCAATGCCCTATGCATCAAAGACCTCAAAAAATAACATGGTTTTTTGGGGTATTTCATTCCTCTTGGAGATATTTTCGGTAAATTGACATTGGCTACACAACATACAAAAATGATGGGCATATCTATACAATGTTTTCCAATAAAGTCTCGGGTCAAGGAACTTTTGAGCTGTACGTTGAGAGACAAAGTGTCCCCCACAATCCAAAGTGTGGTAGAAGGTCAAAAAAGAGGTGAACTCATGGTCAGGGACACACTAACGAACAACTTGGTCACTACCAATTATCCAATAGTAAGGGTCTTCCCAAATATACCATCTTCAATAATTATTAAGTCTCTGGGATTGTGAAGTGATGAAATCTGTAGGGACCCTAGATATTGCTAGAAAATTAACATTTTTTGCATACCAAGGGGTAAGGTCCATGACACCACAAAGGTTCTCATGAGGGAATAATTCTATAATGGGGAGGGGTGAGTGAAGATGGTGGTCTAGTGGTGGTAAAATCCTATTAACATGGTCAAATACAATATTTTCCACTCCTCTCTTATATCTAATCTCAAGGTCAAACTTCTGGAGGACGAGCATCCACTAAATAAGGTGGGGATTTCCTTCAGGTTTCTTTAGGAGGAAACGAAGGGTAGCATGATCAAAAAAGACAATTATTTTTGACCCAATAAGATAAGAATGTAATTTTTCCTAGGAAAACACAATAGAAATATGTTCTTTTTTAGTGGTTGTGTAGTTTTCTTGGTAGGTTCAAGGGTACATGAGGCATACACAATAACATGAGGAGCCTTCTCAACCCTTTTTGATAAAACTTTTTCAACTATAAAGTTAGAGGCATCACACAAAATCTCAAAGGGAATATCCCACTTTAGTGGTTGGATTATGGGAGGTGATGTGATAATCTTATTTAGTGAATTGAAATCATCCTCAAAACTTTTATCAAAACAAAATTTTGAATCCATTTACAACAATAGAGATAACTGAAGTGCGATCTTACTAAAGTATTTAATGAATTTGTGGTAAAAACTAGCATGAACCAAGAAATATCACACCACACAAACACATTCTGGATATGGAAGTGATGAGATTAAATCAATTTTTGATTTATCCACTTGGATTAATTCATTTTAAATAACATTCCCAAGAACTATCCACCGCTCAACTATGAAATGACATTTCTTGTAATTTAAAAAACATATTTTTCTAAATGATAGAGGACTAAACCTATGTTTGACAAATAGTTATCCAAGGAAGCTCCATAAACTGTTAAATCATCCATAAAAACATGCATGAAATTTTAAAGGTACTCTGAAAAAATACTCAACATACAATGATGAAAAGTACCAAGATAATTAGAAAGACCAAAATGCATCATTCTGTATGAAAATTTCCCAAATAGATAGGTAAATGTAGTATTTTATTGATCATAAGGGGATATATGAATTTTGAAATAACCTGAATAGTCATCAAGGAAATAATAATGGGACTTACCAACTAATCCTTTTAATATTTGGTCAATGAAAGGTAGAGGAAAATGGTCCTGATGCATGGCTTGATTAAATCAATGATAGCCAATACAGACACACTAACTATTTTTCACACATGTTGTAACTAATTCATTCTGTTCATTTGACACTACTGTTATTCCAGTTCTTTTTATGTACATTTTTTTACTGTGCTAACCCATTTACTATTAGATATAGGATAAATGATCCCAACAACAAGTAATTTACTAACTTCCAATTTTACCACTTCAAGGAGAGTTGGATTTGACCAGCATTGGGATTGTCTTATGGGCTTAACCTCATTATCCAAAAGTATATGGTTTATAGAAATAAAGGTTCTAATCATGGGAATATCAGCCAATGTGCATCCTATCACCTTTTTACACTCTCTTAAAAGATCAAGTAGTTTTGATTCATACTATTGAGAGAGGTTACTAGAAAAAATGATGGGAAATTGGTCAATACCCTCAAGATAAGCATATTTTAAATTAGATAGAAGTGGTTTTAAATCCAACACTAGTGATTTTTGGATTGAGGGGGGGGGATTTAAGGGGATTAAGGTCTAAGAATCTGTCTATCTGCTCATGTTTATTCTCTAAGGATAGAAAATCTATTGAAATGATATTTACAGAATCATCGATGGTCATGGGTATGTAACGCACTGACCCTAGTTACCTAGAGTCAGTGTATTATTACATAACATTGGCATGATCACAAGGGATAAAATACTCAAATACTGATCAGTTTAAAAGCCTTGTAAGTACTAGATACCTACATATGTTTTACATTACATTATGAAATAAAAAACAACAACATTGTGTATCCATTGAACACACTCATATCCCATAGCCTATCCCTATAGGTCAATCATAATATACTTCTTCACATCCTGGGAAAAATAAAACATAAGAAAGGGGTGAGATCAGATGCTCAATAAGGATAAAAATATAGAGAAAACATTCATATATAAGTATAAATATTGAAGGAAATGTAAAAGAATAAAACACAAGCCTTTTGCATAATATGGAAAAGTTAAATAAAAAAACTCCATTTACTTATTCACAGGGATATTCTACAAGTCGAATAATCACATGTAATATCAATAGCTAATTTCATAATGATGGAATGCATAATGCCGGACATCATAACCACATAGTCAAGGCCTAGTGCTAAGACTACAAATAAGATTTTGTCAAGGCCTTGTTCCAAGATAATAGTTTGTCTAATGAGACATACCGATGCATCAAGGAGCTATAGCAGGCTCCACCCCTCACTTACTAAGTCTAATGCATCCCTCATATGGAAATGTTGAAACATAACATAAACATTCGTATTAAAACTAGCATACAAAATGTTAATACTTTAACCATAAACCATGAATGGTATAAAAATTACACATCCACAGTCAAACATATCACAAAACCTTCAATACAATATGGAAAATTGTATCATAATAAATCAACTTCAAACAAATGTAAAATCCAACAAAGGATGTTGACATAGATGAAATCAAAACTATTTGATAGAAATTTATCTTTCTATTTTAAAATCATTTAAAAGTCATATAATTATAAAAGAAAACATTTATTTTGAGAATACTCTTATAAGCATGTAATAGAGGATTCCAATGTGTTATAAAGATGAAAAATAGCTGCACCCGCCGTATAAGTTAAAAAAACTTTCTTACTTTAATTTTTCGAAAAGGTAATAAAGAAACATGTTTTGAAAATGACGAAAAGATTACTTTTAATTTTTTTTATAGAAAGTAAAAAAAGTGTATAAATGAATTTAACCAATATTATAGGAATTAGTAAATTTTTTTTGAAAAACATTTTTAGGAAACATGGATGTGGATGATAAAGAAGTCACAGTAGATACTTATGTAAAAACAACATCGGATAAATAAAGTGATTGCAAAATTAAACCTTACCTTGAACTTTTCCTTAGTCAAGGGTAGGTTAAACTCATTTATAATAGTGAAATCATTGTTATTAAATTATAAAAGAACCATATACGTAAATATGATATCATATATGATCTTATAATACTACATTGTTAATGATATTTCAGTAGTATCATCGTTTCAGGTGTTAACTGATTCATTTTCCTTTATATGTTTTGTTACATAAGCCCTGTTTGTTATAGATAGGATGTATTTAATTCATATATAGAATGATATTAAGTTCTTAAAAATTAATTTTTAATTATAAAATGAAATTTATTCTTGAATGGTTATGATGGGGAATGAATCTCATCGCGCTCGTGGAGACGGTAATCCGTACGTACGCATGAGCGACATTATCATTCTATTGATGGTGAAATTGTATGTAATTGGATGTTATGTCATATATAAAGAATAATTAAAATATTAAATTAATTATTTACATCAATTATACTCATTATTATACCCATCCAAATAATTAAGTGTTGAATAACAAACTATACAATGATGTGAAGATGATAAGACGTACGTATGCACGTATGGTGACTTTGTCATTCATATGATGGATAGAATAATGAATGTTGTTGTAACATATTTATAATAAAATAAAATTATGTATAAGGTAATGAAGTTATTATTTTGGTATGGAAACAAAAAATAAAGTAGAAGTGGAAGAAGAAAAGAACTTTTAAAGAGGTGATGAAATTATTACCTCTTCTTCGGGTGCTTCCCTTTGATTTGATCAAAAGGGCTCATTAGGATGGCTTTCTGATCAAATTAAGGCCTATATCTTGAATTGAGGGTAGTTTGGAGAATATTTTAGTAGGTTTTGGCTGAGACAAATGGATTTGTAGGTGTGATTTTGAGAGAAGGGGAAATACCCTTTTATAAGAGAGGTGAGGGTCACTTTAGGAATAGCTTGAAATATTATTTTATTATAAAATAATTTTTGGTTTATAATGGATAAAAAAAGATTTATTTCAAGGATAATGTGGTTATGGTTAGAAAAACTCTCAACCAATAGGTTTTAGATAGGTTTAGGTCAGCATATTAACCTTATCTTTTAGATTTAACTGTTAGTTAAATAGTTTAACTTTTACCACGTATTCTTGTATTATTATAATAAATGGTAAATAAAATTACAATAAAAAGACAAGAGAACTCTAGGTGGTTCATTATTAAAATATCTAACCTTATAGAAGTCATTTGGCCGAACCTTAGATTTTTATAAATATTATATCATTTAATAATATTATATTTGTTTTAAAAACTCATTTATGTCAATTTTGACGCTATTTGGTATTTTTTTTGTGAAAGTCATAACAACTTTATCACATAGAAAAAAAATTATTTAATAAACCTTAAAAATTTCATATTAACCTATAAAATTATTGAAATGCATCAAAAGTCTCAATTTACATTTATTTGGATATTTATAATATCAATTATTTTAATCTTACAATAATAAGGTAATTACTGCATCATCATTGTGTCATAAATAAATTTAATTATTTAATGTTTAATTTTTTTAAATTAAATACAATTATTTATGAAATATTTTCATCTTTCTAATGAATATTTATAGTCTAATTTATATTCTGTATTAACCTATATTAAATTTTTTTAGTTATTAAAATTTGAATTTCACACTTATAACTCTTCTTTAAATAAAATATAATAAATGTAAAAATCTAATACAAGTGGACCAAAATGATCATATTTTATTCCTAAGGTTGATTTTGGTCTAAATACACTTATCCAATAGAATTAGGACATGTTTTAGGGTAATTATAATATCATTTTTATCTTTAATTACCCTATTTACTTTTAACCGTGGTAAATAAAATTCAAAAGTTACTATTCACCAAAATTATTTTCATCCTGTTGAACCACATTTTACTTACTGATGTCAACCATGTCTCTCATATTTTTGGAATTCAATTCACAGAAGTGGTAGAATTACGTTTTATGCAAATTTTGTAACGTGCCTAGAAGGTGGGTAAAAGATGTTAAAAAGTTCAATAAAATTTTATACATCTAATATTATTATTAAATGACTCCAATGAATTACATTGAACTAATATAGGTATTATGTGTATATTTTAAATTTAAAATAAATTTAAATAATAATGATAATTATTTGAATAAAAGTTTGTTTTAAACAATAACACATTGTTTTTCACTATTCCTCAAAAATTGAAAGTTTTCAGAAAAATACCAAAAATTCACCCTAAGCTAATTTTGATATTCTAAATCCAAAAATGAATTCCATTTTGAAAAATAAAATTTATAAAATTTCAAAATGTGGGTATTAATATTCATAATGACTAGTTTTATTGGTCATGGTGTGCTAGAACTCGAAGTTGCATACAATGCAAGCTATTGTATTATTCAAATAGAAGTGTATTGTGGAAGATTTGGGTGTTAAATTCTTCCCTCATTCAAATAATTTCATCCTCAAAATTTTTAGAATATTACTGTGTAAAAAGATTCAGATGGTTCTTTATCATAAGTTCCTCGGGTTCTCACGTTGCCTCTTCTATCTTATGGTTTCTCTATTTAACTTTTAGCAAGCGAGTCATCTGGTTTCTCAACACTTGTTCTCTGGTATCAAGAATATTGATAGGCGCCTCAAAATAATACAAATTGGGTTCGAGTTCTATTTCTTCATAGGTTAGTACATGTGTTGGTCCAGGCTTGTATTTTCTCAACAGTGATACGTGGAACACGTCATGAACTTTGGAGAGACTTGGAGGAATTGCCAAACAGTAAGCTACAACTCTAATTCATTCTAGAATTTTGAAAGGTCCAATGTAACTTGGACTTAATTTACCCTTCTTATCGAATCGTATAATACCCTTCCATAGAGATACCTTCCAGAAAACATGATCTCCTACTTGAAATTCCAAATCTTTCCTTCAATTATATACATAGCTCTTTTGCTTACTTTGAGCTGCTTTGATGTGGGTTTGGATAATCTTCACCTTTTCCATTGATTCCTCAACAGGTTCTGGGCCTAAAAGTTTTCTTTCACCAACATCATCCCAACAAGTTAGTGTGGGACATCTCTTTCTATATAATGCTTCATATGGTGCCATCTGAATACTTGAATGGAATCTATTGTTATAATAAAATTCTACCAGAGGTAAATACTGATACAACATACCTTGAAAGTCAAGTTAGAAAGATCTCAACATGTCTTCTAAGGTTTGAATAGTTCGTTCTGATTGTCCATCAGTTTGAGGGTGGTATGCAGTGCTAAAATGAAGTTCAGTATCCAGGGCCTTCTGAAGACTTTTCCAAAATCTTGATGTAAAATAGGGATCACGATTAGAAACAATCGATATGGGTACACCATGAAGTCTTACAACTTAATTAATATATAGTCTTGCTAAATGTTCAAGTGTTAAATCTTCTCTTATAGCAAGAAAATTTACTGACTTGGTAAGACGGTCAATAATGACTCATATTGCATCATTCCTTCTAGTAGTATTTGGTAGCCCCATGACAAAGTCCATCGTAATATCATCCCATTTACACTTAGGTATGGGAAGAGGTTGCATGAATCCTCTAGGATGTAGGATTCCAGCCTTCACCTATTGAAAAACCATACATCTTGACACATAATTTGCTATCTCCCTCTTCATGTTGTCCCACAAAAAATGTTCCTTCAAATCTCTTTACATATTAGTCCTACCAGGGCATATAGAGAAATTGGAGTTATAATCATCATCTAACAATTTAATTTTTAGATCAGGTATGCCAGGAACACAAAGTCTCTTCCCAAATTTCAAAATTCCATCTTCATATATAAAGTCGATCAATCTACCATCATTCATAGCTTCAATTTTATTTTGAAACTCTTTATCATCAGTCTGAGAACTTTTTATCCTTTCAAGTAAAGATGGATTGGAAACCATTTGAAAAAGTATTGTTGTTTCACCTTCCATGATTATTCCCTTATCCATATTTTCTAGATCCATGAAAATAAGATCCTCTTGAACTCTCATCTTGTTCAAAACTCCATGATCCTTTCTGATCAAAGCATCATCCACCTTATTTTCCTTCCCTAGGTGGTAGTGTATAGTGCAATCATAATCCTTGAGTAGTTTGATCCATCTTTTTTCCTCATAGGCTGCTGACTAGCAGTGAGGACCTTAGGGGTGATAGTGGGGAAACTATGCCCTCATTGGCAGAGTATACAATGGAAGTAAACAACACATACAATATCAGAAGCAGTAAATATCCAACAACAGTAAATAGCAGAAGACTGGAATACTAAACAACTGGACCACATATATATATGAAATGATGCATAATACATATGGCTAGGAAAACATCCAAACATGTCACAATGATGGAAATACAAACAGTGCTAAACCAAAGTAAAAAAGAAAGATAAAAAACTCCTCAGCATCACAATCCATAGCTTGGTCCCATGCTCTGCAGCTCCACGGAAAGTCAAGTACCTGAAGTAGAAGGGCACTTTCCCTTATCTATAACTGTAACAATATAATATGTTTGGGACCAAAAGCATGACGCAAAAAGGGTGTGGGACTAAATCCCAGTAGGAAACCACCCGAAGATCTGTGCCTAACAGTCATTGAGTATATGGCTGGTAAAAGTACAGAAAGCTGTAAATAGGAAATCACTAAGCAGTAACTAATCCACAGTTTAAAGCATTAAAATCACCACACAACATACAACAACTAAACAAGAAGAAAACACAATAGGTAACCCTTTGAAAATTACTCATAGCCTATCCCCTCTGGCCTTACCTAATAAGTATAAGCAACGCTCTGGGCAATACACTCAGTCTAACCCCTCTGTTTCAGCTTAATCATAGACTCTCTGAGGAATAACTCACCTCAATTCCCCCTATAGTCTCATATCGGCACTAAAGGCACTCGGGGGAAGCACTCAACTTCTCATTCCCCCTGTGGCCTATGTCGAGGAACTACATACACTCTGGGGAAGCACTCAATGTCAATTCCCCCTATGGTCTCACATCGTAAATTATAAAGACACTCTAGAGAAGCCCTCATCATCCATTCTCCTAATGGTCTATACACCAAGTTCCCACAACCAAGTGTAAGTCAAGAAAGTGTAGCAGTGCGTAACGGCCAAGTTCGACCTCAAGAACTACTTGGCTAGTATTCTAAAACACAACCGGATAACAGAGAAATAGTCACACCATCCTATAATACTAGGCATGAGAAAGTAAATAGCAACCTAATAGGCAAACATGACCCAAAGGTCAAACAGGAAAAACATGCATGGTAAAGACATCCAAAGCATAGAAATCAACCCTATTCATATCCATATATCCACTATATAGGAATACAATCATGGTAGGCAAACAATAGGGTTAAAACAGTAAATTCCCAACACCCCGTTCATGGTTATTGGGAAAATTTGCACATAAACTCAAAGAAATTATATAGAAAGGAAAAACCACCTACCTCAGGGTTAAGAGATCAATATACCTGAACCAAGAAGCTTTAATATTTTTGGAATGTTTTAGATCTAAGAAAAAATCCAAAACGATGAACCCACGATAACTTCAAAAAGTAGAGGAATTGAAACACAAGGCTCAAGAAGAAGAGGGAACTCACCGTTGCGATTCCAACGTAATAAAAAATGTTCGAATCAGAGGACGAACGGAGGCTCAGGGGCTCATCGAAGATCTAAGGCCGTACATGTTCTCTTAGATGAAGACGACTAGAATAAGTGAGTTCTAGTGATTATACACGACCCCGTTGCATTTAATGAAAAAAATAAATTTCATGGCGTGTACTTTTGAAGTACACAACGTGTACTCGCCTTTTTCGTACTCCGCCTTATACGGCCTCCAAGTCACCCCCACACGGCTGTGTATGTGGCTTCTACACGGCCATTACATGGTCTACTATGGAAAATAATTACATTGTGTGTACTTATAAAGTACATGGTGTGTACTTGGAAAATTTCTAGAATTTCCTCTTTTTCTCAGAAACGACCAGAAAAGAAAAAACATACATGAAAAGAAGGTTTGGGTTATTATAGTTAATAGGATAAATAATGGAGGAAGAAAGAAATAAGTTCTAGAGGGAAAATGGGGATTTCACCCCCTTTAATGATTCACATGGTTTGGCCGCACAGTTGGTCAAACTGGGAACCAACTATTCTTGATCCACTTCCCAAAAGGGAGTCTCACATGGCTCATGCACATAGTTTTTGAAACCATGCGCAAATCACACATTTACCTTCTACCAAAAAATTATAGCAAACCACACAGTCGTGAAATCCCTCTAGAACAATAAGACTAGAACATATGAGAACCGCAACTCTACTAAAAGAGTTGCATGGTTTCCTCTGGCAGGCTGCCCAATTTCAGACAAACTGTGTGCCCTTACAAGCTTCTCTCAGTTTTGAGTTTTCCAATCCCACCACTCCCAAAACTCAATGAAACACCCAAGGAACCTCTCAGACCATAAACCAAGTCTAAAAACAACACATTTTAGTGTTCCAATTATTGTAACTTCATTCCAAATATCATTTTAAAGAATTACTCATCCACCAAACGATAAAATCCAAATTCCTTTGGAAATTCCTCAGGTCCAAAAATGTGGGAAGCTACATCAATGATTTGTTTTATTTTAGTTATTCAACCCCATTGAAAATTTTCTCCTGAATCAAACCCTACCCTCACTCTCCATGATCCTTTGATTTTTAAATATATTTCATATGTCATCACCTTCAATCACTACCATTAGCTACAATATTTTTCTTATCTCTATCATTCTCTACCAATTTTATTTTTTATCTAATTACCCTCTTATATTATTTATTTTCTATAGTTTTGGTTTTTTATTTAGTTAATTTTTCACTAGTTCATGCAGAAATATTTCTCTTGTCCATTTTATTCATTTTAGTATTTTGAAATTATTCTTGTTTTTTACGTGGCCAATTTTTAAATAGTTTGTATGGAAGAATTTTTTTCATGTTAGAGTTTTTATGTTAATTTTTTTTTGGGTTTTGAATTATAATTTTAGGGTTTTTAAAGAATTGGTAATTTTTGGGGTTTAAATTGTTTTTTACACAGTTGAGTTTGTTTATATTTTTTTTTTATTTTTTTGGAAAATATTTTATTATTATTTTATTTATCATTATTATGTTTATGAAATATTTTTTTTATTTTTTTATTTTTTAAATATGTTTTTTGTCATTATTTTTGTGTATAAAATATTTTTTTGTTATTTTTTCATTATTTTATTGTTTTTTTGTTTTTCAAAATTTTTTATCATTACTTATAGATAAATCATAGTGTGACCAATAACAAATAAATGTTTCTATATTTTTTTAAATATTATATATTTACTACTTATATTAGGTTTTGTAATTATTTTTTATCATTATTATTATTATTTTTCAAAAAAAAAAATATTATTTTCAATTCTTATTGACAAAAGTAATTTTAATTTTAAATTTCAAAATAAAATAACATATATTCAATAATTAAAATTAATTATAGGTGAGAAGGATTTATAGTTGGATTACTACACAATGAACATGTGATGAATATGAGGGATGAGTTGATGCTTTTTTGGAATTTCCTAAATGAAATGTTCTGAACAACAACTAGTTTTTCTATCTTTGCATGAAGTATTTAAATATGAAAAAAAATCAATGTTGAGAAATCGAAGATCATTTGATTTTTCATGGTTTGAATCTAAGTTACAGTATTTGGATTTGCCATGGTGAAATTTGGAATTATTCAAGATCTAATGATGATAGAGATTTTCAAGATGATAAGTCTAATAAAATTAAAGAAATGATTCATGATATTTAAGTAGAGGTAGTTGAGAAAGTAACAATGATCAATCACCTATATGGATATGATAAAAACACAATTTATCTATGTAAAAAATGGGCCCTACAGACATCCTAGTTGCCTTGTAGACATGTGTTGTCCCCTTTCCAGGGCCTTGCAACATACTCGAACAGTTCATCAGACTAATTAATATCCCCAAGGGCTAACACATATTCTTTTAGTCTACTTTTTCCTCATTTAAAGACACCTTGGGAAACTTACCATGAGGTCACCCATACTGTCAACTATTCCAAGACAAACCTCTTTAACTGTGGGGTTATAATCAGGAAGACTTCTGAAAATAAAGCTTCACCTTATTGACATGGGTAGTGAAATTTATCCTTTTAACCCTTTAACATTATAGGGTGTTACAATCTAGGTTGTATGAAATTTAGGGTTTTATTAATAGTGTTATGATTGGTTAACTTAAAGTCTAGAAATTGGTAGAGTTAAAAAACTTTTATAGACTTGATAAAGCTATTGAAATACATACTTCTTAAAGATAATAATATTTTAGATTCACACTATAATGTGAAAAAAATATTATTCTTGATGGGATTTGGGTATAGAAATATATATGCCTTCCCCAATGGATATTTTTTATACAGTAATGAATATGAAGGTCTATGAGAGTTTCTTAAATATGGGGCATCATGGTATAAGTTAAAATATAAATCAATGGATGGTTTTCTATTAATTCTATTAATTCAAGTACCAAGACTCCTATTAATTCAACTTGGTATCTTTATATAATTTCTCATCTAAAATTTTATATTTTCAAATTCAAATGATGAGAAAAGGTTAATATGACATGTAGATAAGATAATATCTGATGGAAAATTATGTCATCTAGATGATTATATACAATGGAAGAAAATTGATTAATAATTTTCTACCATTGGAAATAAAGATAGAAATATCAAAATTGGACTACAAATAGATAAAATGAATCCATTTTGATTCCTTAATAGAAAACATAGTTCATGGTTTATTTTTTTGGTAGTTTTCAAATTATCTCATAAATTTTATATGAAGAAGATATATATCATGTTTATTTTAATGATTTCTAGACTAAAACAATTTGTAAATAACATTGATGTTTACTTTTCAGTATTAATTGATGATTTAAATCTTTTATGGGAGGAAGGTATAAATACATATGATTATTATAAAATGTAATATATTAAATTGAATGTAATGATTTTGTTCACTATAAATGAATTCTCATCATATGTAAAATTTTATGGATATAGTGTTAAGGGGAATAAATTTTATCCAATCCATGAAGAAGGGACTTCATGTTATCAATTACTACCTGGGATAAAAATAGTATACATGGATAATCAATGGTTTTTATATATGGATCACTCTTTAATGTTCCCAAATGAATTTGTTGTATTTTTTTCAACAAGGTTGTGAATAAGTAAAGTCAAAGTGTGTTGGATTATTTTGAGTATGTTACTATCTTGGTAAATAGAAATGGAATATGATGATGAAGTTTTTTCCATTGAATATATCTTGAAGATTCATGAATATATTTTCAAGGAGAGTTTGTATTTGAGTCTTCTACTTGAAGGGATTAGCTGGATAGATTCATGTAGTAGTACCTATATGTGATAATTGATGTGATGATCTTCATGTTAGAGACAAGTGCTAATTGTTGAGATTACTTCCCACAACAATTTAAAATATAAGGGAGAATAGATGACGAGTTGAGATATTGAACGAACACTAGAAAAATATGTGAGAAACCATCCATGAAGAATTTTGTTCACAAGATGGTTTGTTAGTTGATACAAGCCTTTGGGTGATGTTTTGAGATGATTTAAATATTGAGAAACCCCCTAAAGGTTGGTAGATATTATAATATTTATTAAGTGAATTTAGGAATCTCAGTTATGAGTGATTTATAATATTTCTAGGATTATAACAATATAGGTCCATTTAATAAGATACATTGGTTCTTGTATGATAGAAGGCCCATAGAAGATATTTATAGCTTGTATGATATGAGGATCGTGTAAGATGAGCCTCTTCCAAAAATTAGTTCATAATATGTCTACTACACCTCATATGAAACCTTGCTTCATATGTTATAATAATTCATATGAAATTTGGGTTTGTAAGATAAAAAACCATGTAAGAGGACCAATGTATAAGGAGTGAGTTCTCTTATGATACACCATCATTTTAAGATACAAGAATCTCATATGATTGGATTTTGGGTAAGATGAGTTTCTATGTATGATGAAGAAATAATGTAAGATGGATAATATGTGTAAGAAATGTTTTATGTGCAAAGATTTTGTATGGTATGATTTCATAAGATAAAATATGTATTATGTAAAAATATTTAGAGAGATAGAAGACAATTATAAGGTTTAATATGAGAAAAATCAGTGATTTTAAAAATTAATATTCTAAATAAATGGGAATTAAAATATAGTTGATACTTCTACCATGATTAAATGATTCAAAAATAATAATAATTCAGGAGGATAATGATTCAATACAAGATCAAAGTAAGAATCCATGAGGATATTATGAGATGAATTTTATACTATAATCCATATTTCCACATCAGAGTGAATGAGTCTATATACATGTGGATCAAAAATTTTAAGTAATTTAAAGAAGATGGTTTTTAGGGGAAAGAAGATGAAATATTCAAATAAAACAAAGGATAATTTTCCCTAGTCTTTATGTAATTTAATTAGATATATTTGACTAAGAATTTTGAGGAATAATTCAAATTGGAAATATCTTTCAATTTGAATAATGACGATATCTTACTTCCTCTAAATAAAGAGTTTATAAAATAAAATATGGGAAAAAATATTTACAATTCTATAAATATAAAAAATAAATAGGAAAAGGGAAAAATACATGAGTCTCTGTGATGTTGTTATTCCTATAGACCTATTTAAAGTCAAAGAAGGAGGACTGGATATTGAACCTAAAATAAAATGCTTACTGGTATTAGGTAAGAATAAGGATAATAAAAATAAGGCTTGTGATATAATCACATCATAAAATATGATCAAACTGAGAAGGAGTAAGGAAAATAGGCATACATATTTTCATCACATATTTATGGAATTTGAATAAATTTTAATGACAATTTACCCAATAAAATTGAGTAAAAGAGAAATTATAACCCACAACTACATCAGAATAAAAAGAGAGTTGAATTTATACTTGATGTTTCATGAAAGGATCCATTCATCAACTGTGTGAGGTAAAAAATACAATTGTGAGGACTGATCTATGGGAGACAATAGGAGAACCGGTGGGAAGTTTCTAATTATGTTATATAGTATAAAGACCCTCCAGTGGGATGATGAAGCCCATGGTGGGATGCCATGGAAGAATAGTGGGAGACCATGACATTGTAACTTATTTATTATTGGTAGAGGAAATTACAAGAAAGAAAACCACACATACCTAGAAATATTAGTAGGTCAAGCCTCATACCTCCCCACAAGGAATGAAAAGCACCAACTAGAACTATTTTACACTCGCATGCTTGTGTTAGTAATAGAAGTATTTGTAACCAGAGAATCTAACTGGTTATATCAAGGAGTGGGATTTCAAGTTAAAATCTTATAAATCTCATTGTCTTGTGTCATTTACATTTTTTTTATCCGAGTAAGTCTAAGAGACACAAATAAGAGTGGATTGAACCTTAACTAGTTAAAGAGGCTGATTTTAAAAGGGATAAATCAAAAAAAAAAAAAGAATAACTGATTCACCCCTCACCCTTTTAGTGGTCTAACAAACCTTGTAATTTCACACTTAGCATAGATTAATAAAGGAATTAAACAACTTATAATAATTTGATATTTTCCCAAATCCTTTTTAATCAATTGGTATTTTTAGAGGGTGAAAATAATTGATTCCACATTTGGAAAGACGCAATGATCTAGTAATGAAAAAAAAATATGTAATAAATGATAAATAAATTTTGATATTCCATATTTAATATATCATGAATCCAAACAAAACATTTGTTTAATGATTTTTGAGAAGAATATCTATGACAGTTTGATCAAAACATTGTTAGATATTAAAGGAAAGACTATGTATGGGTTGAATGCAAGATTAAACTTATTGTCAATTGGAATTCGTTTAGAGATATCTCCCACTCCTAAAGAAAAATGAAAATACTTGACTCTAGCTTGTAATACATTATCCAAGAGGGATAAAATTAGTTTCTGTCATTTCCTCTATAGTATCAAAGTGCCTTATGGTTATTATTAAAATGTAAAAAAAAATTGTGTCACTAAACGATTTGAAGTTAATAGGAATGAAGTATCATTAATATCATGTTATGATATTACAAACCCTACCTATTGAATTAGTTGTAAGACTACCCATCTGTATCATATTAAACATCATCATGGTGTATTATTTTTTTAATTCTATTTATAACAAAGTGAAAGATCCAAATTCATTGAACAATTTAGATAATGATGCAATCTATTTACTTTATCAAATGGAAATTTACTTTCCACCATCTTCTATTTATATTACGATATATTTTAGGGTTTATTTGGTGTGGGAAATGGAGATTTATGATTCTATATATCTATAGTGGATATATCCTTTTAAAATTTATATGAATATATTGAAGGGTTATATTAAGAATCCATATCAACCATAAGCCTCCATTATTGAGAAGTATATTTATAAGTAGGTGGTCAAATTTTGTAAAAACTACTTATAAGTAGTATATCATGGGGTTTTCCTATATCTCACCCTGAAGGCCCTGAGGCCTGAAGGCCTTTGATGACCCGAAGGCCCTTGAGACCCTTAGACCCAAACCGGTGGACCGAAGGCCCAAATCAAGTGAATAGTTTCAGCTACTATAATACCGAATATTACCTACTATAGTATTGCTTCAAAGACCATGGTGTAGCCCAATTCACATTGAGCAGACCCTAGAAGAGGATCAGAGTAATAAGAATAGTAGTCACCAGAAGCAGAGCTAATCAGATTGGAAGAATGAGAGGGTATGGCAACTGCCATCAGGACCTGGCACCGTACAACTTTGTACAATGAAATTCTATCTGATCAACAATTCAAGGTGGGGATCTTGGTGATCAATGATTCAGAAGCTAGGTAGGTCTAGTTCTAGTGGGTTGGGCCTACAGGTCATGTATTGGGCATGGTATGCCTCTGGCCCATCAGATCATGTATTTCGGGTCATGTCGGGCCTTGTGCCTTGGGCATACGGGTCATGTACGGGTTCCCCTTCATCCCTTAAAAGGTGGATTATCAATAATAAAATAAAATAAAGTCCTTCGGTCCATTCGGGTTAAAAAAATATTATCCAAAGAAGAAATATATATGGGTATTGTAGTATAACCAAGCTTTTTTCTATGGTATAAAGATATCATGCATGGTAGATAGGATGCATCAGAAATATTGACATGGATAGTAGGAGACCTATATTTAAATGTGATAACATGGTCTATGTATGAAATTAATGGCTATACATTTTATACCAAAGACTAGGAAAATATAAGTGTAGTTCAGGATAACAGTGTATTGGTGTTCACTGAAGCAATTCATTTTTCTTACGCATAGAAAAAAACCCAATCTCTACATAAATTGTATATTCCAGAGTGATAAAAAAATTGGGAGATTTATTACATTAAATTTGGAGTTCTTATTTTCAAATGTAAATGGGGTTTCGGTAACAACAGTGTTAAACATGATAAATTCGGTACACCACTAGTAAATCTGAATAGATTAAAATACACAGATAGACCTTTTATCATGTAAAAACTTTCAAACAAAATATTTTATGTTCTTGGTCCATCAAATGTTTAGTGGTCTATCATTTTTTAAGGAAAAAATAGTATTTTGGTCATAAAAAACTATATGAAAATAATGAATTATGTGAGATACCTACTTCAATTAAAATATTCTTAGAGAATATTGATGACCACATTATAGACATGGTTTGTACTATATAGAATAATCATAAAGAAATGATATTGGAAAATAAAAATTTAGTAATCTCTTAATATTATAAGTAGCATATATTTAATTCTCATTTAACTTTTTAAATTTTGAAAAATGTTATATATACTATTTCTAATTTTTTTTCATTTAATTCATATATTTTAATATATATGACAAAATTTTTCTTTAGTTTGTATAATTTTTTAGTTATTCAATTTTTTATATAATTTTTGGATTTATATAAATGTTTTATTTAACTTTATTTTATTTTTTCTATATTATTTCATTTCTCATAAATGTTTTTACTATTTTTTATCTTTTTAAACTAATTTTAAAAATATTATAAATATTTTTTAGTTTATTATAATTTAGTTTGTATAATTTTTCAATTATTATTCAATTTTATATATAACAGTTTTATTTGTATAATATTTTACTTAATTTTTTTTCTCTTGTATATATCATTTTATGTCACATAAATGTTGTTATTATTTTTTATCATTATTGTTAAATAATCTATAAAATATATAATTAGTTTGTTTAGTTTAGTTTTTTTATGTTTGTATCATTTTACTATTGTTATTCAATTTTATATGTAATGGTTGGATTTGTATAATTTTTGACTTATGTTTTTTTTCTCCAATCAATATCATTTCATGTCTCATAAATGATATCATTTTTTTTAACATTATTTTTAACTACTGTAAAAAAATATATTTACAAGTTTTTTTTAAATTTGTTTAGTTTTATTAGTATCATGTTCTTATTTTTATTCAATTTTATATGTAATAATTATATTTTTATAATCTTTTACTTAGGTTTTTTATTTTCTTCCTCTATAATTTTATGTCTCATAAATGTTATCAATTTTTTTTATCATCTTAGTTAACCACATTAATTAATATGAATAAAAATGTGTTTAATTTATTTTATTTATGTTTGCATCATTTTTCAATTTTTATTTAATTTTTTATACAATATCTGGATTTGTATAATCAATTACTAACTATTTTTAAATTGGATTTTTAGGATAATGTTAGATAAAACACTTGACTTGACTCAATTTTCTAGGGAGGATCCAATACATACTTCAACCAAGGAGCCTCCTCATTCCTCTACACATGATATTTGTACTTATATATTGAAGGAGAAGGCTTCTGGGGCTGGTAATCATAGTAGCACATGTTTAACAAAATTATCACTTGATCTTATAAAAGACTTGATGAATCTATTTAGATTTATTCTAATATTAATACTATAGATTCAAATTTGAAATAAATTTTAAGTTTCGTGGATATGAAAGATCAATAGAAAGTAATCATTTTTTATTTCTAATTAGATAAGTGTCAACAAGCCAACAATAGCTCAGCAATGGGAGAATATTTTGGAAATATTGTTTATTATTATTAATTTATTTATCATGAAATATTTTTAATAATATAGGTTATTTTTTCCTTATTATTAGATGGGATATAATTCACCTGGAACTAAAGAAGTCAAGAAAAGAATTTTATCTTTTTCTTTTAGAGGATAGAGTGTTTTAAATCAATACTAACTTTAGATTTCATTTTTGGAGGATGAAAAATTGAAAATCCATGTGATATATATAGTTCTATTAATTAATATACATGGAAGAATTTTATTGAAAGTATATGGAAATGAATTTTTTGGGTAAGTGAAATGTAAAATTTTTGAAATATTTTTTAAATAATCATTAAAAATTATCATATTATTGATTTATTTATCATTAAATAATAGTATCTAATGAGATCTTATTTGGAGATCCAATTGAAAAATATATACCCTCAAACTTTATCTCATGGTGGGTATACGTTATTGTAAGAAAAAAGGATGGATGGAAAATTTAAAAAATTGAGACCTAAGTCTTGAGGCCCTATATAGACTACTACTCCTTCCCCTAACTAAACATGAAAAATGGGAAAGTTCCTAGATGATAAAATAGTAATATATCTATAGAAGGTTAAAAGGATGTGGATGGTAATATTGTAATGAGTTATTTAAGATATTTTTAAACTCCTTATATTTTGTAGTTCACTAATAAAATTTTCAAATATTCTATATAGGAATATCTTAAGAAGAATATAACATAAAAAACCTTTATACCTATGGGTAAGAAATATATTTTGGCTACTATAATAGGAAATCTCAAACACGCAGGTCGTGTATGTGGATATGAGGTGGGAGTATCAATTAGAAATTTGTTTGGTCATTATAGAACTTCTTCAATGGAGGATGTATATAAAAGAAAAACAGACATTTAGAAGCTAGAGTTTAGGATATGAGAGAGACAATGGAGGATGGGATTAGATCATTGGTACAATCAATGTTTTTACATACAGAGATAGTTTTAGGCTATATATCCTACTCCTCCACCTCTTCCTGCATATCCCACTCCTAAACCTCCTCCTCCTCCTCCACCTCCTCTAAAAGTTCCCATATATTATAAGTTATATATTGAGGATCCCCAGTATCATATAATAATATATAAGATCATATATTATATTTTAGATACCCTAAATCACCAAAATATTGATATGAATCAATGTATGGTAATGGTATAGGATATTATAGATGCATCGACTAGAGTATCATTCCCCGCTAATGAGGTTTCTATGGTTGGAAAAAAGTTTAGGACATTTTTCACTTTGGCCATATATACTAGTCCAAAAACTTAACACTGAGGTATGCATAGATTATATCTTTTATTTCTTATTGGTTTTAAATTAAATTTTATATTTTAATATATATATATATATAATATATTAAAGGTAAAGACATTCTTTATAGAAAGAAAAAACATGTTGAGTCCCCTTTATCTTCACATACTAATTTTTCTAAAAGACTTTCTAGATTTTCATCATATGAATTTATATTTTTGGATGTTTATGCACTATGAATGCAAGCTGAAATTTTTTTATTGTGATTATATAGTGATGATTTGTAAGAGTGATATCGTGGAGATTGTAATTGTATATATATTAGGCCTCATGGTAATGCAAGTATTTTCTATGTAAATTTATTTTCATATTTCTTTTAATTATATCAATTTGATATAACCTATTAACTATATTTTTATTTTATTAGGTATATTTATACACTTTGTATTCAGTGTGATATGATAATGGATTCATGGACACACACTTTATTTCTCCAATAATGAATAAAATGAAGGATGAAGAAAGAATAATATATATTCTTGAATGATTTTAAAATGATGCAATTCATTGTTGGATGATTCATTATCTTGTTGTCCCTAAAAAATATATTTCATAAATTTTTATTTATTTTAATTAAATAACTACTAATATTATATTTTTATATATCAGTGGTCATTAGATTTTTGTGTTTTTTACACATGAAAAGACAACATACTGGTTATGCTCCATACATGGTGACATGCGAGAAAACATTAAAGAATTATTTGAGACATAATTGTGATTACTTTAATACTTATATATTATAAAAAATTATTATATATTTCCATAATTATCATTTTTAAATAGGAGATGGAATTACTATAGTTGAATAATATGAAATAGGATAAAAATGATCAACAAGTTTCACACAAAGGTGACTTCATTTATAAGAACTATAATTTAGAAGATACTTAAAATGTTTTCTTTTCAATTGATAACTTATTTTTAAGTAGAAATTTCATCATCAAGGAGTAACCATATGTGGATATTATTTTTTAAGAAAAATATGTAAAATAATTACAATTGGGATAATTACTGGTTTCAACATGTTTTATTTTAATGTAACTTTTCCTTTTATTTATATTTCCATTATATTGAGAATAAATATTGATTTTTTTAATTTTTATATTTTTGATGATCCCCACCATTACAATATAAATGAGTTAAATCATCTATAGGTAGCATGGGATGATTATTTTAAAAGTTTGATTCAATTTTTGTTTATCTCTATTTATAATGTAGATATTGAAGTTTAAATTGCAAACTGTAAAGTTTTTTTAATTTGAATAATGTTGTGATGTAAATATTTTTTATAAAATTATACCATGATATAATTTTATACTAGTTTTTCTATTATTTTCTACTCGATTTTAATCAATAATAGGTTTGGTAACTATATTTTACAATTACAAAAAAACTATTTTTTATGTTAGTTATTTTTATAACTGATGTAAAAAAATCAATTACACATTGGTTAGAAAATAATAAACATAAAATATTTTTATGTCAGTTATTTAAGAAAAATGATGTGAAAAACATGATTTTTCATTAGTTATTTAATAACCAACATCAAAATTCATCCAATTTTACAATTTTTGAGTGTTTTCTATAGCAGTTTGTATGATAACCCATGTGGAATCTTGTTTTTTATGTGAATTAAAATATATGATGTAAAAAAATCATTTATAACATTGATTAAAATGGTGTCACTAATTAACTAATGCTAAAATAAAAAAACCTATATGGAAAGTAATTTTTTTCACTAGTGACCCTGATCTGATTGGATAATTTCATAGTTTATTTTATAATTTATTTTTTACTACCTTTAACTTTTTAAAGGTTTTTAAATTGTGTAAAATAAGAAATAAAAAATGAAATTGACTGAAATCATCATTAAATATTATAAAGTCTATATACCCACCACTTTCTTGAGTACTCATTGGCTTACAAACATCACTATGTATTAGATCAAATAGTCCACTGTCCCTCTCAAATTTTATATTAAAATATTATTTGTTCATTCTTATTAATAAAAATTATTTTTAAGTATCAAATGATTCATAATTGAATAAATTCAATAATTTATCTCTGTGGTGTCTTTGATTTTTTTCTTCATTTATATTACCAAAGAGATAATTCCAAAGATAATTAGTGTTAGAATCAACCATGACCTTCATATTTTGAATGTTATAGATAGTACTATCCATATCTAGAATTTATAAACCATTTATTACATACCTAATTCCATAAAACATTTCATTTAGATATATAGAACAAATCTTATTCTTAATAATGAATTAAAGTCATTTCTTTTCCAAACAAGATACAAAAAAAAATTTATTTATGGAAGAAAAATAATAACATTTTTCTAATTTTATAAGTAATCCACTATGAATAATTAGATCATAATTTTTTAACTTTAATTAAACAACTCTTTCCCCATTGTTTACACATTAATCCACTTCTCCTTTCATAAATTCTCTCCTATTTCTAATACTATGTTCAATAGCACAAATATGCAATGAACACTCAGTATATAATACCCATGAGTTGGAATTAGATAAACTTATTTCTATAACATTCACATCCTTGTTCTTAGAATGATTCTCTTTGAGAACACTTCTCATGTTTAGACACCAATCTAGAATCATACCTAAAAGTGATCTCAATATGATAAACATGATTCATTAAATAATCTATAATATAAACATATTTATGGCTGAGTATCATATTTTATATATTTTCATCAAGTAAATATAATTAAAGTACATCCGATAAAATTTTGACCTTATACATTATTAACTTTAGTGGGATAAGATCCATATTTCACTGAGTAGTGAGTCCGATTTGGAATTATTCTCACCACTTAGTTATATAGGTATGAAATTTTGAAAATCATATCACATATTAATCTTAGATAGTTGAGTGGAAAAATATTTACCCAAATCCATCACATGGATAAACTCAACTATATTCTTATGGTATGATAACTCTTAGGGTTTCCTAGTTAAGTGTAACCCAAATATCATAGTGAAATTTGGTTCCCTAACCCTTAAGAAAAACCATTTCCACTAAGCCTTACACAAGATAATCCACGAGCACCTTGCATTGGAAGTACCTAACCATTTAAATAATCAAGGTCATGACATGTGTTTGTTTTGGAAGGAATATCACACTTAATATTTGAGGAATTTTCTTTGTCTCAGCGTTTAATATACCTCATTTGAATAATAAATTCAAAATTATTTCATCTCATGAAATTTTTATTATATCATGTTCTATATTTATATATATCCATTATTCAAATAATTTAGTTTTGGAATCCCTATTCCTTCTACCAAATAAATATTTCCCAACTATATTAATGTGTAACCCTTTACATAACTCACAATTTATGTTACTAGCCTAAAAATATAAGCTAAATATATTTAAATATATATCCAAATTCATCCCATGAATTAGGTACATGAAAATACTTCATGTAAAATATTAGAATCATATTAATTTAAACATACTCATAAGGTTAAGCATTATGCTATTGATATCCAACCCACAATTTTCTCAGATAAGACATAAGACCCTAGTATAATGAGAACTATGACCTTAATTCCCACTACCCATGGTTAAGTAATCATGATATATTTCAATTCCATCTTAATTATAACACTTAATATGTTTAAACTATAATAAAAATATAAATTCAAGTTCATAACCCCATAAAAAACCAAAGTTAATGTAAAATAAAACTAAATATTATATTATCATACCTTGAATGTAAATCATGGTAGGGTAATTTTATAAGAAGTTATTAATCATATAAATTAAAACTATCATAATATTAAAATCATATAAATAATTTATATACGTTTAAAATAAATAAATAAACATTTAATTTATTTTCCTTACTTGAGATATTAATATGAACATTTTATTTTTCATTTAAGTATGAAAAAATTCCATTTATAATATTTAAAACTTACCTTTTATATTTAATTTTATAAACTATAATAATTTGACATAAATTAATAATTTTTTTCATTTTTGGATTATATCATATTTAATGATATATATTATATCATAATCTATGATCCAATAGCTGAATATAATAAGCTCTATCATCGGTGAGTTTTCATATTTTATGATATGTGCTATCATATAGTATGATTCAATATTTTAAACCTATCATAATTGGTTATGTCCCTTATATATTTTAATGATATAGTACTCTATTTTACAAACACTGCAAAATCAATCACCGATTATGATAATAGTTATTATGGATTATGATATAGACCACAATGAGAGTTTTTAAGGAATTTTATATTACTCACCATAACATACATTATGGAATAAAAAACAATTGTATCATAACTTAAGATATCTTATATCATAAATAATAGAATATTTATCTAATGAATAACACTAATCTATGTTATATCATACTATTCAATATAGAAAATAACATCTTATGGTATACATGTTCTTTATTAAATTAACATGAAAGCATTTTAATTCTATCATGAAAGTGGTTTTAATACCATTAATGGGGTTTTTATAACATAATATAGTCGTAAACAACATAATAAACATATATGTGAGGATCTTTCATCATTAAATCGGTACATAAACAAAGAACATATACATAAACATGCACACCTCAAGTCCAATGTGTTGAATATTGATAGGGTATTCTTGAGGAAGATCACTAAGAAACAGAACTTGTTCTATTTCCTCTATAGGCGGTACATCAAATACTAGAATTCACATGCACTACATGAGTACCCATTACTCTTCTAAAGGTGTGATAACAACTTATCCTCATAGAAAAATTAATAATATAGAAAAAGGGAGAATTGACTTGGCTTGAGAATGCCCCAAACAAATAAAAAGGATTTTATCCTTTATATAGGTTTACGTCAATCAATGAAGAAATTAAAGCATCACTGACAACATTTGGTAGTCATTATACATTACATGTAACATATTAATGATTTAATTTTAAGATAATTGAAAATTATATCAAATGTAATATATTAATCAAGATATAAATGAATCATTATGATGATTCATAGACAATGATAAACCATTTGGGAAATTTGTGATCATTTCACCAACCGAATATCATATATCATAGGTTATTTCACATATCAAACAATATGATATAGTAATCCCATTCCTGAACAAATTCAATCTTATCAATTCCTATGATATGCATCATATACATATAATATGTTATGATATCAAGGTGAATCATACAATACTATTCACATATTTTAGTATATATCCATAATTTGATACCTAATAAGGTAATGTTAATTTTATGTTTTTATTATATAAAGGCTTAGTTTGGGGATATAAAATATTACCCATGTAGAAACTTGAAACATATTTATATTTACTCTATAGATAATCTATTGGATGAGATGAAATAGATAAAGAATATATTTGGATATTTTATGAGTCATGGTATCCTTGTATTGTGCAATCAATACACCGTTATCATAGTAGATTTTAATTGGATACATGATACTTAGGAATACCCTTTGTTCAGTAAAAAAATATTTATCCAAATAGATTCATTTGACACACAATATATTATGATGTATTCAAATTTTATTATAGAATCAACATAAATCAGTTTCATTGAAATTTTATAGCTTATCACTCAATAATTTAGGAAATAAAAAAATGTAACACCCCAACCCTAGTTACTCAGAGTCGTTACATTATTATATAACATTGGCATGATCACAAGAGATCAAGTCCTCAAATACTAATTAGTTTAGTATCCTTGGAAGTGATAGAAACATACATAGGTTTTACAATACATTATTAAATAAAAAAGAAACATTTTTTCTCCTTTGAACACACTCATATCCCTTAGATTATTCCTATAGGCTATTCATAATATACTTCTTTGCATCTTTGAAAAAATTAAACGTAATAAAGGGGTGATCTCAGATGCTCAGTAAGGATAACAATATAGTAGAAACTATCATAAATAAGCACAAACATTTAAGCCAATGTATAAGACTAAAACACAAGCCTTTTAAACATAAACATCAGCATAATATGGAAAAGATAAATCAAATAATTCCATTTAATTATTCACATGGATATTCTACTAGATGAATAATCACATATAATATCAATAGCTAATCTCATAATGATGGTATGCATAATGCCGGACATCATAACCACATAGTCAAGGCCTCGTGCCAAGACTATAAATAAAATTTTTGTCAAGGCCCTGTTCCAAGACACTAGTTTGTCTCATGAGACCTACTGATGCATCGAGGGGCTATAGCGGTCCCCGCCCATCACTTACTACGTCGAATTCATTCCTCATATGAAAAGGGTGAAACATAAAATAAACATTTCTATTAAACTAACATACGAAATGTTAATACTTTAACCTTAAGCCATGAATGACATAAAAATAGCACATCCATGGTCAAACATATCATAAAACTATCAATACAATATGTAATATTGTATCATAATAAATAAACTTCAATTAAATATAAAATCCACCAATATATGTTGACACAGAGGAAATCAATCCAAAAACTATTTGAGAGAAATATCTCTTTGTACTTTGAAACATTTAAAATTTGCATAATTATACAAGAAAACGTTTATTTTGAAAATATTCATATAATATTGGAAGGGATTCTTTGAAGGTGTTATAATGGTGAAAAATATCCACACACTCCATATAAGTTAAAAAACATTCTTTCATTAATTTTTCAAAAAGGTCACAAAGTACCTTGTTTGGAAAATGAGAGAAAGATTCCTTTCAAGACATTTTATTAAAATTAAAAAAATAGTATAAATGAATTTAACACATAGTCTAGGAAATAGTAAAAATGTTTTGAAATAAATTTTTAAGAAACATGGATGTGGATGATAAAGAAGTCCCATTAGATACTTATGTATAAACAACCTCAGATAATAAAGAGATTGTAAAATTAACCCTTACCTTGTACTTTTCCTTAGTCAAGGGTAAGTTAACCTACTGTATAATAGTTGAATCATTGTTATTAAATTATACAAGAACCACATACATAAATATGATATCATATATGATCCTATAATATTGCTTTGTTAATAATATTTCAGTAGTATCATTGTTTCGGGTGTTACTGATTTATTTTACTTTATATGTTTTGTTATGTAAGTCATATTTTTATGGATATGATATATTTGAGTAATATCCAGAATGCTATTATGTTCATAAACATTATTTTTAAATCATAAAATTAAAATAATTTGGGAAAAAAATCTCATCGCGTCGTGGAGACGGTAAACCGTACATACGCACGAGAACCAATATCATTCTATTAATGGTGAAATTTTATATAATTGGATGGTATATTATATATAAAAAATAATTAACATATTATATTTATTATTTACATCAATTATACTCATTATTATACACATCAAAATAATTAAGTGTTGAATAAAAAACTACAACCCGACGTGGAGACGGTAAGCCGTACATACGCACGTATGGTGACTTTGTCTTTCATAGGATGGATAGAACAATGAATATGGTTGTAACATATTTATAATAACATATTAGTATGTATAATATAATGGATTTATTATTTTAGTATGGAAACAACAATGAAAGAGGAAGTAGAAGAAGAAAAGAACTTTGACATAGGTGATAAAATAATTACCTCTTCTTTAGGTGCTTCCTTTGGATTTTAACAAAAGTGCTCCTTAGATTGGATTTATTATAAAATTGAGGCCTATAGGTTTAAGTTATGGCAGTTGTAAGGATATTTTAGTAGGGTTTGGCTGATCCAAATGGATTTGGAGGTGTGAATTTAAGATAAGGGGAAGTACCCTTTTATAAGAGAGGTGAGAGGCACTTTAGGAAAGTCATGAAATATTAATTTTTTATAAAATTATTTACGTTTTATAATAGATAAAATGGATTTATTTATAGTATAAGGTGGAGATGGGTCTAAATACTCTCAAAAAATAGACAAGTTTAGATCATCATATTGACCTTATCTTTTAGATTTAACTCTTAGTTAAATAGTTTAACTCTTACCATGTCTTCTTGTATTTTTATACTACATAGTTAATATAGTTACTATAAATTCCAAGATAAACTCAAGTGGTTCATTAATGTCATATATAAAATTATATAAGTCATTTGGACAAATATTATATTTTTAAGAATATTATATCATTTAATAAAATAGTATTTGTTTTAAAAACCTATTTCTGTCAATTTTAACACTATTTATTATTTGGTTTTTGTGAAAGTCATAAAAAATTGTTTCCTTAAAAAAAATACATTTAATAAACCCTAACATGACATATTCACCTAAAAAATTCGTGTATTTGATCAAAAGTTTCAATTTATATTTATTTTAATATTTATAATATAAATTATTTTAATCTTTCATTAATAAGGTAATTAGTACATCATCATTATGTCATAAATAAATTTAATTATTTAATGTCTAAAAATTATAAATAAAATAATATAATGTAGGAAATATTTTTATTTTTATAATTAATATTTGTAGTCGAATTTATATTATGTTTTAACCATATATTAAAGGTGGTTTAGTTATTAAAATTTAAATTTAACACTTTTAACTCTTCTTTAAATAAAATATAATAAATGTCCTAATCTAACCAAAATGGATCAAAAAAGATCTTATTTTTGTCGTAAGGTTGATTTTAGTCGAAAAACACTTATTCAATAGAATTAGGACATGCGTTGGGGTAATTTTATAATATTATAATATTATTTTTACCTTTAATTACCCTGTTTACTTTTAATCGTGGTAAATAAAAATAAAAAACGTACTATTCACCAAAAAATATTTTCATCCTATTGAATCAAATTTTAATTACTGATGACAACTGTGTCTATTGTATTTTTAAAATTCAATTCACAAAAGTGGTAAAATTATGTTTTATGAAAATTTACAAATGTCCCTAGAAGGTGGGTAAAAGACGTTAAAATGTTTAATAAAATTTTATATATCTAATCTTATTATAAAATGACTCCAATGAATTACATAGGATTAATATGGGTATTATGAATCTATTTTAACTTATAAAAAAAATTTAAATTTAAAAATAATTATTTAAATAAAAATTTGGTTTTAAACAATAACGTAATGTTTTTAACTATTCATTAAAAATTGAAAGTTTTTATAAAAATACCAAAAATTCACCCTAAGATAATTTTGATATTCTGAATAAAAAAATAATGTCCATTTTAAAAAATATAATTAATAAAATTTCAAAAAGTGGGAATTACTATTCATAACTTATTTTTAAACGGCTAATTTGATTGGTCGTGGTGTGCTAGAACTCGAAGATGCGTACAATGCAAGCTATTATATTATTCAAAGAAAAGCATAATGTAGAAGCTTGGGGTGTTACATTCTTCTCTCCTTCAAATAATTACTACCTCTAAATTTCTAGAATATTACTGCATAAAATGATTGAGGTGGTTCTTCATCATAAGTTCCTCAGGTTCCGACGTTGCCCCTTCCATTTTATGGTTTCTCCAAATAACTTTTACCAGATGAGTTGTCTGGTTTCTCAACACTTGTTATCTGGTATCAAGAATTTTTATAGGCTCTTTACAATAAGAGAGATCGGGTTAGAGTTCTATTTCCTCATAGGTGGGTACATGCATTGGGTATGACATGTATTTTTTCAACAGTGATACTTGGAACACATCATGACCTTTGGAGAGACTTGGTGGCATTTCTAAATAGTATGCTACAACTCTAATTTGTTCTAAAATTTTGAAAGGTCTGATGTACCTGGGACTTAATTTAACCTTCTTACCCAATTGTATAACACCCTTCCATGGAGATACCTTCAAGAAAACATGATCTCCTACTTGAAATTCCAAATCCTTCCTTCGGTTATCGGTATAGCTCTTTTGCCTAATTTGAGTTGCTTTGATGTGGGTTTGGATGATCTTCACCTTTTCCATTGTTTCCTAAACAAGTTTTGGTCCTAAAAGTTTTCTTTCACCAACATTATCCCAAACAGTTGGTGTGTGACATCTATTTCCATATAACGCTTCATGTGGTGCCATCTGAATACTTGAATGGAAGCTATTGTTATAGGAAAACTCTACCATAGGTAAATAATAACACCACATACCTTTAAAGTCAAGTGAGTAAGATCTAAACATGTCTTAGAATGTTTGAATAGTCCATTCTGATTTTCCATCAGTTTGAGGGTGGTAGGTAGTGCTCAAACGAAGTTCAATATCTATGGATTTCTGAAGACTTTTTTAGAATCTTGATGTAAAATAGGGATCATGATCAGAATCAATTGATAAGGGTACACCATTAAGACTTAAAAATATATGGTGTTGTTAAATGTTCAAGTGTTAAATATTCTATTATAGTAAGAAAATGTGCTGACTTAGTAAGACGACCGACAATGACCCATATTGAATCATCCCTTCTAGGAGTTTTTGGAAGCCTCATGACAAAGTCCATCAAAATATCATCCCATTTCCACTCAGGTATGGGAAGAGGTTCTATGAATCCTATAGGGTGTTGTCTTCCAGCCTTCACCTATTGACAAACCATACCTCTTGACACATAATCAACAATCTCCCTCTTCATGTTTTCCCACCAAAAATATTCCTACAAATCTCTATACATCTTAATGCTACAAGGGTGTATAGAGAAATTAGAGCTATGAGAATCATCCAACAATTCCCTTTTCAGATCAAGTATATCAAAAACACAAATCCTCTTCCAAAATTTCATAATTCTATCTTCATATATGAAGTCAATTAATCTCCCATCATTCACAACTTTAATTTTATTTTGAACCTCCTCATCATCAGTCTGAGAACTTTTTATCATTTCTAGAAAAGATGTTTTGGTAACCATTTGAAAAAGTATTGATGTTTCAAATTCCATGATTATTCCCATATCCATATTTACTAGATCCATGAACATAGGATCCCTTTCAACTCTCATCTTGTTCAGAACTCCATGATCTTTTCTGCTCAATGCATCTACTACCTTATTCAACTTCCCTGGGGGGTAGTGTATTGTAAAATCATAATCATAGAGTAGTTCAAGACATCACCTTTGCCTCATGTTAAGAATATAATTCAAACTCTTGTGATCAATATATATCTCACATTTTTTACCATAGAGATAGTGTATCTATATCTTCAGAGAAAAGATTACAGCTTATAACTGAAGATCATGAGTAGGATAGTTTTGTTCATGAATTTTTAGTTTTCGTGATGCATAGGCAATAACTCTATCATTATACATAAGAATACAACAAATTCCTTTCATTAAAGCATAATTATAAACAAAAAACCCATCATTCCCAGATGGTATAGTCAAGATAGGAGAATTGACTAATATTCTCTTCAGTTCTTCAAAACATACTTCAAACTCTTTTTTCCAAAAAAAATTAACCCCTTTACTTGTGATCTTGGTTAATGGGTTAGCCAATCGGGAAACATTATAGAAGAAACACCGATATTAATCTACTAAACTAATAAAACTACGTACCTTAGTTATACTCATCGGTACTGGCCATTATTGTATTTCTCTTGTCTTTGAAAAATCAATAGAGATTCCATCCTTAGAGGCAATATGGAAAAGAAATGAAATCTTCTGAAGCTAAAATTCACACTTGCTAAACCTTCCATATAATTATTTTTTTCTAAGAGTCTTTAGAATAGTACACAAGTGTTTTTCATGATCTTCATAGATTTCAGATTATACCATGATATCATTAATAAATACCACTACAAAGTCATAAAGATATTCCTTGAAAACTCTATTCATTAAATCCATGAAGACAGATGGTCCATTAGTCAGTCCAAAAGGCATTATTGTAAACTCATAATGCCCATACCTGGTATGAAATACTGTCTTCAGAATGTATTCCTTCTTCATGCACAACTAATGATATCCCGATCAATGTTAAATCTTTGAAAAATATTGAGCTCCATGAAGTTGATCAAATAAATCATCAATGTGAGGTAAGGGATACTTGTTTTTTATAGTTATAGCAATGTTCTCTCTGTATTGAATGTAAAACCTCATAGATCTATCTTTCTTCTTAACAAAAAGAACAATGGCTATCCATGGAGAAACACTAGGGTGAATAAATACTTTATTACTCAATTACTCTAGTTGTTTCTGTAGTTCCACTAATTCCACAGTAACCATTCCATAAGGGGTCTTCGATATGGGCCTTGAACTAGGAATTAAATCAATGGAAAGATCTCTTTGACATGATTTATTTTGAGAAGAATATGGAGTGCGTTAGCTCTCGAACGAGAATTGAAAATTGGGAATGGAGAGATCTGACCCGGTGATAGGTGTTGCTGATCTATGGAGTCCTTCAATCTAGAGTGGAAGCGATCCTTCATTTCCCCCTCTTCTGACGACAATGCGGGAGGCAAGAACTACAGACATAGTAGGAAAAGTATCTCCTTTATAGAATCCCTCACTGGATCTTCACATTCTATAAATGCATCTTGCGGTTTGACCATCATCAATTGATCGGAAGAGGGGGCCATCTCTATGGTTTCGGATCCAGAAGCAATCAAACAAAGGATAGACCTGTGCCGATTTTCCTTACTAGGACGCATCGCTTATGATAAGGGTGTCAAGACCTAGTCTTTCCTGGAGCTTAAAGAGCAGATATATCAATGTTGGAACAATGATAAATGGAAGCTCATTCTTATCGGAAAAGGATATTTACACTTTATTTCGGAAAGGCAGGAAGATATCAATGCGACATGGAGGATGAGAAACCTGAACCTAAAACTTGGAATTTTGAGGCTCTTAGAATGGGAGGAAAACATCAATCCCTACAAACAAAAGCATACGAATGCTTAGGTATGGGACTAAATCCATGGCCTACCTTGGGTATACCAGCACCCAAAAATTTTGAATGATTTGGAAACTTGTTTTGGAATACCGTTGAAAATTGATCAGAGGACACTCAATGGGGACCTTGGCCTCTATGGAAGAATACTTGTTGAAATCAATATGAAATTATAAACACCTGATCACATCACTATCATAGATAATGATCACAAGCGTGAGGTTATAATCGACTTTTAACATCTTCCTCCCTTCTGTGAGCACTTAAAAATGGTGGGACATGTCATCAACAATTGCAGGGTGGTTAAAAAACTGGTTAACACAAATACAGGTCCTGCAGTTTGGAGGGAAGCTCCAAAAGAGAAAAAGGCTGATCCAGTGATTTTCAGGAAGGATAAGCAGACTCTACAGGAGTAGACCAAATATGTTAAATGGGATAACCTGGCCAGTTTCAGTAACTCATGGGTTACATTGGTTCAAGAGGAGGAGCATGAACAAGACACACAGCCCATTGATATCTCATTGGATAAAACTGGTGCTATTATTAGCACTGCGAACCCTGATGATGATTTCTCTTTTGAATTCTCAGAGTAATTATGCTCACTGGTTACATCAATGTAATATGCAGACTTTATTCTAGGGTGTATATATCATGATGTCAATGTTATGTTGACATGCTTGGACAATGCTGTTATTATCGAGGAGGCATTGGAAAATCAAGGGACTACTCACCCTAGGCTGAATATCCCAGGCACATCGATGACTATTTCGGGACTTAGCACATATAATAAGATGTCGAATGACAACAACCTGTTTCTAGGGAAATCTATCAATGATGATGACAGTGTTCTATCTCCACTCTCTAAAAAAACTGGGAAAGGGGATGACCATGCTGCAGAAAATGTGAAATCATCTACTATAGATCCAAAGTCCAAGAACCGAAGATCTACAAGAACAAAGATAATAGAGAGTACAGAAAAAGGGAATGGCACCCCCAAAGCAAGGCCAAAATGATACTATTGTTTTGGAACTGCTAGGGTATAGCCAACCCTGACACCGAAGGTTCCTTAAGGCTGATTGCAGGAAATCACAAACCTGTGCTAATTGGTGTTTCTAAACCTAAAATGGTAATGCCCTCTCAGTACAGATATTTTATAGGAAATGGTTACAGTTTATTGGGGAGAATTCAAACACCCTCCAGCCATGACAGACTATGGTTATTTACTCATGTTGGAAAAAAATCCCTCAAGGCATCATTGAAGCATTTTTGAGGTGATTGTGTTTGTTGACAAAGTGGACATCTGTGTTGTGATTGTTGACAAAGAAAAAAATGACATAAAAACTTGTTGACAAAGGGGATTTCATGGTGGAATATTGAGTTTAAGATATTTGGTTAACAATAAATGTTTGATTCAAGAACTACGACAAAGGAATGGATGATCTGGAGGCGGTACAAAAAGAACATATACAAGGTGGTGCCGTTTTCCAGTGTTTGCCAAATTTTTGGGCCTGAAAATCAACAAATGAAGAAAAGTGGTTTTTGGAAAAGGGACTTTTTCCCTGTGTACTTGAAGGTGAGGAAACTTGCGCACCTAATGTTTTTAAAGATTATAACATCAAACAATGGCAAAGGGAAAAGGGGAACTCAAGTATTGGGTACGTCACACAAGTGACTTGAGCACCGAGGAAGGACTTGCATGCCGATGCCTAGAAGGATTGGAAACTTGCGCGCCATTTGTCCTTCATGATCATATCATCAAAATATGGAAAAGGAAAAAGGGGCACCCAAGTTTTTAAGTTAGTCGTGCAAGTGTCTAGGGGGACAAAAGAATTGTGCGCCGAAACTTGCGCGCTGAGGGGAGAATTGCGCGCCATTGCAAAGGTTGTTCAAACGCCTATAAATATAGGTGGACCCCTACTCATTCTGTACGATCTCAACACTTGGAGAAAATCAAATCCCCCATCATGTTGGTGTGGTGGTCGCGCAAGTGGTGTGTGTTCGCACAAGTGAAGTTTGCTCGCCAGGTGGTTAGTTTCGCACCGGTTGTTAGTTGCGTGCCAAAATCAGTTTGGGCGTAAAAGAAGGTGTGTTGCGCAAGTTTGGAGTTGAAGAAGGCTGTGTCGCACAAGTGGTTGAGGTGGAATTTCACGTCTAAGACTTGCACGCCGTCTCGGGAATTGCGCACCAGGTTTGGAGAAAAGAGCCAGGTGTTGTCGGAGGATGCCCGTCTTTCCGGGGCTACGCGAAAGCTGGAAGATTTCCTGATACCATCGGTGCAAAGTGAAATTCAACTTCAGGTGAAAGTTGGACTTCAAAAGAGCATCCACATACAACATAGGATGTATTCATTTGTGATAATGAAGAGACCTACATGTCTATAAACTGTGAGTGGATCCTTTTCAGAGTAGTGAGCAAAGGAATATGTAGAAAGTGATCCTCTCCACTGGTAGTGAGCGAGCGAGAGAGAAACATAGAGTAACCCTTGGAAAAGCAGTGAGCTGACCCTAAACCTGGTAAAGGTAGTGATCTTGGGAATAAAAGTGATCTATCTCAAACTTTTTATACATTATTGGCAATGTGCTTTAGTGGATTTGGTACATAGGCACATCACCATTTTATGCTCTATGGACATAGCCCCGTGCGGGTGAACCAAGTAAAAATCTCTATGTCTGCCTTCTTACTTCCCTGCATTGCCTTTAAAGCATCATCATCAGATAAAGAAGAAAATAAGTGGTCATAATAAACACACAAGTGCAAACAAAGTGACCCTTTTAATAAAGAGGTCAAGATCCAGTGGGGTAGGAAAAGTTTTGAAAAAGAATATTCATACCCTGATTCACCCCCCTCTCAGGGTATATAGGCCCCTATTGGTCCTAACAATTGGTATCAGAGGAAAGGTTTCTTTTATCAGATTTGTTTTCTCCAACTTGGTGTAGTCAATCTGTGTGGTTAAAGAATCAGTCTGCTCTTATCTTGGTGTGCCATGGAAAAGGGAAGATCTTTAAAGAAGAAGCAGAAATCTGGTGAAATTCTATAGTGTTGTAGCGTCAATGGAAAGAGTGTGATTCAGTTAAATAAATCTCGAGTGAATAGAATAATGGTTTGGATGAATCATACTGTGAAAATACTTACTCATTCAATAATGCTGAAGGAATGAGTGAAGAACATGATATTCCAAGTGATGTTGGAACCACTGATGATGAAGAAACACCAAGAAGTCGAAAAGTGGAAGCTTTCCACAAGGCAAAGGAACTAGATCAGAAATTGGATGAAGAGATGAAATCTAATGAAATAAAGATTCAAGAAATAGAAATTGAGGTTAAAAAGCTAAGAGGATTAAATCAAAGGCTTATTGATGTGGCCACTGATCTAAGGGAGAAGAATGATTCTCAAGCTGAAGAACTACAAAAGCTATCTGTAAAGAGAGAAAATATCAAAGCTGATGTTAAGGGAAAGAATATAGAAACAGTTGAAATTCATATTTTGAAAGCCTGAAATGTTGATCTTGCTACACATCTCTCTGAGATAGTTCATAAGAATGAAATACTAAAACAAGATAATACATGTTGTTCTAATTATATTTCTCATGAAAAATTGAAAGTAAAGGAGAAGAGTGACATGGTGGATAAGTTAACACGTGAATTGGAAGATGAGATGAGTAGAGGGAAGATTCTAAAGAGAGAAATTGATGTCCAAATTTAATAAAGGGATATGAAGATTAAAAAGTTGGAAAAAGATCTAGAATCAGTAAAGAAGGAAGTGGAGAAATCCAATACCAAAGGAAAGTATAAAATGAAGGATGCATTGCACTTACTATTTGATTATCCTTCGACAAGTGATGATAAAATGAAGAACAAATATGATATTTAAGAAGAGAAACAACATAATATTTTCTCAGCTCAGAGACCACATAGTTTCAGAAAAACCGGTATTGTATTTGATGAATCCCCTCTCGTGCATGATAGAAAGAGAGCTGTGAACAATTCCAGAAGTGGAGAAAATACTGTAGGTGCTAGAGATAGACCTAAAAAGGATTTTACAGGAAGAAATGATATCATGTGCTATTTCTATGGGATTCATGGTCATACATTGTGCTTCTATTCAGAGGCACATGAATACTTATCAGGCCGTGAAAATAGAAACGTTAATAGATCTGAGAAGAAGAAGATGTGTCATGAGAAATTAGAAAGAAGAGTCTCTCAGAGGAAAGAATTTGTTAGATGCAATTACTGTGGAAGAATGAGACACACCATGAGTATGTTTTAGGAAGCTCAGAAGCTCAATGTCATAGGAAGAACTAATGTTGGATCAACATCTCGATAGAGAAATGATGAAATTAGGTATGCCTTTGATGGAAAATGTTTTATCTGTTCTGATTATGGGAATTTGGCAAGAAATTGCAGCAAGAAGAAAGCAGGAAAGGGAAAGGAACTTGAAAATAGATTTCTGAATCTAGTGGTGTATAAAGAGAAATCCTATATTGGGAGACAAAGTGGTAAGTTGGAAAATAGGCTTAGAGCCTCAGGGGAATCACATGAAGCTGAACGAAAGTTGTATAAGTCACACTCACAATCACCCTCTAAGAAAGAACATGAACAAATCTGGAAGAAAAAGGGAGGAAACACTACAGTCATGAGTAAGAAGAATGTATGTTCAGTGGAGGACCTACCACCAATGAAAAATAGTGTGGTGACTCAGAAATATAATAAAAGGAAAATAAACAATGAATGCATTGAAAAATTTTCCAGTCATGTGCTACAACATGAAGTGGAGAAAAGAGGAAGATCCCTACAATGGAGGAAGGATCCAGGGATGATGATAAGAAGAGATATTCCTGATCAGAGAATAAATCAAGGGAAATGGAATTTTGGTGGAACATCAAAGACGGAAATGCGTTCTAGTGGGTTTAAACCCCAAATGGTGAGAAAGTCCAGGTCTACAGAATCATTATATTAGAAAAATACTCAGCATGCAGGTGATGAATGCTTAGTCATATGGCCAGAGCAGTTGAAGTTGTCCAGGCAGCTAGAAGAAGCCAAGAAGGAGTGTGATGCTCTACAATAAAGAATCAAACGGTTGACCCATCAGGATCAACCACAATCCTCATCTTGAGGAGTCCGGAAGATACCCCTCTCCCTATGTATATAAATTTTGTTAACTGATGATTAAAGTGTTTCACTTTTTAGGGAGATACAATCCAAGGTGAAGTGGCATATAAAGATAAAAAGTGGATAAGTGATGTGGTCTAGGGTTTCAATTACCTCAAATTTGGTACCAAAGTTGAAGACCATCAAATAAGAATGTCATCGAGACTAAATGGGTCTTTTGCAACAAGATGAACGAAGATGGCACAATGATTCGAAACAAAGCATGACTGGTGTGAAAAGGATACTCCCAAATAAAGGGTATTGATGTTGATGATACATTTTCACCAGTTGCAAGGTTAGAGACAATCAGATTATTTTTAGCCATAGTAGTGCAAAGAAAGTTCAAAGTGTTCCAGATAGACGTCAAATCTGCATTTCTAAATGGGTTTCTGGAAGAAGAGGTGTACATTGAGCAACCTGATGGTTTTTTAATTCATGGATATGAAAATAAAGTTTGTTGATTAAAGAAATCACTATATGGGTTGAAGTAAGCACTGAGAGCATGGTACTCAATGCTGGATCAGTATTTGAAAAAGATTGACATTCAACGTGGTGGAGTTGATTACAATATTTATTTCAGAAAAGATAGTAATCAAAGGATGATGGTATTGGTTTATGTTTATGACATAATATTTGGCGGATCAGATGAAGCTCAATGCAGACAGTTTTATGAATTCATGAAAAATGAGTTTGAAATGTCAATGATTGGAGAGCTAACATTTTTCCTTGGTCTTCAGGTGACACAAGGAAGGAATGGAACATTCATTTCTCAATCCGAATATGCTGAGGAGGTTTTAAGAAGGTTTGGAATGGAGAATTCCATGGAGATGAAGACTCCGGTTTCTACCCAGATGAAATTATCAAAAGATGAGGATGGAAAGGCAGTTAATATCACAGAATACAGACAAATCATTGGAAGTCTATTGTACTTATCTATAACAAGGTCTGACATTGTTTTCGCCACATGCCATGTAGCAAGATATCAGAGTAATCTCAATGAAATCCACATGCTCACAGTGAAAATAATACTTCAGTATATCAAAGGCACTGTGGATTTCAGTCTGATGTATAATGACAAATCTCAATCAGTGTTATTGGGTTACACATATGCATATGGGTCCGGTTTAGCGGATGATAGAAAATCAATGTCAGGTGGTGCATTCTATCTTGGTGGCTTGTGTATTTCTTGGCTAAGCAAGAAGCAAGATTTCATTTCATTGAGCACCGCGGAAGCTGAGTATATTGCGGAAACTTGATCATGCACACAGTTATTGTGGATGAAGCAGTAGCTTGAAGATATGGGAGTTGAAGTGAAGTCTATGATTGGAATACAGTGTGATAACTCAAGTTCTATCAATCTTAGATAAAATCTAGTTCATCACCCAAGGACAAAGCACATTGAGATCAAATATCATTTCATCAAGGAGAAAGTTGAGCAGGGAATTGTGAAGTTGGAGTATGTGCCTACAGAGCTATAGGTTGTAGACATTCTGACAAAGGCCTTACCCAAGGAAGCTTTGGAGAGACATGGACTGGCTCTAGGAGTTCAGTCGAATCCCCGCACTTGAAAGCGTGTGGCTGTGGAACCACCCCCTCTCCCCGAGGTATGATGTGTTTTTCCCTATGGTGCTGATATCTGTTCTCTACTCTGTTACAGACTACAAAGGAATGGCCTTTGGGTTCATTGAAATAGGGGGAGAAAATAGTGATTGTTCAAGGGGGAGACAGTGTGGCAGTTTGATAAATCATGAATGATATGGGGAGAAGCTGACAGGTGGAGCAGCGAGATAGGGGGAGAGCAATGAGAAATGGGGAGCGTATTAAATATGATGATGCTATAAGTGATCGATCAAATAATAGATATCACGACAGTTGAGGATCGTGATAAAAGAAGAAGAATGGTGTTGGGATGTGGTAAGAACATTTCAAAAAATTGGTATCAGTTTGGTGTCAACAGTGGGTGTCAGAGTTTAAGTAATTCATCGATGAACTTTTCCTTTACTCTGGTTTCTCACACTAAGCATTGCTCATGTGGGCTTAGAGTATGTGTTGAGTAAATCCTTGATCACTATCGGAATCACAATAGGCAAATGGTGAACTACTGGAATTCTTGGAAATTACGACGACCTATTTGCGACGGGATCCCGTCGCAAATTGGCTTTAGTGACGGGGCCCCGTCACAAATAGCCCGTTGCAGAAAACGTTGTCACAAATACCATTATTTGTGATGAGACCGTCATAAAAAATAATATTTGCGATGGGAAACATCACCGTCACAAATAAGCCACCAATTATATGTATTATTTTTACATAAACTTTTTTACGACGGGCCCGTTGCAAATAGTTTTTACGATGGGCCCGTCGTACCGTTGTAAATATATATATATATATATATATATATATATATATATAAAACGTTCTGCGATTGGCCAATCGTAACAAAGTATTTGCGACGGGTAAGTAGTCTCGTCGCAAATATGTTTTTAAAAAATATTTAGTTAGACTATTTGTGACGGGGTCCCGTCGCAAAAGGTCCTGTCGCGAATAATAAATTAATTTTAAAAAAATAAATTTAATATAATTACGATTAATGAAAAAATAATATTACAATTATTAAAAAAAATTTAAAATTCTCAATATTCACAAAAAAATAAAATAAAAAAATTATAAAATAAAAATAATAATAATATTATTTGTAAATAAACAAAAATTAAAAAATATAATACAAAAAAACTATATTTAATAAAATAATAATAATATTATTAAAATAATAAAAAAATAAAAAAATATTAAAATTCTCAATATTCACAAAAAATATAAAAATTAGTAAAATATTAAAAATTAAATTATGTAATATATGCACCGATATAAAAGATAGAAAATGTAAATAATTCATATTACAATGTTAAATTTAAAATTTTTAACATAAAAAAATCACTATGGGGGTCATATTCTGGAGGAGGTGGAGGAGCTGAAGAAGCTAGTGGAGGAAACTCCATCCCTCCGTGTGTGTAGATCAAAACCAATATGTGAACGTTGCTCGAAGATAGGGTCATGAATCATCAGTCGCGCAAGACCGCACCCCCTCCGCGTACCTCCTGAACCACCAGTAGGCTGAGGGCTAGATGATCCCACATCCCCATCATCCAAAGGTAGCTCAACCTCCTCTAACTCACGCAATAGATCAGAGTCCATCTGAAACACAAAATGATTTTTTTTAGCAGATAGTTGAAAATAACTATTATATATAGATATATATTAGTTATGATTATAACCAACATTTAACTGTGTCAATGTTCATCTTCATCCTCTTCTCCATAGCTGTCAATGTCAATGTCTTCATCTTCCTCCTCAGCATCATCAATATCCATATGAGTTTCAGTTTCAGTATCTCTAGTCATTTAAAATTCATTTGTAACATCATTAACATCTTCATCACCATCGATCCTTAATTGTGGGGTGTCATCGTCGATATTCACATCTCTGATCAAAACAGTTGTATGACATTGCATTATCTGATTTAATAGCCATAAATTTTGCAATCTCTTCTAATTTGCTTATCTTGCATCCAAGATATAATGCATCCTCAACAGACCTCAACAACTCATAAAATTCAGATGGTACCAACTCGGGAGTTAAATCAATATCATCGTGAGTTTCAGTTTGTTGCACAGATGGACCTGCAACATCATGTACTAAATTTTAAAACCATGATGGATTCAAAATCAAGTTATTAGGATCTTCTCTGGAACTGCATTCACTGTGTTGATACCAAAAAACATAATTTGGTTGAAAACCAAACCGCAAGATATGTCCCCCAACCTTGTCAAATGTGTCAAACGTTCTCAGAGCACATTTTTTACAAGGACACTTAATTGTGACTTCTGAAACATATTCTGGTTTTGATGATGCAAATACTAAGAAATCTTCAACACCCTCAATATATATAGGATTTAAAACAGAATCATTTGGATTTCTACGCTGATTTATCCAAGCACGATCATCTAATAATGACTGATGTCGACTTCCTTGTTCCATATTTTTCTAAATAAAATATAAAATCATCACTATTTTTTGTATAATTTGAAATTATAAAAACACTATATGAAAAAAGAAGACAATTAATTACAACTACATAATAATTATTACTAATTATTACAATTATTACTAATTATTAAAATTTATTACTAATTATTACAATTTATTACTAATTATTACAATTTATTACTAATTATAACAATTTATTACTAATTATTACTAATTATTACAATTTATTACAATTTATTACTAATTTAGCAATACTTACCAATACTTAGAAAAATGAAAACTGCTTGAATAATGAAAGGAAATTTGGTAATCATCTTTGTGGAGATGATTACAAAGTTTCCCTTCATTATCCAAGCATATTTCGTTTACTAATTATTACTAATAAAAAAAATTATATTATCAATATTTATGAAAAAACAATATTAATATTATTAAAATAATAAAAAATTTATAAATTATTAAAATTATCAATATTTACAAAATACTTTTCTCTATTCTTAACATGTTCAAATCTCAAAGGGTCGCCAATTGTCAGGTCATGCGTAATAAAAAGTTTGTGTCAATCATGTCCAATGTAAACTCTATAATTGTACTTGCTTGGTTGATTACCTCGCAAGTAGTGTTGTAATAGGATGACCAAAGTAATGTCATTCTCGTCTCTATGAATTATCTCGCCCCCTTTACATAGATCATTCTTTCTTAAAAATTTAAGGGGATATCAGTATCTTTCCCTTAAATTTTCAAGAAATAATGGTCTATGTAAAGGGTTATGTGAGATAATTCTTATAGATGAGAAGGGCATGACTTGGGTTGTCATATTGCAACACTACTTGCGAGGTGATCAACCATTCAAGGACAATTATAGAGTTTACATTAGACATGGTTGAGACAAACTTTTTATTGCGCATGACCTGACAATTGGTGACCCTTTGAGATTTAAACATGTTAATAATAGAGCAAAGCCTGTTGTGAATATTGATAATTTTAATATTTTAATATGTTTTTATTATTTTAATAATATTAATATTGTGTTTTCATAAATATTGATAATATAATTTTTTATTACTAATTATTACTAATTATTACTAATTATTACTAATTATTACTAATTATTACTAATTATTACTAATTATTACTAATTATTACTAATTAATACTAATTATTACTAATTATTACTAATTATTACTAATTATTACTAATTATTACTAATTATTACTAATTATTACTAATTATTACTAATTATTACTAATTATTACTAATTATTACTAATTATTACTAATTATTACTAATAATTACTAATTATTAGTAATTATTAGTAATTATTACTAATTATTACTAATTATTCCTAATTATTCCTAATTATTCCTAATTATTCCTAATTATTCCTAATTATTTCTAATTATTCCAATTTATTCCTAATTATTACTAATTATTACTAATTATTAGTAATTATTAGTAATTATTAGTAATTATTAGTAATTATTAATAATTATTAGTAATTATTAATAATTATTAGTAATTATTTGTAATTTTTACTAATTATTACTAATTATTACTAATTATTACTAATTATTACTAATTATTACTAATTATTACTAATTATTAATAATTATTACTAATTATTACTAATTATTACTAATTATTAGTAATTATTAGTAATTATTACTAATTATTAGTAATTATTACTAATTATTACTAATTATTACTAATTATTAGTAATTATTCCTAATTATTTCTAATTATTCCTAATTATTACTAATTATTCCTAATTATTACTAATTATTCCTAATTATTCCTAATTCTTCATAATTATTAGTAATTATTAGTAATTATTAGTAATTATTAGTAATTATTACTAATTATTATTGATTATTAGTAATTATTACTAATTTTGAGTAATTATTACTAATTATGAGTAATTATTACTAATTATTAGTAATTATTAGTAATTATTACCAATTATTCCTAATTATTGCTAATTATTATTAATTATTGCTAATTATTGCTAATTATTGCTAATTACATCTAATTATTACTAATTAGTGCAAATTAATACTAATTATTACTAATTATTGTAAATTAATACTAATTATTACTAATTATATCTAATTATTGCAAATTAATACTAATTATATCGAATTATTACTAATTATATCTAATAATTAATAATTATATCTAATTATTACTAATCATATCTAATTATTGCAAATTAATACTAATTATTTATAATTATCACTAACAATATCAATTTCGTACTAAAAATAGATATCAATAAAAATCAATTGAAATATAATTTAATTACAACTAATAAACAACAATTAAAATTAACATAAAAAAATAAAAAAAAATATAAATACCTTAAACATTGATATTCTGAAGATATTGACGCCCTCCAATTGCTCTCGTATAAAAAATTTCAACTAAAAGAATTTTTTCCTTGAAACTAAAGAATGAAAAGAGGGAGAAGGCAAGATCAGAGTGATTTGGTAAAAAAATGGATGGGGGTATATACATGTTAGATTAGTAGTGACAGAGTTATTAGCGATGGGTTTCCCGTCACAAATGGTGGTATTTTCCACGAGACCCATCGCAAATACCCTCACCCGCATTAATTACAGTCGGCAGTTAAAATGTTATTTGCGACGGGACCCGTCGCAAAGAGTTCCTGCCGACAGTCTTTTTGCGACGGGACGACATCCCGTCGCAAAACGTTATTAACCGCCGCCGGGTATTTGCGACAGGACCCCGTCGCAAATACCCCTGTGCGGTTTGGCGCGCAAGCCGTGCGGTTTGGCATGCAAGTGGCGCCAAACTATTTGCGACGGGAGATATCTCCCCGTCGCAAATAATATTCGCGCGGTTTGGCGCGCAAGTCGCGCAAAACTATTTGCGACGGGAGACGAAAACCCGTCGCAAATAATTGGTTATTTGTAACGGTGAAATTTTCCCGTCGTAAATAGCTTCTTGGACAGGTTATTTGCGACGGGAAGAAATCCCGTCGCAAATAACCCGTCGCAAATAGTGATTTTTCCCGTAGTGGTGGCTGAAGAATTAACGATGTATCTTTTTATGGAAGAGCTGTCAACAAACCCAAAAAGGGAGATTGTTGGGAAAAAATCCCTCAAGGCATCATTGAAGCATTTTTGAGGTGATTGTGTTTGTTGACAAAGTGACCATCTGTGTTGTAATTGTTGACAAAACAAACCATGATATACAAATTTGTTGACAAAGGGGATTTCATGGTAGCATGTCGAGTTCAAGAGATGTGGTTAACGATCAATGTTTGATTCAAGAATTTCGACAAAGGAATGGATGATCTGAAGGAGGTACAAAAAGAACAGATACAAGGTGGTGTCGTTTTCCAGTGTTTGCCAACTTTTTGGGCCTGAATATCAACAAATGAAGAAAAGTGGTTTTTGGAAAAGGGACTTGCGTGCCGTGTACTTAAAGGTGAGGAAACTTGCGCGCCCAATGTTTTTCAATATCAGAACATCAAAAAATTCAAAAGGGAAAAGGGGCGCTCAATTATTGGGTAGGTCGCACAAGTGACTTGCGCGCTGAGGAAGGACTTGCGCGCCGGTGCCTAGAAGGATTGGAAACTGGCACGCCATTTGTCTTTCATGATCAGATCATCAATATATGGCAAAAGAAGAAGGGGCGCCCAAGTTTTTAAGTTGTTCGCGCAAGTGTCTAGGGGGACAGAAGACCTGTGCGCCAAAACTTGCGCGCCGAGTGGAGACTTGCGCACCGTCGCGCAGGTTGTTCAAGCACCTATAAATACAGGTCGACCCCTCCTCAATCTGTAAGACCTCAACACTTGGAGAAAATCAGAGCTCCCGTCGTGCATGTGTGGTGGTCGCGCAAGTGGTGTGTGGTCGCACAAGTGAATGTTGCGCGCCAGGTGGTTAGTTGCGCGCTAGTTGTTAGTTGCATGCCAAAATCAGTTTGGGCGTAAAAGGAGGTGCGTCGCGCAAGTTTGGAATTGAAGAAGGCTGTGTTGCGCAAGTGGTTGAGGTGGACTTGCGTACTCATTTTGACTTGCACGCCGAAGACTTGCACGCCGTCTTGGGACTTGCGCGCCAGGTTTGAAGAATAGCGCCAGGTGTTGTCGGATCACGCCTGTCTTTCCAGGGCTACACGAAAGCTGGAAGATTGCCTGATTCCATTGGTGCAAAGTGAAATTCATCTTCAGGTGAAAGTCGGACTTCAACAGAGCAGCCACATACAATAGAGGATGTATTCATTTTTTGATAATGAAGAGACCTACTGGTCTATAAACTGTGAGTGGATCTTTTCCAGAATAGTGATCAAAGGAAGAGGAAGAAGGCGATCCTCTCCACCGGCAGTGAGTCAGAGAGAGAGAGAAACAGTAAGTGACCCTTAGGAAAGTAGTGAGCTGACCCTAAACCTTGTAAAGGCAGTGATCTTGAGAATAGAAGTGATCTATCCCGAACTTTGTATTCATTATTGGAAGTGTTCTTTACTGGATTTGGTACAGCGGCACATCACCTTTGTATTCTCCTTGGACGTATCCCAGTGAGGGTGAACCAAGTAAAAATATATGTGTCTGCCTGCTTACTTCTCTGGATTGCATTTAAAGCATCATCATCAGATAAAGAAGAAAATAAGTGGTCACAATAAACACACAAGTTCAAATAAAGTGTCTCTTTTAATAAAGAGGTCAAGATCCAGTGGGGCATGAAGAATTTTGAAAAAGAATATTCATACCCGGATTCACCCCCCTCTCAGGGTATATAGGCCCCTATTGGTTCTAACAACTTACAATTCTGTGTCTAACCCCATAATATTTTAACAGGGGGACCAACACATCACATGAAAAATTTTCACTGGATAACATAATTATTTTTTGTACAGTCATTCATGGTCACTGCAATTACATGGATAATAGAGCTCTCTGGGGTCAACTTCAAGATCTTGTGAAGGTTATTTTGGAATCCTGGGTGCTCATTGGGTATATTAATTCAATCCTTCACACAGATGAGAAAATTGGACCTGCTCAAAGCTCAATATCTATTAAAGAATTAAATTATTTCATAGATAATGAAAATATCTCTAAAGTGAATCTCATGGGTGCTAAGTACACATGGTACAAAAGGCACCTGGGTTTGGTTAGAGTAAGCATGATTGATCAGGTGTTTTTCAATGGCACCATACTCGGAGACTGGAGATATAACTCTTGTTTCACTCTTGCAAAACACAATTCCGACCATCACCCCATTTTGGAAATCCTTATTGGAAATGATAGAAAACTGACAATACCTTTCAGATTTAACAACTCTTGGACTGATCATATTGAATTTAATAAACTGGTGAAAGACTCCTGGGTCATGGATGATGGTGCTGGCAACCTGAGTGCATGTATATCCAAACTTAAAAATCTAAAAGTTACGATGAAGGGCTAGATTAGGAAAAATTTCAGCAAACCTGACGAGGAAATTGATGATTTGGAAGCCAATCTTCATTCATTTTAATAGGATTCCACCAAGCACAATTTCTCTGGTGGCATTGATCAGGAGGCATAGATGGAATCTAAGCTCCAAAATCTTATTCGGATCAAAGGTAACATACTCAAATATACTTTTAAAATCAAATGGATAAATGGGGGTGACCTTAATAAAAAATTATTTAATTCCCTTCAACGCTCAAGAAAGGCCGGTAAGCCCCTCACCCTTTTGAAGGATGGTGAGAACCTTCTTAATGACATGAAAGAAATCACTGATCATATTTTTTCCTATTATGAAAATATTTTTAATGGTCCCCCAAAAAATGTTGCCTTGAAAGCGGGCATCATTACGCTAATAGTCACAGAGGATGATAACTCATTCCTTACTGCCATCCCTACTGAGTCTGAAATAAAAGAAGCTGCATTTAGTCTTAACAAAGGAAGATCCCCAGGCCTAGATGGGTTTACCAATCACTTTTTTCAACATTTCTGGGATATCATACAAATGGATGTTTGTGAGATAGTCAGAAATTTTTTTAAAGGTGGATCATTTTCTCAAGGTTTAAATGCCCAATTCATTGCTCTCATTCCAAAGATTGATAATGAATGTTTCATCAATCAATTTAGACCTATAAAAATTTTCAACACCATTCAAAAGATCATCACCAACCTCTTGGCTAACAGGCTTTCTCTAATTACACACAAACTGATTTCTTGGAACCAATTTGGATTTGTACAAGGTAGAAACATTCAAGACTGCTTGATCACATCCTCTGAATGTGTGAATCTCCTTAGGAAATCAACTAGGAGAAAATAATATTTCCTTAAAACTTAAAATAAAGAAGGACTTTGACACAATGGATTGGGACTTCATATGCAATGTTCTCACAGGTTTCGACTTCAATCAAAAGTTTATATGCTGGATAAATAATATTCTGGGGTCAACACATATTTCTATCCTAATTAATGGATCACTAGAGGGATATTTTCATTTCTCAAGATGTGTGAGGCAAGGAGATCCTATCTCAGCCATAATTTTTTCCATCACTGAAGATTATCTCAATAGAATCCTTCTACAGATGGTGGACTCTGGGGAATTGAAAACCATCAGAGCCTCTCGTGCTACTAATGCCTCTTCTCACTTATTTTTTACTGATGATATTATCATCTTTTCTCAAGGTGATCAGAGTAACATCAAAAACATTAAGGAGATCCTTCTCCATTATGAAGGTGTTTCAGTCTAGGATGTCAATTGAGATAAATCCATTGTCTTATTTGGGAAAAACTTCTCAGTAGCAAGGAAAATCAGAGTTCTTAATGACCTAGGCATTCAGGAGGGATATTTTCCCTTCACATACCTTAGAGTACCATTATTCTGTGGTAGGCCATGAGCCTCACATTTCACTTCTATCATCAGTGGGATCAAGAGAACTCTAGAAACTTGGAAGGGGAAGCCGCTATCAATGGATGGAAGAATATGCCTAGTCAAGCATGTCATTATCTCAAAAATGGTCTATTCCTTCATGGTTTACATATGGCCCTCCTCGATTGTTAAAACTATCAATTATCTCATGAGAAACTTTATATGGAGCGGTAGTATCCTGGAGAGAAAGTCCCTCATAGTGTCTTGGGATCAGTGCTGTAAACCCTATGACACTAGAGGACATGGGATAAAAAAGCTGGCACTTTTTAATCAATCCCTCCAAGCCAATTTTATTTGGAAACTGCTCAACTCAAAATTTGATGCTTTGGGCTTTATTAGGACTAGGTTTTATGACAAGATGAAAATAGAAAAAATTGGATACATGGAGTCCTCGACATGGACTAGGCTCAGGGCTGTTTTTCACAAGATTCTCATGGACTCTCACTGGCTAGCCCATGTCAATTCCTCTCTGTTGTTCTGGATTGATAATTGGTACAATGGTCCGCTCATTGACTGTATTGACACATAAAATGATAATTATGATACTTGTATCTCTATAAAAGAGAAAATTTACATGCCTGAGACTCTACCTGCTAATATCTATGAACTCATTTCCAACTATGACTTCGTATTATAGGAGGAATTTATTATTTGGGAACCAACTCTGAACGGGCAGCTCACATCCAATGTTTTTTATAAAAATCACTCACAAGGAACTAGGAAATGGATTGCAGACTTCAACATAAAATAGATCCTGCCCTCCCGCTTTACTCTTCTATGGAGAATATCATTCAACAGGTTATCGATTGACAGTAACCTCTAGAAAACTGGCATCTCCCTATGCTTGTGTTGCAAACTCTTCCATCAGCATCGTGAAGACTTGGATTATCTCTTCCTCAGCTTCCACACCATGGAATCCCTTTGGCAGTCTCTCTTAAACTTGTTTTCGATATGGCCTCCAAATGCAGGTACCCTCATGGACTTCATATCTTCACTCCTTGGCTCCTGCAGGTCGAAGCAGATCTTCATACTGCTGAAGGCAACATGTGTCGAGCTAGTACATGTGATCTAGATGAGCCGCAACAAATCTCTGCACAAGGGATCTGTCTTCAACCATAAAACCACACTATTTGATATCTGCAATGCTATCAAGAATTACAACAAGAAACATTCAGAATTATGCAATAACTCAATCAGTGATCTTATGGTTCTTTGAAGACTGGAGGTGCCTGGTAATTTCCTTCCTCCCCACCACACGATGGAAGTTCTTTGGTGCCCCCCACTTGCTGGATAGATAAAATGAAACACTGATGGAGCATCCAAAGGAAAACCTGGACATGCTGGTTATGGTTTTATCTTCAGAGATGCTGTAGGAGATGTAATTGCTTACCACTATGGCCCTGGTGGAATGGAAACAACCCTTGAAGTAGAGATTTTAGGGCTGATTAATTCTGTTTCTTATGCTCTTTAAAGGGGAATCAATAACATTTGGTTTGAATGTAACCCCTCAACCATGGTTCAGGCGGTATGGAATGGACAAATACATCTTTCATGGAGGCTGACCATGAAATGGGAACATTGCCTACAACAACTTTCCTCCATGAACTACATCATTACATTCACCTTCCGGGAAGCGAATGCACTTGCAAACGCTCTTGCTAACAAAATATTGCGTGTAGTGGTTAGCTGCTCCAACACTCTCATATTGAGTGATCTCTTTAATATCTTCCAAAAAGAAAAATTTAAAATCCCCACCTTCAGACTCTTGTAGTTTTCTCTTTTTTATTCAAGAGACTTTGAGCTCATCTTTATAAAAAAATCAATGGAAACTCAATTTCTCATTCTATAGAATTTCCAAGTAAATCCTATTGAAACACATCAACATATTATTGAACAATAGGTACGTACACTATTTGAACATTACTTTCCTCACCCATAGTTATTTCACTCTCTTCCTCCCCAATAATTGAATCTAGTAGACCTATTGGGGGTGGATCTAGATGTGACTTAGACGGTGACATTTCAACTCTAAAGATTTGTTACTCCTTATCATCATAAAAAATTGTAACCCCCTTCTTATTACAAAAAAGTTTTGCATCGTGGTCTAAAATCCAATCCATACCGAGGATTATATCAAATTAAATCATGAATATGATGATGAGATCAGCAAATAAAGCATGTTTATATGACCTAATGGGAACTGATTCACAAGAATTGGTTGCAATGATACTTCCCTTAGGAGTTTTTACTAACAACTCCCTTGTTAAATATAATTTGAAAAATATAATTTTCTTAGAAAACTGGGAAGATATGAAATAATGTGATGATCCATAATCAAATAAAGAATTGGATAAATTTTAGGAAACCATTAAATTACCTACCACCACATCATTCAGAGCTTTAGCCTCTGTAGTAGTGATCGAATAAGCTTGGCCTTGCTCCCTTGGACTTTTCTAAGGTAAGTTTCCTTAGCACTTAGGAAATTAATTTTCATAATTCCCCATTTCTCTACAATTGTATCATTCAAAATTGAGAACCTCTTTCTTTCCCTTACAATCAGGATCTTGGTGACCTTTATCACCACACTTGTAACAGACTTCTATTCCCTTCAAGCAAGTAACAGGGTGTTTCTTCCCACATTTACTATAGGATGGAAATTTAATTTTTCCCTTCTTCCCATTATTTCTATTTCCAAAGTTTTCAACAGATCTCATCTTTTCTTCATTTTCTTTAAAGTCGCAAGACTTAGAGAATTCCTTTTCTGTCTTGACAGAACACGAGACAATATCTTCATATGATGAGAAGGATTGTGAGACTAATGATCGACAGAGAAATGGTTTTAACCCATCAAATAATTGATCAATCTCACTCCTTGGGTTACATATATATAATCTTCTTCATGCCTCGTTAACCTTGTAAAGTTAGACTTATACTTTATAACATTCTCATCCTCCTTTTTACTCAGACTCAGAAATTGCCTTTCCATATATACTTGATGGTCACGAGGAAAGTATTTTTCTCAAAAAAACTCTTTAACCTCCCTCCATTATATATTTGATACTTCATCATCTTCATTTGTGTTTTGAATTATTGACCGCCATTGATCTGCATCTCCTGTGAGGTGATAAACTGCCATAACAACTTTTTACCTTTTGCTACTTCCCAAAGCATGAAATATTTTCTCTAAGGAACTTATCCATTGATCAACTAAAAATGGATTTGTAGTCCAATTGAATTTTTGTAGTTTTTTCCACATGATGCAGTTTAAAATTGATCCTCCACGTAGTGGATTAGGGTGCTCCATATGGGTAAAGTTATTATTCCTAACCTGAGTGAGTTGTCCCAGTATGGTTATAAGCTGTTCAGAACTAGTTGCATCACCAGTTCCACTATAATTATTTTGATTAGGAGGGAAATCCCTACATGGATTACATTTGTTGATACAGTTTCCATTACTTCCACTAGGTTCCATTTCTAAACAATGGAATACACTAGACTAGTTGATGAATCACAATACATAATTCAAAACTAGTACAAACCTAACATAAATTGAACAGTTTATGCACATAATCCCTAATCATATTAAAAAAAGTCTTCTTTGAGGAAGTATTTACTCATAAATAATTCATAATGGTTTGCAATGAAAATATGAATTATCCTAAGCGTATCCCCTGGGAGTGTCGTTACCAACAGTGAAGTAAGACCCATTGTGTAAAGACCCGGAAATTTCAAGGAATTTTTTTTTCGTAAATACTTTGGAATTTTACTAGTCTGTGTCTCCTGAAAACACTTGATTCTGAGGCCCGGTGTTCTTGGAATCAATTTTCGAAGTTTAGATCGTGTACGTTCAGTAAACGAATGATCAGATTTTTCTATCTTTTGAACCAGTGCTCGGAATTGAAATCCGAGGGCACCGATGAATTCACAACACCAGTAATTGCTTAAGGGGACCTTTACCGTAGTTGCGTTTGTGAAGGAGGAGAATTTAAAAATTGTGGATTAAATAAGAAGTGAATAAAAATGTGGAACAATTTTTATTCTATATCTTAAGTGGTTATATCCTACATGGGAGAGTTGGGATGGGACCCACAATCTCCTAACTGCCCATGTGAGGATAATTGTGAGGTGGGGCCCACATGATCCCCAACCATTCACATTCCCTAAAACCCTTAAACCTCCCATTAAACTCCCTTGTTTAATGTTGACACCTCCCATGGATTTAATAGAGTAACTCTTCCTCTCCCCTCTCCCCCTCATTAAAACTTGCCAACCTATCACTTAATTAATTAGAAAACTCATGGTTTAATTAATTAAGTGAATTCAAATTTGAATTTTGGAAATTTGAATGCATGGCATGATTTAATAAAATAAGGAGAATCATTATTTTATTTTGGGTTGGTTTGATGTGTGGGGATTTTGGGATAGAACTCTTATGAAGGAGAGGAGGATTTCTCCTTTGACGAAGAATGCCAACTCTCTGATGAAGAATGACAACACACCTCCATACTATTCTCCGCGACAAGTGAGGAGACTCCGCATCCTCCTCGGACGCACTCTGACGACATCTACGAATCCTCACCCCGTGACGCCGTCTTCCGCAACGCCCGATGTTTGACATCATTTGTTGATGTAGGGGTGTGTTTTGATCAATGATTAAATATTCTTTCCTTCTTTTTTTTTTCTCTTTAGCCTCCTGTTACCGAACTAATGCGGAGATACCGGACCAAACTAACACGGTCTGAATCCTCCACCAATTTTGTGATTGTTGGCATTTCTTTGTGTTCTTCATGGGTGATGAACAACTGATCGTTACAAGTTCATTAAGTGACACAACGATCCCAAATTGAAGACTCATCATCACAACAACCTAGCGGAGGTGCGACGATAATAGCGGGCGACTGTTTGGACTGGAACAGGATTGACCATTCCTCGACCGTTCTTCGAGCGATAATTCAAAACGTGTTTTTGGAGCCGATCGAAAGCTCGAGAATGTCGAAATCGACTTCGGGACAACGGGGTGACCTAGAGTCTTAAGTTTCATGATTAAAGAATGATTATAATAAAGAACCGACATCAAGGGACGCGTGTTTTCCAGAGGCTTAATTTCTGGAAAATTCCAGACTAGACGACGTGTGCTCTTGGAGAACACACCCTGTAGTGCGAGCATTCTGCAGCTAGGGTTTCAGACGTTAGACGACTAACACACGGCGTGTGACCTCTGTCACACGACGTGTACTTGACACACAACAAGGAGGTGGCGGCTACGCGAGACTCGGCATGTAACCCGAGAATACACGGACATGGTGTGGAGTACACAAGCATGTACTCTACCATAGGGCCAAATATGGCCAATGGTGCGGGCTAACCCATGTACCAATTACACGGGTTGGAGAACACAGGTTGAGGCTGTGTACGGGCACATGGACAACGTACACGGAGCCGAACCCAAAAGTTTGGACACGACGTGTAACCATACCACATGCCATTGTTTCCCTCTGGAATTGGGGATGACCTCTTTTATTGAAGGTTCAAACATTCCAATCAGTTTCTAATGGGTTTGTTCATAGAACCGGAAACATCCAATGATTCCATATCCATTTGGACCTACTTTTCAAAGGTAGGTGCTCATTAGTTGTGGACTGATGAGGCTTAGGAATTTTCATTGGTCAAGAGGATGGGAGGTCAGACTCATCACACCTTTTTGAGGGGAATTATTGTCTACTCTGGGACTCTCTTTATATATTTAAGTCATGTTCGTGAATCCTTATTACATTACCAAGTATAAAATGTGCTTTCCTTTAAATCTGACAATCAATTATTGATATGAAGAAAATTTAGAGAATCTTTTATATGTATTCGAGGTTCTTCATCGATAAAAAATCATCTATATTTGTTATATATTCTTAGTTGATGGTATCCTTAAATACATAAGAGTATATTGGTCATTATGATGACCATACTGATTTTAAATCCACTCAGTGGGGCACTTGAAGTTTATTGTCATTTAGAAGGACATGGATTATTTCAGAGTTGGGATCATACCCGCTGATGGGCTACCTACGTATCCTTTGTTTTGGAAAAGGAATCAGAACCCATGTAGTTCGAGTAAGGGAGTATGATGTTTATGCATGATTGATGACTCAAAGAAAAGATGTCATGGTTAATTTTACACTATAAGCTCACGTGAGTCATGCTCGGTGTGAGAAACAAGAGGTATTGTTAAAACCAGACAATTATGCCATGCAATGATGTGGAGATTATGTATGTATGACTACCCAAATAGATGAGGATTAAGATTTACTTCAGGGAAGAAGTCCATGAATAGGGTCCATAATGTTATATGTGCTTCATAGAGATTTGGATACTCTAATCTTGGGGCTTACTCCTAAGGAAGATGCCCAAGTTAGGAGGGGACTTATGATTGCTGAGAAGGAAGCCCAGATCAAAAGGAATTATAACTGGTTAAGAGAAAATAAGACTGGGGCTTATTCCTAAGGAGGAGGCCCAGGTTAAAGGTATTTGAAAATTAAGGGACTTGGGGCTTACTCCTAAAGAGGATGCCCATATTTGAGACTGGGTATTATTCCTGAAAAGGAGGCCCAGGTTAAGAGAATTAAGGTTTGGGGCTCACTCTTGAGGAGGATGCCCAAATTTGGGGAATTATGACTGGGACTTATTCCTGAAAAGGAGGCCCAGGATAGAGGACTTGGGGCTTACTCCTAAGGAGGATTCCCAAATTAAGGAGGACTTGGGGCTTACTCCTAAGAAGGATGTCCAAATTAATGAGGATTTTAACTGGGGCTTACTCATGAAAAGGAGGCCCAGGTTAAGGATTCTCTCATCCTAAATGATGAGGTTGAATGAATTAACTCTTTAACTTTAGTGACATAAAGATGTGAAAATCACTAAGTTTTGAGAGATATTCCACTGAACTCCTTTCAGATAAGGAATTCAATCAAGAAAACATACCATAAATGTCTTTGAAGAGTGTCTTGAAGACTGAATCTTGAATAGGATAGGTGGAATGACATAAGAGGGGTTAAATGGGTAGGAAAGGCACCCAAAACGAGAGGGGCGTACAAGTCCTGGCAGGCGCGCAGGTACTGCGTGGGCGCGTAAGTATTGGTCGCGCAGGTATAACTGCGCGGATCATGGGTACTTGCGTGATCCTTACCCAGTAGATTAATACTTGGGAGATTCTTGACCAAAGCCTTTAGAATCATCCTGAGGTACTTCCAGAAGAGTGGCACACAATTTTTAATGAATAGGTAAGGAGGCGTGCAAGTGTATTCATTTCCCTTAAGGGGAAAACACTAAGGCACTCAAGTGTTAGTGAATTCTAACACTTAAACCTTATTCCTCTTCTTTAGACCTTCCATTCTAGGTAAAGAATTACCTTAGAAGTGTTCGGAAGACTTGAAGAAGAGACTTGGGCATTCAGAGCTTTGTATCTGAATAATGGAAAAAATTCCTCCCGAAATGGGGGGCCCACAGGGTCTATTTATAGGCTATAGAAGACACCGGGCGGTTATCACTTAGGGTGCGCAAGTCACTTGCGCGACCATTAGTCGGCGTGCAAGCATACTTGCGCGACAGTAAGGGAACTTGCGCGGTGCATGTGCATTTGAAGCCTTGTTCATGCCTTTGTTGATTTTTTATGTTTTCTTCAAATGATGAATCAATTTGTGCTAAGTCATTTCCTTTTCCATTACGTTAGACAATGTGACGAAAAGAAGCATCAACAGTCGTGTACTTACTTTTTACACGAACAACCCTTCGACACGGGCTGTGGTACATGGACAGTACTCGGGGATTGATGAAACGGCGTGTAACCATACCACATGCCATGTACTTACTTTTTATATGAAAAAACCTTCAACACATGCCGTAGTACATGGGCAATACTCGAGGTCTGAAGACACGACATGTAACCATACCAAAACGCCGTGTACTTTTTTGGAAAATGGCTTGGTCGTCTTGTACTCAGTGTCTTGGAAAATTTTGTTTGGTTTAGCCCATATGACATGGCAGACCTTTGGGTTACATCAAATTTTAACTTCGTGACAGTTGATGTATCTACCCCCCTCTTTACTCGTGGAGCTGACCCTCCTGGAATCAAGAATGTTGTGTGCAGGAACCCTAGAGCTAGCTTCGACTACGACGACTGCCGTGCCGGGATCCTCCATGGGTTCGAAGACAAAGATGACTATACTTGGATCCTATGTGGGTTTGACAATGAGGACGGCTGTACTAGGATCCTCCATGGGTTCGACAACGTTGGTGACTGTACTTGGATCCTACATGGGTTCAACATCGATGGTTACTGTACATGGATCCTATGTGGGTTCTGCAGCGACGACTTCTATACTTGGATCCTATGTGGGTTCGGCAGGGGAGATGATTCAGATGCTACATCTATAATCTCCACCCCTCTTTGTGAGTAGAATACCTGTGTGAGCTGAGTCTTGACTTTCATTCATTATCATCGATGTGATTGACTTGCTTTCCTGTGTGGACTGGGTTGTGCTTTTCTGTGTGTACTGGGTTATACTTGGGCTCGTGAGTTGGAGACGAACTGGAATTGATGACTTAGATATATGTATGGGCAAATACCTAAGTAGAGTTGGTTGCTACCTTGTGTTTGTATCTTTCCTTTGTGTTTTATCCTTTGTGGATTCTGGGAGACCTTCGGGGGTCTCGGGGTCCCTACTAAGTATCGTATACTCACCCCTACACGGGATATTCCCTCACTACGTTGTGTTGGATGCAGACGACAGACAGTACTGATCGAGGTGGAGTCTTGTGGAGCAGGACGGTACCTGAAGGTGGACCACATGGTGGGACGTACACTGAGCGGACGACTGGACCCGAGGAGCTGAGGAGACCATCTGTACCCAACCTTCAGGTGGGATAGCTAGAGGACGACTCGGTGGTTACTAATTTACTTTACTACTGCTATAGTTTCTTTTCAGTTTTACTGTAGTTTCAGTTGGGTTTGTATTCTAGCCCATTTACTTTTCAGCACTTACTTTTTTACTCAGCTTACTTTGTGTTTACTTCAGCTTGTGTTCTCTGTTGTGTTTGTTTACTTATATAAAGGAAATGCCTTCCCTTTCATCGGGATTTACACCTTTGGTTCTAGTCTCCATCCCCTGGCCTGTGGAAGGTAGGCTTGGGGTAGTCACGACATGGGCCCTGAGGATGGGTCATGACAAATTGGTATCAGAGGAGTTGGTTCTACCACCTAACTTAGGACTCTGATATTTTCTTCCTGTGAAGAAATAGTGTTAAGGGTATTGAGTGTGGTTATCAGTCCAGGGAGTCCAGTGTTGGTGCGGTGGCCGACGTATCCACACACCAGGACCCTTACTTCTGATTTCTGACTCAGTGCATGAAAAAATTGATTGCATGTGTGTTTAGAAATATTTCTTAGTGATTAGTTTGTGTCAGCTCCCCAGGTATACTATATTAACTGTGGCACACCTGTTCCTTTTCAGGATGGCCCCATGATGGCAGCCAGCTAGGGTTCCCAGTTACGTGTGAGATGGAAGTCCACTGAGCGACGAGGCCTCAGTATAGGGACCCATTACAGTGGAGGCACCAGCGGTACCTCTACCGGCTGGGCCACCAATCCCACCATCCCCAGCAGTGGAGGGTGCACGCCGCCTGAGTGCGCTGCATGAGTTTCATCGACAGAGGCCGCCCAGGTTTCGCGGAGAGACGAACCCTCAGGAAGCTGAGGATTGGATGGAGGCTATCGTTCGAGTCTTCAGATTGGTAGGGACACCAGCAGATCTTATGATGATCCTTTCGGCGAGTCTCCTGCACGCAGCAGTAGGTATATAGTGGAGCCTGATGCTCCAGGTGCATGATGAGGCATCTCTACTTTGGATGGAGTTCGATATCCTCTTCTGATAAAAGTTCGTTCCATCCACCCTCCGTGCGGTGCGCATCCAGGAGTTACTACAGCTGCGGTAGGGCAGCATGATAGTAGCCCAGTACTCGGAAAGGTTTACCGACCTCTCGCGCTACTCAATGAACATGGTGCGGGACCCATTCTTCTGGACCCAAACCTTTGATTAGGGACTGAGGCATGAGATCAGGGATTCAATGATCTCCCTCAGCATTCCAATGCAGGAAGAAGTACTGGAGCGAGCCCTTCTTATGGAGAGCTTCCTTGCTGAGCCTAAGCCAGTAGTGAGGGCTACCACAGGGCGACACGTAGCAGAGTCTTATACAGCCGGAAGTAGATAAATGTCACAGAGGTCCAAGTGGACCAGGCCATCTGGTGGGAAACCTCGAGATACTGGTTCGGAGGTGCGGGGCACACATAGCAGATCCAGTCATACGAGAGGTAGGCAGTGCTATGCATGCGGCGGGCTGGGCCACATGGCTCATGACTTCCTGACCCGCCATGCAGAGGAGAAACAGACGGTTGAGGGACCACCCAGGTAGAGGCAGAGTTTTGACCGTGACAGTCCGTAGGGAGCAGGCGGACGAGGCAGTGGAGCTGGCCAAGCATCGGGTGGTGGGTGATGCTTTGAGGCTCTACCACCACCACCACCACCACCATAGGGAGATGGAGGATAGAGGCATGCGCAACTTCAGGCAGTGGAGGCTTACGACCATGGCGCACCTGAGATGATTCGAGGTACTATCTATGTCTACTCCACCCTTTCTACAGTTCTTATAGACACAGGAGCAAGTCATTATTTTATTGCCGCTGCCCTTGTTCGGAGCTCGGAGATTCCGACGGAGCTGTTGGCTCGATCCTTACAGCTAGAGACTCCTACGGGGGAAGACTCGACGATCACACACTGGTTCCAGAAGTGTGAACTTACTCTAGGAGGCGAGAGATTAGGCTGGGATCTTCTTGTAGTGGCATCGAGGACTTACGACATCATCTTGGGAATTGATTGGTTATCTACAGTCCATGCTCAGATCAACTGTATTAGGTGCAAAGTGTGGTGTGTTCACACAGATGGAAGTAGGTTCACCTTCACCGGCGAGAAGGGAGCCATTGCAGTGCAGGATGGACTTACGCAGAGAAGAGGGTAGCCGATCACACATCAGTTGGATAGTCTCATTCTTGGAGCGGTTGATGTGTGGAGTCTGAGTTTTCTTGTTGCGGTGGATCAGTTTGCGGACGTTTTTCCTGACGAAGTTAAATGACTACCTCCTCGCAGAGAGGTAGACTTCTACATTGACCTATACACTGGGATATCCCCGATATCTACTCCAATATATCAGATGGCTCCTACTGAGCTTCGTGAGCTATGAGTACAATTGGAGGACTTGTAGGGCAAGGGATTCAACCGACCCAGTGTTTCACCCTGGGCTTCTCCGATTTTATTCGCCAAGAAGGCAGATGGGAGATTACGACTAAGTGTCAACTACCGTCACCTGAATCAGGTGACCGTAAAGAACAAGTATCTACTCATGAGGATAGACGACCTCTTTGATCAGATCAATGGAGCACGATGGTTCTCAAATATAAACCTAAGGTTAGACTATCATCAGCTTAGAGTTCAAGACAAGGATGTATAGAAGACAGAATTCAGGTGTCGGTATGGCCACTATGAGTTCTTGGTTATGCCTTTCGGCGTAACCAATGCTACAGTAGTTTTCATGAGTCTCATGAAAAGGATATTCCAGCCTCACCTTGATCTGTTTGTCGTAGTCTTCATCGAAGACATATTGATTTACTCGACCACTGAGGTGGAGCATGATTACCAATTACGGTTTGTACTGGACACACTTCGAGAGCACCAACTTTATGGTAAGCTCTCGAAGTTTCAGTTCTGGATTCGAGAGGTCCACTTCTTGGGGCACGTCATCTCTGAGGCGGGAGTTGCGGTGGATCGTGCGAAGATCATGGTAGTACTTTCTTGGGAGACACCTAGGAGTGTGACAGAGGTGTGGAGTTTCCTAGGTCTGGCTGGATACTATCAGAGATCTGTGCCAGACTTCTCCAGAGTTACAAAACCACTTTAAACTTTGATGAAGATGGGGAAACCCTTCGTGTGGTCAGATAGATGTTAGCAGAGCTTCTAGGAGATGAGACATAGATTGATCAGTGCACCCATCTTGAGGCTACTGGAGGAGGGCGTAGGGTACGTAGTTTACTACGATGCATCAGGGACCAGACTCAGGTGTGTCCTAATGCATGAGTGAGTAGTGATCACTTATGGTTCACGTCAGTTGAGGCAACATGAGCAGAACTACGCTACCCATGAACTAGAGTTAGCAGCAGTGGTCTTCTCCTTGAAGATGTTGCAGCACTATCTAATGGGCGAGCGCTTTACAGTCTACTCTATCCAGCAGAGTCTCTGTTATATCTTTTCGCAGAAGGACCTGAACCTGAGACAACGACGATGGATCGAGTTCCTCCATGACTATGACTTTGAGATATTCTATACTCTTGGGAAGGGAAAGGTAGTAGCTGATTCTCTCAGCAGGAGATCGGGAATTCTGCTACTTGGAGAGGCGATAGAGTAGTTAGCCACTTTGCAAATATCCTTCGTGGATAGATATGGGACATCCTTCCTACAGTCCCTCACAGTCACTCCTCCACTACTTCAGTGGGTCAGATATGCACAACATGGGGATGTTGACTATGAGAAGTGACATGCATAGATATCCACATGACATGCGCCTGATAGATTTTCTAAAGGAGAAGAGCACGTCATCCTCTTCAGGGGACGTACCATGGTACCATTTTCACTGTAGGAGGATGTGCTGGGGGGAGTTTCACACTTCACCTCTTTTGGTACATCTAGGATTGGTGAAGATGTACCAGGATCTCAGACGACAGCACTGGTGGCTGAGTATGAATAAGGTTGTGGCAGAGTTCGTTTTACGATGCCTCACCTGCCAGCACGTGAAGGCGGAGCACCAGGTACCATCAGTCTTGGTGCAACCCTTAGAGGTCCCAAAGTGGAAGTGGGATGGGATATCCATGGATTTCGTGATGAGGCTCTCTCGTACTTCCAGAGGACACGACTCTATCTGGGTGATTGTCGACCGACTCACCAAGTCGGCCCACTTCCTACCTATTAGAGAGCAGGGCTCAGTGGAGAGCTTAGGACTCCTCTAAGTTTAAGAGATCATATGACTTCATGGTGTGTCATCATCTATAGTCTCCGATCAAGATGATCTCTTTACTTCCCGGCTTTGGAAGGGGTTACAGGAGGCTTTTGGGATGCAGCTACACATGAGCACCTCCATTCATCCTCAGACGGATGACAAGATGGAGATGACCATTCAGACACTCGAGGACATGCTTAGTGCATGTGTCCTTGACTTTGGTCACAATTGGGAGAATCACCTACCCTTGGTGGAGTTTGCGTACAAAAATAGCTACCACTCCACCATCAGGATGGCACCATATGAGGCACTGTACGACCAACCTTACAGATCACCTCTGTACTGGACTGACCCTGGGGAGTCAGCACTCGTAGGACCAGAGATGGTTCAGGCAATGACGGAGAAGGTGCAGATCATCCAGGAGTGGATGAAGACTGCACAGAGCAAACAGAAGTCCTATGCTGATAGGAGGCGGAGACCACTGGAGTTTGAGGATGGCGACCACATTTTCTTATGGGTCTCACATCGACGTGGATTACGAAGATTTATTTGGGGCGACAATTAATCTCCACGCTTCATCGGACCATTCCAGGTCCTCAGCAGGGTAAGCGAGGTGCCTTACTGCCTGTCCCTTCCACTTCAGTTGCATCGGGTGCACGACGTCTTCCACGTATCTTAGTTGTCGAGATACGTAACAAAATGACGCATATCATTGATCATGGGGAGCTGGAGATCGATGATGGGGTGAATTTTGCAGAGGTCCCGGTGGAGATCGAGGATCCATAGGAGAGGGTCCTACGTGGATGGTCGATTCCTCTGGTGCACATTCGTTGGCAGCATGTGAACCTCTAGGAGAGCACATGGGAGCGGGAGGCTCAGATGCATGCACAATACACTCATTTGTTTCCCTAGTTTATGATGTAGATTTAAAGGGATGTAAAGCCCTGAGGTGGGAGTAATGTAAAGACCCAGAAATTTCAAGGATTTTTTTTTTCTTAAATACTTCGGAATTATAAGAGTCTGTGGCTTCTGATGACACTTGATTCCGAGGCCCGGTGTGCTAGGAATCAATTTTTGAAGTTTAGCTCGGGTACGTTCAGTAAATGAATGAGCTGGTTTTTCTATATTTTGAACTGGTGCTCGAAATTGAAATCTGAGGGCACCGATGAATTCAAAACTCCGATAATTGCTTAAGGGGACCTTTACCATAGTTGCGTTTGTGTGGGAGGAGAAGTTAAAAATTGTGGATTAAATAAGAAGTGAATGAAAATGTGGAACAATTTATATTCTATATCTTAAGTGGTTATATCCTACATGGGGAAGTTGGGATGGGACCCACAAGATACTAACTACCCATGTGAGGATAATTGTGAGGTGGGGCCCACACGAGCCCCAACCATTCACATTCCCTAAACCCCTTAAACCTCCAATTAAACTCCCTTGTTTAATGTTGACACCTCCCTTGGATTTAATAGAGTAACTCTTCCTCTCCCCTCTCTCCCTCATTAAAAATTTCCAACCTATCGCTTAATTAATTAGACAACTCATGGTTTAATTAATTAAGTGAATTGAAATTTGAATTTTGTAAATTTGAATGCATGGCATGATTTAATAAAATAAGGAGAAGCCTTATTTTATTTTGGGTTGGCTTGATGTGTGGGGATTTGGGGAGAGAACTCTTGTGAAGGAGATGATGATTTATCCTTTTTCGAAGAACACCAACTCTCTGATAAAGAACGACAACGCACCTCCTTTCTATTCTCCGCAACAAGTGAGGAGTCGCCGCATCCTCCTCGGACTCACTCCAACGACATCTATGAATCCTCACCTCGCGACGATGTCTTCCACAACGCCCGACGTTCGACATCATTTGTTTAGGTAGGGGTGTGTTTTGATTGGTCAATGATTTAATCTTCTTTCCTTCTTGTTTTTTTCTCATTAACCGCCTACTACTGAACTAATACAAAGAGACCGGGCCAAACTAACATGGTCCGAATCATCTGCCAATTTTGTTATTGTTTGCGGTTCTTCGTGTTCTTCATGGGTGAAGAACAATGGATCCTTACGAGTTTGTTAAGAGACACAACGATCCAAAATTGAAGACTCATCATCACGACAACCTAGCAGAGGTGCGACGATAATAGCGGGCGATAGTTCGAAATAGAACGGGATAGACTGTTCCTCGACCGTTCTTCGAGCGAGAATTCAAAACGTGTTTTCGGAGCCGATCGGAAGCCCGAGAATACCGGAATCGACTTTGGGACAATGAGGAGACCTAGAGTCTGAAGTTTCATGACGAACAAATGATCGGAATGAATAACCGATATCAAGGGAGGTGCGCTGGCTAGAGGCGTCATTTCTGGAAAATTCCAGACTACACGGTGTGTACTCCTGGAGAACACGCCGTGTAGTGCGGGCATTCTTCGGCTAGGGTTGTAGACGTCAGACGACTAACACATGGAGTGTGACCTCTGTCACACGGCGTGTACATGCCACACAATAAGGAGGTGGCGGCTACGTGAGACTCGGTATGTAACCCGGGAATACACAGACACGCTGTGGAGTACACGGGCATGTACTCTACCACACATCCAGACATGTCCAATGGTGCGGGCTAACCCATGTACCAATTAAACGGGTTGGAGAACACAGGTTGAGGCCATGTACGGGCACATGGACAACGTACATGGTGCCAAACCTAGAAGTTTGGACATGGCGTGTAACCATACCACTTGCCGTGTACTTACTATTTACAGGAACAACCCTTCAACACTGGCTGTGGTACACGGACAGTACCCGGGGACTGAAGACACGGTGTGTAACCATACCACATGCCTTGTACTTACTTTTTACATGAACAACCTCTAGACATGAGCCATAGTACATGGGCAGTACCCTAGGTCTTAAGACACGACGTGTAACCATACCAACACGCCGTGTACTTTTTGGAAAATGTCTTGGTCATCTTGTACTCAGTGTCTTACACATGTTTGTTTGGTTTATCCCCCTATGACATGGCAAACCTTCAGGATACACCAACTCTGGACTTCGTGATAGTTGATGTATCAACCCCCTCTTTACTCATGGAGAGGACCCTCTCGGAATCGAGAACGCTGTGTGCGGGAACCCTAGAGATGGCTGTGACTGCGACGACTATCGTTCTGGGATCCTCCGTGTGTTCAATGATGAAGACGAATGTACTTGGATCCTACATGGGTTCAGCAATGAGGATGACTGTACTAGGATCCTCTATGGGTTTGGAAGTGATGGAAACTGTACTTGGATCCTATGTGGGTTCGACAGTGATGGTTACTGTACTTGGATCCTACGTTGGTTCGACAGTGACGACTTCTGTACTTGGATCCTATGTGGGTTCGGCAGGAGAGATGATTCAGAGGCTACATCTATCATCTCCACCCCTCTTCGTGAGTAGAATACCTGTGTGAGATGATTATTGACTTCCAATCATTATCATTGATGTGATTGACTTGCTTTCCTGTGTGGACTGGGTTGTGCTTTCCTGTGTGGACTGGGTTATACTTGGGCTCGTGAGTTGGAGCCAAACTAGAATTGATGACTTAGGTATATGTATGGGCATATATCTAAGTAGAGTTGGTTGTTACCTTGTGTTTTTATCTTTCCTTTGTGTTTTATCCTTTGTGGATTTTGGGAGACCTTCAGGGGTCTCGGGGTCCCTACTGAGTATCATATACTCACCCATGCATAGGCTATGAGCGCACTACGTTGTGTTGGATTCAAACGACAGACAACACTGATCGAGGTGGAGTCTTGTGGAGCAGGATGATACCTAGAGGTGGACCACTTGGCGGGACGTACACAGAGCGGATGGCTGGAATCGAGGAGCTGAGTAGACCATCTGTACCCACCCTTCAAATGGGATAGACAGAGGATGACTCGGTGGTTGCTGATTTACTTTACTACTGGTGTAATTTATTTTCAGTTGTATTTTACTTTCAGTTGGGTTTGTATTCTGGCCCATTTACTTTTGAGCACTTACTTTTGTACTTAGCTTACTTAGTGTTTACTTCAGCTTGTGTTCTCTGTTGTGTTTGTTTACTTATATAAATGCAATTCCTTCCCTTTCATCAGGATTTATGCCTTTGGTGCTAGTCGCCAGCCCCTGGCTTATGGAAGGTGGGCTTGGGGTAGGCACGACATGGGCCCCGAGGACAGGTCGTGACACGTTGTCATACATCGGGATACCCCAGGTGAAGCCCAAAACTCCTTGTCAGAGTTTTCACTCCTAGGTACATCTGTGCCAGAGCCGCCTTTACCTGCTCCTATCTAGATAGAGATGTATTGCTTGGAAAACTCACAAAATCTCTACATTACCAAAATTCTAGAAAGTTCTTCCATACTAATCCTCAAAGTTTATCTTAGGGTAATGTTCTCTAATAAGAGTTTTTTTAAATCTAGTTTCCAAGGTTTGTACTAAACTTCCTCTGATACCAACTATAACGCCCTGACCCTAGTTACCCAGAGTCGGTGAATTATTACATAAAATTTTCATGATCATAAGTGATCAAATCCCGAAGGACTGATCATTTTAGTAGCCTTGAAAGTACTAGATACATACATAAGTTTTACATTACATTATGACATAAAAAAACAATATTGTGTCTCCTTTGAACACACTCATATCCCATAGCAAATCCCTACAGGTCAATCATAATATACTTCTTCAAATCCTGGAAAAAATAAAACTTAATAAAGAGGTGAGCTCAGATGCTTAGTAAGGATAACAATATAGCAGAAACTTTTATAAATAACCATAAAAATTGATGGTAATGTATAAGACTAAAGCACAAGCCTTTTAAAATTAAACTTCATAATAATATGGAAAAGGTAAATCAAACAATTATATTTACTTATTCACATGGATATTATACCAGTTGAATAATCACATGTAATATAAATAGCTAATTTCATAATGATGGAATGCATAATACTGTACATCATAACCATTTAGTCAAGGCCTATTGCTAAGACTACAAATAAGTTTTGCCAAGGATTTGTTCCAATACACTAGTTTGTCTCATGAAAACCACTGATTCAAAGAGGAGCTATAGTGGGCTCCACTGGTCACTTACTAAGTCCAATGCATCTCTCTTATGAAAAGGTTGAAACATAACATAAACATTCGTATTAAAACTAACATACGAAATATTAATACTTTAACCATAAACCATGAAGGGTATAAAAATAACACATCAACAGTCAAACATATCACGAAACCTTCAAAACATTATGGAAAATTGTATCATAATAAATAAACTTCAAACAAACGTAAAATCCAAAAAAGTATGTTGACATAGATGAAATCAAAACTATTTTAGAGAAATATCTCTTTCTATTTTTTAATCATTTAAAAGTCATATAATTATAAAATAAAACATTTATTTTGAAAATTCTCTTATAATCTTGTAAGAGAAGGTTTGAAGGTGTTATAATGGTGGAAAATAGCCATGCCCTCTGTATAAGTTAAAAAACATTCTTACCTTAATTTGTCAAAAAGGTCATAATGTACCTTGTTTGGAAGATGAAAAAAAGATTATTTTCAAAAAAATTTATCGAAATTAAAAAAAGGATATAAATTACATTAACCCATATTCTAGGAATTAGTAAAAATGTTTTGAAATACATTTTTAAGAAACATGGATGTGGATGATAAATAAGTCCCAGTAGATACATAAAAACAACCTCAGATAACTAAAGAGATTGTAAAATTAACCCTTACCGTGTAATTTTCCTTAGTCGAGGGTATGTTAACATCATTTATAATGGTGAAATCATTTTTATTAAATTATATAAGAACCACATACATAAATATGATATCATATATGATCTTCTAATAGTTATTTGTTAATAATATTTCAGTAGTGTCATCATTTCAGGTGTTAAATGATTCGTTTTACATTATATGTTTTGTTACGTAAGTCATGTTTGTTATGGATAATATGTATTTGATTCATATGAAAAATGATATTAAGTTCTTAAACATTTTTTTAAATCATAAAATGAAATTTATTCTTGAATGGTTACGATGGGGAATGAATCTCATCACGCTCATGGAGACGGTAATCCGTACGTACGCACGAGTGATAATATCATTCTATTGATGGTGAAATCATATGTAATGGGATGGTATATCATGTATAAAGAATCATTAAAATATTATATTTATTATTTAAATCAATTATACTCATTATTGTACCCATACAAATAATGAAGTGTTAAATAACAAACTACACCACGATGTGGAGACGGCAAGCCATACGTACACACATATGGTGACTTTATCATTCATAGGATGGATAGAATAATGAATATGGTTGTACCATATTTATAATAATATCAAAGTATGTATAAGGTACTGAATCTATTTTTTTGGTATGGAAACAACAAATAAAGAGGAAGTGTAATAAGAAAACAACTTTGAAATAGGTGATGAAATTATTACCTCTTCTTTGGGTTCTTCCTTTTGATTTGATCAAAAGGGATCCTTAGGTTGGATTTATGATAAATGTAAGGACACTAGGTTGAAGTGAGGGTAGTTGGGAGGATATTTGAGTAGGGGTTGTCCGAGGCAAACGGATTTGGAGGTGTGATTTTGAGATAAGGGGAAGTACCCATTTATAAGAGAGGTGAGAGTCACTTTAGGAAAAACATGAAATATTATTTTATTATAAAATTATTTTCGGTTTATAATGGATCCAAAAGTATTTATTTCTAGGATAATGTGGGTATGGGTATAAAAACTCTCAACCAATAGGTTTTATATAGGTTTATGTCACCATATTAACCTTATATTTTATATTTAACTCTCAGTTAAATAGTTTTACTTTTACTATGTATTCTTTTATTTTTATAATAAATGCTTAATAAACTTACTATAAAAATCCAAGAGAACAACAAGTGGTTAATTATTGACATATATAACCTTAAATAAGTCTTTTGGATGATCTCTATATTTTTAGGAATATTATATCATTTAATAATATTGTATTTGTTTTAAAAACTCATTTATGTCAATTTTGAAACTATTTGATATTTTGTTTTTGTGAAAGTCACAACAACTGTATCACTTCGAAAAAAATTTATTTAATCACCTATAACATGTCATATTATCCTAGAAAATTAGTGCAATTCATCAAAATTCTCAATTTTCATTTATTTGGATATTTATAATATCAATTATTTTAATCTTTCAATAATAATGTAATTACTGCATCATCATTGTGTCATAAATAATTTTAATTATTTAATTTTTAAAAATTATAAATAAAATACCATTATGTAGGAAATATTTTTTGATTTATGATGAATATTTATAGTCTAATTTATCTTATGTATAACCCTATATTAAAAATGTTTTAGTTATTAAAATTTGAATTTAACACTTTTAACTCTTCTTTAGATAAAATATAATAAATGTCAAAATATAATCCAAGTTAACCAAAAGGATCATAATTTATTCCTAAGGTTTATTTTGGTCAAAATAAATTTATCAAATACAATTAAGATATGTGTTAGGGTAATTATAATATCATTTTACCTTAAATTACTTTATTTACTTTTTACCGTGGTAAATAAAATTCAAAAGTTACTATTTATGAAAAATTATTTTCATCTGATTGAACCAAATTTTATTTATTGATGTAAAATGTGACTCTATGCTTTTTGAAATTCAATTCAAAGAAGTAGTAAAATTACGTTTTATGAAAATTTGTTAACGTTCCTAGAAGGTGGGTAAAAGACTTTAAAAAGTTCAATAAAATTTTATACATCTAATCTTATTATAAAATGAATCCAATGAATTACATTAAACTAATATTGGTATTATGTATCTATTTCTACTTTAAAATAAATTTAAATAAAAATAAATTTTTTTTAAAAAAAATTCAGTTTTAAACAATAACATAATGTTTTTCACTATTCATCAAAAATTGAATGTTTTCAGAAAAATACCAAAAATTTACCCTAAGATAATTTGATTTTAAGAATCCAAAAATGAATTAAATTTTGAAAAATAAAATTTATAAAATTTAAAAAAGTGGTTATTACTATTCACAACGCCTAATTTGATTGGTCGTGGTGTGCTAGAAGTCGAAGTTTTGTATAATGCAAGCTATTGTATTATTTAAAGAAAAGCATACCGTGGAAGCTTGGGGTATTAGAGGTTACCTAAAAATTAATACACTCATCAATTAAGGGAAACAATTTACACTTTTTTGGACACACACAACACTCAAAACATGAATCCAAACTCAAATCATTCAGGGGTGAAGAATAGAAAAATGAATCAGAGTATGGGTCAAGGAGAGAATTGTGTGTGTGTGTGTCTAATTTGAGATAAAATCCATTGAATAGATAGGAATAGTGGAGTGATCTTCAGCGGGGTGTTTCATATCCTCAAGGATGTTAAAAATTTCCCCTTTTCCACTGAACTCTATGGACAATGTACCATTGTGAACATTGATAACCGTGTTTACTATTTTCAAGAATGGCCTTCCAAGTATGACTGGGTCATGTCCTTGGGTTTGAGAATCCTCCATCTCAAGAATTTAGAAGTTGGTTTGGAAGATTATATTCTTCACTTTTAGATGGACGTCCTTGACCACTCATAATGGGTGTTTTGTGCTCCAGTTGGCAAGTTGCACTATGATGCCTATAAGTTAAAGCTCTCCAACCTACTGAGAAGTGTACACAGAGTATGGCATTACATTAATTTAAGCAACTAAATCTAGCATAAAGTATGAAAAGAATCCTCCACTATAGTGAAAGGTATCGTGAATGTTCCTAGAACCTTGAATTTGGTTGGAATTTCTGGTTGAATCAATGTCGATGCATTCCTTCCCAGGTTGGCTCTCCCATTCCCCATAATCCTCCGTCTATGGGTGAAAAACTCTTTATAAAATTTGTCATATTAAAAGATTTGTTTAACTGCATCCCATAAAGAAATGTTAACTTTCACCTTTTTAAATGCATCCAAATTTTCTTTATCAATATCATTATCAAAATTCTTATTAGATTTAGAGAGTCATTGGGGGAAAGGAAGAGGAATGTATTGTTCATGGGAATCCTCAATGATAATTGGTTTACCATTTTTGTTTTCTTCTTCTTCATTAGAATATTTTATGGGTGGATAAAGAGTGTTTTAAAGAGGGGTACATACCTATTTCATAGAATCATTGGACAAATAAACTTCCTTACTACTATGAAGTGTGATTGAATAAACATTTCCTCTATCTTTTGGATTGGAAACAGGATGGGATGATAGTTTTCTATAACCTTGCATCTTAATCTCACCAATGGTGTTTTCTAGTTGTCCCACTTGAGTTCATAGGTCTTGAATTCTAGATTTTTTAGTCTATTGGAAATGGAGGTTCTGGGTTTCCATTTTCTTCACCATGTCCTCAATTCGTGGTTTAGATTTGTGAGGAGGAGGGTTGTTTTGAGATGTTGAGGGATAAGAAGGTTGCATACCTTGTCCTTGATAATACCAATTATGCTTGGGGTAGCTTGAGTTTTCTCCTTGTCTGTATTGTGGTTGTGCTTTCCACCTGGGGTTTGGATTTTACCTGAATGGTTCTTTCTTGAAGGGCGGTTCTTGTTGGAATGGAGGTCCAGGGAATACTGCTGAACATAACTTAGATGAATCCTGAAGTTGTGAGAACTGGTCAGAAAAATGATTATTATCAGAAAAAATACCACGATGTAATGGAATAGGAGGTTAGTGTGAATTACCTTGTACATGAGATAATTACCTTATAAGGGTATTCATATCATCATGTTTGTTATCTACCATTTTGTCTAGGGATGAATGACTTACTTCATGAACTCCTTTGGTTGGTGAAATTTATCGTTTACCAAATTTTTGTGAAATTTGAGCCATGTTGGCTATTAAGTCATGAGATGCATAAGGAGTTATATCAATATGGGTAATACCAACTGAAACATATATAATTCCATGATCCATGGGGATAAGTACATCATAGAAGTATTGTATTAATATTTTTTCACTAATCTGGTGGTGGGGGCATTTTGAGCAAAGTCTTTTGAATCTCTCCCAGTATTTATGAATGGTATCTCCTTGTTATTTCCTAATGCCACCGATTTGTTTTCTAATTGATGCAGTTTGGGAGGTAGGGAAAAAATTCTATACAAAGAGTCATTTATGTTTATTCCATCCCCCAATTGTGGTAGGAAGTTAGAACAACCATTCTTTAGCTACACCATCAAGGGAGAAAGGGAAAGTCCAAAACTTAATTAGGGCCTCAGACATATTTTGGGGATTCATGGTTGTGAAACTATTTGAGGTGTTTGTGAGGGTCCTCATCAGTTTGACCATAGAATTTAGGAAATAGGTGGATGCGGCCTAATCTTAGCTCAAATTTTGTTTCTTCCTTACGATATTGGATATATATAGGTTGGTAATCCATATATGGGGTGGTTGGTTCTCTTATGGTTTGATTATTTGTAGTAATGATTTATGGGTTTGATTTGTTTCAATTTTTGATTGGTTTGGGACCCATTGATGTTACACAAGTTTTTACTCAGTGTTATGTGATTTTCCTACTCTATATGACCTAATTTTTGTGTGAAGTGACTTTTCAATTTCAGGGTCAAATTCAAGTAGTGTCTCTTTTTCAGATCGGGTCATGAAAATATGTTGAGATGTTTGTTTTTTTATGATGGAGGATGGATAAAATAAAATAACTTAAAAATGGTTATAGGAGAAAAGAAAAGATAACCTTATACAAAATAATTATAGATAGATAGAGAGATATGAAGAAGAAGATAGAGAGAGAGATAGAGGTAGAACACACAGAAACAAAAAAAAAAATAAAATAAAATAAAAAAAGGGATGAGGGGATATTGAAAGGAGTACTAATTAATAATAAAAATAAATAAATAAAAGAAAATAAATAGAAAAAATTGATCTTGGATCCCCAAAAAGGGTCCCAAAATTTTATCACGTTGTCGAGCGCATCAAATTAGATGTATAGTTTTACTATAATTTCTGTAGTATAGCATGAACCCTAGGTCATGTCTCACTGGAGCCTAAAATAATTTATAAAATTAAAAGGTTTGGATTATGAATATAAAAAGAGGAATTGGATTTTGGAAAACATGGGGGTCGATAATTTAAGATGTCAACAGAAAAATGAAATTGATAAAACAAAGTGAAAACTAATAGAATTGATTAAGTGCGATTAACCCAGGGAAATATCATGATGTTCATCCTTCATCGCTTCAAGAGTTAGGTTTATGATATTTTAATACCTGGTTTGTGACAACTAGAACAAAAATTTTACTGAGTTTATACTAGGATACCTCCAAGGGTTCATTCGTAAGCATACAAGGATTCACTTAATTCCTCCGATGATTGGGTGATTTGTGTTCGACTTCATAACCGAAACTCACCAAGGCAACACATGAAGAACTCTATGTGCGGTCCCTATTTGTATATTATTTCAAATTGTTACCATGAATTTAAAGTACATGTCCATGATATTGTTTATATGAGTTAAATTAAAAAATATGAACCACACAAACACTACAATTGAAAGGGGGAAGAAGAAGTGGTGAACGGTGTGTGTAAAATCACAAGAATGGGTACCCCTAAACATGATCATATGAGTTGAGAATGAAATAACAGTAAATGAACCAATAAAATAAGAATAGAGTATTTTGAGAAAAAAACATATCTACCTTTAATTAAAATGTTCATTCAGATATTACGAACATGAATCTTGGGATTTACATCACATTCCCCCCAGGTGATCACAAGGCGTTTAGAACTCCATGGGAGGAGAGGAAGAAAATGATGATGAAGTAGAACCTCCCAAGACCTCTAGAACTTCTAGTATTGATTAGAAGACTCATTTGGGTCTCCAAAACGGTTTCACCTTTCCCCTAAGCTGAACTTCTAAATGAGGTGCCCAATGTGTTCCTTTATAGAAAAAATATGAGGTTGTTTTGGGCACCCTAATTTTGAGAAACCACTAGGAACATGGTTTTAGGATACTATAAAATATTATCTTTCTTTCCAAAAAACTAAAGCTTTATTTTAAGAAATATTTTCTTTCTTTGTCTAAAATTTAGAGGCCATATATGATATACAATAAGATAAATTTCCAAAATACAATGCCAAACTTTTGGCTTTGTGAAAATTCATTTTATTTGATATATTGGTTTAGATGGGACTTTTAATGGAAGAATTTGTCTTGGGTTACTTCATTAATGTTTTATCCCACTAAATTTTGGATCACAAAACTAAATATCTGACCAATAAGATGAACTTATAATTATAATTATGTGGTTGAGTCCATAGATGTTCTTGGATTCCTATACAATTTGGCCCATTTTTCATCAATTCCATCTTGGGCCTTTCAAATCACCTACACCTATAACAAAAACATAAAAACAAGGGAAATCAATATTTTTAAAAGTGATAATAATTAAATTATTGTGACAAAAATAAATTCAATTTTTTTATACTTGTAATTTTCAATACAAAACTAGTTTAATATATTGGAATAAGGGTAAAATAAAACATTGAATCATGGTACGATCACACCCCCACACCTAAACCTTTGTACTCCTAGGAAAAGTCTAATATCCTAATCGTTTCTCATTCCTAAATCAAAGGTTTAAAAGCTTTCAATATTCTTTTGAAATTAAATTCATCATGTCTTATTTATTGAATCAATTTTCCTATCATTTTTCTTCTCTCACATTCGAATTTGTTCCACTTTCATTTGTTCACCCAGGAAACATGTCACAACCTACCTAACCTAGAAATTTTCCTTCTTCCCTAAAGAAACATATTAAAGTGTATTTATTATTTATTCCCATAGTTCATGTGATCTTATCATATACCTTCCAAGATTCTAAGTTCTCTACCAGCAGAAAATAGTATGCTACTCAAGAGGACTTCCAACTTGTTGTTTTGAGTTTCAAGGTTTAGTAGGATTTAATGTTTAAAAATATGAGGAAGAAGAGGAGTGTTTAATATCTTATGTAAAAAACATGTCAAAATTCAGAAAGTGTTCACAATTAATGTACACACTCAACCCATTACAAATTGTATCACCTCTAACTCACTATCCCCATTGTCAATTTGTGTGGGTCACAACCAAGCAGTGGGTAATAATGAGTAAACATCCTATTTTATCTATTTTATTCTTTTATTTCTACTTTTTTGATGTACATAACTATATTTTTATTATAAATAGTTTTTTGAAGATAAATATGGAAACATGTGTGACAGAATATGGCTTTTGAACCCACTTCCCAAGGAAAATGTAGGCACCCTTAATATCAACCCATAACAATTATTCTGTCCCTAGAATTCCCATGGAAACACCCACTCCCCCACACTTAATAAAAATAAAACAAAATTATAAACCATATATGGGTAGGTAGGGATATATTATCTTGTAATTTGGCTACCTAAAAAGCATTTCATGGTCTCTAAGGATTAAGAAGGGTAAAATGTCAAGGTGGCCAAAAATAGAGGTTAATTGTACAAAAGGATTTTCAATGAACAATTTCATCTATAATGAATAAAGAATACCTAAATATTATGGATTCAAATTGAATCAAGGAATTTTATAGTTTCTCTACATCACCCGAGACTCTCAAGAAAGTGATTAAAAGTAAGAATATTTAATAATGGATTGAGAATGTCTCTTGGGCAAGGGATTAAAATACTGGTCATTTCTAATGAAGCATGGTATTCAAAAATCCATTAAACACATAATAATTATTTGAAAATAAAAATTCTAGAAAAATATTCCATATCAACATTCATTTGAATTTTTTTTTTCGAAAATAATGGAATTTTCCCCAAAATTGATTCAAGCATGGACATTTATTTTGGATATTCTTTTTAAGATCAATTTTATCTAAACGCACACACATTTTTTTTTGTTTTTTTGTTTTTTAATCCTAAATATGAAATGTCACCCTCCCCCACATCTAAAATATTATATTTTCATCAATTAAAGTATTTTAAATAAATAGACAAGTGAATAAAGCTAGGGAGAAGGTACAACCTAATATGTGGTGTCATATGTGACGTCCATCAGTTGGATTTCCTATATGAGATGCTTTATAAGATCCTCATAGAAGTGTTGTATCCTTTTAACATTGATTGTAAACCTCTTCCCACTCTTCTCATGGAAAACCTATATACCACTAAAAGATTAAACATCAGTAACAGTATAAGGACCAAGCCATCGGGAACAAAGCTTACCCGGGTGGAGCTTTAGCCTAGATTTATATATAAGGACCTTCTCAGAAATAAAAAAATTACACTAATGAATCATCCCATCATGGATTTACTTTGTTTTATATTTATAGATTCGGGAGTTATCATATACATCACATCAAATTTCTTCCATCACCTGATTCTGCAACTTCCTATGCTCACATGTATCTGAGAGATTCATATTAATTTTTTTCACATCCCAATATTCATGGTGATCTACCTCCACCAAAAGTTGAAAATCCTTTCCAAACACAATACTATATGTTGACATTCCAATAGTGGTTTTAAAAGCTATATGGTACACCCAAAGTGTATCATCCAAGTGAAAACTACAATCTTTCCTATTAGGTTTTACAATTTTTTAATTATTTTCTTAACTTCATGATTTGAGATTTCTTATTGTTTGTTAGTTTGGGGGTGATATGTATTGGATACTTTATGAACAAACCCATACTTACAGATCTAGTTTTTCTTTCCATGATTGAAAAAATGTGAATTTTGTTCACTAATGATGAATCTTAGCAAACCAAACCTACTAGAAATATGGGACCTCACAAAATAAACAACTACTAGAGAGTCATTAGTTATTGTTTCCTTTTCTTCCACCCATTTAGAGATATAGTCAACAACCAATAAGATTTACACAAATCTAAATGAATTTTTAAAAGGCCCGATGAATTCAATTCCCTGTGCATTAACGATCTCACAAAATAACATGGGTTGTAGGGGAATTTCATTCCTCTTGGAGATATTTCTTTTGAATTGAAATCAAGTACAAGACTTACAAAATATATGGGCATCTCTATACAATTTTGGCTAATAATGTCCTAAGTAAAGGACCTTTCAAGCTGTAAATTGAGAGCCAAAGTACCCCCCACAAACCAAAGTGTGGGAGAAGGTCAAAACAGAGGTGAACTCATGGTCAGGGACACCTCGACGAACACCATGGTCAGTAAAAATTCTCCACTAGTGAGGGTCATCTGAAATGAACCATCTTGAATCATGCTTAAATCTATGGGATTGTGAAGTTCTGAAATTATTGGGGACCCTAGATGTTTCTAGAAAATTTTCAATGTCTGTATACCAAGGGGTAAGGTCCAAAATATCACAAAGGTTCTCATGAGGGAAGAATTATCCAATTGGGAGGTGTGATTGAAGATGGTGGTCCAGTGGTGGGGAAATACTACTAATGTGGTCAGATACAACATTTTACACTCCTCTATTATCTCGAATCTTGAGTTCAAAATCTTGCAGGAGAAGAATCCACTAAATGAGGTGGATATTTGATTCAGGTTTCTTTAGGAGGAAACGAAGGGTATCATGATCAGAAAATACAATGATTTTTGACGCAATAAGATAATAACAGATTTGTTCTAAGGAAAACACAATAGAAAGAAATTCTGTTTTAGTGGTTGTGTAGTTTTTCTGGGCAGGGTCAAGGGTATGTGAGGCATACACAATGAAATGAGGACCCTTCTCAACACTTTGTGATAAAATTTCCCCAACTGCAAAGTTAGAGGCATCACACATAATTTCAAATGGAAGATACCACCATGGTGGTTGGATGATTGGATGTGATGTGAGACTCTTTTTTAGTGAATTGAAAGCATCCTAAAATTTTTTATCAAAAAAAAATTCCAAATACTTTTTCAACAATCGAGATAGGGGAAGTGAGATCTTACTAAATTATTTAATGAATAGGTGGTAAAAACCAATATAACCCAAGAATGATTCCACCTCACAAAAAAATTTGGATATGGAAGTGATGAAATAAATTCATTTTTTGATTTACCCACTTAAATTACTTAATTTGAAATAGAATTCCCAAGAACTATACCCCACTCAACCATGAAATATAATTTCTCATAATTTAATAAAAGATATTTTTCTATGCAACGACGGAGGATAGAAACTAGGTGTGCCAAATTATCATCAAAGGAAGTTCCATTAAATGTGAAATAATCTGTAAAAACATCCATTAAATTCTCAAGGTACTCTGAAAAAATAATCAACATAAAATAATGAAAAGTACTAGGAGCATTACAAATAACAAAAGGCATCATTCTGTATGAAAATGTTCCAAATAGATAGGTAAATGTTGTATTTTCTTGATCCTCAAGGGCTATATATATTTTGAAATAACCCAAATAGCCATCAAGGAAATAATAACAGGACTTACCAGCTAATTATTTTAACATTTGGTCAATGAAAGGTAGAGGAAAATGGTCCTTCTAGGTGGCTTGATTTAGTCAACGATAGTCAATATAGACTCCCCAACTATTATGCACACATGTTGGAACCAATTCCTTATGTTCATTTGAAACTACTATTATTCTAGTATTTAGGAATAATATGTATTGGGATAACCCATTTACTCTCATATATATGATAAATAATCCCAGAAATAAGTTATTTATTAACTTCTAATTTTACTACTTTAAGGAGAGTGGGCTTTAACTGGTGTTGAGATTGTCTTAGAGGCTTAGCCTCATCATCCAAAAGTATATGGTGCATACAAATAAATGGGCTAATCCCGATAATATCATCCAATGTCCCTCCTATCACATTTCTATACTCTATCAAAATATCAATTAGTTTTTATTCCTTCCATTGAGATAGGTTATTGGTAATAATGACAGGGAATTGGTCAATACCCTCAAGATAGACATATTTTAAATTATATGGAAGTGGTTTTAATTCCAACGTTGGTGGTTTTTGGATTAAAGGAGGGGATTTAGGGGGAGTGAGGTCCCTGAATCTATCTATCTACTCATGTTTATTCTCTAAGGATAGAGAATATATTGAAATGATATTTGAAGAATCGTTAACGGTCATGGGTACTTCAGAAGAAACACACTCATCAACTAAAGCATATAATTTACACGTTTTAGGACCCACACAACACTCAAAACCTGAATCAAAAATCAAATCATCCAAGGGTAAAGAATAGGAAAATGAATCAGAGTATGGGTCGAGGAGAGAATTGTTTGTGTTTCCATCATTTGTGAGCACTTCCATAAAATAGAAAGTATGATTGGAGTGATCTTCAACAGGGTGTTTCATAGCCTCAAGGACGTTAAAACTTACCTTTTATCCACCGAACTCCATAGAAATCATACCATTGTGAACATTGATAATCATCTTTTCTATTTTTATGAATTTCCTTACAAATATGATAGGATTATGTCCTTGGGTTTAGGTATCCTTTATCACAAGAATGTTGAAATCAACAAGGAAGATGAGATTATTCACTTTTACGAGGATGTCCTCGACCACTCCTGATGGGTGTGTTGTGCTCTAGTTGGAAAGTTACACTATGATGCCTATCAGTTGAAGCTCTCTAACCTACAGAGAAGTGTACATAGAGTAAGGCATTACATTAATTGAAGATCCAAAATCTATTATAGCATATGAAAAGAATGTCTCCACTATGGTGCAAGGTATCCTGAAAGTTCTAGGATCCTTTAATTTAGTTGGAATTGCTGGTTGAATCAATGTTGAGACAATCCTTATCAGATTGACTCTCATTCCCCTTCATCCTTTATCTATGGGTGAAAATATCTGTAATAAATTTGTAATATCAATGGATTTTTTTAACTACATCTAATAATGGAATGTTAACATTCACCCTTTAAAATGTATCCATTATTTCTTTATCAATGTAATTATAAAAATTCTTCTTAGATTTAGAGAGTCTTTGGGGGAAAGGAAGATGAATGGATTGTTTATGGGAATCCTAAATGATAGTTGGTTTACCCTTTTTGTTTTGATTTTCTTCATTGGAATCCTTTATGAGTGGAGAAAGAGCATTTTAAAGAGGAAGACATACCTATTGCATAGAATCATTGGAAGAAGAAACTTCCTTACCACTACTATGTGTGATTAAACAAACATTAACTTTGTCTTTTGGATTGGTAATAGGTTGGGATGGTAGTTTTCCAAAACCTTGCATCTTAATCTCACTAATGGTGTTTTTTAGCTTTCCAACTTGAGTTCGTAGGTCTTGAAATGCTGATTGTGTAGTCTAATGGAACTGGAGGTTATGGGTTTCCATTTTATTTACCATGTTCTCAAGGCTTGGTTCAAATTTGGTAGGAGGAGGATTGGTTTGAGAAGTTGAGGAATAAAAAGGTTGTGTTCCTTGGCCTTGTTGATACCAATTATGCTTGGGGTAGCTTGGGTTTCCTCAACTGTATTATGGTTGTGCGTGCCACCTGGGGTTTTGATTTGGCTTTAGTGGATCTTTCTTGAATGATGGTTCTCGTTGGAATGGAAATCCAAGGAATACTACTGAATAGGGATAAGATGAATCCCAATATTGTGGGAACTAGTCAGAAAAATGAGTTTTTTGAGAAAAAATACCACAATGTAATAGAATAAGATGAGAGTGTGAATTACCTTGTACATGAGATAATTTCCATAGAAGGGTATCCATATCATCTGGTATATTATCTACCTTTTGTTCTTGGGATGAATGAATTACCTCACGAACTCCTCAAATTGGTTCAATTTCTCATGTACGAAATTGTTATACATTTTGATCCATGTTGTCTATTAAGTCACGAGAAATAGAAAGTGTTTTATCAACAAGGGATCCACCAGCTTCAGAATATATCATTCCATGATCCATGAGGATAAGTCCCTCATATAAGAATTGTATTAACATTTTTTCACTAATCTGGTGGTTGGGAAATCTTGAGAAAAATCTTTTGAATCACTCCTAGTATTAATGATGGGTCTCTCCTTGTGATTGCATAATGCCACATATTTCTTTCCTAATTTATGAAGTTTAGGAGGTAGGGAAAAACATCTCTATAAAGAGTCGTTTAATGTCATTATAACCCCAAATTGTGGTAGGAAGATAATACAACCAGTCTTTGGATACACCATCAAGAGAGAAAGGGAAATCCCTAAACATAATTAGGTCCTCAGACACATTTTGTGGTTTCATGATTGATCACATTATGTGAAACTCTTTGAGATGTTTATGAGGGTCCTAACTAGGAAGACCATATAATTTGGAAGGAGGTGGATGAGGCCTGATCTTATCTCAATATTTTCTACTTCCTTAAGATATTCGATGTATACAGGTTGTTACTCTATATCTAGGGTGGTTAGCTTTTTCATGGTTCAATTACTTGTAGCCATGATTTTTAGGGTTTTATTTGGTTCAATTTTTGATTGTTTTGGGACCAATTGAAGTTTCACAAGGGTTTCCTAAATTTTACTTTATTGTCATACTCTAGATGGCCTAGTTTGTGTGTGGAGTGACTTTTCAATTTCAGGGTCAAATTCAAGTAGTGTTTCTTTTATAGATCGAGTCATGCAAATAAGTTGTGATGTTTGTTTTTTTTGTTTTTTTATGATGGAGGATGGATAAAATAAAATCACTTAAAAAGGGTGATATGAGGAAAGAAAAGATAACTTTATACAAAATAATTAGAGAGAGATATAGAGAGAATAAGAAGAAGAAGAGAGAGAGAGAGAGAGGAAGAACACACAAAAACAAACAAAAATAAAAAACAAAAATAACAAAAAGAGATGGGGGGATATTGAAAATAGTACTAATTAAGAAGAAAAATAAATAAATAAAATAAAATAAATAAAAAAATGATATTTGATCCCTAAAAACGTGCCAATATTTGATCCCATTGTCGAGTGCGTCAAATTAGATGTATAGTTTAACAAGAATTTCTATAGTATTGCAAGAACCCTAGGTCGTCTCTCAACAGAGCCTGATATCATTTATAAAATTAAAAGGTTTGATTATGAGAATAAAAGTGGAATTGAATTTTTAAAAACATGGGGGTCGATAATTTAAGATGTCAACAGAAAAATGAAAGTGATAAAGCAAAGTAGAAATTAACAGAATTGATTCAATGTGATCAACCTGGGGAAATATCATGATGATCATCCTTCATTGCTTCAAGATTTTGGGTTATGATCTTTTAATACTTGGTTTTTAAGGACTATAACCATAATATTACTGATTTTATACAAGTATACCTCCTAGGTTTTAGTTGGAAACACAAAATTATTCACCGGATACCGCCGATGATTGGGTGATTTGTGTTCGACTTCATAACCAAAATTCACCAAGGAAACACATGAAGAACTTGATGAACTATCCATGTTGGTATGTTATTTCAATGTGTTACCATGACTTGAAATTAAATAGACATTATGGTGTTTATGTTAATTAAATTAAAGAATATGAACCACAGAAACACTATAATTGAAAGGGGGAAGAAGAAGTGGTGAACAATGTGTGAAACATCACATGAATGGGTAACCCCAAACATTATCATATTAGTTGAGAATGACGTACCAGTACATAAATCAATAAAATAATAACAGAGGATGATTAAAAACAACATATAAACATGGAATTTAAAAATTATTCAAATATTACAAACATGAATCTTGGGATTTACATCACATTCCCCCACGGGTGATCACAAGGCATTAATAACTCCATGGGAGGAGAGGAAGAAAATGATGATGAAGTAGAATCTACCATGACCTATAGAACATATAGGATTTATTAGAAGAGTCATTTGGGAATCCAAAATGGTAGTACCTTTCCCCCTCATCTACCTTATAAATGAGGTGCCTAAGTTGATATTTTATAGAAAAAATGGGAGGTGGTTTGGGGAACCCTGATTTTGAGAAACCACTTGGCCCATGATTTTCGGCCATTATGAAATATTATCACACTTTAAAAAAAAACTAATGAATATTCAAAAGATATATTTAATTTATTCTTGTCAAATTTGGAAGGCCAATATGGTATATAATAAGAGATATTTCCAAAATACAAAGGCAAACTTTTGACTCAATGCAGATTCCATTTGTTGGACATATCAGTTTGAATGAGCCTCTTAATGGAAGAATTTTTATTGGGTTCCTTAATTAAAGTTGTGTCCTAATTAATTTTGGATCATAAAAAAAAATTACAACCCAATTTAAATCATGTAACAGTATAAGTATGCGGTTGAGTTTATATATGTTCTTGGATTTCTGCATAATTTGGACCATTTTTCATCAACTCCATATTGGGCCATCCAAATCACCTCCACCTATAACAAAAACATAAATAAAGTGAAATAGACCTTTTTAAAAGTGATAATAATTAAATTATTGATCCAAACATGAAGTAAAATTTGTTATTATACCTATAATGTTCAATACAAAACAAGTTTAATACATTAGCACAAGGTGGAAATAAAACTGTGAATCATGGTACGATCAAGGTCCGATACCCAAATTGGATTTCCAATATTATCCCATAAAATAATAAGAATTTAAAAATAAAAAATTTCATCGATTTTATGGACCTCAACTTGTATTTTCTAAAATATTATTTCACAGTTCAGATTATAGAACTTCTCATTGATGCATCTACTGACTATCAATCCATCTCCTTTATGGATGACCATTCAAGATATAACCAATTATGGATGAAACCTATAGATTAATGGAACACAAATTTCATGAAAACATAAGTAATGTACTACTTACTTTCAGTTTCAAGATCACTTGCTTCACTTACCAATGTGCAATGCATCTAATTTTCAAACCCTTCTTAGAAATTCCATCGATTGTTACATCGATGATTTTGTAGTAATGTCCCAGTAGATTTATGATATTATTTATGATATTTAAATAATTTTCAAAAATATTTAACAACCTAACTTAAAAATGAATCCCTTAAAACGTGAGTTAAGTTTTACTTCAGAAAATTTTCTTAGATACATAGTGCACTATCATGAAATTGAAGCTGATCCAGGTAAGTCTAAGGTTATCCTTAACATGTCACCTCATCCAAACCTAAAATAGTTGATGAGAATTCATGGACTCCTAACCTACAGTATAAAATTCATAGAAAATATTTCAGGAAAAGTTTTACCCTTCAATTGTCTAATGAAAAAGGGAGTAACCTATCAATAGACCGATGGTTTCTCAAAATCCTCTGACAGTCTCAAGAAAAACATTTTTATTCCCCAAATTCTAATGATTCCTATCAAAGGAAATATACTCATTCTATATACTATGGACCTAGAATGATCACTGGGAAATTTTCTTGCACAAAATAATGATACATGAAATGAGAATAGTATTTATTATCTCAGTAGAACCATTCTTAATATCGAGACGCAATATTTAAATATCGAGAAGAGTTTCACTGTGTTAATATTTATAGTTCAAAAATCGAGGCACTACCCATAAAACTATGAGGTCCACACAATCTCTCACAATACCCAGCTAAAATATATCCTTAACCATCTTATGATGAATGGATTCTTGGTATGGCGGGTGGTAATTTTATATCATTTTGACATTAGGTTCATACTATAATAGTAAATAAAAGGGTAGAAATTAGAAAATTTTATTTCTGACTATTCTTATATAAAAAAAATCCATTGAATAAAAAATTTCCTAATAAAGAGGAATTATCTTCCCAATATTTCTTCTAGAAAAAAGATATGTAATTTTATAGTTCTTCTAGAATCATAATAGGGAAAAATAATAAAAGACCCCAAACTCAAAGAGTTGGTTTTGGAGTTATTTTTTTCTCTCTATCAATGAAAATTATACCATATTACTTCATATTGTCATAAAGATACACCAACAATGAGGAAAAATACCATTCCCTCATTTTAGGTTTATAACTATCACTATAAATACCACCAGCCCACCTGAAAGTCAAATGTTATTTAGAGTTGGTAATCAATTAGATCAATGGTGATCATGCCATCAAAAATAAAGAGTTGATTCTCTTTATTGACTATATATGAGGGTTAATAGTGGAATTTCTATTAGATCCAACATTAACTGAAATCCCATGTTTACAAAATACACAAAAGATGCATTCTTCAATGCAACTACATCCTTGGTAGATCTAAATTGGGATGAAATAGTCATCAATATTGTGTACCATAGACTGCTGTAACTATTCATTGGTAATAACATGTAAGATATCAATGAGGTTAATTCCATATCTAAATAAGATAATTCTAAAAATAGTTTGATGAAACCCATATTGGACTACCTCCAAAGTGGGATTCTTCTATATAAAAGATCAAGAAAAGGTAAAATTTAATGATGGGTAGTGGTATTTACTCTTTATGATAGATCAAGTCATTATAAGGTCCACTATAAATAAGTATTTGATGGAGTTCCCCTCAATTCAATTTATAAAGGTTAAAATATTGTTGTTATGCTATAATTTTAAATTAGGTCCAATGGAACTCATTAGTCAAGGATCAATTTTTTTCATCAAAAAAATAGGCTCAAGTATTTATGGCCTGCAATGAAATGATATTTTATAAAATTCACTAAAAGGTGTCATTATTTTTAGATACACTCCAAATTTATCCTTCTACCCCTAGTGTAGTTATACACTTCCAAATACTTCTGGTCATTTTTTATATGGGGAATGGATGTCGTAGGGACATATCCCCCAACTATAGTCAAGTAGTTCAATTATATCCCACATTCTATTGACTTATTCTCCACGTGGGTTATGTTTTTACCCATAAAAGAAGTTGGGATGAAGAACATCATCAACTTTGTGAATTCCAATATCATCTATAGTTTTTTAATCCCTCACATAATATTAATGAAAAATGAAAAAATTATATTCTTCCAAATTGAAAAGTCTGTATCAGAAATATATCATTGATTCCAACCAATCATCTCATTGTCATGTATAAAAAACGAGAATATAAAGGTTTTTAATAAATATATTTTAAATATACTATATAAGATGGTGGATAATGATAAGAAATATTAGCCTGATAATCATTTGTAATCCTTGTGGGATTATCAAACCACTACCCATGCTTCCACATAGGAATCCTTATATTCACTTATATATGGGAAATAGGTAGTTCTAACCTTTTATATCTAATTTCCTTTAATATACATTACAATTTTTGATAATAAATCCATATATGATTAATCTTAGAAGTGATTAGATGACTTAGAGAGGCCTGATGATAAAGGATTATATGCCTTGCACTATTTATAAGTTCCCCAAAACTGAGTAGCATGATATTTTAATCGTAAAATTCACCTTCATTAATTTCTCTAAGGGGAACTGGTTTTGTCTCTCAAAACATTGATGATATATAGGAAAAAATCTCTAAAAATTGAACCAATATGAAAGGGACCTTTTTTCATTCATAAGGTCTACTCTAATGGCACATATTCACTAATCACCAAGAATAGGGAGCATATCAAGGCCCCTAACAATGTGAGGTTCCTTAATAAATATATCATGTAATCCAAAACTATGGTCTAGGATGAAAAACATTAAAATTAATTACCATTGGTCAATGCTATGTGACCCTAAACTATAACAATACATTCATCCTCATCACATGATGTTAAAATTTATGTTTAACATCTTTATCATATGAATTAAAACTATGTGTTTTTTTGTCCTTTCCTGACAGAACCTCTATTCCTAGTGTCATTCTCATACTACCAACTTTTTAGAACTACATTTGACTTGATTACCATTCATGATATACATAGTGATTCCTAGACCATTTGAATTGGGCTCAGTCATGAACATATTCCCCATTGGTGAGTTTATTTATACTATCACTAGATACATCTGGATCACTTAATTCATATCGATTTTTTTCTACCTTAGAAAGCAGTATCAACTTCTTATGGTCCTAGATGAAAGGCCTTTAAAATCACATCATTAGTTAAATCTATGGGACCCTGAACTATAAAAACCATTCATATCAGTCATATGATGTTAAAATATGGTAAAAATCCTCCACAAATAGATAAAAAATCATGTGCTTCATGTCAAAAATTATCATTGACTTACATTTTAATACAATTTTGACAACCCTCCAATTTCATCTTGTTTTTCACACCACTGATGAATCACATGATCTTAGATATTTTAGATGATTATTCCAATTTGAATAATTAAATCACATCATGACCAGAGTTAAAGAATTTTTAGTCCATATGGAATAATGTTAAACTACTTAAAGTGACATCCCTTTCATGTATTTATTATCATTTTTATTTGAACCTGATCTATGAAAGGAAATTATATCATTGAACTACATGTGGCTTGAGTATTATTCTGATGAGATACATAGTGATTCCTAGATCCCTTATCCTTGGCCCATTCGTGAAATCTAAAAAAATTCCATCCACTTACATAAAAGTTTGACCTAAACATGGGAATCTTCTAGAGAACTATTATTGGATTTATTCTCATCTAATGGGATATGTAGTGATTTATAGATTCCTAGTTTTGTGCCCAACCATGAGAAATATATATATATATATATAGAAATACCCATTTTCCTTGCATATGAGTTAGATATAAATAGATAAACCCTTAAGAGATCCTTTTAAAGTATGGTCTTAACATCTCAATGGGATCATAATAACCCAGTCACAGTGATCTCAATGGTAAATGTTTCCATCATGCTTTCAGAACAAATTCTTTTTACAAGACACACCTCATGTCTTGGGAAACATGAATCCTCACAAACCCTCCTTATCTATTGATAATATGAGTATTTGATTCCAAAGGACACCTTTGTTTTGACTATACATACTATTCCCTTGATATGGATCTATATATACATACCCAATATGGCCCGGTAACTAGAGGCATTTGTTTCTAGAGAATAAAACCCTTTCTTCTCCATACACCTTGACTATATCACAATAGAAAAAACCTCTCAAACGTGGTCCAAAATTATTCCTTACATACCTATCCCATTCCATCACCTTATACCCAAGATCCATAAGATTTGGACTTATAATTTATATTCTCATGTTCAAAAAGATATTGAAGCATCCTTATCCAGTAAGCCCTATTTGGGTAATTATCCCCATAGCCATTGGTCAAAATTGTTTGACCTAAAACATCTGTAACCCATTGGTCTAAGCTTACTAACATTAAATTGAATGACTCCCTTATTCTCGGGTAATATATATTATCATTGGTCTCCCCATTAATGTTATTTTTTCTTCTTTACCTTTCAGTACATACCACCTCTCCCACCGTTTGTGTCAAATATATATGACATTAAACTACAATAATATGTGGTCGAATCTATCTGACCTTAAACATCAGCTGCATTGTTCCAGCTTATAAGACCTTAAAATGCCAATGTAAAGAGACATAATACTTTCTATGTTGAAAACCCAAAAAGGTAATCTTAAGAAAAATCCGAGTCTCTACTCACTAGGTATGCACTCTGCATAGCCTGTGATAAAGATGAGAATTTGATACCGAAGGAAAAGTCACAAAAATTGTTTCGTTGAAAACCCAAAAAGGGGCGGCCTAAGAAAAATGTAAGTATTATCTGAGAATTATTATTTGTATCAAGATCAAAAAAATTTCAGGTTAATGAAATAAAATACATAAAATTTATAGGTCCCAAAATATGGCCCTATAAAAATTCAAATTGTGCTCATTTGGTCCTTTGACCTTAGAAAAAGTTAGATCATTGCATTCTTCAATTCCAAAAAAGTTGGTTTAGATATTAATTTTTTATCAAAAATCATGATACCAAATATTTTATTCAAATGGGTCAACTCTAGTGTTATGATGATGGTATTTATAACTATATTCTTCCTTGATCCATGCTGAAGAAGAAAACACTTGACTTGAATGCTTGAGAATTATAGTTATTCTTAAAGGTAAATGAGAAACATGGAAATAAATAATCAAGAAAAATATTATTTTCATTTATGGATAAATGTTTTGAAGATAATCCATAATTTCGAGTTTTTATTTACAATTGGGAAAAAATCCCTCAAGATAACATTGCATCCTTTTTGGTTTGATTGTGTTTGTTGACAAAGCAGGTTTCCATGGTGAATTGTCGAGTTCCAGAGATGTTGTTGATAATAAATGTTGACAAAGAACCATGATAAAGGAATGGATAATTTGGTGGCGGTATAAAAGAACAGATACAACGTGGAACTGTTTTCCAGTGTTTTGCCAAATTTTTGGGGTCCAAAATTTGGAGTTTGGTGAGCATCGGGAAAATGGGATTTCCTTGAAGATATAATTTAAATATTGAAAAGGCATTAGTTTCACAAATATAGGATTCATGGATTGGATTTTGCGAAGACAAAAAGAATGTTGACGATGATTTTTCATGATTACGACGAGCTTTGCGAATGACAGAAGTTGAATCGCATCGCGGTGGTGAAGGGATTTGCGAGGGAGCTTCGTGGGGAAGGTGCGAAGGAATTGACGGGATGCTTCGTGATTACGATGAGCTCTATGATCAGAATATTTCCATGGTGTTTTGATATATTGAGAGAATTTTGGCAGGAACTTCATAGATTCGTGATTTGTGATGATGTGGCGTTGAATTTGCGTGGAAGGTTCGAGGGTCAGTGGAATCCCCTATAAATAGGAATCGACTCCCTCGAGATAAGTAGAGAGAGTTTTCGAAGAAATTAATTTTCTCTCGGCTTGCGAAGGTGGTTCATGAAGGCAGTGTGCTTTGCGAAATCAGAGCTTCGCGGCGACTAATTTAGCTCTGGGAAAGTTGCGAGCTCTTTTTTGGCTCAATGTGATTCTCTAAGGATGTCGCTATGCGACGACTTGAGCTTCACGAGAGTGCGTTGCAAAAAGGCAGGAGCTTCGCTAAGGCTTGTTTGAGCTTCGCGAAATTGGGAGCCTCTCGAAGTAGGGTGCTTTGTGAAGGTTTTTCCAAAGGGATTTCCTAGTGTTCAGGGGAAAAGGGGTATTCATTAGTGGTTGAAATTTGGACTTCAATAGAGCATCTACATACTGTTGAGGATGCATGTATTAATGAAAATGAAGAGACCTATAAGTCTATAAACTGTGAGTGGATTCCTTCCAAGTGCAGTGAGCCAAGTAAGATGAATATGGTAATCCTTTCTACCGGCAGTGAGCCAGTGAGAGAGAAACAGGGAGTGACCCTTGGGTAGTGAGCTGACCCTAAACATTGTAAAGGCAGTGAGACTGGGCATAGAAGTGATCTATCCTGGACATTATTGGCAGTGAGCTTTAGTGTATTTGGTACAGTGGTACATCACCATTGTATGCTCCTTGGATGTAGCCCAGTGAGTGTGAACCAAGTAAACATCTCTATGTCTGCCTACTTGCTTCCCTACATTTCATTTAAAGCATCATCATCAGATAGAGAAGAAAATAAGTGGTCATAATAAACACAAAAGTGAAAAAAAGTGACCATTGTAATAAAGAGGTCAAGATCCAGTGGGGTAGGAATAATTTTGAAAAAGAATATCCATACCATGATTCAGCCCCTCTTAGGGTATATAAACCCCTATTGGTCCTAACATTTACTATATTCATGCATTAAATTATGACATTGACAATGTTTTTAAGTTGTTGGATCGATATTTGATCCTCTTAGACAATATCGGTAAATTTTATGCCATTGAAATAAATTAATTACTATTTAAAAAAATGACTTTATTGAAATGAATCTATTGAAATGACTATATTGCAACCACTCTACTGAAATGAATCTATTGTAAAAAAAATTTATGAAGAAAACATATTTTTAAATCATAAAATTAATCTATTGAAAATTGAGTTGTTGTGTATTATGAATTAATTACTAAATTTTAATTATTTAAAAAACTTATACATATTTTTGATAATGTGGATATTAATATTCATACATTCTAATATAATGGATAGGTTATAAAAGAGAATTAAGTCATGATTCATTTAGACTTGGGGTTGCGTTTAAAGAAAGATATCAAATACCTCAAGTTTATTTCAATGTAAATTCATATAAAATATTGGGGTGTTACCTGAGGTGTCAAAAAATAAGGAAATATTGGTATATAATGGTTATTCATAAGTTAAATGTACTTTTTAGATAATTTTAAACCATTAGAAATACTAGAGGCTATTAGAATGTTTATTATAGTGGAATCTCTCAAAAACTACAATTTATATTCGATGGATGTGAAGTATGACTATATAAATAGTGATATAAAAGAAGTTATTTTCATTAAACACACTAATGGATTCATTTTGGAAAAATATAGAAGCTTGGTATGAAGCATGATAGTTCATTATATGGGTTAAAATAGGATCTTAGAGTTTGTTATGCTAATCTAGATGACTACTTAGGAAAAATGAAATTTACTAAAGGAAAGGTTGACACCAACCTTTATGTGAAAGAGATGTCCACATGTACCATAATTTTAATATTTATATTGATGATATGATATTTTCTATTGAAAATGAGTGTGATTGTAAGGATTTTATAAATATGGTAAAGATATTTTTTGAGACGTAGATATTGAGTGAAGTGAATTACTTTTTGGGATTAGTGATTACAAAAAATATGATTACATTTTTTTATCCTAAGAGAAATATTCCAAAAAATTATTTTCTAAATTTGGTTTGGAGGATCATACAAAATTTTTAACAACCATATAAGTTCAAACTAAACTATGAAATGATGAATCTAAAAGAAATGTTAATCATAAATATTTAAAGAGAATCCTTGGAATTTTGATTTATATAACTACATAAATTTTGAGATATTATTTATATAGTGAATATTTTTGTAAGATATATGAGTGATCATAAGAAGTATCACATGTTGATAGAAAATATAATTCTCTAATATATCAAAAGGACATGAAATTATGGTATTCTATATAGAAAATTTGAATAATATAATTTCTTGGGATTCACAGATACAGATTGGGAAAGAGACTACAGTGATAGGAAATCTACTTCAGGTGGAATATTCTTCTTAGGTAAAATCTGTGTAATATATCATAAAAAAATAAATAATTCACTTTTATATTAGCACAATTAATATTTTTCAATAAAATAGGCTAGTATATAAATGATTTGGATGAAAATGAAGATGGAAGATCTGAAGGTAGAATTTGAGACGCAACTAAGGATTTTGTTTTGTGAAAAGCAGAGTTTTATTAATCTATCAACGAACCCAATAAAACAATAAAGATAAAATTATAGGAATATAAAATATAATTTAATCAAAGAAAACGTGGAAAATTGAGATGTGAAGCTAGAATAAATTTCAATAATGGACCATATTGAAAATATGATTGCAAAATAAATGCCAAGAGAAGGGTTTTCTTAGCTAAGGATAAAACATCATGTCTAAGATTACCCTTTAACTTGAGGATGTGTTGGAAAAATCACCCATAATGATTTGGATTATGTTTTCATGTGTGTGGGGGGGGGGGATAATATACAATTTTTTTTATAAAAGTGAGAGATTACTATAACTATTACATTATAAAATGTGAATATAAATCCTTAATAATTATAAATTAAGGGGATAAATGTTATATGAGATCATGAATTTTGGGGGTGAACATACAAGACACTTAGAAACATATTTCTTATCATTGAGATATGGAATTACTTCAAAAAAATTTAATTATCTTTTAGTACGGTGTTAGAGAACTTCTTTTTGATAAAGGTTGTGATTTAATGATTCAATGATGAGAAATGTTAAATTTTAAAAGAGTGTTTAAAGTTTAAAAAAATTATAAAGGGGGATATTGAAGATACCACATGACATTTTTAAGGATTTTATTTATTTTTAACCATGTATGAGAATCATTGGAAGCTATTTATAATTTTTTAAAGCTGATTTTAGAATCAGTGAGGAAGATTATAGACGTTATGGATTGATTTAAATACATTATTGAATTATGTTATTAAATATATAAAAATTTAATGTTCTTGAGTCACCTTATATTTCATAAGGTCCATATAGATTAGTTGGTTAGTAAAATAAGAAAGGAATGAATTTTTGTAAGAGTCATTTAGATTTCATCATGGTCAACTGAAATGATGTAAGTTTTATTTTGTGACATTATAATAGTCATTTTGGAATTTGAAAGAGTCATTTGGTGACTTCATTAGAGTCGTTATATATTTTATAAGATTCATTTGGTTACTTCATAAGAGTCATTATATATTTTATAAGAGTTATTTTCTGAATTTATAAGTGCCATTTTAGATTCTATAGGAGTCATTTAGTGAGTACAAAAGCGTCATTTCATTATTTTTAGGAGTGTTTTTACTCCTTTAAAACATGTAACATCCTATTAACTTCTTATTGTTATTACTTAACCCTTGTTTTGCTATACTTTATGTTGGGTCTTGTTTTGAAGTCATTCTGGGAGAATTTGGAAAATTTTGGAGGCCCATGTGATTATGCACAGTTGGTGCACAATTAGGGAAAACCATTCTGTTTGGTCTGACTAATCATGTGTCCTTTGATGGTGTTTTGGTGGGGGGCACATAGTTTGTCAAAATTGTGTGGCAAGAACCTCCAAACCATGTGGCCTCAGGAAGTGGGAATATGGAATGTTGGTGCTTGGTTAACCAAACCATGCACCCACTAAGGAGAAATTATACACCCCAAACAATAGGGGTTCATAGTTTGGGTGCACAGTTACTATTTACTGCATGACCTCTCTAGAAAACTATTTGAGAGGGTTTTTAATGATATTATTTTTTTAAAAAAATCTAAAATCCCACATTTAATATTCCTAAACCCCATTGAACCCTAACTCGATTTACTTGATAGTGGAAGCTCTCAAGAGGTGATTTTTAACCCTCCAGACCATTTTCTTGGTGGATCAAAGCAGCACTGATCTTGTTCGATCTTCTCCAGGTAAGTATATCTAATCTCTTGTTGGTTCTCCAAATATCTATTTATATTCTCCTTAGATTTTGATAGACCATCATTTAATTAATGGATCTAAACTCCATATTTATGGATCTTGATTCTAGGTTGGGTTTATAGATCTTCCAAGTCTACATTTTTCATTGGCGTTCCCCATTGAGGGTGTTGTGCACTAAGATTCATTAATTTAATGCTAGGTGATTCCTTAAGAATTTTACATTAAATTTAAACCCAATATTTATTGATATATTTGAAAATATTTTTTGAATTATTTAAAAACATGGATTTGAGATGATTTAATCTTTGATTTGAAATATGCATCATAATTGAGGATAAAAATCCCAATTTCAATAGAAATGAAATTGTGGGATGGATTTGTAAAATATGTTGGATTGATTTAAAAATAATTTTAAATGAATGATTTTATGTTGTGTAACATCCATAAATTATAAAATGATAATATTTTATTCAACTTCATACGTGACACACAACACCAAGCTCAATGAACCCACAAAATACATATCATTTAATTGAATATCTTCGATATCTTGCGAAATAGGAAACCCCAAGTCTAAATGAACCTTAATATAATATAAAATTATAACCAAAAAATTAAATTGGAGGGTATGAATAATACTAACTAGATTATATAAATTATGGTTATATATTCATTATAAATAAAATAAGAATCATTTAAAAGGAAAATAATTTTGTTTTCTAAAAAACACTATTTTTTTAAAAGATGGATAGTCATTCTTTGTGCACAAAATTTAAAATTAATTTTTAAAAAATTTAAGGAAATTTATTTGAAAAATAAAATTAATCTTTTAAATATTCAGATAGAAATTATCTTTGGGTTATGTTTTTAGTTTTTTTATAAAATATTTCATTTTTCGATGAATACTGAAAAATATAGAATTTTAATTGAAAATTTCCAATTTGATTGAAATATTTATAAAGTTAAATTGAATTTTTAATTAGTTTTAATTAAAAATTAGTTCTATTATATATATATATAATAAACTAATTTTGTTCATTATAATCATTTTCAAATTGATTTTTTATATATAAACATTGTAATATTTTGAACATTTTCTCTTTGAAAACCCGCTTTCTCATCACGTCTGCAGGATTAGTATTAAATTAATGTTTTCCACTTATGTGAATGAAATTTTTTAAAAACTGATTCCATATTTGAAAAAATAATATGTTATATTATATAATAATTTGAGCATAACGTTTGACAAAAAATTAATAGTGAAAATTGTAAAAATCATTTACTATGGTTAAGGTAAAAATGGATTTTCTAGGGGGTTAAACAAAAAGATAATTTCTAAAATGGCCTAAATATTTGTCTAAAATATATTTTATGGAAATATTTATAGAATATAATTTATAATTATAGATAATAATCACTTTTTTACCCTTTTTTCATGTAAAAAATGTTGTTACACATTTTTCTTTTAAAATATTACAAGTGTGGCACTCACCTTACTTATAAAGGGCCACCTACCCCCCTTCTTCACACATTCAAACACTTTTGGTTGAGAAAAAACTGGAAAAAATCACATAAAAATTCAATAATATCATTCTATAATCCTTATTATGGTCATAAATCCAACCTTGTATGGATTTTGGTGCAAATATATAATGGTTACCTGAGGAAGAGGTAACATTCAACCTCACTCATTTTCATTTTATTGGATTATTCACCTAAATAAATTATTATTAAACCATGATGATATAATAAAAATAGTATCTTAAATATATTGATATGTTTTTATGTTAATTTAATGACCTAAAACCATCCCCACTTCCATGAAATGGGCTACAAAATCACCATTTGGGTGTACGACAAACTACAACCACACAAACTAATATCATTCATTTTTAAATTATAACCTCTGAAAGTTGGGTATGATGACGTATATAATGTATATATAAGATATTTATAAAAAAATTATACATATTTAGGGATACGATAAAGCCGCTCTTGTGTACGGCGAACTACCGCCTCGCGAAGCGATGTGGTTTATTTTTCACTAACTCTTTAAATGGAAGGTAATAAAGATAATGTTAATTAATATAGGTGATATAAATGGAATATTTATTATATTAAATACATATTTATCATTATTAAAAGATAATATATCATTTTATTTCTTACCTTTTCACTCAATCAAAGATGATAACATCATTTAGGTATGTGGAGACTCTGTCTTAACGAAGTGATGTGACTCTCTTTTCACCAACAAAACACATGAATTATATATAAAAGTATATTTAAATGAATAATATTGAATTTATTATTTTATTATAATTCTATAAAGACAAAATATTAATTTACTCCTTTCCGTTATGATCGATGAGAAATGGAAACCTTTTTCATGCATACGTACGGTCTACCATCTCCATGGTCGTAACATACTTAATTTCTTAGAAACAAAATTAATTATTAATCATGAAATTATAATTGATGTATAAATATTATAATTATGTTCTTATTATTATTATATATATTATTGAATTATGTTAGATGCGCAATAAATAGATCTTACATGATGAAACACACACGAGAAAATAAGGCAATTAACAATTAAATCAATGAAAATAATGAAAGATAATTAATAAACGGGTGATGAGATATTATAAAAGGATTATATATTATATTTTAAAAATTAATATGGTTCTATTATAAAATAATAAAATGATTAAAACCATTATACTTGATGTTAAATCACATTCATTCAAAAGGAAGCACGAGATTAGGGACTTCATCTCAATTTCCATTTATTGAGGCATATTGTAATGTTATAAACCTAATTTATTTTATATCTTGTATATACAGCCTATTTTACATTTAATATCGTGAATAATTAATAATCCATAGTTTTTTAGTTTCATTTTGTATTATTTCATCCAATGGAATTTGACTTGAAAATTACCAAGTGGTAAAAAATTTCTTAATTTAATTTCTTTTAATTGGGTTATATTAATTTTTTGTTGTCTTTAATATACATATATTATGTGTATAATGAATTTTGAATATATAATACTTTTTTTCAAATTATTTTTTGGGTTTTTAAATTTGAGACACATAATCGATTCATTGATTAATTCTCACTTCAACTTTATGATTATTGTAAGGATTTATTTCACAATCTTATTTAATCAGGATTATTTATGATTGAATTTACATTGAAGGAAATTAATTGATCACTGGATAAAATTTTTTATTTTATTTTCCAATATTTATTCATGATGATTTAATTTATATCACCATTTTCACACTCTTTGGCACTTAAAATGATTGAAAAATGTTTTTAGTAATATCTAACTTCATTTCTCTCTTCGTTCGAAAATTCCATTTCTTCCAAAACCATGTATTCTATAATTTTTTTTCAAAAATGTTTTTAACATTATTCAAAATGATTTTTTAAATATATTTCTACCCATATTTCATTTTTTACAATTTTTTTAAAGGAATCATCATCCCATTTTCCAAACAATTCCCATTTATCTTATACTAAAAAAGTGAAAGGAATATTTGTTTTAGCATGAAAGGCATGTATATATTTTCTTTCCATCATGAAAAATAAATGTTCATAAGATTCCTTTATATGTTTAAAAGGTTATTTTCAACAAATATAATTTTAATTTTTGTTTGAATTTTTTAAAGGATATTTTTTTAAATAAAAAATATATTTTCCTCAAGAATGTTTTCAAGATATTCTTATGGTATTTATATTCATAAATGAAGAAATACATTTATATAACATATATAAATTTGGGTATATGTTATATTTATATAATCTTTATTCCTCCTATGGATGGTTTCTGATTATTTTAACGATGTATAGTATTGAAATTCACTTCCTTGGTTCATTTTTATAGTCATTAACATTCCCTAGATTTACTCACTTTCATGTGATCATTGGAAATTAAATTTCCCCTAAATATTAATATTATATATCCTAGATATTTTTATTTCTTAAAAAAATATCATCTCTATGCATGGTGTTATACTTTGAAATTTATTTTTCTATCTAGGGAAATATTGATAAAGACATATTCTTTACTTAATATAGATATGTGATGATAAAAAACATTGTTAATAAATAAAATAAATTATTTGATATATGATGAATTCTTTGGATAGGAAATAATTGGTGTGGCTCAGAATTATATTTCCCCTCAATTCATTAATAGGTATTATGATAGAAATCATTTGATCAAATTAAATGGGTTTCTTCTTTTAGTTTTAAACATTTTCTGAAGGGTCTTGATAATATAGGTATCATTTTTTTGATTACATAACATCCAATATTTAAGCATTTAATTCTTCAAGAATTCAATTATTATTATCCATGAGATTTTCACAATGGTATTAAATCAGGATAGATTTAATTATAAGTTTATTAACTAAGTGGAATTTGTTTTTAGTTCTTTTTCTTTCTATATTTATTAGAACTAATATTATTATCCATTTAATTTCCATAATTATATTATCTATGGATTATTTTTCTCAGTTTATTTATTAAATGGAACGTGTTTTCATTTATTTACCTTATCATATTGATTATTACTTATCTTAACATGATAATAAAGTTATTCAAATTTCATATGTATCTATTTATTTACATTTACATATTGACTATGCTTATTGATTCATGATAACTTCCACTATACTTAACCCTTATTGAAAATTTGAGATCACCTTTATTTTTTGATTTTCACAAGAATCGATAAAGCGTAATATGATTGATATGAGAGGATATTCCAGAGGAAAAAAATGATATTCTGATTTTTTTTGTGTTTTTTGTTTTCAAATGTAATGCAAGACTCAAGTATGTATATAGTTTAAGAAGTCTATTGAAATATTCAATCCTTCAGGATAAGATTCCTTGTATATAATTACATTCTATCAAAGAAAACACTATCTTTGGTGTAGTGGGGTTGGGGTTTCTACATTTTGATCATGAGATAGTGGATTAAATTAAAATATGATTCAAAATGTAATGAAATAATGAAAACCTATGGTTTGGTTTTGAAATGAGAAAGGAATGTTGAAAACTAAAATTTCAAAATTGTATTTTGAAATGATTAAAAATTATTGATTCCTAATGTGATTGATTGATTGATTTATTTCTTAATGAACATGTAAGACTGGGCAGTTAGTACATAACTGGGATAATCATACTATATCATGATTCCTTAGAAATGTACTTACAATGAAAAAAATAACTAAACCAAGATCAACTTGATTTTGCATAGTGGATCACTTAATGGGGGTGTAGTTTGATTGCCCATAGTGGCTCCCAAAATAGGGTGTTGATTTGAGTGTTCCCACATATTTAGATCTATATTCATAAATGAGAAGTATGAGGATCCTATAACCAAGAAACTAATATACCATAGGGATCTATTTCATGGTTATTTATTTACTTTATTGAATTACACATTCCATTAATTCATAATATTTTTTTATTCATGCCAACTAATTTATATAAACCATTTTATATAAAATGTTCATTTAATATTTTTTGAAATATATTTTAATATATCTTACATTGTTTTATTATAAAATCATGTCTTGGTTTAAAATATTCAATTGTAATTTCATGATTTGTTTTAATTAAAATGATAACATAAATGGTTAACTGTTATGGTACTGATTATAGAAAACATGGTGAGACCTTACTAAGATTTATAGCTCAAAACCTACCTTTACCTTTATTAATTTTTAGACTTTCATATTCCAGGTCTGATCAAAGGGAAAACACAACTTTGAGGTGGTTGATTTTCTGAATCCTTTGGACCCATGGAGTGATGACGGTGACTGATGGAGCTTTTGTCCACTTGTTATGCAAGAGTTTCTGAGGATTTTTTCTAGGTTGATGTTGTACTTTTGGGATGATGTTCTTTTGAAATCCCTGATACTATTTTACCAATTATTTCTAGTTTTTTATCCCTCTGATAGTATTGACCATTCTGAATTATATCTTTTATCTTCTATTGTTTTGTGGAAAATTTTTTCCCTTTTCGATATTGTATTATTCTTGGTGGTAGTATCCAACCCGTTGGGATCAAGAACTACCTTTGGGAATATGTTATATCTTGGTCATTTATCAGTGTTCTAGGGTATCTAGGATGGTTCATGACAAAGTGGTATCAATGGAAGGTTAATCATATTTCCTTGATATCAGTATGTAATTTGGAATATCTTGATTGGACTTAAGAGGTAACAGTGGGAAAGTAGATATCTAACTCTCATAGTAATGTGCCTTAAGTCACCCTAGGTGCTTGATAAAATTTACATTTAGGAATGGTTTGAACTAATTATAGTCTGTTCACTACCTTTCATCTAAGTATGATGAAATAAAAATGCTAAATTTTTTATAAATGGAATTTATATTCTTGAATATATAATCTTAGTTTTTTATATGTGTATCCATTTTTATTTCTTCAGTGTTGTCTACTGATGTTGTGTAGAATCATTCCTCTAAGAATTCATGTGAATGAACCTTAGGATAAATATTTTGGTGATCCATAACAATTGAATCCTATAGTGGAACAGAATCATGTCTAGATAGTGTTATGTGATGTCCAAGCTCTAGGAAAAGCACTAGAACTCTCTCTCATTCAGACTCTAGTAGTGGAACCTCAAAGGGATGAATCCCATTACCATGATAAATAGTTTTTTTCCAGAATACACCCATGTTCCAAGGCTCTAATAACCATCAAGAGGCTGATGATCGAAAGAAAAGGATAGAGATTATTTTTTATTTCTTGGGAATTACTAATTCTATTAAGGTGAAATATACTAAATTTATTCTAGAAAGGACTAGAAAGAGATGGTGGTATTTGATTATGATGATAAATAAACAAGAGGATATAGAATAAAAATTATTTTTGGTTCTTTTCACTGATAAATTTTTTCTAGAATCTATTATAGGGACCTAGGATTCTCACACATAGATATTACATCTTTTAAGATAAATATTAAATTCATTACACAACCACATGCCTAAGGAACATAATTGTTTAGTGTTTATGGATAATAGGAAAAAAATATTCTAATTTGGTGAAATATATTCAATTTATAACAAAAATATATTCCTATTAAGTAATCTTCATAGACATACCCTACTAAAAACCTTTCTATATAACTAGGGAAATGAGACATAAAAATGGGAGAGTTTGGATACGTAAACATAATTTGAGAATAAGGGTTTGAGAACATGAACATTACATATGAAAACCATACCCTACAAACCAAAAATCATAATCTCAAATCATCGCATAAATATTGGTATTTCATAAGACATGAATCATAAGGAAATAAAAGAACATGATTCATGAGAGCATAACATTTCCATAAGAAATATAATTGTGACATACACATAAGAATAGAAAATAATTTCCATATTAGTCAAGGAACACTACCAAGGATATCATAGTGGAATTAGTTCACTCCCCGAACCATGATAGTAGTAAAGGTTCACTCCAAATACCATCATAATAGAAAAATTCTTTTACTCAATCGGTTCACTCCCCATTCCGACCCATTTTATCTTATAAGATACAAATCTTTACCCAATTCATTGGAGGGGGATATTGGTCCCACCCATCACATAATTAAAATCATATGTATGTGTTCTAAAAGATAATAAAACATTCATCAATCATATCTAATGAAATAAAATATGTTTCATAAGCATTTTATCTTATCATAAACTATGGAAAAGAGATAGGTTTCCTAATAATTTCGTCATTTCATCATAGAATAACCTGTGGATGAAGAATATATAATTAAAATAATTTCATATTGGTATAAACCATAGAATAGAAATGTGTTTAATATACATATTTTCATCATAAACCATTTAGAGAAAGAATAATAATGATACCCATGTTTTATATACCCATAAAATCAAAATTTATATCAAAGTATGTCATCTTATATAGATAATAATTTTGAAAGATAAATCACATAAAACATTTCTTGAGGAAGATAATATTTCTTCAAAAATAACTTTTGAAAAAAAATATTTTGGAAATAATTTTCTTTGAAAATAAAATTAAAAATTAAAAATAAATCCTTAAAAAATAATTTCAAACATTTTTTTGAGGAAAACTACCTTTCCATTTTTAAAAAAACTTATAAAAACATTTTTAATTTTTTTAATTAGAAATAATTTATTAAAAATCAAAAAAATTAACAAATAATAAGAAAAAAATTATTTAAAAATTTATATGAAAACATTATAAAATGATTTTGAAATATTTGAGTGGTCATGATAGTAATAAATACTATTTATTCCATGCATGTTAAAAAAATTATTATTTTCACATTTTTTAGTAAAATCCAAACTTGATTTGTTTTAAAAATTACATGAAGATTCATTTTTAATTTTTTTAAAAATTAAATCATGATTAAAATATTCTTTAAAAAAGAATTAGATTATAATATAACATTTTTTTGAAAATATTCTTAGAAAACATTGTCTTGGATGAAAACATATTTTCAAACGAAGAGAGAAAAAAAATTACTCTTAAAAAAATATTTTTAAACTCTTGAGTACAAAAAGAGAGGAAAATGATGGGGAAAATTATATTGTTAGTACATAACTATAGGAGAAAAATATTCAATACTGTCTTGAGATATATATCATTGTATTTTATCATTACAAACATAATAATAAACAATCCTAATAAATGATCAGATTATAACATTAAATATTTACCACTTTGGTAACATTGAATTATAAGACCCATGAAGAAATAAAATTAAATAAAAATTAAAATATCATGTTAATAAATAAATTCATGATATTACATGTCAAATGTGTTTTATATACACCTCTTAATGAATGGTAGGTTCATAACATGAAATTTTTCTCAAACAATCAAAATTGACAAAAAATACCTTACATATTTGGTATCTTTTGAAATATAAACCCCATTAATGAGAGATCATAAAATAGATATTTAAATAAGAATAATTATAAAATAAATTAATGGGTAGTATATACACCACATAAAATAAATACATGATGAATATGCAATGTGTCTCACTGAAAAATTAAAGTGAGACAGAATTCATTTATCACTTTAGTAATATTTTGAATTGTAAGCCACAGTAAAGCATAACATCCCTTGAAACTCTAAATATAATTAAAATAAATATATTTATGATATAAAATTTTAAATGGAATTATATATACCATACAAAATAAATGAGTGGAGAATTTTCTTATATCTCCCAGAAATAGAGGTTATAAATTTGTAATAACTTAAGTAATATTTTAAATCACAATCCCAATAAAGAATAACATAAAATGAAAAATAAAATATCATTAAAATAAAGATATTAACGATATAACATGTCAAATTAAAAGTATATACACCCCAAAAAATAAATGAGTGGTGAATTTTCATATGCCTCCCATAAATAGAGGTTATAAATCCCTTACCATAAGTCTTGACATTCTTCATTCACATTTGAACCAATTGTATAATAAATATAATTTTATTATACATATATTAAATAAATTTAATTATATATATCATTCCATATTTTATTTACTCATGACCATTTTTTACTCTTTTATTAATAATTCCTTTTTTAAAATCATGGTTCAGGTAATGAACATTTTATATTTCGTACATGTTATGATTTTTTATTTTTGGTCCCCTTAATTTGGTCATGGTTACATAATATCCAGAATAAAAATCATAAAATAGTTTTCATATTTATATATAAATTATACTTATAATACTAATCATCAAATATGGGTTTGATAAATGAAGTACGTGACGACCTTGGAGATGGTAGGCCACACATATGCATGTGTAAATTTTCCATTTATCAACGTTCATTATGGAAATGAGGTAAGTAATATTTTGTCTTTTAATAATGATAAAAATATCATAAATAACATATTATTTCTACCAATATACTTAAACATATCATACATTTGTTTTGGTGATGAAAAGAGAGAGTCATATTGTTTCATGAAGGCGGTAGTCCACACATACCCGAATGACATTACAATATTTTAATGAGTAAAAAGGTAAGAAAAAAATGATATATTATTATTTAATAATGAAAAATAGTTAATTAATATAAATATTATTTCATTCACATCACATATATTCATTTATTTTATCCTTATTATATTCTAAGTAAAGCGTTAGTGAAAAATGATCAAATTAATTCGTGAGGTGGTAGTCCTCCGTATAGATGAATGATGTTATCGTATCCTATAAAAAATGGAAATTAAATATTTATATATGATATAATGACTAAAAAGGTATAATTATGCTATAAAAATAATATATATACTATATAACTATCATATTACCCAACCGTGATAGGTGGTAATGGAAAATTGAATTACATCGATTCGCAAAGCGGTTGTCTGCTGTATACACAAACGATGATTTTATAACCCAATTGATGGAAGTGAAAATTCTTGTAGCTCATGAAATTAACATAAAAACATCTTATTATTTTTAATATATTGAGGTTATTATATCCTCATGATTTCATAAGGATTTATATATGTGGAGTAATAAATAAAATAAAAATTCTCATTGAATAATGTTGCCTTTTATTCAGGTAACTTTTTTAATATTTAAACAAAATCCTTTATATGTTTTATTTATGCACAAATTAAGGATTATAGGATGAGATTATGTATTTTGGTAATTTAATTAGGTTGGTATTGTCCAAAAAAAAAGTTTTATTGTTTGAAGAAGAGATGAGAGGGGGTGACCTTTTATAAGTGAGGTGAGTGACACAATTGTACTTTTTTGGAAAGAAAAAGGTATAACCATGTTTTTCTCATGAGGAAAGGATCCAAAATAGATTATTATCAATAATAATATAATTTATGATCAAAATATTTCCATAAAATAAATTTTAGCTAAGTTTTTAGGTAATTTTAACCCTTATATTTTAAGTTTAACCCTTTGGTAAACCTATTTTTACCATAACCGTAGTAATTAATTTTTACTATTTTGACTATTCATTTTGGTAAAGCATTAAATTTAATTTATGAGATAATATTAATTAATCTAATTCCTAATATGCAATTTATTTTTCCAAATTCAATACAAATAAGTGGAAATATTTAAAATAAAATTAATCCAGTAGAGGTGGTGAGAAAGTCGGTTTTCAAAGAGAAAAAGTTCAAAAGTTTACAAAGTTTTTATATCAAAATTAAATGTGAAAATGATTCCAATGAACAAAATTAGATTAATATATATATAATTGAACTAATTTTACTTTAAAACCAATTAAAATATAATTTATATTTATAAATAATTAAAAAAAAATTCATCTTTCAATTAAAATTCAATATTTCTCACAATTCATAAAGAAACTAATATTTTCAAACGAAATTTTAGGGATTAATAGTAAGATAATATTTTCATGCTGATTCAAAAAAGTAATTTTATTTTTTCAAATAAATTTTCTATAATTGTTAAAAATTCGTTTTAAAGTATGCATGCAAAAAGGCAACAAAACAACTTTTTATAAAAATATATATTTTAAGAAGAAAATCAGATTTATTCATATCTTTTGTCTAGAAAAAATGTAAGATGAATGTTAAATAGTTGATTGAATATATATGACATTAATTTCATTTAAATCATTCAACAAAAGTGGTTTGTTAAATTTATTTATTTAAATCATGTTTTTTCATAAAAATAGTTTTTCCAAAAAAGATATCATTTATTTTCAAGTAGTTTTTATTTTCATTTTTAATTAATTAGTCACCAAAGAATTAATTTTATATAAATTTGTGAACCATATATTTTCATAATTTAGTTAATACTATTCATATACTCCATTTCAATGGCTCGATGATAACTATCATATTAATTAATAATTTCTTAATTATAAGTCACATTTTGTAAAAACTCAGCATTGAATGTAACTCAAGATAAACTCAGAATTGTGTGTAACAAAAGATAAACATGATGTTACATATAATACAAGATAAAATTAGTGTTTCATGTAATGATAGATAAACTCAACATTTCATGTAAGACAAACTAAACTTGGTGTTGCGTGTAATGTAAAATATCAAAAATATTTAATTTATTTGAAAAAAATATTTAAAAAAATCTTTGGGTATTACATATATGGTATCAGTGAATACTATGGTTTTCCTCAAACTCTATAAGGATGACATAACCGTGACTGAGTATGCAAACCTACTTGCTTATCTTGTTCAGTTTTCTCCTAAAGTGATGACTAATGAGGAGATGGATACATAAAAATTTTATATGGATCTTTAAAAAAAATCAATCTCAGGTTTTCTTGATAAAGCTATTTTCTTATGTCGATGTACTGGTTAGGGAATTGATGGTTAAGCTTGACCTGGCTGGTAAGTCAAAGTTAGTAGGCATTCATTTTTATCCCAAGGATAGTTCTCTATGTTCTTTTAAATGAAAGATGAAGCATGGTGAGACTCATGGTTTTTCTAGAAACTAAGTATCATCCGGAAATCCTATTGTTCCTAGAATAGTCCTTTTAACTTTCTTTCTATGTGTAAAGGTTAGTCATTCGAAATGGGTTTACACCAATGTATCTAATATCTGTGGTTTCTTCAGTAGTTCATGCCACCTACAGAAATTCGACCATATATTTTCTTTTCTGTGAATTGGAATGGAATCATCAACACCTAAAGGTACTATTGTGAAATCAAATGATTTATGATCTAAGGGGTTATAACCCTAGACAACTGAAATATAGGTTCTTCAAAAAGTAGAAGAGTCTCTAGAGTAATCTAATATTGGTCTAGGGACTATGAGAGGTACTATCACTATAACTTCATATTTATTGACTGCTTTATTTGATACTAGTGAATCTCACTCATTTATATCGACTTTTATTGTGAACCTAAAAAATATTCATATATAGATTTTTTATTAAGTGTTTGATATTACTACGTCCCTTGAAATGAAGGGAGTGCATGGAATCCATTGTCCTACTTGTGTTTTCTCATTATCAGATATCAATATTACCAAAAATTTTCTAGTTCTTGACATTAAACCTCTTGAATTCATTTATATGATGGATTAGATAATTTATAATAAGTCATAAATTGACTATTACCTTTGGATGGTCTCCTTTACTACACCTGATGAGGTGTGTCAAATCGTTTTTTGAGAATAGGATCCAAGGTCGAGTAGAGTCGAACCATCTTTTTCTAGAGATTGGAAGTGTAATATCAATTTTTTTCTTAAGAATTGTAGTTAGAATACTTAAGTAATGATCTCCCTTTAGTAATTGTTGAGTTACCTAAGATGTTTCCTTCTGATTTATCTAGTCTAAAGACGATAAGTGAGGTAGAATATTCTTTTGATTTAGTACCAAGTACTCATTCAGTGTCTATTCATTCTTACCATATATAAGAGTTAAAAGAGTTAAAGACTCATTTTGATGATATATTAGATAATGTATTCATATTCCATATTGTATCACCTTTGGTGGTAACTATTCTATTTCAAAGGAAAGATAATTTAATACTTCTCCCCTACATTGATTACTGAAAACTCAATTGAGTTATGGTAACCACAAGTATCTCTTTCCATAGATTGAAGATGTGTTTGACCAGTTTAAAGGGGAAAAATGGTTCTTGAAGATTGATACTCGATCTGGTTATCACCAGTTGAGAATAAAAGAATTTTAAATTCCAAATATTTCCTTTAGAAGTAGATATGGTCACTTTGCGTATCTTTTTATGCTGTTTGTCCTGACCAATGCTCCTATAGTATTTATGGATTTTATGAACATGAATTTACATGATTAACTTGTCATATTCATGGTGGGTTTTGGGGATGATATTATGGTTTTCCCCAAGTCCAAGGATGATCATGTGCATCATATGAGAATAGTTATATAAATATAGATAGACCTTATACTTTTGTGAATCTTTCAAATTGTAATATCTAGATACAAGAAGTGATGTTATTGGGAAATGTTGCATCAGAACATGGAATCTCAGTCGATCATAATAAGGTAAAATCTATTATGATGTGGAAGTGACCACACAATGTTTTTAAATAGGTAGATTCTTGGGATTTCTAGGATATTACCATAGTATTGTTAAATATTTCTTGAAGTTGGCTTCTCAAATGACCAAACTCACTCATAAGTGATTGATTTTATCATGGGATGAGAAATATCATAGTTATTTTGTTATATTAAAACAACATTTGACTTCTGTATTTGTGTTCAAGCTCCTAGAGGATGGATAGGACTATGTGTTATTTTGTGATGCCTTAGGTTTGGGTTTGGGCTATGTTCTGATGCAAAGTGATCATGTGGTGGCCTTTGGATCCAAATATATTAAGCCACATGAGAGTAATTATTGGACCCATGATATCAAACTCATAGTTGTGATGAATACTCTTAAGAGTTGGCTTCCTTACCTTTTTAGGGTAATGTTTTCCATTTATTCAGACAAAAATAACCATGAGTTATATCTTCTCTAATTTTTTTTGAATATTTGACAAAGGTATTGAGTGGAGTGCCTAAAATATATTTATTTAGACTTTGAATACACACCAAGAAATGGAAATGTCATTGATTATGATTTGAGTAGGAAAATTCTAACACATATTATTAAAGATTCATCTAAAGATTGGAACTTGATGGATATTTTTGCATAGTTTAATTTATTAGTATGTGATAAGGAGGCCATGACTATCTTGGAAGGTGTACAGTTGACCTCCGCTCTTCACATAATGATTCTTCAAGACCGTCATATTGGTGATGAATTCTGTGGCATTGGGTACACTCTTTATAGTGGGGATATTTTTAGTGAGTGGATGTTATCCTCTTGGGGCATATTTCGTTTTTAGAATCATTTTGTTGTGCCTTTTTCGATTATGAAATCTATAATGGGGGATTTCATAATTCCCAACGGGTAGTTCAACCGAGAACCAAAAAGATGTTTTATGATATGTGATGATGATTTTCGTGTTCAGGTATGAGATATGACATTTCTGAATTTGTTTCTCATTGTTAAACTTGTTAGAAGGTCAATGATGAGCACCAGGTTCCCTTTAGATTGATTCAGCTACTTCTAGTTCCACATTGGAAGTGGGATGATATTTTTACAGACTTTGTGGTTTGGTTTCCATATACCCATCATAATAAGAATATGAAATGTGTTGTGATGGATTGATTAATGAAATCTTCTCACTTATTACCCATTCATGGTGCGACAAAAGTTGAGGATTTAAGATGTCTCTATGTGTAGGAGATTGCCATATTTCACAAATATACTTCTACTATAGTATAATACATAAATCCCTAATTTACATCTCATTTCTGGTGAGGCCTCTAGAAGAAACAAGGATATCGTGTACATCTAAGCATGACATGTCATCCTTAGGTGGATGGATAGAAAGAATGAGCTATAATTATTCTTGAGGACCTGATTGTGTTCTAAATTTTGGTGGATCTTAGGATATCTATTTGGGTCTGTTTGAGTTTTTTTAATCATAATAGTTGTTAGTATGTAATTTTGATAGATCCTCTTGAGGAATTGTATGGTTAGCCTTACAAATATTCACTATGTTAGTTAGATATTGGTGAAAGTTATTTGGTTGGATGAAGATTAGTCCAAGAAATGATAGTGAGGATTCAATTGATTCATCAATGAATATTGACAGAACAAAGTAGGTAAAATATTATTCCTACCATCATAGGTTACCATTGAAGTTTTCAGTTAGTGACAACGTGTTTCTGATATTTTCACCTCACTTGGGTTATCAACGTCTTGGGAAATTCAGTGATCATGCACCACTATTTGTGGTACCTTTTGATATTTTTATCAAGGTGGAGAAATTGGCTTACTGTTTATCACTTCCACTATAGTTGATGTCTATGCATTGTGTGTTCCATTTATAATACCTTTGGAAGTATCTTTCTGATGCATCTCATGTTTTGAGTTATGAGTATCTGGATATTGAGCCTGATTTATCCGTGATTGAGCATCCATACATGATTTTTTATAATATGACAAACTTAATTTGTGGGAGGAAGATACCTTTTTTTATGTTCTTTTATAGCATGATTATGATTTACATGATACATGGGAGTGTGAGGCAATTAAGAGAGAGTAGTGGCCTCACCTCTTTTTTATAGAACTTTCTTGATAGGTAATTTGAGGATAAAATTCTTTTATAATGGGAAGTTTATAATTTCATATTACCTTCCTCCAGGTATTCCTTGACCATTTTTTTGATATCCTTTAATTTGGATCTTAATTTGGGTTTTTTTCTACTAGAATTTGGGAAATTATGGAGGCCTTTAGGACTGTGTATGGTTGGTGTATGTTTTGGTAAAACCATGTGGTTTGGCCCTGAAAATGGTGTACCCTTTGATGGTGATTGAGAGGGGATCACATGGTTTATCTAAACCATGTGGACAGAACCTCAAAACCTCATGGCCTTTGGTAGTGGTAATATTAACAATTTTTTCATAGTGAACCAAACCATTCACTCACTAAGGGGAAACTGTGAACCCTAGATGGGATTGGTTCATGGTTACTCTTAACCATGAGATCCCTCCATTAAACCATGTGTATGGGTTTTTAGTGACCCAAAAAATTATTTTAAAAATCCAAAACACCCTTTTTATGATGCCCAATCCCCCCATTCAATACTAAATCAAATTTCTTGATTATGGAAACTCTCAAGAGGTGTTTCTGAATCCTAAAAACCACTTTCGTAGAGTATCGATGTAGTGTGGATCTCATTCGATCTCTGCTAGGTAAGTTCATCCCCTATCATGTGGTTTCTTATGATCTCTCTCTATCATCTCCTTAGAGATTGATAAACAATCATGTAATTTATGGATCTAAAATCTATATTTTTAGATCTTGATTATAGGTGGTGCTCCTAGATCTTCAACACCTTCATTATTTATCGCCATTCCTCATTATGGGTGTTGTGCATCGTGATACCTTGATTTAAAAGTTGGTGGTTCTATAAAGATTTTCTCTAAAATTGAAACCCTATATTACTTGATTGATTTGGGAAGAGTTTTTAAATGTTTTAAAAATATGTATTTGATATTATTTGATCTTTTATTTGAAATTGGAATGGTAGTTTAGAAAAACCCCTATTTCAATGGAATAGAAATCATAGGATGGATTTTTGGAAAATTATGTTTCAATTTGAAAATAATTTTAGAGGAATGATTTGATGTCTATCTTAAGAAATTTGAATAAAATGAAGGATTATTTAAATTGGTAAAAAATGATTAAAACCTGTCATTTGGTTTTAAAATGATAAATCCATGTTGGAAACTCAAATTTGGCAATTCTATTTTGAAATGATTTGTAATGATTGATTTATAATATGATTGATTGAAAAATTTCTTGAAGAACATGTAATCTTGGGTAGTTAGTAGGTTACTGGGATAAGTGTCCTAGGACCTTGATTCCCTAGTAATGTATTTATGATGATAACACTAACCGAACTAAGATTGTCTTGATTTCCCATAGTGGGTCCCCTAGAGGGGTGCAGTTTGATTTGTTATAGTGTCTCTTCGAATGGGGTTCTTATTAGAGTGTGCACACATATATAGCATCATGTTGACAAATTAGAAGTGTGAGGATCCTACTACTAAGAAAACAATATACCACATGGTATTTTTTATGCTTCTTGGTATACATGGTTTGATTACGAATGTCGTTGATTCACCATACTGTTTTCTTCATGAAAAATGATTTTTATATATATTCTTTATAAAATATCCATTTAACCTAGTTTTAATGATATTTTGATATATCAGTCATCCTTTGATTATGAAATATTTTTATGGTTTAAAATAAGAAAATTTAATTTCATGCCTTGTTTTATTTAAATTGATAACATAAATGGTAATTTATTATGGTATTGATTATGGAACATATGGTGAAGCCCTTTTGGGATTTATAACTTACACTCTAACTCTTCCTTTGGGTGTTTATATACTTTCATATTCCATGTCAAAGAAAATTTAATGTGTTACTTAGAGGTGGTGGATGTTCTTGATCCTTTGGACCATGGAGTGATGATATTTATTAGGGGGATATTTTGTCCCCTTATTACATTGGAGTTTTTGAGACTTTTGTCTAATTCGATTATTTCTTATTGGGATGATGTTCATTTGGTATATTTATCTATCTGAGTACTATTTTGGGTATTTTTTCTGGTACTGTATCCCTTTGAGAGTGTTGATCATGCTAACTTGTATCTTTTATCTTACATTATTTTGTGGAAAAGTCGTTCCCTCTTTAATCTTGTCCGATTCCAGGTGCTAGTATCCAACCTGTGAATATCGAGAATGCCCATTGGGCTATGCTAGAGAAAGATCTGGTATTAGCATACAAGGGTATCCAAGATGGTTTGTGAAAAAATGTCACTCAATGAAAAAATGAAAAATTCAAGGAATTACAAAGGAAACCATAAGAGTCATTTCCACTTATAAAATTTTCTACATAGGGAGCTTCATAAGTGTTGGATCCTTAAAAAGAATTTGTGACATTTATAGAAATTAAAATGGATATTTATTTGTTTTTATAAAATTCAAAAATCACATATTTATGACTATGTTTTGATTTGATTTGTGTTTGAAAAATATTTCACCATGATGTGATACTCCACACCAAGAAGAAAAAATAGGAAGAAATAAGTTGAAACATGTTTTATGAAGTTCAATGGAATTTTTCTATGATTAAATATGATAAACAATGATAAAATTACCAATTCACATTTTTATTTAGATATGAAAATTGATTATTTGTGGTATTTCATGAATAATGAATAGAGGATCTCACTATTTGAATGTTTTGGAATTCTCTAATGAAAATATTTGAGAATTATAAATGGTGATCAATGGTGGAGAATTTATGATTATTTTACTTTATAACTTTATATACTAAAAAATTTATTTTTTGAATTTTAGCTAAGGATCACAGGGGAAAACCCACATGTGTAGTTATTTTGAGGTAATTTGTGAAATATCGAAAATATAAAATCTATTGGGTGAATATTATATATGGTGATATAAAATGAAATTTCTTAAAAATAATTATTCTATGTTATTTAGATATTTTAATTTAAGTAGGAAAAGATCATAAAGAATAAAAGTTAATGAAGAATAATAAATATTTAGTGGTCAAGAATAATGTAAAATCATATTATAAAACCTAGAGATTTATATAAAGGATAGAGCCTATAGATCCATAGTTTTCAAATATTTATGTTTTAGAAGCCGATCATCAATGTTATAAAGGTAGAGAATAAAGCTGAATGATATTATTTCCAATGTTAATATTATTAGTAGAATATATTTAATAGATGAGAAAATTATATTCGAGTTATCATGAAGTATTCAAGGGGAATATAATCATGATAATTTTATAAATTATTCTGTACTTTGTTGTGATCTTACTCAACCTATACTAAGATGCTTGTATACTAATGGGAGTTAGTATAATTCCAGTGGGATGTCATGTAAGTGTTTTTAAACCCACATAGGTATACAATGATACCACCATAAAACTTGTAATATATGATACATTCTAGTGGAAAATATGTAACTTAGTCTCCATCAACCACAAAAAAGGAGTAGCTACCCACTTTAAGACCAAAACTTATAAAAACTATGTGGGCCTTATACTATTTTCAATTTTGTTTTATTTATATAAGTACAAGATATATTTATTGAGTGGATTGAATATAAACATTCCATATAGGTTAATCTCTGTGGAAATAAATGGTAATATAATGAATTTCAGATTCAACTCACCCTTCACACTGGTCACCCATTGTTGGGGCACATTAGAGTGGGTTATTCATGATTGAGTGAGATGACATTATGAGAGTAAAATTGACCAGGGAATGGTTTTTTTGAAATCATGGTCATGGTTTTTAAATGATTGGTTATGGATATAAAACCCTAATATTTTATTATATATTTATATTTAAATAAATTTTATGTATTCAATATCTTTATTTATACATAACACCAAACATAATGAACAATAATAAACTATTGAAATATTATTATTAAATTCAATTTTCATCACCAAGATGTTGGATTAGAGGGTATGAATTGGAATAAATAATTTATTAAAGGCATGTATAAAATTTTTCATTCATGAAAATGTATTGATTAATTCCAACACTACGGGAAAAATGAGTATTTGCGACGGGTTATTTGCGACGGGAATAAATCCCGTCGCAAATAGTCCCGTTAAAAACTTATTTGCGACGGGGGTCTTTACCCGTCGCAAATAAGTAGTCTTTTGCGACGGGATAGGCTTCCCCGTCGCAAATAGTTTTCCCGCGATTTGGCGCCAAAACGCGGGAAAACTATTTGCGACGGGGAAGCCTATCCCGTCGCAAATAGTTTTCCCGGGCTTTGGCGCCAAATCCGGGGAAAACTATTTGGGACGGGGATGCCTTTCCCCGTCGCAAATAACCGGCGGCGGTAAAAGGTATTTGCGACGGAAAAGTATTCCTGTCGCAAATAACCGGCGGCGGTAAAAGGTATTTGCGATGGGAAAGTATTCCCATCGCAAATAGTATGTTATTTGCGATGGGTCCCGTCGCAAATAACTATTTACCGGTTGACCGTAATAAATGCGGGCGAAGGTATTTGCGACGGTGCCCGTCGCAAATAATACTATTTGCGACGAGAATCCCGTCGCAAATGGACCCGTCGCTAATAATCTAACCTATAAATACCCCCATCCGTTTTTCTCAAATCATTCTCATTCTTCACCTTCTTCTGCTCTAAAATTTCTATTTCTAAATTTGAGTTTTTGTTCAGTTTAATTTTTTTCTTCGGAGCTGTTATTAAAGTTTTGAAGAACGATCAGAGCTCATCAATTTTCAAGGTATTTATGTTCATTTTAATTTAATATTTATTTTTAATTTTGTATTAATTTCAATTATTTTTGATTAGTTGTAATTTAACTATGTTTATATTGTTTTCTTACTTAATAAATTTAAATTATTAGTATTGTTCATAGTTAATGGTAATTAGGAATAATTTGTAATAATTTTTAATAATTAAGAATAAATATTAATAATTAGTAATAATTACCAATAATTAGTAATAATTAGTAATAATTAGTAATAATTACCAATAATTAGTAATAATTAGGAATAATTAGTAATAATTAGTAATAATTAACAATAAATAGTAATAATTAGTAATAATTAACAATAAATAGTAATAATTACCTATAATTTGGAATAATTACCAATAATTAACAATAATTAGTAATAATTAGTAATAATTGCCAATAATTGCCAATAATTACCAATAATTGCAAATAATTAGGAATAATTAGGAATAATTAGTAATAATTAGTAATAATTAGGAATAATTAGTAATAATTAGGAATAATTAGTAATAATTAGGAATAATTAGTAATAATTAGGAATAATTAGTAATAATTATCAATAATTAGTAATAATTATAAATAATTAGTAATAATTACCAATAATTAGCAATAATTAGCAATAATTAGCAATAATTACCAATAATTACCAATAATTTGTAATAATTAGTAATAATTAGTAATAATTATCAATAATTACCAATAATTGCCAATAATTAGTAATAATTATCAATAATTGCAAATAATTAGGAATAATTGCAAATAATTAGGAATAATTAGGAATAATTAGGAATAATTAGGAATAATTAGTAATAATTAGTAATAATTAGGAATAATTAGGAATAATTAGGAATAATTACCAATAATTACCAATAATTGGTAATAATTACCAATAATTGCAAATAATTAGGAATAATTAGTAATAATTAGTAATAATTAGGAATAATTAGTAATAATTAGGAATAATTAGTAATAAATAGGAATAATTAGGAATAATTAGCAATATTTATCAATAATTAGCAATAATTAGGAATAATTAGCAATAATTAGGAATAATTAGTAATAATTATCAATAATTAGCAATAATTAGTAATAATTACCAATAATTAGCAATAATTAGCAATAATTAGGAATAATTACTTATAATTAGGAATAATTACCTATAATTAGGAATAATTACCAATAATTAGGAATAATTACCTATAATTAGGAATAATTACCTATAATTTGTAATAATTACCAATAATTTGTAATAATTACCAATAATTTGGAATAATTACCAATAATTTGGAATAATTACCAATAATTAGCAATAATTAGTAATAATTAGGAATAATTAGTAATAATTAGTAATAATTAGTAATAATTAGGAATAATTAGTAATAATTAGGAATAATTACCAATAATTACCAATAATTGCCAATAATTACCAATAATTTCCAATAATTAGTAATAATTATCAATAATTGCAAATAATTAGGAATAATTGCAAATAATTAGGAATAATTAGTAATAATTAGGAATAATTAGGAATAATTAGGAATAATTAGTAATAATTAGTAATAATTAGTAATAATTAGGAATAAATAGGAATAATTACCAATAATTACCAATAATTACCAATAATTGGTAATAATTACCAATAATTGCAAATAATTGCAAATAATTAGGAATAATTAGTAATAATTAGTAATAATTAGTAATAATTAGGAATAATTAGTAATAATTAGGAATAATTAGTAATAATTAGGAATAATTAGTAATAATTAGGAATAATTAGAAATAATTAGGAATAATTAGTAATAATTAGGAATAATTAGTAATAATTAGGAATAATTAGTAATAATTAGGAATAATTACCAATAATTTGTAATAATTAGTAATAATTACCAATAATTGCCAATAATTACCAATAATTGCAAATAATTAGGAATAATTAGGAATAATTAGGAATAATTAGTAATAATTAGGAATAATTAGTAATAATTAGGAATAATTAGTAATAATTAGGAATAATTAGCAATAATTAGGAATAATAAGCAATAATTATCAATAATTAGCAATAATTAGGAATAATTAGTAATAATTAGGAATAATTAGGAATAATTAGTAATAATTAGGAATAATTAGTAATAATTAGTAAACGAAATCTGCTTGGATAATGAAGGGAAAATTTATAATCATCTCCACAACGATGATTACCAAATTTCCTTTCATTATTCAAGAAGTTTTCCTTTTGCTAAGTATTGCTAAGTATTGCTAAGTATTTCTAAATTAGTAATTAATAGTAATAATTAGCAATAAATTGTAATAATTAGTAATAAATTGTAATAATTAGTAACAATTAGTAATAAATTGTAATAGATTGTAATAATTAGGAATAATTAGGAATAATTAGGAATAATTACCTTATTACATGTGGAGACAGAATGTGAAACACACAGATGAAAGGAGAATTGTATATAATATAAAAAATTATATTATTTTAATATTAATAATAAAATATACTAATAATGTAATGATGTTATTATTATATAATTAATATTTATAAAAAAAATTATATTAGTATTATTAAAAAAAATAAAAAATCAATATAATATTAATATTATCAATATTTGTAACAGGTTTTGCTTTATTCTCAATATATTCAATCCTTGCTTGAGTGTTTTTTCTAACAAATTATTCAAAACCAGTAATGATTTTATATTTTATAGAAAAATATGGAACAACGAGGTCGTCAACAGTCATTATTAGATGACCACATATGGATAAATCAACGTAGAAATCCAAATGGTTCTGGTTTAAATCCAGTATATATAGAGGGTGTGGAGATTTTTTTATCATTTGCGGCATCAAATTCAGAATTTGTTTCAGAAGGAAAGATAAAATGCCCTTGTATAAAATGTGCATTGAGAACGTTTGACACGTTTGACAAAGTGGGGGAACATCTCTTGCGTTTTGGTTTTCAAGCAGATTATGTTTTTTGGTATTAACATGGTGAACGCAGTTCCAGAGAAGGTGATACCAACTTGATTCCAGATCCATCCCGGTTTCAAGATTTAGTACATGATGTTGCAGGTTCATCTGTTCAACATACAGAAACTCCGGCTGATATAGCTTCAAATCCTGAGTTGGGACCGTCTGAATTTTATGAGTTGTTGAAGTCTGCTGAGGATGCATTATATCCTGGCTGCAAGATGAGCAAATTAGAAGCAGTTGCAAAATTTATGGCTATCAAATCAGATTACGGAATGTCAAACACATGTTTTGACCAGATATTTTCATTGCTGAAAACACTGTTACCCGAAGGAAATGTTTTACCTGCAAATTACTATGAAAGTAAGAGGTTGGTTCGAAATTTGGGACTTACTTGTCAGAAGATTCATGCATGTTCAAATGACTGCATTTTATATTCAGGGGAAAATGAGTCGTTGGATAGTTGTCCCACATGTGAGCAACTGAGATATAAAGAAGGACAACACGGGAAATTTGTGTGGCTACGGAAGATTATGATGCTCTAGGAAAACTTGAAAAAGATGTTGTTGTAATTATATGTAAACTGGAAAAAATATTTCCGCCGTCTTTCTTCGACTCAATGGAACATTTGTTGTTACATTTGCCATATGAAGCCAAATGTGGAGGTCCGGTACAGTTTCGATGGATGTACCCATTTGAAAGATGCATGCAAAAATTGAAAAGAAAAGTACGCAACAAAGCATCTGTTGAAGGATCTATTGCAGAATCTTATTTGCAAGAGGAAATATCTTTTTTCTGCTCCCATTATTTTGAATCTGAGTATCCTTAAAAACACAACCGAATGGGACGGAATGAGAGGAATATTGATGAAATCGACAATCAATTATCTGTTTTCAACCAGTCAGAGCTTGGTTTTGGTGGAGTTTCTGAACGCTGGCTTTCAGATGATGAACATCATAGAGCTCATATGTATGTTCTGCTCAACTGTGAAGAGATGACATCAGTTGTACTGTAAGTGTTTATATCACTTATTCTATCATTTATGTTACAGTAAATAACTTTGGTTTTTATAGGTTGTATGATAATCATATCAAGAAACAAATTCCACAAATTACAGCAGCTGCTCTCGAAGAACGTCGACTGAAAAATTTCTCTCAGTGGTTTCAAAAACTGGTAACATAAATTCTTTATCATTTAGCAACTCATTCAATGTATAGTTTACTATATTGATAATTATTTCACAAATCTTCAGGTGTCTCGACATGCTGATAAAATTGACAAACAGCTGTGTGTATTGAGTAACCCACCTTCCAAACTTGTTAAAACTTATAATGCATATGTGGTGAATGGATTTCGATTCCACACACATGCATATGGGGAATCGAAAAAAACAATGAACAGTGGAGTTAGCTTGAGAGGATCTCATCATCGAGAAAATGAAGTTGACTTTTATGGCATACTTGATGAAATCATTGAACTCTGTTATCTTGGACAACATTACATAACCATGTTCAAATGTCGGTGGTTGGATACAGAGAGAGGCGTGCGTGTTCATCCGACTCATGGAATCATCGATATTAAATGTAAAAGTGTTCTCGCAGTAAATGAACCATTCTTATTGGCTCAACAGGCATATCAAGTTTATTATGCAAAGTACTGTGCAACATCAAGAGACTTGACTGATTGGTGGAGTGTAATAAAAATCAAAATTCGAGACAATCAGTTTAGTCAAAGTGAATGTGCTTTCACTGATGTGCAAAGAATTGAAGTTTTTCAAGAGAGTACTCAAAATCAATCTTTTTTACAAAGAGATATGAGTATCAATGACGACACCCCACATTTAAGAGTCGGTGATGACGATGATGTTAATGATGTCACACATGAATTTGAAATGGTAAGAGATGAAGCAACTGCAACTCGAATGGATATCGATGATGTTGAGGAGGAATATGAAGATGACATTGACATATATGAAGATGATGATGAAGATGAACACTTATAGAATTCCATGGTATTTATATACAATCATAATATGTATATATGTATATATAATAGTAATTATCAATTATTTGCTAATATTAACATTTTCTGTTTCAGATGGACGAGGCCACATTTCGTGAGTTGGCGGAGGCTGACCTGCCTTTCGATGCGGATGAGTTGCTGGCAGATGACCCTCAGCCTGCAGGCGCTCCAGGGAGTACGCGGAGGGGGCGCGGTCTTGCACGATTGATGATTCCTGACCCCGTCCCCGAGCGACGTCCATGTCTTGGGTTTGATCCGCGCACCCGGAGGTGTGATAACCTGTGTAATAACCTGTGAATTTGACTAAGATTTCATTAATCTATTCACATAATAAATGTTTATTATTTTTTCAGTTTTTCGCATATAGCAGTCGGACAGGGCAGCGCTATTTTGCGCAACTATTTCTCTCAGCCGTGGACCACATGGGAGCAGATTCCCATTGATGTGCAGCAGACCATGTTCGGCCATTGGTTGGTACGTACGTAAATAAATAATTTTTATTTTGAAAATTATTTCATTTCTAACTTGATATTTTGATTTATTTGTAGGGTTTATGGTATCCGATCGAGGATACCATGCGTGATGCCATCCACGAGGCATGGGAGGTGGCCATGCGTGATCGCCTTCGTCAGTTTTTGCACAATTTAAGAAAAGCTGCGATGAAGAAAGCAGGAGTGTCAGATTTTGATGAGTCATGTAGAGCACACCGACCAGAGTACATTTCATCCCATGTATGGGATGGATTATGTGCGCACTGGTTGAGTGGTGCCTTTCAGAGGAGATCATCGGTGGGGAGGCAGAATCGGGGGAGGCAGGAGGTGACTCATCAAGCTGGGAGTCGTTCTTTCAGTACTCATAGACAGCATCTGGTACGTACATTATTTATAAATATTTTATATAACTATAAATATTAACAGTTTATTTTTTATTCTTATAGGCTGTCGAGCACCCCGATATTACAGAGTACGACGTATATCGGAGGATGTATAGTGATCCTGCTACTGGGGAGCTCAGAGGTGATCGTCAGCATCACATCGTGGTCAGTATTATTTGTTTTCAAGTTTAAAAATTAACTGCATATAATATATTCACAATTTTAATTTTAAATTGCAACTATAGGAGTCATATGAGGCTGCAGCGGCACAGGCCCGGCCTGAGAGTCAGGCCGAGGCATCAGATCAGACCACTGCCCGTCAGTTTGATGAGGCGACATGGATGCAGGCCACCCAGTATGCCTTCGAGAAGGGCCGGGTAGTTGGTATCGGCTCTCGACTGACTCCCGGAGATTATTATGGCAGTGCTGCGATGTCGGCGTCCATCTCGAGAGGAGCTCGTGCATCTTATTCTACACAGTATGAGGAGAAGTTGCGATCTCATACTGCACAGATAGAGAGTCTCCGACAGGAGCAGGAGCAGATGCTTCAGCAGCATGAGGAGGAGCGTCGACGCCAGCAGCAGCTGTACGAGGAGCAGACGAGTCGGTGGCAGCAGCAGCATCAGGAGTAGATGGAGTACATGCGCCGACTCACTCATGCTTTAGGGATGGAGTTTCCTCCACCACCATCTGCAGATCCCCCACCTCCCCCCTCCCCCCCTCCTACAGATTAGAGTTTGTATTTCTGTTATAAAATTTGTGAAATCAAAATATATTTTTTTTTTCTATTCGTAGTTTCTGTCTCATTATAAAATATTCATAATATTATATTTTTAAATAACAATATTAATATGAATAATAATAATATTTATATTTTATAATATTAAATTTTATATATATATTAAAATTTTATTTATATAATAAAATTTTATATATATATTAAAATTTTATAATATTATAATTTAATTATTTTTTTGTAATACTTGAATTATTTTAATATTTGAATGTAAAATAATTCTATTATTTTTATATTAATTAAAATAACTTATTAATATTTTTTTTATTTATGAATTATAATTATAATATTATTATATTAATTAAATTATTTATTAATTTCTATTATTTTTATTTTTGAATTATAATTCTACTATTATTATAGTAATTAAAATAATTTATTATTTTCATTTGTAAATTATAATTCTATTATTATATTAATTAAAATAATTTATTAATAATTTATTTTTTTTATTTTTTTTATAGTATTTGCGACGGGATACTATGCCCGTCGCAAATACTAGTATTATTAATAGTTTTTTATTTTTTTTAAAAGAGTATTTGCGACGGGACCCGTCGCAAATACTATGAATAGTATTTGCGACGGGTCCCGGTTCCCGTCGCAAATACTAGTATTATTAATTTTTTTTATTTTTTTAAAAAATAGTTTTTGCGACGGTTCCGTCGCAAAAACTATTTGCGACGGGCCCGTCGCAATAACTGTTTAAAAAAGTTTTTTACAAAAATACGGAATACTATTTGCGACGGGGAGAATGCCCGTCGCAAAAAAAGGCTTTAGCGACGGTCCCGTCGCAAATAAGTTTAGTTGCGACGGCGTTTTCAGCAACGGGCTATTTGCGACGGGATCCCGTCGCAAATAGCCCGTCGCAAATACCTGCTTTTCTAGTAGTGCAAGGAAATAAGTACTCAATTTATAATATTATTAATAATATCATTTTGTATTAAAAGATAAAAATTTCAATTTATTTTATTTTTATTTATATTATGTGTATTTATCACTAATTATCTTGGATTTTGATGAAATATACTAGTTTTTAATGTGAAAAAAAGAATAATCATTCATCCATTGTTTATCAATAAGTTATAAATGAAGATACAAGGATTTTAATGTAAAAAATATACATTTTTCTACATCAAACTGTTTTATTATGCGTAATGTATTTTTTCATAATAATTTGATTTAACCAATGTTGATCAATTATATTAATTCAATGTGTAGATATTATATTCAATTAGATATGTTAGTATTCATATATTTGTTTTTACTAGGCAAGGAGTAATAATAAATTCATTTTTATGCTTAAAAATATATTTTTCTAAAAATGGGTTTCATTGTGTTTTGTGCACTTATTTTAAAGGAAGTTTACATAAATTATATAAATTGAATACAAAATGGTTCCCATGTTTCGAATCCGAATTTAAAAATTTATTAATGAGTTCAACTCCTTTTTTTGGTCATTATGAACAGTAACCGAGGTAAAAAATCATTACTATAGTAAATGTTAAATTATCAAAGAGGGTTAAACTAAATAGATAAGTGAAAAAATAACCCAAAATATATATAAATACTATATGTTGAGTGGATTTAAACTAAAAATTATCTTATATTTTAATTTTTGTTGTTTTTGTTTTTACTTTAACTTAAATATGATTTTATTATATTTTAATGTTTTAACTGTTTAAGAGAGTTCCACTACCCTCACTTATATAAGATCACCTCCTATCCTCTCTTCTACACACCACATGATAAAATTATCTTGAAAAATATGTTCCTAAATACTATATATAACATTCTTATTCATGAACTTGAGGTGTTTTCCTTCCCAAAATACCCATCCAAGAAGCCTTAAGGTGATTTTTAAAGGAGGGTACCTGAAGAAGAGGTGTATGATTTTACAGATATTTTTCATAATTCTTTCTTAAAAAACCTCCTCAAAATGTTCTACAACCATATTAACATGATGTAATAAGTATATTTACTATACTTATATTCTTTTTTGTTTATGGTCTAGACATTTTCTATCTCTTTCCCATCCATTGGAAAATGATAACACCACACGTGTGTACATGTGGACTACCTCCTCCACAAAGGGATGCGATTCAGTTTTCATTTACAATTTTCATGTATTTTTATAATATATATTTATTGAATATATATATGGTAATTTTAATATAATTATAATTCTATAAAGGTGAATTTTTTCACTTTTCTTCTATTCCATCCATTAAAAAGTGAAAACATCACCAGTGCATACGTACAGACTACAATATCCACGAAGTTATGAAATTAATTTTATGTCATATATTTATATTAATGGTCATAAAATTAAATATTGTTATTAAATATGATACTTAAAACATGATTTATATTTTTTAGATGATGAAAACATGATCAATTTTTAAGGACTCAAACCATTGAAACAAAACATGCATGGAAAACAAACCAGTTTTTATTCGAATAATGATTTTAATGAATGATTGTAAATTAATCGATAATTGGAAATTATAAGGGAATATTATATAGTAAATTATATATTAATATGATTTTGAAATATATTTATAAAAAATAAAAATTTATTATACTGAATGTTTTAATGTATATGAAGCATTATGGGACTTAAAGAAAGGGCTTCTCATCTCACTTTTATTTTTGTGATACATATTCTATAATCACTAGTTGTTTATTTAGTGTGATTTATATAATTTCTATGATTTTTTTATTTTAATGAAAATTATTTGGATTTATAAATACAACTAATCTTTCAACTTTCACAAAGTTTTATTCAGAGATTAGAAAATCAGTGAGGGTTCTTCATCTAAATATTGTCTCATTGATACATGATTGACATTGTGCACCTATTTTTGTTTATATGGTTTATATAATACTAATTTTAAATTTTATATCACGAATCTATTTATATTAATGGTATTTAAAATTTTATTTTACGTTTTTTTCTCTTAAAGGCTATATGATTCAAAATTTACCCTCATGGTAAGGGTTTATATTTCAATCTTATTTCTTTTATTGATTATCGATGATAAATTTAAATTGAGTAAAAATATATGATCCTTATCCTTTAAACACTATATTTTTTAATAATTATTTATACAAGTTTTAAGTATTAGTACCATTTTACTCTCTTTGTAACTAACAATTATAGAGGAAATGTTTTTAAGAAAAGTTGACCTTATTCATTTTTTTCAAGTCAGGAATCATTCTCCTCCATGTCCATGTTCTTAAAAATGTTTAAAATATGTTTTTATATATACATAAATGTTTTAGGAATATTAATTTTAATATCATTAAATTTATTTACAAATTATTAAAATCAATTTTTTTAAATGTTTTACATATGTCTCACTTTTGAATTTTTATAAAACTATGGAAGGAATGTTTTTTGAACATATATGGAATGAATAGATTTTCCCATCATTATTATTGTTCTTTGGATTTAATATTATTTTATAAGTTTCCATTTTTATTTTCAAATAAAATATTATTCTTAATATTCTAGGTTTTTTTATTTTATAAATATACTGAAAGAAAATGGAATTTTCTTTGTTTTCAAAGAAATGTTCAAATTCGATTTTAAAGTTATTTTTCATCTCTGAAGAATATAATTTAATGATTGTTATACTTCAATGGGGATATGATCATATGATATCATCCACTTTATTTTTATTGATGTCCAATTATGATGATGTTTTAAGGATGATTCAATGAAACCCATTGCTTTCCCATGGGTTAATTAAGATATAATGAAATAATTAATGTTTTTATTATACCATACAATTAATTTATCATAATGGGAATGTTTATATAGTGTTGAAATGTTTATGGAACCTATTACTTTTACATGGGTTATGATGTGATTAAATATTTAATTTTTCAATGTTCTTATGGAATACTTATGTATTATTTTCATTATATGATGGGTGGGCTCAAAATTATATATCCTTTCAATATATTAGATAAAGATTGATATCTCTTAAGATAATATTGACTAGAATGGGGAGTGAACCAAATTATTTAAGGGACTCTATCCACTATGATAGTATTGTAAGTGAAACTTTACTAAGTAACTGATGTAATATGGAGTGAAATGAATTCATTATAGGAATATTTCCACTATGATAGTCTTGGAAGTGAAAATTGACTAAAGAAATAATGGAATGGGGTGTGAACCTAGTCCACTATGGGGATTTGTCCACTATGATAGTCCTGGTAGCAATCCTTAAATAAGGAAATGATTTTCTATTCTTATGTGGGTTCCATAAACATATTTATTATTCTTATGATACATTCTCATATCTCACTATTGATTATTGATAGTTCAGTACTCTTATGTCTTATGTCATTTTCAATGAAAGATATTTATGTTATGATTCTTGATTAAATATATTTTAATGATTTATCTATGACTGTTTTAAGTTATGGTCATGTTATCATACTATTATGCTTATATTATGTTCACTTATGATCATTTACTAATATATATTATGTTTACCCTTACTGAGCATATGATTTCATCATTTTTTATGATTACATTTACCTAGGTTATGAAAAAATTTTATAATCATGGTATGCATAATAAGGTTCTAAGTGATAAGAAATTTTTTGAATATGTTGATGTTCATTGATGAAATATTTTATTATGTATCTAATATCAAAAGAAACTAATACTTTTATGGTTCTCGAGTGTGTATTATTATGAGATTTATAGAATATAAATCTAAAACAATGAAATATTTATGTATGTAATTCATAAATATCCTACGTTTGTATCAGAGTAAGGCTTAGTTATTTTGGAGATTAGGATTAGAAAACATTAGTGAAAACCCTTTGGATAAGTTTCTATATAGGATTTCATACTAACGTATTGGTAAAGTATATATTTTTTGGTTTAGAATAAATTAAATCCTTATATGGATTTGAACAAGTGAATATAATACATACCATAGATTCACCTAGGTTAATTTCTCTGAACTGGTAGGTTTTGTATTAACTTGATCTTGTCTTAGTTCATGATAAAATATTTAACTTTATACCAGGTTCAACACTCTTAGGGGATATGGTATGGTTAATTCACATTATATTTGTGAACCATTATGATGAATGATAGGATAGAAACTATGATAACCTATGATAAACGATAATAATATGAGATGAACTTAAAGTTTTATCGGATGAAATAAGGTTTCTTATTTTAGGACATAATAATAATTAATTTCATAACCATATGATTGATTACTATGATCTTTGATTCGTAAAAATCACACTAATCTTTCTGGTTTTAGAAAATGGATAAAACTATGAGAAACAATGGTAATAATGGATGTGAAGGGAAATATAGTGGTTTTATAATAATAAACCAATAAAGATAAAAACCAGAGTAAAAAATATTATGGGTATTCCAAACAATCGATCTAGATTTATACTTAACAAACTCAATATGGGTCAGTTCATTGAAAAAATTAATAAGAGAAAAATGGTGTCTTATGTGAGTTCATTAGATTAATACCATGGATGAAAGAAGATTTAATTTCATATGTGTCAATATTTTGGGAAGAATAACACCAGTAAATGTATCAATGGAGAAATAATATGTTTTATATGTTGAAAATAAAGGTATAGGTCAATAAATTTCCCAGTAAAAATAAATATTTAGATGGAGGGAAATAAAATTCATCCTAAGGCACTATTAATAGTTCAATATATTAAATGTGGGGAATATGGGCATTATCCAAGTCAATGCGCACATCCATGGGATAAATCCTAGATCAAGAGAATAAAGAAGGAACTATTATATGATCATCACTAAAGTTCAACCATACTTATTCTCCACATCAGAGTTGGGAATGTCATATTGATTTTTTGAAGAATGTGTACCATGAAAATATTATTATTCTTCATTTAATGTAATTTGATGTAATTTTTATGATAGACTAACTCACTTTATGTATATACCATATAAATTTCCAATAATTAGAATTCACATTTGATATTTTGAATCAATATATGATTATCTATTTGCATGAGGATAAACATGAACTTCAATTGGAAATTATTTCCATTATATGGGTCTTACTACCTATTCATGAGGGGTATATATCCCAAATGGTTTGGGAGTGTCCCAACATTGAGAATATATATGAATTATATTTATGGTGAAAGGTGTTATATATATAGTGATAATAGAATCTTTTATTATATATTCACATAGAAAGTGTTGAATTTGTATCAATAGAGATGGTTTTAATAAATTAATGATTATGATTACTCAATAAAATACCACCCTGAGAAGGATAACTAGGTGGCTAATACTTTGATTCAATAGGAACGTGCTATTGTTTTCCAGGATAAAGATTTAAATAGATCTAATACATATGGATTTTAGAGGATGGTCCTTAAAATCATAATGAAAGGGTAAGGATTCTATATTTCATGGATGAATGTTCAACCATCCATTCATGTGAATAATAAAGATACATAAAAGAAATATGTGGAGTTGAATAACAAGTTAATGAATTTTCCCATGTTTAGTCATTATAGTAATGGAATGATAAGTTTTAGGAATAGAGTATGTGTCTCATCAATTCTATAATCAAATAGAGAGCTATTAGATAAAGTACAGAGTGTATCAATACCTATTCGCGATAGAAGTATGATGATGTATAAAAAAATTAAGGATAATTTATGGTGGGATAAAATGAAGATACTTATTTTAGAGTATGTATCATGGTTATTAGTATAACATAATGTTAATGTTGAGAAACATAAGTCTATGGGCATGTTACAACCATTACCCATACCTTAGTGGAAATGGGAAAATATCACCATAGATTTCATCATGGGATTCTCAAAAAAATTTAAAGGTTGTAATTCTATTTGGTTTGTAATTAATTTACTTACTAATTCATCACATTTCATTACAACCATTAAATATTTTTACCTTGATTATATTTCAAGGATATACATTAAGAAACTGATAAGGTTTTATATAGTACCACTCTCAATTTTATTTTATCGAGATATGAGGTTTACCTCGATGTTTTAGTGAATCTTCTATAATATTTGATTAAAGAGTTGATATTTAGCACTATATATTATCCTTAGATAGATGGTCTATATGAGAGGATAATTAAAACCTTATAATATTTGTTGAGAGGATTTTTTATGTATTTACACGGTTTTGTGAACAATACCTTCATACAATTGAGTTTTACTTCAACAATAGTTTTCACTCAAGCATTCAGATGGATATTTATGAATCCATCTATGGGAGGAAGTGCATAACTCCAATTTTTGGGTTGAATTTGGATAAAAAAGGATTTTAGGACTTGAGATATTTGTGTAAATGATAGAGAAGGTTGGATCTATTCAAAACACATTATGGACATTAAAATTAGACATAAAAGCTATGTTTAAAATCATCAGTGAGATCCTCATTTCAAAGTCGGTAACAAGATATTCAAATAAACAATTTCTTGGAAGAAGGCTATAAATTTTGGAAATAAGGGTAAGTTGATCCTTAGATATAATATTCACTTTGATACTCTTGATCATATTGGGATGGTAGTTTGTCACTTGATGCTTCCACCAAACCTCTAAAAATTTTATGATGTGTTACATTTGTTTCTTCAAAAGAATTACATATCTAATCCTTCACATGTACTAAAGTCACATGTTTTACTGTAAGAGTATGATCTATCTTATGAGGAATAATTATTAGGAATATTTGGTTATAGAGATAAAGTGAAACAAAATAAGACTACTCACTTGGTTAAAGTTCTTTGGAGGAATAATTAATTTAAGGTTTCTACATGGGAACACAAGGACTTGATGTGGAAAAAACATCCCAATTTATTTGTATCAGAGAGACAAAATTTCAAGGGAAAAATTACTATATTGGTGTATAATGTAACAACCTAACATTTTATAAAATATTTATCTTTAAATAAATTCTATGTGTTTTATATCTTTCTATGAATTAAACAGTGAACTTAAAAAAAATATACTATTGAAATATAATTATTAAATGTTACTGTTATCGTTTGGCGATTGGATTAGTGGGTATGGATAAAAAATAAGAGAATTATGTAATTTTTTGACTTATTATAAATTTATTTATTTTTAACTCAGAAATAAGTAATCAATTTTAAATTCTAAAAATAATATCATTTTATATTAAAAGATCAAATTGACAAAGTATTTTTTTTATAAATATTATGAAAATTTATCACTAATGAGATATGATTTTGATAAGATATATTGGTATTCAGTGTAAAAAAATTAATAATCATTCATAAATTTATTATAAATATGTTAGAAATAAAAATAAAAGCATTTGATGGTAAAAATAAAATTTTCCTCTTAAAAAAATGCATTTTTTTTTTCTAAAAATGGATTTTATTAATTTTTTCACACTTATTTTAAAATGAAAAATTTAAAATTATTGAAATTTAATCTCATTAAATGGTTTGTATATTTGGAATCATTATATCCAAATTTATTTATGAGTTAAATTTCATTTTGGGTCATTATGAATAGTAACCAAGGTAAAAATTTATAACTATAATAAATATTAAAAGGGTTAACGAGGGATTAAAATAAATATATAATGGATAAAGTAACCTAAAAACATGTCTCAATCCTATTTTTATGTTTATTTATAGATTCTCTTATATTTTATAAAAATTTGGGTTCCTTTGGTTCCACTTTCACTTGAATATGACTTTATTATATTTTAATGTTGAAAGTATTTATAAGAGCACCACTCCCCTCACTTATAAAAGAAAGAAAATACTCTCCTATATTATCCACACCACTTTATCCCTTTATATTGACCAATATCTAAAAAAATAATCTCCCAATATTCTTATACATGACCTTGAGGATTTTTTCTTCCCAAAAGAAGAATCCAAGAATCCTTAATGTGGTTTTCAAAGGAGGATACTGGAAGAATAGGCATGTGTTCTTACCGATCTTTTTCATGGATCTTTCTTATTAAACCTCCTCCAAATTGTAACACCCCAAGATTTCATAGTACATTATCTCTTCAAAGTAATTCAATAACTTGCGTTACACGCATCATCGAGTTCGAGCGCACCACAACTTACCAAACTAGTTGTTCAAAAAGAGGTTATGAATAATATTAATTGAATTTTGAATTTTATATACTCCATATAATTTTGGAATCCATATTATGTGTTTCTTAGACATAATATAAGAACAAATTCATCTTTTTTTTTCAGATAAAAGAAGTATTTTTCAAAAAACTTAATTTTACCGCCTTTTAATGGTGAAACATTTTTAAAACCAATATTTGAAAATTTTATATATTCAATTTAATGAAATTAATTTTTTTTAGAATTGGGACATAAAAATTTATTTTGGATAAATTTTTGGTACTTTTCTGATTACTTTCATATATTGATGAATAGTAAAAAATACTAAATTCTAATTGAAAACAACTTTTTTAATGGAAATAATTTATAGTGTTAAATTATTTATTTTAATGGTTTTAAAGTATAATTAGATTATATTTTTATCAGTTAATACAATGTTGGTCATTATAATTAATTTCACATTTAAATTTGACATAAACACATTTCAATCTTTTGATAATTTTTACTTTTAAAAAACCTTCTTTTTTGTTTTGACAACAGGAATTAATTTTAAATTAATTAATTAAACTTCTATGTTTTGAATTTGGTAAAATAGAATTCATTTTTGAATTTGGAATATCAAAATTATATTAGGGTGAATTTTTGGTATTAATCTGAAAACTTTAAATTTTTGATCAATAGTGAAAACACTGCCTTATTGTTTAAAACTGAATTTTTATTTAAATAAATATTTATTTTATTTAAATTTATTTTAAGTGAGTATAGATATATAACACCTATATAAGTTAAATTTAATTCATTTGAGTCATTTTAAAATAAGATTATATGTATAAAATTTTATTGAACTTTTTAACGCCTTTTACCAACCTTCTAGGCACATTTTCAAATTTACATAAAATGTAATTTTACCACTTCTGTGAATTGAATTTCAAAAATCAAAGAGACATTGTTAACATCAATATGTAAAATGTGGTTTAATAAGATGAAAATAATTTTTGTTTAATAGAAACTTTTGACTTTTATTTACTACAGTTAAAAGTAAATAGGGTAATTAAAGGTAAAAATGATATTATAATTACCACAACATATGTCATAATTCTATTGGATAAGTGTATTTAGATAAAAACGAACCTTAGGAATAAAATATGATCCTTTTGGTCCATTTGGATTATATTAGTACATTTATTATCATTTTATTTAAAGAAGAGTTAAAAGTGTTAAATTCAATGATTAATAACTAAACCATTTTTAATATAGGGTTATACATAAGAAAAATTAAAATATAAATATTCATTAGAAAGATAAAAAGATTTCATGAATAATTGTATTTTATTTATAATTTTTAGAGATTAAATAATTAATTTTATTTATGACACAATGATGATGCAACAATTAATTTATCAATGAAAAATTAAAATAATTGATATTATAAAAATAAAAATAAATGTAAATCGAGTATTTTTATGCCATCCACGAATTTTATAGGTTAATATGACATTTTAAGGTTGATTAAATAATTTTTTTGAAGCGATAAAGTTATTATGACATTAACAAAAACAAAATACCAAATAGTGTCAAAATTGACATAAATGAATTTAAAAAAAATACTATATTATTAATTGATATAATATTTCAAAAAATATAAGGTTTGGCCAAATTACTTAAATAAGGTTATATATATCAATAATTAACCACTTGGGGTTCCCTGGAATTTTTATAGTAAGTTTAATAACCATTTTTTATAATAATACAAGAGGACGTTGTAAAAGTTAAACTATTTAAATAAGAGGTAAATATTAAAGGCATGGTTAATATGGTTAACTAAACTTGTTTAAAACCTATTTGTTGAGAATATTGCGACCCATACCCACCTGATATTTGAAATAAATTAATTTGTAGCCATTAGAAACTGAAAATGATTTTATAATAAAATAATATTTCAAACTTTTCCTAAAGTGACCATCACCTCTTCTATAAAAGGTTACTTCCACTTCTCTCAAAATCACACCTCCAATATCATGACCCGTGCACAGGCCCGTGCTATGACTACCCCAAGCCCACCTTCCTTAGGCCAGGGGCTGGTGACTATCACCAAAAGGCATATCCTAGAGAATAGGGAAGGCATTGCCTTTAAACCGGTAACTCACACAGACTGTACACAACCAGAGATAACCAAAATGTACTAATAATGTAAAGAGTGATGAAAGTAAATACGCCAGTATACAAAACCAAATTAAGTACAAGTATAGGAAAAAGGGAAAACAACTCCTGGATCATCCACTGGAAAATCCTACCTAAATATTCGGTACAGATCTCGATCAAGTTGTCCCTGAGGTATGTCCCGTCTAAGTCCAACTCCGAGTAGCCTCCCATCTGTCTCCCTCAGCCTCGATCATTGATGTCAGTCGTTTGCACAGGACGCAACAAGGTACGGGAAAATCCTGTGCAGAGGTGAGTATAACGATACTCAGTAGGGACCCCGAGACCCCTGAAGGTCTCCCAGAATCCACTAAGGATAAACCACCTTAGTAATAATACAAAAAAAAAGTATCATCCGACCATACATAGGTATTCGCCCATACATATACCTAAATAATCAAATAAAAACTGGATCCAACTCTTGAGCCCAAGAACAACCCGTTCCATGAAGGAAGAAAGATAACTCGTTGATAACAACACAGAGTCAAGGATCATCTCACACATGTATAAAACTTATGTAGATAGATAGAGATGATTAGATGTAGCCATTGAATCGTCGACTCTGTCACACCCACATAAGATCCTGGCATAGTAATCAGAGTTGTCGAATACATGTAAGATCCTAGAATAGTAATCAAAGCTGTCAAACCCATGTAGGATCCTGGAAAAGTAGTCAGAGTTGTCGAACCCACGCAGGATCCTGGAACAGTAGTCAGTCCTGTCGAACCCACGTAGGATCTCTTTATCACAATTCTGCCAACCACATGGTTCCGCACAAAGAACGCTTGATTCTGAGAGGGTCCGTTCATCAATCCAAGTGTCTATACATCAACTGCCACGAATTCCCAAGTTTATGTATCCAAAATATTTGTCTTTCCATAAGAAACCCAATGTTTAAATGACCCGTCAATCAGACGCCCGGTCTGAGAGTTATTGGCATTTCCATCCCGAGGGCCCAGTTGGATTTATGTTCGATCCAACCCGGACATACCCCAACTACATCCAAGCCTTAATTGGGGTATAAAAAAATAACTGTCTCCCTACAAGGTTAACGTCAACGTAGACGGTTCATCAATCCGACGCACGTAGCTCAAGTTATGGAAAAAATAGTAGAAACAGGTCAAAGTAGGTCTAGGTCCGGTCCGAACCAATCGGACCGACCAAGCCCGACCCGGGTACGGACTGGGGTTCGACCCGGTCCGCGAGTTCGCCCGGCCCGCGGGGGCGGCCCGACCCGCGCTGGGTCTGGCCCGCATTGGGTCTGTGACTAGCGGTCCCTATGGGGTCCGCCCTACCCGCGTCAAGGGGGGAGGCCAGGCCCCCTGGAGTCTCAAACGGCTTAGTCGTTCGGGCGGTTCAGATCCGTCCCCACGTGGCGCCGGTACGTGTCATGCGGGACCCGCGCGGCAGGTCCCGCTGTTCTCAGATGGCCGAGATGCCAAGCACCTCCCACGCAGTGCGGTTGTGTCCCGCCTTATCTAGCAGCCGGCTTTTCCAGCCGCCCATCCTCCATCGCCACGACCAAGGCCATGGACCCTTGCCCCATCACGCGGTGCGCGTTGCGCCGCGCCTTCCCTGACAACCCAACGGCCCGAGCCACCGGTTCTTCTCATGAACGGCCTCACATTGGCCACCACTGCACCACCACAAACCATTGGTCATGACCCACTCCTCCAGTGGCGCGGTTGTTCCGCCGCCGTCCATGAGGCTGGCCAGAGTGCCGACCACCCTTACCTTCATTCTACCAGTGACGTTCGTCGGTTTCGACCACCGTAAAACCTTCCACGGGTCACCAGATGAGTTTTGGTTGCCCAATTCTTATTCCATAAGTATCCGCAAACTCCTCGGGATGTCGCCTTGGATCCACAACCATTGTTGATGAAAATTGCTCAACCCGGATTCATGTCGCAATTAGCGTCAAAATCCAAAAAGTAAGGAGGAGGGGTCAGCCATGTTCATTCGGCCCGTACCCTCCACGTTAGAGTGATAGCATGCAGCTTCTAATCTTAATCCTTGAAGGAAAACAAAGAATGAGAAACAAATAACAAAGCTTGAACCCCTACCTTAGATTCATTGACATCGGGAAAGAAGATAAAGAAGTCAAGGACGACGTCGTCATCGTTCTTCAAGGACGACGCTACCTCCCTTTTTCCGGTAGGAGATCAAAGAAGAAGAAGATATTCCTTGTTGGCGGAAGAAGATTTCTTCCTCTAAGGTTTCCTCCAACATCCAAAATAAAAATTCCCGCAATTCCCAAAGGAGGGGAACAAACACATAAATTGGAGGAGTCTCCCCCTAATCACTTAATTTAATGATGGATGTGGGGTTGGAAAGAATTAAAGTGGGGTTTAGTTTGGTTGGACCCCAGTTTAATTCAAAAATATTTGAATAAAATAAAATTTAAGTTTAAACAATTTTATTTTATTCCACCCTTTTTTATCCTCCACGAAAGTTTGAAAAACCAAATTCTGTTCATGACCAAATGCAGCTAAGGTGAAGGTCCTCTTAAGTAATCACCAGTGCTTCGAGTTCAATGGTGCCCTTAGATTTCAATTTCGAGCACCAGTTCAAAAGTTACCAAAACTTTCTCTTAAGTTTACTAAACATACTCAGAAACTTCGGAATAAAATTCCGGGCACTCCAGGCCTAGGAATTATGTTCCGTCAGAAACCACAGACTCAGAATAATTCCATATATTTAAAAAAAAATTACATTGAAATTCCGGTACTTTACATTCTCCCCACCTCAGGTCTCTACGTCCCCGTAAGCCACAATTAAAACTAAAGAAATAAGTGGGGGTACTGTGCATGCATCTGAGCCTCCCGATCCCATGTGCTCTCCTAGAGGTTTCTGTGCTGCCAACGAACGTGCACCAAAGGTATCGACCATCCACGAAGGACCCACTCCTGTCGATCCTCAGCCTCTACTAGAAATTCCGTAAAAGTCGCCCCATCGTTGACATCCAGCTTGCCGTGGTCGATGATGTGAGAATGGTCGTGCACGAATCACCTCAGCTGGGATACATGGAAGACGTCATGAACCCGGTGCAACTAAGGTGGAAGAGCTAAGAAGTAAGCCACCTCGCCAACTCTCATGAGGACCTGAAAAGATCCGATGAATCTCAGAGATAACTTGCCGCCTCATCCAAATATGCATAGACCTCGTCGGGGTGAGGCCCATAGGAAGACGTGGTCACCATCCTCAAACTACAGAGGTCTTCGTCTCTTGTCAGAATATGACTTCTACCTGCTCTGTGCAGTCTTCATCCGATCCTATATGATTTTCACTTTCTATGTGGTAGCTCATACCATCTCTGGTCCCATGAGTGCTGACTCCCCTCTGCCAGTCCTGCACAAAGGTGATCTGCAAGGTCGCTCGTACAACGCCTCAAAAGGTGCCATCCCAATGGTGGAATGATAACTGTTGTTGTATGAAAACTCCACAAAAGGTACATGATCCTCCAAAATGCGACTGAAGTTGAGGACACAAGCACGGAGCATGTCCTCGAGGGTTTGAATAGTCCGCTCAGTCTGACCATCCGTATGAGGATGGAAGGTAGTGCTTAAACAAAGCTGTATCCCGAAAGCCTCCTGAAACCCCTTCCATAGCTGGGAAGTAAAACATGTATCACGATCAGAGGAAATTGTCGTAGGTACCCCATGTACTCGCACAATCTTCTGCACATAGAGGCGTCCCAATCTCTCTACTGAACCATGCTCTCTGATCGGTAGGAAGTCGGCAGACATGGTGAGTTGGTCGATGATCACCCAAATTGAGTCATTTCTCCTAGATGTATGTGGAAGTATTATCACAAAGTCCATGGATATACCATCCCACTTCCGCTCTGGGAACTCTAAAGGCTTAACCAAGGCTGCTGGTACCGGGTGCTCCGCCTTCGCTTGCTGACAAGTGAGGCATCGAGAGACAAACTCCGCTACTACCTTCTTTATACCTGGCCACCAGTACTATCGTCTAAGGTCCTGGTACATTTTTGCCAAACCTGGATGTACCGCTAGAGGTGATGTGTGGAAATCCCTCAACACTACCTCCCGAAGCGACGCTGGTACCATGGTATGTCCTCTGAAGAGGATGGCATACTCCATACCTATAGAAAAGTCATCAGCTGCCTGCCCTATTGATATCTGTGCATGATGATCCTCACAGTTAGTATCCCCACGTTGCGCCTCTCTGACTCTTTGATGGAGTGGGGGTGTGACTGGAAGAGTCTGTAGGAAATCTGCTCCATTTCAGTCCACATAAGAAATCTGCAAAGCATCTAGCTTCTCAGTCGCCTCTCCTAGAAGCTGAATACCTGATCTCCTGCTGAGAGCATTTGCTACAACGTTCCCCTTCCCTGGAGTATAGACTATCTCAAAATCATAGTCCTGTAAGAACTCAAGCCAATGTCACTATCTCAGGTTCAGGTCCTTCAGCAAGAAGATATACCTGAGATTCTAGTGGTCATAGTAGACTATGAAATTCTCTCCCATCAGATAATGTCGCCATATATTCAAGGAAAAGACCACTACTACTAACGCCAGGTCTTGGGTAGCATAGTTCTTCTCATGCTATCTCAGCTGATGAGAACCATAAGGTATCATTGCTCGCTCCTACATCAGGAGGATTCCAAGCCTAGTCCTTGATGCATCATAGTATACCACGTACCCAACGCCCTCCTCCGGTAGCCTCAAGATGGGCGCACTAGTCAGCCTCTGCCTCAACTCCTAAAAACTCCAATGGCACCTCTGTGACCACACGAAGGGTTTCCCCTTCTTCGTCAATACCGATAAGGGTGATGCAACTCTAGAGAAGTCTGGAACAAATCTTTGATAATAACTGGCCAGACCCTAGAAACATTGTACCTTTATTTCACTCTTGGGTGGCTTCCAAGCTAGCACAAGCTCAATCTTCACTGGATCCATAGCAACTCTAGCCTCTGAGATGATGTGTCCCAGAAACTAAACCTCTCAGATCCAGAACTAGCACTTTTAGAGATTACCATAAAGCTTGTGTTCTCACAGTGTGTCCATTACTATCCGTAAATGATAGGCATGCTCCTCCTCGGTAGTTGAGTAGATAAGAATGTTATCAATGAAGACTAAAAAAAAGTGATCAAGGTATGGATGGAAGATCCTGTTCATAAGTCCCATGAACATAGCTGGTGCATTGGTTACGTCTAATGGCATAACCAGAAACTCATCGTGGCCATACCGACATCTAAAAGCCATCTTATGGACATCCTAGTCCCGTACTCTGAGCTGGTGGTAGCCCGGTCAGAGGTCTATCTTCGAGATCCATAGTGCTCCCTTCAGCTGATAGAAGAGGTCATAAATCCTTGGAAGTGGATACTTGTTCTTCAAGGTCACCTAGTTCAGGCACCGGTAATCCACACAGAGCCTCAAACTCCTATCCGCCTTCTTGGCGAACAAAATTGGGGATGCCCATGGTGAAACACTGGGTCTGACGAACCCCTTTCCCTGTAAGTCCCCCAGCTGTACTTCCAGCTCACGAAGCTCCACGGGATCCATTCGATACACTGGCATAGATATCAGTGTCATCCTAGGATACAAGTCAATGTAAAAGTCTACCTCTCTCCGAGGAGGTAGTCCTAGAACCTCATTAGGAAAAACATCCGCGTACTGATCCACCACAATAGGATAGCTCAGACTCTTCACATAAACCGCTCTGAGCATAAGGCTAGCCAACTGATGAGTAATCAGATGACCCCTCCTCTGGGTAATTCCATCATGTGCTGCAAATGATCCCTTCTCACCGGTGAAGGTAAACATGGTCCCATACTCATGGACACACCACAATTTCCACCTAATACAGTCAATCTGAGCATGGACAGTAGATAAATAGTCTATACCCAAGATAACATCGTAAGGCCTCGACGCCGCTACTAGGAGATCCTAGCCAAAGCTCTCACCTCCTAGAGTAATCTCACACTACTGGCACCAGTGCATAATTGTCGAATCCGCTCCCGTAGGAGTTTCTAGCCTTAAGGATCAAGCAAATAGATCCGTCAGAATCTCCGAGCTCCGAATGAGGGCAGTGGCAATGAAAGAGTGACTGACACCTGTGTCTATAAGTACTGTAGCTATGGTGGAGTAGACATAGACTGTACCTCAAATCATCTTTAGAGCACCATGATCGTAATCCTCAGCTGCTTGGAGTTGAGCTCTCCCATGTCCACCTGCTCCCTGCGGTCAGGGTGGACCTCTTGGTGGGCTGACTTGGTGAGCTGACTCAAGATATCACAAAGAGAACTTTTCAAATGAAACACACACGCAATCATTACTTTCATGAGTTTAGTCAAAAATCAGAAGTCAGAGTCCTAGTGTATGGATACGTTAGCCGCTGCAGCAACACCCATTTCCCTAAACTAATAAACACACCCAAAACATTTAACACTATTGCCGTTAAAAGATTAGAGTCCAATGTTCTACCATAGAACCGAATCCTATGATACCAATGTGACATCCTAGAATGATAAAGGGTTAAATGACTAAATAATATGACTCAGGTCAACAAGGTGCACCTTTCATTTCAGGAGCCTACCTAATTAGAATGCCACAATTAAGTGTGCTTGGCCTCGAGTAGTGATCAGGATGGGTGACCTTCTGGGAAGTTTCCTAGGGTGTGTGTGAGTGAGGACAAAGAACACTGGAAAAGACAAGTGTTGTCTTGTGGGGACTGTCATTAGTCAAATGACCCGTTCAGGCATGTGGGTGGACCCTTGGGTGGGGACCACATGTCTGCAGGGCAACTGGTGGTACATGGCAGACCAGGACTTGACCACCATTTTAAGGCGGGGTGGTTATGCTATCACCGGGGCCTAGTTGTCACATTTGGTATTAGAGGTGGTACCCAGCCTTAAGTGCGATGCACTTCTTTGATATGTAGGGCCCACAATGAGGACGTTGTGATCTAAAAGGGGGGGGGGGTGAATGTGACATCTCAGAATGATAAAGGGTTAAATGAATAAATTATATGACTCATGTCAATAAGGTGAACCATACATTTAGGGAGCCTACCTGATTTGAACTTTATAGTTAAGCATGCTTGGTTTGGAGTAGTGATCAGGATGGGTGACCTTCTGAGAAGTTTTCTGGGGTGTGTGTGAGTGAAGAAAAAGCACACTGGAAAGGAAAATTTTTGGCATGTAGGGACTTTCATTAGTCATATGCCCTGAGGCCCCTTCAAATCGTCTCACTCGGATGGCGTTGTCTCCACGTGATTGTCAGTACGGAGGACCTGACACGCGACGAAACCCGGCTCATTGTCATCACTTTTATGGCACACTACCTCGGACAAGACAAGCCCCAAGCACCGGACGAATCATCAAGATGTCTTGGCTTTGTCCAGAGGCCGTTTTTCCATGTCCGTGGGCATGTCACTGGGTGGCTCTGGGCACGTAGGACAAGACCCGCGCCCAGGGGGGGTCTCCGACCAATCCCCCCTAAAGAGACATTTATGCATTTCCAGCTGTCCCACCAGGAAACATCATCACTGACGAGGAGACATACTGATGGGTTTAGACAACCCTGTGGGCACCACAACGCATGAAAGGCAACACATGTTGCCCTAAAAGAGATATGAAACCATAGGAACAGTGACCCATTCAGGCATGTGGGTGGACCCTTGGGTGGGGACCACATGTCTTCAGGGCAACTGGTGGTACCTGGAGGGCCATAATCAGATGACCATGTTAAGGCGAGGTGGTTCTGCTGTCACCGGGGCCCGATTGTCACATCCAAAGCAATGTGACTTGGCCAACCCCTAACCAAATATCCTCCCAACTTCCCACACATCAAACTAGAGGCCTTAACTTGAAAATAATTCCAACCTATGGAACCCTTTTGTTCAAATCAAAAGGAAACACCCAAAGAAGAGGTAATTATTTTATGTCCTCTTTCAAAGTTCTTTTCTTCTTCCACTTTCTCTTTCTTTGTTATTTCCATACCAAAATAAAAAATATAGTACCTTCTACATACTATGATGTTATTATAAATATGGTACAACCTTACTGATTATTCTATACATCTTATGAATGATAATGTCACCATGCGTGTGTACGTACGACATACTGTCTCCATGCCATGGTGTAATTTGTTATTCAAAACTATGTTATTTGGATGAATATAATGATGAGTAACATGTATATAAATAATGAAAATAAAATTCTAATTTCTATATATAATTAATTTACCATCCAATTCCACACCTTTTAATCATTAAGGAAAAGATATCTTCTCTCGTGTGTACGTATGACTTACCGTCTCCATGACGTGATGAGATTCACTTCCCGGTTCACCATTCAATGATGATTATAGAAATATATATTATTAATAATTATGTAATATATTAAATAATAATGCTAGTATATATATATATGTATGGATTTATGTATTTACATATATCTTATTCACTTACTTCTATTCAATACAATATGAAAACAGAAACAACATTTATGCGTACGTACGACCTACCATCTCTATAAATGGTGTTTTCAAATTCATATATCTATCTATTATTAATATTTATATTTTAAATATATATTATATTTAAATCATGTTTTATATTATAGAATTATTTAAATCATGATCTAAATGATATGATCAAGAATAACAAGTTAAAACACGTACGATAAAGAAAGCGATTATTACCCAAAATGTTAATTTAACATGAAAATAATTATTAAATTTGTAGTATAAAGTCATAAATGAATAATGTATGATATAATAAATATGAATATGGTTTTGGTATAATTTAATAACATACTATGTTAATTATACAGAAGGTTAAACGTACCCTCGACCAAAGGAAAGTGCAAGGTAAGGGTGAATTCTATAATCTCTTCATTATCCGAGGTTGTTTATACATGAGTATCTACCGAGACCTATTTTTCATCCATATTTGTGTTTCTTAAAAATGTATTTCCAAACATTTTTACTATTTACTAAACTACGGGTTAAATTCATTTATACCCTTGTTTTACTTTTTATAAAATATTTATAAAGAAATATTTTCGTCGTTTTCCAAACAAGGTCCTTTACGACCTTTTCGACAAAATTATGGTAAGAATGTTTTTTAACTTATATGGTGAGTGTAGATATTTTATGCTGTTATAACATCTTTGAATCTTCTCTTACAATCTTGTGGGAATATTTTCAAATGAAATGTTTTCTTTTAAAATTATGTAACTTTTAAATGATTTCAAAATAGAAATCTATATTTCTCTAAAATAGTTTTTATTTCATCTATGTCAACATCCTTTGATAGATTTTACACTTGTTTGAAGTTGATTTAGTATGACACAAATCTTCTATATTATATTTATGGTTTTGTGATATGTTTGACTATGGATGTATTATTTTTATACCATTCATGGTTTATGGATAAAGTTTTGAGATTTTGTATTCTAGTTTTAACACGAGTGTTTATGTTATTTTTCAACCTTTTCATATGAGGAATGCATTGGACTTATCAAGTAATGGGTGGATCCCGCTATAGATCCTCGATGAATCGGTAGGTCTAATGAGAAAAACTAGTGTCTTAGCACAAGGCCTTGAAAAAATGTTATTTGTAGTCTTGGAACGAGGAATTGACTATGTGGTAATGAAATCCGACGTTAGGCATTCCTTCATTATGAAATTAATTATTATATGTGATTATTAGAATAATAGAATATCCATGTTGATGTTTATATTTTAATGATTAATTTATTTTCTCCATATTATGATCAAGTTTATGTTTAAAAGGTTGTTGTTTTTATTACACATATTTCCCTAAAAGTTTACAGCTTCTGCTAAATTATTTACCCTTAATGGGCATCTAAGCTCACCCCTTTCTTATGTTTTGTTTTTCAGGGATTATAAGAAGTGTATTATGTTTGATATGCAGGGTTCAGCTAGGGGAATAATGGAATTGTCAATGGATTTTTTATGGTGTGTTTTATGTTTTAATGTGTAATGTAATGTTCATGTATGTAATCTATTTTCTAAGACTACTAAACTGATTGGTCCTTCGGGACTTGATTCTTTGTAATCATGCCACTGTATTAAAATAATGCACTGGCTCTTGGCTTTTGGGCTAGGTTCATTACAGTTAGTATTAGAGGAAGTTTAGTACAAACCTTGGAAACTAGATTTAGAAAAAACTCTGATTAGAGAACATTACCCTAAGATAGACTTTGAGGATTAGTATAGAAGAACTTCCTAGAATTTTGGTAATGTAGAGATTTTGTTTATTTTCCAAGTAATGCATCCTTGTATGGATAAGAGCAGGTAGAGGAGGCTATGGAACAACTGTAACTAGGAGTCAAAACTCTGATAAGGAGTTTCGGGATTGACCCGGGTTATCTTGGTACACGACAACGAGCCTTGCTATACTCTTGGTTATGAAACTCTCAGGGGATATGCTTAGGATAATTCATATTTTCTTTACAAGACATTATGAAGGATTTAGGATTAAATACATCCTCAAAGAATTTTTTTATGATTGTAGATTATATGCATAATCATTTCAATTTAAATTAGGTATTTTACAAGTTTGGAATTATGAATTTCGATTTATAAACTAACCTAGTGTATGAAATTGTTTAGAAATGGCGTCCGGTAGAAGGAATGAGAACTGCAGTTATACGCATGATCCAAAGAGTAAGAAGGATCATATATTTCATGGTAATAAGCCAACATTTATAAGGGAATGAATCTCCCACATGTTCTGATCATATGAAGAAATAATATTATGTGTTAATAAGATAAGTAAATAATTATCTGAGTCCTATGGCTTTGAAGGGATTCCAGAGGAGAAAAGGATTGTAGAGAGAATGATGGATAAAGGGAATAAGGGAAAGTAGGATTTTTCCATATGTGATAAGTATGGAAAGAATCACCTTGGTAAATGATTGAAGGTAATGGCAGTTTGTTATAAGTGTTGAGAAAAAGGACACCAAGTACATGATTGAAAGGGTAAGAAAAAGGTTTCAAATGTACAATTCTTCATCCGCAAGGAGTTGGGACACTATGAAAATCAATGTCCAAATCATCAGAGTATGACCCAAATGATGCTATTGGATAATAATCAAGTTATGATACTACCACATATGAAGAAAAATGACTAGTGTTTTTATGTTGTTATTAAAGAGTTATTTCATTTGAGTGTTGTATCAACTATGTACTGGTTATATGAATTATGTAAATAAATAAGGATTGTACTACAGTACTATTTCATTAAGGATTTGAGATTGTGTGGTACCAAGAAAAGTGACTTAGTAGAAAGTTAAACTTTTTGGAAAATACATGGTTGAAGGAAAGATAAACTTTAATATGGTCCTGATAATAAGGTATTGATTTTGGAATAAGAGATGATTTAATTGGATAAATAATATTGGAAATTATTGACATCCTTGGAACTTATTAATGGTTTGTTTATTCCATCATTATTGGAGTATTCAAAATTTTTGGATTTAAGGTGTATATCTAGTATTCTATAATGTTAAAGGGAGCTTGAATGTATTCAACAACGTTTTATAGAAATTCAGGGTGTTACCATGTTTTAAGAGAATACATGATATAGGTATTCATATGTTATTATGTGGAAAAAAAGATATCTTCATTTTGTTTACCTTTAATATAAATTTTCGACTCTGAGTTTGGGCAGAAGTATTTTGGATAAGTCTAAAGGTTGGTATGAATTAAGTTGGACATTGGATACTTTTGTTTAGGGTTAAAACATTTCTTAAGATTATTTTTGGATTTTTGTAAAAAGGACAACTCGAAGGTCGGGTGACAACTCGTCGCATCCGGCATGGCCACGAGACTTGAACCTAAAACCGATGGGTGACAAGGGTGAATCACCTACCACTGGCCTACGTGATGTCCTGGTTTGTATAATGTAGTTTTTTTAAATGGTCTGACAGATGATTTATAAATTCGTCTTTTTTGGAACCCTATACAATTATGATAAATAGAATATTTTTTAATTATATTATCTTTTGGAGTGAAAGATGAGTTTGTGTAAGGAATTAGTTGAAGGATGAAACTTTACTTGTCAAGTATATAATTTTTCCCGCTTATTATATAAATAAATTAATTCTTAAACTTTAGGGAAGGGATCTTAAAACAAAAAATATGTTATCTTAATACCTTGTGTTTTGTTGAACTGATGATATTTTAAATCATCATAGATTGATGGATTTGAGCCCCCCAATTTTACAATTGTTTATGATTGATGAAATCAATCACTCCTTATAAATATTTACGTTTTCCTCTAATTATGTGTCTCTAATTTCCACTAATGTTATTCTAATCGAGATCATAGTTTGGTGGTGACTTTTTCATTTCTCTCTCCCTATAATTAAGATTAATTTTATTAACCTAATTTTTTATGTGGGTTTTCCACAAAGGTATTTCCATATTTTTAACCTCTTATTTTCAAAGAACAATTTCAAATTGTGAGGACACAGTTTATTTAAGGAGGGGAGAATGTAACACCCCAAGATTTCATAGTATTTTTTCTCTTCAAAGTAATTCAATAACCTGCGCTACATGTAACACCGAGTTCAGGCGCACCATGACTTTCCAAACTAGCCATTCAAAAAGAGGTTATGAATAGTATTAAATGAATTTTGAATTTTATATACTCCATATAATTTTAGAATCCATATTATGTGTTTCTTAGACATAATATAAGAACAAATTCATCTTTTTTTTTCAGATAAAAGAAGTAATTTTCAAAAAATGTAATTTTACCACCTTTTAATGGAAAACCCTTTTTAAAGCCAATATTTGACACTTTTAAATAATAAATATAATGAAATTAAATTATTTTATATAATAGGGACATAAAAATTTATTTGGGTTTTAGTTTTTGTAATTTTCTGATAACTTTCATATTTTGAAAAATAGTGAAAAATACTAAATTGTAAATGAAAATAACTTTTTTAATCGAAATAATTTATAGTGTTAAATTATGCATTTGAATGGTTTGGAAGTATTAATAGATTATATTTTTATCAGTTAATACAATGAGGCCATTATGAGTAATTTCACATTTAAAGTAAATATAAACACATGTCAATCTTTTGATAGTTTTTACATTTTAAAAACCCGCTTTTTGGGTTTGAAAACGGGAATTAATTTTAAATTAATTAATGGTAATTATATGTTTTGAATTTGGTAAAATAAAATTAATTTTTTAATTCAGAATATCAAAATTATCTTAGGGTGAATTTTTGGTATTTTTCTAAAAACTATCAATTTTTGATGAATAGTGTAAAACTCTGCGTTATTATTTTAAACTAACTTTTTATTTAAATAATTATTTATTTTATTTAAATTTATTTTAAGTAAAAATAGATATATAATACCTATATAAGTAAATTTTAATTCGTTGGAGTCATTTTATAATAAAATTAGATGTATAAAAGTTTATTGAACTTTTTTAACCTCTTTTACCCAACTTCTAGGCACGTTTTCAAGTTTTCATAGAACAAAATTTTACCGCTTCTGTGAATTGAATTTCAAAAATCTGAGAGACATGATTTAACTTAGTAAGTAAAATGTGGTTCAATAAGATGAAAATAAGTTTTGGTGAATAGTAACTTTTGACTTTTATTTACCATGATTAAAAGTAAATAGTGTAATAAAAGGTAAAAATGATATTATAATTACCCTAACACTTGTACTAATTCTATTGGATAAGTGTATTTAGACAAAAAAACCTTATGAATAAAATATGATCATCTGGGTCCACTTGGATTAGATTAGGACATTTATTATTATTTTATTTAAAGAAGAGTTAAAGGTATTAAATTCAATGTTTAATAGCAAAACCATTTTTAATATAGGGTTATACATAAGATAAATTTTACTATAAATATTCATTAGAAAGCTAAAAATATTTTATTCGTATTGGTATTTTATTTATAATTTTTAGATATTAAATAATTAAATTTATTTATGACACAATGATGAAGTAGTAATTACTTTATCAATGAAAGATTAAAATTATTGATATTATAAATACAAAAATAAATGTAAATTGAGGATTTTTATTCCATCCAAGAATTTTTTAGGTTAATAGGACATTTTAGTGCTGATTAAATAATTTTTTTTAGAAGTGATAAAGTTTTTATGATATTAACAAAAACAAAATACCAAATAGTGTCAAAGTTGACATAAATAAGTTTTTAAAATAAATATTATATTATTAGTTGATATAATTTTTCAAAAAATCTATGGTTCGACCAAAGTACTTAGATAAGGTTATATATATCAATAGTGAACCACTTGGGGTTCTCTTTTCTGTTTATAGTATGTTTAATAACCATTTATTATAACAATACAAGAGGACATGGTAAAAGATAAACTATTTAACTAAGAGTTAAATATTAAAGATAGGGTTCATATGGTGAACTAAACTTGTCTAAAACCTATTGGTTGAGAGGATTTAGACCCATACCCCCCTTATATTTGAAATAAATCAATTTGGAGACATTAGAAACCGAAAATGTTTTTTTAATAAAATAATATTTTAAACTTTTCCTAAAGTGACATCACCTCTTTTATAAAAGGGTACTTCCTCTTCTCTCAAAATCAAACCTCCAAATCCATTAGTCTCGGTAAACCCCTGCCAAAATCTCCTCCAAAATTCCCTCACTTCAACCTATAGGCCATCCCTTGAGATGAAATCCAACCTAAAAATCCCTTTTGTACAAATCAAATGGAAACACCCAAAGAAGAGGTAATTATTTTCTCACATGTTTCAAAGTTATTTTCTCCTTCCACTTTCTCTTTCTTTGTTATTTTCACACAAAAATAATAACTCAAACACCTTCTACATATAGTGATGTTATTATAGATATGATACAACCATACTCATTATTCTATCCATCCTATGAATGATAATTCCACCATGCGTGCGTACGTACGACTTACCGTCACCACGCCGTGGTGTAATTAGTTATTCAACACTCTATTATTTGGATGGATATAATGATGAGTAATATGTATATAAATAATTAAAATAATATTATAATTTCTCTATAAAATTAATATACCATTCAATTATACACCTTTTAATCATTAAGTAAATGATACCGTTGCTCGTGTGTACGTACGACTTACCGTCTCCACGACGCAATGAAATTCATTTTTAGGTTCACCATTGAACGATGATTATAAAAATATATATTATTAATAATTATGTGATATATGACATAATAATGGTACTGGATATATATATATGTATATATATTTATTTATGTACTTACATATATCTTTTTTACTTACTTCCGTTCAATACGATATGAAAGCTGAAACAACGTTTATGCATATGTACGACCTACCGTCTCCATAAACGGTGTTTTACATTTCATATATCTATCTATTATACATATTTATATTCTAAATATATATTATATATAAATAATGTTTTATATTCTTGAAGTATTTGTATCATGATCTAAATGATACGATCAAGAATAACAAGTTAAAACATATATGATAAAGAAAATGATTATTACCCGAAATGTTAATTTAACATGGAAATCATTATTAAATGGGTAGTATAAATTCATCAATGAATAATGTATGATATAATAAATTTGAATATGGATCTAGTATAATTTAATAACATACTATGTTCATTATACATGAGTTTAAACGTACCCATGACCAAAGGAAAGTGCAAGGTAAGGGTTAATTCTACAGTCTCTTCATTATCCGAGGTTGTTTATACATGAGTATATACGAGGACCTCTTTATCATCCACATCCATGTTTCATAAAAATGTATTTCAAAACACTTTTAATATTTATTATAATATGGGTTAACTTCATTTATACCCTTGTTTGAATTTTTATAAAATGTTTATAAACTAATCTTTCCGTCGTTTTCCAAACAAGGTCCTTTACAACATTTTCGACAAAATTAAGGAAAGAATGTTTTTTAACTTATATGGTGAGTGCAGCTATTTTCTGATTTTATAATATCTTATAAGCTTCCCTTAAAAAATTATAAGAATATTTTCAAAATAATTGTTTTCTTTTATAATTATGTGACTTTTAAATTATTTCAAAATAGAGAACGATATTTCTCTAAAAAAGTATTGATTTCATCTATGTCAACATCCTTTGATGGATTTTGCACTTGTTTGAAGTTGATTTACTATGATAAAAATATTACATATTGTATTTAAGGTTTTGTGATATGTTTGATTATGGATGTGTTATTTTTATACCATTAATGGTTTATGGATAAAGTATTGACATTTCGTATGCTAGTTTCAATACGAATGTTTATGTTATGTTTCAACCTTTTCATATGAAAAATTCATTGGACTTAGTAAGTGACTGGTGGAGCCCAATATATATCATCGATGCATCGGTAGGTCTCATTATAGAAACTAGTGTGTTGGCACAAGGCCATGAAAAAAATTTATTTTTAGTCTTGGCACAGGGCCTTGACTATGTGGTAATGACATCCGACGTTAGGCATTCCCACGTTATGAATTTAATTATTACATGTTATTATTCGATTAGTAGAATATCCATGTGCATGTTTATATGGAAATGTTTGATTTATTTTCTCTATATTATGTTCAAGTTTTTGTTTAAAAGTCTTTTGTTTTTATTACTAATCTTTCCTTAAATGTTTATAGCTTCCGCTAAATTATTTACCCTTACTGAGCATCTGAGCACACCCCTTTCTTATGTTTTGTTTTCCCAGGATTCCATGAAGTGTATTATGTTTGATAAGAAGGATTAATCTAGGGAAATAATGGAATTATAAATATATTATTTATATTGTGTTTTATGTTTGAATGTGTAATGTAACGTTCATGTATGTAATCTATTTTCCAAGACTACTAAATTGATCAGTCTTTCGAGACTTGATTCCTTGTAATCATGCCAATGTTTTAAAATAATGCATCGACTCTAGGATTCTAGGGTCAAGGTGTTACAAAAATGTCCTATAAACATATTAAAAATATGAAATAAGTATATTTACTATAATAAAATGTTTTAATGTTAATTTTCTATCCATTTTTTATATCTTTAAAATCCATTGGAAAATGATAACATTGCTCATTTGTACGTGTGGACTACCACCTCCATAAAGATTTATGATTTGTTTTTCATTTCCTATTTAAATGGATTTTTATAAGTATATATTTAATGACTATATATTATACATATTATAGAATTGTTATTATATAATGTTTAATTATTATGTACCTTTGTTTCATTCAATCGATCAAACATTGAAAACAATACATGTGCATACTTATAAACTACTATCTCCACAAAGTGATGTAATTAATTCTTCATAATATATTTATATGAATGGTAATAAAATTTAATATAATAAACAAATATTATACTTAATATATGATTAATATTATAGAGATGATGAACCATGACCAAGGTTCAAGGAATGAAATCACTAAACCAAAACATATATAGAAAACAAACCAATTTTCAACTAAATAATGATTTTAATATAGAATTGTTAATAAATGGGTAATTTAATGTTATAATGGAATGTAATATAGTATGTTATATGTAAATATATTTCTATAATATATTTATAATAAATATATATTTTTTATACATGAGGTTTCAATGTTTGTGATGTAATATAGGAATTAAGGTAAGGGTTTCTTAGATCACTTTGATATCTTCGATATATATGACATAATCACCACTTGTTTATTTTTTGTGATGTATATTCATTTCATGAATGTATTTTAAGATTATTTACATGGAATTTATGGGGATTTATAAGTACCATTAAGTTTATCTTTTTTTTATAAATTTCTTATACATATATTTCCAAAACTATTAGGGTTGTTCATGTCAATGTTGTTTAATTGAGACATGATTCATTCCATGGACATATTTTTGTTTAAATAGTGTATATAATACCACCATGACAAGTTCTATCATAGATATATTTATATTCATGGAATATAATTTTTTATTTTAAGTTGTTACTCTCACGGGTTTTATGAATTAAAATTTTCCAAAGCGGAAAGGGTTTATGTTGTAATCTCATTTCTTCTTGGGATTATCAATGTTAAATTTTAATTGAGTGAAAATATCTTATCCTTATTATTTAAAATCAATATATATTTTTTATTATATGGTTATTTCTATAATTTTCAAGTATTAGTACCAGTTTACTCTCTTAGGTACCAAAAAATGTTAGAGGAAATGTTTTTTTGGAAATGTCAAACTTATTCATTTTTTGGGTCGAGAATATTTATATTCCATGTACATGTTTTTAAAAATGTTTTAAGGATGTTTTTATATATACATAATTTTTTGAGAAATATATTTTTTTAAAATATTTTAAATTATTTAAAAATGATTAAAAGTAATCAATTTAAATCGTTTACATATGACTTACATTAATATTTTTTACAAAAGTAATATTTTTATTTTATTTTAACGTATATGACATGAAAATATTTTACCATAGTCATAACCATTAATTGATTTTAATCTTCCTTTAAAAGTTTCCATGGTTATTTTCAAATAAATACATAGTCTCAAAATGATGGTAATTTTTAGTTTTTCAATACATCGAAAGAAAAGGGTATTTTCTACTCTTGAATAAATGTTAAAATGATCCTTTAAAGTTATTTTTTATCTATATAAATATACTTCATGGATTTTTTTCTTAATTGGGGATATGATCTGATGATACCTTCCAATTTCTTTCGTTTTATGTCTCATGATAATGATGTTAAAATGGTGATTCAATAAAACTTGTTACTTTCCCATGGGTTAATTAATATATGAAGAAATAAGGAATGTTTTTATGATAACATATGCTTCATTTATATGGATGCATATGGTTATATAATGAAAACATATTTATGAAACCTATTACTTTTACCTGGGTTCTGCAATGATGAATTTTTTTAATGTTTTCATGATCTTTTGGAACAATTATGTATTATTTTCACTATGTTATGGGTAGTATGAGATCTATATATCCCTCCAATGAATTGGTTAAATATTGATATATCATGAGATAATATTGATGGGAATGGTGAATCAACCCATTTTATTAAGGGTCTCTATCCACTATAATAGTCTTGGAAGTGAATATTAACAAAGGAAGTGATGGAATGAGGAGTGAACCAAATCCACTATAGAACATTATCCACCATGATAGTCTTGGAAGTAAACCTTGACCAATGAAATGATGGAATGGGGGGTGAACCCAATCCACTATGGGTCTTTGTCTACTATGATAGTATTGGTAGTGATCTATAACAAATGAAATGATTTTATATACTTATGTATATACAACAAACATATACCTTATACTTATGATAATTTCTCAAGGATCAAGAGTGATTATTTATGATTTCATGCTCTTATGGAATATATAATTTGTTATGACAAGGCCTTATTCCAGGATTAATTATTAATGATATTGGTCTAATTGTGTATGAATTTTGTAATTTATGATCATATTATGATACCCTTATACTTATGATCACCGAATGATATCTCTAATGTTTACCCTTACTAAGAATATGATCTCATCTCTTACTATGTTTACATTTCATGAGGTTATGAAGAAAGTTTTTATGTGGGGTATGTATAAAAATGGCTCTTAGTGAGAAGAACTTCGTAGATGATTTTTAAGAACTTTCATGAAATAAGTTTATCATGTATGTAGTCTAAATATACTAATCCTTTAAGAATATGGGGAATGTATTATTATGAGATGTATTTAATATACATATAAAATTTTGTAATATTTTTGTATGTAATGCTTAGGTCACCAGAGATGGTATCAGAGTAGAGTTTAGATATTTGTGGATATTAGTATTAGAAAATTTTGGTAAAACCCTATAGATATGTTTACATATAGGATTGCATCCAAATGTTTGGGTAAAGTAGATATTTTGCGGTTTCATAGAAATGAAATCTCCATTTAGATATAAATATGTAGCTGTATGATTTAGAACAAATGAACGTAGGGGTAATTACCCTAAAATGGTAGGTTGTGTATTAACTCAAAGTTTACTTGGTGTATGACAAATATATTTAACTGTAAACCTGGTTTGACACTCTCAAGAGATATACTACGGGTAACTCATATTCTATTTATGATCTATTTTGACAAATAAGAGGATAGAATATATGATAACATATGATAAGACATAATGACATGAGATAAACTTAAAGTTTCTTTAGAAAAAAGAGATTGTAATAATTTAGAGAATCATAAGAATTATTTTCATAACCATAATATTTTTTACTATGATTTTTTATTTTTAATAATCACAATAAAATTTTTCATTTTAGTAAATGGATGAAACCAAGGGTAACCAAGTTAAAAATGGGTGTGAAGGAAAATTTAATGGTTTTAAAAAAGTAAACAATCTTGATAGAATCTATTGTATACAATATTATGGTTATGCCTAACTATCTATCTTGATTTATGATTAACAAACTCATCATGGGTGGGTTTACTAACAAACCTAATAAGAGAAAATTAGAATTTTATGGGATTTAATTTAATTAATACCATTAAGTAAAGAAGATTAAATTTCATATGTTTCATGATTATGTGAAGAATCACCCCATTAAATGTATCAAAGGATTAATAGGACATTCTATGTGTAGAAAATGAGGGCATAAAACAACCAATTTCCCTAAAAAATGAATATTTTGATGGATAGAAATAAATTTCATCCTAATAAACCACTAATAGTTCAATACATTAAATGTGGGAACTGAGGAATTATCCAAGTCAATGACCTAAGGAAATGGATAACTTTTATACCTAGCGAAGAAGGAAAGACCTATGTTATGTAAATCACTGAAGTGTAAGAACACTTATTCTGTGCTCCAGACTTGGGGATTTCATATTAACACTTATAAGAATGTATTACCTGAAAATAATATTATTTTTCCTTTATTAGAATTTTATATGATTTTGAGTATGAAGTATCTCTCTTTATAAAGATCCCATATCAATTTCAAAGGAAGGGAAGTCAAATTTGATATTCTGAAGCATCCTATGTTTATATATTGGTGTGAGGATAAACATGATTTTTTAATGGATATTGATTCCATTATATGGGTGTTAATACGTATTAATATGGGGTATTTATCTTAAATGGATTTTGAGAGAACTAACATTAAAAGTATGGTGGAATTATCTTTATGGTAAAAGGTGTGACATATATTATGATCATAAAATATTGTATTATATATTCACATAGAAAGAGATGAATATATAAAAAATGTGATGGTTGGAGTTGACAAAAGATTATAACTTCTCATTATATTACCACCCTGAAAAGGTGAATAAGGTGGTTGATTCTTTGTGTCATAAGGACCATGATTATTTTTCCATGATGAGGATCAAAAGAGATCTAATACTTATAAATTTATAAAGAATGGAACTTAAAATCACAATAAAGGTGTAATGATCATATCTTTCTCAAATTAATGTTCAACCATCATTTAAGTGAAGAATAAAGAGTTGAATAAAGAAATTGTAGAGATGAAAAACAAGATAAATAATGTTACTTATATTATTGATGATAATTATGGAATGATAATGTTTAGGAATACAGTTTGTGTCTCATCGTTACTATAATTGAATATGGAGCTATTAAAAGATACTCATAATTCACCATTCTCTATTTATATCATATGTATAATGAGGTATAGAGATATTAAAAAGTATTTTTAGTAGGATAAAATGAATAGAGATATTTATGAGTATGTTTCTAGATTCTTGGTATTCTATCAAGTTAAGATTGAAAGAGATAATTATAAGGGGATGTTATAACCATTACCTATACCTAATTGGAAATGAGAAACATCACCATTTGTTTCTTAATAGGAATATCCAAAACATCTTAATTATAAGAAGCTATTTGGGTTGTTGTCAATTTAATTATGTAGTTATAAAATTTCATTAAAATTAGTGAATATCTCTATCTCTAATAGATTTATATGATATACATTAGTAAAGTGGAAAGGATTCATGGAGTGCCACTCACAATCTTATCTGATTGAGATCTGAGGTTTTCCATGATGTTTTAGTGAATTCCTAATCAAGATTTCATTATAGAGTTGAGATTTAGCAAAAAATACCATCGTTAGATATATTATTTTTTGAAGAGGACAATTAGGACCCCATAAGATATTCTGCGTGTTTATTATACATATTTAAAAGCTATTTTAGATCATCAATTTCCTCAGGAATATTTTTTCTACAAAAATAGATTTCACTTGAGAATCAAATTGGATCCTTATGAATCGCTATATGGAAAGAAGTGATGAAAAATATTGTTCTGGGATGAAGTTAGAGAGTGAAAGATATTGGGACCTGAGATATCTGATGAAATGATAGATATGGTTAGAGTCATTCTACATCATGTTAGGGCCTCTCAAAGTCGATAGAAAATTTATGTAGAATATCATCACTGAGATCCAGAGTTTGATATTGGTAATAAGGTATTATTATCAATACCACATTAGAATAAGGTTATGAGATTTAGAAAATCGGGTAAGATAATACCAAGATATATTGTCCCCTTTGATATTCTTAATCACATAATGATGGAATTTTATCAATTTATGCTTCTTCTAAACCACTATGATATTCATGATGTGTTCAATCTTCCTCTTTTTAAGAAGTTCATACCTAATAATATACATTTATTCACTCATATGTTATATTGTTGGAGGAAGATCCTTATTATATGAAAAACTAAATTGAATTACTCAATTATAGAGATAAATTTCTAAAAAATAAGATTACCCACATTGTTAAAGGTCTCTAAAGGAATCATATATATAAGAAAGCTATGTGGGAACCCAGGGACGTGATGAGACAGAAGCATAGACAATTTTTTATATCATAATGTTAGAATTTTGTGGGATAAATTCTTAAATGTGTGTAGAATGTAAACCCAAATTTTTTACGAAATATGTCTCTTTAAATAAATTATATTTTTTATATCTTTATTTACACATAACAATAAATATAATTGAACCATGATATACTATTGAAATATTATTAGGAAATGTGACTCTTATCGCATGGACATTGGATTCAATGGTATAGATAGGAATAACTAAATTAAGAAATATATGTATAAAATTTTTCTTTATAAAAAAATTATAGATTAACTCATAGGAAATATGTTCTGAACTTTAAATGTTAAAAATAATATCATTTTATGTTAAAATAAATTTTTTTCAAAGTATTGTACTTTTCTATTTATTATGACCATTGACCACTAATTAACTAGAATTTTTATGAAATATATTGTTATTTAGTATGAAAAATGAACAATAACCAATAAATTGATTATAAATTGGTAATAAATTAATATAAAATCAATTGAATGTAAAAATATAAATTTATTTACAGATAACTATTTTTATTATGAAACATGTATTTTTTTATAATAAATTGAATTAACTTTTATTTATGAATGATTTTAATAAAATTTATAAATAATATATTCATTAAAATATATTAACATTCATATAATTGTTTTTACTATACAAGGAACAAGAATAAATTCATTTTTCTGCTTAAAAAAGTTTTTTTTCTAAAAATGGATTCCATTTCATTTTGTGAACATATTTAAAAATTAAAATTTTATACTTTTAGAAATTGAATATGAGAGTTCTTTAACATGTTTTTAATAATAATTTCAAAATTTAGTAATTATGCCAATTTAATTATTGGTCATTTTTAATAGTAATCAATATAAAAATTCAATTCTATGGTAATGGTTAAAAGGCTTAATGTGGGGTTAAACTAATGAGATATTGGTTAGATTAACCTAAAAACTTGTATCAGTATTATTTTCTGAGAATATTTAGACCTAGCATTATCTTCTAATTTTTTTTCATTTTTTTAGTTTCACTTGTATATGGATTCATTATATTTTATTGTTTTAAGTATTTATAAGAGTGCCACTCCCCATACATATAAAAGGAAACCAGTTATAATCTATTATAAAAATACTTGATCACTTTATCTCAACCATGATCTATAAAAATACTCCCCAAAATACTTATAAAAAAATATTTAGGTTCTATTCTTCCCAAAATATCTATCTATGAATCCTTAACATTTATTTTAATGGTGGATACTCAATGAAGAAGTGTATGGTCTTACATATATTTTTCATGTTTCATTCTTCCTAAATATTATAAAAAATATATAGCCATATTAAAATGATGGAATTAGTATATTTACTATAATAATATGTTTTTATGTTAATTTTATATCCATTTTGTATCTCTTTACCACTATTGGAAAATGATAACATTGATCGTGCATGTGTGTGGACTACCACTTCCCAGAAGCGATGTGATTTGCTTTTCATTTCCCATTTACATGGATTTTAATAAGGATATATTTAATGAATAAAAATTATAATTATGATATAATTTTTATTATTATAAGATGAATTATTATTTACATCTATTTCGTTTCATCCATCAAAAATTGATAACATCACTCGTGCATACGTACAAACTACCATCTTTAGGACATGGTAGAATTTATTTTTTATCACTACATTATATTAATGGATATAAATGTGTATATAATGTGTTTGTATGATAATTGAGACATTATTATGATTCTTTATATGATAAAACCTTGACCAATGTGCAAGGACAAGAACAATTGAACTGAAACATGCATGGAAAGTAGACCCGCTTTAACCTAAATAATAAATTCAATATAGAATTACTAATAAATGGATAGTATGAAATTATAATTGTATGATATAATATAATATATATATGAATATTTTGTTAACATATTTATAAAAAATATATATTTATTATACATGAGGTTTTAACACATACAAAGCAATACAATATTTAAGGTAAGGGTTTCTCATCTCACTTTTTTTTTGGGAAGACAAATGTCATAATCACCACTTATTTATTTTTTGTAGTGTATATAATGACAAAAAATTCATTTTATATTTTGTTTAATGAAATTTATGGTGATTTTACAATTCTTATATGATTCTCACTTTCATGAATTTTTGATTAAGATATTGCCAAAATTGTAAGTGTTCTTCATTTCAATATTTTCTCACTCAGACATTATTTATGTTATGAAACTATTTTTGTTTATAAAATGTATATAATACAACTTTGAAATGTTATATCATGAATATATTTATTTTCTTGTTATTTAATATTTTATTTGAGGTTTTTTAATCAAGGGGTTTATGATTCGAAATTTACTAAAGCAGTATGGGTTTATGATTCAATCTCATTTCTATTTAGGATTGTCTATGTAAAATATCCTTTGAGGGAAATTATATGATTTTATCTAGTAAAAAAAATATTTTATTCCCTTATGTTTATTTCTATAATTTTAAAGTATTAATACCATTTTAATCTCTTTAGAACTTAAAGATTTTGATAAAATGTATTTATGAAAAACCAAACCTATTTCTTATTTTTGGGTCAAAAATAATTCTCCTCTATATCCTTGTTCTTTAAAATTATTTACTAAAGTTTTATTTACACTGATATGATTGAGAATTATTGTTGTTTACTATATTTTACATTATTTAAAAATGAATAAAATTAATGTTTTCAAATGTTTTTCATATGTATGCCTTATTAATTTTTACAAAAGCGTGAAAAGAATGTTATCTTTTAATATATATGACATGAATGGATTTATCTACTATCATGAAAATTCATTTATATGAATATTACTTTAAAATTTTCCATGTTATTTTTAATGATAATATTTTTCTGAATATTCAAGGAATTTATAGGTTTTAATCATAAAGAAATAAAAGGGTAATTTATTTGTTTTCAAATAAAAGATAAAATGTTATTTTAAAGGTATTTTCATTTATGTCAACACCATTTAAGGTTTTTTATACTTCCCCAGGGATATTATGTTATGATAAAACCCAATTTATATCTATGCATATCTTTTTATTATTATGTTTTAAGGATGATTCAATAAAACCCATTAGTTCCACACAAGTTAATTAAGCTATGTTGAAGTATGGACTGTTTTTATGATACCATCCACTTCTTTTATCTATATGGATATTATTATGTAATAATGAAATATTTATGAAACCCATTTGATTTTATTGAGTTATCCTATTATGAAATGGGGAATGTTTTTATGATCTTGTGGCACACTTATGTATGGTTTTGATTATGTGGTGGGTGGGCTTGACATTATATATATTTCTCTAATGTAAAGATTTATTTCCCATGATATAATATTTAACAGAATGGGGAATAAACCCAATTTAGTAAGGTACTCTATCAACTATTATAGTTTTTTAAGTGAACCTTGGATATGGAATTGATATAATGGGTAGTGAACCCAGTTAATGATTAGATTTTTTATACTATGATAGTCTGGGATGTGAACCTTGACTAAGTAAATGATAGAAATGGGAGCTAACCAAATCCAATATAGGACTGTTTTCAATATGATAGTCTTGGATGGGAGCCTTTTAAAAGGAAATGATTTTATATTCTTATGTGTATGACATAAACTTTTTTATTGTACTTATGATATTTTATCATGGTTTTGGATTGCATATTTTTGATTTGACACTCTTATGGCTGATGGTTTCTGTTATGACAATGATTTTAAACATGATTCACGATTAATGATATTGGACAAATTGGGTTTGTAAGTTATGATAATGTTATAATACACTTATTTTTATCTTATAATCACATATGATCACTGATTGATATCTCGTATGTCTAACTTTACTAAGTATCTGAGTTCACCCATTATTATGTTTATATTTCCCCAGATTATGAAGAATGGTTTTAAGTTGTGTTTTTATAAGGAGGGTTCAAGGATAGAAGAAATTGTTTTGATGATGTTGAAGACCTATCATGAAATAAATTTATTATTTATATTATGTCAAATGGAACTAGACCTTTACTCGTCTAGTAAATTTATTATTATGACATGTATTGATTGTTAATATAAAATTATGTAATATTTATGTATGCAGTGATTTGGTTACCACAACGGATAATTAAGCGAATTATCATATGATTAATGATCATAGAGAATCATGTGTTATACCTAGGGATGTCGAAATATAGATGGGTAAATTGATTTGTGATATAAATGGAATGAATTTATGTCAACCTAAGTGCTAAGTTGAGTATATTTTGATTCAGGACATGAGGGATGTGTTAGTATATAGTTGAGAACTATGTGTGGGTGGTATGGTGGCTATGTTTATTCTTGTTTACTTAATGTTTCTGGATACTGGGGACCATATGGTTATTCATTTATTATCTGATAGTTAGATCATCTAGAGTCTAGGATGGCACTTAAGTGTTATTATACTTCGCTTAATTTCTCGATCAACACGATATCGAGACTCCATATTAGTATTCACCCCTTATACCCAATGTAGAAACAAACTGGAGAGAGGGATACCCTCAAGGAATCTAATGATTCTCCTGATGGATAGATCAATTGGAACCTAGGAGGCCATCTGGGTATTCCTGTATTGTTTTGGATGGATGGAATTTCTTAAATACCAAGGGACCATTGATACTATGTGGATTATTGTACTAAATCAGAGATTAGAAAACTATCATAACACTAGTTTATAAAAATTTTACTCACCTATTTATCATCGACCAAGCTAGATGGGTGAAGTGTCATGGTTTCCCAACCAACAAATAATGAATTGACTTTAATTTTTTATATTTAGTGTCACAAATTTGATTATTTCTTATACATACAATAAGATATATTTATTGTGATTTATTTTTGGGGTTATATCAGTTGTGTCCAATAAATTTTTATACTAACACCCTGCACATTCACCTCAGTGGATGTGAAACCTCTATATTAATAATGTGGTTCAAGGAATGGGTCATTGAAAACGATTATTGCTATTTATGCGTATTGTGAATGTTTTGATTGTTTTTGGAGGCGTCTTGGATCCTATGATGATGGCACCACAAATTTATCTTTTTTATTTTAATTAAGTGTATGCATATCTATTATATGATTTAGTGATTATTAATTTAATATATCATGTGATACATTAGAGTTATGGTTTTTCACTATTGAAATTAAATTTTGTGTTTGATATATATACTAATGGATGTTTTGTAATTTAAAATTATTAATGGTTATTAATTATTTTGGGTATAGTCTCCCTAAATAAAGCTCACAAACCATCCCCATTAGATTCATACCTCTAGAATATGATGAGGGATTCCTAAGGGTTATAAAAAATTGATTTTGGAATTATTGATATATACCTATCCAAGATATTTACACTTGTGTCATGCAGTCAAAAAACAAGGAAATGATTTTTAATATAAATAGAACAAGGGGAAAAAGTTATATATCATATAAATATAATATAAATCTAATTATTTAGTATTGATATAATAATTTTAATGAGGTATCTACAAATTCTAAATATAGTTTAGAAAAATTATGACGATTAACCAAATGAACATGAGTATATGAATTTTCTAATAATTTATAAATAATTAATAGTTATACATTCTATACAAAGAAAAATGATGAAACTTATAGAATAAAAATTTAGTGAGTAAATTTTTTTATAAATCAATACACATATATGGTGTTAATGGATGAAATACTATTTTATGGAATATGTATTACTTTGAGATCATTAAAAAAATACATGAGTTAGATTATACAATATTTCATGTGATAATATTCCTATGAAACTTTTTTAATAACAAGATTACATTAATTTTTTTGAATATTATTTTTTAAATAATAATTTTAATAAATATGGATACAAATAGTATCCCTTAATAAAGAAATCACAAGAAATAAAAATATCACACACACATGATCCTATAAATGAAAATTGGTACTTTATTCTTTTAAAATATAAAAAAATATAGAATCAAGTGTAAATTTCATTGAGGATAAAACTTTTATTGGAACATCACTAATATTTGATATTGGAACCAAATGATATGATGTATGATATATAAAAGGAAACTATATAGAGGAAATGTGAATAGCTAATAGAGGGAGAAAACACTTCAACTATTAAATAAAATGTAAATAATATATTATATATGTTTATTTCCATGAGGGGTATTTTTCATAAAATATACATTCTATCTATATGATATTTTCTTAAAAAATTTAATAAATTATAATTTATGCATCTAACTTGGTCTATATATAATATATATTTTTACTCATGATTCTACACACCAAAATTAGAAACATTATGATTATCCCAACAATAAATAAAAAATTAATCCAATTAAAAAGAAGAAAATAAAATAAAATTTTCAAATGATAGTATTAGGAAAATAAATTAGAGTAATAAATAGATCCAAAAATTCTGGGTCCGATGGATATTGTGCTATCAACATATTTACAAAAGAAATGATATTTTATCAATTATATTAGGGGTAGTATTGAATTTTCCAATTCATATAGTTACTTGGAATAAATTTTTAGGGACCCATTTGAGGTATGTAATGTATATATTTTTTTATTAGGATGATTAAGAGGTTTGGGAGTATAATTTGGAAATTTTTAAGGGTTTTAAGATGCTACAAGTAAAGATGTATATTTGGGGATCATGTATTATTCCCTGGTGGATGTGTAAGTCAATTTTGGAAATCAAGTAGAAAATTCATGTTTGGATGTGTAGTAATAGGTACTATGCCTGTTGACCATGAATATTAAAAATTTAATTCTTATAAGTAATGAACAATCACTTTTAGGGTCATTAGGACTTTTTAGTTAAGCTTTTAATTCGTTTTAAAAGGAACTAAAACCCTAATTTTAAATCTTTTTTTTTGTCATTTTATTCCCATTCAACCACTATCACTTCAATATCTTTACTCAAGGAAGCCTTAGAGGTGACTTTGAATGAATTTCTCTCCCAGGACATAGATCTTAGAGTATATGGGTACAAATTAATGTCCAATAAATTCATTAAATGATTAATAAAATAAATCACTTTTTTCATAATGTAAATTTTATTTTATTACACAATGCAAGTACATAGAAATAATTTTATAAAATAATTTTACATGTCAAGTGATAATACCAATTACTACAACTAAGAATAGTATGAGGACATAAAAATATAAGAATATTAACCATGAAATGGTATACTCTATAGGTTAAAAATATGATAGGAAAAATTAAATCTTCCATGAAAGAAATCAAAAGAAAATGAAATTTTAGGAATGTACTTGACATTTTCAAGAAATTATAAAAACATTTAGGAATTTATTTGTAAATTTTGATGAATGGAAGAGAAAATATATGGAATAAAAGAAAAAATTTCCATTGATACCTGACCGTCATATGACCATTGGTCGATATGAACATTATAAAATGTAACATTTGGTCAATATGAACATTGTGAACTATGACCATTAGTGATAATGTTACAATTAAAATTTGTGTTTAAAAGGGGAAATAATGACTGATAGTGTATTTACAAAGAATAAATGATGGCATCAACTAGTAGAGGCGTTCATTTTAAATCCCATTTGTCAAAAACATGGGGGGAGGTATCATCACTAGGGTTCAATATTGAGGAATCCCAAATAGAGGTTGAAAATTGAGGATTTAATGAAATTAACTACAAGTGATGTTTTAGTTAGTGGAGATCACCACTATGTCATTGTTAGTTGAACGACCCAATGAAACTACCACTATCACAAGCCTTATCCTTAGGAGTATGCCAGAATAATAAGGGGATATATATCTAGACCATAGTATCATAAAAGTTTAATTTATAAATGAAATTGTTATTTATTTAATTCCATGTTAATTTCAATTTTATTTCTTAAAATACACATGAATATAGGATGAATTTTGATGAAAATATTTTTGGATACAAGTAATAATAATAGCATTTTTAGAAAATATATAAACATTTATAATAAACAAAGTTTCTATAAATAAAATATATTTTCATGAAAGAGTTTTTAAAATGATATTCATTTAATTATAAATTATAATATAATTTTTTAGGGTCCTATAAAATTTCTAAAAATGCTAGAAATGTGATTATGTCATAAAAATGACATTTTTTCAATAAATAAGGAGTTTTTACTTGAAAGTTAATATTAATCTATTTAAATAAATATTTTTATAAAATAATAATTATATTTGAAATTATAATATCAAAATAAGGTTGGGATATATATATATATATATATATATATTTGAATTTTCTAAAAAAATTTATTTTTTAAGTAAAAGTAAAAATACAATTTTGTGTTTTCAGTGTTTTTTATGACTTAAAATATTTTTCATAATGATATAATAATAAATAAATAGAATCCAAGAGAAAAAATATTTTATTTTATTAATATTTTTATTTCAGTGGATTTAAATCAATTTTTAAAACTAAAAATTACTTTCCAAAGTCTAAATTTGAAATTATGATTTAAAAAACTATATTTCATTGAAAAATACATTTATAATGTATAAAGAAATATTTCAACATAGATTTTGATTCTAATAGATTAAAACAATATAAAACATGACTCTTATGTCAAAAACCATGATAAAAAATCCACCCATACCTCATTGTTTTGTATGATACCCAAACAGTTTATTAATCTATGTGTATTCACCAATATGTAAATATGATTTATTTGTTTTGGTATTTATATGTATGATACCCACCTTCACTTTCTATGGGTTAGAAATTATGTAATGTTCAAGTGTTTAAGCACTTATGTGTGCAATTATTATTTATTAAACATATTCATCATTCACTATGGGTTATTCATGAAATGATTTACTATAATCAATGTGGATCACATGAACTAATACATATAAAGGGTTTACCCTAATATCACTCATATTCATTGGGAAAATAATTAGCCTCAAAATATGACATGATTTACGATTCCTTGGTGAATAAACATGGTAATTATGATTTATGACACCATGGAGATAAAACACGGTAATATGCTTATAAATGTCCCCTGTTTATATTGTAGACACATTTATGTGTTAAGATTCATGGAATTTCTATTATTATATGTATCATGTACTTATTCTCATGTTCTATTTTTATTATTCATGGTCACATGCTAAATATTCTAATTTTTTATTCTCTCTCCAAGCTTTATGCACACCCCTTTCTTTTAATGTTTTTCCCCAGGAAATGAGATGCAGTAATACTCACTTAACAATAACCTATGAATAATATTTTAAAGATTAATTACATAATTTTATGTCATTCATGTATTATCTTCCAAATTTCCAAGAAAATAAACCTCAAAATATCCTATGTATTATTAATTTTTGTGCCAAGTAATGACTATTTTGTTGTTTAAAAAAAGGTAGGATTCTATATGAAAGATCTAAGGTAATTCCCTCTAGATTATCCATTATCCCTCTTTGTTCTTGGTATTCTCATGCACAAATCCTAATGGAGAGGTTTTTATTAGAGTTAGTGTTTAGTGTCAAACAAAATAAGGGATTTTTATGTATTTTAAAAGGATTTGGGTAGTAGAGAGTTTGATTTTTGTGGAGAAAATATGATTTCTCTCATGGTTAAGGTTTTTGACATCTCTTATACACTACGTTTTTGGAATATCTCATTATATTAGATATTATATGCTAATTAAATTAATTTAGGTGTTAAAACTGGTTTAAATATGATTAAGGAATGACTGTTCCTATGACCCCCATGATTTTACTTTTGTGTTTCTATTTGTTATATTACTATCTCTATTGAGTTTTAGGGTGTTTTGGGTTGAAAATTTTCATAATTTGGAATATTTTTTTAGGTCATACTATTTTTGAATGTTTTTTTTCAAACCATATAGGTTGGAGTAGTTTTAATATAGTAGCAGATGCATTGTTTGCACATGGTTTGGTAAACCGTGCATCAAGAACCCACGTTCTTCTAAAAAAATGGGTATTTTTTTATTTCAAGTGATATTTATTAGGATTTTATCTTTTTTTTTTACTTTAAATAGTTTTAAATAGATATTCTTGATGTATATTAGGCCAACTCTACTCATTTAACCTTGGTTTCATAGGAATTCAATCCTGATTTCTTCATTATTTCTCAAGGTAAATATCTATTTCTCCCTCTCTTATTCATCCCTTCACCCTCTCTTATATCATTGTATTTTCTTCTAATTCTAATATCATTGATTGATAGCTATAATGGTTGTGCTTATTTGAAATCATGGGGGGTTTTTTGTTTAGGAAGTGAGGAACCCATCTCTTGTCTTTTCCTTTATATATTTGAAGTATTTGTATCATCTATACATGATTAAGGTATTAATTTCTATCCTAATAATTTTATTGGAGAATATATTGGGTGATTAATATTAAAATGTCATATTCTAATTTAGATAAAAGTGATATATGTTATATATGATTATTTTTCAATAATATCTTATGTTTTTCTTTATTTTTCTTATGACATAAAGGGGGAAATTTCTAATCCATCTATACTTATATTTCAGGTATATTTTTATGAAAAATATATTTTTGAAAAAATATCTAAAAGATTTTATTTCAAAGGAATTGATTTATAATCATATATTTTGTAATATAGTTTTTACCTATTATTAAGTATTTATGATTTTTGAATGTTCAATTTGATATAAATGGGTGTGTGTGTCATAAAGTGATACTAATGATTTTGAGATATTTATTTTACTATTACTTTATGTTATTGATTCTTTTATTGGGATTCTAGTTATCCCAAAATTGACATTTAATTGATCTTTGATTCTTTATTTTTCACCTAAGGTCATGTTTTTAGTTTCGATTTCATTTAAATAATGAAAGTACATTTGGAAAATTAATAATGTTATTTCCTTGTAAAATGTAACACCCTTGAAATGGTCTCCCATTTAATTATAATTTTTTATGCATATTATGCTATATTGATTGGTTATTATAGATATGAAGGTTGAAAGGGGTTGTTTCTTTGACTGATGATCAGAGGTGAGATGTGGTTTACCTAATGAATTATGCTGCTTTTATATTATGAAGTGTTGATTAATAATATACCCTATCTATATGGGACATCAAGATATGGATAATATTATTAAAATTAATTCCCTCTATCTATTATCACCTAGAGCATATTTCAATCAATATAGGGGAGTCCCACCAGGTAAGGCTAGTGGGGAGTAAACCAAAAGGTTATATTACTAGGAATACAATATAGGTAAGAAGGTGGATGCACATGAGAATGTCTAGTATTTTCTCATTAGTTTCTATGGTAGTATTCCTAGATGTAGTATTATCTATTTAAAACTTTTATTAGGAAATTTTGTCTTATCTCTTTAAAAATTTTCTTTTTTAATGGGTTTTTTCCAAATGAAGAATAAGTGTATGTTTTATTTTTCATTATAGTGAATTGTTTTTTAAAATAAATTGATCATCAAGAATGTTATTTGTTTTCCAAAAATGAAATTTAAAGAAATTTTTTTGTCCATTATTTTCAAACTATAATTTTATCGTCATCATATAAAAATTAAGGCATGTGTTATTTGTGGTATCATACTAGATGTTATCTAACACTCTATTTAAAAAACATGATGTGTATGTAGTATTCATGTTTTATTTAGGTACATAGACCATGGATTGGTCTGTATTTTGGGGTCTTGAGATTATTTTGGGATGTTTATGTATTGAACACTTTGACATATCCTTCTTCTTAGTCTCTTTTATATAATAAATTTCTTGTATTAGTTTTTCTTCTTATAGAGTCATTTTTAGATATTTATTTTAACTCTTCCATTGTTCTTATGCGATGTTTGTTTGAATTGATAATTTAAAAATATTTATTTCTTGGTGTGATCATACAATTTAAAGAAACCTAATCTTGAACTACCAACTTGATTCCACTACTTTATTTATTAGGATTAGAGGGTAAAATTGTTCCCAATTGGTATGCATGATACCCTTGGTTCTTATCTATATCCCATGGTGGTTGGGAAAATGATTGAAGCTTTGTGATAAGATAACTTAGGTGACATGATAGGTTTACCTGAGTCGGTTCAGTACCAAATGGAATCAGATACCTCTTGTTACTTAGTGAGTGAATATATATAAAATCTAAGGTCAATATAACTTAACAGGTAGGTTAAAGGGAATTTCTATCCAACTCTTATTTGGGATGAAACTTGAGTTACTACAGGTAATTGGGACTTATTTCTTGGATTTGAATTCTATTTTTAACTATTTTGGATATTTTTAATTAATTCATTAATATGATAGATTATATTGGATATTTATGATTTATTTTTGGGGAAATCCAAGAACATAGAGTAAAATTCCCCAAAATATGCACAAACCATATATATACTTTAGGATTTCTATATTGGATCATGAACTGTAGGCACACGGCTTAGGGAACCATTGACATTACTCATTTATTCACAATTTTTACATTATAATTAATTAATTTAATTACCACATTTTTATATTTTATGTGTAATTGTAACATTCTATATTATAGGATCATTTTTTTATTAAATTTTAAAATTAAGTAATTATTAACTATTAATTATTTTATATATTTTTTGGAATTATTAGAAAAATGATGCACTGAATTTTGGGCATTTTTTTATATTGTAGGAGGATTGAATAAAATTAGGAGTAATTTTAAAACGTATATTGAAGAAGTCAAGAAGATATGGAATAATTTTTAGAATTTTTATGTTTAGAATAAATTTGTTTAAGTCTGGATGATGTGTTAAATTACTTGGCCCAAAACATAAAAGTAACATAGTGGATAAAGTTATTAAAAACCATCATTCCTTTTCCACTAGGTGATATTTCAAATATGCAACTAATTAATAAGATTACTTATACCTGGTACATATAATTACATCCCTTTTTCACTGGAAGTGAGGTCTTGAAGCTCTCTAGAATACATACAAGTTATTTTCACTCTATAATCAAGAATTTGAAAGATTATGGGGATGAATAAATATAAATAAGTGATATGTATGATTCACCTAGACTGGTGTATAAAAGAAAAAACTACGGTCCATATGATACATAAGAGTCAATAGAGATGTTATTAGGATAAAATGTCGATATATAAGGGTTATACAGTTATAAAAAATTCATCCCAGATAATACATCAATGTATTATATGTTTCCAAAGAGAAGAGAACCATAATATGTAAAGTTTTTCACTGCATATGTGAATCTCTCATACTTTTTCAAATTAGAAGAATAGTAGGAGTCTCGCATTGTGAATAAAATTATTTCATCATGGAATGAATCCTAAAAAATTGTACCATTAAAGATATTTTCACATCTTAATTGATCATGTTCATGAAATTCAATAGAGAATTGATGGATAAGATCTACCAAAGATCATGGTATATTTGTTGGAAATTGAAATCTTTGAAAAAATGATAAAATTATACCCATGTAGAAACAATCCTCTAATAAATCATTTAATGTGTTGAAACTACCATACACACATGGAGATCCTAAATTATTCCAATAAAATTTTAATAATTTTCCATCTATTCTATAGATAGAGTGAGATACTGGCTCTATTGAGTTCAAAACTCTTCCATTAGCCTTGTGATGAGAGTTTTATTGTTTACTACTTCACTTCCCTTTCTATAATCCTTTTCCACATGTTTTAATAAACAATTAGTTGTTTATCATCCATATATAATTTTCTTATATTCTTTCATATAGCACTATATTAGTCATGATAGTGAGTAATTAACCCATGTCTGGTCCTTAGGAGAAGTTCTCTCAATATCCCCCAATACCAACATATATTTCAAAATGATTTTCTTTTATTCAAAGTCATACATATAGGAGTTTTGTGGGTTTTTGCAGTGACTCTCTACCTCTCCAAGGAATAGATCTCAATCATATTCTATTTACTTATATATATATATATATTTATTCCATTCATTTTCTCAAGCATACTCTTTATTTTATGAAGTCAAGTCTTTGATGTTGTTACATACTCTATTGATTTGTGTTTATTATTCTTGACTATGGAAGGTGGTGGAATATGGTATATTGAGGAGTTATTAAAGGAATTATAAGCTTGAAACTCTAAGTATGGGACTATGGTTCATATACAATGAGATGAACAATCAAATAAAATTTAGACAATATGTAGATTATGAAGGAATTTGAGTTTCCAACCCTATGACTAAGGCCTTTATTTATTATGATTATTTAGTTTTTACTTGATTTCATTTAAACTTTATTCTTTCGTTTATGATTTCTAAAATCTCATATTTTTCTATTTTTTCAAATCTTATGAAATGCTAGAAAAATAATATGTGTCTGGATTTGTGAGGGATCAAAAACATGGATCCTCAAGATTGACATCCCTGTTAAGACATTGTGTTTTAGTACTGAAAAAATATTATTTTGTTACACTTTACATTGGGTGTGTCAAAAATATTATAGCATTTCTGGGGGTCCATCTAGGGAGATCACTCGGCATTATATTCACATTTTGTAGTTACTTTTCTTAATTTTTATAAAAAAATATAAAAATAAATCCATAGTGTATTTTAATGGATATTATTATGAATGGACTAATGAAAACTCTTAGGTGAAATAATAAGAATAGGTTTATGATTAAAGATATACCTAGTTGTGAGGAATTTATGAAAGAATGCAAGAGATGAAGAACCAAATAGAATAGATATCTAAATATATCATTGTATTCAATGAACAAAAATTTGAGCAATAAGAACCCAAATAAGTGGAGGAAGGGATTTCTCCATTGATATTTGTTTGTTTAAGAACCTGAGGATATTGAGAAATAACTACATGAGGATTTACCACTAGGAATTTCCTAGTAATTTATAGTAAGGATTTATAAAAAAACCTAGTAGCTGATACACATATGTGATATCAATAAGATTTGGATTCATACTGAAGTCATTTTTTATAAGACTCATCAAATACATGGATTTACATAGAAAGTGGCCATGAAGAAGAAGATACAAAGGTATATGAATTTATAAATATCCTTTAAATCAGTGAACATTTATTAAAACAATTAAATGTGGAATACCCAGTGGATTTGTATGATGAGATTGAGTTACAAGGATTCCAACTAAAGGGAGAACATTTGAATATTGATTCATATTGTCTTAATTCTATTCATATTCTACTTTTCAATAACTTCCCCATAGTTTATTTTTATGTTAACACATAACGAGAAGGCCCTAAATGATGAACATAAATCCTTAAAATTCATAAAACAAATAAGGAGCCATATTTTTTTCTATCCCCACCAAGAAATATGTAACCTATAACTATGTGGTGGGATCAGTATTACTCTATTTATGGGATCCCCAACAACTAGTGTGAGGTTATACACATTGGATGATACAATATGTGGTGGTTTAGGTCAATGAAACCCCATTACCTTCTGGTTTTGGGTGATAACTATAACTACCTCTCTATAGGTAGTAAAAACTTAGTACCCACTTGTTGGTGAATACTAAACATTCTTTCCATTTTATTTCTTTATACATTTTTCTAATAAATTTCCCATGTTTTCTATTTTTATTTTTCCTATTGGTAGAAGTTAATAGATTATAACATCTTGAGATTTTAAAAGAGGAACATCATATTTGATAGAATAAATGACATGAAACCCCATGCACATAAGAGAATACAACACCTTGATAAATAAAGATATATTTCATTTTAAATAAATTTAATATCATTGATATCTTTTATTGCATGAAACACAAGGTTTGAACAAAACATAATAGTTTATTAAAATTTTATTATTTAAACATGAACATTATAACACAGAATTTAAGTTGGAAGGTATAAATAATACTAAATAAATTAATTATATGGTTTATATAAGTATAAAATAAATTCAATTATTATCTATTCATTATTAATAAAATAACAACCATTTGAAAGAAAAATAAATGTTTTTTTAAAAATTGATTTTTTTCTAAAAGGTATTATTGTTCTGCTTTGACCACATAACACAAAGTTAATTTTTAACACTTTTAGAAAATTTATTTTAAAAAATAAACTTACGTTTTTAAATCAACATATGAAAATTAAATTTTTTATAAATTTCTAGAAATTTATGAAAAGATAAAATTTTCAATGAATAGTGGAAATAATTTTTTTATTAAGATTTTTCATTTCTCTTAAAGCCTTTAAAAAACTAAAAATTGTTTTATGATGGGAATAAATGTAAAATTAGTTCCATTATACATCTATTATTCTAATTCAGGTTATTTTAATCGATTTAATATTGATTTTTGATATAGAAAAATTGTAAATTTTTTGAACATTTTCCCTTCAGAAACAAATTTTATTATTGCCTTTCTGGGATTAATTTTAAATTAAAAATTTTAACTTATATAAATGGAATTTTTAAATATGTATTTAATATTTGGAATAATAATAATTTATATTATCATATAATTTAAACTTTATTTTTTTTGATAATGAATTGTAGAAACAATACAAATTATTTAAAGTGGTTAAGGTAAAAATAGGTTTACCAAGGGGTTAGACTAAAATTACAAGAGTTAAAAAGGTCAATTTTTTTTTGTAAAACACCAATTTAATGGCCATATATATACCTTATATCTTATAGGTTTTATAATTTCCCATTTGGTATTCTATTTTCAAGTGAAAACATGGGCACACCTTTTTTGTTTCAAAAATTTCAAGTGTGACACTCACCTCACTTATAATAGTCCACCACTCTCCTCACATCCTCACACTACCAAATCTATTTGGTTCATACAATACATACCAACATACATTTTTCGAATCCATTTCCACATCCCAACATCATTTTTTAGAATATAAATAAAATCAAGGAAGAATTTTGGTTAAAACAAAAGAGGTTTCTCGAAGAAGAGGTAATGTTTTTAACTATGAATTTTTATTTTACTCCTTATAAATCCTAATAATATTTTCCAAATATGAATAAATAAATACAAAATTATCTCCTATATACTTATATTTTTATTATTTTAATTGAATAACATATATCCATCTCCGTTTCTATCAAATGGAAAAGGAAATTGTCGATCATGTGTGTGACGAACTACCACCTCGTGAATAGATGTAGTTCGTTTTCCATCACCACCTTTAAATGATGGATTAAAGGATGGATTTGAAATATTTATATGATATTTATTATATTATTATAATTATTTAAATATATTATCATTTATACCTTATTACATTCTATTTCACGAGGGATGCGATAACGTTGCTTGTGTGTACGATAGACTAACACCTCACGAAGCGATGTGATTCATTTTTCCCTAATTATTTACATAAAAAGTAATAAGGATAAATTAATGAATATATGTGATTTATATGAGATTATATTTTTTTTATTTGAAATTAAAATATCACCCACTTTATTAACATTTCACTCGTTAAGGGAATGATATTGTCGCTCATGCATAAGTACGACCTAATGTCTCCACGAAGCACTGTGATTAATTTTTATGTCCAACTATAGTAAATGTTTCTAAAAATGCATATAAATATGTAAAATTATGTTTATGAAGAAATTTTAATTATTTATCATATATATATATATCATATGATTAAGAACCAAAACATTGATGACGAAATGTGCATAAAAAACATTACAATTGACACGCAGAACAATGAAAATAATGAAATACAATTAACAAATAGGAGGTAAAACTTTATAATAAGACCTTATATGATATAATAAAAATGATTATTGTAATATTATAAACTAATAATATTCTTAAAAGAAATTTAATGGTCTTATAGACACCTATGAATGAATCAGTCATGAGGTAAGGGTTTCTCGCCTCACATTTACTTCCATGAGACATATGCCATATTAACCACTAATTTAATTTATGTGGTGTACATAATTATGATTTTATATGTAATATCATGAATATATATATTCATGGTATTTAAATTTTTATTTTATTTCATTTCATTTCGGGGGTTTACATTTCAGAAATTACAAAAGTGGTAAAGGTTTATTTCACAATATCATCATTATTCAGGATTGTTTATTTTTACATCTCTCTTGGGGAAAATATTTAATATTTATATATTAAAATCAATATATTTTCTTAAAATATGGTTATTAATGATATTATTCAAGCAATAGTAATATTTTTAACTCTTTGGTTCTTAAAATGATTGTTAAGATGTTTCAGACTTTTGTTCTCTCTTCAGTCCAGAATCATTTTTTATCAAAACCCATGGTTTCCAAAAATGTTTTCAAAAATGTTTTTAAACTTTTATAAATGTTTTATTAAATAAAATTTTATCCATTTTTACTTTTGATTTTTTAAATAAATATTCAGGTCATTTTCAAAACAATTCCCTTTTGTATTTTACAGAAAATGTAAAAGGAATCTTTATTTTAACATGTATGACATGAATGAAATTTTACACCATCATGACCAATAAAAATTTTAATGATAATTTTACAAATTTTTAAATGTTATTTTAAATGAAAATTATTTTTAAAATGTTTTATGAACTTTTTTGTTTTGAATGGTTATTTTCATAATTTAATGGTTATTTTTCTCAAATATGTTTTAAGGATATTTTCATGGTATTTATATTTATTAACGACATCAACCCTATATTTTACTTATGATCCCCTGAGGATATGTTATATTGATACTATCATTATTATTTATCTAGATGTATTATGATTAGTTTTACTATGGATGTATAATTTTATCACCATTCACCATTTAAATCTAGATGGTTTATGATAATGTTTATTGATTGGGGGGTATGTATTAACATTTAATTTGTTAGTTTTTCATTAAAAATGTTTGGGTTTATTATGCTTCTCCCCTTTCATATATGAATTAAAATAGACTTCCTGATCAATGGATGGGGCCTGATACAGCCCCTCGATGCATCTGTTGGTCTCCTGAGGCAAACCAGATTGAGTTTTGGATGATGCCTCACCCATTTATCTAGATGTCATGGAACATGTCCTTGATAGTATGTTTTATATGTATGACATTACGAATTCCAACATTATGAATTCATTTATTGATATTTTATGTGATTATTTTATTTTTTATAATATCCCTGGTTATGTATTCAAGGGAATGTGATTATTTATATAAAATTATTTAATTTTCATTTATTCATGTAATACTATGCTCAAGTTAATGATTTAAGGGAATATGTTTTAGTTATTTTTATTTCCATATTAATTATTCCTTATTTATCCAGATATTCCACTATATATTTACCTTTACTAAGCATCTAATATGACCCCTTTATTATGTTTTATTTTATCTTGGTTACCAGGATGTATTTTTTGATTGATATGCAGGTATAATATATAAGGAATAAAGGCATTATAAATGAAAATACTTTGTGTATTTAATGTTTTTAATTTTAAAAAAATCAAGTATTTATCAGTTTATCAAGAAAACTAAACTATTCGGTATTTTGGGATGTGATTACTTATATATTATTACAGTGTAATAAAGAAGAAACTGGATTTAAGATACTAGGGTTTGGGGATTTATAGTTAGTATCATAGAATGTTTAGTAAAAAACATGGGAGTTAGGTTTAGGAAAACATAGATCAGGGAACATAACACTATTATATACTTTGAGGATAAGTATAAAATAACATCCTAAGGTTTTTGCAGGGAAGATATTTTTTTGTTTTTCCTAGAAAATAAATCCATGTGTAGAAACTACTAGTGGATGTCACTTTGGAATAGATATACATTGGGGTAATAACTCCAGAAAGGTTGAATAGGGATTGACCTGATCATCACCATGCAGAAAACAATATGCCTTACTATGCACCTAGTTTGACCCTCATGGGATATATACTTAGGATACATCAAATTTTCTTTAAAAACAATTATTAATTAGTTGAAAATAAATATATCACCAAAAAAACCATGTTTATGATTTTGATATTATCTATGGATAAAATTTTAAATTTATGTTAAGTGTTTTACTAGTTTTGGGATTATATATTATGTTTCACAATGTAATGATATAATTGAGTGTATGTCATTTTTTAGAAGTGTAACTCACCATAAGGAAGGTAAAATATATCAATACAAGTAATCCAAAGAGTAATAATGATCATTTCTTTGATGGGATTATTCCAATATTGGAAAAGGAAATATTCTCCCAAACACTATAATAATAATAGGACATAATATAACGTGCTATATAGTCAGAGAAATAATTATATATGTATTATGGAATTTAA